>JASUUH010000051.1:4050000-5400000 GCA_030449925.1 Citropsis articulata | reverse complement strand
ATGGAGGCTATCAAAGTGCAGACCTACTGGTGGCATCAAATGGAAAGATTGAAGGTTAGTGGGTTCTTGATTCTGGATGTTCTTTCCATATGAGTCTCGATAAAACCCCATTTTCATGAGTATGAAACTATAGATGGAGGTAGAGTCTTAATGGGAAACCACAATACTTGTAAAATTGTGGGTATTGGTTCTGTTAAAATCAGAATGTATGATGGAACCACAAAGACTCTAGAGCATGTTAGGCATGTACCTGGATTAAAGAAGAATTTAATCTCCTTAGGTATGCTAGATAGCTCAGGTTATATCTTCAAGTCAGACCATGGAGGCTTAAAGATAATGAAAAACTCCAGTATAGTAATGAAGGGAGTCAAGAGGAATGGACTGTATGTGTTAGAAGGGTCATCAATACCTGTGTTGTCTGCATTGTATGCTGGTTCTGATATAGATACATCCAAGTTGTGGCACTTAAGACTAGGGCACATGAGTGCCAAAGGCTTACAAGAATTAAGTAAAAGGGGGCTGTTATGTGGAGACAAAGTTAAGGAGCTGAAGTTTTATGAAAATGTTATCTTTGGGAAGGCCCACAGAATGAAGTTTGAAAAGGGGATGCATAAATCCAAAAGTGTATTGGATTATGCACACTCGGATCTATGGGGGCCTGTTCAGGTGCCATCCTTAAGTGGTGGTAGATATTTTGTAACATTCATAGATGATTTTTCAAGAAAGGTCTGGTTATACATTCTCAAGACTAAAGATCAAGTTTTTGAGAAGTTCAAAATATGGAGAGTTCTCGTTGAGAATCAAGCTGAAATGAAGTTGAAAGCATTAAGAACTGATAATGGGCTCGAATTTTCAATAGAGAGTTTGATGAGTACTGTCAGAAGCAAGGAATCACCAGACACAAGACTGTCAGATTCACCCCTCAGTAAAATGGTTTAGCTGAGAGGATGAACAGAACCATTATTGATAAGACTAGGTGTCTACTCATGGCTGAGTTACCGAAGTTTACGATTTGAGCGTTGACTACATCTTCTTAGTTAATAGGAGTCCCTCTGCAGCTCTCAAGTTCAAGACACGTGAAGAAGTTTGGACTGGTGTGCCTGCAGACTACAAATACCTGAGAATCTTTGGGTGTGCAGCTTATGTACATGTCAAGTAGGGGAAGCTAGATTCAAGGGCACTGAAAGGGGTATTTGTTGGATATCCTGAGGGAGTTAAATGGTATAAAGTATGGTGTGGAGCTACTCATAAATATATCATCAGTAGAGATGTTGCATTTCATGAGGAAGTTATGCTGAATGAAAAAGACACTATTGTCTTTGACTTCAGCTCTTATACTGATGATTCAATTAAAGGAACTGCATCAGAAAAAGATTCAAGAGTTGAGGTGGAGTCAACCCGATGTAGCAATGTGGTGGGAATCGGGAATATGGGTACAATGATTTTCAGAGAGATCAAGAAGATGATTTAAGAACTTGACATCGGTATGCAAGATTATCGGTATGAGGGATAAAGTGAGAAGGGAGTCAAAGCCACCTTCTAGATATGTAAATGCTGGAATGATTGCTTATGCACTCAACAGTGCAGAAGATATAGCTATTGAAGAACCATCAAACTACAGAGAAGCAATAGAAGGTTGTGACAGTAGCGAATAGATCAAAGCCATGAAAGAAGAAATAGATTCCTTAACAAAGAACAAGACCTGGACACTTATACCAAATTCAAAAAATAGAAGGCTGGTGAACTGTAAGTGGATTTTCAAAAGAAAAAAGGGGATTCCAAGAGTTGAGGCCTCAAGATTCAAGGCTAGATTGGTTGCTAAAGGTTTCACACAAAATAAAGGTGTAGACTTCAATGAGGTATTTTCACATGTGGTTAAACATAGCTCTATAAGGATGCTACTGTCAATGGTGGCTTTACTGGATATGGAGCTTGACCAGATGGATGTGAAGACTGCCTTTTTGCATGGGAAGCTTGAGGAAGAAATATTAATGACTCAACCAGAGGGCTTTGAGGTAAAAGGAAAAGAAGATCATGTTTGTCATCTGAATCAATCTCTGTATGGGCTGAAGCAGTCCCCAAGGCAATGGTACAGAAGATTTGATGAGTTCATGATCTCTAATGGTTATCTCAGAAGTAAATATGATAGCTGTGTTTACTTTGGAAGCTCAAGTACAAGTGAAGTTGTTTATCTTTTGCTGTATGTTGACGATATGTTGCTTGCCAACAAAGATAAGAGTGAAATTAAGAAGCTTAAGAAACTGCTGAATGCAGAATTTGAAATGAAGGATCTGGGATGTGTTAAGAGGATACTTGGAATGGATATTATCAGGGAAAGAAGTGCTGGAACCCTATTTGTGAGTCAAGAGAGGTACATTCTAAAGGTCCTCAACAGATTTGACATGATAAATACAAAATCTGTTCAAACACCATTGGGATCTCAGTTTAAACTTTCAAAGATGCAAGCTCATATCACTAATCAAGAGAAGTTTTTTATGAATGAAGTGCCATATGCACAGGCAGTTGGAAGCCTTATGTAGGCAATGGTATGTACTAGGGCTGATATTGCCTATGCTGTGAGTCTAGTCAGTAGATTTATGAGTGATCCAGGGAAGGAGCACTGGGAGGCTGTAAAGTGGTTTATGAGATACCTTAAAGGTACCTCTACTTATGGCCTGATGTCTGGGGGATCTAAGCAAGGTGAGAGTAGTGTTGTGGGGTATGTAGACTCAGATTTTGCTGGAGATTTGGATGGAAGGAAGTCAATCTCAAGCTACTTATTCATGGTGAATGATTGTCTGATCAGCTGGAAAGCAACCTTTCAACCTATTGTTGCTTTATCATCTACGAAGCGGGTTTGTTCTTTGAGAATCGATTAAGGAAGGAAGTACTATGGTTAAAACAGAAGACTTTTACTGTCTTTTGTGATAATCATAGCATCATCCATCTCATTAAGAATAAAGTCTATCATGAGAGGACAAAACACATTGATGTGAGGCTCTATTTCATCAGAGATGAAGTATCTAAAGGTGTTGTGTTAGTGTTTAAAATACATACTGATGTTAATCCTGCTGATGTTCTCACAAAAGTAGTTCCCACTGCAAAGTTCAAGTTTTGTGTAGACTTGATTGGGATCGTGACAAGTTCTCAATGATTACTTCATGTAATTGAGTGATCAGCTGTATGCTTAAAGGGTTTTTTGTGGCAGCTTTTATGGTCAAGATTCAAACTGAATCAGATCTATAAGGTGGAGAGTGTAAAGAATCAGATTCTGGTTTAGGGGGTGAAATGTAAAGAATGGAGACCTTTTGTGTTCATTATGCAGATTGACTTTAGTTTGGGGGTCAATTTGTAATTACACTGCTGATGTGTCAAAAATCCGTTATGTTCGTTAAGTTGTTTCTGGAAGAGTTTCAGATTGAGCTATTTAAGCGAGCTGGTGGGTGGCATCCGTGTGTAATCAGTTTCTTTTTCATTTTTGGCCCAAATTCCGTGATTCTTGTATCTCTGTAAAGATTGTAATCTCTCATACAAGTGTACACAGATCTGTGATCAGTTTGAGTAATAAGAGTGTGCTGTTTTTCTCTTAAAGAATATTGCTTTGTGTTAGTGTGTAGGAGCTCTGTTTTCTTTCTGGTTTTGAATCTTGAAGTCTTGCTTGGTTTATGTTGGTTCTAAAACTCAACATTACCCTTATGAAGGATAATAAGAGTGGATATTTGAGGAAAAGCTTCAAGTGAAGTACGTCCCGAATGATGTTTCCACCATTACAGATAGGCTGGATTCCTGTCCAGGGCTCTAGAACTCCAAACATACAATTCCAAGGCCATAAATATCATTCTTCTCTGTCAATTGGTAAGTCTAGAAGTACTCTGGATTAACATAGGCCCACATTGAAGACAAGGGTTGAATGGTACACATACAATAAAGCAAGAAGCATATTTCAATGATATAATTATTTAATAATGTTATGAGATGATACCCGCAAGTGTGCCTTTGACAACAGTGGATACATGATCTACAACTCCTTTAACATTTAGTACAGTGCAAGCCTTGAAATTCCAAAATCAGAAACTTTTGGGGTGAATTTGGAGTCTAATAACATGTTGGGTGCCCTGATATCCCGATGGATTATTGGTGGATCAGCTGTATGAAGGTAGAGAATGCCCTTTGCTGAACGCAATGTAATATAAACTCACAGGTCTTCTAAATCTAGATGTCATGTATGTACATCACCAACAATGTCAAATTCACAGCATGATACTAAAAGTTGATCATTTTATTAAGGGAATCAGAATGATATGCCATTCACACTAGGTTTATATTCATTAGTGTTCAAAGATTCGTGCATCTACCCATGCAAACTATTAACCACGAATGTAACTTCAGCAAGAAATTACAGAAAGTATTCCCGAGAGAAGATCTCAAAGGGAACCGTTAGGCATAAATTCATACACTAGCATCTACAAAAGACACCAAATAACACATCTTGAAGTAGACTTTGATTAATAAGGTCATGAGTATAAATGCATATAATTTCACCAAATCAACTAAGCTGTTATCTTATTCAAAAACATCAAGGCACTTTGAATTCGAAAAAGAAAAACCCTATGTATTTAAGCATTTTGAGGAAACTTAGGAGTACCAATTTAAAAAATATAGGTGTATTGCAGTATTATTCTTTACTAGAATGCATGGTCAAGTTTGTTATGCCGTGTATGTTTTTTCTCAGAACAGAACTGGATGATGTTATGGAGGGAACTTGTTCTCATTCTTCATCACATTATCCAAGAACAGGTTGCGATGATGTAAACGGTACGGAAGTTCTTTTTCAGTTTAAAATTCTCTCTGAACCTGCAATGATCCTAGTTGTGCCCGCTGAGTGCTACAACTGTTGCATATCTAAAATGCCTCTGTAAACCTTTCCATAGTCTCCTTGACCAACTTGAATGGTCAAACAAAAACAACTGGTGGCTTCTTCGAGTTCTATGAAACTAAATCCCTTGACACTATCAGCTTTGATTGGAGTTTTCCGAACTGTTAAGAGAAAACATCATTACTCTTCCAAGTCCATAAAAGACGAAAAGGTAATAGTATAGGTGATCCTGACATTTGTGAAAAAAACTCAAGACTGTCTCCTTGAGACTTTATTTTTGTACTTTGTGTTCTTTACGTGGAAAAGAACCACAATGGCCATTGACCTTGTAATTAGGCACGCAATCGACCCCCACACAATTCCAATCATGGCACTTTTGCTCATTCCTGATTCTTGAGGGTCAAGCTTGACTGCAACAATACAAATGAAAAAAATAAAAAGAGAACAGAACTATGCGAGTTAACCATTTACAACAAGTCTCAAATAGCAATACTTATCTGAAGTAGTAGCTGTATTTTTTAATTATCCCATACCAGTTCCATAAGGTCCAAGGAACGTAAAGTTGAGCAGCTCACAGAGGCCAAAGATATCATTCGAAAGAGGATAAAGCGTTGCAATATGTCCCTGATCTGTTGCATCTCACTGGTATTAAAGGTATCGATAGAATTATTGCCATACGGAAGGAAAAACTTGAAGTAAAGCCTTAGCCTAGGACCTTTCTGCCACATAAATGATTTGATTGCCAGTTGATATAGAGCCAAGCCAAGACTAGAGATTATGTACACACGATAATTGTTAATGTATGGAAGAAAACTGGATATGCTAAGACTTCTCAAGCGTAATTCAACTCCAAGGGGCACAACAGAAAATCAGGGAACAAGGGATTCTGGGACAAATTCAAGATTCAGATACATAGGACAGGAGTGAGGTAGGCAGCTATTTGATACGTTATTCGAGCTTCCAGAAACCTCAGCATCTCTGATTTTGAGTCCACAGAATTGGACTATACTAAATTTATTTGCTCTTGCACAAACATGATTGCCTTGAAGCCTATACATACAGTGATTAGACTTCAACAAAAACATTTTCTTTGCAAGAAGCATTCACAGACATTTCACAAGGAAATATGATGTTTTCAATAAAAAATTAAAAAAATTAACAGAAAAGAACAAATTGTACATTTCCAACTGATTAGTCAACTATATTTGCTGCGTGGACTTAGGTGTGAAAGTAAAGAGTTGGAGCATTTCCAATGAAAGATAGTCACCATCAAAATGACAGAAGTAACAGAAATCAATACTTGCAAATGCTCGAAGGATTCATCAACTTCTGTAATTAGTCGTATGCTACAGCTTTAATCTCATTCAAATTTCCTAAAATGATGCATAATAGTCTGATTTGCAAAATATGGGAGAATATCAAAGAAATGAATGAAGGCATCAAGCAAAGGCTATAATTCATATGGTGATTTTGGAAAAGAGTTATTCTTTCCAAAGTTAATAGGGTTTCCTACTATTCTCTATAAATTCATACTTTTTGTTTCCTCTTTCATAACTCTAAATTTACAGCGACATTTTTCTATTCTCTCAACTGCTCATCACTCTTTGCTCATACCCTAGTATTTAGACTCTTGCTTAGTAGAGAGTTTGAACGGCTGGTAAGTCTTTCTCATCCTATGCCAACTAGTTTTCCTATAGTGTATTCTATTACGATTTAAAATATTACAGACCTTTAGGTATGATTTAGGATGTGTTCAAGTTATGTTTAGTGAGTTGATTTATTGCTAATCACGCTGAATATTTTATGGACAGCATGGATATTTCTTAATAAAATATATACTTTAAAAATAATTCTCGAAAAGAATCTTATTTTTCTGTAAACTATAAGGAGTTATTGAATAAATTTTGTTTCATAAGATTTGAACTCGTTTTATTTGGATTTCAAAAAAAAATCCATTAAATTGAAAAAAAAAACAATACAAGTAAATTTTTGTTGAACTCATAAATGTAGAAGTTTAGGTAATTCTCAAAGCGCGGTTGGTACTTGACCACTAATTGAATTGTTGTCCATAAGACTGCACTTAACAAAATCTACGAACACAAGCTCGAAGAATAGCATCAAAACTGGTTAATTTCAAAATGTTTGACTAACTCGCAAGTGCATGGCTTTGGTCAATTTTGCACATGTTTTGGGCAGTGGTCCTCATGTATTATTATCGTCTAGGTTTAGATCTCTAAGTTAGAGCAATAACCAAGCTCATAAGGAAAAGACTCTGATAACTGATCTCGACTCAATAACCTACAAGAGAAGATTCATTGTGAGTTAAGCACTTTAAACAATGTGATACCAAGTTGAAACTTTGAGATTCTAACTTGCTAGAGATTTAAAGGAAGCAGATTCCTATGTCCTTCGGTATGTTACCATTTATATTGTTCCATATGAAGTCAATGCAAAAGAATACACCAAAGAGAAAAAAAATAAATGATAGATTGGAATGGTTGAAGATTCAATGCGTGGCAATTTGCTTTTTACATGACGAACTCACCGTATAGTCAAAAGAGAGTTTCCCAAGTTCAAGAAATAACTTTCCCGAAAGTTTTATATTTAGCAACCGCGTTAATCATATAGAAACCAAAAATATATCAGCTAAAACAAATCATTTTTTATAAATGCACAAACCAATCTTAGTTCATTTCAAAACATTCAAAATACAATAATAGAACTTCTCTCATATCTCAGCAACCTGTTTGTGATTTATTAGAAACTCATACAGCAACTTCATTAGCTAGTTAAGCAAGGCTGCTAAAAATATCTGATGAGCTTACAATTCTTGGACATGGTAATAGCCATCATTTGGATCGATGAGTGCAGATTTCCCCCGTCCAATTTGATTTACATGGATCAGTCTTGTTCCAATTATTATATTTTTCCCGATATCTTTAAGTTTGCAGTGGATTGACTTCAAAGCATCAACAGTGACGCATGACAAACAACTTTACAAGATGATCGAGAATTTAATGAGAAAGATTCGACATGAAAATTTTAGTTTGCGGTGTATGTATTTTCAAGTACAAAATAAAAGTGAAATCAACCTTCTACTGGCTGAGTACGATTCTGTCCAGAAACAAGTAGGAAAAAGCAACAGGACCATAAGGCGAACTAGAGTTATCCTAATAACATAAACTCTCCGTCGTACCATCTATGTAACACAAATTCAGTACAAACCATAAAGTAGATTCAGAAACCTTTTAAGGCCCTTGATAGTAAAGTGCTTAAAATACCAGAAGAATGTTTCTTTCTTTAACCCAATTGGGCATTTAGACCATTGTGATTGTTACTACAAGAAAAGCTTACAGAAGCTTGATGACTAATAAAGCCAATTTTTGCCTGGAATATAATGGAATATATGTTCAACACGTGGTCGGTGGCCGGTTAATATGTTTCCAGCATATGTCCAACATTTTTAACACGCGGCTGTTTAATATATTTACAGCATATGGTCCTGCCATGTTTTAACAGTTGACAGCAGCTGTGCCAATTTCTCAACCATTCATCTTTGATGAAAAGATTAAATAAAAGCAAAATGTTGAGATAGTTTTGGTCCCTGTGGTTGTAATTAAAGAAAAACATATACTACACCATCACTACTGATTACAGAGGCTTCATAAGTATCAAAATCGAAAAGCAAACAGTCGTATGACACATGACACATCAATGGCTAGAGGTTCGGTTCTAAACTTCCGCACTTAATTTTTATAGGCATATTATGTTTGTATTTGGAAATCATACTTAAGTATGCTTATATTTGGTATCAGAACATGTTATACCTCTGTCTTTATGTGCTATATTCTTTGTGATATATGTAAAAATACCCAAATTTATTTTTGTAAACGTAAAGTCATTTTTACATGTTATGGTGATTATAATTATTGTAGGAAATGAATTCCTAACAGTTTTATGGTTTGAAACATTTAATTTGGTGTAAAACGGGTCAGTCGAGTTAAAATATGAAACTTATAGATCAGGCTGAAGGTTGAAGACGAAACTGGATGACATGTCATTTAATATAGATGAGCAAAACGACATGTCATATTTCCAGTTAGCCCAAAACAACGGTCCGTTATTGTATAATGACATGTCGTTTGATTTAAGAATATACAAACCACCTATCTTCTATACATTGATGCGATGACATGTCATCAGTTTGCTTCATGGCTTGTCGTTCATTTTTATACGACAAGTCATCTTCGTGCATAAACTTTAAACGACATGTCCTTTTGTACCCATTGAACTTTGTGAATTTAAGTTTTCAGAGCATAAATTTACAGTGTTTTTGTTATATTTGACTTTTGGTAATGTTATCCACATGTAAATATTATGTGATTATGTCATATTAAAATTTGTATGTATTATTTTGATTTAGTTACTGATGCATGCAATTTTGAATAAGTAATTATGATGTTAAAAAAAAACTCAAGTGATCTAATATGATTTTAATCAATTCAGAAGTAGCCACAATATCAGTTAGATCACATATAATATAATGGCATTAATTGTGATTAAACATATTTAATATAATGTATTTTATCCCACTAGAATTTATGTTATATTTGTATGTTTAATTGGGATAAAATATTAAACTATTTTCTTAATGTACCCATAGGAATTAAGAATTGGAATATGGTTTAATAGTTTTATCATAAAGTTATATGTAAATTCGCTTAAATTAGAACTTTATCTCACAGGCAAATTTTATGTCATTTGATTAATATTTTGTAACATGATTTACATTGGTAAAACATGATATCTCGATATTGGTCTAAATTTATAATATATGCATGTGCTTTAACTTAATGCAATCGTACAATCTATGAGTTTTTCTAAAATCAAGTGTAATATTATCGAGTTAAATTGTGATAATTATAAAGTTTGGAATGAGAGAATTCTTTTTCATTTAGGGTGAATGGATACTGATTATACTATTCGGAAAGACGAACCACTTATTGAAGATAACAACACTGAAGTTGATATTGCCCTTTATAATAAATGGGAGTGATCTAATCGCTTTAGTGTGATGTTGATAAAAACTAAAATTTTTGCTGTTATTCGTGGTTTAATCAATCAGCACAATGATGTCCAGGCATAATTGAAGGCAATTGATGAGCAATTTGTAACTTCAAATGAGACACTTACAAGCATCATAATAATGGAGTTTTTATCTATGAAGCTGGCACATCATTCAGATGAGAGACATTGCGGCTCAATTGAAACTTCTAGAGGTTGATATATCCGAAAGTTTTCTTATGCACTACATATTGAATACTCTTCCAGATCAGTATGGACCCTTCAAAATTTTCTATAATACGCATAAGGATAAATGATCAATTAATGAATTAATAACCATATGTCTTCAAGAGGAAGGGAGGCTGATAATGAAAGTTGGTAAAGGTGCACATACTATAACACAAGGCAAGAACAGGCTTTAAGCCAAGAAAAAAGGGAAAGGTAAAATACCCCCCATGAAGAAATTAAAAAATCCAAGTGTTTTTTATGTAAAAAGAAATGACACATAAAGAAGAAGTACCCCAAATTTCAGAAATGGCTTAAGAATACAGGTAACTCAATCTCTTATGTTTGTTATGAATCTAATATAATTGATGTTAATCATGACACATGGTGGATTGACTCTGGTTCTACAATCCATATAACGAGGATTGACTCTGGTCCTACAATCCATGTAACGAATATGTTGTTTAGATTTATAACAAACATAAGAGATTGAGTTACCTTTCTTCTCAAGTCATTTCTGAAATTTAGGGCAATCATTCTTCATGTGTCATTTCTTTTTGCAATCTTGAAGATTGTTCTTTCCTTATGTTATAGTATGTGCACTTTCGCCAACCTCCATTATCAGTATCCCTTCCTCTTGAACATACATGGTCATTAGTCCATTAATTGACCATTTATCCCTATGCGTATTATAGAAAATTTTGAAGGGTTTATATTGTTGTGGAAGAGTATTCAATATGTAGTGCACAAGGAAAGTTTCGGACATATCAACCTCTAAAAATTTCAACTGAGCCGCAATATCCCTTATTTGCATGATGTGCCCACGCACACCCCTAACATTGGTGAGCTTCATAGATGGAAACTTCATTATTAAGGTGCTTGTAAGTGCCTTATCTGAAGCTACAAATTACTCATCAATTGCCTTCAGTAATATCGGAACATCATTATACTGATCGATTGAACTACGAATAGCAGCAAACATTTTAAATTTTATGAACATGACACTAAGACGATTAGATCGCTCTCATTTGTCATAAAGAGAAATATCAACTTCAGTACTGTTATTTTTAATAAGTGGTTCTTCTTTTTTAATAGCATAATCAATAAGTTTGCAAAACCTAAGGAAGCCAACTAGAAGTGAACAATGCATCACTTTTTGGTAACAAGATGCATTTACATGTGGAGGCAATTAGAACATACAATTTGATTTTGGGCAGTGATTTTTTTTTTTTTTTTGGAAAAGATATTTTATGTTTCAAGCTTTTCTAAAAACTTGGTTTCAGTTTCAAAACTTATACCACTCAATTTTTTCTTTAATATTTTAAATAAGTTTTGCAACGTATATTATAAATCTGAACTTATTGAAATGGTATATTATCTAATGGTTTTTTTTGTCTTAATTTGCAAAACAATAGCTCTTACACTTCAATGCTTGCTCATGTTGGTATTGAACGATGTGTTATAAATAAAATTCCTCTATTTTGTGACATCAGAGACTCAGTTATATCTCCATAGAAAGAATCGAAAGATTAGTAAATGATGGAGTACTTAATACTTTAGATTTTATTGATTTTGATACTTATGTGGACTGCATAAAGGAAAGAAGACCAACAAAAGACACAAAGGTGCTCAGAGGAGTTTAAAAATATTAAAAATCATACAATCATATATTTTTAGTCCAGACACGGACTCATATAGTCAAAATTTTCATCTATTTTATAGATGATTACTCATGTTATATGTATGTCTACTTACTTAATAATAAAAATGTATCATTAGATGCTTTTAAGATATTTAAAGCAGAAGTAGAAAAACAGTGTAGAAAGCAAATTAAAATCATGAAAACAGATAGAGGTAGAGAATATTACGGTAGATACACTGAGAATGGACAAACACCTAGTCCATTTGCAAAGTTTCTTCAACAATATGAGATAGTTGCCCAATATACTATGCCTGGTTATCCATACCAGAATAGTGTAGCAGAAAAAAGAAACTGAACTTGGCTAGACATGGTGCACAGTATGTTTAATAGCTCTAAGCTTCCTAAATCTTTGTGGACTGAAGCTCTCAAGACGGCTGTGTATATATTAAATCGAGTTCTAACACTAGGATTGTACAATCAAGAAATGCAAAATTTCTTGAAAGTGACTTGATTAGTGAGAGAAACCAATCTCAGAATATCATTTAGGTGTTCAACCTTCTACCTCAAGTGATAGATTGATTGTTATTTACAACACTCCTCAAGTTCAGACAGATGTTGTATAATCAATTGTTGAAGTTCCACAAGTTGCTAATAATAATCCAGTAGATCGGGCTGTTCAGGAATTACTTGAAACCCTTGAGCAACCAGTTGAACAACATGTCCCTTAGGATACTATTGGTTCAACATTAAGAAAATTTACTAGAATAAAAAAACCAACAATTTTTAGTGATAATATAGTGTATCTGCAAGAATCTGACTATAACATTGGAGCAAAAAATGATCCCGAATCTATTTCACATGCCATGAATTCCAAAGAATCATATTTTTGGTATTATGCCATGAAGGAAGAGATGAATCCTATGTCATATAATGGAGTGTGAGATATTGTTAAGTTGCCTAATGATGTAAAAGCCATAGGATGTAAATGAGTCATTAAGACAAAAAAAGACTCGTTGGGCAACATTGAAAGATATAAAGTAAGACTGGTTGCTAAATGATTCACTCAGATAGAATGAATCAATTACAAGGAGACTTTTTCTCCTGTATCAAAGAAAGATTCTTTTCGTGTTATTATGGCATTAGTTGTTAATTTTGATTTAGAACTGCATCAAATGGATGTGAAATCTGCTTTCTTCAATGGAGATTTAGAGGAAGAGGTTTATATGAAACAACCAGAAGGATTTGCCTCTAATGATGGTGAGTATTTAGTATGCAAGCTTAAGAAATCCATATATAGATTGAAACAAACTTTCCGTCAGTTGTATTTAAAATTCCATAATGTTATCTCTTCATTTTTATTTTGTAAAGAATCTTATGGATTAATGTATATACCATAAGGTCAGTAGGAGTAAAATTTATTTTCTTATCCTATATGTGGATGATATTATACTTACATCCAATAATAAAGGATTGTTTTATGAAAGAAAACAATTTCTCTCTGAGAAATTTGACATAAAGTATATAAGTGATGTATCTTATGTCATAGGTATTAGAATCCATAGATACAGATTTCGAGGTATTTTGGGTATGTCTCAAGAAACTCATATCAATAAGATCTTAAAGAGATTTCAAATGAAAAATTATTCACTTAGTATAGCTCTCATTGTGAAGGGTGACAGGTTCAATTTGAACCGATGCCCCAAAAATGATTTTGAAATGGAACAAATGAAAAATATTCCATACGCATCTACTGTTGGAAGCTTGATGTATGCTCAAGTTTGTATAAGAGCTGACATTGCATTTGCTTTTGGAATCTTGGGAAAATATCAGAGTAATCTAGGTTTAAACTACTGAAATGCTGCAAAGAAAGTAATGAGATACCTTTAAGGGACCAAAGATTACATATTTATGAATAGATTAACTAATAATCTGGAGGTAATTGGGTACTTCGATTCAGATTTTGCTGGCTATGTTAATTCACGAAAATCAACATCCAGATATATTTTTATGCTAGCCAGTTGAGCTATATATTGGAAAAGTACAAAGTAGACTTTAACTCTACTTCCATTATGGAGACTGAGTTTGTTTCTTGTTTTGAGACTACATCGTATGATGTATGGTTGAAGAGTTTCATATCTGGAATTAAAATTGTGGATTCGATCTTAATGTCATTAAAGGTATATTGTGATAATTTAACTGCAGTTTTCATGGCTAAAAATAACAAAAGTCGAAGTCGAAGTAAACATGTTGACATTAAATATTTAGCCATCAGGAACGTGTTAAAGAAAATAAAGTGGTCATTGAACACGTTAACACTGAATTGATGATTGCTGATCCTTTAACAAAAGGCATGCCACCACAGAAGTTTAAGGATCATGTAGACTGAATGAGACTTGGTTTCATAATGTAATTTTCATTATATATACAATGTAATATAAGTGAGACTCTTGTTTTTATTTATTGTGATGTTTTTCTCGCCTCTATGTGCACATTCATTTATTTTGAGAAAACATCAATTTTTTTTTTTACCAAGAATAAACATGGGGTTTTTTCATTAAGTTAAGTTAACATACGTGGCTGGATTTAAGAAAGGGTCCAGCTACTATACCCATGGGGTTTGGTACCCCATTCTTTTGTCTTTTTCAAATCCACCGTTAGATTTAACGTGAGAATTGTATAATAGTTAGATGTGATTATTGAGCCATTAGCATTGAAAGCCCTTGTTGTTCATTCAAAATAAGAAAAATCAAAAGTTTTATAATTATGACATATAAGTCCACAATATTTTAATTTTTTTTGCTCTATTGAACTAGGTTTTTAATTAAATGACTTATTTTTAAATTTATTAATATCTATTTTAATTAATTAATTTATTTATTTATTAATTAATTAACTAATTTATTACATAGTTAAACATGTATATTATTTACTAACTATAATTGATGATAAATATAAATAAAAATAATTTTTAATTTAACACGGCAACCAATTTTCTTTCACCCATGTGAGCTGAGTTCAAGCCCCATACCTTTTTTTTTTTTCTCCAAACAAGAGATTTTATATGTCAAGTAGATGAGTAGATGAAATACACAAAATACGAAAATAAATTTAATTTGATATTCTATATAGATAATCTTTTATTTTTTTTATAACATAATATTTAATTAACATACTAAATTATTTAACAATGTAGTAAAAATATTTTAATTTACTAATAATAAGTGTTAGTTTATGAATTTGTAAAATCATTTTTGTTTGTTTGAGTAATGAGTTTTGTATTTTTGGTTGAGCTTTTGTCATAAAATAAAAGGAGTAAATTTAATTCCACACTTAAATAAATTTAATTGGGTTTTTTTTCCTGAAAATCGTGACTTCCGGAAGCATTAATGCAACTGAAAATTTGTAAGCGTGGAACTAATATGTGAAAATTTAGAATTTTTAGCTTTTTTGTTTTTATAACAAATTACAAGACTCCATTATAGTTGATCACAAAAAAGGGGTACCAAACCCCCGTTGCAAAGTAGTTTTGCCCTTTAAGAAAAATGATACATTGTGATACATAGAAGATAATACTCGTTTTTAGAGGACCGATCACCATGATTCATGTATTATCTTTTTAAGTCTAAGTAATTAATATACTTGAATATCATATTAATTGAAATATATAAACCAAGTGGGAGAATGTTGAACACATGGTCGGTCAATATGTTTCCAATATATGGTCCAACATTTTCAATACGTGGTTGTTTAATATATTTCCAGCATATGGTCCTGCCATGTTTTGACAGCTGACAACAGTTGTGCCAATTTCTCAACCCTTTATCTTTGATGGAAAGATGAAATAAAAGCGAAATGTTGAGGTAGTTTTGGTCCCTAGGGCCTGTAATGAAAAAAAAAACATATACTACACCATCACTACTAATTGTAGAGGTTTCATAAGTATCAAAATCAGAAAGCAAATAATCGTATAGGACACATCAATGGCTGAAGATTCTATTATAAACTTTCGCACTTAATTTAAATGTGCATGTTAAATTTGTATTTGAAAATCATATTTAAGCACGCTTACAATATAATGTAGAGCTCTGAATGGAAGAATGATTAAGGATTGGGACACGGTATTAATTAAGTTTTAACTCAGTAAAAAGGATTTGGTAAGTGGCACAGTCCAAGTTGGAGGTAACTGAAAGCTAGCTTGGCCTCTAGGGTTGGCAAAAGTTCGGGTCGGGTCCGGGTCCGGGTTTGGGGTTGCCCTACCCGTATGACACATATTGATGCCCGGACCTGGACCATGCCCGAATTTTTTATGTGCGGGTCGGGCATATGCCCGGCACTATCCGGGCACGGGTTTTTTTCCGGATTTTTTTGCCCGCATTTTCCAAGCACTGGGCAGACTTCAGAGGCATCCCTCCTGGCTCCTCATGCTTCAAGCCTTCAACTTCAAGTCTTCAACATACACTTGGCTGCCTTTTGGTAACTAAACAAACATCAGCTGAAGAAAGTAGATCGGTTTTTGCCCATCAATAGCGGAAGGCCAAAGAGACAAAACTCCCTCCCTAGCCGAGGATTATTTGTTGGAAAAAGAGAAGCAAGATGTAGCTACAAAACCTGTGGAAGTAAAAGAAGTTGAGAGTGCAGTGACTGCCTCTTCTGTGGAAGTGGCCATTGATAAAGTTAAAGAAACCCTTGCTGCCACCGCTGTTGAAGAAAGCTAAGAAGACGCCCCTGCTCTTGACGTTGTAGAAAGCACTGAAGCCAGTTCTGCTTCTCCCGAGGACAGCACTAGTGAAACGGCTCCAGCTGCTACCAAGGAAAGCAATGAAGCTACGGAAGAGGAAAACTCAGGTGATCAGGAAGCCTCAGAAGAGACACCAGAAATAAAGCTGGAGACTGCACAGGCAGATGTCCGTTTCCCAACCACAAATCAAACAAGGCACTGCTTTACCCGATATATTGAGTATCATCGGTGTGTAGTTGCTAAGGGAGAGGGTGCTGCTGGCTTGTTTAACAAGAGACGGAGAGGAGTTGCAGCCGTGCGGCTTGTTAACGAGAGGGATAGGTTGAGAGGCAAAGAATTGGGGATTTAGGGCTTCATTAATTCATTATTTATATTTTATATATATATATATTAGTTTTACTTATTAAAAAACCGGGCATGGATCTGGGTTCCGGGTTTTTAGCGCCATGCCCGGAACTGTGCCCGGAAATGTCCGGGTATTGAAATTCAATACCCGAAACCGTTTTATCTGTATTGGTGGTCCGGGTTTTGCCCGAACCGGATTGGCCGGGTCCGGGCCGGATCCGGTCCGGGCGGGTTTTATTGCCACCCCTATTGGCCTCGAACTTCGTCCTTTGAGCATGGCGCCAAAGCTTTTCTTTGTACGCATACGGTTAATAACATTTGAATCACTGAATTGTACTAATATTGCAAGAAACAACATGGTTTATATTTTTATTTCATGAGGACCTTGTCGTTAGATTTCGTACAAGCTTGCCCATTGACTTCTTAAAAGTGTATATATATATATATATATTCTGATGAGAATAAAAATTCATTTTTATTCATGTGAGCAAAGTTCGACTTGAATTTCATGTATCACTTACGAAATTTCATAAATTGAACAATAATTTAACAATTTATTGGTGAAGTTTTTAAAAGCAAATCAAGTCTGCGGATAAGTTGAATTCAATATAACGGTCTGACTATTGATTTTCCATAAATTTTATAACAGAGCCCAATGGCAAAAATCTACCTAGAAAAAATTACAAATTTTCTTAGTAAATTTTGTTACAACTTAGGGACCGAAGAAATAACTTTAAGAGATGGAGAGGAAGAGATTGAATAGATTTTATTCGTGGAGCCCATTTGACAATTCCCGGATGAAAGCTGCATCAGCATCACCAACAATCTAATAGCTAATGCTCATTTCAAGATATTCAATAGTTTATTATTTTAAATTTATTTTAGTTTTAATCAAAACGATCAGATTCAAATGTCACTTAAAATATTATTGGTTAAGAGCACAAAGGTAAATAAGTTATGATTTGTTTCAAGGAGTCATCACACAAATTTATGGTTATTTTTGTAATTTTTTCTTCTTTTTTTTTTTTAGTGTGAAAATTCATACATTTTAAAGTAAGCTTGAGGAGTTTTTTTTTTTTTTTTAAGAGAAGTTCAAAGTTAAATAGCGCTATCTGGTTGTATTCATGTATTAAATTATGAATATACATTGTTCAACTAAACTATATTTCTTTCTTTTATATCTTTTTCTACGCATGTGTTTATGCTGATTAAAAATTAATTACCTTTGTATTCTTATATGATACCAATTGCATATATCAACATTGAGCGAATTGACTTTTTTTTTATATCAATTCAGACGCATCACATACGTCATTTAAATCATTTCACTTCTGATGTGAAAATGGTTATGAGGCCGCGTTAGGGGTTTAATTTATATTCGTTGGAGCGCCAGCTGAGTGCGGTTTTCCGATATAGGAGTTTGACGTTCCTCGAATATTTGAGAGGGTTTAAAATCTGAGCGGTGCCATATCAGAATTGATGTAAACGGGTCTCAGTAGTTGTAAATATCTCATATGAGTTGTAATTTAAGCATTAGTTTTATGTAATTCAAAAAAAAAAAAAAAACTCTTAAATTATAGCTAGATGGTATTGGATAACTACAATGCAGTGTCAGCTTATAATTAAAGAGCATTGTCTAGCTCAAATCTCTTTCTTTTTTTATTATTTTGAGAGAGAAGTATGCCTTTTCATTAAAAGACCAATAACGGCTTAAAATACAATGTCATATAGAGGTAAATACAAGATTACATCAAGCTTAAGTACAATTATAGGACAATACCTAAGACTCAAGTTGAAGTTGCGACAATGCCCATCAATAATTCATAACTTCAAACACTACTACAAATTTCTACCAACCGAAAGGAGAGTAAATGATTTCACACATTAAGATCCAACAAAGCACTAAAGGAACTCACTTTCACTGCTATAGATGAAACTGCTTTCCAATCAAAAGAAAAAAAAAATCATATTATCTGGTAATATAACACAATACAACACAATTCTAACCACAAAACACAAACAAATAATAATAAAATCACAAAACCACGACAAAACCGCCCCTACGATTCACCAAAAAGTCTCAATATCAATGAACGCTACCCCGAGATCATCAGGATCTCGCCCCAGGTCATTGGAACCTCTCCATCCCCCACTATTAAAGCTCTCAACAGCTTTAATATAGGTATACCCTTCTAATCATAACACTGACATGATCCTAATCCGGACACTGAAACGACGCCATCTATGCAGACCACTAGAACCACCGTAGAAGCAGTATAAAATCATGCAAAAAAATACGACTAAAACACAAGACTAACACAACACAACACAGCACAGCACAACAAGAAGCACAATAAAAGAAGCTGATACAATGGCGGCTGGTGGCAGCAGCAGCAGTGGGGGGAAGGTACTGTTAGTTCATGGTGGCTAGAAAAGAAAGAGTTGAACAGCAGATCTAAAGGTTTGGTGGTTTAAAATTCTGGCTGTGATAGCTATGTAATTACACACGCAGTGATTGATATGGTCCGTTGAAGTTTAGCCGGTAAGCAATGGTGTTTGGCTATTACATTGAGAGAAAAAAGAATTTTTCTTTGCTCCTCAAATCCATATTTTCACGCGTGCCGATGCACTTTTAGCAGTTTTGTTGGAAGTCTTCATAATACCAAATTCTTGTCTTTCACTTGATCATAGTTGGGAAAAAAGGTCATTCAGCACAGATGTTAGTGATAATTTCAGTTACCCAGAAACCTATCAGAAAAAATCAGTAAGAACTTATCAATTGGGTGCTTGGAATTGGAATTGAATGAGTTTGGCAACATTAGTGACACTACGAAAATACTTACTGAAATGTTGATGTCATGTGGCCGAATGATTCTAATGTTTTCATGCTTCAATTACCAATTAACTAATCAGTTGAGCCCAGTAGAGGCAAGCAAATGACATAAATCAGATAAAATATATATATATGCCCACTTCTTGGACGGTCTTTCATAATACAACACTTTGCGGGCATGGAGCATCATTTATCATCACACTTGGTCAAGAGCTGACAATGACATATTGTGGCTCCCATTTAATTGAAACTCTAATAAATCACGATGAGGAAGATCATGTTACTGTCTATTACATCTAATCTTCAAATAAAATCATGCATCATTTTGAACATGACAAAGCAAAATATTTCCCTGATCAACTTCCATTTCCTCAATCGATGCCATTGAAATTAAAAATCTAATTAAAAATCTAACACAACGTGCAGAAAGGCTGTACATGAAATTTAAATCATGAAAGCACGTTTCAATGCATTGCTAAGCACAAATAAAAATTAATCCCACTAAATCTAAGAAGTCAATTTTTAGATTTTTGGTGTTATATTCAACTGACTTTAACGAGCATTGCTAATAAACAAAGTTTCATCTGTCAGCATTTGTATTAGTCAAATTAACAGACAACCTACCTTCACCAAGTACATGTCATTCTTGAAAGTTAAAAACAAGAGATTATCATTTTATTTCATCAACCTTACAATAATAAAATTGAACAGAGCAACAATTAATTTAAAACTATCTTATGCAAGCATAAATCCAAGTTGATAATGTAGATGAAGTAGGATTATGACTCCATCGTAAATAAATAGGAATAAATACAAGCTGTAGTACCAGTAGATGTCATTATAACAGTTCGGGAAATAGAAATCCACTTAGCAAGAAACAACTATTAATTTTGTAAACTCATGGCAGATGGCTCACATATCATTGATCCAAAAGAAACAATATATATATTTTACAATTGTATTGTTAGTACAGATTTACATACAGATCATCTTCTGCCGCTGTTCCACACAAACTTGCCAACTGACAGATAAGAGTCATTGCCAGTGGTCATTAATACTTTGGGTGCCAAAACATGCCTTTAATGCCCTCCGGATCAGGTTCAAAACCTAAATTCCGATAGAAATCCACAACTGCAATGAAAATACAATAAAATAAGTTGAAACTTCAACATTCAGAACACTACTTTTGCCACCCGATTACTGGTTGTGACTGGCATAATCTCTAAGCAATCAGCAAACACAGCATATAACAAGTATAAAAGTGAACTAACATTTATACTTGAAATGAGACTACAAGGTCAAGAAATAAAACTTGTTAGAGGTGGTAATACCTTGACTATCAGCGAAAAGTGATATATTTCCAATATCCTTTTGGAGCAAAGCCCTGACAACCTTTTCCACAAGGGCTTTACCAAGACCTTGGCCCTGAATGGAAAAAGCAGTGTTAGAAAAAGATACACTGCAGTCAACATAAAAACTTAAGCAATAAGTTAACTGTTTATCACACAAATGGTGCTCTCAATCCAACAACACAAGTTCTGAACTCCCATGGTAACCTTAATTTTTTATCAGAACATCTAAAAAGATTTTTATATCTCAAACCACACCCAAATTGAAACATTTCTTGTAATGCTTTCAGGGAGATTCAAGAGCCATTATATTAGAATCAACTCCGTATTATCTCATATTTGCATTTTCCCATCAAATTATTGGCCAGCTCCTTGTTCCTGCCCAGGCCAAAGACCTGCTATATATCATTCAAGAACAAAATCATGATTACACTGCTCTCGTTAATCATCTAGTTCACGTTTCTCCAACTCTCCACAACCATCATATGCACTATTTCATACATGATATCTTAATGTGCTTTTGTTGTCACAGTTCTGCCCGAAAAGATGACCTAGATACCCACACAAGCATGTCTGCCCACCTAGTGTTGCACTTAGGTATGTGTTAGTCCATGTTCATGTAATAAAAGATTTACCTGATAACTAGGATCAACAAGAACATCCCATATTGTAGCGTTGAAAGCATGATCTGATGTAGCACGAGCCATGCCAATTAACATCCTTTGCTCATTCCCCTCTGTCAAATAACTTCACCAAGTAATTTAGTGGTAGATACAATTGTGCGTCTACAGCTAAATATACCAATTAAGTTGAGGAGAAATAGTTATCATTTTTAATAAGTACCAGATCCTGGTGATTTCCTTATAGAATGCAAGGTGGCTACCAAGTAGCTATTTTTCAAAGCTGCAGCTAGTTTTGACAGCGGCCTCCGAGGCCAGCCTACCTATCAAAACATGTAATATTATGCATTTTAATGATCTAGATTTCAGAAGTAGAGCAAAAGATTACGTTCAAATTTAGAACTGAAAAGGACTTCAAACACAGGGAACAATTTGATGCACATATGTGTGGAAAATCAAAAGTAGCTTGGCTTGCAGGTTCTGTATATATACATGCAGCATTCGCAAAAAGATACCTAGTGCCAAAAAATACCTTATCGCATAAGGTTTGAAGATCATATACATCAACATCTCCACCTGATGAGAATATTATTTGCTCAATTACTCCATCTGTTTGACTTTTTTCAATAAGAACAAACTCCTCAGGCATCGGTTCTTCCTCCTCTTCTTCAAGATCAGGAGGTGCTTCCATGACTTGTGTTGAGCTGTTTTTCAAGAACCTGTGATAAGAATAAAACAACAATAGAAATGAAGACAATGATAAGATGGCAAAGTTGAATTCATGTTCCATTTGAAAGAACTAGAAAGAATAACTGACTGAGAAACAAAGCCTACACAACCAAAGTCTTGTATCATAGCCGCGAAACTAAATGAAGGGAGGAGGCCAAACGTCAAACTAATGAAGGAATTACATAACCAAATGGAAACCTGCATTCTTACTAAATCTATTAACTGGAAGCTACGTGATTACCTCTACGGTAATAAAAACCGTGCCAGTCATAAACATGTGTTTAGATATTCTACTTATCACTAAGAAGTCCACCAGACTCAATTCTTGTAAATTATGTTATGTCATGCTATTGTCAATTCAGCAAATTGGTGTAAAACATGAGCAGTATAGAAAAGAAAATATACAAATTGAACCATAGCACCATATTGGGTGTGTGGTGGAATTTACACGAAAAATAAATATCACACTTTACTGACTAAACCAGAAAATACCAAGCAACAAATATCATTTGTTCACTAAAATATAATTTTTTCCCTTTTTTTTTTTTTTTTTTTTTGCAAAATACAATAACACTCTTGCCCAATTTGACAACTAGATAAAAAACTTTCAAACTTGGACATTGAGTTGTGTTTGCATTTATATCAACAAGAAGGAGCATTTGTTAGCATGCACGGGAGGGCAGGTGCACTTGTGCATCCCTGTCCATGTAGAGTTGAAAAAGAATATACATATCACGTTACCCGGATCTGATGGATTCCCAAAATCTAGCCTTGAATTGGGAAACCTTTAGCTTCCTGCTTGCTGGAATAAAAAATAAAATAAAACAAACAAAGACAGACAGCCAGTCAGTCCAAACTCAATATCATTGTATCCCAAATTCAGAAAAAAGTGAAAACTAACTGACTAGAATTTCCATTTTTGAACAACATTAGCTGCTCAGTAAGCATCCATGAATAGAAAAAAAAAAATATTGAACCCGAAATTAGAAAATAAAAATTAAAAATAAGAGATTGCGCGCATACCTTTGGAAAGCCCATAATTGGGATTGCTGGAAGACAATAACTGATTAGATGATCGACACTGGCAACCAAATGAAACAATTGGGCATCTGCAAAACAAGAATCAAGGTCATAATCAAACCAAAAACAGCTAAAAATGAATAAATATATGAAAGTGAGACTCATGAGAAGTAAAAAGGAAAGTGAAGTTAAAAAAGGATAAAGAGGGTCTCAGTCTCACAGGGAAGGAGAAGCCACAGCATTATAGCTTAACATTTTTTATCTTCTGGTAGTAGTAGAAGGTACATGCACTCTCCCCTTTCAGTCCTCTGGTGCTGATGCCAAACATCAACTTGCGCCCCTTTTTTCGTATCACTTCTGTCCTTATTGTTTTTTCATTTCTATTATAAACCCCTCAATTTGGATATTGCCAAGTGGCACCCTTAAAGTGAGAAGATTAAAGTTTTCAAAGAAGTTAATTCTCCACTAGTAAGGGAGTTTCATTTTAATCAAGTTATAAACAAAATTAAACAAAAGAAAAAAAATTTGAAAAACTTCAATCTAAGTACTTTTGTCATGTTTCATAATACCTTAAAGTTTATGCTTTTTTTTTTTATAATTCATTCTTTATTTTATTAAAATAAAAATTCTCCCATTAAAAAAGTGATTTTACGAATAACTTGCATAAATTTGTTGCACTTTTAGATATGAGACAAGACGATTAAAGACTTTGGTACGCTCAACTTTGGAAGTATGAAATGTCATAAAATTCAAGAGAAGTCCAAATGTTTTTATATGCGCTATTAGTAAGGATAGAATTGTATTAGACGCATAATATATTCATTATTTTCTAAATATAATGTTTTTCTTACTTTTTCTTTCAGATTTTTCTTTAGAAATTAAATAATAAAGAAAGTTTAAAGAGAGAAATACAAATATTAAGAATCAAAGAGTGAGAAAATTATTAGAAACTAAAAAATTGATAAATGAAAAAGTCTTTATTTGAGAAAAAAAAAAGATACTTTTAGAATTTAATGGAGTATAATTTCAAAAGGCGTTTCAATAGAATCTCGGAGGGGTGCTGATAGTCCGACTCAAACTGTATTTATAGTAATGAGTTTCATAACATGACAAATGGCGGTAATAGAAATATATCATGCCCCTAACTATGGTAGATAATGGTGAGTAGTCGTCTTGTATATTTTTTAAGTTAGTACGTCGTGCATTCTGTCGTCATGAGTGGCCGTCTTGCAAATTTTTTAAAGCCGCATACGTCTGCGTCTTAAAAAAACACATGTCGTCGATGTCACTTTGTTTGAGCCTGACAACTGGCGTCTTTTTAAGCCCACCAACATCATCATCATCATCATCATCATCATCATCATCATCATCATCATCATCATCATCATCATCACCATCATAATAATAATGATAATAATAATAACAATAATAATAAATTCATAATCATAATCAAATTAATTTTTATTAGGGGAGCAGTTCATATTTTATTATTAGTTTATTACAATTTCATAACTATATACTTTATTTTACAATAACCAATCATAATACAACAATACATAAATTTAATTCCATAGATCATAATAATAATTAATTAAAATTAAAAATTAGTGAAAATGTTATAAATTTGCAAATGATAGATGGTTTGGTAGGTGCCAACTTAGTTGGGATGTATTGTTAACTATAGTGATGCAAATTATACCTAATTTTATTGGAACTACTAATATTATAATTGTACTTGAGCTCTATTTAATGAAAATATAATTTTTAATTTATCATAAAAATATTTCGTTCAAAATTTTTTTGTGTATAAATATTAAAAAAATTTCATTCACAAATGAAACATATCTTTAGTAAATATTATCCAAGTTATGATTTAATATTAATATGAAATATATTTTATTATTAATGTTGTAAAATTTTTTATTTTTTATTTATCATTTATAAATTTATCATATTTATAATTTTTTTTATTAAAATTATGATATTTACTTATTCATTTAATAAATTATAAACACAAAAATTAATTAAATAAATATCATAAATAACATTATTCATTTAATAAATATCATAAATAAAATTATGATATTTATAATTTTATTTATTAAAATCATCATATTTACTTGTTCATTTAATAAATTATAAACATAAAATAAATTAGAATATTTATTTAAAACTAAGATTTAAATTAATTTTTAAAAGTCTATACTAAAAAATATATTAAAACATTTAATTTCAAGATATTTTACTTTAATTTCATAATATTTTATATTTACTTTTTATTAAAAATCATTCTTAAATATATTTTGGCCACATTTATCATTGATGGCTTCAAGGCTAAATTTCACCAACGAACCGTATATATTATTTCTTTTACGTTTCTTCTATCTCTAATCGTATCGTACTTTTAAGACTTGCGTGTTTAAAATTTTAGGTCCGATTCGGCCGACATGCGTACCGTGCCGTGTCTCATACCCCATCTAAAGATACTCGTGTCGTGCCGTGCCATGTGTCGTCCAACCCATTAGCAATCTCTACACGCGCCACAGGGCAAAGGGTATGCAACAGTCTGTACATGGGCCTCCAAATTACCTTCCCTCTTTAGTCATGTTCGTGGAGATGCATCGAGCACACCTATGTCTCCTAAAATTCCACTATACATGAGCATATATTTTATTTAAATAAATTAAAGAAAATGCAGTTAAAAATTAGAAAAGAAAAAAAGTTGGCACCCATTATTTCTTGCAATGCACTTCTCTCTAATAATTTCTCTCTTTATTGAGTTCCGTGCCATTCAAGCTCCCCCACTCCTCTCTCCTTCCACGCCCTCACACCTTTTTGTTTTTGTTTTTGTTTTTTAATTTAATTTTAACGGTAATCAATTTTGAGAAAATTAACGCGCTGCCACAGTCTGATTCCCAGTTTAGCTTAATCACACCTAATTAATTTAGAAAATCTCTTTTAGAAGCAAAGTGGAAAATGATAACTGAGCCGTTGAAAAAGGTTCAAATTTAACAGTCAAAGAAAGCACAAAAATAACGTGCGAGTAGGACGAGCCACATTATTTGGTAGCCATAACATTAACGTTCGTCACTCATCAGGTTTCAAACTTCGAAACTTTGAACGTCTTTTGTTCAATTTCTTTAATCTTTATTCCGTCTCTCAGCATGGCGTGAAGTAAGCTGCCTCTGTTATTTGCGTACTGCAACACCACTCTTTTTATTCGTTTCTTTATCAGACGTAACATCATAAAAATACATTATCTATCGAAAGACACCCCCAAAGAGCACACAGTGGGGAGGAAGGAAAAAGAAAAAAAGAAAAAGAACGGAGAAAGCAAATTAAAGGTGACTTGCATTGATCAGCAAAGCAGTCTGTGACCAGAAAAGGGAGGGTGACCGTGACGCAAGTAAATTTGCTTGGACAAAAGGGTTATTTACGTAAGTTTCTATGTTTCCCTCCATTTGACTAGAGAGACTGTTTCTATTACATTTTTTGACTGTTTTTGACTGCTGTCTGAAAGAGAACTGAGAACTAGAGAACTTGCGGAAGATATAGAGATAGAGACAGAGGTGGATGTAGAGATGGTTTCTTCTTCAGACAGCCCTTTCTCTTCTTCTAGCAGTACTAGCCGTTCTCCAGCTCCCAAGTTCTGCAACAACTCTTTTACTACTCGGTACCATAATCAAAACACATGTTTGTGCTTTTTTATCAGTTTTAGTAATTACTAATAAACTATACAGTTAATCTGAATACAGTTATATATGTGTGTGGGTGTGGGTGTGGGTGTGGGTTTATTTTGTCTTGTTTTTAAGTTAGTTATTTAGTGTGTGTGTGTTTCTCTCGTCCTGCACATCTTCTGTTAGCTTTAACGTGGGGTTAAGTGCTTGGATTAGTAGATGATTTTTCTTTCTCTTTTCTTAATAGATAATTATATAGTTGTTTTAGTATGTTTCCTTGAGCTTCCATTTAGTTTTTTTTTTTAAAAGAAAAAATAAAGTAAAAATAGAATTCCTAGGTTCTGTACTGAGCCGATAATTCTCTTCTTCACAGCATTCTTCCAACTCTATTCGGTTTAAAATTATAAATCTTGAATTATTGTTAACATGGTAGATCAAAAATGTCTCAGCTTTAGAGAAATCAAAAGGGTTTCAGGATCTGAGATTATGAAGTACGTTGATATTCCCACTTTTCTCTGGTTTGGTCCATTGATTTTTTTGGACCATTAGTTTATTTGTGCTAATTTTCATCTGAGAATGGTTATAATGTTGAATCCTTTTGCATGCAGAATCTTTTCAGATGTTGCCGGAGACATTACAATTGTTGTTGATGGCGAATCTTTTCTACTTCACAAGGTAAGATCTTTCTCAAGTAGTTACAACTTACAAATTGAAGCAATTTTGTTTGTCATGCATTGGTATCTGCTTTATATTCTTCTTGAACTTGGTTTGGTTTCGTGGCGAGCAATCTAATTAAATTTGTGTTATTTGTTTTGGATGCTAAGTTTCCTCTGGTATCGCGAAGCGGAAAGATTCGGAAAATGGTTGCAGATGCTAAGGATTCCAATAGTTTGAAATTGGAGCTCCATAACATACCAGGTGGACCGCAGACATTTGAGCTTGCCGTGAAATTCTGTTATGGCATGAACTTTGAGATCACAACTGCCAATGTTGCCAGTTTGCGCTGTGCTGCAGAGTACTTAGAAATGACTGAAGACTACCGAGATGAAAACCTCATTGCGAGGACTGAAGTTTATTTGAATGAGGTTGTAGTACAAAGTCTCGAGAAGTCTGTGGAAGTGCTTTCAATTTGTGAGATGCTACCTCCTGTAGCAGACGAGGTGGGGATTGTGAACAGATGTGTCGAGGCTGTTGCCGTGAATGCTTGCAAGGAGCAACTAGTGTCAGGATTGTCCCGTTTGGATTGCAATGGTGAGTCTGCTGAGCTTAAAAGTGGGTGTCTTGAGTGGTGGATTGAGGATCTCTCAGCACTAGGAATTGATTATTATCAGAGAGTTGTATGTGCAATGGGAAGAGCAGGCATTAGACCTGATAGCATTACTGCATCTCTAATGCATTATGCTCAAGCATCGTTAAAGGGTATTGGAAAATTTCAAATTTGGAATCCAGCAAGGATGAAGTCGAATCGTACTATGGCAGAAAATGACCAGAGGACTATATTGGAAACTCTTGTGAGTCTTCTGCCAAATGAGAAAAGCTCTTCCATTTCACAGAATTTTCTGTTTGGGATGTTAAGGATGGGAATCATGGTGGATGCTAGTATTGCCTGTAAGCTTGAACTCGAAAGGAGGATTGCTTTTCGGTTGGAAATGGTTTCGCTTGATGATCTGCTTATACCATCTATCCAGACTGGGGATTCATTATTTGATGTTGATACTGTCCATCGGATACTGATAAATTTCCTACAGCGGATTGAAGACGAAGACAATGAAGATTGTGGGTATGAATCAGAAGGCCTCGGTTCTCCAGGTCATGGTTCTTTGTTAAAAGTTGGACGGCTCATTGATGCCTACCTTGCAGAAATTGCTCCCGATCCTTACTTGAGTTTGCAGAAATTCATTGCTATGTTAGAGATATTGCCTGATTATTCTCGTGTGATTGATGATGGGCTTTATAGAGCAATTGATATATATTTGAAGGTAAGATCTTGAAGATGACAATATTGTTGATTCCAAAACATTTATGTTCTCTGTACACCAGTCTTTAGCAAGAACTGTTAACAATATCAAAAAGTAGGTCTTGTTTCATGAATTGTCCTATCTTATTATTATGCTTTTGGAATTTTGATATGCTTTTTAATTGAGGTCTAGCTTTAAATCAGTTCTTACTAAACTTTTTGTTTCAGTTCTGACTGGTAATGTTTCATTTTCTTGCTCAGGCTCATCCAATGTTAACAGAACATGAATGCAAGAAGCTCTGCAAGTTCATAGACTGCCAAAAACTCTCCCAAGAAGCCTCCAATCATGCTGCACAGAATGATAGACTCCCAGTGCAAATGGCGGTTAGAGTCCTCTACTTTGAGCAACTACGTTTGCAGAATGCCTTATCAGGAAGTTCAGGAGATGGATTCCTGTCACAGAGGATGAGCAGTGGTGTCCCAAGTGCAGCCATGTCCCCTCGTGATAACTATGCTTCTTTGAGGAGAGAAAACCGAGAACTTAAACTCGAAATTTCAAGAATGAGAGTGAGGCTGAGTGAGCTGGAGAAAGAGCAAATGTTCATGAAACAAGGCATGATAGATAAGTCAGGAAATGGAAAAACTTTCTTGACTTCAATCTCCAAGGGGATTGGAAGGATTGGAATATTTAATGGTCCAACTGGAGGTAAACGTCAAAAATCCAGCCGAAAATCTCGAGGAGACGGGAAGACTGGCAGGAGTAGGAGGTATTCTGTTTCTTAGCTAAGATTTTGAGTAAGCATTTGTAGTTCAATTGTATATTAGTTCATGATTTATGAGTTTTGGAGTAATTATGGCAGTTTATCATATCAGCATGATAACGAAATCCTAGTTTTATTTCATAGATTTCAAACAATTAGGCTAACAAAACATGGCATTATGCCCTACTGAAAGATTCACACAAAACTGACGAACCATGAAGCTTTAATTCTTCAAGAAATGAATCTTTGCACTTTAGGAGGTGAAAATTTTTGCTTAATCAGTCAGTCATACTCCAACTTTTCCAAGAAGCCGCTTTCTAATCTGCCAGGATACAAGAGAACAAGCATAAGCTCAATCTTGACTTCTTGAGACATCCAACTCCATAAAAGAGAGCACTTGTTCAGATAAAAGTTAAGATCAGGAAAGAATATCAATCCAATCCTTTTAGCAGAATACATACCTCAGGGAGTTTTTGTCTGAAAACAACATTCAATCTTGCATCTAAAGTATTCTCCAGGACTATCTTCCCATCTTGTGAAGCCACAACAACTCCACCCGAGCTTTTAAACCATGAATCAACGATGTAAGCATCATAAAAATAGAAACAATCATTTGATCATTCGATTAAGCAATAATTAAGAACCAATGATCATTACCAATAAGGTTCGTGAGAATCAGCACTCTTTGGGGGTGGTGGAAGAAAAACTTTATCATCCATGGTGATTTTGGGAGCTTGTCTTTTGGTTTTCTCTGCAAATTCCTTTTTAGCTTCTTCAACAATCGACTCCACTAGCTTACGATCCATCTCTCTACACCTCAGCAACACTGCTTTCTCATTCAGCCTCAGCATACTCTACAAAATTTGAAAGCAAATGATTGATTATGACAAATAACCGAAAAATCACGTGCAGACGTTCGCACTAAAGAAGAACTTTTATCAGTGTAATTATTACTTGAACAATCAAGCCTTTGAGAAGGGTTCTGTATTTGTTTTTGTCATTGGTAACATTTAGCAATTCTTTGCTTGCAGCCTCTTTCATGGCATTCACCGCATCATCTTGAGCTTGAAGAAATTTTATACGAGCTGCATTCAGTTGCATTGAGTACTCGCTGCCATTGCAAAACATTTCAAACTTCATAATAAAAATAATCATAAGTTTTTTTATTTTTCGGGGAAACACTCACATTTTCCTGCGAGCTTCAGCTTGTTTTGACTTGCGCTCGTATTCCTGTTTGATCTTTTTCTTTTCAGCTTCAAATAGTTGCATTTTCTCAATATTAAATTCCTGTCAAAGCATTTGCACCATTACATTGCATGCCCCAGTAGAATAATTTAAGAAAAAAAATTACAGAGCCATGGGAAAAAAAAATGAAATGAAAATTAGGAATTTGTTGTATTTTTTCAATAATTAAGGAACCTCCTCAGCAGAAACAGAAATTTCATTGGCTTTCTCCTCCGCTTCCTGGCGAATGAACCTCACCATCTGTTGAATCTGCCTCGAAACATCTGCATCATTCATTGTTTCTTTTTTTAAAAAAAATAAATTCTTAAGTTAATTGAGGAAGATTGATGTTGTTCTACAAGAACATAAATTGTTGCTTAGTTTCATGTTATGCACTTAAAAGAACATGAATCATATCTCTTCCGTTCCTATCTATTTGTTTGATCCGAAATTCCTTCCGAAATTACCTCTCGCTTGGACTTTTACCGAATCCAAATCTATTTAAGAACAAAAGCTCATAATGCAATACTTATGTTCTTAGATATAATTATGTAATTAAATGATAATATAATGTCATGATAAGTATATATTAGTCTTTTTATTCCCCGGTTCAGTATTTACTTTGGCCGAAATATCCAGGTAAATAATTACTAAATTGAAACTGGATTAAAGTCCAAGGAAAAAAAAAACATTGCAAGTGATGATGTTTCTGTTGGTAGTATGAATTTGTGAGGAATGGCAAATGTAAAGAAATACAATAATAATGGCGGAATTTTATTACGTAAAGTAATGTATTTATACTCTAAATGTAGGAAAAAAAATAATAGCAATAGGTAAACTGTAGAAAATGATGTGTGCTTCAAGACACGTTGCAAATGTTACTTTTCTTAAGATGTTATTTGCCCCCATCAATTGAGTGATGCACATGGGTTAAGCAAATACACCTCCAAGATACAATGAAGTACTTACCTGTTTGTTTGCGTTGTTAATCGACGAAAGTAAACCAGAATACTATTGAATATTGCAACCCTACCAAGAAATAATATATTATTCATGCATAAAATAATATATTAGATTTTTAATTCACAAAAATAAGAGTTTTATGTTGAAATTCGTTTTAGAAAAGAGGATTAAGAAAAGAGTGATGTGAGATCATTATTTTTATCTCTAAATGACTTAAACATGACTTCTATTTATACGCATATTTGTGCACATTTATTTGTATTGTCATATTTCATGATGTCCTTTATTCATGGCCATTGGATCAAGATTTAATTTTAATTAATGATCCAAATTGAGCCATCACCGTTTCAAATGAAATGTTACCATGAAATTATGTATTTCTAAGTAAATGTCACCATGAAAAGTTATATCTTTAAGTAAAAAAAAAAAAAAAAATTTTATAAAACACAATTAATTAGACATGTCCTTATAATAAAACATCATTTATTTAAACATGTCTTTACAAAAAAAAACCATTTATTTTTAAAATTTTTCCAGCAGTTTCTTCATTTGTTGTTTATGGGATGATTTACATCATATTCATTTAAGAGACATATGACAAGACCATTTCCAATTCAAACTTGGATTTTGATGACAAGAGAGTGAGCATGGAATTTAATCAAGGCACAAAGTACATGGGATTGGGAAGCTTGAAAGTGCGATTGCCAGTGCATTCTCCTTGTAAATCGCTCCATTGATCGCCAATATTGCCCCAAATTCTATAACCTTCTTCTATTAACTGCTTCCGAATTTCGGACTTGTAAGTCACTGCATTTTTTCCTTTGTCGGCTGCAGTCCTGTGGCCACCAACAAATTGAAATTAGAAAAATATTTAGTACAAAGAAAGATGAGAGGAAGATGAGAGAAATAACGAAGAAAAGAGAAGAGAGAGTGGATGGGTGGACAGAGGAGGATAAATTCCACTAATCTTTCTGTCACGTCCCATCTTTCCTTACACTAATCACAACTGATGAAATTAAATATGATGCGCATAGCGTTCTCTTTTCCACAAGGCAAAAGCGAAAAAAACTTGTTGTCCATCGTTGTCCAATCAGATTACAGTTGAAAAAAAAAAGAAAAAAAAAAAAAAAGGTAATTCCAATTCACATCTTGTGGTCGTTGACTTTGACAGCTTCAACTCCGTGACTTAATATTGTTATAGGTCCCGTTACTCTACGAAGTTTGTATTATTTTATTTTAAAAACCAATTCAAATAATTCAGTAGACCATTCAATTTAGTAACGTCTCACGGCATATGACAAAAGCGTCCACTACAGCACCAGCAATATCAATTGCCCACCAATATATATATATATATATTTTAAATTTTATCCAAGCTAGAAACTAGTAATTAATATTAATTAAAACGATTCCAAGTTACCTCATAATCAGCCGCTCGTAGCCAACGAACCCCTGATTATGCAAATTATCACGAGTTACTTGCCCAAAAGTCTCTTCATCTCTTCCAGTAACCAAAATCACTTTTAATCCACTATCAATCAACTTGTTAAACAAAACAAGCACGCCAGGAATCGCAGGACACCCTCCTTTTAGCGCCCATGCCCTGAACCCAGCCGGGTCATACGGGTCACATCTACACACACATATATATATATAATCAAAATATCAAATCAACCAAAATATATATCAAAAATCACATCAACGAAATGAAGGGGAAAAAATTATTCATTTTATCAATTAATAATATACCCGTATCGTTTTCCTTTATAGTAATAAACATTGGAGATGCAAGTGTCATCGACGTCGAGAATCCAAGCATCCATGCCATCACCAGAAAGAACAATTTCATTGACATAGCTCAAGATTTGCTCGACGACCAACTCGACGTCTCGGTCGTACTGCCCGCCGATCATGTAACTCTCGACGTGGCGCAAGCACCGAGTGGGGACCGTGCGCCATGCACGCACATTGTTGGCCTCAACAGCCAGCCTCCAGCTGAGGCAATAGCTCGCGCCGTCACCAGGCATGCTATACCTAGAGTAAGGATAGTCCTTCGTGCCCGTTGCCTTGGAAAATATTGCAAGCAATAAGAACAATAATACCTCCTTTATAGGCTGCATCATTTCCTTTTATACCGTATGTGCTTATTTCTTTTTCTTTTTTTTCCTTGGTTTCCTAGAAAAGCAATAAAGATTGATGGATAAGACATGATAATGACCAGGGAAAGACTTGTTGATTTTTTTTTTTTTGGCCAAATGAAAATTTATATAAAATCAAAGTCTAGTCTAGCAATTTGTCATCATGCATGTGGAATAATGATCTTAACAAACGCTTACGAAAATGACAGATTTGATAAAGATTTCGAGAATTTTAAGCTGAAAATTTACGGCGCATTTAGCCGCAGGGAGATTTAAAGAGCAATGATGGGGCTATAGGAGAAGATGCAGGGAAGGTGTCTTTTATATTATAATTATATGTTGTGGGGAAGAATTTGGACTGGTTCTAAATGTAAGATGAACAAACAACACGACCGAGTCGTGAGACGACGTGAGTCGTGAGCAATTGAAATTGGTGAGGGCGACAAGAAATGTTGTAGCGTAAGTTGGGGGGCAATATTGCGTCTGATATTGTTGGTGGTTTCTTTCTAGTGGGAACCTTTAGCTAAGAAGGTGATGAGAGAATTTGTTTGATCTTTAATTTGCAGCTTCATTGTCTGCCACGTGACTTTTTGATGATTAAATGCGTCCTGTTTCTTCAGTTGAATGATTTAGCTACATGAATGAACTAATAATGATGGGACAGACAAGCCAAAACGTGTAAAATAATGAAGAAATTTTACCATTTAACAGAAAATTAAAATATATTGGCAAATCAATTTTGACAATTGGCCTCCTTTCAAGAATGATCGATTTTTTTCCACCCAAGTCTCCTTACCTCCTTTTTCAAAGTTTTAACAACCCGGTATGTTATTATATGACAAAATTTAAGAACAATATTTACAATTAATATATCGGATTTTGATGAATCTTTATGTAATGGAATTATGGAAGAGGACAATAGATGCTAAGTGATCACCAAAGCAAAGAAGATATTAATTATATATGTTGAAGTGAAGAAGTTAGTTCCCCCTAGCCTAAAAAAAAAAAACTCTCTTAAAGAAAATAGAACCTCAGAGGATAAAAGAGGATGTATTATTATTAATTGAGCACTGATATTTGGAAGAAATTGAACAAGAGAACGTATCGTGTAATTATAAGTTAACAAGAAAAGGCATATTTTGACAATTTGAACCAATTATTAAGCTCCATGCAAGTGAGAAGAGACTTTTTACTGCGGGGTAACAACCTTTCGTACGTAATGCGCACTAAAACAGCAATTGCATGTGAGATTGACTGGTTCCTCTTCTGCCTTTTTTCAAAATAATCATTAAGTGCATGCAGAATACATAGACTCCAGATAGAAAATAGTTAATTTCTAACTACACTAGCTTGGTTTAATTTGATATTATATCATATAAAGATTGATGGGTTTTGATTTATACTCAAAGTTTAGCTCATGAATTGAAGATTACTGCAAGTATATTCGTGGGCCAATGTACACTGTTGTCATGGTTTTCCTGGATTAACCTAGAATAGAAAAAATGGATAAATGAAAATAAAAGAGAAAAAAGAACGAAGAAAAGTGACCTATATAATTAAACTAAGTAAATGTTGCCAGAACTAATATGTACGTGGGAGCTAGTCCTGAAAATAGCAAAGATGCTTGAACAAAGTTTGGATGATGAACATACAGAAGTAGTAGCAGATTAAAACCTAAGGAGAGAAAAAGGAAATACAAACCTTAGCAATTAATTGTAGCTACCTAAAACAATATTCTTCGTTATATGTACGTGGGAAGAGTGAGTCGATTAAGGTGGGGGGGCCCGTCAGAAAGCAAAAAAGATATCAAACTGGTGAAATGTGATTGGATTGCAATGGCGGATGTGGGGGGAGAACACAAAGGCGGCAGATCCCATTGGCCCACTAAACAAGTTGGGAGAAAAATTTTGATCAAATTAGAATCAACCGCCAGGGTTTTGTGGGCGTAATTAGTAGCTAACTAATGGAGACGGAGTCAGAGGGCATCAACTTCCGCAAAAGTGGAAATTAAAGCAACCATTTGTATTGTTCAGTTAAGTCTTTGCCGTCATCGAGTGTTATACATTATAGGATGCCACGTCAAAATAAATGGGTACAACATAAGCATAATATTAAAGAAATTAAAGGCAACTATATGTATTGTTTATGTAGGAGATAATAGTGTTCATAATGCTTCATATGTAGACTTATATATAGCCCTCACTTGCATATGTACCACCGCCGCCTACATATTCCCTCTTAATAGCCTTAGTTCTTTCTTAATAAGGGTTTAATCATCTTAATATTATATCAAATATTCTGGATCATTATCATTAATTGAAGAAAAAAATTATTGTTATATGCGTCTATATTCAAAGTATAAATTTGAGATTAGACTATGTTACATTGCAATTAGGAATGTTATGTCAAATCTATATTTCACATAAAGTCTTTATTAGTTGGATGCAAAGTCCAATTAGCACATAAATATTGAAGAATTCACCGATCAATTTTCGGATGTATGTATGTGGGGTAGATATATGGGAATCCATCTATTATTGCCCAAAAGCTAAAACACTCACCGATAAACCTTAGATAGTTGTTTTTTTAATATATATATATATATATGTGTGTGTGAGAGAGAGAGATCATGCGGAGACTTTGTGTTGTGAGCGTGAGAAGCGTAAATTTTCTCTTCCTATCATAATTTTGGCGAAAGTGGATGTTGCTTGCCTTTCATTTTAATCTATTGCTTTGTGGGGGTAAAGGAGAATTCGGGTTTTAATAAATAATAATAATCCATAACAACAGCATAACGTTATTTTGTCAACTATGTACACACACACACCTAAAAGAAGATATCCGATCAATGGAGTCGGCTATTGCTTTTCAATTAAACCACCAATAGAATGGTGAGATGAATTCGTGGAAGTTGGTTGGTAAGGTAGAATCAATACAATAAAGGAAAATTCACAGACATTGTCACTTGTGGATCACACGTAATGGATGAAGGAAGAGCTTTTTAACACCGTAACATGCCGAGGTCAAAAGTCAACCGAATAAAATGGAGAATCCATAAAGCAAAACTGGTGGGGGACGGAAGATGGTGAATTATCGGAAGGGCGAGGATTTAGAGAAGTTAATGCAATTCGGGGGGGGGGGGGGAAATAAAATTAAAAGAAAAATGAATAATCCACATGGCAACATACATAATGTTGTGATAGGGCCTTAAACGATTACAATTAATTGAGATGACTTGCCACACCCACATACATCCGCCATTAATCACTGTCGGCACTCGGCAGTCGGCTACCCACCACATTACATTGCATTGTGAATCATTGTTTTGCCGTCAACTCGAGGCTCATTAACTCAAATCTTATGGTTATGGATTGGGGGGGGGGCACATGTTCAAGTTGAAGCCTTTGTGCAAAGTGTGGAAAGCGTTAAGCATGTGGGATCGTGTTTTTTCAACCTAATTGTTTGTGTTCGACGCCTTGTATTTGGATGCAGCTTTTGTGAACACACATGAGGAGTCAATCTGTTTAGCCTTTGAATTTTTTTTTTATAATAAACCGAAATTCAATATTAATAGCAAGCATTCCTTGTGAACAAGATGAATCGGCGTCAACTGTAACAACTCAACCAAGCAGCTATCTTTTACTCTCATGAATTCGATTTTCTTCCGTTCGTGTTTCACGGTTCAAGAATTTCGGCATCTATTTGACTGAGCTGGAATATTGGCATCCCTTAAATATTCTAGACTTCTTGTGAAGTCCTTTGCATTTGGATTTACAATTATAACCTTTATTACACATGCACAGTTGTAGGTAACAGATGGGAACAACCAATTGGATCCCATTATTAAACTTAAGCAACATTTGTTTTTATGTCTGAAATCTCAATGGTATATTTATTTTTTTTTGTTTAAATCATTAAAAATATAAAATATTAAGTTGTTTGTTTTTAACATAAAAAATTTAAAAATTAATATCTTTACATTTATGCCCTTACAAATTAAAAATGTTAAACAAATAATAAACATCTCAAAGAATATAAATAAGATAATATAAATTATATTCAATTGATTCCAACTCTTTAATATTCTATATCATATTATAGTTTATCAATTTTATCATAGTTTATGATGATGTTTTTATATGAAAAATATTCATAAAAAATTATGAATATAGATAATGATAATTTGAAGAAAATAAAAAGATAAAGATAATAATAGTCTACCATTATGGATTATCACATGTTATATAGAGATGTGTAATGATGCTAGTTATTAAATTTTATTTAGGTAAGGATAAAAATTAATTAATTAGATAGTGATATAGTGATATTTTAGAAAATATATTTTAATGATATCATTCAGACTTTTTAAATTAAGCAAAAGGCTAAAAAATTAGCTTAATTTAATGACTGAAAATATTCATTAAGTTGAAAAAATAAATAGATTTAATGACTCAACTAATTAAAATTAAGTTAATTAAGTCATTAGATCCAAAAAAAAAAAAAAAGCCCCTTACTTCCAGTTTTTTATCCTCACTCATAGTTGGATTGATTTGACCAAATCTACGAATTTTGAAAGATGTTGCACTATTGACAATATATTGGAATTAAAATTTAAAATATCTGTAATTTTCTATGAAAATATGCAACTAACTCAAAACATGAATTTGGTGAGATTGGGTTAAAAAAATTTATTTGAACATGATTTTATCTATAAGTAAATATAGGATTGGATTTTATTTCTACTTTCAAAAAGAAGGTATAATAAACATATTCAGAAGAAATCAATATTTTTTTTTTTTTTTTTTGTTGGGGGAGGGGGGGAAGCAAACTTAGAAAAATAAATTAAGATAAGAAGATTTAAGTGTGAACTATTTGTTCTCAATTCCGCTAATGGGGCTTCTTGAAAGGGAACAGACTAAAAAAGAGAAAGTTCAATAAAGGCTATTAATGGAATTACGGTGGGTTTTCTTAGACACAATATGACCTTTAAATATTTCGAATCGGGTTCTCTTAGTGAAATGGCTTTATCAGTTTAGCAACGGCCTGCCAAAAGGGCCACTCTTCGACTATTCAACATGGATCGTATTTGGGCTCAAAGCACATGGGCCGTAGCTGTTTGAACGCTTCATGTAGACTCCCAACCTGGTACCGGATCTTCTCAAATCTCAAATAGTAATGACTTAAATTCGAACGCCCCACATGTTTCTAATAGAGGCCCTTTGATATATTTATGCTGCGTCTGCTGCTCAAGTTAACCTTAATCGGGGCATTAGAGTTAAGCTGTTGATTAATTAATTTTTGCTGACTAGCCGTGGGATATTTTTTTTGGTCTTCGACGAATTAATCCGATTAAAAAAAAAAAAAAAAAAAACAAGAAAGAAGAGAGATTCAGGTGGCGTTTGTTTTTTAACTTAATGACTTAAAGTGACTTAACTTAATTAATTAAGTTAATTATAAGTGTTTGTTTTTTTAACTTAATAAGATTTTTTAGATAATTTTGACTTAATAAAATAAGCTAATTTTTTTAGCTTTTTACTGAATGGAAAAATCTGAATTAAGTCAATTACTTTCTAATGTCAAAAATATCCTTGTTTTATAATTTATTTTTCATGTCTATCCCAAAACTCACCCATAGACATATTTACCCAACATAATAATCTCATCATTATTTTTTAACCGTTATAGAATCGCTCATCACTTTACTCATCTACATTCTTAAATCTCACTATTAATATATTACTTTCTTATAAATGTTAAAATATTATGGTATTTAATATATTATTTATTTCGATTCAAATTTAATAAGGATACTGAATGTAAAAATACATCTTTTCGCTTTTTAAGTTGAAAAAAGCAAACAACTTATCTTATTTTACGAAATTGAATGAAAAAACAAACATATTATTTAGATTCAGACATTCAGATCTATTCAGAATTCAGACTAATTCAGGTCTATTCAGATTTCAGACAAAAAAACAAACGCCACCTCAGTTTCAGTCATTCACAATCACAACTTTTTTATTCGGAAATTGGGAGTGTCAGAGAAAGCACGTGAAGGGAGAAGCAAATATGAAGGTGAGTGCGATGGCCTTTTGTCATCAATCTTCGAAACTGCTTGCTTTTTCTCGTGGCATCTCATGTTTCCATCAATAATGTGTCGCTCCACCTTTTATTCTTTTTATTATAAGATGTATATTATTATTCATATATCTTTGCTTCTAAGCAATATCTTGGTGGTTAAATTTTGGTACATGGCCCCAATTTTGCAAAAATTTTAGATATTATGAAAAACCCAGGCTCAACCGTCAATAGATCAATTATTGAGGCGTGGGGCTTAATGCGTGTACTTGTTAGCGGACAATTATATCTCATTGGCAAATTTGGTTTTATTCCATTCATCAAGAAACTAAAAGACTAAATTAATGCAACCTTGTAAAATTTTTCTTTACACTGATACTGTATCTTTATATAGTAAATCAAGTACTTATCTATGAGAACCCAACTTATAAGTTGAGTTCATGTATAATACAACTTGAAGTTCTATACTTAAATAGATTGTGTCTATTTTTATTAAGATTATTGCTAAGTCTTAAGTTTGTCCCACGACAAAAGTTGAGAGCACTTGTATATATTTAATTATTGATAAATAGTAATAATAATAAAGAAAAAAATACTAATTCAGTACTTTTTTACTCTATCTATGTCGTACATATGTGGATTATTAACATCTGTATTAGTGTTTCGATAAATCTCTTTTGAGTTTTTAATACCTTTGTCAATAGCTTGCTAAAAAATAACATTACTACAAGTTTGCATGCAACTAACCTATATAAAGCAGCTTGTGATGATAAGCAAACTTTGCCAAAATTACATTATAATACAGCAATAAAGTGGGGAAATTGAAAGAATATCAGTCAATAACATCAGCCGATCTTAAATCATAATCATGATCCAATTGATGGGGGTGGCTTTTGTCGGATTCAAACCAAAAATGAATTGTGTTCCCGCAAACAAACCATCATCCCTCACATGGCTTAATGCCGAATCTTGTGATATTGGGCTCTTAAGTCGCAGTATGTTGGCCCATACATTTCTCACACATCATTGTCCCCAAATGGTCCATAATCTCATCTTGTATGTATATAATGCGATGACCTGGTCATCTGGCTCGCATCTTCATTTCTTCCTTCTATTGGAACTTGGAAGGGCTTTGCTTCCGTGGCCCCACTTTTTTTTGTTAACATTAACTGATATAGTATGTGCCACTTTCACGTACTATATCATTTCAAATTGTGCCACATATGTAAATTACACTTGCTTGGTCAATTTTTAAAAATACAATAATCCCTACTTATCAATTTCCTCCAACTATTATTAATTAGTCGTCATTGCAGTAGAAAGTTCCTGTTAATAGAGATTAATCAATAATAGTGATTAATTTTGGATTAAATATACTGTTGGTAGTTGCCGTGTCTCTTAAAGCACACCATAAAATGCCGCTTGGAGAAATAAAACAATATGAGCTTTTCAACTTTATGGGTAGTTTTACCTACTACATTTTAATAACCAGGGATCTTCAAGCTTATAAATTAAAAAGAGAAAAAATTGCTTCCATTGTTTAATAAGAAGAAAGTGTGTGATCCATTCCATTCTTCCACTATAAAATTGAATATAGAACTTACAGAACATTTGATATAAAAAGAATCATATAATTGGCAAAATTTAACAACTAACTTATAACTTTGTAAAAAAAGTGGTTGGGGTAATCACAACATGACTGATTATATTTATCTTTCTTATGGGTGAGAGTTGACGCATCAATTTTCTTTTCTATTTTAGCTAATTTTACGCTATTTAAGTAAATTAATTAAAACAAAAATAACAGAGAGATGTCTTCACCAGTGGGACCAAAAATCCAAAATTCAATCATACTGCACATAAAATTTTGGATAAAAATCTCAGCTTCGGTTGCTTCTAATTATTGTTAATAATAATTACATAAAGATGGACACGTGGCACGGATTAAAAGATGAAAAATGGTGAGTCCATGTGAGGTCCTTAGTCCCTACATTTCTGGTTTTGTTCCACAACAAATAACCAGACACCTAAGCGCAGATCTTTAACGTTAATTATTAATTTGATTACAGAAAAAAGATGTAGCTTAGATCTGCCCATGCCATAACGGGAGTAATGACAGCCGAACCCTTATTTTTTGTAAAACTATAATTAAGGACATAATTTATAATTTTTATAACACAAGTCCTACTAAAATGGATGATAATTGATTATCATACTCTCGAAGTCAACTTGCCTACAGATCTGCTTGTTTCAAAATTTATAAAGTTATGGTTTCCAAATAATTGATCTCTAGTATGTTTTGAACTTAAGTGCTGCTAGTCGATGAAATCAGAGGACTATATGCTTCACAAGAAAGGAGAACGACAGTTACCGTTTTTTGTTTAATAAAATTATTAATCACCTTATAACAATCAACTCCCATTAACATAAGGAACTTAAATTCATTCTCACGTTTATTATGATAAAAAAATAATTTATTTTTTTATTATTAATTTCTAAGTAAAAGTGAATATTTCTTAAATATTTTTGTCATTTACTTTCAAATTTTAATAGAAACACATCAATTTTTATTAATTTTTTTTAATATCACATTATCATATATTAATAGTATAACAAAAAAATTTCTTTGATGTAGTTAAAAAATGTGAAAAAGGAGAACGTACTCCTAAACTAAGACAAATTCTACTTCCACCGTTCCACGACACATAAAAAATTCTCTAATCTCCTCTAGGCCAATCACCGGTTGACATTTCCAAATACAGTATTTACTAACGGATTACGATGGGAATCTACAATAGCGACCATTCAGAAAAACAATGTAATTAATGCCCTCTACTTGTGATTTAGTTGCAAATCAGGGACCTAGATGATATACTCCACCTGTAATAACTAACAACCGAGTCTCCCTCTCTCTGTGTCTCCTCCTCCATTTCATATGGTGTGACGTAAACGAAAAAAAATTAAAAACTAAAAATAAAAGAGAAAAAAGAGAGCGAGGTTTGCACATGCTGCAGTCGCGGGAGCGTTAGATCTCTTAACATCCGAGAGAGAAGAAGAAGAAACAAACAAACCAGTGAAGCGCATTTTTCAAGTAGAGAAATGGCGAGGCAGATTTAGTAAATAAATAATTAATCATGAATAGATATAGTAATAACCACCTCAGGGAGTCGTTGGTCGGCGGGAGGAATATTCCGGTGGGAATGCACCTGCATCACCAGCACCGCCGCGGTCAAAGTTTGACCGGTGCGACGAAGGATACTTCCGACGAGAACCACCTCGACTTGTTCTCCAAGACTCGCCGCACTCTCTCTGTCGCCTCTTCCGATGACTCCTCTGATGGTAATTAATTGAATTTAATTCTTATACACATTTTTTTCTTTTTCAATTTTGTTCTTCTGAAAAAAAAAAAAGAAAAGAAAATGGAAGCAAGAATCGGCGTCGTTTTACTTATGCGATATTTTAACGAAACGAACAGTTTCGGTGAAGCTGGGGAGGCTGTCAGTTGGATCAGCGAAACTGGCAAAGAGTGGGATGGATGATCTGCTGTCTTCCACTGATGGAGGAAAGCACGACTATGACTGGTATGTTTCTCGTGACTCTCTTTTCCCCGTTAATTATTCAATTTCAGATCTGCTTCATTCGTAGTTTCAATTATCAGTTCCATTTTGATCCTGATTTTCTCATTTTAATTTCCCCTTGCCTGTCACATTGTTCACTTCTAAATTTGTTTATTTGCACTGAGCTAATTATGGATTCAGTTAAATAATATGTTTACAAAGTAATGAATTTAGTATTTATAACTTGAGCATTTAAGTTAGCATATTATTGATCGTAGATGTTGTTGGGTTAATGTCTCTTTTACTTTTATTTTACGATATTAGGCTTCTCACTCCTCCCGGCACTCCTCTCTTTCCTTCATCTGACGGAAGTGAATCTCAACCGAATCCAGTTGCTCCAAGAACCAGTTCCTTGGCCAGATCAGTTTCTACCTCAAAGGCTTCGAGGGTATGCCTTTTTTTTTTTTTTTTTTGTGTGTGTCATTTACTTAACTCCTCGGCCCTCCCCCTTCTCTTGTTCGGGTGGAGAGGAAGAGTCATGGACATAGGATGAGTATTGAATATTTGTTGGTGCTGCTTAGGATTCTAAAACTGGAAATAATTAATTAATAATTGAGTTGGGAGATAATTTGTATGTACCATAGAATCAATTTTCAAGCTCGTGTGCGTGAGTGACTAAATTCTCTGTGTTTGTTTCAGCTTTCAGTTTCTCAATCAGAAAGTAACCATTCTGTCCATTCCTCAAGACCGGCAAGAAGCAGTTCGGTGACTCGCTCTTCTATCTCTGCGTCTCAATATAGTACCTATTCTTCTAACAGATCAACTTCAATCCTAAATACAAGCTCAGCTTCAGTCTCATCTTATACTAGACCGGCCTCCCCAAGTGCACGTTCTGTGTCTTCAGCCAGACCATCAACGCCATCTGCCCGCCCCACAGCATCGAGATCCTCAACTCCTTCAAGAACTCGTCCATCTCTTACCACCTCTTCCATTGACAAGACTCGAACACCCCAAACCTCAAGGCCATCCACTCCAAATTCTAGGCCACAAATTCCTGCTAACTTGAATTCCTCAACTGCTCGATCAAGTTCTCGCCCATCAACTCCCACTCGTCGCAATCCAATAACTTCTACATCTCCAGCAATGAGTTCTTCAACTTCCGCTGGGCGTGTTATGTCAAATGGTCGCAGTCAGGGACCAGCATCACGACCAAGTTCCCCCAGCCCACGAGTCCGGTCACAGCAGCCAATTGTACCTCCTGATTTTCCTCTTGACACCCCACCAAACCTTAGAACAACTTTGCCAGATCGGCCAGTGTCTGCTGGTAGGTCCCGCCCAGGTGCTGCTCTCACTATGAAGAGCAACCCCGAAGCTACAGGATTGGTGAATATGCCAAGAAGACATTCATCACCTGTAGTCACCAGGGGAAGACTCACAGACCCCCCTGGAAGGAGTCGAACACCCGTCAACGGGCATACTGCTGAGGTGCATGAGTCTCGAAGGACCTCACACATTTCAGAGCAGTCAACCCGGAGACCTGTGAAATCCACAAATACTGCCTCAGATGGCACTGGCTTTGGGAGGACTATCTCAAAAAAATCACTGGACATGGCCATCAGGCATATGGTATGTATTTTCCTCCCGTATCATCCATGGCATATAAATTTGATATGTCATAGCATGAAATTCTGCCAGTTACAGCATCAGCTAATCCTAGTTTTTGCTGTTTGGCCGAGTAAGAGATTTCTTCATCTTAGGGTTCCATTATGCGAGAATGTCTGTGTCCTTGGACACAAGATTCTTTGTGTCGGACAAGTGATAACCATCTATTTATCTGTGAATGTAGGACATAAGAAATGGTGCAGGGAGCATTCGTCAGCTTTCAGGTACCACCCTCTTCCCTCAAAGCATACGGTCTGCAACCTCTAAAACCCGTTCTGCACGGGCTTTAGAATCTGTACATACCAATGGAATCTTCCAAAACGGAGACATTTCAGAAAAAGGAAACAGTTTTAGGGGGCCTGCAGAAAATGGAAATGATGCTCGTGATGGACGGTACTCTGCAAAGTTGAGTGAAGTTGACATCTATGAGAGCTCCCGTTATGATGCAATCTTACTTAAAGAGGACTTGAAGAACACAAACTGGCTGCACAGTTTCGACGATAAATCCGATCAAGGATCGATCTTTGATACTGGATTTGAGCCTCCACCTGAACCCTTCGGCTTATTATAGCAATTGAGAAGTGGGTGATTTGTTTTTCTTTGATCTATATATATTTTTTAACATCTAAATTATGTCTTATGCTCTTACGGTTATTTTGTCACTTCAAAAGAGTGGAGTGTGTCAACGTCTTATCACGAAAAACACTGAGTAAAGAGGCTGTATTTTCTGCAAAATTAATGGCTATATTATTGGTCTTCAATCATTTAGTTGTATATTTAAATTTACATGTCTGGCTGTGGCCATCAAATGATCTTTTAGTTTTCCTTGATTGAACTGAATAAATAAATACCATTTTACGGCTCTTGCTATAATGCTTGGCATCCCAACTGGATTAGAGTAATTAGACATTGGCTCCTAAAAATAATAGAATAAAAATAACAGAGAGACAAAGCCTACTGCTAGTAACCATTACAAAAAAACTTGCTCATCTCCTCCATGGATGACTTGCATTATTTGGGATTAGAAATCCGTCACGGCCTATTTGCTATCATCTATGGAATATACACATACAGATGCTCTGCGCTTCATTAGTTCATTTAACCTAAGTTTAGGCTTATGAGCCCATCGAAAGGCCTTCTTTTGTGCTAAAATAAAGAAAGGCCAGGAGATCGGTCCGCTGAAAGCCCACTTCATCAACTTCTCGTGTCGTGCATGGGCATGACATTTTCCTTTCCTTTTCTTTTCTTTTCTTTTATTTGTTTATTTATTTATTTATTTTCTTAATATGAACTCGAAATTCCATGGAGTTTATCACGTGATTATTCACCTTTGCTTTAAAGAAGCTCAGTAGCGAGATTCTAATCTAACATATCTGCCCAGGATAATTAAAAATGGACATAAGAAAAATTTATTCTCACAAGAAAAAAATTTGTATGTGGCACAACATAAATTGAAAACATTGCATCGTCAAAACCTACTTTATGTTTCAATGTCATATCTTATTCAACAAACGTTTGATTTGGTTTGCTTGATTTTTGGGTTGTCAAAATTTAAACGTTAAATGATTCTTTTCAGTAACTCAATAATCTAGTCCAATTATTCATCAAATAGCTGTGCATAGACGTTATGTTTGGCTTTAATTATTTGTTAAGAAAAAAAGTATCTTTGTGTATCAAAAAAGCAAATGGACCTACTATTAAATATGTGGTGTGAAATTGGAGTAGATTTACTAATCCACGTGAATCTTGTATTATAATAGCAGGGCAGTTCCAACTACTTTGTTCGAATATCACCATCTGTCTTACCAATGTACAATTTGTGATACTTTCCTTTAAAATTCAAATCATCAAGTCAATTTTTAGACCCCATTAAAGTGTTTAAAATTGAGGTTTTTTTTTTTTTTTTTTTTTTTTTTTTTGTTTTGAATGCACACTGCTGAATTCCGAAATTATCCCTAAAGCAAATAACAACTTGTTTCACTTCTTTCTACATAAAATTGCTTTGCAATTAGAACTTAGAAGAGAAAGCAATTTATCATTCATTTTTGGTAAGTTGTTAACCATGTTGATGATACGATACTCTGGGGGTGATATAAAAGTGAACAAAAAAAGACCCGAAACCAGAACTAAAAGGATTTACAACTTCATCGTAACAGCTAAATTTGGACATGCGAATTTAATAATTTTAAGTGAAGTTGTAATAACTTATGAAGAGATGAATTCTCCCAATTAATGGATGTTGATTTTCCAGGGGAATAAGAAAGAAGAAACTCTTTGATTGTTCATCATTGTTCCACAAATATTATCTCTTATGTTTATCAAGATGTGACAAACATGACAACACGACTGCATCTCCGCATGGCCAAAGTAGAGACTAGAGAGCTTAAAAACGAAAAAAGAAGGGTGGGAATAGGGTCGTCAATAGGATCGCGAGGGTGGGGATTTGTCAATCTTGATTCTGTTCCGATTCGTAATGGAGATAAAAATCGTATTCTCAATTTTGTCCCCAACATTAAATCGGAACAAAAAATGTGTCCTGATTTCAGCTCAAATAAAATTTTAAATTTCGATCCGTATCTTAAATTATCTCGCATAGACGATATATCGTACACGTATGATTGTCATGTCATATGCATTTTATTCGTCAAAAAAACTTATCATATATATTTGACCAGGGCCGGTTTTAGAGAATTGGGGCCTTAGCCAAAATGACTTGATAAGTTCTCTTTATATTTAACAGCTTCAATAATCAAAGGAACCTAAAAGACCTGAAAATTCAATTAATTTTAACTATATATTAAATAACAACAAGCCAACAATCAATAAGATAGTCAGAAATTTAAAGAAAAAAAAAAAAGTAGTCAAGGAGATTTTTTTTACTTCTTTTAGAACTAATATTTCAAGATTTTTTCTTTTTTACTTCAAATGTGAATCGATATATGTGATAGTTTTCTTTACAGAGAAGAGCGCACAAAATTTTACAATGTTAAATCATTAAGGATTTTTTCTAACTGATAAATAATTTAATCTTTTTCTTGGAAAAACTAATAACGAATTAATGGTTAGATAATATTTCTTTTTAATAACTCTTTAACATTAAGGTTAAGAAATATAAAATTTGTGTAAAATTTCTTAATTGTATGATAATTATTAATTAAAGAGAGACCTAAAAAATAGGTTTTCTTTTTCCTTTCCTTTTAAAGGTAAAAAGGGAGGGGTGGGTGGGGGTAGCGAGCCCAAATACAATTTTTACCTCCTTTACCATCTCTAAGAATCGAACCCGAATTTTAATAGAGACTATAACTTCACTGCAATCAATTTGACCACGTCCTTGGGCGTAAAAAAAAAAAAGTCTATTATTATGAGTATATCAAGAAAATACGTTTAAAAAAAAGGTTTTCTTAATATATGGGGTCTAGGCGACCATACTGAGACCTTTCTAACATTACAACTGCTTAGTTCAACTATATTTAAAGTTACTCATGTATTTAATTTACATGTCAAATCTATATGATTCATCAAACCAACTTATCATACACTTTTAGAAACTTAAAATTTAGAATATTATAGGATCCTAATCAGAATTTTCAAGTGTCTCAAATATCATCTCAATCAGTAAATCATGACAAATTTAAATTTGAATCACGACCCCAATAATAAATCGAGACAGAGTTTTATACTAAATCTCGTCTAGAATCACTAGAATTCCAAATCACAATTGGAAAATTCTGCCAACCATAAGCGGAAGATATAAGTAAAACCACTCAAAAAGTAAAAATGATAATATTACAAATTTTTAGAAAATCAAGTGTTTTTACACAAACGTGGAAGCATCACGATCCGACAACTAATCCTAATAAATTTTCTCTTAATGATTCTTTGATTGTTTTTAGTTTTAATATATAACAACGATAATAACGATAATCATGAGATCGATTTCTAAACCTTGAAGTCCAATCCTTTATCATTTTCGTGTAACTTCAACACCAATAACCTTCACAATCATTTGTGCCTCAATTTTTAAAAATTCTCTCCGACACTTGCATATTTACTTTCAATTAGACAATAATTTCTGTTTTCCAATTCACAAAATTTTCTTTCCACGACAGTAACATTTTTTTTTTCAAATCAATTTTGGAGCTATGTTTATCGTTATTGTGATGTTGATTTACCATAAGTCATAATTTATTTAGTGTAGTTTTGACAGACAAACAACAACATTTATTACTTGCTCATATTAGGCCAATATTCACTTACGGGCAGCGCTTTGCATTTTGTCCTTCAGCACCATAGCATCCAAAGCCAATTAATTAATCACCCCTATTCACCCAACAAATATTTAACATATTTATACAAAAATTTCATGTGATGTTACAATGTCACTAATCAAAGTCTAAATAGAAACCTAAAACGATGAAATGTAAAGTGACCCACTTACTGGATTTTGCGAAATCTGTAACAAAGACGGGGCTGCATCCTTCCAAAAACCACCCACCAAACCCAAACAGAGAGCCATCTGAGTAACCGTGACGTGTCTCCAACTCCAATTATCATTTTCATTTTATTCCATATCTTTTTTGTCCTAAAGTTTTCCATTGTGGGTCCTCTAATTATTTTGTGAGATACCGAAAAAGAAAAAAAAAACCAGAAAAATAACAATTAATCACTTTGTCAACCTTTTAAGTCAAATTTAAAAAAATAAGCTTCAAAAGGGGTCCTGGTCATAAACCATCCGTGAATATCTTTTCTGCCTGTGCAATTACTTGAATTCAAGTAATAACAGACAGAATTTGGTGTTTAATGTTCACGTTTTAATGAATAATGCGACCGTGTTACGTTACATGATTAATTTTGTGCTTAAATTTTATTTGCAAGCCACACATAATATGGTATTTACCAACGTGGGCAAAAGTGAAAAATGTGATTGTGAGTGGAGCCAGCTCTTTATAGGAATCATGAACTTGGAGTGAGCACTGAGCAAACTGGTGTCTAGTTGGTGTACTTAATCTTTCATGTGTCTTTCTCTAATTAGTTTTAATGTTACCTACTAATCTTAGCACGAGCAATAAGAACTAATAATAATAATAATGAGAAGCACAGTGGCTTCTGCTGTAGCTAGCTGTAGCTGAAACAAATATCGAGATCTGCGTTGTGGTGGCTATTGCGACTGTTACTAAGCAAGTACTACGTTGGCTTAACGAAGAAGCTTTCAAAGATTTATCAGAATTGAACGTTGAGAGAGAAACCCTTTTCTTTCTACTCTCACTGAATCTGCACCAACAAATTCTTGTTCACTTTTTACTTTTTTCTTTAAACATTTTTAGAGCGTGTTATTGAAGATATGCAGCCGTTAAGGTTCGTTCAACTCAATAAAAACAAACAATTTTACTGCTCTTCGCGCATGATTGTGACTTGCATCTGCTTCAGCTTGGGCTTCTGACATTTAACGGTAAAAGACAAAAATCAGAAAAAAAAATTATGTTGCTGTCTTTCGGCCTCCGTTTCAGACCGCCCACCAGCACTTGAGTCTGCTCATTAGTCAAAGGTATTTTTGTTTTTGTTGTGTTTTGTTGATATTCTGTTTTTTGTTTTCTTTGTTTTGTGGAGGTTTAGTAATGTTTGTTTTAAGAGTATTTAAGAGCTAATTGTGGAAGGAATGTGAGTTTTTTTTTTCTTCCTTTTTTTTTTTTTGGGTGAGTTTGTCGTAATCTAGATGTTTAAGGAGGAATGTGAGAAATCTTTGTTTGGTTGCTGAGAAAATGAGGGGAAATTGACAAAAAAATGGAAGAAAATTTCGAACTTTTCGAAGTTGTACTGGTTTCTTTTTATCTGGAAGAAGTCGGAGAAAATGGTGAGTTCTGGCTAATTGAGGCTTAATGGAGATTTTCTTTACGTTTCAGACGAAATTTAGTCAAAATCTTGAATTTTCATCGGATTAAATTTATCGCTTTCTACAATTTGTGGCCAAATTGGATGTCTTTCCCTTAAAAGAAGAGATTTTGACAGAAGGGCATTGAAATGCGATAAATTTACTCTAAAAGTTTGTTTAATGTAGGTGCTTTTGGATCGAAATTGACTTGTCCTGCAACATTTACCACAACGACGAGTTTATAAATTCTCAATTTGCGTTTAGGGCTTGATCAACGTCACTACATTTCTTCTTGTTTGGTAATTATTTTTAAAAATAAATGAATAGATAAATGAGCTAATGTCATTAAGTTTCCAGTATTTTTTATGTATTTTTTTTAAATTGGGGTTTTAATTATGTTGTTTATTACCTCGTATTCCATTTCAAGCATCTGTGATGAAACTTCCTTTTGACAAGGTGAAGAATAACGAAGAAAGCTGAAAAGGGCATGCTTTTTAGGATTTTGTATTGTATGCTTTAGTGCTTTTGCATTTTTTTTCTTTTAGAAAAGCCTTATTCTTTTGCATCTTTCTCTATAGTGGCTTTTACTTTAGATAATATTGATTAATAGAAGTACTTAATTCTTCAGTACTACTCTGAAGTTTTTAATCTATACATTCCCAGTTTCAAGACAAGGTGACCAAGACAAAATTGTGGCACTGCAAATGTCAACTTTGTTTAGTTTTAGAAATTGTTTTTGGTGCCTTAAACACAAATCTTTTGTTTTTAATTAAGAAGGTATCCAATGCTGTTAACCAAACTCATAAAGTATGTGAGGCTTTTTCTTGTGATTCATATATATCTTAATTGGAATATACATATTGTATAATACTTAATCATCAACTAGGTTTTATTTAACCTTCTCTCTGCTATCTCATTTTATTGCAAGACCTTTGATAAAATATAAGTTTCTTGTGCAGAAATTTTCCCTTAATGCCTGTATGGTTGGCTACTGTTCTTACCTGTAACAAAGATTAGGAAAATGAACAAGCTAATGTTCTAAAACCTTATGTTGCCAGGGGAAATTGAAGAATTCATGAAACTCCACTCACATTCATAACCTCAGCTGGAGAAGTTTCATTGGCATCACCATGAAGTTACGCTGTGCTTTTGCAGCGTTGTCTTTCATTTGGCTGATTCCCCAAATGATTGCCGACCTGAATTCAGACAAACAGGCTCTCCTTGACTTCACTGCCAATGTTCCTCATGCCCGCAAACTGAACTGGAATTCTTCTACCTCTGTTTGCACTAGCTGGGTTGGCATCACTTGTACCAAGAATGGTTCTAGTGTGCTTGCCGTCCGGCTCCCTGGTGTTGGGCTGTATGGTCCCATTCCAGCCAACACACTTGAGAAGTTGGATTCACTCATGATCCTCAGCCTTCGATCAAACCATCTCAGTGGGGATCTTCCATCTAATGTACTCTCACTTTCTTCCCTTCGCTTCGTATATCTTCAAAACAACAACTTCTCGGGTAATATCCCTTCCTCCCTCTCACCCCAACTTAACTGGGTTGATCTATCCTTCAACTCCATTGCAGGCAATATTCCAGCTTCGATTCGAAATTTAAGCCATCTCATAGGTTTAAACCTTCAAAACAATTCCCTCACAGGATTTATCCCTAATTTGAATCTTTCAAGGCTTAGGCATTTAAATTTGAGCTACAACCACCTCAATGGTTCAGTTCCACTTGCCCTTCAGAAGTTTCCTCCGTCCTCCTTCGAAGGGAACTCTATGCTGTGTGGACCGCCTCTAAACCAATGCTCTACAGTTCCCCCAGCACCTAGTCCATCCGCAACTAACTTCCCCCCTCCATCAACAGTTCTCCCAAAACCAAGAGAGGGCTCCAAGGAAAAACTTAGTACCGGGGCTATAGTTGCCATTGCAATTGGGGGTTCGGCTGTCCTGTTCCTTCTATTTCTCATGATAGCTTTTTGCTGTTTGAAGAAAAAGGACAGCGAAGGTACTGGTGCCGTGAAATCAAAGGGTATTAAGAATGAGAAAACAAAAGAAGACTTTGGGAGTGGGGTACAGGAGGCTGAGAAAAACAAGTTGGTTTTCTTTGAAGGCTGTTCGTATAATTTTGATCTCGAGGACTTACTACGAGCTTCAGCAGAAGTTCTAGGAAAGGGAAGCTATGGGACAACTTATAAGGCCATATTGGAGGAGGGAACAACAGTGGTTGTGAAGAGGTTAAAAGAAGTGGTGATGGGGAAAAGAGAATTTGAACAACAAATGGAAGTTGTGGGGAGGCTCGGTCAGCATCCTAATGTTGTGCCTATTCGTGCTTATTACTTCTCCAAGGATGAGAAACTCCTTGTTTATGACTTCATAGAGACTGGTAGCTTTTCTGCATTATTGCATGGTATGAATCGTCCAATCATCTTTTCTTTTTGCTTCCAATTCCTATCAGAGATGAAAAAACACTGTTCTGTTAAGATTTTTTATTCTTTTTCTTTGCTCATAATCCTTAATTTTTTATATGGACTACAGGAAACAGGGGAATTGGACGAACGCCACTAGACTGGGAATCCAGAGTAAAGATTTCCCTGGGAAGTGCAAAGGGCATTGCTCACATTCATGCTGCAGTTGAGGGGAAATTCATCCATGGCAACATCAAGTCCTCGAATGTGCTTCTCAGCCAAGACCTTCAGGGATGCATCTCTGATTTTGGCTTAACTCCACTAATGAATACCCCAACTGTCCCATCAAGAAGTGCAGGCTACCGAGCCCCTGAGGTGATTGAAACAAAAAAGCCTACCCAAAAATCTGATGTCTACAGTTTTGGTGTTCTTCTCCTAGAAATGCTGACTGGCAAAGCACCAATCCAAGCACCAGGGCATGAGGACGTCGTCGACCTTCCAAGATGGGTTCAGTCGGTTGTCCGAGAGGAATGGACTTCTGAGGTGTTTGATGTAGAACTAATGAGATATGAGAATATTGAAGAGGAGATGGTGCAAATGCTTCAGATAGCAATGTCCTGTGTAGCAAGAGTGCCAGACATGAGACCTACAATGGAAGAAGTCGTTAGGATGATCGAGGACATTCGACCATCTGATTCAGAAAACCAGCCATCGTCAGAGGACAAGTTAAAGGATTCAAATACTCAAACCCCATAACTATTAAGCCATGCTGTTCCTATGTATTAAGTTCTATGTTACAGTTCTCTTTGTTCCAGTTCGAGAATGAATTTATCGACAGGGTCACTGCACCAGCCTTTCCTGCAAGTAAGTAGTTTCTACCAGTCAATGTGTGATTCTTTCAGGGTATTTGTGTAACAAAATTCCCGGAGTAGCATTTGATTTCCTCTAGTTACTGGTGATAATTGTAACGAAGTTATTTCAGAATAATTATATGCAATTTCCTGTATGGCTATGTTCACTTTACACGACATTATCACAGGACTTGTGATCCTAATTATCTAAATTATCACAAAATTTCAGCAAGCACAAAATAATGTAGGAATAATATAAAGCAGGCATCAAAGATGATCCTGTAGCTTACATTTCCCAGTATACCCAGAAAAAAAGAAAAGAAAAGAAAAGAAAATTAACAACAACAACGAGAAGAATAATAATAATCTAAAGAGCCCAATGCGGGCAGCTTTTTTTTCCCCCTTTTTTTTTGTTTGATAACTACTCTTGCACCGATCAGGACAACGGATTCATCCCAAATTTCCAATCCCATGCAGCGTGAGACAACAAAGAGTCTCAGTATAAGGATTAAACCTGAGAGCTTCGATATAATCAAGCACCAGATCCCAAGCCCCCCAACAAACTGAGCTGCCCCTTAGGGGACCAATGTGGGCGGCTTTAAATCTCTGACTCTGAGGTATATCATTCTTGTACACAAAAATGAGCAATATGTCATAACCAAAAGAAGTTAAGAACCTAAGTTTAGTTTGAAGAATTCTTGTTAACCAAGTCAGCCCCGCTAACATATTTCGCAACAAATGATACTAATCGGAAAGGGGCACCGATCAGTGGAGCATCGGTAAGCGGCACAGCAGCCACTTTGTCAGTGTCACTTTCTACAACCTGCAACTCCAAATCCTGAACCTCCTTATCATCCAACGGTATTTGGACAATTTCTCCGGAGTAATCAGCTTCTGAAGAGTTTAAAACTAAAGGTAGGGGATCTGCATGCACACCATTAACTCCATTTCTGTCTTCTTTGACTGCTATCACTCCCTGGGTTTCCAACCTATTGTTCAATGAGGACATATTATCACTGGATTCAGACATGGGTTCAGTATCACTGGCGAGTGTAGTCACTGCATCACTTCCAATTGCTGAAGAAAGCCCAGCTGCCACACTCTGTCTATCAAGCTTAACGGACAACTCATTCACCTGAGATATAATGTAGTCCAAGAATGGAGGCGTGGTTATGCATGGAGAAGATTAAATCAGGAGCATCATAACTACTATTAAATGGATAAAAAAGTTGGAAAAGAAAAATAACTTAAACTATGATCCACAGAATTCATTATGACAGTACTTAATTGGGTATGTACATGCATAACTCTATAAATCAATTCGAGCAACAGACCTCTGAAAAACCATCAGCATTAATGAAAAGTACCAGCAAACTATCATCATATATTTGTAGGGTGGGCAAAAAAGGGGGCCTGGACAAGGGCTCAAGAAAAAAAGCCCATGCCAGGCCCAAGCCCACTAGTTTCTTAAAAAATAAATTTATAAATTAAAATAATATAATTAAAACTGAAAAGTAACCTTAAAAAAAAACTTAAATTCTTAATTTATAAATCAATGATGACTCAAAAAAGTTAAAATTATGATACTAAACTCTCTTTTATGTTAATTAATTAAGAGAGAGTTTAAATTCGAGAATCCAGTATTAAAAAAAATAAATTTATAAGCTTTTATTTACTTTATTTGTTATTTTACTTTGAAATATTCATTTTCTTTAATTTATCTATGATTATAATAACTTGTTGATAATTAATTTATTTCAAATTTACAATAATTTAAAAAATAAAGCCCAAGCCCGGCCCTCATGCTTAACTTAAAGTGTGTTTGGGCTTGAAAAAGCCCGGCCCGCCTTTTGCCATCCCTAATATTTAGAGGAAAGCATACAAGTACCTTCTCCACAAGCTCTATGTTCTCTGTGATCAATTTATCAATCAGTGCACCTGCTGCTTCAATCTGAGTACTGAAGTCCTCTTGTTCTGAAGTAGTATGCTGTAACTGCAGAAAGCAAGATGGTATTCACTGGACATCACAACATCCCTATCATTGCTTAAATCAAAACAAATAAGTTCTTTACCATCAAAAGTAATTTTCTTCTGAAAGATTTGATACATAACCAAACATAAGAAACAATTCGTCACAATCTTAAACTTGAACGTTTTGTTCTCAAAATGCAACTAAGATGGGAAAAAACCAACTACATTCCAGATTAAACTAAGCAACACGTATTTATGAAGAGAATCCCCAGAGTTCTGGAGGTCTTAAGAACAAACCTTCTTGCTTTCATCAGATGAAAGCTGTGACCGCAGACTGGATACATTTTCTTTCAGTTGGTGGTTTTCTTGTAGGAGATTATTACGAGATTCTTCCAACTCCACTACCTGCCAGACTTTATTTTTATTCTCATATCAGAATAGATAGAGAAACATGAAAAAGAAATGCCTTGTTCTTTACGATCAGCAAGCAATTTACCATGCTGCGGGATAGGAAAACTATGTTACAATAAACTAATTGAGTATCCTGTGTACCTGCATCCTTAGCTGGGTAATATCAACACTCAGGCCAGCAATTGTTTCTTTGGATACATTCTATAAAAGTAAAAATATTGAAAATTAGGAGTATAAAATAAATGCCTTAACTAGAATTTACAGGACATAAATTGAGGATGGAAAGAAAAAACCAGTAGTTACTGCAAATAATAAGATGAAAAACTACATTAAATAAAAGCCACTTTTCAGGAGCCTCAAAACAGACCAGATTCCAATTAAAACCCAAGCCCTCCTGTCAACAACTTGACTAAATCTCAAACTAGCTGGGGCTGGCTAATAAATCCTATTTGTCCATTCTGTCCGATCGAAAGCCACATGCTGCCCTCAATATCACTACGACAAATCTCCCTTCAAATCATTCATCAAATTTTCTCATTAAATTGCTAAATTAATTCAAAATCATTCATGTATTTTGTATGATACAAATAAAGCCTATATCAAAGACCATCAACCAGACAAACAATTTAAGGTTAAAAGAAAGAGAGGGGGGGGGGGGGGGGGGGGAAGCTGTACTAGTACCACCAAAAATGAAAAAGGAGCTTTTGCTACCTCCATTTGAGTCCAGGAATCTTTGTCTACCTCTAAAAGTTTTAGTCTTTCCTCCAAACTAGCCGGTGGAATCAAAGTAGCCTTATTGCATACAAGGAGACACCATGACAAAGAAGAAGTAATATCTTCATAAAGGGAAGAAAAAGAGAAGATCCTTCAATTGGTCTGCTTAAAATTCATCAGAGTGAGAACTTTACCCTTTTCATATTCAGTGCAGCACTTTCATCCCGCAACTGACTAATTTTCTGCTCCAAGGCAGCCTGCATGCAGCAATGTATAGCTTACAATTCTATTTAAGTTTCTGGAAAATCATAAAATTGCTAGCTGTTGAAATATAATTCTCTAATATTAAAGAAAGAAGAGAGAGAAAGACATAATGCAATATAGCCTATCATCCAATATAAAGTACCTCTTTTTGAAGCCAAAATTCTTTTTCACTCAGTAATTTTGCAATATTCATCTCTAGACCACCCTGTAAATTTCCACTTGATAGGTCAGTTCACTAGCATACATATAAGAAAAATACAAACCACTTGCAAGTCTAAATGGAGAACATCCAATGATCCAGAACAATATTATCAAAATATTTTTCTTTCCATTCTGACAATTAGATTAACGTAATATTACCTCTCTTTGTATGTGTGAATCATTTTGATTTCGCAGTTGTTTTATTGTCTCTTCTAGGGTAGCCTGTGAGAAACAGTGAACTGTTATGTGTTTCACCCACGCGCAGGGGGGGTGGGGGTGGTGGTGTTGTGTGGAAGGGGTGGAGGAAGGTCCTTAATTAAAGATTGTTAATACACACTGGAATTTTTTAAATAACTGGAAGATACCAGAAATCAACCCAATGAAAATAATATATTTTTCACCTCTTTCTGCATGTGCAAATCATTTTTTCTCTGTAATTGCTGGATTGTCTCTTCTAAGGTAGCCTGTTGAGAAACATAGAGTAAGGGTGTCGTCACAACGAATGTAAACAAAAACAGGGATTCTGTAGCTTAACTGTCAAGATAAATAGATAACTAGATTAGACTTGAAATTACCACTTTCTCTTCGTATAAATCCAATTCATTCTGTACTTGTTGGACCGTCCCTTCCAAGGTAGCCTGTCAGAACACAATAACTTAATGGTTCACAGTGAGGATCAAAGGAAAGACAGGTAATTTGGAAAACGATGAGAAAGAAGTATCTAAGCTATATCAACTGAATGGCCTACTATTCCCACGCATAAAATTAAATTATTGCTAAATTATGTAACCGGATTCAATTTACATTACCTCTTTCTGTATATGAGATTCTCTTTCATTTCGTAAATGTTTGACTGTCTCTTCCAAAATGGCCTGCAAAAACCAAAATATAAATTCTTCATCTATGTGACTTAGAAAAAGACCAGAAAGAAAAGACAGCAATTCAAAACAACCATTACCTCTCTTTGCAACAAATGCTGTCTCTCAGCTTCAGCTAAGTTTGCCTGTAAAAAGGAAAAAATCTCTGAACTCAGCAGTCACTCATAAAAAAAAAAAAAATTCCGTAAATATCTGTCAATATTAAACCAAAAACACATATCTAATATTCAGTTAATGAAGTGTAATTGTTATGCAAAATCCAGCAATTCAGAAATGTAATGATGCGGTTAAAAATAAATAAATAATAGAAGCTTAATCACATATTGAAAATATAAATTTATGTAAATCCCAAATCAGTTAAAATCAAAACTTACGCTTTCAATACCATTGGATTGGTGTCTATCGGCGTCCACTTGAACATTTTGAATCTCAGCTGGCTCAGAAGCTTGGCTGCGAACGTCGTCCTTCTGTCCATTGGTCACGTGATTCCAATCCGCGCCGACGGCCACATCATCCGTCGTCGTCTTGGTCTGCTTGTTCTTCTTCTTCTTGTTTCTCTTCTTCTTCTTCTCATCCTCCATTTCACACTCGCTGTACTACTGACAAGAGATCCAATTCAATCTCTCACCTGGCAGCGAAGCATATAAGATATCAGCATTTGATTCGCAAATAAATCAATAGAAACCCTAATCCTTCACATACAAATCCAAAAGTTGAGATTCAGACATTACGATATGCGAATACAACAAATCCAATAGAAAATTTTGAGAACGCTCGTTAACTGGGATCACATTACAGTTTGAAAAACTTGTCGTTATTGACCTCGAGTGTAACCTTTAATTTATAAATAACAAACGTTGTTTCTGTTGCGTGCGGGAATTAACAAACGTTGTAGGGTAAATGAAAATAATTATTTAAATAAAAAAATTCGGAAGTTTTTTGTTTGTGTTTTTTTAATAGTGACACTGGATTACATATATATTTATAATTATTATTATAATAGATTATTACACTTATATTTATAATTAGATATATAATTAAAATTTATATTATTATATTAAATTCTATGAAGTACATGTTCATATAAATAATTCTCACGTATATAATTGAGACTTATATTATTATATTAAATTTTGTGAAATATATATTTATATAAATAACCCTCACAGATAAGAGATGTCATTTTTATGAAGTACATGCTCATATAAATAATCCTCACATATATAACTGAGACTTACATCATTACATTAAATTTTGTGAAGTATATATCTATACAAATAACCCTCACCGACAAGAAATATTTCTACTCTACTCGTATTTCACAAAAAAAAAAGACTTACAAATTACCTTCATACAATCATGTTTAATGCTTCGTTAAAGGAAGTTGAGTTCATGAGAACTCGAATCACTGCCTTCTAATCATGTTCAACTTTGAGAGTAGTGATTTACCGCTTGTCTTTTGGCCGAATGCCATTTTTAATTTTTTTAATTTTTTTTTGTGTTAGGTGAAGTCGTGGGTGTTGCTGATTTTGTAAACTTTTAATTGGCTGAGAGTGCGAGACCCGTTACACATGGGGTGATGGGGAGGGAGTAAAAATACATGTGGTTATTGGTAGTTAATAAATAAAGAAAATAAATAAGTTAAATCATATCCATACACTACCACTTAAATACACATGACATAAAATCTTTAAAAACTCATGAGAGTTCAGATCAGGAGAGGAACTTTTTCCGATGGGGAGATGGAGAGTGCAATAATGCAAATTACTAGTTATCTAATTGCATATTGATTAATTTTATTATAATTAGATGATTTTTAATTTAATTTGATTAATTTTTCAAGATTATATATATATATATATATATATAATAATTGAAGAAACAATCATAAATTCATAATGATATCATACCCGACAAAAAAAAAAAACAAAATATATTTTAATTGAGTTAATAAAAGGGCTCGGCATTTGTGACTTTTTTTTTTCTTTTCAAATATTTAGAGATAAATTTTGTCAATTTAGCCTAGATACGAGATATCTGAAATTGTCATATTGCATTGTTAATTTATAAGATTTTTCCAAAGATATTAAATTTTAAACTTCAATAAGATTGTTATGTAATTTAAAAAATATATAATGAGGGAATTATTAATTATGTTACATTGTTATGTATATGTCAATTAAGACACAAAAGTTTTATATCAAAGCCATCTAATCAAGCTGGTAGATTTGTTTGACACTGTAACATAAGTTTCACACTCAAATCTAATTGACAAATAGTCACGTGAATATTATACTATTAAAAAAAAAGTTGATCCGATTCCACCTCATTTATAAGGGTCCGCTTAAGATGTAGTGGCTGTATCTCATACAGCCACTTTTTAAGCACCCCAGATCTAATATAATCTCGCTGAAACTTTGGGTATTTAACGAATTTAAGAGGAATATCAAAACATAAACCTTAAAAAGAAGGCAAATATATGAAACTTTATAAATGAAAAAGCTTAATCAAATTCAGGAACTAATCTAACAAAAAAAATTAATTTGGGTATTCAACCCAAATAACCGGAATCGTATCAAGTTAATTGGAATATTAAACATAAAATCAGTGAAATAATAGTTGAAATATATAAACCTATAAAGGAGAAAGTATAACCAAAATTAGGGATTTCCTTAACCAAAAATAAAATGATGAAAATAAATTTGGTACATAACCGGAATAATTGGAATCTTACCACATTAATGGGAATATCTAACACAAAAGTAGAGTAACAATTAGTTGAAACACATGAACCAATAAGAGAGAAAGTGCAACGAAAATTAGGAATTCATCTAACGGAAAATAAAAGCTACTTGGAATATAACCCAAAATTTCACCATTTCACGAATTTAGTAGGAATATCAAACATAAAACCGGTGAAAAATAAGTTGAAACACATGAACCAATAAGAGAGAAAGTGCAACGAAAATTAGGAACTCATCTAACGGAAAATAAAAGCTACTTGGAATATAACTCAAAATTTCGTCATTTCACGAATTTAGTAGGAATATCAAACATAAACCTAAAATGAAAATAAACAAAACACATGAACCAATAAGAGAGAAAGTGCAACGAAAATTAGGAACTCATCTAACGGAAAATAAAAGCTACTTGGAATAAAACCTAAAATTTCGTCATTTCACGAATTTACTAGGAATATCAAATATAAAACCGGTGAAAAATAAATTGAAACATATAAACGTATAAATGAGAAAGTGTAACCAAAAATTGAAAAAAAAAAAAGTCGGCTGTATTGAATACAGCCCTGTATTCTAGGATGACTCCATTTATAATCGTATCATATATTGTATCTTTTACTTTTATCATCATTACCTTTCTTTCATGTTAACCTTTATCATCATTAACTTTCTTATCATATATTGTATCTTTTACTTTTATCATCAGTAACTTTCTTTCATGTCATCAACTTTCAAAGCTAGTATCACAAAAGCTTTTGCCTAATGAAACTGTGGCTGCTGAACTCATTAATAGTGGGGGCTGGTGGAATGAACAATTTCTTCCAGTTGATGCTGAGTTAATTCTGAAATGCCTCTTCCTCATGTTTGAAGACAGGACAAGTTAATCTGGCATTATGATAAAAGAGGAATTTATTCAGTGAGAGTGCTTATCAAGTATCTTTAATGATGAGATTTCATAAGAATCTTAGTTGCTCCAACAGTGTTCAAGGTGGATTTGAGTTGTTGTGGCCTTGCTGTGTGCCAAACAAAATTAAAATTCTTTTTTTTTTTTTTTTTCTGGAGTGCCATTGACAACTTGCTGCCAACTTAAGAAAATCTCTGTGGGAGAAAAATTTTAACTAACTCTTGGTGCCCTAGATGTAAACTTGATTGTCAGACTACTATGCATGCTCTGTTGAACTAGGGGTGGGCAAATTCGGTTTGGATCAGTTTGAGACATATTATCAAATCGATTCAAACTTATCGGTTTGAAATATTTTCAAACCGATATCGACTTAAAATTTTTGTAAACCGAACCGATCCAAACCGACTTGGATCCTCATTTTGAGCTTATTACCTAAAAGTCCACTTTTTTTATATTGTTGTATCTAAATTATTTGTTATTTTTTTATGTCCGTAATCCAAATTGATACATCTTTTATATTATTCATATCTACTTTGATATCTATATAACAATTCAAAGATACATCCTAATAAAGAAGTTCTCAATCTATTCAATCAAAACAAACTCATAAAATTAAAATAAACTTGAACAACACTTGACAATCAAAATATTGTGCATCTTGTCGTCAAAACTTATGACCCAATTGTTTTTTATTTGTCAAAATATGCATAAAATGACAAATATAGTTAGTTAGATTGCTTAACCTAATATAATGTAATTATACAATATTTAAAGTATAGTTAACTTGCTCCACAGACGCACATAATTCCAAATCACTGAAGGATGATGATAATGGTTCTACATCAAACTTCCTAATATATTTTTCATCCATACCAGATGCTTTAAGCCATTATTGACTGCATATCAAAGAAAGATAAAAAAAAAATAGTTATGGAATTAATTAATCAAATAAATTATCATCAATTACACCAAAATCCATTTTAACTTTTGACTAAAAAAAATAAAATCGTAGCAAGAAAAATAAAATCAAAACATAGCTCGTGTTTCGATTTTTGAAATTATGACTATGAGACTTGAGAAATGAGAATGATAAGAGGCACTGAAGTGGAGGCGGAGGCAGCTGTGAGTGTAGGACAATTAGGTTTTGGTGTTTTTGTTTTTATAATAAGAGGTATGTTGTTGTCTATGAAAATGTACATTTCTTTTGGTAATAATCCAATACTAAATTGACACATCATATATCTTAAAGCTTTTTAAATTCTGGATTGGATTAGTTTGAATCGATTTGGAATCCTTCCAAACCGAAATCCAAACTGAGTGATGTCGGTTTGCAATCCAAAAAATGAAACAGTTTTTTTACTAATGAAACCGATCCAAATATCCAAATATCTAAAAAATGGTCGGTTTGGATCGGTTCGGTTAAAATATGCTCACTCCTATGTTGAAGTGTGGTTTTGCTAAAAAGGTATGGAAGCTCTCTTCTATTGGTGCTTTATGGGAAATTCCTTACTTAAGCTTCAACGAACTAGCCTGGTTTATAATAGGAAAGGGCAATGGAGATGATTTCGGCTTGTTTATGGTGACAGCCTAAATTTTTTGGAGTTCAAGGAATAATGGATGTCTGGAAGAAGAAATTGTTGTCCATTAGTAACTTATTATAGTAGGTCTATGGATATATTGCATTCTAGTATGATTTTATACCAAGATTGCTTCCATTCAACATTGATTTCCCCCTTATATTCCTTGGTATAAAATCAACGTAGATGCAGCTGCAAATTATGATGGGGGAATTGGTTAGCTTAAGAGCAATTGTAAGAAACACTGAAGAAGGAGTTATGGCTATAACAACTTGGAGATATCTTTTCTCAGATGATGTTCAATTTGTTGAAGCACTTGCTATTTACGAAGGTTTAAAGATGGTCAAATAAATGGGGCTTTATCCGTTAATTATTTAACTAAATTCACAAAATGTGATAAGGCTGATCACTGGCAAACTCGCAAACTAGAGTGAGATTGGATAGCTAGTCGATGAGATTAAAAATCTGGCTAAAGAATTAATGTTTCTAATATTGTGTTTAAGATTGTCCCTATAGTTTGTAATTTAGAGGCTCACAAGTTGTCTAAATCGGCATTGCCAAAATTATATTATTGTATTTAGTCAAAAGAAATTCTTGTTGAGCTCTTAACTTTGTTATCTTGTGATAATTATTTGTCTCATTAATGAATAACTATTTTCATTAAAAAAAAAAAAATTGCATTTTTCATCGCGTGTCTTACTTTTTTCTCCCACGGACTACCAACAGATTATAATTTTGTGATCATTTTTTTCTGCCCTTATATTTCCTTTACTTATAGTTAGCTTCTGACAACAATGTCAATACTAAAATTATTAAGTTATATTTCAAATATGTTTTATATTAAATAAGAGGAATAGTTAGGGGAATTATAGCGATTTACTTGATTCTCTCGTGAAATTAGGGGAATAAGCGCCACTTTTGGACGGAGGCGTAAAGCACTCAGTGAATCCATGTGACCGAAATGATTAAGTGAGCTCTCGAGTGTAACCTTTAAAAATTAAATTATTATTAACCTCGAATTATTTTTTCCAGTTAAAAAAATAGTGATTAATTTTCAGTTAAAAAACCTTTAAAATTAAAATTAAATTTCCACAACCCAACGCTCGACAGCGGTAGGAGTCGGTGGCATCAGAAATAAAGAAGAGAATTAAAATTAATATTATTTTTTAAAAAAATCGGATGAGAACGATAATTAAGCAAAAATTACGAACTTAAAAGAAAATAAAAAAGAAAAAGAAAAATTGCCACGTATATAATAATGTAAAATATGACGGAATTTTCGCTCTCAGCGACTTTTGCGTTGAATAACAAAAGCAAGAGATTGTAGAGGGGAGAGAGGTCGGGACGGCCGGTAGCTGCCGCAGATCTGCTCCAAAGCCGTTCCCCTTTCTCACTGCTATTGCTCTCCGATCTCTTTCTTCGCCGCACAAGGTCAATTTTGTCATTATTTTTATGTAAATTTATTTTCTTTACCTTATTAAAATAAATTAAATAATTCGTTGTTTATAAGCTTGGATCGTTGTATTAAGTAGCCGTATGTGGCTTAGCTTACAGTTTTGCAGATCCTAGGTTTGTCGTAGCCTTAACTTTTAATAATCCGTTGAAGCATCATGGCTTCGAAGCGTATTTTGAAGGAACTCAAGGATTTGCAGAAGGATCCTCCCACGTCTTGCAGCGCTGGTATAAATTTTTGTTAATTGAGAATTTGGATCATATTTTAGTTGATTTATATTTCACTCAATCAAAATTTGCTGCTTGTGTTTGTTTGTATCACTATTTGGCTCGTGGTTATTAAGATTGGTTGTGATTGGCCAACGGTATATTCCATGTGGGTGTATTCTTAAACTCTTAGCTGGGCTAATTGTATTGGTGGCTGGTTGTTGTTTTCAAACTTTCAATGCAAATCAGGATTTTTATGGTCAAATCCACCCCCCGCCCAGCACAACAAACATTTAAATGAATTAAATATACATTGTATTACCCTCTCTAACATATAATTTGATACTGAAGGTTTTTGCATTCTTCAGCCATAGAACTATAGTGTCATCAATCAATAAAGTACTTGTTGACTTTATTATATTTCACTAGTGACATGTCATTAAGTAGCACCTCTCAATGAGTGGCACTTCGTATTCTACATCAAGTGGGTACAAACATTGTATCCCAGTCATGTATGTGCAGCTTTAATCTTTTTCTGAATCATTTGTGTAAACTAAATATGTAAGTTTTGGTAATTGTTTCAAAGCTTGTTTAACCATTTAACAGTGTATGCTGTATCAGTTGGGTACAAATGTTGTATCGCAAATTTATATAGTTGTCTTACCCTTTTTTTGAATCACTTTATATCATCTAAACTAAATTTGTTATTTTTTGGTGATTGTTTCTATCTTCTTTAATTGTTTAACAGGTCCGGTGGCTGAAGACATGTTTCACTGGCAAGCAACAATTATGGGCCCCCCTGATAGTCCATACGCAGGAGGTGTATTTTTGGTTACCATTCATTTTCCTCCGGATTATCCCTTCAAGCCCCCAAAGGTAATTTTCGTTTCTTATGCAAATCATGTGTTTGATTTGGTTTCTTGTCAACAGCAATCCTGTATTGATTTGTTTTAACTTATTAGTCCCTTGGTATTTTTTCTATTTAGGTTGCTTTTAGGACCAAGGTCTTCCACCCAAACATCAACAGCAATGGAAGCATATGCCTTGATATCCTTAAAGAACAGTGGAGCCCAGCTCTTACCATTTCAAAGGTTTGAATTTCCTGCTATTAGATTTACATTAGTAGCATTTTATGTGTTTGGAATCTCTTTATTCTAGTTTGGTAGTGGCATGCAACTCTATGATCATGCACGACTAAATAAAATCAACCCTCGGATCATATAGTTATACCCCCAAGTCCATCTTTTGGATCTTTGAAAGAAAGTCAGATGGTAAATATGTGCTCTATTTATCTTATCTTTGGGATGACTGAGGGAAAGGAACAGACATTGCCAATTCGTCAATAAATTGTGTCCATCTTTATTTCTTAAGCATTTTGCTCCTTTTCTTCCACTGTACCCAGGTTCAATGCGCCTTCACAATGAGATTACACCTACGTAATAGTTTCTTATATGTCCCACATCACTCCCATTTTCCGATTGCTTCCCTAGTGATTGTGCTTTTGTTTTGGGGTGAAATTATATGACATTAACTGTACGAGTTATGGCAAGCTTTTTATCCTGTTTACTCCAGATCTTTCAGTAATTCTATTAGGTAGTATGCAAAGTTGGAATCTGGAGCGGTGTTGGCTGGTGGTGAATTGCGGGAAAACTCTTGAAGTTGACCTAAGAAAATTATTTGAAGCAGGTTATTTATTGCAAGATATTAACTGTTTGTTAGTTATCTAACTATATACGCATGTGTATCAGGTCCTGCTTTCTATCTGCTCGTTGCTTACTGACCCAAATCCTGACGACCCTCTTGTACCGGAGATTGCTCACATGTACAAGTCTGACAAGGCCAAATATGAATCCACTGCCAGGAGCTGGACACAGAAGTATGCCATGGGATAGTTCTTTGGATATTGCAGAAATGGAACTCTTTTATATGAAATATGTTGTGTTTTTTTCTCCTTTTTCTTCAATCTCGGTTCGGAAAGGGGATGTTTTGTATTTTAGTAATGAGGAACGATGGTTGGGGAGGAGTTGCAAGGGCAAGACGTTTTTGTTAATGTTGAATGTTTCTTGTTTGAAACTCCTTTCATTCAATGCAATTTATTGTCCTAAAAGTACATTATTTTTGCACCGAACATTTTACATCATACAAATGCCTCCTCTTTTGACGAGTTCTATCATTAGATAAAATTTGCAAAATACAAAAGGGGAAGTAGTGTGAGTAAAGACATTTCGTCATTTTCAACCTATACCTCTTCAAGAGATCTTTCAGAGTTTTTGGTCTCATCAAAACCAAATACCCTTTTGAAATATTATCTTGAGTCGATAGAAACCTCATTATTTCTAGGCTCCTATGTCTTACCAAGGCCATATACCTCATAAGAGATATTATTATATCAATAGGGTGTGTTTGTTATACTTTATAATATTATTAATGCAGGCGTATTATATAATATTATATTATACTAACATTATATTATAATAATGTCATATAGTGTTTGATGTTATACTATACTATATTAATTTTATACTACTACTAAATTAATATTATTTAAATTTACTATTAATTGTATTACATTAATTATTAAATAATTATTTGTATATTAATTGTTAAATATATAATTGTATAATAATATAATAAAATAGAGTATTATTAAATAAAATAATAATATCATATGATATTTTATATTTCATTTATTATATTATTATCCAATACTAAAATAATTATGTAAATAAAATAATTTATATTTATAATATTGTAATGTACCCCTTAAATTTTATCAAACATATTATTGGTATTTAGTTGATATGAAGTTATGAACAATGTATCAAACATATGTTACTTTTATTAAGGAGTGAATAAACGTATCTCATATCCGAAATTGATTATTATAGTCTGGAATCCAATCTCCCTTCCTACGGAATCTAAAAATTTTCAAAATCAGCCCTTAATAATTTATAATTAAAGTTTATATTTTATTTTTATCTCACTCTTGTCGTTGGGCATCAAGATCAAATTTAAGAAAATAAATAATAGCAAATAACATCTTTTATACGAATAAGTTGACTTGTGCACCTACGACCCTGGGAATCCATGTCACCATGTGATTCGATAAGCCTTCAACTTTGAGTAATCGAGGTAACCTTTAAAACAAGGAATAAAAATTCCAAAGCAATTTCCTTTCCAGATAAATAAATAAATAGCACCCTAAATAACGAGATAAAGCAAACAATATTAATAAAATGGATAAGAACGATAATTAAAAAAAAAAATTGCAAGAAAGAACAAAAATATGGTGGAAAACAAATTTTGCCACGTATATAAATTTGTGCAAAAGAACACGAAACGTTCTTTCTCGACGATATTTGTGTTGAAGGACAAAGCAAGGGGTTGGTAGAGGAGCGAGGCGGGGGCGGCCTGACGACGTAGATCTGCTTCACCGTTTCGCTTTCTCGACGCTATTGCTCTCTGATCCTGTTCTCTGCCGCCCAAGGTCAACTTGCGTCGTTATATTTTTATTATTTTCGTAATTTAATTTAAACCTTTTAATTCAGATGCAGTAGATCAAATAATTTGTTGGTTTACAGGCTTGGATAGTCTAATTAAAGAAGCTGTATATGGATCTGTTTACAGTTTTGCAGGTCTTAAGATTCGTTGTAGCTTTAATTTTAATAATCCCTTGAAGAGTCATGGCTTCAAAGCGTATTTTGAAGGAACTCAAGGATTTGCAGAAGGATCCTCCCACTTCTTGCAGCGCTGGTATAATTTTTTGTTACTTTTCAATTTGAACCTCATTTTAGATTACTTATATTTCGTATCATTTGGTGATAGGATTTACTTGATCTATATTTGCTGTTTGTGTCAACACGTTGTTGAAATTTATCACGATTGATTCTGAATTCTGATTGGCTACCGATGTATATCATGCTGGAGTAGTTTCATTGGCTGCTGGCTGTTTTCAACCTTTCCAAAGAGAGCATGAAGTTCATGGTCACTTTTTCTTTGTATGTATTAAAAAACTGAAAGAACTAAATCTGCATTTACATGTTCTTGAACAATAGCTGTCATATGGGAGGCTGTTGTTGACTTTATTATTTTCAATACTGATGTGAAATTAAGTAGCCTTTATCAATGAGGGCCATGTCAATTGGGAACAACGCCATATCCCATCTTTAATGTGTAGCTTATAGGAGGCCGTTGTCGATTTTACTATTTCATTGTTAATGCTTGGGTAAAAAATGTTGTGCCTGTATTGCCACTGAATGTGTAACCTTATTTTTTATTTTTTAATCAATTTATGTAATCTAAACTAAATTTGTGATTTTGATAGTCTTTCAATGCTTGTTTAATTATTTAACAGGCCCTGTGGCTGAAGACATGTTCCACTGGCAAGCAACAATTATGGGCCCTTCTGATAGCCCATATGCAGGAGGTGTATTTTTAGTTACCATTCATTTTCCTCCTGATTATCCGTTCAAGCCCCCAAAGGTGACTATTCTTTTGAATGCAAATCAAGCGACTAATGAATTTTTTTTTTTTTTTGGGGACATTGGTCATGTACGGGGTTGTTTCAAGGCTTTTGACTTAAAATGTATATGGTATTTTGTTGTTTAGGTTGCTTTTAGGACCAAGGTCTTCCATCCGAACATCAACAGCAACGGAAGCATCTGTCTTGATATCCTTAAAGAACAGTGGAGTCCAGCGCTTACCATTTCAAAGGTTTGAATTCCCTCCTTTGAGATCTAATTAGCAGCATTTTATGTGTTTAAATTCTTCTTATTCTGGTTTAGTAGTGGCATGCAACTCTCTGGTCATGCACAGCCAGGTAAAACTGATCCTGGGATCATAAGGTTGTACTCCCAAGTGCATCTTTTGGATCTTGCAAAGTAAGTTGGATAGAAGATTTGTGCTCTTTTTATCTTATCTCAGAGATATTTGAGGGAAAGGAACTGAAATTTCCCAGTTCATTAAGAAATTGTTTTGTCCTTCTATATTTCTTAATCATTTTGCTAGTTTTCTTCCCTTCTACTCAAGGTCCAATTAAGCCTCCACAGTGAGATTACAGCTATATAAAAAATATTTAAACGATCAACATCACTCTCATTTTCGTCACACCTATCAGTGTCCTACAAATACGCTTCTGTTTGTGGTGAAATTATTTGACATCAACTGTACTGGTTTTTTCAAGCTTTGTCATCCGTTAAGTCTATTTCGGTACATCTGTAAGTATATGCCTATGTTGAAATCTGGCTTTAATACGGGGTTGGATGGTGGTGAAATGAGAGGAAACTCTTGGATGTTGATGTAAAAATACTATTTCAAATATTGAGTTCATGGGAATATAGTAGGTGGTTGTTGGTTATGTAACTGAAAATTATATGCGTATCAGGTCCTGCTCTCTATCTGCTCCTTGCTTACTGATCCAAATCCCGACGACCCTCTTGTACCGGAGATTGCCCACATGTACAAGTCTGACAAGGCCAAATATGAATCCACGGCCAGGAGCTGGACACAGAAGTATGCCATGGGATGAAGGTTGTTAGGATATTGCAGAAAAGGAACGCATTTATTGAAATATGTTGTGTGTGTTGTCTATCTATTTTCTTTAACTTGCTTTGGGAAGGGCAGACGTTGGTGTTTTAGAATGGTGTTGGGAGGAGTTGCAAGGGCGGGACGTTTTTATGTTAATGTTGAATGTTTGTGTTTGGAGCTCCTTCGATGGAACGTAGTTAATGGTCTTAAGTACTTCATTTCTATTTTGCACCAAATATTCTTACATCGCCGCGTCTGTGTCCATGCGATAATCATGAAGAAACAAACGCCTTCGCTTCCTTGGAAATTTTTCTATAATAGAAAACTTGTGATAAAATAGGCGAATCATGTTGGTACTTGAAATTCGTAAGACTTTTTCTTTCTAAGATATCTTTATTCGTTTGTTTTCACTTTTAAATTCTGGCCCAGATTGTGTACTGTTTCAACTTTATATCTTAGACAATCTAACTCAACTTCCTCTTCTATCAAAGACTACTGTTGAGGCGTCGAGGCTGACTAGCCCATCAGATTCGATTGGCTTTCTCATTTTTTCGTTTGCCGGGTGACTTGCTAACTCTACAGAATAAAATGTTCCCATAGTTGCATAGCAGCATCTCAGCATAGCAGCGTCTCTTTGTCAATTAGTCCATTTTCATGGATTTGTTTGTAAGAAACTAGAAATTGGGATGCCACAGTTGTTGTCAAATTGCAAGGTCCTTGGCTCCTTGTTAGCGGCGGATTTAGAAAAATAATTTATCGGGACTAAATTAGATAATAATAAAATATAAAAAATTAAAATTTTGAATATATAAAATATTTATTAATATATTTATAATTATTCTTTATGTATTTTCATATTTTAAAAATATTATGTAATAGACTCATTATCAATATTATTAAATTTATTATTTTCTATATAAACAACCAAACGATTATTAATCCTATCTGATTTCAAAGATGATTCTTTATGAGTTTTATTACTGAAAATATTTACCCTACTATTATTATAGAGATTGAAAGAATTAATCTTATTTTTTAGAATAAAAAATATTTTAAGTGGTGGGTTATCATTATTTTTAATTAAAATATAAATTTTTATAATTTTTAAAAATTAAATTTTAAATTTTATAAGATTTATAATTTATAAGATTTATAATTTATAGTGATTATTTTAATAAATTTTTGATGGGAGCTGATTAGAAAATTAAAATTTTTTTTTTTTAATTTTAGATTTTTTTTTTACCAGAGGGACACAAGCTGCAATCTACATCCACCCCTGCCCGTTGTTACTCCCAATGATAATTTCTGACAAAGGCTCAGTGTCCACATCAGAATTCACATTCACGAATTGAAAATTATCTACCCTTCAATGATTCCAAGATAATTCTCTAACTATCATCAAAACAGTTGATATTTTCTGACTTATGCCCCCACGACCGTTCTATCTACTAAATACTACCCACATACTGGCTCCGTTAGACTTGACCATAACGCCCCCGACGCCCGCTCACCTATAAACGCATATAATCACATAGAACAAAATATGAAGGGTATTCAAGTAAATACGATGCTTGCTCTGACAGAGGTCTGGGACTCTCGGTTGCAGTCAAAGTAATCATTTAACCCACATTGTGAGGTTAATAACGTAATTACAGCTTGCATCCGAATTTAGAAACAAACAAAACACAAATACATTCGCACTGAAAAAAAAGATGTTCAGGTTGTTTGGTAACTGCGATTTATTCCGTTAATCGTCTTTTAATTCCATAATAACGAGATGTTTATGTTTAATAGCAGATAGATACTCGCCCATCTTTATTATTTACGGTTATATCCTTCTCAATTCTGTGAACGTCTGCGTTTTGTTGTCTGGTAAGGTTTTGAAAATTTGAATCTTGCTATTCTGATTTCCAATTTAAGTTAATCTCGAATTTCTTTGCTCCTTTAATCGATGATATTGTTTAGGTTTAAGGTAAATTCATTTAAATTTTCGTTTTATGTTTTGTTTCGGTTTTGTAGATTTCATTTTTGAATTTAATTTTTTTTTTTGCCTGATCAATGCCAATTAAGTGCTAAGATTGAGCTAATCTTCTAAAGCAATGGAATTTGATAGATTTGTGTTATTTGTCGTTGCTTATAATTCATTTTGTTAATAGGAAATTATTACCTGCTTTTTGTTCAAAAGAAGCTGGAAATTTGATGCCTTAAATGCTAACGCCTGGGATGCAATATTTTTGTAAGGACCTTTTTTATTAGAATAATCTGAACTAGCAGTAGAGATGCAAAAATTATATTTCTAAATTTGCTCACTATCTTCTGTAATTATGGCTACTGACGCCTATTTTACTGTGCTCTATTTGGACAAGATCATTAATTCTGAATTTATTTACTTAAATAGGATTTTGAAGAGAAAGGATTTGACGGCTTCATTTGTGTTATTGTTTTCAACTAGAATGAATAGTTAAAGAGAGTTTATCTGCAATTTCAGATATGTCGCATTGATGGTCTTCAACTTTCAGGTTATCTGTCTGTTAACTGTTAGCTTTTAGGGATTTGGCCTTCAAAGCCTCAACATGGGAACGTGTTTGTCCAAGGTAATTACTTTTAGCCTGGAGTCCGTAGAATTTTTCTGTTTCTCTGCGCCTGGAATTCTGTTTTTTCTCTTATGGCTTAATCTTAGTAAATGGATGAAAATCTTTGAAAACTATGAAATCAATGACCATATATGCAAATATTTGTTGTTTTGGCCGTTTTAGTAAAGCAGACTTGTCCATTTTCATCCTAACTCTGCAATGTTCATGATGTTTGTAGCGTCAACATGATGAGGAGGATGTTGAACATCCTGTTGAGTTTGCTGGTGGGAATGTGAGTCTTGTTACTACCAAAGATATATGGGACCAAAAGATGTCAGAAGCAAGTAGGGAAGGGAAGATAGTAAGTTATCTGTCACCTTATTTTCAGGCCAGAGAAAGTGCATTTAGCATATGCTGTCTGGGATTTTGATGAACATGTTGAATGGCCTGCTTTGGTTTGTTTTGACCAGACTGTTTATGTTTTGTTGAGTATTCAAATCCTATAATGTACCAACAAATCTGGCCTTTGTAAATCACAAGAATGAAGCATTAAGGCGTAGGCTTCTTTGATATTTTGAGGTTGGCACCCATGCTCAAAATTTCACATTTGAGAATCAAAGATTTACTGCAAATACAAGTCCTTAATTAAAAATGTCAAATATCATGTATGATGTTTGCATCACAGAATACCCAGCATCAACGATAAAGCTGGGAATAATTGATAACATCTTCAATGAATGAGTTTAGATCAAATATGATGAGTTCTGTTCTAAAATTCTTTTAATATTGCTTTTTGTGGATTCACGGAAAGAAAGTTGAGTACATTATGCCTCACCACTATTGCCTTTTACGTTTTCTTTCTCTGGATAGATTGCTTCTTGCTGTCGCTAGATGTTTGCTGGAATTTTTTTTCCATTTCATAGAGTCAGAATACTCAATCCTGGCTCGCAGTTATAGGTCACTTAAGACTGATTAGTGAAGTGTCTTCTTTCATAAATATATGATTGCACAGGTGATTGCAAACTTCAGTGCGACATGGTGTGGTCCTTGTAGAATGATTGCACCATTCTTCAGCGAGCTATCTGAGAAATATCCTTCGCTAATGTTCCTGTTGGTCGATGTTGATGAACTAGTTGTAAGTAATATACTCTGTTTTTGAACTTTGAAGAAACCTGACTTAGAAATTTTAACAATTGATCTTGGAATGCCTTTACTGATGCCAACGGACTGCACTCATAAGTCATAACCAATTTTCCTAAGAACATTCACAAGATAGGAAATCATGACATAACAATCCAGGCAAATTTATTGTGCAAATCATTCTATACGCTCATGTTTTTGAGTTTGTATGGTAAAATCTGCTGAACTTCTATAGTGATGAGATATGTCCGGGTGAAATAGCAATTATTGGAAGCATGGCTTCTTGTGTGTGATGCAGGAGTTCAGCACTTCATGGGATATCAAAGCCACTCCAACTTTCTTCTTTCTTAAAGATGGGCAGCAAGTTGACAAGCTAGTTGGAGCAAACAAGCCAGAGCTACAGAAGAAGGTAGCAGCGGCTGTAGACTCAGTTGCCTCAAGTCAAAAATGATGATTACAATGATCGTCCAATCTGTGTATGTTTCTGTGCTAGTAGCTAGATAAGATTGCTTGATTGCAAGAATTTTTTTTGTATATTTATGCATTACTTTCTGTAGAAATGGCTGCTTATGTGATTTGTGATTCAATCCAACCCTGTTCATGAAACAATGAAATGGAAATATGAGAATATATGCACCGTTTCTGTTTTTTTTTTTTTTTCCCCTTAGAAATGAATAACATCTTTTGGTCTCTTGTGTTGTCAATAGACCTCAAAAGTTCACTTTGTCGACTTCCATACCCATCACTTACTATGTGTACTTACATTCCTTTTGTATCGGCATGTTCCGTTAATTCAATAGTCTTTTTTCGTTGTTTTGCAAAAGGAAACTCGATTTTTAATTGGCCGGTTATAAATTCGGCAAGATCATCGGGGTGTCTACATGGACCTGCAATTCTTGCAGTAGTAATGTTTATTTTTCGATTGACATAATTAAATTCTTTCTATATTATTTTTTAAAAAAAGTTCTTTTTATATATTCATTTGTAGTTTTTCAATTCTTCACGGTCTATTTTCTAATAATAATGTTGGGAACCTTATGTTGATTATAACATTAGATCAATTCTCTCGGCATCGGAGGATATTCTCATATTTTTGCTTACAAAATTTGACTGAAAAAGACATTAATACATACAGCTTCCTGGGCATTGTTGACTCTTTCCTCCACCTTTCGTCTGGCTAGGACCACTGAAGAAAAGAAAGTGGGTGGATGTACTGTTATTCCTTATCTGTTCGGTTGTTTCTGCTTTAAATGTTACCAGTGGCGGTGCCTTTTCTAAAGAATTTGCCTGGACCAAATTAAGTTATTTTCCTTTTCTTTTTCCACGTTTATGCCAGATTTGCTTCTGTTGGAAAGAATTTCACTCATTGAATCATAGCTGTGAATTGGTACGAGTTCACATGCGGTTTATTACAAGTTATTTATTATTATTATTATTATTTTTTTTGTGACCTTTTATTTGGCAGTTGCGAAACGAAATTGTCATAAAACGAGTGGTGGTCTCACTTTTCTAATTTAAACGTTGTGTCTAGAATCAAGCACCTTACGTGCCAACATTAAATTCAAATCAAACTAGCAATATAAAAGCTTGGTGAAAATCAAAACTGAAAACAGAATATAAAAAATTAGTATTATATATTTCAAGGACCTTGCTCTGTCACACAGGTCAATTATTCAAGAATAGATATAGCCGCGTATAAAGAGGACTCCAAGCCGGCTCTCCCACTAGCCCCTCCCCGCGTTTGCCAGCTTATCGAGAACACCTTGCCCCCAAATTCTTTTTAATTTTTATATTTCTAGTAATCTTATTAAAATGGGAAATAAATTGAAAGGATACTGAATGTAGTGGTTGCCTTGCATAATGGCCTTTCTCTAAGATCAACTAACAAGGCCCCCCACTCACATGTAATCAGCCGAATTTTATGGCAGAGGGCACATAGGCTTTATTATATACTGCTACTGTTGATTCTTTTCAGATTTGAGATTTGAGTCATCAAACGGTTGTCCTATCACAATCACAACCGGCTTTATGAAACTGAGCGTGATATGAAAAATATATAGATAATATATATAAATAACAAAATACAAATTGTGACATGATACTCATTGAAATGAAGTGAAAACAAATTGCTTTTACACTCTTTCATTTAATCTTAGATACTAGATACAAATTGTGACATGATCAAAACATGTGAAGAGGGAGGGGGAGGGGGGAAAAAGGGAGAAAAATGATTATTGGTAAATAAATGAATAAGCCAAAGTAAACTGAAAAGTTGAGAAGCAATCCAGTACCATTACCAGATTCTGGCAAGGATGGTTGTGATTCTATCGCCCTTTGGGGTTCATGATCTGTGAGAATACTGCACTTGGTGTTAACCCATCTGAGTCTTCACTTGCTAAGCTCCGGCCACCTATGCTCATGCTCATTCCAGTGCTCCTCGAATCTGTGACGTTGCCATCAAAACCTGAACATGCGTTGGGATCTTTCTTACCTTTACAGTTGACATCAAATGCTCCTTCCTCGATGTCCATTCCTCCGCCAAGAACTTTGCCGCTTTCCTCTGCACTCTCTTGTAGCTGCAAAGCGAACTCTAGGTTCCACAGCACATCGCCCATTGATGGCCTCTCAATACCTTGATCAGATACACACTTCATTGCTGTCTCAGCAAACTTTTTGAAGCATTCGGGTGCAATCTTTCCCTTGAGATAAGGGTCCATAATCTGTTCGAGTATTCCTTTCTTGTGACAATGAGCAGCCCACTCAGCCAAGCTCACTTGCTCCTTGGGCAAAGTTGGGTTTAAGGCTGGTCGAGCACACAGGATTTCGAAGAGCACGACACCAAAAGAATAAACATCAGACTTCTCTGTTAGTTGCTGACGCCTGAAGTACTCTGGGTCCAAATAGCCAAAACTACCCTTCACAACAGTGCTGACATGAGTGTGATCCAACGTAGGACCTGTTTTTGACAAACCAAAATCAGAAACCTTCGCCACCCACTTCTCGTCCAAAAGAATATTGGTAGTCTTAACATCTCTGTGGATAATCGTGTGTTTGGCACCAGTGTGGAGATAGTGTAAACCTCGAGCAGCCCCAATACATATCTCAAGCCTTTGCTTCCATGGCAGAGGGGGCTTTTGAGTTTTGTAAAGATGCTCCCTCAGTGTACCATAAGCCATGTAATCATATACAAGGATCATTTCACAGTTCTCTTCACAGTAACCAATCAATGAAACAAGGTGTCGGTGTCGAAGTTTTGAGAGCATTTCAATCTCAGTCTGGAACTCATGCACACCTTGCTCAGAGAGTGGGTTCCCACGCTTGATAGCAACTTTAGTTGTTGCACCATCGATTTCTCCTCGGTACACTTTGCCAAAACCTCCAACCCCAAGAAGTAGAGCTTCATCAAAGTTGTTAGTGGCAGCTTTTATCTCAGCAAATGAGAAGTGGCGGCAAAGATTTGAAGGAAGGGAAGATGCATAACTTCCTGTAGTGTTTGTCTTGGCTGATCCAGCAGAGTGTGAATTTCCATAGAGTGAAAGAGGAAGCCAACCAGATTGCGCATCACTTGAGCTCGGATCCTTCCCTTGTCTGCAGCGACGAGATGCAGCAAAAACACAAAAACCAACGACAAGGGCTATAGCAATTCCTCCACCAACACCCCCACCAATTATTGCTTTCTGCTTTGAATTACCCGAGGAACTCGATGGTAGAGCCAAAGATGGATCGACTACATCCTGTTTAGGAGCAGGGATAGGATTTGGCCCAGCAAGATTACTATTTGCATCACTTAATTTGAATATCTCAACTCCATTTAAGATTGCATCATAATACTGTGGCTTTGAAGCCACATTTGGATGTAGCCCAAGCCATAGATCCTTCTGAGGTCCATTACCTGGAACAAGAACCCCAAAATCCTGATATAATGGAACGCCATTACCATTTGTCAACCCAGCCACATCAAATTCAGGATAAGCAGTTTGATTGTTAAGGAAAATGTCAAAGACTCTCTGATTAATTTTGGTTATCTCTGGAAGAACCTCACAGAAATGAAGCCTAACCAGATAAGAGAATCCTGAGTCAACGCTGAAAACCCAAGACAAGTTGGAATTTAAGTTGATTTGAGGAGTTGGGCCCATTTGTCGAGCAGTGGAGTAGACATCAACAGGTGCAACATAGGAAGGAACGTTACTCGGGTACCTAACCGTCATATTTGGACCAATTGTCGCCGGCACCCCCAACGCTGCTCCAAAAAGGTATGGCTGGTCGTCATACCAAGACCTAAACAGACCCGTATCTCCTGAAGGGGAGATATCCTTTCCACCCACATTCAACCGATAAACATTCTCAAGAGCAGTAGCGTTATCAATGGAGAGAGGAGAATTTTCACCCACAACCATCAAATCTCCATCAGTATTTTTATAAATATCAGGCATTGACATCACCTCAATCCCATTCACAAACGCATACGCATTTGAAACATTCATAGGACTAAACGTGATATTCAAAGTTTCCCCATCTACAGGAATCGCATACTCCTTAATAACATAAGCATAATTCAAAGCTTCTGCAGTTTGAGCAACACTAAAGTTCTTAAGAAGAGTATAAGACCCGGTTCTCACCGAAAAGAGAGCGTCGGTTGCATTAAGCCGATTGTATGAATTCGGATAGAAATAAAGCCGCACAAACTTACGACCAGCAACAACAGGGAAACTGTAGGTAAACTCAGAACGGAAAACCCTAGCGGTCATGTAAGGAATTGTCGGCGTAGAAGGGTCCTGAGTGGCAGCTTTGGAGGTTGTGGAATCCTTAGTTGATAACAAAAACTTTGACCCGATATCAGGAGTCCAACTCCGTTTATCGTCATCACTGAGTATTGACGATTCACCACAATTTAAGAGAATTTGTTCACTGGGTATGTAATCAGCAGCTAAGGTGACATGAATAGCAGAAGCTAAGGAAAGAAAGATGAAGAGAGTAGCAAGAAATTGCTTATTTAAGTTCTTCATGGACACAGAAAGCTGATTTTTCTTTTTTTTAACAAATCAGCTTAGTTTACAGGAATTTTAAACTTGAAAAGATTTATATGAGCAGAAGAATTCAATCAGGACACTGAAAAAGACAAATGAACAAGCAAGATCTGACTCTCTTAATTCAAGATCAGATCTTTTTTTAAGAGTTATGAGCTCAAAGGACAAACTTTTCAGCTAAACAAATTATGAACTCAAGCAGGAATTCTTCAGATCCAAAGACTTTGAGAAGCTGAAACAGAGAAAAAAAGAAAAATACTTGAGAAATGGGAACATTTCAAGCCCCAAAAAAGAAAAAAAGCTGTGGGTACTAAAGGGAGCAGTTAAGTGAACGTTACCTTAGCATGAAGCGGACTAACTCACTGAGTCGACTCGGACAGAACACGAGTTAAGAACTTCCGTAGGGAGAGAGAAAGAGAGAGAGCGAAAGAAACGGAGGTTTGAAAGAACCAGAAGCTAGCATCGAGCTGTGTCCGAATTTTATACTGGCAGTGGGTGGTTACTACTGCTTATTTAACCGATAATAACAATTGTATCCCTGAACTCTTAAATATTCCCCAAAGGAAGCCAAACTTAAAAATTTAAATGCTTTTGTGGTCGAAATTAATTAAAAGCTAAACTAATAAAATATGTAAGTATATTATTAGCATTCTTAAAATAAGTACGTTAAAATTTTTATTTTTATTTTTATTTTTTGAAGGATATAAAGTTTAAATAACTGATTCTAATTATCAAATATCAATTTCTACACTCATTTTACTACATTTAATCTGACGGTAGGGACATCATGGGAAAAAACAAACCGTATGCACTCAGTCGATATTATGCTAAAATAAAAGGGCTGGATATTTATTGCAATTTTGCACAATATTTTGGGAAATTTACGTAAATAACCTAAATAATTTTAGCGTTTTTGCAACAAACCCCCTCAATTTTATTCTATCATCATTAGCCAAAGAACCATCCAAATACCGAAACTGCCCCTCCCATAATCACCCCAAAAATTTTTCGCGTGCTCTCTCCCTCTCCTCCCTCTCTCCTTCCTATATCCCTCTTTTCACCAAAATTTTCATTCCAACAAGCTTGATCATCGCCGATGGGTTCTTGGAATCATTTTTCGGCAGCCAACAACATCAAACTTGTAGTGAAGATTGGAAATAAAAACCTAAGTAAAAACCCTAGACTTTGAACCAAGATTATTTTTTATTCTAGTTTTATGTTGTTATTTTGTTGTTGTATTGGTGATGGGGAGTGAAGATTGAGGAGTTTCTAATGTTAAATTATGTGGTTGAAGTTGTTGTTGTGGAAGAAATTAGCGTGGGTGAAGAAAAATAGTGGTAATCGGGTTTCGGCAGCCATTGTGTATATCAGGTGCGACAGAGCACCTGTCGCACTTGATTTAAGCAGCAGGCGTGCGATGTGGCGCTCCTGGCGTGCCGCGCCCGCCTGTCGCACGATTGTCGCACGATTGTCGCACGATTGTCGCACGATTGTCGCCGCGCTGCGGCGGTAGCCGTCGCCGCCAGTCGCGCTTGTCGCACGACATCGCGCGCGCTTTACAATGCAGTGCGACGGTGCGCGCGCTATCGATTTGGTGCGACCGACTGTATATGCACGAATGCGACGGAGCGCACTGCACGAAATCGACTTGTTGGCCAAACGCCGAAAAATCGAGCGACGTGGTGCGTGTTTTGCGATGCTGGGTGGGCGACGGCTCGCTTAAAATAAAGTAGATTCTTTGTTTGAATCTGGATAGATTAGCTTGTATTTGATCTGAATCTGCTTTTATTATTCTTAGTTGTTGTTTCTTCTTCTTACATTGATTAAAAGCTAAAATTTGGTTTGAGGTGGGGAACTGGTTTGAGGTGGGGAATGAAGAAGATGAGCTGGGTTTGATTTGTAAAGAAGGGTAGTTTCGGTAACACACATGATGTTTGGTTAATTATGATACAAAAAAATTGAGGGGGTTAGTTGTAAAATTTCAAAAGTTTTTTAGGTTATTTACGTAAATTTCCCCAATATTTTAACTCCTCCGTTACGATGATTGACGAAGTCGATTGGGTCAGTAATCTGCAATCGTTTAAAAATATGAAGTTTTAATCAATAAAAGACAACCTGAAGGGTGCAACTGCGGAAATGGCTGGAAGGACCTTGGCAACTTTGGTCTATTACGGGATTTGCCACCGAGTGGTGGGTGTGAGTGTGACGAAAGTGGGTTATGATAGGATGACAGATCATCACTCTTAACGAGCTGCGAGTTATCAGGAGCGCATGTACAAAAGTACAATATAATAAGCGCGTTTAGGGGAAGCGCCTACGCGGTTTTTGATCATTTTGCGGAAGTGCTTGTTGATTGTCATTTGGTGGCGTTTGATTTATTATCGCGGGGTTGGCCCACCGATTCAAAACTAGGAATCTGTAGGGGGCAGATTGCGCGTGGGTCGTTCATCAGAAAAAATCTTGCGAGGCCAGAACGGGACAGGACGGTTGGTACTGGTTTAATGCTTTGAAGGCGCGTTTTATGAAGGGTGGGTTAAAAAATCTATAAATATTCCCAAATTCGTAAACCTAACGTGGAATTCACACTGCACTTTGTGAAAATGAAAGTTGTTACCCCAAGTCAATTTTTGGAGACGTTTAAGAGAGAGAAAACGTCCGTGGGCCCATCTTTAGTCACTGCAGTGGAATCGAAAAAATTGAATGACCGTGCTTTTTTTTTTTTTGGTTACAACTTTACAATAATAAATTATTTCGTTTATGTTTGTGAAATAGGTAAAAATTGGTGATGTACCTATCTTCTATTAAGTGAACGATGAAATTCACAAATAAATTCATATTTTAAAAATATTTTGTCACTTTTTTTTTTCTAGTTAGGGTTGGTAAATTATCGGGTCAGACTAGGCTTGACCAAATCCGAGCCCAACCCAATCACACAAACAAAGGGCCCAAAGCTAAAAAATAATTTCACATTCTGATCTGACTTGATCGGGTCAAGGTCAGGCTCGGGCTTTATTTGAGCCCAACCAACTTTTTTTTTTTTTTAATATTTAAATAATTAAATTTAGCTCCGCTAATTAAATAATAAAATCACAACCAGTGCTAGTGATAGAAGTTGCAAGCTTGCAGCAAGCCAATAGCGGCTATTGTGGGCTCATGGCGTGGCGTGAGTCGCAGTGGTGCGACTGTAGTGTGTTGGTGGCGTGAGTCACGACTGCACTCAAATTGGTCGCAAACTGGTGGCGTGAGCGTGGCTGGTGGTCAGCAGTAGCGGTTGCTTCTCTAGCATTAGGGTTTAGAATGGGAAATGTGTGTGTTCGTGTGTGATCGTGTGACGTGAGTGTGTGTGTTATGTGTTCGTGTCTGCGCAGGCAGTGTGCATGTGTGTGATTTTATTTTTTGTTAACAAAAAAAAATCGTTTCAGGTCGAGTCAGGCCATATAAGATCCAAACCCTGACCTCGAATATAATTGAGTTTTTATTTTTAAGTTCGAGGTTGAATTTTAATTTTTAAATTGAGGTCAAATTTTGATCTTTAAATTCAGGTCAAAGTCCTAAAAATTTGGGACAGATCAATCAAGCTAAAATTCGGATCTAACTTTTTTGTCATCTCAGTTTCCCGTTTTGAGGAGCGCTGCAAGATTTTAATTGTCAGAAATGTAACGAAAAGCTATAAGAAAAATGAAAAAACTGACTAGTGTAGCGCAAGACCAATTTCCAAGCGCTGCTTAGTTTCAAATATGTTGTTTAAGCACATGAAGAATGGGCCCTATAATGGGTCTATGTTATATGCGGCCCAACAACCGAAGGCCGACCGAAACCAACGACGTCGTTTATGTTGAGTCATTTTTCGGCTTCAGTTGCGGAAAGAGTAGAGGCTAGAGCATACACTAAAATGGCTGAAGAAATAAGCGTGGAAGTGAAAGAGGACACATCACAAGGTAAAATTTCTTCCTCTAATTTTATGTTACGTCTGCTATTTGTTTTGATATTTTGTGACTCATTTACGTTAGCAAACTTGAGCTGGTGTTAAAAATAAGATAAACACTCAGATTGCAGTTACTAGTGGCGCCAATTTTGCATGAACTTTATTAATGCAGATAGCAACGAGAAGACACTTGTTAGTTTATTGCTTTCTGGTAAAGTAAAAAGCCCGTGGCATGTTAATTCACAGTAATTTGATATGTATACTTACAGGTGGAAGATAATATCTTGAATTATGAGAATTTTAGTCAAGACTCGGACTCTGACGGTAATGCTTATTGTCTATTGTAAAGTTATTAATCTTGGGTAAAGGAATACAGTTCAGAATCCTTAAAATCTTATGACGGATCGATTAAGATGATATTTATGTCATCTTCTGGAGTGATGTAGGCAAGGAAGGAGGGGAAGAGACAGTTTTGTGAGATCCTTGGGAAGGGTCTGGCTGAGACCATAATTTTGAAGAGGTAAACATTTCATGTTCTTGCAGTCTGAGGATTCATTCAATAATTCAATACATATGGTTTTGTTGTACTCTCTATGTGTTGAGTAAACCTTATTTTGGGTAATTAGATATGTGTTTATATCGCGACTTATCATATACCTATTTTTCATTTCTCAAATGTTATATGCCTTGCGTTGTTGTGAGTAAGATTTTACTGCAAAGAATTGTGCTCTTGTGCTTTTGTATTATTGTCCATGCTCATTGTGAAAGTGCAGCTTCTAAATAGATTGTTCAGTAGTCTTTTTGAGGATAACCCCAAGGTTTCCAGAGATAAGCATAGGACTGCCATGAGCCCCGTCCCTTGTCCTCCCCCCCCCCCCCCAAAAAAAAATCCCAAGTTCTTAGAGAGGGAACAAGGAAGACTGTTTTTGTGAATTTTATGGATCTCTGCATAATGTATGATGAGTTTGTGTGTTTTTTATTTTTATTACACGTTCTTTCCTCAGAAATCAGTTGTTCTCTAGTTTTCATATCTTATTGGAAGTGTTTACTTAATATGTTTCTTATCATCAACTGCCACCTCCATTGATAATTTGTTATTTCTCTTTCAGATTGTTAATATTTAACTCATTTTCAGGATGCACAGGCAGCCAGAGAATGTGATGATGTTTTTACTATCTGAAATGGGGACAAGTGGATCTCTTGATGGACAGCAGCATTTGGTATTGAAGGGTAGATTTGCTTTTAAATACATTGAAGGGATTCTACTTAGATAAACAAGTAAGTTCGTGTATTTAACTTTTTGACATATTATAGCAGTAGTTGATCTGCAACCATGTTAGTGGCACCCCTCTCTGTTAATGCCTATTTTTCTGATGATTCACTATTCTATGTTTGTGGTTGCAGATAAATATGTCATATGTAGTTGCTGCAAAAGTCCAGATACTATGCTTTCAAATGGGAATCATCTCTTCTTTCTCATATGTGAGCAGGTATTAATAATATTGGTATCGTATTTATTTATTACTACTAGTTCAAACTCATATTAACAATACGTAAGTTTGATTCTTGTTTATTTGTAGTGTAGGTCTGGCCAATTTGTTGTTCCTATCAAGGCTCGTTTTGTTGCGAGGTTTGCGCGTCGAAATACAGGGACAAGAACCATATCTACAGCTCTTTTCCTTCGTGGCTTGTATAGAGCTATATTGTTCAAATTCTGTGTTTTTGTGACAGAATCTTCATTTTGGCCCTGGGCTTCATGGTTTGTTTTATAGAGTTTTATCTTGCTAGCCTAGATTGTATCTTAGATTAGCCAGGTTTCATGGCTTAAGCTGCTTTTGTTTAGTATCTCATATACTACAGAAAGTGATCAAGATTGCTTGACGCAACTGTTGCCACATAGGAATTGATAAAAAATTGTTACAACCTTCCTCAAATCTATGAGCAGTGACACTACACTCGTATGATTCGATACAAGGAACTAAATAGTGCCATCTTTTTCAATAGAATAAACGTAAATCTAAGCAATAGCTCAGCATAGAAACATTTCAATCGCAATTGGTTTAACAAATATCACATGAAGAGTTTACTGCAATTCATTAAAAAATAAAAAAATCACTTAAAATAACTCGGATCGCATGCCGTACCTGGGTAAAATCAATCACCAGCAGAACCGACACAAAGTCTCAATCCAGCTTCCACTGAAACTTTTTTACGTATCTTTCTCGTTCCAGCTTCAATTTACCTTCTTTCTCTCTCAGGTAACGATTGATTCCGAAATGGGTTAATCATATATGTGAAAAGGAACAGTTGCCTTTTAGCCTATTATAGAATCGATCATGTTTCTCCAAGAAGAAAGATCGTGACTTCCGAACAATAACAAATGTTATGTCTTTTGGGTCCCATTGTTTATTCTTGGAAGTGAATTGAGTAATTTTGTGACTTAGCTTAGAGTGTGTGTCACAATCTTTACTGCACCAAACTTCCGTATCTCTCTATACCTATCTGTATCTGCAAGAGAAAGTGAAGATAATGGTCGAGGAAAGAAGGGAAATTCCTTCGCTTCAAAGGTAAAGTGTTTATCTTCTCTTCTACACTCTTCTTGTATATCACAATTGGATTCCTTAGAAACAAGAACCCTTTGATGGGAACATATAAATATGCGGTCCTAGGAAGTTCGAAAAATGCGCCTTAGTTGCTTAATACAATGGGTTATCACAAGATAACACTTGGGTCTAAGTCCTTTTTCTCATTGGTTATCTTCACAATTTTGATTGAAAACTCAAGTTGGACAGTCTTTGGAGTCAATGGTGATTGGGGATTTGAGTCAACAGTGGAGGAAACAGAGAATCATTTGTCATATGCTAGCACACATCATGGGTAATCCCATTGGAGATCATGATATTTGCCATATGCTGTGGTGATCATATTTTCTATGTGGTTGTAATGTTGAGTTATTTTGTTCCAATGTGCAGGATTTATGACTTGCAAGTTAGGGAAGATGACGACTGGCAAATGGTACAGAAGCAAGGGAACCAATTTGTGGTTAATGACCAGCCCTTCTATGTTAATGGGTTCAATACTTACTGGTTGATGGTATTTGCTGCGGATCAATCTACCAGAGGAAAAGTCAGTGAGCTTTTTCACCAAGCTTCTTCAGCTGGTCTAACAGTTTGTAGAACTTGGGCATTTAACGATGGCCAGTGGCGAGCCCTTCAGACATCTCCATCGGTTTATGATGAAGAAGTTTTTAAGGTACTCTTGCTTCTCAATTCTCATGCTTCCAAGGTTATTCCTTTGCGCTAAACTTTATGGTAGAAAAAGTAGTCTTTTCCTAAAGTTGGTTCTGCATTCTTTAGGCAATTTTTCTTCTTGTTATGAATTCTCTCCATTTCTATAAAGCAAGACTTTAGATGCTATTTATTTTCATCATTGCTTCTCAAATTCCAGGCCCTGGATTTTGTGATAAGTGAAGCAAAGAAGTATAAGATCAGGCTCATACTGTCATTAACGAACAACTGGGATGCATATGGTGGCAAGGCACAATATGTTAAATGGGGAAAAGCTGCTGGCCTTAATTTGACTTCAGACGATGAGTTTTTCTCTCATCCAACTCTCAAGAGCTACTACAAGGCCCATGTCAAGGTAACCATCTTCTATATGTTGCGGTAGAAATTGAACTTGGCAATTGAGATTGTTTGTTTGTCAACTATATATAGGCCACTAGAATTCCACAAAAAATTGCCATCGATGTCAAAATTATATTAGTTGCAAAACCAAGTGTGTTAATGTCTTTGATATTTTTGAATGTAGACTGTGCTCAATAGAGTCAATACTTTCACAAATGTAACTTACAAGAATGACCCCACAATTTTTGCTTGGGAGCTGATGAATGAGCCTCGATGCACCTCAGATCCTTCTGGTGATACTCTGCAGGTATTTTTCTTCTCTTTTTTTCAATGATGGCGTAATATTTTATGTTTGCCATATATGCATATATACATATCCCATTGTGGTAGTTGGTAGCAAATCACTTTCATATTCTGAAGTAGTTGAATAACTTTCTTTCATAGTCATGGATACAACAAATGGCAGTTTATGTGAAAAGCATTGATGCAAAGCACTTGGTGGAGATTGGATTGGAAGGATTTTATGGGCCCTCAGCCCCCGACAGAGCTAAATTCAATCCGAATTCATATGCTACACAAGTTGGAACTGACTTTTTAAGGAACCATCAGACTCTTGGTGTTGACTTTGCTTCAGTTCATATTTATGCAGATTCTTGGTAAAGTATTTATACTGCCCTGGGAATTTTGATTATATGATTATGAGAACTTCTGTTAGACTGATTAATTTTACTGATGAAGGATTTCACAAACTATTTCTGATGCCCATCTTCAATTCACCAAATCATGGATGGAAGCTCACGTAGAGGATGCTGAGAAATATCTCAGAATGCCAGTTCTATTTACTGAGTTTGGCGTATCTGCAAAAGACACCGGTTATAACACATCATTCCGAGATACACTGATTAGCTCAGTATACAAGACTCTCTTGAACTCAACGAAGAAAGGTGGCAGTGGAGCCGGCAGCCTCTTGTGGCAGCTCTTCCCTGATGGAACAGACTACATGGATGATGGGTATGCAATCGTTCTTTCGAAATCTCCTTCAACTTCAAACATCATTTCCCTTCATTCCACAAGAATCGCAACCTTCAACTCCTTGTGTTCTACAAAATGTAAATGGGGTTGCAAGAAGAAAAATCCTCTGGAGGAATTCCTTTACCACGATGATCTGTAAATTTACACATGAACCTTATCGTGGATGTTGAAACAATGCTATTGAGAAATGAATTATATGCGCCAAAAAACTTTTCGTGGTTTGGTTATTTATTCCATTTGCTGTCTTTGCTCTTATAGTTCTTAAACTCTTATCAAATTTAGTTAGTAACAAAAATAGATTTGGCAGTATGTAGATGTCATCACTCTCCCAGTTTGATACTATGGAAGCATTGCAATTACTTATTGGTAAAGAAATTGTACTGACTACTGAGTTCTTGACTATGCCTTGCTCTGCTATGCAAACTTTCATCTCAAGACTTGGAAGGATGCTTTGCGGAATCAGTCTTGTTGCCGCATGTGATGTGCCTTTACGTACTTAACATATGTAGTTATATAAAAAAATCGTAAGAGAATGTGTCCTGTCAATTTCAGAATCAAGCTTGGATTGGATATGTGGAATTATTCGTTGTTGTAGTTATTGTTTTTAAATATTTTTCTAATGTAAAAAGAATACTTCCATTGCCCGCTAGATATTTGACAGAGATTCACGTTCTACTTTCTCGTAGGTTCCAATAGTTACACATATTAATTATGATCACTCAAAAACACATATTAAAATTTATTTATAAATGATTTTGGACCTACTGCAAATTTATAATTTACTAATAAATTCATCGTGATCTACTTGACAAATCATAGTATCATATCCAAAATTGAACAAGTCATAAGCTCATCGAATTGCTTTGCATCTGCAAAATACTTGAAGTTCTCAAACTGAAATGGGGCTTTGTTTTCAAGATTCCTACCTCTAGAGTATGTTTTCCTAAGTCTCAAGTATCTTCATGTTGACACATATTGACCCAGTTACAGCTGCTTTACTGAAAGGCTTTTACTATTTGCCCTATAATTGAAAATTTGTCTATAAAAATTCATTTGGGTGATCAGACTAAGCCATTTAACCTTAACATTTCATCCCCTACTTTGAAGAGATTAACCTTATTAGAAAAAGAGTTCCCTGCAAATTACGAGTATCAAGTTATGACTAGGGCTCCAAATCTTGAACGCCTGTCTACCAATGACAAGACCTTGGTTTAATAATTTTGATTAGGGAATTGTTTTTCCAAAAATTATTAATGCTTGAAAGAGGCTACAAAGCCTGTCACTTTGAGTTCCTTTAAGCCATTGGTACAGCATGAAGATTGAATGTTATATTTTTGAATTTATAAATCAAACAAATACTCATTTTTATAAAAATTTAACTAAATATTAGAAACTTTCTCTGGGTTATGGAGACTAACATTAGACTTTTGACTTTGGTCCTGGGCAAATGAATTAAAGCAATCATTAATTCGATATATAGATGGAAATACAGAAAACGGTCCGTTTTGTTCTGTCTTTCATAAATAGGTAATCTACTTATTAACATTCATAAATAGTTTCTTTAAACCAGGAAATTTTGTAAGCTGCAGCTGCAGCTCTATTAACATTCATAAATAGGATCAGTCATTTATCTCGTCCAATTCTCTGTCACATTCTTTCATTCTTACCTACAAAACATGCCGTTGCAACTTGCATTCTCTTTTCAAGGTGGAAGTTTGTTTGTGCATCACTTTCTAATCTCTCCTTAGGCAACCAGTAGTACGATATTGTTAAAGATACTGCTTACAGTTTTGACAATTTTGTAGACAGGTTAAGCTTGACTGCTCTCGATCCCACTCGTGCTGGTCCTGTTGACTTCACTACCCAATCCATCTACCCTTAGGTTTGCAAGAATTTTGTGAATATGGTACCTCCATAAGTTTTCTCTCCATTGTTTCAAGCTCAATGATCTTTCTATTTTGAATTTCTGGGTTTTTTCTTGCAGTTAACTTAAGCTCAATGTTCGAGAAATTGAAATTCATGTTGATAATCACAGTTTGCTTAGTCTTTTTTATCATGAGCATTACGGTTACGATCTTCCTGAGATGCCTGAGGACATCTACTCCTCCACAACACTTGAGATTCTTGATCTTTACTCACATTTTGTTTCAATATTGCTCCCTTTGGGTTGTGTTTCCCATGTTTGAAAATTCTGCATGTTGTAATGTATAATCCCCCTCGCAGCTGGACTGAGGGGCTCTTTTCTGCTTGCCCTGTGCTTGAGGAATTGTCAGTGGTGGGACTTATGAGTGATGTCGGTGTGGTGATGAGCTTTAACTTTTCGTTTCCTTTTCTGAAGAAGTTAGGCGCAGGGTTTGACATTGGAGAATTCAAATTCAGTTTCCTGGAGTTTTATTAATTTATTGTTTTCCGAATCATTATTTGTCTCTTTATGAAAGGCTCTTGAATGGGCTGACGAGGAATTCTTTGCTTCATTCCCAAACTTGACCTGTTTGGATGGAGTTCAGAGGAACTACATGGAGACTACTTCTTGCCATCCTCAAAAGATCGTCTAATTTAGAAGTTTTGGTCATTCAAAACCAGAAGGTAAGGTAAGAATGTGATGAACTTTAAATTATACCTAATTTCTTGTTTATGATATTTGTTTTCTTTGAAACCAGGTACATGGCTTTGAATTTGTCTTTAAAGAGCGCCCGTGCCCCTTTGTCTGCTGTTTCATGTCAAGAAAGTTGAAATAGGAATTTTGATGTTACGAACATCAATTTGAACTGGTCAAGTACTTCTTAAAGAACAGTGTTAGTTTGGATAAAATGATTGTTGTTAAATCTCAGGATGTGACTTCACAGGAGAAGCTTATGCACTGTCAGGAATTATGAATGTTTGAAAGAGCTCCCAAGACTTGTCAATTTGAATTCCTCTGAAAATCTCCACTGGAGGTCTGTAAATGGTTCCTGTAGATGTAGATGAATTTGACTTGTTTTTCTTTTAATTTCATCTTTTTTCATCGTTGTGACTATAAATACATGTTTGTTATCTCCTTGTGAAGGGTGTTTAAGAAGTTTGGAAGCTTCGGTGTCACGTTCCGACAATCGGATCGGGAGTCGTTTGGACGTTCTCGTTTACGTGAAACATAAAATAGTTTATTGTTTTTGCAATGACAATCAGAGTGAAGATCGCTGGTTTTGTAATTATCGAAACTTTTTTTTTCTAATTATTGCCTCAAATATATCTAAAAAGGTTAATCGTAATATTAAAAATTGATTTATTTAGAAATGGAGAGCATCGAGTTTTGATTAGGTCTCCAAATCTTGAAGCATTTGAATCCGATTTGTTGACATGTTTTTTAGAATCAAACAGTAGGGCATTTTTGTGGTGCAAATAAACAAGTTGGTAATTGCTTTTACATTTTGATGGTTTTACCTATAATAAGAACAGTACCTTGCAGCATGGTAATCAAAATTCCCTGTTTGCAATAGCTTCTATAATATCATTCCACCAACTCAATGTTTAAAATACGTTGTCAAGATAGAATCACTGAAAGCGATCCAGTTCTTTAAACAAAGCATCCAACGCACAAAACCGCTAACGCCACCAAAGGAACCCTTTTGTTTAAGCTCCTCTTCGGGTGATAAATATATTTATATGCGATGTTTATGGTTGAAGAAACATAACGTAGCCGGCGGTATTTACTCTAATTTAATTTTACCAATTATATTATGAGTCTTTTAGATTTTGTCACGTGTTACCATATTTCAAAACATTCACCAAGCAAGTTGGGGGCACTGACAACTTGAAAGGGAATATTCTCAATTCGACATACGTAGAAGTTGAATTTATAACACCAAACGGCGCGTTTTGTCCAGACGTTAATAAAAATCATCGAAAGTCAAACCGCTGGCAATTGATCTAAGGCTCCTCCTTCTGCAACAGAGTGATCGGCGTTTGCTTGCTTGGCAGTGATCTTGATTTGCGAATTGGGAGCATCGTGTTTATCTCGTTCATCTAATCAGGTTCTTTCATCTTTTAACTTTGTCTCTCCCTTATCTATTTGTCTTACACTTGGGTTTGATTTCAAGTAGAGCAGTTTTTTTTTACTTAAAACATGAAAACTCAAGTGATCAAACAGAATGTCGAGATGGGGCACATGCATGATGATGGAAGAATCAGACTCAGACTCAGACAGTAGACAGCCCGAATTACATGAAGTAGGCAAGCATGATAGCGAAGATAGGATCAGTCGTTTGCCTGATCCAATTCTTTGTCACATTCTTTCATTTTTACCCGCAAAACATGCCGTGGCAACTTGCATTCTCTCTTCAAGATGGAAGTTTGTTTGGACGGGGCTTTCTAATCTTTGTTTCGACGACGAGTTTTGCGAAAGGCCTGCTATTAACATGCATATTGATGACGCTTTGACTAAGGATACTGCTCAAAGGTTTGATAAGTTTGTACACAGGTTAAGTTTGTGTGCTCTTGATCCCCTTTTCGGAGTTACTAATACTCTTGCTGCCATGAGGGCCTATCCTCGTATTGGATTTGAGGATTTTGTGAATTGGGTGCTTGATCGTACTAACCCGGCAACCCTTGCCAAGTTCTCCCTCCAATGTTCGAATCTCACCGATTTATCTCTTTTAAAATTCTGGGTTTCTTCTGCAATTATGCGTAATGTTCGTGAGATTGAAATTTATCTTGAGAGTCACGGTCTGCATACTCTTTGTTATTTTTTTGAGAGTCAACATCCTGTTGAGTTGCCTGAGAGCCTCTGCACTTCCACAAAACTTGAGGTTCTTGTACTTTACTCGGATTTCGTTATCAACATTCCTCCCTCTGGATTGTGTTTCCCATGTTTGAAATTCCTTCACATTGAAATGTATTGTCTCCCTAACAACTTGACTCAGAGGCTCTTTTCTGCTTGCCCCGTGCTTGAGGAATTGTCCATAGTGGGACTTCTGATTAATACTGATGGGGTGATTAACTTTAATATTTCATCTCCTACTCTGAAGAAGTTAGGCATAAGGTTTGACATCGGAGATCAGAGCAGTTCTTACAATGAGCACAAAATTTTGATTAGGGCTCCAAATCTTGAACGCCTCCATATTATAGATCATGCTTTGGTATCCTATATGGTGCATGAATTACATTCCTTAACTGAAGCTTTTATTGATGTTTCCTATTTCGAGTGGCCATTGCCTTCCTATGTGGAGCGGCCATTGCCTCTGGCTAAACGTGTGTTAGAGCTTCTTGAAGGAGTCAATGAAATAAAGTTTATGTCCTTGTCCGCAGAAACTATGTTTGTAAGTTCTTTCTCAACCCAATGATTGCTTCTTTGAAGCTTCTTATGCTTAATCTCTTTTATCTTTAATTTGCTGCACAATCACCTTGTAGTGACATTTTTTATTTTTAAATAGGATAATATAATTGTTCTCTAGGAAATTCAGTTAGCTGGAGTTTTGTTTGTAATTTATTGTTTTCTGAATTATTATTATTTTTCTCTCTATGAAAGGCTCTTGATTTGGCTTACGAGGATTTCTTTCCAACATTCCCCAACTTGACATACTTGGAAGTGCATATTGGACAAACTTCATGGAAGCTGCTTCCTGCCATCCTCAATAGTTTGCAAAATTTAGAAGTTTTTGTCATTCACAATCATGCGGTGAGAATGTGATGAACTTTTTAAAATTAAATGGTACTCAATTTCTTGTTTATAATATTTGTTTTCTTCGTAATCAGGTGCATGATTCCAGGTTTATCTTTGAAGAGCCTGTACCTCGTTGTCTGCTGTTTCATGTCAAAAAAATTGAAATGAGGAGTTTTGGAGGATACGAGCATGAATTTCAATTGGTCAAGTACTTCTTAAAGCATAGTGTTAGTTTGGAAAAATTGATTGTTGAACCTTGGGCACTGGCTTCGCAGGAAAAGCTTAAGCGGTGTCAGGAGTTATTGATGTTTGAAAGAGCTTCCAAGTTTTGTCAAGTTGAATTCCTCTGAAATTTTCCTCTAAATGGTTCCTATCATGCTGTTGATGTACATGAATTTGATTTTTTTTTCCCCCCATTTTTCATCCTTGTAACTATAAATACATGTTTGTCATCTTCTTGCGAAGTGATGTTTGTAAGCTTTGGTGTCAAGTTTGTTTTAAGGTCCTTCTTTTACTCTGCATGTGTTACTTCGGACTTCTTTGGTTGGATGTGAAACATAAAATAAAATAGTTTGTTATGTTTGCAATGACAATCGGAGAGAGGGGTTTTTCTTCAAATAAATCACTGAATATATCCACAATTTATTAGATATATGGAAGGAAAAATCAACTGTTTTGTAATTATCAAGACCCGCTGTTTTTAACTATTGCCTCTTGAAATAGTTTTCCAGCTGATACGTATAGTGCAGCTTTCAAAAGCGACGTTAATATTTTATACTTGCTTTCCTACTGCTCTTTCCTCTGTCAAGATCTACGTTGTTATCTTTGTTGCTGTTGTTTTAGCTATGATTGTTTCTACGTACAAAGACTTGCCATCTAAAAAGAATGCCTCCAGAAACATAGATAACCTGAAAATCATCTGCTTAAATGTTAACGAGAAATGCTCGTAATTTAACTGAAATTTCAACTAAAGATTCCAGCCATTCTGTAGAGATCTTCACATGGCATATTGAATGACATTATAAGAATCTGAGCCAGGTTGTTAAATTGCAGCCGTGCAAGCTTTAGAGTCGTATTACAATCATGTAGAGTTGCCAGATAGCATTTGCGCTTCAAAAACACTGGAAGTTCTAAAACTCAGTTCGGCTTTTGTTTTCAAGATTCCTCCCTCTGGAATTTTGTTTTCCACGACTACTCCTATCTTCTTTAACTCAATTGCCTTTTGGATTTTCTACGCTGGGAATGGGATATATTCATCTTGAATACGATGCAATTATAGTGTTTAACTCGATCATTGTGATTGTGAAGTTTCGATTAAAGTTTCTAATAATATTCAATATTATTGTTAAAGAATACGTGAATAATTTTCTATATTTAACATTCAATATTATTTAAATTAATTCATTAATAAAACATTAATCCAAAAATGAAATACCTGTTTAAATAAATTATTTATTGAAATTTTGTGTAGGCTTTGGGCCGGGCTGTTTATGTTTGTGTGTTTTTGGGAGCCCAAGAGGCCGCAAGCATTCCCTCTTGCATGCATCTCCTCCAATCAGTCTGCACGCTGCACAGGAAAGCCTGCCGATTTTCTTGCATCTCAGAGTTTTTTTCCTTTTTCTTTTTCTTTTTCTTTTTTTTTTTTCTCTTCTCTGGCCAAAGAAGCCTTTAAACAATTTTCTTATTCGATAATTGGCCAATCTTTCTCAGTTTGATCCGTTTAGAGTGGAAATTAGACTCTTGTTTTCTTTAGAAACTTTTGAAATTGTTTCTCCATAACCCGCCTATTTTTGGAAGTCATTCTTTTATATTACGTTTGGATTAAGGTTGGATTACAGCATTATAGTATTTCATAAACGTTAATTTTTTGAAGCTAAATTAATTAAATTTTATAATTATATATTGAAATTTTTATTATATTTTTATTAATTTTATTAAAATTATTATTTAAAAATTATATTTATACTATTAATTTTTATTTCATAATTATAATTTTTTTTTACATTAATTGTAGTTTAAAATCTACAATATCTTAATACTAAACAGAATCTTAGGTTTCTTAAATGCACTTAAAAATAAAATTTTAACATATCTAATTAACTGAATTTCTAGATTAACAATAATGCTGCTTTTGAGAGCCAATAAGAAATTAAGAATAAATTTTGCTTTCAAGAACATAATTCATCATTTTTTATTGAATAAAATTTTCGTTCTTCAGGAGAAGGTTATTTATTTATTTTTGGGGGAAATTTAAAGGTTAGACATATGATTACAATTTTCACTCCACTCCGGCCATTGCTAATTATTATTATTATTTTTTTTTAAAATATCAATAGTCTGGACCTATTACGTAAGATTGGACAGCTTACATATGTCTTTAATAAATATAAAAATAAGGGACATAAACGATACATTTCTTTTCCAAGTCTCAAAATTCTTCATTTTGGCTTTTGCCATCCAGATCGTGGCCTAATGCAGAAGTTCTTTAGTAGTTGTCCTACACTTGAAGAGTTGACAATTGAAGGGATTCTTCACCCACGCGATAATGTACAGACTATTAACATTATTGTGCAGACCCTCAAAAGGCTAAGCATAACTGTATTCGTAATGCAAGGATACGCCTTCGAGAGTATATTTGAGATTAGAACCCCAATCTTGAATACCTCAGCATTATTGCTAATTCCTTGGCACACTTTGTATTGGATGAAATATCTTTTCTGAAGAAAGCTTTTGTGCTTGTTGAATTCAATGTTCTTAGAAGAAATTCATCTGTTATCTTCGAAAATGATGCTAGAAGTGCACTAGAACTTGTGAAAAGGATTAAAAGTATGAAGATTTTATCATTACCTGATTCAATGACGGCATTTCCTACGCTTGATATTTTCTCTGGTTATCAATTTTCTAATGTCTTGATATCTTGCACATCCGATTTGGTAATATTTTCTTTAAGATTAATATTTCACTTATGCTATATCATTATTTAGTTCTTGTACTAATTTTCTTGGATATCTTTATTTCTCTTGTAGGCTTTAAGCTTTGTTTTACAATAATAATTTGCCAACGTTTCCCAATCTGATCTGTTTGGAATTGCACATTGACTCTTGCTTTGGCTGGAAACTATTGTCACCATTTCTCAAAAGCTCGTCAAGTCTGAGAGTTCTTAACTTGGACTTCGCAAAGGTGAGTTAAGAATATATTGTTCACATAGCTAATTAATTGCGTTACCAGTTCACTTTGTTTTTGAAATGTGTGATTCTTCTTGCTTCATAGGCTCATAAATTGACTCCTAACACGTTACAAGACATTGTATTGGAGGATCTTGTTGGGGTTGAACCAGAGAGTGCACCTAATTGTTTGTTGTCACATGTTGAGGTGATTGAGATAACAAACTTGAAGAGGGAAGATTATGAGCTGGAAGTGGTTAGGTACTTGTTGGAAAATAATAAGGTATTGGAGAAGTTTTCAGTGGGTTTTGCGGAAGATGCACCAGAGGACAATCTCCAAAAAGAGATTCTCATGTTTCCAAGGCGCTCCGAGACTTGCAGCTAGGGATGGCAATTTCTGAGTCCGGGTCCGGTTCCGAACCCAGAGACCAAAATGTCGTTACCGGACCTAAATGTAACCCGCTTTTTATGAGTGCGGGTCCAATCTAGGTTAAACCCGAAAAAATCCGGGTTTCCGAATTGCGGGTTTTAAACCCGGATTACATACAAATAAAAAAAAAAACTAACAAAATACAAACTCAGTTCTACAAAAATCAAATACACCCCAAATTCCTAAAAATCAAATGCAGATTCTAAAATTTGCAGTGTTTCAAAGCAATAAACCATTCACAAATATAAAACTATAACACAACATTAGAAAATACAAAATCCATGTCTACAATTATTCACAGCTTCGGTTCATGAACTGAAAGGATCGGTGACGAAGCAACGAAAGTCGGCTACTTGACGATGACGATGAGGACGAGGACGATAACGATGAGAACGACCACAACATCACAGCCGCGATTACGATTGGCAAAGGTGGACAAACGGCGGTCAAATGGAGGTTGAGGGTGCCGATGAACATGAATACAGTAAATGTATGATGATAGACGGTGATGATTTGATGAAGAGAAGGGCTTAAGAGAGAGGAAAAAGATGATTTGGTGAAGAGAAGAGTTGAAGAGAGAGGAAAAGAATGAGAAGAGAAGAGAAGAGTTGCGGCGGCGGCAATGGAATTTGTGAAAGTGTGAAATTAGGGTTTCCTTTTTCTATTTATATTAAAAATATAATATTAAAAAAAAAAGCTATCCGGGTCCGGGTTCCAGATAGACGGGTTAACCGAAACCCGTACACAGACCTGAATATATACGGGTTAAAATCTATTATGGATCCGGATTTTTTTACACTCCGGATTGTCCGGGTTCGTCCGAGTCCGGTTCGGGTCCAGGTAAACTTGCCATCCCTACTTGCAACATTGAATTCTTTTGAATGTTTTTGAGATGATGTTGGAAGGTTCTCTCGCTTAACTTTTTCTGTTTTGATTTTTTGGTCTTAGCAAAGTTCAAGATGCCTCTTGTCACCAAATTTGCATAACATACTTTTTATGACTATGGCTATTAATCTTCATAATGTGGGGATCACTTTTCTGGATTTGTAGTGACTTCTCAAGCACCACTAAAAGGGCTATTTGCAGACTTGGGATTGCTTCATCGGCCACTGTTTTGCCAAATTATGAAGTCTATTGATGTGATCTTTAGAAGTTGAATGAGAAAATGTAGTAAAGTCCTTTGTCTTCAGTCTTCACCAATCATGATCTAATCATCTTTGTTTGTCTTGTCTCGATACAAGGCCAAACAAGGTTGTCCTGTATGTTCTTTTGGAGTACCCTATGGTTCAGTTCTTGTTGTTGTAAATATGACTCCAATTTTCTTTAACACATACAAGATGCCCCCTGATGCTGTTGCATTGTCAAGGATGGACTTTATCATAAATGGAAGCACACATAGAGGATGATGCGAAATATCATTGAATACTAGTTGTGTTTTTTAGTTTGGTGAATCATGTAAAAGACATTGGTTGCTAGATGTCAATCGGAGACACACTTATCTGCTTAGCATGCAAAACTCTCCTGAAGTCAACAAAGAAATGAGGCAATGGAGCTGGCAATCTATTGTGGTAGCTCTTCCCTGATGGCACAGACGGCATGGATGGTGGCTGCACAATAGTTCATTCAAAATATCCTTCAACTTCAAACATCATTTCCCTTCTTTCCACAAGAATTGCAATATTCAACTCCTTGTATTCTATGAAGTGTAAGTGGGGTTGCAAAAAGAAAAATCCTATGGAAGAATTCCTTTACCATGATGATCTCTAAATTTGTGCGTGAATATTTTCACGGATGTTGCAAACAATAAATGAAGAGTAATGATACAGGTACAAACTCTTATATAAATTTATTTTATATAAATTGATGTGGTAATAATTTATTGGATGAATGAAAATATAAAATAATAAAAATAAATTATGTGGGTCAAGAGATATTTAATTCAACCAATTTTATCATGCCACATCAGTTTGTACAAGAGATTGTGGCTATATATTACTCATAAATTAATTATATTTCTGAAAGCTCTTTTTTCTTGGTTTGTGTTATTCCATTTGCTGTGGAATCAGTCTTTGTTACAAAACTGTGGATTATCTAGCTCTTCTTGTTCAGAATCTGGGTCGGTCTGCATATCTGGAACTTGAATTACTTCCCAGAATTTGTAGTCATTTCAGAAGCGTCCGCCAAGAGCAAAGGGGCTGTGTAACTCTCACCCTGTCATGTGCTTAAGGATCTGAACCAACTGAAGAAAGATCTTTTGTTTAAGGATTTGAACCAATACTTATGGTGGGTTAATGGTGCCCTAAAATTTTACTTCTTTCATTTATAATAACTGTACTTCAGAACTTAGAACTATGTCCAAGAACTGTGGCCCTTCGAGACTCTATGTGATCAATGGGGACAATGCTTGTTTGGCCAAGATCATTGGGAAAATCAAACCTAAGGACTTGTTTGATCATGAATTTTAATTTTCAAATTAATTGCCAAGTAGCACTTCACTTTTTTCATTTGTTGTGTATGATATTTTCTTTTCAAGTGCTAAAAAATTCTTTTTTTCCATTTTAATTTGTATATTCCATTTTCTGTCTTTTGTTCTTTTTCTTTTTTAATGAATATTTCTATCTTATTACTTTAGTGTCAATACTCAGTCAAATTTAGTTAGTAACAAGAAATAGATTCAACTGTATGTCGTATTCTTCACTATCCCAATTTCATTCTATAAAAGCATTGCAATTACTTGTTGGTAAATATTAAAGAAATCATCTTGAATTGACTATGCCACGTATGACCTTCTTCTCAACGTGAGATTTTTCAGTATTTTTGTTATACTATATATACTTAATGAATGTATGAAATGTGTACATGAATTGAGAGAATTTGTAAGATATTAGCATCAACTGGATTTATTGGGGGACAGCTCATGATGTTCATATAGATATATTATGTACTCTACATCTAACATTGAGTAGTTTGCATTCAATACCTCCTTGCTTCTCTCAAGGTATAATCCTCTTCCTACCGAGCCCCCTTTCTCCTTTATTCACAGAGACAAAATGTAGGACTGGTGCCAATAAGAAAATTAGTCAATCAAATAATTGATAGTCAATTGATCGGTTTGAAAATAAATGAATAGCTTATTATAGAATAGTATTCTCGTCAAACCTGTTTTGATTTGTCTAAATTTATTTATTTGTTTTTATTTAAATATATAAAATAATCTAAATATATATCTAGATTGACAAAACTATGTTGCAACAGTTATTAAATCTATAGTTGTACAGTTAGTGTAACTGAATCTAATAGTTGAAAGCAACTGTTGTACAGTTGCAACATAGGTGGACCTATTTTTTCATATTCCTTGGAAGGGTGAACACAAAAGCATGCGTGGTGAAATCCATTTTGAATCTGATAAATGTATTGCTTCTCAAGGATGTTTTCGGATTTGTCTCGGGGTGTGTCTTGGCTAGGGATGACAAAATCTGGGTTCGGATTCGGATTTCACGTTTCCGGGTTCAGATCCGGATGTCAATTTATCTTCCCGAATTCGGATATAAACTCGGATTTTTTAACTCCGGGTCTGGTCCGGATTCAACCCAGAAAAATTCAGATTTTCAGATTGCGGGTTTTAAATCCGGTCGTTAGATGAAGGTAGGTTTAATTTTTGGCTTTTTGGAATTACAAAAGCAGAAAACAATAGGACAAATTCATGGGGTCTCAACCAAATTTGCTTACTTTAATAATAAAATTTATAATTATATGGATATTATGTGCTAAGATGCTGCGTTTGGCTATTAACGTCAAGAAAAAAAATTAATAATTACTGAAATTAAGCAAAAGCAAAAAATTAAAAGAGAAATACAAAGAAACGGAAGAAAATTTCAAGTCGCAGCTGAGGCAGTGATGGGCCAGTGAAAAACATGATTTCCGACGAGAAGGGGTTAGCAGCTAGCAACAAAGCTTGCTCTTTGGAGAGAGATGAAACTGAATTTGATGATGGTGGAGTGAGATTGTTGTTCGTTGTTCTTGATGATAATGGATGATGAATTGAGATGATTTAAATTGATGATGTATTGATGAACTTTAGCGGATGAAAGAGATAAAGATTGAGGTGCAGCCGCTGGGGATGAGGGAGATGAAGATTGAGGTGGCGGCTAGGGATTGTTTTGTTTTGCTTAAGTTCCCTCCTCCCCCCCCCCCCCCCTCCCCCCAACGAGGTGGCGGCTGCAATTGTTTTGTTTTGCTTTGCTTTAGGGTTTCTGGGTTTGTCTTATTTGGTTTTAATTTTTTTTTTCTTCCCCAACTTATTGGTTATGTACTTTTAGTTAGTAATAAAAATTAATTAATAAATAAATTATAAAAATAGTCCGGGTTCGAGTTCCGGAGATCCGGGTTCACCTAAATTTGAACCGGACCCGAAATGCAACCGGGTTTTAAAAATTACAACCGAATCCGCATTATTAATGCATCCGGTGCGCATCCGGTCCGGGTTCGTCTGGGTCCAGAAAAATTTGCCATCCCTAATATCCTTGGCCACCTTCACAGGGTCTTTTATTCTGGCCGCAGAAGCAAGTACCAAAACGGTTAGTATTCCCTCACACTGGGCGCCTATGAGTTTTTTTTTTTCGTTAGAGAAATCTCTGATCAATGATACAATAAGATTGTTTTTGCATTTGAGACTTTAGAAGAAGGAAGCCTTACGGAATCAGTCTTGCCACCGCGTGTGAAAAATTATTTACTTAATCATACAGTTACATACAAAATCATGAGAGAATCTGGCTTAGGATTGGAAATCTGTAATTGAAATGACTTCCCAGAATTTGTATTCATTACTCGTTTGCGAAGCACCCCGAGGAGGGCAGTGTGACGTCATTTGCTTGTTTGCAGACGTGGTTGTAGGCATATAAAAAAATTAAACAAGAATGAAGAAATCAGCAAATTTTAGCTGGAAATTTAACAAATTATTCCTCCTATCTGAAGAGATTATCAGAATCTGGGCCGGGCTTGTAATGGGCAGAGCTTAGTTATGGGCCAACTGAATGGGCCCATCCCGCTTCTTGTTTACACTGAACCGGTGCGTTTAGGTAGAGACCGTCAGCGTTCTAGTTCTTTGCACATTCTAAACTCCGGAGCAAAGCTTGCCGATTTGCTGCTTCTCAATTATTTGGTGTGGGAGCACTACGGTTCTATTTTTCCCTAATCAGGTTCATTTCTCTCTCTTCTTCTATTGTATATTGTGCTTTGGTTGCTACATTTAGAGGGACAATAAAATATAAAAGGATCAGAAAATTTGAGCTAATGTTGTCTCTATTGAATTGGTGTGAAGTGGAATATTACTCCACTGTACTTAGTAATCACTCTCTTTTAAGTTTTCTCAGGAAGCAAACAGAAGTTTAAGAAAACCCATCTAAGCCCAACAAAATCCTAAAACTTTTGTTTTGTTTCTATCGTTGTTTCCCTCTCAGGCTGGTCGAGAATCACCAAGATGAAAAAATCCATTCCCAAGTGTGGAAAATCCGAAAGGCTTCAAGTGTTGAATCAAGAAAAAATGGATAGGATAAGTAGTTTGCCCGATGAAATCCTTTGCCACATTCTATCATTTTTACCAATAAAATTTGCTGTGCAAACTTGCATTCTATCTTCTAGATGGAAGCACCTCTGGACTTCACTTCCCTGTCTTTGCTTTGATGACAGCTTATGTTTTAAGGACAAACGTCCTGGTGAATCCACTCAGGATGTTTTGACTAGGTTTGTGAATTTTGTAAACAAGGTGCTTCTTTTTCATTCAGCGGATATTAATAAGTTTTCTGTCCATTGTTCTGAACCCAATGATAAGTTTTCTTCTGCAATAGAGCGTAATGTTTGTGATGTTGAACTTAGTCACATGTATGTTGATGTCCTTATTGAGTTGCCTGATAATATTTGCATGTGCAAAACACTCGCAATGCTCAAACTGAAATTGGATTTTGATTTCAAGATTCCTACCTCTAGAATATGCTTTCAAAGTCTGAAGTGTCTTCATGTTGAAATGTATTGTCCTCATTCAACCTGCATTACTGAGAAGCTCTTTACTATTTGCCCTGTGCTTGAAGATTTATTGATAGAGATTCATTTGGAGGATAAACATTCTGTGACTAACCTTAACGTTTCTTCCCTTACTTTGAAGAGGCTAACCTTATCATTAGAAAAAGTTTTGTTTAGTAATACCAAGCATCAAGTTATGATTAGGGCTCCAAATCTTGAATGCCTCTGTATTGACGACAATACCTTGGTTTCTTATATGGTGCATGAGCTACATTCCTTAACCGAAGTGCATTTTGATAGTGAATTCGATAAATATTTTGTGGAAGACTTGCAAGTTGCAAGAATTTGATCCGCCAAATATTCCGGCTGATCGTGTGCTACAGCTTCTCAAAGGAATCACTAATGCCAGGTTTTTATCCTTGTCTGCTGGTATTATTTATGTAAGTTCTCTTTTAAACCACATTGTAATTTTTAATGTTCTGTTGTGCATATTATATATTCTACTTGTTTCTTTCTTCCTATTTTCGTTAATAATTCTCATGCATTTGTTTTAGTAGTAGATTTTTTCAAAAAAAAAAAAATTTGGTAGGAAATTTATTAACTACAAGTTATTTTTTCTATGCAATTGTTTTCCAATGATTGGCTTGTTCCCCATGTAAGGCCCTTGACTGCGCTTTTGAGGATTACATTCCTACATTTCCCTATTTGACCTATCTGAAGGCGGGTATTGAAGAATCTGGGTTGCGGCTCCTGCCTATCATCCTCAGTAGTTTACCTAACTTAGGAGCAATGGTGAGTATGTGAATGACTTTTGAGCCAAATGGTACTTATTTGTTGTTTATGATATTTTTCTTTTGATCAGGAAATTGATTTCCTTATTGTGGGCGACAACCTTAGATGGATTGAACCGCAATGTGTGCCCAATTGTTTGTTGTTGCATGTCAAGAAAATTTAAAATTGTGGATTTGAAGGTTTGAAACACGAATTGGAACTGGTCAAATACTTATTGAAAAATAGTGAAGTTTTGGACAAGATGATCATTAGATCCATGAAAAGGGCTTGTAGCAAAAAGCTTTTCCAGAAGTTATTAATGTTTGAAAGAGGCTCAAAGACATGTAAAGTTGAATTCCTTTGAGAGTTTTCACATCACTGGTTTGGGTTTCGTGGGGGGTTTCTGCATCATGTGTGTAAATATGCATATTAGCATTGTTGATAACTCAATTGCAGAATATGCTTGGCATGGTTTCAGGATGAGATACTTTGTGTATTTTGTGATGCAAGTACATTGTCTATTCTTTATTTGCAGAGCAGCTTTTATGAATTTATATTAACAATTCATTTACATAAACTGTGATGTCCGGAAACTAGAATAAACATTGTGGAACAATTCCATGCAAGGGTAAACGGTTGATTCAAATTAGTAGTAAAGTGGGTTGATTGACTAACAGGGCCCTTAAAAGGTCTAATCCCATGGAATAAACGGGGATTTTGCTAACACAGTAAATGAGAAATGCACTGCCTTTTTTGGCCATCTGCTTGTGAAGTTTCTATTAAAAGGACACACGCAATTCTTTTCAAGTCTCAACTACAGTCAGAAAAATATTGCGTCTCCCATATAGAAGTAAATGTTCAACGTAAATGAATATTATCTTCACTTTAAATTTTTTTATTAAATTTTAATTATTACTATTGGCACTAATATCCAACAAATCCTCATGTTCTGTCCTGGGCCATTGTGCGAATTGTTGACACCATTTCAAAAAACACGAGTTCTTTCAAACAGGCCAACCTCCTATTAGTTGTTATTTCACAGAAATTTTGGTACGTTTGTGGTTGGATCTGTCCAATTGAACCAAAGATTTGTTAGCAAAGTGTATCTTCTAGTCTCTTGCTTCTCAGAGGTTTCGGCTTGGAAGTATCGTGTTTGCTTATTTGCCTAATCAGGTTCTTTTTCTTTTCTCTCTCTTAGTAATTTTCTTATTCTTGTGCTTTATTGCTGATGAAAGCGAAATTTGCGAAGATTAATAAGAGGAAGAGAAATTTAATAGCTATCTTCAGTGAGTATAATAAAACAGAATAGCCCAAATTATCTATCTTTTCTTTTATTTTTCAGAGATCAAAATTTAGGGGTGTTAAAATCCTCTATACCCATTCCAAATGCGGTAAATTTTAAATAATTTTTTGAGAATGAGGTAGAGAATAGAAGAAAAATAATTTCTAAATTCGTAATAGGGTGGGGTTTGATTTTGTATTCACTGCCCTACCCCCACTGCAATTCTGATTATATATAAATATTTTTTAATTTTTATTCAATAATTTTTATTTTATCAATTACAATGTCGGTTAATAAAATTTCTTTTTATTTTTACCTAATATAAATAGGATTAACTAAAAGAAAATCCTAAAATATAATTCTTATTCAACCTTAAAACATTACTATATTTTTTCTCTTTTAAAGTGTTGTTCTCTTCAAACATTTTTTAGTCAATATTATTTTAAGATATTGTTTTAAACTTTTGGAGATTTTTTAAAATAATTTATATCCTTTATAATATGATGATAATTTTGTTTAAGTTTTTAATTTTTAATTTACTAAAATCATGTATCTATATCTATATAAAGTAAGTAAATGAGAAATAGGGTGGAAATGGAGAAATCATTTCCCATATGAGGATTCTCCATCCTAGGGATGGCAATGGGGTGGGGTAGGGGTGGGGATGCTTACCCCATTCCCCACCCCCATTAAAACTTTTGCCTCCATTCGCCACCCTATTCTCCGATAAATTTAGTGCATGGGATAGTGAATGTAATGCCTCATCCCCACCTCATTCCCCATTTATTTATTTTATAATAGATATAGATATATGATTTCAATAAATTAGAAATTAAAAACTTTAATTAAATCATTATCATATTACTAGGTATTTAAATTATGTAAAAAAAAAATCTCCAAATATTTGTAGTAATATCTTGAAATAATATTAAAAATAAAAAATATTTGAAGAGAGTAGTTCGTAAGAGAGAAAAGAAAACACAATAATATTTTAACATAATAATATTTTAAGGTTGAATAAAAATTTTCTTTTGGTTATAATCTATTTGTGATAAATTAAAAAAAAAAAAAATTATTAACTAACATTGTAATTGATAAAACAAAATTATTAAATAAAATTGAAAAATATCTATAATGGGGGTTGAGTACAAAACCAAACTCCACCCCATTAAGAGTTTGGGGATTATTTTTTTCTCATTCCCCACCCCATTCCCCAAAAATTATTTAAAATTTACTCCATTTGGAGTGGAGCCCCAAACTCATAGAAGATTTTGCTATCCCTACTCCATCCCCATCACCGTTAATTTATTAAGGAATGAGACAGAAAATGAAAGTGAAATTTTTAATAAGTGGGGAATGGGGTAAGCCTCCCCACCTCATTGCCATCCCAAGATCAAATTCAATTAGTTAATCCTCATTTTTTTTTATTTTAGATTGATTGGGTTCTATGACCTCATGTTAGTCAACTCAACCCAATCCCATGATTACCTAATTAACTCATTAAAAAACTGGTAAAAATATCACATGGATCACATGGTCATCCAATCAATCAATTAAAAAAACTATTAAAAATATTAAAAGGAACATATCTTATTTTATTAAATGATACTCCCCCATAATTTGGATAGAATAGATATTCTTTTAGTATTATGTTTTAGTATTATGTGAGGGTAAAACTTGTTATAGTAAAATTATCATAGAAAATGTCGATCATAAATATCATTAAAATTTTAATTATAATATATTAGTGTATAAAAAAAGTGATATTCCCATAGGCTCGGATATATGTATTTTATATTTGTCTTAAATTTTGTCATTGGCAAATGGCAAACAAAATAGAAAAAACGGTGCGTTTCTGGCGCTATTGCTGCGTTTTCTTCTCAAGTCCCCTACTCTAGTGCAGTAACCGAGGAATTGGGTTGAAATTTGAATCTTCTGCAAGAGCTATTGTCTTTCGCTGCTTCTTATGATTGGGAGTAACGGATTGTATCTTTTTATTTTAACGAGGTTGGTTACTCTTTTCAACTCTACCCTATGATCTATTATATTAATCTTTTGCCTAGTTACTAACAAATTGATGAAAAGAAAAGTCATCAAAAGAAAAGATAAATCGTATTAGCTAGTTATGGCGAGTTAACGAAAAAAATAGAGTAACCCCCATTGTCCTTTCTCTGTTGTAGTTTCTATCACAAGTTACTTAGAGAACAAATCGCAATTTACGAAGAACTGATTTTCAGGTTATAAAGATTAAAACAATCAAAACCCGTTGTTTCAGTTTTGATTTTAACACTAATTTTTGTATTTGTCAGGTTGTTTGAGAATTTTCATTATGAATGAATCAGAATCACATTCCAAATTACTTAGAGCGGGGAATCAAGATAAAGAAGATAGGATCAGTAGTTTACCTGATGGAATCCTCTGCAACATTCTCTCGTTTCTACCCTTCAAATATGCTGTGGCAACTTGTATTCTATCTTCAAGATGGAAGTGGGTTTGGACTTCACTTCCCAATCTTTGCTTTGACAGGGCTCGGATTAGGACTGATGATAGTTGGAATAGTTTTGAGAAGTCTGTAAATATGGCGTTGCTTCTTTCTGATTCTGCAATTAACAGGTTTTCTCTTAGCAGTATTACTCGCTACAATTTGTCTCAGTTGAAGTTCTGGGTTTCCTCTGCAATAAGCCGTAATGTCCGTGAGTTGGAACTTAAAATTTATAATGACTGTTGGGCAGTACTCGACAATTTGAATTTTGGGGGAATTGAGTTGCCTGAGAGCATTTACACTTCAAAAACACTAGAAAATCTCAAACTGGATTTGAGATTTTTTATCAAGGCAACTACCCCGGGAATTTGTTTTCCAAGTGTCAAAATTCTTGATGTTTTAATATACCCTACTAATAAGAACTTGAGTGAGAGACTCTTTTGTAATTGTCCCATGCTGGAAGATTTGTCAGTAGTGGCAGATATGGATTATGAATGTTATGATACACTGGCCAACTTTAACATTTCATCCGCTACTCTAAGGAGGTTAACGTTAAAAAACTGGATACTGTGGGTCTCTTGGAATGAGCACCAAGTAGTTGTTAGGGCACCAAATCTTGAGTATCTCTGTGTCGACGATGCAAGCTTGTCATCCTATGTGCTGCATGAACTGCATTCTTTAACAACAGTTTCTGTTAATATTGATGAGCACTTTCTTTTGCAAGATATTGAGGATTTTGAATCCCTAGATGTTCAAGCTGACCGCCTGTTACAGCTTCTCCATGGTATTACCAACACCAAGTTTCTCTCCTTTTCCGCTGGTGCTATTCACGTAAGTTCTCTGTCAGTCCCCTCCATGTTGTTTTGAGGCTGTGGTATGCATATTTCATCTTCTTTCTTAGTAGTTTTGAGGCATATCTTGCAGGATTGACATTACACCCCCCCCCCCCCCACAGAAAAAAGAGATTTGACAGTGTAGGTTCTAATTTCAAGGACATTTAGTAGCTGCTTGTTCTATTTCTACTCTATTGAATTTAATTTGTTGTCTTTTTCAACATGAAAGCTCCTCAACTGCACTTCTGAAGATTTATTTCCTACATTTCCCAATTTGACATCCTTGAAAGTGGAGGTTGCAAAATCTGGATGGCAATTCTGTCATTTCAGCCTTATTAGCATGCCTAAATTAGAATCTTTTGTCCTTCAGATGGTTAGTATGTTATGAAATTTTGAAAGAAATTAATTGTACTTAATTTGTTGCATCTGATGTTTGTTTTCTTTTTAAGCAGAATTTCAAATTCAAGTGGATTGAACCGCATTGTGCGGCCCAATGTTTGTTGTTACGCGTTAAGAGAATTGAAATTTTGAGATTTGGTGGTCAGAAAGACGAAATGGAACTAGTCAAGTACCTGTTGAAGAATGGTGAAGGTTTGAACCGGATGATGATTGTATTCATTAACTCAGCTATGAAGAAAAAGCTTTGCCAGGAATTATTAAGGTTTGAAAGAGGCTCCACGACTTGTGAAGTTCAATTCCGTTGAGATCTTTGTCAGGAAATTTTATGTTTTATGAAGCTGATTTTAGGACATATTTGTATTTTTGTTTTCTCCTTGAAGTTTGTATTAACGTGGGTAATATTTTGTTGTCAAAATGTTGGACTCTTTGTTTAACTTTAACCATAGGCTCTGCCTAAACAGAGTATTTAGCAAAACGAATCACACACAAACACAAGGCAAAGAGATCGGTTTCTCATTTTAAGCAGCGATTAGCATTAATGCAACATTTATTCACCTCTTATTATGCCTCCCCATAAAATTCATCAAATAACATATATATTTGAGAAAGAAAGCATGTAGCAGAACAAAACTTAAACACTATCAAATAGTATTTTCTAATTTTTAATACAACACGTTTATTATATCTAGGGGTGGGCACGGGTTGGGTTTGGTCGGGTTGAATATCAACCCGATCCAACCCGCATATAGAACGGGTTGGAATTTTTCAACCCAGCCCAACCCGTAGGTTTGCGGGTTGGGTTGGATTTTTGAAGAAAATTTATTTTTATAGTCTAATTAAATAGTAAAAAAATAAATTAATTAATTAAAAAAATATAGATATTAAAATCTTTAAAACAAATTCAACATTTCAAAAATTTTATAATATTTTTTATATACATACGGATTGACCGATTAGGTTAGGTTGATTGGATTGAACTTTTGAAAAAATCTATTTTTATAGTCTAATTAAATAATGAACAAAAATAAATTAATTAATTAGATAAACTAAAAAAATGTAAATATTAAAATCTTTAAAACAAATCCAACATTTCAAAATTTTTATATTTATATTTTTTAATTTTCATATAAATATTAAAATTTATATAATAATTTATATATGTATATGCTGGTTGACGGGTTGGGTTGGGTTGGGTTAAAAATTTTTAACCCAACCCAACCCGTAAAAAATCACACAGGTTGGGTCGGGTTGACGGATTGAGCGGGTTGATGCCCACCCCTAATTATATCTAAGTTTGAACTTTGTTACTCCCCATTTTTATAAAATTATTTAATCTTATTAATACACTGGTGACGAATAGCACTTATCGTTATTGTTAATTATATAAATTGACATGAAATCATTTTAATCACAATTTTTATCTTTCAAACAATTTTTTTAGACATTTTCAAATATATAATAACAATGTTACATTAGTATAAAAAAACTTTATTTTTTAAACGATATGGAACACAAATTTGTCATTTCGAATTTGGATAACATGGGGGCATGTCATTCGTTGGTAGACGAGCGATTACATTAAATAATCATTTAATTTGTAAGCTACCTATTATAGAGTTCACATATATGATTTAAAAAAATTAAAATTGATAAACAAAATGAAAATACTCATACATAATTTGGATCGACCTATTGAAAGAATGAAAAAGAAAAAAGAATATAGACTTGTCATTTTTCACATCGTTTTTTTTTATAAACTAATTTCATTCAATGACGAGTTTCATTTTATTGGATTTTATTTATCTACATTATTATTGTCTTCTTGTGCTTGATTGCTGAGAAAATCGAGTGGAAATAAAATAAAAGAAAAGAAACATAGATTCTGGTAGCTATAAATTTGTGTTGGAGTATGAAACAGGAGATTCCATATCTTCATTTCGATCGAGACTTACTATCAACTTTTTATCTGTCTGGTTGCTTTGGAACTTTCATGATGGATGAATTGCATACATTTGATGGGTCGGAAATCCAAAATAATTAAAGTGGATGAGAATGAAGATAGGGTCAGTAGTTTACCCGACTCAATCCTTTGGCCACATTCTTTCATTTCTTCCCACAAAGTATATCTTCAAGATGGAAGTTTCTTTGCTTCGATAAATTAAATCCTGCTTCCAGAAGACGTGATGATGCTTTGACTAACACGGGGGATTGGTTAGATTTGAGGATTTTGTGAACAGAGTGCTTCTTTTTACTTACCCAAGAAATGTTGGCAAGTTTCCTCTTCATTGCTCCAAACCGTTGATACGTTGGGTTTCTTATGCAATTTTGCTTAATGTTCAAGAGATTGAAACTTAGTTTTGAGCGTAACCTCCGTGTTGAGATACCTGAGAGCAAATCTACCCATCCAAAACACTCAACTGGGATTTCGTTGTCACGCTTACTCTTTCTGGAATTTGTTTTCCAAGTTTCAAGATTCTTTTTATTGTATTAGTTGATCCTAAAAGCAGCTTGGCTGAGAGGCTCTTTGCTGGTGGCCCTGTGTTGGAAGATCTGCCAATAAAGGCATGTATACTGTGCGATGAGTCAGTAATTAAGTTGAACATTTCATCCCTTACTCTGAAGAGGTTGACCGTAGGAGTGGAAAGAAAAGGTAAGAACTATATTGGCCACAAAAGTTATGATCATTAGGCTCCAAATCTTGACCCTCCTCGATATCGAGGGTTATACCTCAGCGCCCTATATGTTACATGAACTTCTTTCTTTAAGTGAAGTTTATTTTAAGCTTTCCTGTGTGGGAAAGAAACAAATCCCGGCTCCACAAGTGCTTCTCAGTTTCTAAGAGGTGTCACAAAAGTCAAGTTCTTGCACTCGTCCGAAGGTGCTATGCATGTAAGTTGTCTCTCTAATCTTCTCCTTGATGTTATGAGGCGCTCCTGTTATAATGTTATTTTTCATGTTTCTTTCGTTTTTTTTTCTTTTAAATTATCTTATTTTATTTATAATTTTGTTGTACATCCACTAGTATAACATAATTTTTAGATGGGACTGCTATAACAATGTCTGTTTGTAAAGGAAGTTAAGGGTCTGTTCAGTATTATTTCTAAATTTGTATTTTTTTAGAATAAAAATGAAAATGAAAATGGTATTTTATAATTGTTATATTTCAAATTTAAGTATACGTCTGGTATCATTTTCTGTATCCTGTATTTTAAAATTAAAAACAGTAATATGCGTTCGGTAGATACAATTGAAATGGCAAAAACATAAAATATACATTCAATAATACTTTTTTCGAAAATAATTTTTACTAAGCATTTTTTTATACGAATCAGAGATAGTCGCAGTAGGCGCCAGTATGGGAGAAGCGGCGTGGCCGTCTGGCAACTCAAAGCCAATCCTCATTTCGCCCAAGATTGACTCGTAAGGGTTAAAGTCTTTAGCAAAGTGGTGACTCGGGTACAGGCGGGCTTGAGCCGCAGCATACTCAGGGTGAGTGTCGGCCTTTCCGCGCGAGCGGCTGGATTATTTTCATAAGCATTTAAGTTATACTTATAGTCATAAAATAATTGTGACAATTATTACATACATAAATATACCATAATAATTTAAGCAAAATTATTATAAAAAACTACATGATGATAAAGTTTTAGAACTACCATTAATTAAAAAAAAGTTTTACATTTTCATTATTTTTACACTAATTAAGATACATATTACAACACATGATTTAACCAAAATAATTATAAAGATTACATGATAGACATGATGTATTACGTGCGTAATCATGCCACATAGAAACTGCAATCTTATCTCTTTTAGCATTCATCTCTGCGACACTTGCTGAAAATAAATCAATATTAGTAAGCGGCCTACTAGTATCACCTTCTTCGTTGGTAACTAAATCTTGCACATCAAAGCAGTTTCAGTTCGGCTAGACCAATCAGCCTTATCCTCACTATCAACGTCATGTGGATCTATATCTTGTTACTAAAAAATTAAAAGAAAACATATATCAAATATTAATGAAATTAAAGAAACTACTTCTAAACATACGTGGCTTAAATTTTTTAAATTAATCAAATTCAATAACATAAGAGTGGATGAATTTGCCTAAATTATTTCTTTTTTTAATAACACGAATTCATGTCAAAATGATATTCTTAAGAGTGATAGATGTTAAATTGAATATGTGCATCGGCAACATATTCAGGCATTTGATAATAAAGAAACTGATCACATTCATGTAAATACAATATTTTATATTAGATTTAAGAATCTTCGTAAAAACAACTAGACCCGCTGACATTAACCAATAATAATTAAACAAAACGGACAAATCAAGCAACGGACACAGATCAACATCTAAAAATGTTGATTCCAAATCATTCCCTTTTCTAATAGATTTTAAAGAAGATACAAACATCCAATTTGCCTAAAAACCTAATCAAATAAAGCAACATCCAATTTGCCCAATTGAACATGATATGGGTCTAAGCTAAATAAAAAGAATCACACTCAAACTTTACCCAAATAGAAAAATTAAAGAAATATACCAACAAGAGATGGGGCAAAGATGGCGCCGAGTGAGTGGTTGCAGCAAGCAAGCAGATTTCAGTAGACGATGTAGCATATTGCAGCAAGCACACATAGATGGAGCAAAGACGAAGCGAAGAAAGTGGCTGCAACAGTCAAGATCAAGCAGCAGCTAATTTTGGGCACAGAGAGAGACAGATTGGTGATGTTAGACTAAGTTGGAGAGAGAGAGAGAGATGTGTGATGTAGATCTGGAGAAAGGGGAAGAAGAGAGAGAGAGAGCTGTGCACAGTTTATGGGTTGTGGTTAAAGGAGGAGTGATAGCCACAGGGAAGAAAGAGCTGTAAACAGAGATAATGAGAGGGGAGAGTTGAGATCGAGAAGAGTTTGGGAGATTTTGATGAATAGTAACGAGGCGGGAGATGTTTGAGATCTGTTTTGGAATTTGTTCATTAGTCTAAACCGTAATTCATTTGAAAACATCTTTAATACATTTTCAATTTTACAACGGGTTAAATGAATTTGAATTCTTTATTTGATAATTTATTTTTGAGTTGAGCCCACGTTTTCAAGACTGTAAGTTCTATTTGTAGTTTTTTCATTCGGAAAGAGGTGAATGTATAGAATATATACTAACTTTTCTGAGGCCATGAAAGTAAATGATATCAAAGTTCAATTCAGTTTCTAAATTGCTACACAAACAGCAGTAGCAAGATTACTTTATATAACGGGGTCTTTATGTTACTTGTTGGATTTACATTTTACAGCTCTCTGTGTATGAGTTAATTAACTATTCCTATTAACAAATGTGAAAAGGGGATTGAAAATATATTACATTAAGCGCAACTAATGATCTATAATGGTTCATGATGCACAAAATCAAGTCATCATTTTTTTTTAATTTCAAATGAAAATGATCGATAAAGTTTAATTTGATTTTTAAGTCCCTTACTTCTACACGATTCGAATTTGGGTGACTAGCCAAAAGTGTTACTTAAAAATCACTCGAGATCATCACCGATTTTATAATTATAAGCTCAGCCTAAACATAGTACTCTGACCAATGAATCACAATAAAAAATAAACAAAGAGATTTACATATGTATGCCTTAAATTTGTTTTAACTGATTTTTTTTTAACAAAGTATCGAATTACGATCACTATTATATAGTTATAGATCGATTCTATCTATCACTAGATTTTTAATATTTATTAATAAAATCTGAATTTTAATTACTCATCAACCAAAGTAAAAGATAGTGTGTATGTTCATATGATACGGCGATAAATGATTTTTTTTTTAACAAATAAAAATATAGCGCTGACCATAGACGTTGGGCCGGGCTTTTGTGTAAGAAGTGATTTAGTTTTGGACCAAAGTAAATGGGGGCCGTCCAACTTCTGCTGGTTAGGAACTTTTGGGTGCCCAAAACGTTAGGTTTAACTGCCTTTTTGTTTTGTGTACCCTGTTGAATTATATAACTGTCCAAAAAGCAACCAGTGCAGAGTACAGTAGCAATAAAAGAGTTGATTCCATCTTCTTCTATCGTAAATTTTGACAAATTTCTTGCTTCTGTAAAGTTTTGGAAAAATTTTAGAACACATCAGAAGTATCATGTTAGTCATACAATAAATAAATAATGTTATGACATATGTAGATTTATTTTAAAAAACTTTCATATAAGTTGTGGTTATATTAAATTTAATTACACATGTCATACATCAATTGGTTGTAATACATAAAATGTATTTTAGAATTTCACCTAGTTTTGGGGTAAGAGTCTGATGCTCATCTTGTTTAGCTAATTACTTCGGGTCCATTTCTTTCTCTTTTTAGCTTCTCTGCATATATAATGTGTTATGTTCTTGTGTGCTTCTTTTGCTGACAAAACAGAGGAAGAGAATAAGAAATGAATCACATTTGATGGTTATGAAATCCAAAAGACTTGAGGAGGAGCAGCCAATCGAGGTGCAGATGACAGGATCAGTAGTTTGTGTGATTCTGTCCTATGCCATATTCTTTCGTATCTACCTTCAAAATATGTTGTCGTTACTGCCATTCTGTCTTCAAGATGGAAACTCATTTGTTCTGCACTTCCTAATCTTTGTTTCGACGATCGGTTATGCTTTAAGGCTGGTGCTTTCACCGGTGTTGCTTTGGCTGGGTTTGAGAAATTTTTTACAAGGTGCTTTGTTGAACTGACCCGGCACATGTTGGCTAGTTTGCTCTCCATTGTTCAAAACTAACTGGTTTGTTTATTTTAAAATTCTGGGTCTCCCCTGCAATTATGAATAATGTTTGTGAGATTGAACTGGATCTTGGGCATCAAAACTGTATTGAATTACCTGAGGGTATTCACACTTCCAAAACACTTGAAGTTCTTAAACTTAATTCAGATTTTGTTTAACATGTTTTCGAGTGTGAAGATTCTTCATGTTTTATTGCGTTATTCTGAAAACAGCTTGACCAGGAAGCTGTTTTCTATTTGCCTAGTGCTAGAAGATTTGTCTGTAAAGACATATTTGTCATTTCATCCTCTACACCGTAAGAGGTTAACCTTTATGGTAAACACAGAAGATAACTTTTCTTCAAATATGGACAAACTTATGATTAGGGCTCCAAATGAATGTCTCTTAATTACCAATGATATCTTGGTATCCCATATGGTGCATGAACTACATTCCTTAAACAACGTGTTATGGGATATTTTCTATTTGGAATGTGGACAGTTTCATCCAGACTGTGCTCTATAACTTCTTATGGGCATCAACAAAACCAAGTTTCATTCTTTACCTATTGGCGTTATATTACATCTCAAAATTTTCTCTCAGTCTTCTTCCTGATGTTCTTAGGGCTTTTTTACGCATATTCTTAATTTCTTAATCATTATGTTTCTATCCATTTTTTAAGGTTTGCCATCTAGTAGTGATGACATAGTTTTGAACTTTTGATACAAATTGTAGGGACAGTATCCATTTCTCTAGGAAATTCATTTGCAGCAAGTTCTATTTGTAACTCATTAGTTGTTAAAATATTGTGTTTTTAGTCTATGAAGGCACTTGACCATGCTTATGAGGATTTCTTTTCTACAATTTGACCCTTTTAACAGCAAAGGTTGGATTAGGGATGGCAAAAAAAATCTCAAACCTCATTTTGGGATTTAGAATCTCGAACTATTTGGGACGATATTGCTCTGTATTTTAGGACCAAATTTTAAAAGCGGGCAGGATTTGGAATTGAAAAAAATTTTAATTTACTGTGTGGGACGGGAATGGGATCTAAGTCGGGATTAAGGGTGGGCATTTTACCCGATCCAACCCGAAAAATTTTGGTTCGGGTCGAATCAGGTTGCGGTTGAAACCCGATCGGGTTAAAAATTGCAAACTCGATCGGGTTGTGATCAGGTCACCCAAAAAAAAAAAAACAAATTTTCTCCCCCACCCTAACACAATTTTGAAGCTTCAATTTTCAAGGTTCATAAGTCATAACTTTCATGGTATATATATACTATATAATTATATATGTTTAATTGGTTATTATGTAATTAGTTATTATTTGATTGTTGTAACTATGTATTTATAAATATTAGTAACAAAATCAAGAAAATTGGTGTATTTATGATTTTGTTATGAATAAATTTTTATTTATTGTTAATAAATAACAAAAATTTTCTTAATTATTAATAATTGAAATAATGTTAATTGATAATTGTTAATAACAGTTAATAATTGATTTTTTATGAATAAATTAAGACATTAGGTAGATTAAATATTAAAATTAAGTATTATGTTACATATATTTTATACTTATATTATGTTATGTGATTATGTGCATTATAATTATATATTTTATAATTATAATCCTATTCTAGTATTTTAACTTTATTCATTTGATTTCATAACATTTTCTTTTCTTTTTTTTTGGTTGAAAATTAATAAAAAGTACTACAATTAAGAAAAATGTCTTAAAACCACCCTAAAAACTGCAAAAATAGGAAAAAAGAGCTTAAAATTGCATTAACCGAATTTGACCCGATTTCAACCGACCCGAAATGACCCGAACTCAATCCGACCCATTTAAATCCGAACTTGATCCTACCCGAATTTAACCCGAATTATTGACCCGACCCGATCCGACTCGAACTCAATTCAGATCGGATCGGGTCAACAATTCGGATTAAATTCGAATTGATTTTTGTCTAATCCGAACAACCCGAAACCCGATCGGTTGACCCGAACCCGATTTTACCCACCCCTAATCGGGATTCCATTTGTCCCGTTTATTTTTTAGAAGAAATACTATATTAATAAAATTATAAGTAACATTAAATTAATAGTTAATGAATAGTGATTCAAATAGTATTATAACAACATACTCTAGGCCCAAGTAACAAACACAAGCCCATTTGTTTTATTACTTTTAGTTTAATTAAATAAATGTAAAACAAAAATTTTAAACTGAAACCTAAAATTATTTTAACTTAATATTAAAATACAGCCGCTTGTTGCTCATTCCCAATTTTTACTTGCCTTCGGCCACCTCATCTAGTATTTCGATAAGTTTACATTTGACTTCTCTTTCTTTATGTTTGAATATAATTGTATTAGATTTTTATTATTTTCTCAAATGGATTGTATTTGATTCATAAATTAAGTTGATTGTTTGTTGCTTGTTTTACGGAAAGATGATTGTTTATTGCTTGCTTTATGGAAAGATGATTATTTATTGTTTGCTTTATCGAATGATGAGTTATTTTATACTTATTATTTGTTTTGTTTATAAAAGCTATTGTTTCATTATTTGTCTGATTTGATTGTTAACATAGTTTTTTTTTTTTTTTTGACATACTACATTGAGCTCAATTGATATTTACAATCCGCAATCATGGGACATATTCAGATAATTTTATTTCAGCACTGCCCATATATATTTTACCTTCACATTAGTTGGAGGGAGATTAATTCTACCCCGATATGGGGAGCCAACTACCCCATTATATTTGGGGAGCAAAGTCCCAGCTCTATATCTTGCTAACATAGTTATTATACATGTGAGGTTTGTTAAATGAGACATTTAAGACATTTGGCCCATTTGGTTCGGGGCAGGATTTTGAGCGGTTCAGAATTGACTTAATTTTTTCTCTCGTTTAACTATTTGGGACAGAATTCGGTCTGCGTTAAAATCTCATTTTACTATTTAGGACGGGACTAGGATTGTAAAATCCCGGACCATGCCATCGACAATTTTGGGGAACGTCCTTTCTATAGTCCTTGGTCGTTTGCCTAACTTTGCAGAGCGGCTTTTATGAATTTACATTAACAATTCATTTGCGTAAACTGTGATGTCAGGAAACTAGAATAAACGTTGTGGAACAAATTCATGCAAGCGTAAAGCCGTAAACGATTGATTCAAATTAGGAATTAAGCGGGCTGCTTGACTAAAAGGTCTAATCCTATGGACTAAACAGGGATTTTGCTAACACAGTCAGTAAGAAATGTACTTCCTCTGTTGGCCCTCTGCGTGGGAAGTTTTTATTAAAAGAACACATGCATCCCTTCAACTCTCAACTACGTTCAGAAAAGTATTGCGGCTCAGACTCCCAGATAGAAGTAAATGTTCAACGTAAATGAATATTATCTTCACTTTAGATTTTAATTATTATTATTGGAATTAATGTCGAACAAATCCTCATGTTCTGGCCGGGCTATCGTATGAGTTGTTTGCTTTTGGGCCAATCTTGTCTTTGGAGTTCTCCTGTTTATTGATTAAAAGTGATGGTGTCAAACTATTACTCTTATGAATGCACTGCGTTTTTGTTGTGTTTTTTTTATCCAATAAATTAAGAGCCTGTTTGAGATTGCGGTTGAAATTCAATAAGTTGCTTATTTCATAATTTTTGATAAAAATAGTGTTTGGTAAATTTTATAAAAGCAGCTTATTTCATAATTTTTTCCACTTTGTCAACAGCTTTTAAAAATAGGTAGGGAATTGCTTTTGGGCCGGGCTATCGTGTGAGTTGTTTGCTTTTGGGCCAATCTTGTCTTCGGAGTTCTCGTGTTTATTGATTAAGAGCGATGGTGTCAAACTATTACTCTTAAGAATGCACTGCGTTTTTGTTGTGCCTTTTTTTATCAAATAAATTAAGAGCCCATTTGAGATTGCGGTTGAAATTAAATAAGTTGCTTATTTCATAATTTTTGATAAAAATAGTGTTTGGTAAATTTTGTAAAAGCAGTTTATTTCATAATTTTCTCCACTTTGTCAACAGCTTTTAAAAGCAGGTAGGGAGTTGCTTTTCATAAGCAACTTATTTAATAAGCTACCATACCTTTTTAAAATTTCTATTATAACTTTAGATTTTAATAAAAAGATAGTTATATCTTATTTATCCATAAACCCTAATATATAAATCATACATTTATCTTTATCATATTTTATGTAACAGATTATAAAGTTTTTTAAATTTTTTATTGATTTTTTTTATTGTAATTTTACATATTTAAGAAAAAAGATATGTCTAAACAATTTTATTAAACATACTCTAAAAATAAAAAATAATTAAAATGTATGTCTATTTTGGTCATTACATAATAAAACAGCACTTTTGTAATAAACTTTACCAAACACATATACTCTACTTTTCAAACTCACAGCAACTGTAACAGCACAGTTTACCAAACGTCAAACTATTTGTTTAATCAGCAACTTATTTTATCTGCACAGTACAAGTAGCTTATTTCATAAGTATCCGCAATCCTAAACTGGCCCTAAGATCCAACATTCCTTTCGGAAGGGATAGAAAAGAGGGGGGGGTGGGGGGAATACAAAAAAGAAAAAAAAAAAGAAGGCATTCCACCAACCTCCCATTTTGTAATTGTTATATCACTGGAATTTAGGTACATTTGTAGTTGAATGTGTTCAATTGAAACAATGATTTGTTAACAATGTGTATCTTCTAATCCCTTGCTTCTAAGAGGTTTTGGTTTGGAAGTATCGTGTTTCGCTTATTTGCCTGATCAGGTTCATTTTTCTTTTCTCTCTCTCCGTAATTTTCTTATTCTTGAGCCTTATGGAAATTTGCGAAAATTAATTAAACGAAGAGAAATTTATTAGCTATCTGGAGTGAGTATGATAAAACAGAATATTCCAAATTATCTACCTTTTGCTTCATTTGTTTTTTTTTTTTTTTCTCAGACGTCAAACAGTTTTTCACCAACAATAATTTTAACATATGTTAGTGTTGGGGTTGGTTGACGACTTTCACGATGAATGAATCACATTTGATGAATATAAAATCAAAATTAGATGATGCTGGCAATGGAGATGGAGAAGACAGGATTAAGTTTATGCTTAGAGAACAGACGCCGTGGTGAATTGGGCGATCAAGTTTTGACAAGGTTTGAGAATTTCGCAAGTAGCCTGCTTCATTGGGACTCGACAAGCATAAATAAATATTCTCTCGATTGTTCCAACCTCCAGCACTTCTCTCGGCTCAAAAATCCTGGATTTCTTTTGCAATTATTCTTAAATCTTGAGCACCATGCTTGTGTTGAGTTTGTTGATAGTATCTACACTTCCAAAAAACACTGAGAAGTTCTCAAACTCGGTTCGAATTTTGTTATCAAGATTCCTTCCTCCGGAATCTGTTTCCCAAGCGTCAAGAGTCTTTATGTTGTATTCATTTATCCTCACAACAGCTTGAGAAAGCTGAGAGACTCTCTTCTGCTTGCCTTGTCCTTGAAGATTTGTCGATAACGGGATATTTGAATAACGGAGCTTGTCAATTGGCTTGAACATTTCATCCCTTACTTTGTACAAGTTACCTGTCAATTAGCTTTTAACATTTTATCCCTTGCTTTGAACAAGTTAACCTAATGAGAGAAGGGCTTTTTGGTTACCATGTTACCATTAACGCTCCAAATCTCGAATGCCTCCAAATTTAACGATAATATATTAGTATCCTGTTAGGTGGATGAAGTGCATTTTTTTATTTCATGAGACTATTATAAAGGAAGCACGTGACTAGCCAAAAAGCTTACTTTGAGCAAGGAGGCACAGCCTAAGCGACTCATAACCGTGGGCCCAATCGCCCACTTGGTTATCACAGTTGGTGATGAAGTGCATTTTTAAGTGTAAGTAATTGTTACTATTTTTTACGATTTTGACTCAGGTTGTTCCACAATATAACTTATTAAAAACATCATTAAATTAAAGTTCCATCCTGATTTATTAATGTTATTTTTGTATGTACGGATGACAAAAAAAAAACCTCGGATTGGCCCAACCTATTTCCTCAGGCTTTGGCCCGGGCCAAATTAAATTTTAAAAAGTAATAGAAAAATAACTCTCCATTCACTCGTTCCAAGTTTACAAGTTTAAAGAAGAATCTATTCACTCGATTTATTGGTGGGGCTACGACCTTTATTCAAAGAAGAGGGGTACATGGTCAGGATCTTGTGGGGCTATGAATCGGTATTTTGTCAAAAAGTTGAAGTTGCCTTGAATTTTTTTTTTTTTAAACAAAAAGAGAATTTCTAATGAACAATGATCTTGCCCATCACATAAGATCTACGACCTAAATTTTTCCGTTGTATAAATTTTGAAAACTAATACCTCAATAATTTATTAAAAATTATTATTATTATTATTATTATTGCAAAAATATATTTCAATACACGTATTACAAATCTTCTAAGGGACCAGAGGAAAACGTACAAATTTCGACATGGGGCATTTGACTACTGAATATGATAATAACACCTCGAAGAAGAGAGGGTGGAAATTACCAATAATGGTATTTGCATAGAATTTTTTTGGGTTAATTATTTTTTAGTGACACACGTTTTGATAAATTAAAAAAATTACATATATTTTTTTAAATATTCTAGTAGATGACAATTTGTTAACTTTACCGTTAAATTTAACGATAACAGTAAATTAATTATAAAATAATATTTTTATCTCTATAATTAATAATAAAATAATATTTTTACCCCTATAATAGCTAAAAATAATATTTATATCCCTAAAATTAGTTTCAAAATTATTTTTGTCCCCACTCAATTATTTTTTATTTTTTAACAATAATTTTTTTAAAGATTTGTTTGATTTAACCTGAAAAAAACTTATTAATTACACTTAGATATACTTAGATGTAATTTTTTATAATTTTTTCTATTTAAAAAATAAAAAATAATAAAGTAGGAGAAAATATATTTTGTAACTAATTTGAGGGATAAAAATATTATTTTATAGCAATTATGGGGGCAAAATGTCATTTTAATTATTTTTAGGTGTAAAAATATTATTTTATAATTAATTTATTATTTCTGTTAAAATTAACGAAATGTCACATGTTCGAGTGTTTTTAAAAAATATATTATTTTTTTAATTTATCAAAATATATCACCCCGGAGGTAATTAAATTTTTTTAAAATTATTTAAAACATATCAATTGGAGGCAATTAACACATTTTTCTTATAGAATATAAAATAAGATCATTTCCTTATACGAACTCAACTGAATTTTTAAAATTTTCTGTCGTGTGTCTGGTAGGTATAGATGAAGTTATTTTTTTTTATTTTTTTTTATTTTTTATATATTAATTACCCATCAACGTTATAAAGAACATTAGGGTGTATTAACTAAAACAAGGTTAACAGTAATCCGCATTAGAGGATTTTATTTTTTTAAAAAAGTAAGGTCGACGGCGGGCATTAATTAATATCCAGAGGCCTCAGAGTCAGTCAACCATTTTCAATTTTCTTGTGGGCATAAGCTTTCTTCTAGCACTAGATAGCTCCAAGTTCAAAGCAATAATTTTGCGAAGAATGGTTGATGCAGTAGTCTCATTTGTAGTGCAAAGGCTTGGGGATTATCTCATCCAAGAAGCCGTCTTCTTACGAGGAGTGAGGGATGAAGTAGAGTCCCTGAAAAAAGAACTGCAATGGATGCAATGTTTCGTAAAGGATGCAGAAGCTAAGCAAGCTGGAAATGTTTTGATCCGCCAATGGCTATCGGACATCAGTGACATTGCCTATGATGCTGAGGATGTCTTAGATAAATATATGCTCAGTGTTGATGATGATAACGATCAAGAAGGCACTTCAGAGTCGAAGAGGCAAGGTTTCTTTGCTTCCATCAAGAATCGTTCTTCGATATTTGGTACTAAAGGACATAGTCATAAGGAGTCAAATCTCTACAGCAAAGGCAAAGAAAAAGTCACTCTGTATAGCATAGGCAAGGAGATTGAAGGACTCAAGAAAAGACTAGCTGATGTCTCCCGCAGATGTGAATCATATGGACTTCAAAATATTATCGGTGACGGGGGAGAAACGGAAAAACATGACCTAGTCGGACTGAAGCAACTCCGAAGATCCACCTCGTTTGCTGTCGAAGAGACCCTGGTGGGCTTCGAAGATGATACTGACATGCTGTTGACCAAACTTCTCGGCAACCAGCCGAGGCGACTAGTGATTTCTATATACGGCATGGGCGGTCTGGGAAAAACGACCCTCGCTAAAAAGCTTTACCACAACGGTGATGTCATGAATAAATTCAGAGGTCGTGCTTGGGTATCTGTGTCTCAAGATTACAGAACCAGAGCTCTTCTTTTGAGAATTATAAAGTCTTTCGATTTCAAAACTACACCGAAGGACTTAGAGACGAAGACCGAAGAAGACTTGGAGAGATTCCTTTACAAGTCGTTACAGGAACTCCGCTACTTGATAGTGGTTGATGATATATGGCGTAAAGAAGATTGGGTGAGCCTCAAAAATGCTCTTCCAGAAAATAGGAATGGAAGCAGGGTAATTATCACTACTCGCATCAAAGGTGTTGCAGAGAGGTTAGGTGATAAAAATTGCGTCCATGAACTTCGATTTCTGAGGGAAGACGAGAGTTGGCAGCTATTTTGCGAGAAAGCATTCCGGAGCTCTGCAGCTGAAAAAGGATTGGAGAAGTTGGGAATGCAAATGGTTCAAAAATGCAGTGGCTTACCACTTGCCATTGTTGTATTGGGCGGACTTTTGTCTACAAAGAAACCACAAGAGTGGCGCTCGGTGCGTGATCATCTTTGGCGGCATTTAAGGTCTGATTCAATTGAAATCTGTCACTTATTAGACTTAAGCTTCCGTGATTTGTCTTATCAATTGAAGTTGTGCTTTTTGTATTTGAGTCTTTTTCCGGAGGACTTCGTGATCAATGTGAAGAAATTAATCCGACTTTTAGTGGCTGAGGGTTTTATTCCACAAACTGAAGATCGAACCATGGAGGAGGAAGCTGGAGATCATTTGGATGAGTTAATTAATAGAAGCTTGATTCAAATAGAAAAAAGACGATGGGGAAGGGTCTCAACATGTCGAGTCCATTATCTGCTGCGGGATCTTGGAATTCAGAAGGCCAGAGAGCTGAACTTCATTCACATTTGTGATGAATCCAAAAATCCTCATCCCTTTTCAGTCAGGTCATCGTGTCGACGTCAAGCTATTTATTCTGTGACCCCAAGTTATTTTTGGCTACATCATAGTAATAAACTCTCACGCTCCGTTTTGCTGTTCAACCAAAGTTGGCCTAGGACGCTTGGTCTACGGGCGTTGTTCACAAGATTTTCATTGTTAAGAGTTCTTGATGCTGAGGCTGTGGAAACTGTTGGAATCTTAACGGGTTCCAGTGGGCACTTACCTAAAACGATAACAAAGTTGATTCACTTGAGGTACTTGGGATTAAGGGATTCAGATTTAACCAATTTTCCCTCTTCCATTCACAACTTGCAGAGACTACAAACGCTTGACCTATCCGGTAAAAGAATGCCGTTGGAGGTGGAGCTACCAATTGAAATTGGTATGATTCAAGAGTTGAGACACTTGATAGGATACTTCAGAGGGAATCTGCCAATAGAAAATTTGACTAATCTTCAGACTCTAAAATATGTACTGTTTGAAAGCTGGGAAAAAGTTAACACAGCTAAATTGGTAAGCCTCCGAGAGTTGCAGATTGAAGCGGACGAATGGACCGGAGGAAATAAGGTGTTCAGTTTTGAATCTATTGCCAAACTCAAAAACCTTCAATTCTTATCTGTTAAACTCTTGGATTTTAAGTCTTCCGCTTCACTGCAGCCACAGGGTGCCAATTCTTTCGCTTCGCTGCAACCACTCTCTCAATGTCAATGCCTAGTAGACTTAAGATTAAGTGGAAGTTTGAAGAAATTACCAGAAGATATGTATGTGCTCCTGCCAAATCTTGAATGCCTAGGGCTAGCAGTTCCATACCTTGAAGAAGATCCGATGCCTGCCTTAGAGATGTTGCCGAACCTCATGATTCTTGACTTGCACATCAAATGTTACTATGTAAAGAAACTGTACTGCAGAGCCGAGGGTTTTCCTCTGCTTGAAATTCTACAGGTTGATGCAGATGGATTAGCAGAGTGGCAAGTAGATGAAGGAGCTATGCCTATGCTTAGAGGCTTAAAGATTCCGCAAGATATTCCTAAGTCGAAAATTTCAAAAAGATTGAGATCAATTCCTCCTCCAGCTAAATGGGAAGCAAACGATATGGAGTAGCCAGGTATAGCTCATGATGCATTTATTTGTTGTTTTACTGCCTTACATTTTCAAGTATGATTTAATGTTATTAGAGTACATTCTCTTCTCATTTAATTTGCAAGTCATCAATCAAGATAGGAAGTGCAATCTGGATACTGTTTTGTTTCTTGTTACCACTACAGTTCAGTTCTGAGGATCATAAGCTTTTGTTTTCTGTCACTGCTATAGTTCAATTCTGGATCAGAAGCAATAGAACACTTAATAGATTTCTTCTACTATTTCAATCTACCACATGCAGTTGCCCTTATGCAATTGTTTTCGTAACTTGTACTATGATTCTGGCTATTTAGTCTAAGCTTTTACGGTGCATTCTGAAAAGGTTGGTACACTTAGTGAAAAATTTATGATTGTATACCAATTACCAAACAATTGTTTTTTGGTTAAATTTTATATTCTATAATTATTTAAAAAAGGATGATATAAAAAATAAACAAAAGCTGGGCTGTGGCCCACCTGGCTTAACCAAACACCCACCCCGACTGCTGGATATCAGATCCAAATGGGTCCTAAATTAAGCTCCGAAGTCCCATCTTCTTTGGCAAAATGGAGACTGTGCTGATGATGTTTTGCTTACTCAAGACTCTCAGAGGTTTTGCTTTGGAGCTCCATTATTCTGATCAGCTTCTTATTATTTGTTTATTTAACTTCTCTTCTTTATTTTATGACAACATTGTGCTTGGTTTCTGATAAATCGAGGAAAATTATAAAAAATAAAAAAAAACTAAGAAACTTAACATTAGCTATGGTGAGTGAGTATAAAACAGAAGATGAACAGACGTTTGCAGACAAAAAAAAAAAAAGCAAGGAAGAGGACAGCAATGCCCAATCGTAATATTGAAAAAAATGATAAAATCTACTGCCTGCTACGTTTTTGATCTTATGATTCTTTTGCTTGTTTCTCTCTCTCTTTTTGGCAAGCATGTGTTTTTTGATAGCTTTTGTTGTCTCAAAAATATTGCAGTTTATTATATCATCAGTAAAGAATTATCAATGCAAAAAGCCTTGAAGGAGCAAATAGAAGAAATGACATAATCAGTAGATTATCAATTTTTGGCAAGCATGTGTTTTTTGATAGCTTTTGTTGTCTCAAAAAATATTGCAGTTTATGATATCATCAGTAAAGAATTATCAATGCAAAAGGCCTTGAAGGAGCAAATAGAAGAAATGACATAATCAGTAGATTACCTGATGATGTTCTATGTCAAATCCTCTCTTGTCTTCCTATTAAAGATGCTGTACCATCTTATGCTTTACATGGAACTATCTTTGGGCTTCAATCTACAATCTTGGCTTTGATGATAAGGAAATATTCAGGGGTGATGAAATTTCCAGGAATTGCTTCCTGAACTTTGTCGACTGTGTACTTATTCTTTGCCTGTCCAAAGCTATTCACAATTTTAGTATTATATGTTTTTGTCTTCAGGAGGATTTTCACCGTTTTACTCATTCTGTCCATATCAGAAGTAACCATAGTAGACTTAGAGCATTTCTACATTTGCCTCCAAGTATTTTAACTAGCAAAACATTGGTGAAGTTAAGATTTTGTAATGATTTTTTTTTTTTTCAAGCCAGGTTTCGTTCTCTCTTTAAATTTCAGTCTTTTTTCTTTTTCTCTTTCTTTTTCTTTTTTTGTCCCTTCTTTAGTGGTGCTAAGTTGCTATCAAATTGAGGGAAAATGCCGGAATTAAATTTAAAAAAAGAAAGCCCCATTTTAAACATAACAAGAAAAAATTTGAATTTATTGGAACTGGTTGTTGGAGAATCTGGATGGTGATTTCTTTCCATCATCCTCAGTAGTATGCCTAAACTGAAAGCTTTTGTCTTGGAGAAGGTGAGGATGAGATGAACTTTTGAAAGAAACGGTGCTTATTGTTTTCTGATGTTTGATTTCTTAGTAATCATAATAGGGTTTGACATATTGGGTGGAATGAACCGCAGTCTGTGCCACGTTGTTTACGGTTGCATGTCAATCAAATTGAAGGGATATGAAGAAAAGGAAGATGAACTGAAGCCGGTCAAGTACTTGTTGCAGAACAGTAAGGTTTTGAAAAGGATGATCATCAGATGCAAGGAAAGTGCTTCCACAAAAGATCTTTGCCAAAAATTATTGATGTTTGAAAGGGGCTCAACGACTTGACAAGTTCAATTCTGTTGAGATTTTTCTCACAAGATCTCTAGTGAAACTCTGTCAGTAAAGAAGAATATTCTTGACAGGTTTTGATGATAAAGCACTCATGGATTGTTTTCATAGATGTTTATAACAGCTTGTGGGTCAAGGTTTGAGTGCTTACTGCAAATCTGGAAACCTCTTCAGTCAAGCTCTATTTTCTCCTACCATAGATTTTGGTGGTCCTGAGTAGAATTAACGTAGTAACTAGCAGCTTGTAGTTAAGTTTTTGTAGCATACGAATCAAAGTCGATGGCTAAACGTTTGTCTGTGGAGCAGCTTCTATGAACTTATGCAACCATTGCAATGCGTAAACTATGATACTCATTTCCTTCGTGCAATGAATTGTGAAAGAATCAAGTTTTCACATTGACTCTCTATTTTTGATCTAATGTTAACAATTTATGATCAGATCAACAGCTATCTCTCAAGCACGAACAAATATCAAGCCTTTTTATCAGAACGTCGGATTTGAAAATCCTTATCAGGCCTAAACTTCAGACATAAAACCAACTCTCCAATGTTCAATATAAACATACATTCCCTACCGTGACCACTAAACCCAACACTGCCATGAAATTCATCAAGTCCCAAAACCATTGTTCGTTCTTCCTTGCTAGGCTTACAGTGGCTTGGAAAGAGGAGGCTTTATGGGTTGCTCTTGTCAGTTGGTGTGCAACAGAAACAAAAATATCGTACAATTATAGTTTTGACTGTGTGATAGTACTGTTGCTCTTCTTCAGCATCTGGCTTGGGTGTCGGATGGAGGTTACTTCTGAAGCTGTGGAGAAACCATCAGAAGAAGACCACCTCTAGAGGAACTCCATAGCATTTTACTTGGCAGCTGCACGGTTGCAGACTTCTAGATTACCTGTGTGGTTTCAGTAATTCAGTTCGGCAATTGTAATAATTAGTGAGATTTTTTTTTATGAGTACTAGGTACCCCATAATTGGCACGATGCCATCTCATTGTAGTGGGCTTGATGGAATCCAATTAATTAACTGTTTGATGTGTGGAATAGAACAAGTGCAGAACTCTATTCAGTAAATGTTGTGAAGATTCTTAATTTCCATTCCTCTATTTTGGTTTCTTATGAATGCAAACAGCAAGCCAAAATTTTCTTCTTGGTTTGTCCGATCATCACTAATCACTAAGTTCATTCCCTGGCCGTACTATTTGGTGATAAGCTCTTTGTCAAATTTAGCCGTTAACAACTACAATATTTAGGTTGTCATGCAGCAACCAACAAACTTTTTATTATAGTCACCGTGATCATTATTCTTTCTTCTATTGAAAAGTTAAAAGCCATGCCTCGGCTAGGAACAACACCATGTTTTCAGCTACTAATGACAGAGTCAACTAGTTTATGGCTTTACCTTGGGTGGCTCTTACAAGAAATTGCAAAAAAGCTTTATGGTATCACTCTTCTCACTGGGTGCGCATTACTGACATACTTATTGCATAAATACATCAGGAATTGTGTGCTGATATGGTCCATCTTCTTCAAGTTTTGGCTTGGTTTTGGTATTGGAGGAGACTACTCACTCTCTGCTGTAATCTTAACAGGGCCAAAACAACCACGCCTATCCAGTTTTTCCTATATTGGCTACAGCACGCTTGCAGAGCAAGTAACTGCCATCTTGGGTGCAGTTGCTGCAATTGTAGCCGTTTCTAAGATGTTTGTTAAGATGTGCAGATTTAATCTTCATGGTAGACTGGATTTGTCAAAGGATCAATCTGTAAAACCCGGGCAGTGTTTCGATAATATGCTGAATTAGTCATCTGCCTTCTTGTTAATGTTTGTTAACACTTGATTGGCTTTATTACCCACTTAGTTTTTGTTTGTTGGCAGTATCCTCTTAGCCAAAGATAGTCGTTAGCATCAAGAATATGACCATGAACATTAGTCTCATAATCATCAGGCATTGAAGAATTAAGATCGCATCACCAGCCATGCCTGCTGCCAGCAAGCTAACCAACTATTCAGCTGATAAATTCATCTTTATGTCCTGTGGCTGTAAGAAAGCTTAGGAAAAGGGAAGCTCTATGGTTCGCCCTTGTCACTGTCTGCACACTGGCAACATATTTTGCAAGTACATCGAATTGTGTTGTAATATGTGGTTCATGTTTTTCAGATATTGTGCTGCAAGTATTATTGAAGAAGACTATGCATTCTTCTATGTAACCTTAATGGGAATAAAACCATCAGGGATTTGTAGCTTTTCCATCCATTTGCTGTGCACTTTTGGGGCAAGGGATTGCCACTTTTGGTATACTTGCTGTAATTATAGTTGTTTCTAAGATGTTCATCAACGTGTGTACAGTATAGAGACTCTTTGCTTTTGTTGACCTTCTTTTTGCAGTTTTCTAAACCATTTGATTTGCTTGCAACACATGACACAGTTCGCGAGGTTCTTTGTTTGTTAGACTAATGACAGGGAAACAGAGATGCATCCACAGCAAAACTGTTACATGCATGCACATTCAAGAAATTTTCAGCCAATGATTAATATAGAATTAGGAAAATTGTTAGGATCATGTCTTGTAGAACTTGTAACATAATTAAGCGATAAATTTAAGAGATAGTAGTATGAGTTTCTGTAAAAGATGGAAAAGGAAACGAAGGATCCATTATCGAACAATAATTTCAATATATTAGATCCCTGATTGCTGATGCTAATCAAAGAAATCTCAGAAACACAGAAATGCCAATCAGAATTTGAATGTTTGACTGTAATCTCGTGTCCACAACTTTAGTTTTATCATAGCCCTGTCACTGAAATGGCATTAGGGACAGGTGGTGCTAAATGAAACACATAGCAAATTTACATGGTTTAGAGAGGAGAAAATTAAATGAAAATTTTAATCACGGGAAAAAAGAGTGAACTTTGATATATTCAGTTACTGAAAAAATATTGGATGTTGCCTCTTGTATTGGCACCAAATGTGCCTACAGAATGAGAGTATTTCTGCAGAAATAGGTGGATGCATACCTTGATCGTCTGCTTAAGTAGCAATATCAGCGACTTCTTTCTTCATTCTGTCCCGAGTGTAAAAAATTACATAAACAACTGTTTTATCTGATAATTTGAAGCGTTTGAGCAGTATATTCACTCAGCTCAACTGATGAGGATTGACAGAAGAAAAGGTCACCGAAGAAAACAACAAAAAATACCCACCAATGCAATTGACCCCTCAGAACTTTCTTTTTTGAGCATCCCCTTCATATTACCAAAAATGTAGCTATTCTCATTCTGCATATGATGAACATGTTGTTTTGAAAATATGTCCTGAAACCTATCAAAAAACACGTTCATTATATTGAAAATGCATCCTTTGAAATCTAGCAACATAAGTTATAAAACACTGAAAAATGCAAAGCAGATTTGTTAGAACCACATACTGACATCAGCCAAGATTCCACTACTTGGTTAAGCTTAGTCTTGAAAGAACTGCAACAGCCTGGTCACTGCCCAACAAGAAATAAGGATGCCTCAAAGCAGCAGCAGCTGATAGACGCCCCCTTCTAAGGAAACCTCGCTCTGAAATAAGCTTTGTTGCTAGATCCCAACCTCTACCCGAGTCAAGATCAAGAATGGTGAAGTCTGGCCTCAATCGAGTGTACTCTCTCCATTTATTCAAGTTGTATTTAGCTGTCTTTATTTCCATATTGAAATTCTTTAAGCCTGAAATAGACCTTAAGGTTGGTATGGCCATCTGCAAGAGTACAATCCCAGCAGAGTACATGTCAAACAGATCAGGGCTGTTCAGCTGCAACAATCATTACAAACTCAATTTAGTGCATCAACACACATACAGAATGTACAGTGGTTCGTAAACGAAAAGGCGTTTTGTCACTTAGATGGTTTGCTTGCAAACTGAAAGTGAGCTAAATTAACATAGATGGTTTGCTTGCAGACTGAAAGTGAGCTAAATTAAGTCATCATCTGAATATAAACAGGATTTAATGGGATTATTCAAAACACACAAAGAAGGTTGAGATGGGACAAATTCAATCATTATTCAATGTGCTTATATTAGATACCTGCCACAGAATTGGAGAGAGTAAAGCAGCAATGGGCTCTGGAGGAGGACTTGGTGTCTCTTCCGGAAGTACATATAATTCCGGAGGACAATAATCAGGATCAAGCAGTGTACGGTTGGGTACATAATTTTTACCAATCCGAAGATCCGTTGCTGCTCCAAAATCTATGAGCTTGATCTGGCCCCTCTTTGTCAGCACTAAGTTGGCTGGCTTTACATCCCGGTGAACAATGCCCGTGTCATGGATTTTCTTAAGCGAAGTAATAATCTGGCGTATTATTTGCTTGATGATTAATGCAATCCGTTTTGTAGAATCTTCACCTTCTAAGACACGCCCAAACATGTAAGACTCTAAGTTAAAAGGGAAGGTGCGATCTTTCATGTAATCAGCAAGAGTTTGATTTCCCTGTACATGCACATCCCTACAATTAGTGGAGGGAACATAAATTCAGACCTCTGAACTTACATGCAAGCATGTAGGAACAAAGTTCACTTAATCAAGTAAAAATTTATCAGGATAGAAAAGGCCACAAACTCAAATATGAATATCCTCCATGCACATTAATATAGTTCAGCTGGTCATGATGCAAATAGCAGCTAGAAAATATTTTCAAATTGGCATTGGAAATGCTTACTAAATTTGCATGAGTACCTCAAATTTCCAGACGAGCCACTTGCCACCTTTAGTAAACTGTGAGTTTGTTTTATCAGCAACAAAACTTCCAAGGAACTCCGCACATGTTTCAGGAGCAGCTCTTGATAGCCTGTAATTAAACCATTCCTCATAATCACCAAATTCTTCCGCCCCCTGGACTCCAATTTTCACCTGCATAGTCCCATAGGCAAGAGCTTAATATTATCGAAAAGTATATTAGGTTCTCACAACGCCAATCGAGAAGGAATTCATAAACACAAGCCAAAATTAATTGTGATCAATCATAGAACTATGTAACTACCTTCTTAAGAATGACCTTTTCCTTGAACCTGCCATCAAACTCTAATGATTTTCCGTTTCCTCTTCCTCTTTTCAGTCCTCGGTCTTCAACAACCGCATTCTTTGGTACAATGGCTCCAGAATAAACAACACCAAAAGACCCTTCTCCAAGTTTATCTCCTATCACAAAATCAGTCCTCTTCAGGCTCCTTCTTCCAATCAAGCTGTCAAAAACCAATTGCAAAGGAGCTAAAAGGTATGCATCAATGGCACCTATAAGAACACCTGGCCTTGCCGTCAAGTATATCCAAGTTAACCCACCAAAAACCAGAACCCCCCACCTCTGCATATCAGATAAATCTTCCGTAGCTCTCTGAAATTGCCCAAAAGTGGATTGAAAAATGGGCAATTGAAACAATGATCGGTCCAAAAGATCATCTGGGATGTTGTCAAGAAACGCATTGCACCGACCTGAATTACTTAAACGATGGGATTTTGATGAAGGACAAATGCTGCTCCGGGAAGTTGGCTTTAATGGAGAAAAGCAAATTATTTTTGGTTTCTGGTGAAGTGTAATTGTATTTGGAGACAACAGAGAAGCCATACTGCTGGTGGTATGGCACTACAAAGTAGAGATGAAATTGCTTAGCTTGATAGTTGAAGCGTCAGCAGAGGACGGTCGCCTGCCACGTGTCATGCTTAACTTTATCCATTGAACAAAGCATATGTGGTCAGATGACAGCCTCTATCGTGTCCAGGTTTCCAATGAGCGGGCTATCCTTCGCATTTAAAAAGACAACAATGGCTCCTCAAAAAAAAAAAAAAATAAAGACAACAATGGCCTTCGTCATTAGAGGCTTCGCAGTTACCAAAATGCCTCCCTAATTACTGTTCATTTGATTAATTGCAATTGTAATTAACATTCCAGAAAGCACCATATCTGCTGGATAGAAAATGAAGAATATACAATTTAATTGCGGAGAATAGACACCTCGGACATCTGCAGAACAAACCTTTGAAGTTTTAACACAACGTAGTACAACAGAAAAGCTTGTCTACGGGCAATACTATGAATACAAAGGCATCCCACATAACATAGACCATATATACCAATAGCAAGCAGCTTTCAGTTTTAAACCACCGTAATGAAAGTTCACACTATCTATTAGAGAAAAAAACTGGTGATCCTTCAAAGAATGCATTCAGATCAACGCACGCTAGCACAATGGGCTATTACTCTGAAGGAAAGAGGCTGCTGGCCTCGCATAAGAAAAGTCGGCAAATGGGTTCGTATTATTCTTTGGGGTGGCAGCTGGAGAGTCCGACAGAGGCATATCAGTCCATTTCTTTTCAAAGTTGGCAATGCAGTGCTTTCCAGCCACTTCTGGACAAAAACCGGGCTGGATTTCTCTTGCCTCCAACTTCTTCCAGTTGATTGGCTTGAACCACTTGTGTCTCTTAATTTCTTCGCTTCCTTTAGGTCCAGTACCAAGACGCTTGTCAGGTTCCTTTTGTAGGAGCTGAAACAACAAGCAGACATTCTTAGGTTAATGTTAGCTCCAAAGAGCAGGGTGCAAACCTTTCAAATACAAGAGAAACAACTAAAAACCCAGATCTTCTAAAATCACACCAATCAGCATTTACAACAAAACTATAAGCTTCTCATCTGTACATCCTTGGACATAAAGGTTGAGGAAGTTTTTTGGAGACAGCAAGTAGAAAAATAAAAGCTTAAGTTGAGGATTCAAACATTTACCCCTTTCAAAAGAGAATGTGCTTCACTCGACAAAAATCCTGGCAGCTTCAATTTATCCTTTACAATCTTTTGCTGGATCTTAGCCCTGTTCCCACCAATAAAAGGAGGCTGCACAACAGTCTAACAATTAGTGCAAATTCCAAAAGAGATACAATTAGTGCAATCTCCTGAATAAATGTCTGAACAATGCCAACCTTCCCAATGAGCATCTCATATAATAGAATTCCCACACTCCACCAGTCTGCAGCCTTATTGTGGCCCTTCCCAAGGACAATTTCAGGCGCCATATATTCAACAGTTCCAATCATCGAGTTTGATCTGGTATTCTCATCAAATTGCTTTGCAAGACCAAAATCAGTCAACATTACCTAAAAAAAATATCAATGAAATGTTAGAATTCTATGAAAATTAAACATAAGAAAAGTTAAGAGTTCCTTGTTTTATATCTTGTGCGTTTGCGAGCATATTGTGGAATAGATAGATAAATAGGGAGAAAGAGAGTACATGCCCATCTGCACCCAAAAGAATATTTTCAGGTTTAAGATCCCTGTGCATTATGCCATTAGCATGGAGGTGGGTGACAGCAGAAACAATCTCGGCAGCATATATTCGTGCCAGGTCCTCTCTGAAACAAAATCATAAACATTAATCATGCTTATGCCTGGAAAATTCTAAAAGTTTCCCCAATGACAATGACAAACATTACCTAAATAGGCCATGGTGATAGAGCTGGAAAAAAAGGTGGCCACCATTTATGAAGTCAAGAACTAGGTATAATCGATATTTGGTCTGTGTTCCAGGAAACAACTCTATGTTAGTCATGTAAGATATTTGAATTGGGATCTATTTTTCCAAGTCATGTTAAAATATGAACGAGCCTTTCATGAAAATTACTTGGAACGAGTATTTGAGCTGGACAACAAAAGGGTGATCTATTTTCGTCAAAATATCCTTCTCAGCTTTCATGTATTCTGCATGATTCTTCTCCATTATCTTGTCCTTCCGCATGACCTTCATTGCATATATTTCGGATGTATTTTTTTTCCTCACTTGATATACCCTTCCAAATGCACCCTGCCCAACAACTTTCAAAACCTCAAAATCCTCAATCCCTACACTGTGGACCTTCACAGAATCTCCTTTGACATTTTCATCAATGGAGGATTCATCAATTTCTTTGACAGCCAATCCCTCAACACACTCAATTAGTTCCTCCGCATCCTCTGTGTCACGCAGAATGAGCTTGGTCAGCTTCAATGATTCACTAACACAGGAAGAGGGACCAACTAGAGAATGTGATCGGTTACATATGATAACTGGATCTTCATAAATTATCTCACTTGCATCTGCTGCAGCAGATACAGCATTCACTAAATCACCACAACTCACTTCTGGCGAATCCTGAACTGGAACAGGACCAAATACATCAGAGAAATCTAACTCAAGCGAATCAGACACAACATCATCTGGGGGACTCACAGGAAAAAACAGCTGGGTCTGAAGTGGTTTATGCATGCAGGTTTTGGTCAAACCAGATAGCTGAGATGAAACCATGCTCGCCAAACCTTATTGAAAGTACTACAGATGATGTGATGAATCACCAACTGGGCTAAATTTCCCCAAAATTATCCAAAACAAAAGCAGATGAAGGACTCCTACCGACAACCTTAACAAAAAAGAAGGGCACGTAAGCAATAGGAGTCCCTAGAAACTTTGGCAGTAAGCAAAACAAAATCCAGGAGAAGAAGTGGTTCTTGTTTCCCGAGTAGCAGGAAACAGTTGATGCTCCAGTAGTTTTCAAATTCATGAAGATCACACTGTCAAGTCTGCAATTTAATGTCGAAACACAAAAGCATAAAATCAGTACTCAAAACAAAATTCCCACAATTGCATCCAAAAGAATCATGTTAAAAAAAGCAGATCTTAAAAAGGCAGATAATTAAAATAAACCATAAATCACACAATTCAACCATGAAAAGCAAATCCAGTTGAAATCCTAGCAAAATTAGAAACTTACTCTGAAATTCAAAGAACCTCAAGCACAATGATGTACACTTAAGTTCTAAAGCCAAATATATCAAAAACAAGATAAAAGTACGAACTTTCCCAAAAGATCATTAGCTTTGTTTAGTTTTCATTGCAAATAAACACGTGGAGAATGTTCGAATTTATGATTCTCTCACGAGTTATTTTTCTTCTTTTCTCTTACGGTTTCCATTATTCTCTTGGTAAACAAACAAGGGAAGGTAGCGTAACGTAACGTAGCATAATCGACGTCGTAAAAGGAAATGAAAGGTAAAAGAAGAGGGCAAGAACGCAATCACCTGGGCTGGGAGAGGGAAGGACGCATGGGTAGAGAAACGCTGAGAGTCGGACTTTAAATTGAATAATCGAATAACTCGCGCAGCCACGTAACTCACCCAACGTGAACAGTTGTTTCTTTGTTTTAACTCCTCCCACGTGGCGTTTTATTAGTGGTTGCGGTTGATCAAATTGGTCTCATTATAATTGTATTATGCTGTTGGAGAGTTGAACCAACTTGGTCTTCGAATATGCGTTCCGGACTGGGTGTGGATGCCTTCAGTAGCTCGTACACGCAACTCTTTGATCTAATCCTCCTAATGCCTTAGAGAAAAGTAGGCATGGTCTAATACGCATCTCCTCTCCAACTTTTTATCTTCCGAAATTTTGGTTTTTGCGAAGGAGAAGTGGCATTACCTAGATGATCATTGTTATCAAGGAAACGGCGTGCTTACAAGGTCATTGGGATTAGAAGCAACCTCACTCGCCTGCAAGCTGAAAGCCTCAAAACTCAGAAGAGCCTTCATAAACTCAAATCCTGTCAAGTATAACCCAAGATTATGTACGGCTCCAATGAAAATTCACTAAACCACATCTAATCATCATATATTTGAGATGTGTAACACCACCCATATCCATTAAGGAAAAAAATTCAATTGTAGATATCTATTTTTGTATTAAATATCCCCAAAAGCACAAATTGGAAAGCGATAATAATTCTGCTAAAATCCAATCCTAAGCCCAGAAATGTTGTTACAAGAGTACCATAGGAAACTTTAACGTCAAACCAAGCACTAGAAACAAAAAAGAAAGCCTTCTTTTAACTTAAAAAAGGAAAATTCAAGCATCTTACATAAGGAAAAAGAAAAAAATACTTCTTAGAGAAAATGTTTAACGGCCCCTTTCAAATCCTATGCGAGATCTACCAGAACCTCCATAATCATCTCGCATTGAAGATCCGGCACTCGCTCTCATTGTCCCTCCAGTACCAACTTTGTCCAATGTTTTCTTTCCCCCCTTCCTCACCTCTGTCAAGAACTCATCAAGACCAAATGGATCGGCTTCTTCAGCCTCCTTCTCAAACTCGACTGGTCTGTCTCTAGGACCAGACCTCTCAGCACTACCACCAAATCCCTTGTCAGGTTTGAACCGATCCGTCTTCATAATCTTCTCCATCTGTTCATCTGCGTTTCCTCCATACATGTCATCATCTGCATCTTTCTTGGGCCTATATAGGGTTGAAAGCGTGGGCTGAGCAGTAAACAGGCCCTTGTCATACACATTGTACTGGTCATCAGTGGCAAAACCAGATTCCATTCCTTTCTCCTGGTTGAACAGCCTTTGATCATACATAACCTCACCTCCTCTTGCCGCCCCAGTTGAGGCCATGCCAAGAGCAAATTTCTCACTAATATCACGATCTCTGTCTCTAGTAATCTTACTCTTCTTTCCCATAGCAGCATCCTTGGCCTCCAACCTTCTCTCCCTTTCCCTCTCCCGACGTCTCTCTGCACGTAGTTTCTCCCTCTGCAACCTCTCTTCCCTTTCCTCCCTTGTCTCCTTCGGCATATCCCTCTCTCTCCCTCTCTCTCTCTCATGCTCATAATCCTCTCTCATATCGCTAGTATCCATTGCACTCTTCTCAGATGGGATTGGAACAGATGCTGGGGGTGCTGCTCCAGTTCTCTCTGAACGAGCTTTCTGAGCTAATGCACGCAGTTCCTGCTCTTTCCGTTCCTTCTCCTTCATGAGCATCTCCTTCTGCACCTTTGATCTCATTGCAACAGCTTCCCTAGCCTTCTGCTCGGCAACATAAAGAGCCTCCGACAGCTTAGCAAAGTTGTCATTAATCTGAACATCTTGAAGGCCTCTGCCATCTGCTGCAAGACGCTTGTCTAGGGGGATTGTGTAACCCTTAGGGTTTTTCCAATTCGATATACAAGGCGGAATTTTCCAATCCTGCTGATCTTTCACGGTCACAGGCCTAGGTGGGGAATGCATGACTGGAACAGGTGGAGAACCAGAAGCCCTCGGAACGCGCTTGTGCTTGAACTTTGGTGGCTCAAGTGGGTCCACAGGCATCTCCATCATTCTAATAACCCTCTCCTTAGCACCAGAATTAAAAGCTACTGATTGCTGAGATGGCTTATACTTGATATACTTCGAATCTGATGACTGTTGAGGTACATTCTTGGGCTGCGCCGCACTCAATTTCACATTAACAACCTTTTCAAGACAAGCTTTTGTTTCCTGAGTAGTTTCATCAATCTCCCTCAGCATCTCTTCATCAGATTCTTCTTTCTCTTCATCATTCCTCAAAAACTTTGGAATAAGATCTTTATGTTGCGAGTAAACTATCTTCTTGGAATTCTCATTTTGCTTTACAATTGCATCATAGGCCACATTCCCGTGGGCATCAACACTCACTGGCAAAATCTTTGATCCAGGCCTGCCAGATTTATTCCTACCCATGTCAAGAGGGTACTGCATAATAAGAATTTCTGGAAAAGCACCCCCATCACCAAAATCGTCAATTTTCCTAGGAACAAAACCTTGACGCTTCAAGTAAGGAGGTACAGGTTTTCGTTTGGCCTCGAGAGATTTTTCCTTCTCAGATGAACTATACAGATTCTTAAACCACATGTCAGTTGAATGGTCATAAAATGAGGCGTGATTGGATTTCACAGGAGGCAGAATCTCCTTCAGCGACATGCGTATAAACTATCCGAGCAAAACCAAAATATAGCTTCCTTAGTCCACACCTAACAGCAAAACCCAACACAAGCACAGAATCAATAAACGGATGCCAATAAAACTATCTATACAGCTAATAAAATAATTAATTCAACCAAAAATAAGCCTGTGCTGCAAGAATTTGACCATTAAACGTCAGAGGTATTAAAGTAATATTGTATTGCATTACAAAAACAATTATAAGGAACCTTCGATAACATTCTGGAACACGGCAATAAAATTTCATACCAAAGGCCACAGAAGCAAAGTCCCATAATGATGAATATGTAAAAATTAAGAACTCAAAACCCTAATTTTTTTTCCCTCAAAAAACATATTGCACCGACATAAAGCATGGAGCGAGAACGAAGAAGGAATTATTGCCATATTAAAAATAAAATAAAATAAATTTTACATAAAGCCATAGCATACACCCTAGTTCAAGCAATAAAAATCAGATCTTGCACACAAAAATCACCGAGCTACTAGTTTCTAAGAAAGATGTTTCTCCAATAACATAAAACATACACAGTCTAACAAGTAAATATTTCGATCGGCAATCGGCGGTGGATAGTGCACGTCCGTCGATGATCAGTCGTGTATGCCGCAGAGGCGGACAAAATTAGGGCAAGTCGAGATATTGAGAAATTTGTGAGGCCAATAGAAAAGGCTGGGACACGAATCGGGGATCTGATACAGTCATATATATGGGATGTGGTCGGTGTAGTCCGTGCGGACGCGGATATTAGTCAGGGACAAAATTATCTTTAAGCGAAAATTGTAAGGGTAATATCGGAACTAAAAATAATAAATATTAAAACTAAGAATTGAGTTATTTGAACCCACTAAATTATTCATTAAACCTATTTTAAAATCCAACCATAAATCACCACTCCTAATTTTTCACAAATTTATTCGTAAAATGTGTGTTTTGCTAGCCAACACGAATAACTAATTAATTTGTTAAGTTAAGGTGAATGGTGAAACTTAAGGTTACATTTGACACGAAGAATTAAATTGGACGAATTATTCAAATTGGACTATATTAGATTAAATTAAATTAAATTAAATTATATAATATTATCTTATGTTTTGTACAGCATTGGATTGGATTATATCAAATTATATTTGAATGAAATTAAATAGCATTTAACTTGACATTTAAATATAAAATGAACTATTTATGAATATTTAATAACAAATAATTATTAATATTATTTTAAAATAAATTAATTAAAACTAAATATTTAGAAAAAATTTTAATAGATAATCACAATTATAATAAACAAATATAAATTAGATTAAGTCAATTTAAATTAAAAATTATTTAAATATTTAATTTAATTTTTATTAAATATTTTAAATATATTTAATTTCATCAAAAAGTTAACAAATAATATAAAAGCAACTAATTATTGGCATTAGTCATTTTCATGATTAATTTTAATATAATGATTATTAAATTAAATACTACATTAGACAATAGACAATTGTCTTTAAAGTTAATCATAACAAAACCCATATTTCAATTGGAATTGCTAATCACATGATCTTAAACTAAATTCACATTTATTCTCATAATCTGATCTAAAGTGGAGCTTGCCAAACATAAGATAAATAAGTAATCCCAATATTAATCCAATCCTACATATAATCATAGCTCCCAAACATAGCCGAAAGATTTTAATTGTGGAATTAATGACTATCTTAAATAAATTTTAAATTTATTGTTTTAAATTTTATGTTTATAAGTTGTATTCCAATGGGTTATTTTCATTCTATGTTTATTTATAATTATGGATTTTCTTGATTTTATATAAGTGCTTAGACCTAATATTAACATATATTAGTGGGAACATTCTAATATGGCCGTGGCTTGTTATGTACTTACCCTATATTTAGTAATATAATAGTTAATTGAAAAACAACTCACATAAATTTCAAACTGGTAAAATATATATATATATATATATATAAATATGAGAAGTACTACAATCATAGTTTGAATACTAAAAATGGATCATATAACCTTAGTACTTTTTTTTTTTTTTTAGTTATTCCTTCTTTAACTTCTTTTTCTAATAATATTTTCATTTGATAATTAATAACTGGATTTTTAATTTTCCGTAGTTTGATTCCGAACCCATTAAATTATATTATAGCTAGATATTTATATATTTGAAAAAAATTAATCACTCTTGAGCAGTGTCATACAGCCACCTTAAAAAAATTAATCACTTTTTGAGTCTTTCACATATAATTTTAAATGTCATTCTACTTAAAAACACTTGCAGCTGTCGGTCTTCCACGTTTTTCTTCGATTTTGAAACTAGAAGTTTAGGTTACTTCAACGATATTGCAAAGGATTTTAAGTTGCAGTTCTTTTTCATTTAACATATTCCTTTTTTTTTTTTAAGATTCCAACTGTTCATTACTAAATCTATGTATAGATAACGTAGAATCATGAAGAAAGGATGATGATGATGGGTGAAAGTATAATTGATTCACTGAAATAAAAATGGGTATTTTTAAAATTATGATGGATAGATGGAGTAAATATACAGAGCTAAGATTTTAATGATGGGGTAACTGAGAAAATAGGCTCAATGAGCAAAATAATGGGTTCAAAATACCACCATCCAAATAAAACAAGAAGGAATTGCTATGCTGTACTTGTTCAACGTCTCAAGGATACTTTTATTTCCTTTCAGATCCAAATTGTTTAGGGACCTCTTTATAGTAAATGTAAATATTTTGTCATTACTTGAGAAAATATAAAGTTAGGGATCGACAGGTTAAAATCCTATTCGTTACTGATATTCCTCTCTTTGAGCGAAGGTTTAGTCATCATCATCAATATTCTTAAATTAGGAAATTTCAGGTGGCACAAAACATGGGATTGGAAGTTAGGGTTTCCAGAATGTGTGAATGCATAAGCTCAATTCCTCTATCCAATTCTGTCCCCGTAACCAAAATTAGAACTTTATCTGGTAACAAGTGGAGACCAAAGAATGGAAGTGTGAGAAATGGCAACTTACAATATGCTATGTGCACTTTTAAGCCACCCAGTAAAAATCAAGAGCTGTTTGATGAACTGGGTTTCAAGGACAAGTTTTCTGTGAATTCTACAGAGGAAAATAGTAGAGAAATTGTTGAAGTGAAGGAAGAGAAGAGTGAAGAAGAGAAGGATGGTAGTGATGGTTCGTCAGAAAAGGTGAAGTTGAGGAGAGGAAGACAAGTGATGAGGAGATCAAATTTGTTAGCAAAGCAAGTTATTAGTATTCAATCTGCTATGTCTTTGGGTTTCGTTTCCCAACTTTGGGTTGATACTACCTCTGTAAGTGTAATTAGTTCATTGTTTAATTGTTAACAAGTTGAAAACTTACTTCCTATAGTGAAATTCCTATGCTCTTTATTATTATTATTTTTTTGACCTTTTTTCTTTTCAGTGGGTGGTATCGGTAGTTGAAGTGAGACCAAATTTGCTTTCTGGAGAACCAGAGAGGCTTCTTCTCGAGGATATTAGCCAGGTATTCTTCTTTATCAGTGTTATTTACTTTCCAGTGCATGATATGGTTAGCAAAGATTGAAGCTTTACTCATTTTAGAGAATGGATATGGTTTAGTTTGGCAATTGTTTCACTGCTGACATTTTTTTCTTTTAATTTGAGGGACTGTTTTTTTATATACATTCGTCCATTTTATTGTCATGCTTATGGCTCGGTTTCTTGAATCACAGAAGAGCAGGGTGAGTTATGAGTTAACCCAGTTCTTGTCACTATTTTCTTTTTTCACTTAAATACCTTCCCCTTTTTCGGTTTAATGAATTTTTGACTCCTTTCAGATTTTTAGTTAACATTTAATAGCTTCATAAATAATAAGAACAACCGCCATTTGGTTTCATGGAATATTTTCTGCTTGGTTCATTTTGTGGTCCAAGGTTCATCTGACTAGGCAAAGATACCCAGCCAGGCGGCCAGTGTATCTATTGATTTCTTTTTTTTAATGGGGAGGATTGTGCCATGTACAGTATAACGGGGCTTTAACTCGTTTATTCCCATTGTTTGTTTTCTTTGCGCATATATCAGCTCATTGTTGTTCTGAACATATTGTTCTATTTGTAAATTATTAACAGGTTGGTGATGTTGTGCTTATTGAGGATGAGAGTGCAATGGAGAATGATTTTAAAATGGTTGGACTTGACACACTGGTATGTTTCCACCTCCACCAACGATGGTCTTTTTGTGCATACTAGTCCACCTTATCTTATGATCTGCACTACATTGCTCTATTTTATTAATTAAATATGTCTGTCTGTTTTGTTATACTTAACCTGTGATGTTTGCTAGGTAGGATACAGAGTTGTGACACCGGGTCGGCAAAACATCGGGAAGGTAAATCAAAATTTCATGGACCATACCTGGTATCAATCATACTCAGGTTCAAAAGTCTTATCATACGCATCTTTTAATTCTAGGTTCGGGGATACACTTTCAACATCAACTCGGGAGCTGTCGAATCACTAGAGCTTGATTCATTTGGCATTTCAATTATTCCATCAAGTTTGGTAGGGTCAACTGCTTCTCTCTGTTTTTAATAGCAAATGCCTACATAAATAATGTTCACACGATCACTTTCAGCCATCTTCTACAATTTATACTTGATTGATATTATCCTCTTCTTAAAAAGAGTTCTTGTATACAAAGTTCAACTGCAATCCGCTTGTCATATTTCCAGGTGAGTACTTATGCTTTGCTTGTCGAGGATGTCCTAGAAGTTGTAGCTGACATAGTTGTTGTTCACGAAGCTGCAGCCTCACGTGTTCAAAGACTAACAAAGGTACCTTTGATTCATGGTGAAGGTGGTTGTCATGCTTTGAGTCAAATTTGAAGTGTAATTAGACTTTGCTGATGCTCTGTGTCCACTCTGAGCTCTGTGGGTTAATGTATTTCCTTGCCTAGAATGAAGTAAAGCTTGAAGAAAGCTGGATGCATATGCATGATGCATTTGCAGCTTTGCACACTAATGTGCGAATGCACGTGTATAGGCACTTGGTTTGACACCACAACCACAGACCTATGAACCATGAATTATACACATATTATGTCAGCATAGATTCTTTCACCAATTTACAGTTGTGTACTGTTGATGAGAATCATTTCTTCATTCAAGGGACTGCTTGGACGATTATGAACCAGGTTGCATTTAATTTCTCTTGTTATCTTTTGGATTGTATGCATCCTTCACATTTAACTGGTTAAACATCCCCTGCCATCTCTGTTTCAGAGTTTCCCAAATAACTTTGTTGTTTGAGAAACTATTACTTTTTGCATTAAATTTTCATCCCAGCTTATGGATCTTCCTGCTTGTTCTGCATACCTCTAATTAAACCTCTGACATGTTCGTACCAGGGTCTATGGGACAGGCAGAATGTAGGAACTTCACTAGATGACTTTGATGGATATTCCAATTTTGAAGGATCAGGTCGATTTAATCATGGTCAGAGCGCAAAGAAAGGTCTTAGGAAGAAGAAGCCCCGTCCAAAGGCGAAAGACTCAGAGGATGATTGGGAGCTTCCAATGGATTACTTATGATATTCATGATTACCAGTGCCCATCCGCCCTTAACTCTTTGTTTTACTTGTAGATATTTGTTTCTTTCCCCTTGATTTTTTTGTCATCTTCCCCCAATAGAAATTATACAAAAGGATGAGACCTTGATAGGCTTGTACACTGTCTTTATTCTTTTATCTTTTGATTTTGATTTTGATTTTTGTAGCCGTCGCTTTATGTGATTGTGTTCAAACAAATGGACTCGGAGATGAAAATGGGGAGATGTGATATGAGTATAAGAAGGGAGGAGATGTCAGGAACTAAGGAACTAACTATTAGGCGCCAATCGCCAAGTAAAATTACAAGCTGGCCCATGCAGGTCTCGAACCTGCGACCTTCGCGTTATTAGCACGACGCTCTAACCAACTGAGCTAATAGGCCTTGTTGATTCGAGCTACATTTGTCCTTATAAATCTGTTTGCAATGGTGAAAACATTGCCACTACCCCTAGACATTAAACTAAAGTGACGCGAGTGCCTTTGAAACAATGAGTATTAATGATTCCATTGGCCGCTTAAAGCGGTGCATTTTAGACAGATCCCATTAGCATCATAATCGGAAGTTGCGGCCTATTTTTGGTTGGATACTTGCATTGTTTCACCACTTCCAAAATTAAGTTAAATAATTGAGGAATCTGCTTCCAATGTGTCAATGTCTTGTGTTTACATCTCCAAAATCAAAAGCCTCATAATAGAATTATCCCCGACTTATATTTTAAATTAAAGAAAATTAAAAAAAAAAATTCTACCTTTTTCTTATTTTAAAAAAGAAAAAAGAAAAAGTAGCCGTTGGCACTTGGCTTTGGCTCCATCCAAATTTAAAAACTTCTTATCATAACACCTCTGACATATTCTCATCTCCATCGAACAAACCCGTAACTTTGACAAATGACAACCACCGCCAGAGATGAAAAGCTCAGACCCAGATCAGGGCGGACGCCTCTCAAGCCGGTAAACTCTCCGGTGACACCGAGTACAGCGACCAAGCTAAAGCCAAAGCCAGAGCAAGAATGCATCAGCAAGAATCAGAATCAGATCCCTGCAGCTGCAGATCTCAACAAGGAGGAGACTGAGAATAAACCCGTCACGAATATTGAATCTCTGGATACGTCGTTAGCGGAGGAGCTCAGTGCTATTAGAAAGAAGCTTGAGAGACTGAGATTGGAGAAAGAGAGAACGGAGAAGATGCTGGATGAGAGAGAGGTGATATTGGATATGCAGATGAAGGAGCTGCAAAACAGAGGAGAGATTCAAAAGATGCTTGAGATTGAAGTTGATAGATTGTACAGATTAAATCAACTCAAGTCTTATTGTATAGTAAGTTCTGTTTTCATTAATTATATCATCCAGTTTCTTTAATTTGCTTTCTTTTTTCTTTTTTCATTTTGCCCTTTTCCTTTAATGAGTATTTATTGTTTGATAATCAGAGGGTGTCATCTATACGGTCCCTGAGAGAGAAGGAACAAGAAAAGAAAACTACTGGGGCAGCAAACTCCCAAGTAAATTTTCTCCAAATCATGAACATTATTTTCCTTTTTTTTAAAAAAAAAAAGGAATTACCTTTTTGGAGTTTTCCAATTGACTAAAAGAGATTTTTCCTTTCTTTTTTCTTTTCTAATATCCAGGAGCCGAATGTGGCAATTGAGGAGGAATCAGAAGGTGAAAACATTTTGGAGAGTCCATGCTCGACTGCTTCAGAAATTGTTGAAAAGGATATAGTATTTCCATTTTTACATTTCTTCTGATCCAGAGTTTTATGGTTTTTTTTTTTTTTGGTTCTTGTTTTATGCCTTTTCCCCCCCAAACTGCGCTGCATTGAAAGCCTTGGAAGATAATATCTCATTATAATTCATCAGTGGTTCATCTTTCAAATTCTTTGCGCTCCTCTTTGTCGAAACACATCCCACAGTCAATTTTCTTTTGTTAAATTTAATGATAGCTCCATTTAAGAAACTCTTACCATGCATTAGTTTTTATTTAAATGTATAATTTATAAGATAAAAGACTTCATCATTACAAAGTTCTCCAGTCCTTGAAGCGACCATTATGTTACTCAGCAATCCACTTCCACCCCAACATAGTAACACACACACACAGCAAATGATGTAAACAAAAAGTTGCTCAGAAACAACATAAATCATCAAGAAGTTAGAAAGCAGAATATTTCTATTAAAATTATTTAAGAGTACACATAACTGCCACATTACCCTTACCCCTAATTCTACTACAGACTCAACCCTCCTCACCAACAAAAATTAAGCACACCACAAGGTCACAAGGCCCAAGGTTAACACAAAGTTTATGTTTTTGATAAGAAAGACATTAATTTAGATCCTAAAACCTAACATAAAGAAGAAGCTAACACGGAAGCAATACAGAACCGCTCAGCTCCCTTGGGCGAGGGGAGTCCTAAAAATTGAGATGTATCTGACTTTGTTGAGATTTTCAAATGGGATTTAAATCAGAACACCTCACAAATGCTAAGTTATCCCTAAAGCAAACACAAAAAATTAAAGGACAGTTTTCTAGACCTTGCAACCACTGACTCTATGGATAAATTGTTACAAAGAAGGGAGTTTCTGAAATAATCCACTCCATACCTTCTCTGCATCTGGTTCTGCAGAACTGTAGATACACCAGAAATTGGATTAGCAGAACTTCCAACGCTTGCCGCAGTTCACGCATGTTACATAGGTTGTCATAGGTTCATCTGCACTCCTAGTCTGCATCTGATAATAAGTGCATTTACGTTGTCCGCATCTAGAGCACTTAAATTGATCAGTTGTGGCAGTCGCTTCACCACCGCGTTGACACTCAAACAAAGCCTTCTCTTTAATATTCTCAATCTGGCGTTGTCTCTCATTACTTGCCATTTCTTCTGGGCTCATGGTGACAAGCCTCTCTGGTTTGACCTCTCCAAGAAGAACCCTTCTTCTTAAATCAGGGTTTTTCTCGTCACGGATGTTGAACATAATAGATCGATACTTAAGTTTCTCTGCACCAGTAGAGCGCCCTAACTTTTCAAACATTACAGATTCCACAGAAACAGCAACTCGAATTGGGTCACATGCATTAACTTCATCAATTATTTCCTCATCAACCTCACTGGTAACTTTTGACAAGGCATTCACAAGAAGTTCCCGAATTTTGTCACGTGAAGAGTCATTACATTTGATCAATTGGGTCAGCTTTGGGGTTGCAATCGTACCTTGTGATGGTTTTCTTACACTAGGAGCTTGTTTCTCCTCCTCAATTATCTTTTCAACCTTGACAGCCTCTCCCCGATCCATGGCAGAATCCCCATTTGTTTCCTTCTTTTCCACCTTCGCAGTTTCCGAACTTGAAACACTCCCAGTTTTCTCAACCTTGACAGTTTCTGCAGTTGACACCTTTTCGACCTTTACTGCACTTGTCTTCTGAACCTTATCAATTTTGCCAGAATCTGGCTTCACAACCCCAGTTGTAACTGAAGATTTATTGCCAGTGCTGCCATTTTTCTTATTTCTGGTTGTCTCTTCAATAACTATTTTCTTCCAAATATCAAGCAAGTTAGAGGCCACAATTTGAATCTTCTCTCTTGGATGTTTGGTGAGGGGTCGAAGCCTTTTTCCGACCTGTAATATGGTATAAAACCAAGTTACACTGATTAATACATTTGTGCACGCATAAAGGCCAAGTGCAGGAATCTGAAAGATGTGGATATCGTGTTTTGTTTTGAAATTTAAAGATATCTGAAAAATAAAAGGAATAGCTACATGAGAAAGAAGCATGCAACAACTGCTGAGATAACAACCAAAAACAGACAGAAAGTCCCACCACGTATATAATTTTATTACATTAAAATATTGCAAGGAGGAAAATGTTTGAAGTCACTGCCATCATCTTAAAAAAATAGGCTTAAGACATAATTGGTTATTCAAAACCATGGATTTGGAGCTTGTAAGTAAGATTTAGAGGACAATTTTGGTTCCTATATGCTATATCCTTCCTACTATAAAATGAGTATGGTAAGAATGCTTCTTGGAAACCTGCAACCATCAGTGAATATGCCCAAAAACGTCAACCAAAAACAGAAAGACCAGCACAAAAAATCTGCAGCAAAAGAACCAACTAACAGCGAAAAATGGCAGAAATCAGCTAAGAAAAATAAAAAACTACAGAACAGAAAAACATCAGGCACAGGAGCAGATTGACAACAACAGATTAGAACTTCACAGCAGCAAAGAAATGCAATAGAGTCGGGATAAAGGAATGTGTTGAGGCGTGCAAGAGTGCCACTGTCCTTAAGACCAAAAACCGCCTCTCTAGTAAGTTAATCCAGTATAAAAAGGGTGTATACAATATTCTGAACTCTAGGATACAATGAAAACACTGCTGCAAGGATGCACTTCCAAGTGCAGCTGCAAAGAACAGCGACAGGTTATCAAGATGGTGAAGAAGCAGCTAGTGATCGATGATCCAGGCTCAGCAACTTCTGAGAAGAGAATGAAATTTCTGCACTGTGAGCAGCTTTGGAACCAATCTATGGATACTTTGCAGAACAGACAGCCATAGCCTTTATTTCAGTAAAAATCAGTTCAGAAACACTGATTCAATGCTAAAATCAAGGTAAGTGACAGATTAATGTAGGATGGATGACCCACAGGATAACTATAGGTAGGGAAAAAAATCAAGAGGACTAATCATTATTTTATGTGAATAACCATCACAATCTACTTGAAAACGAAAACTAAGGCCCTAGTTATAGTGGCCAAACCCTGAAAGTCAATCTTAGGCAATCTACTTCCTGATATGAAATGCAAAATCCTACTCAAATAAGAAAACTACTCAAGGAAAATATATACTTTTTAAACACATAAGCTATATAAAAGATAATTATATCATCTTTATTCTGCATCATTGGTGGAAACTCAAAAACCAATGGAAATAAAACAAAAATTTAATCATCAAGATGGTAGAAAACAGGCCAAGCCCACGCACACGGCACACATAGTGGTCAATTTCAGCGGATTTGCAACCCTTACACATGAGTGGTATCCGGTGCAATCACTCGATTAACAGATTATGGAATTGGGACCCTTGGGCCAGCCTATCTGGTGGATGTGGGAGCCCTCCGTTTGAGCTTGTCAATAACTTCAAAGTAAGTCTTAACATATAAGCCCTTAAGTGAGCTTGTTTAGTTCCACGTGGAATTGTGGGTATCTTACAACAGAAAATGCAAATGTCACAACACTTGTGTCAAAAAAAAAAACATTTTGAAGACAGTAGGACTGTTAGGCATGAAAAAATAAAAATGCCACCAAAAGATTATCCCTTAGCACAACCAACTGCACATAATACAGTTCCGCATGCGAACACAACAATCACACAGCACAAACAACTGAATTGATCGACCAACAATATCAGGTTTATTGATATAAAAGTGTGGTCACACCCTAAAATAGGAACCAGGTCTCCCAATATACCTCCAAACATCAAATTCCAAGAGATTCTCTACTTCAAAATTTCTCAATAAAAACAATTAAATAGCTAAGAAGAAAAGAATCTATTCCTTTCTTTCATCAACAACAGTTACTTTTCAACTTTATTTTACAGAAAAACACAAAACCAACCAAAATAATCAAAAAATTAACACAACATTATATATTTTCATCTACTGGTTACAATCTATTCAAACTAGATCAAATTCCCACAATCTGCAGTACCAAACTCAAAAAAAAGAAATCAATATTTTTTCCCTGTGATTACAACCAATTCCCAAAATCAAACAACATGTATTAAAAAAAACCACAAAATGAACATTTAACAATACCTGAGTGGAAACGAGCACATCATATGTAACGGGAAAAGACTTGAGCCGTTTCAAGGCGTCGACACATCGCGACACCTCGGGCCCACCGGACGACACTCCATCAATGGCCGCCGAGTCCGCCGCTTTCTTTGCAGCGTCAAATAGCTCCACCAGTTCTTGCTCCATAGCTTCTCAAATCCCCGAACTCTTACCTAATCCGACAAAAAATTAAAAAACAAAAAACAAAATTGAAAAAAATTAAACGGTAGGTGAGCAACCGACCGAGCGATGACAAATCTTAAAGATCTAATGCAAGAAAAAGAAAATATTAGATAAGATAGAAAATTCACCAGTGGGATCTGACGTCGTTGACCAGGTAAACTAGAAGAAGCAAAGTCGAGGCTAAGGAGGAGGCTTTGTTTGATAATGTCTTTCGAAGAAGATTGTGAAAGCTGCTTCTTTTGCGAGGCCTGTGCGGCCGATCGGTTTCGGATGCCACACAGTGGCTTTGCTACATAAATTACTATGTTATTTACTTGTTTGGGCTTGGGCTTCTTATGGGTTGAATTGCCCCTGGGTGCTTTCACTTAAAATAGTAATTATTAACAATATAATTAACTTTGACAATAATTATAGATTATTGATTTTGTAAAAATAATTATCCCGCGACATCATTAATTATATCAATAATTAAAAAAGTCTTAAAAATATATTCTTTTTTTTGTATAAATAAATAGATAAATATGACTCAAGCCTCCAAAAATCAAAATGTTTATACTTATTTGTAGCCACCATCATTAATGACTCATGACTAAAGTGTGTTGTTTATTGTATATGAAACATCAACTCCCACCACACCACATTAGGAGGTGACGAATTATTTTGAAAATTTTAAGCATTATTTGAAGGTGTATTTGAATTTTTTAATATTTAGTGTTAATCTATTGGAAAATTTCTAATTTGTTAGAAAATTTCTAAGTATCTTTGGATGAATTAACCTTAAGTACGTGAATTTGAGTCTAATAATGATGAGACTCAATTTCCTCTCAGTTAAATTAGACAGGGATAAAATTCATCTCCCGTTCATATAAATGAAGTAAATATCTCTATAATATTACACGAAGGTAGAAATTTAAGTTGTCATTCTAGACTTGCGTGGGCAACACGAGTAAGACAAATATTTTACCATAGAAAGTACAAGGACAAGGATCTATCTCTAGCCTGGTAAGATTTTGTAACCCAAACACTACGACTACTGTAGGACTCCACTTTGAGTAAGAACTCGGCAAAACTCTCTCTGCACCGCAACTGAAAAAGCTAAAATCAAGTACTGTTGTTAGACAGAGGAGAAGAAAGAAATCGCCCTTTTGTACCTCCAAAGCAACATCAACCGCACGATATTCCATCTCATCGACGGCCACAGTTCGATAAGATGTACTTGCACCGGACCCACCAAACAGTGTTTCAGTGAGGGGCATTTTCGAGATTTAGAAGCAAAAATTTTCAACACAGACAGAGGCGAAAGCGACGTGCCAAAATTTCACAGGCTCCTCGTATCTGCTGCGTATGTAATTATCTGAATTGACACTGTTCCGTCAGCCGTTCCTTTTAGCACGCGCCGTACGTCGAGGGCAGTCTCGGAATCTAAATTTTAACCCGACGCCGAGGAGGGCCAATTAAACTCCACTTCAACACTGGGGGATAATTGGTTTACATTTTTTGGGTCCTTGTACGATCAGTCGTATCCACATTAAATGTAGCCGTATTAAAAAATTTCAGTCCATCTAAAAACTAATAAAATAACTTTAAAAAAATAACCAAATTTCCAGGTTTCATTTTATTTAGTAAATTAAATTAGATTTAACAAAATTAAATAAAAAAATTTAACAAACATCAAATCAATTTCAATCCATTAATCGATTAAAAAGAAAAACATACAGACGTTAGGTAGGTAGAAGATAATTGTCAAACAAAGTTAACAAAAAAATTTGATCAACCTCAAACTTTATCATCACAACTAATTAAGGTCTAGATGCCGCGACTACCATTAACATATCAAGCGAAATTATAATAAATTCACCATTTCTAAAACTATTATCAATTATCTCAAGGCTAATGCAAACAGAAAATGCCCGTGGGACTGTGGCAGAAGCTGGTTGTGTCCGCTAATAGAGAATAAATATTAGTGTTCATTGTACAATATTTTTTATTCCACCCAAAATTATTTTATTATAAAAAAGATATAGAAAAGAAAATTAAATTTTTTTTTCCAAACAGATAGAGACAAGGCCAAAGCTGAAATTAATTTTTTTAATCTCTGCCCCTTTAGGACACAAATTTGGATTGTTAATCAAAGAAAGCAGTGTGTGGCCCATGGTCAAGTGTGAATTTATGTCTGCGTATTTTCCCAACTAATTTGTAGGTAAAACAAATATCTCTCAATATATACGAGCGAAAATTGAGATTATCATGTAATAAGTAGTTCCAGTAAATATCTCTATAATACTTATAAGAATAAAAATATAAGCTATGTAAGTGATGTGAATAAATATGAATAGGCTTCGAATTATGTAATACATATTTTAATGATTTTAAAAAAATAGTTAAAATTTTGGGACAGTTATATATATATATATATATATATAAAAGAAAATGATACTTTTAGTTGCGGCCAATAAATATACACAATCTTATCTGTGAAGTCACGATATAATGGGCTGGTCGCGTTAGAGTTGGGAAAAAAAAAGGTACTGCCCACAAAACTCTGTAGGTAATTATTTATAAGAAATTTGAATAAACTAAAAAAAATTAAAAAATACGAGGCAAAAGCGGCAGAGATTGATGTACACATGGGTGTGCATAGAATTGTATACATTAACAATAACATAAGGTATAAAGGCGAGTAGGGTGGGTGTGTGTGTGTGTGTGACAGGGCAAAGCCAAGAATTGAGGCACGCCACTCATCCGGTCATCGTTCCTTCAGTCGTTGTCTCCGATTATTTTGCTGTTTCTTTCCCCCTCCCGTGCCGTTCCGTTGTCTGTCTGGAGGGCCCCATTGTTCAATTTTCCTTTTCGTCAAGCCCTAGACTGACTGAGTGAGAGAGATATCTGATTATTATTATTATTATCATCATCTGTTCGCCTCTGATCCGTCGCTCTGCCACATCTCCATGGTTTCGTTTTCAGTGCATTCATAGCCGTCTGATCTCACTTCTCCCTTTTAATCTGAATCCCGAGACGATAAGCTTTTATCATTGCCTCCTGCCTCTGCTTTTGAGGTGCGTCATCATTTCTCATTACTGCTGTGATTTTTGGGACAATCAATCGCGTTTTGTGTTTTGTGCATTATGAATTTTTATTTTGTTGATTCAGTTTAGGGCTATACAGACTCTGTTATTTTCTGATACGTTTTAGTTGCGCTGCTTCTCTGTGTGTAGTGTGTGTGTGTGCGTTTGTCTTGTGTGTTTTTCAGTTTTGGCTCATTTGGAGGGATTGATTGCTGTGTTTCTTTCTTTTTGCTGGATCTGGTCAGGAATTTGTCATCATTTGATTCAATTCTGCGGTCCAGATTGCTTTCTGGGGAAAAAAAAATTCGCTTGGATTTGGGGAAAAAGAAAATTCCTGCTTTGCCATTAAAAGGGAAGTTTTTGATCTCTTTCTGAGAGATTAAGGAGCATTTTCGTGAGGCTGTTTTGGAATTAAATTGTATGTTTGGATTAAGAGGGAGCGATGGTGCGTTGATTGACTAGAGAAGAAAAATGGGGTTTTTTTGGGTGAAAAGTTGTCGATTTTTTACAAACAGGGCTCAGATTTCTCTGGCTTGTTTAGTTTGGCGGGGAAAAGCAAACAATAGGGAATTGTTTGGTGTGACAAACCATTGCTTTTAGTGGGTGGCTTGGGTTTTTGCTTTAGCATTGGGGCAATTTATCGGTCGAATTCTCCAATGTGGGCATTGGAGAATAATTTATGAGTAGTGGGCAGCAGCCATTGCTGTCAGCCTCATCTGTGAGATACCGTTCTGATAATTTAGGCTATATTTGCTCCAATGCTTCGTCCTCTTCTTCCAATACTGATGACACTCTCAGCGATATTGACTTGAAGGACGAAGACATTGACATCAACATCGATAACAAAACTGCTACTGCAGACCCACTTTTACCTAAGGAGATTTCATTGGCATGCCCTGTGAAGAAGTCGTTACACCTGGTTTCAATGGAGCTGGGTAATAGCAATATAACTTCAGCCACCTTTGAAATCTCCAAAGGTTCATCTCTAGGGCAGGAAAAGGCATGCAAATCGCAGGGAGTATGTCATAAAAGCGCTCAGTTTGAAGATAATATGTGTCATGAAGAGAATCCCAGATCAATTTACATTAACGATCCGAGGAAAACAAATGACAAGTATGAGTTCACTGGGAATGAGATCCGAACTAGCAAATATACCCTGATCACCTTCTTGCCCAAGAATCTTTTCATTCAGTTCCATCGGGTAGCTTATTTATATTTCCTGGCTATTGCTGCTCTTAATCAGCTGCCCCCTCTCGCAGTCTTTGGGAGAACAGTGTCCCTTTTCCCCCTACTGTTTGTGCTCTTTGTCACCGCTATTAAAGATGGATATGAAGATTGGCGGAGACACAGATCAGATCGGAATGAGAACAACCGTCAGGCGCTAGTACTTCAATCTGATCAATTTCAGTTGAAAAAGTGGAAAAATATAAGGGCCGGTGAAGTTGTGAAGATCTGTTCTGATGACACAATTCCATGTGACATGGTTTTGCTGGGGACTAGTGATCCTAGTGGAATTGCTTACATTCAAACTATGAATTTGGACGGTGAGTCGAACTTAAAGACAAGGTATGCCAGGCAGGAAACAGCTTCTACGGTATTTGAAGGTTCTATTGTATCAGGGACTATCAAATGTGAGCAACCTAATAGGAACATTTATGAGTTCACGGCCAATATGGAGTTCAATGGCCAAAAATTCCCCCTTAGCCAATCCAACATTGTTTTGCGTGGTTGTCAGCTGAAGAATACTGATTGGATGATTGGTGTTGTGGTATATGCTGGACAGGAGACAAAAGCAATGTTAAATAGTGCAGCATCACCATCCAAGCGAAGCAGACTGGAAAATTACATGAACAGAGAGACCCTATGGTTATCTATTTTCCTTCTGGTGATGTGTCTGGTTGTGGCACTTGGGATGGGTCTATGGCTTCTACGCTACAAAGACCGGCTTGATACTTTGCCTTATTACAGGAAATTATACTTCACGAATGGGAAGAATAACCATAAAAAATTTAAATATTATGGGATCCCTATGGAGACTTTTTTCTCTTTTTTGAGCTCTATTATAGTTTTTCAGATAATGATACCTATATCTCTGTACATTACCATGGAATTGGTTCGTTTGGGACAGTCATATTTCATGATCGAAGACAAGCATATGTACGACAGTAGCTCTGGCTCAAGGTTTCAGTGCCGAACATTGAATATAAATGAGGATTTGGGTCAAATTCGCTATATATTTTCAGACAAAACGGGGACACTAACTGAGAACAAAATGGAATTTCAAAGAGCTAGTGTTTGCGGGAAGAATTATGGGAGCTCCCTGCTATTGGCTGAACAGGTCTCTGCAGGTATGACAAAGTACCCATTTTATCATTTGATAGTTTTCCTTTCTTAATAATAGAGACCGTTTTGCTGCATACTTGATTTAATTAAGGCCACCTTTTATTGTCTCATGTGCCTATGTTACTGAAGGTCAGAGGTGGATGCTTATTGTTGCTGTAACTGATTGAGCGCAATCTTCTCATTTTATTACCATTTGTTAGCTAGAACCTTGAGGTGGATGCTTATTGTTGCTGTAACTGATTGAGCGCAATCTTCTCATTTTATTAGCATTTGTTAGCTAGAACCTTCAAATGGCTTTTGTATTTTATATCTTTTAAAAGATCAACATAATTTGCTGGAATTCAGAAACATTTAATAAATGAGGAAGCAAACAAGTTATTTGCAGCTGCAATTTTTGGTCGTCTATGGGTTGACAGTGATCGGCTTGAAAATTTGAAAAATTCCTACGGTTTATTTTGGCTTGTAATTGTGCATTGTGTCCTTTCAAATTAGGGGTCTATGAGGTATTTGATAGTCTATAATGTGAAAATGGTGTCTTCTCAGGGACTGCTCATCTCTTAATAGCATTTAATCATTATGAAAGCAAAAGTATTCTCCAATTGCTCTTGAACAAATTTTTTTCTTAGTGTCTATGTTAGATCTGCATTATTTTCTCAAGGTAATGCCTTTTGGAAAGAGAGAATATGAAAGCTGTTGCCAGAGATAGAATTCATTTTTTCTTGGGTGGATTTTCTATCAATGGACTTAAATAATTTGATGATTTATTCTATAAGATTTTTGGTGGGTTTTCTATCAATGAACTTACATAATTTGATGATTCTATAAGATTTATTTAATGTGTTAGTATTTATCAAGTTTAATTTCTCTTTTTTGATCTTTTGCAACAGCTGCTCTTAGGAGATGGAAGCTTAGATCTGAAATTTCTGTTGACTCGAAACTCATGGAGTTGTTATCCAAAGACCTAGTTGGAGATGAAAGGATTGCTGCTCATGAATTTTTCCTTACACTGGCTGCTTGTAATACCGTGATCCCAATTCCTACTTCCAGTAGATGTTCCGGATGCACAAGTGGATTACTTGAAAATGTGGAAGCCATTGACTATCAGGGTGAATCTCCTGATGAGCAAGCATTAGTTTCTGCAGCCTCCGCTTATGGATATACTCTCTTTGAGCGCACATCTGGACATATTGTGATTGACATTAATGGTGAAAGGCTAAGGTACACATTTTCTCACTTCTTCTGTTCTCTTTTCTTGTGTATGACTTTCATCAGCCACCTGTTGTCCCAAATTACTTACTGAAGTTGGGTATTTGAATCTTCTGGTGACACACTTTTATATTGTCAGAATGGATGCTTCATATGCTAATCTATAATGTTGCATGTAGGTTGGATGTACTGGGGTTGCATGAGTTTGATAGTGTTCGGAAAAGAATGTCTGTGGTTATCAGATTCCCTGACAATTCTGTGAAGGTGTTGGTTAAGGGAGCTGATAGTTCAATGTTCAATATATTAGCTAAAGATTCTAAGAGGAATGATCTTATAAGGCATATAACTCAGAGCCATCTTAGTGAATACTCATCTCAGGGCTTACGCACTCTTGTGGTTGCTTCACGGGATCTTGCAGATGCAGAACTTGAGCAGTGGCAACACAGGTATGAAGATGCAAGCACTTCTTTAGTTGACAGAGCTTCAAAACTTCGTCAGACAGCTGCTCTTATCGAATGTGACTTGACTTTACTTGGGGCTACTGGAATTGAGGACAAGCTACAAGACGGCGTACCAGAAGCCATTGAGGCCCTCCGGCAAGCAGGAATCAAAGTCTGGGTTCTGACTGGGGATAAACAAGACACAGCAATTTCAATTGCTCTCTCCTGCAAACTTCTGACCCAAGATATGCAGCAAATAATTATAAATGGAAATTCAGAGGAGGAGTGCAAAGATCTTTTGGCTGATGCAAAGGCCAGATATGGTGTGAAATCATCTAATAGAACAAATTGTAACTCGAAGTTGAACAGGAGTGCTGAAATTGAATATCTTGCGATATCTAGTGATGCAAAGTTTTCTGATGTGCTACAAGGGCATGATGTGCCATCATTAGCACTCATCATTGATGGGAATAGTTTGGTATACATTCTGGAGAAAGATTTAGAGTCAGATGTATGAACCTTTTTCTCCTTCAGTCCTACTTCAGTGAAGTGCTTGTTCTACATTTACTTATTTCTGCATAATGATTTGGTTAATTAGCTTCCTTGTACTTTGGATGTTTATAACGTTTGCTTAATATAATTGATTATTATTTTAATTTTTAATTTTTAATTTTTTACAACAGCTTTTTGACCTTGCAACTTCCTGTCGGGTTGTGCTCTGCTGTCGTGTTGCACCATTGCAGAAGGCCGGAATTGTTGATCTTATCAAGAGCCGCACTGACGACATGACCCTGGCTATAGGTGATGGTGAGTTGTCTTTCTGATGGTTCTTTTGCTGTTGGGGAGGGGAGTGAGCTTCATCTTGGTTGGTTTGATCTGGCCACCTTGTAATAATTCAGTGCTTGGACATGGAACATATACTTATTGCCAAGTTTCAATTTTATCGAATTATTCACATTGTGAGGGCACAAATCAGCGCAAACACTAAATCACTCTTGGTAAGCTGTTCTTACTTTTATCTGACCAAATGATATTTTTGGTAGGGGCGAATGATGTTTCAATGATCCAAATGGCGGATGTTGGTGTCGGGATATGTGGTCAGGAAGGCCGTCAAGCAGTGATGGCATCAGACTTTGCAATGGGACAGTTCCGGTTTCTGAAAAGATTACTTCTGGTGCATGGCCACTGGAATTATCAGCGCATTGGATATTTAGTTCTATATAACTTCTACCGTAATGCAGTTTTTGTGTTGATGTTATTTTGGTATGCATGGTTCTCTTTTATGTCAGATCTAAATCTTATGAATCAGAGTATGTGTTACATGTTTAGTTATTGCCTTTGGTGGGAGATGTCATTGATGTTTAGGCATTACTCATACAGAGTTAAGAATTCTGAAAATGAAAATATTATCAGTAATGTGCAATACTTTAATTTGTATTCAGTGACAAATAAAGCCATGTAAGTTGACCAGTCTTTGAATTGAGTTTCTGTGTTGTAGAATCTGGTTTCCTGTTTCTTCAGTAGAAAAAAAAAAAAAAAGAAATGGATTCTAGTTTATGTTAATACTTTGGTACTTCCGGGCTACCATGCCGTGGGGATTTGGATGGAATTAGTTCTTTGAACTATTTTTCCTGTTTCGTAACTTGTGGGGGAAAAAAAAGTGGATTCTAGTTTATGTAATGCTCTGCTACTTTTGGCTATCATCTAATTGCCCCGCGGATCTGGACAGAATTTGTTGTTTTAATTTTTCCTTTTTCATGATCTGACTTGGCTTTTTATGTAACACATTTAATCCACAATGTAGGTAGTAATTCAGTATTATGGACTTCCAAAAAGTGCAGTTATGTTCTCTTTGGATCACAATTGATGCGGCCCTTTAGGATTGCTGGTTTCATATTAACGTGGTTTTACTTATTTTTGTAGGTACATACTATTCACAGGATTTTCAACAACTTCTGCATTAACAGATTGGAGTAGTGTATTTTATTCTCTTTTATATACATCTGTGCCCACTATTGTTGTTGGTATTGTCGACAAGGACTTAAGCCATAAGACACTAATGCAGTACCCAAAACTTTATGGTGCGGGCCATAGACAAGAGGCATACAACATGCAGCTCTTCTGGCTCACAATGTGTGACACACTGTGGCAGAGTCTTGTTCTCTTCTATATACCTTTATATGCCTACCAGAACAGCACAATCGATATTTGGAGCATGGGCAGTGTATGGACAATAGCAGTGGTCATCCTTGTTAACATACTCCTGGCAATGGACATTCAGCGTTGGGTATTTGTTACTCATGCTGCGGTATGGGGCTCGATAATTACTACGTATGCCTGCATGGTGGTGTTGGATTCTATTCCTGTATTTCCCAATTACTGGTTAGTCTGTTGCTTCTTAATGGGACATATTATTTTGCCCATCTCATTCTGGTTTTTATGGAATTAAGCGAACAAACTTTATGCTTTTGGCAGGACAATCTACCATCTGGCTAAGTCACCCACCTACTGGCTCATCATTTTGCTTATTTTAATTGTTGCATTGCTCCCTCGTTTTCTTTTCAAAGTTGTACAGCAATATTTTTGGCCATCAGATATCCAGATAGCCAGAGAAGCTGAGGTACTAAGGAAAGGGTCCAATTATTTGGCCCCACAAGCAGATCAAGTTTCTAGATAGATTATGCTTACATGTTGTTCTTGATCCATTCTTAAGATGGCTTCCCATGTGTTTATCCATTGTATGGCATTCTTACGGCATGTAGCTCTGAACTTTTATGGTAAGTTCTTCCTTGTGCATACTTCTTTATGAAATCAGCTGAAAATGATATGAGCATGCCTTGTTCATTATTTTCTCAGGGCATGGATAATTATTTAACTGATTTAAATGTGTGAGAAGTGATCCAAAGGGATCCTGATTGTACATAGAATAGGTAAATGCCATTTATTGAAATTGAAGCACAGGTCAACTATAAGTTTACTTATGTTTCAGAATATTTCTCCAAGTTATTTTGTGTATATTAAGGATTTTACAGCTAGTTTATTACCCTTCATATGTACCGTCAATCAAACAAATGTAATTCTGCTTGTTTCGTTTTCATGAGAGGAATTTATTTGAAATGATATTAAATTTATGATTATTGCCAAATGTTTGGGCAGAGATTTAGTTACTGTTAGAATCAAAGGAATCTAAGTATGTTTAGGCGAAATTTGTTATTGTTTGTGCTGCACTCTACTTCCCATGTTGACTGCACAACTCTTAATAGGGATTAACATGGAGCACAAATTGCTTTAGTACGTAGAAATGTAAAGCTGGCGTCCTGTGGGTGATCACAACTTAGAAAGTTTAGGTGACTTCAGGACACCGGATGAATAATTTAACAAAATCAACTATTCCAAATGATGTAATGGGAGATGCAGAGATATTTTTTCTTGCATACCTAACTTAATCCAATAGTGTTTCACATTTATTGTTGACTGCATATGGTGTAACTTTTAGTTTGTAGATGTTATCATGATATAAAATTAACATTATTTATTTTTTGTTTTATCATTTGAAGTTCTCTGTTATTTTGCTGAACCCTCTTGATGTTTTGCGGTCTCTGTTTCTCAGATGAGTTACTCAGTTGATTTTGCACCGGTGTGCATTTGGTCAGAGAGGATCAAGCCAAGAAGAGTGGTTTGGCGTGTAAAAATCAGCAGCTGATGATTCTAATGGGAAGGCAAAATGAGTACAAAGTGCCGGCAAGGCAACTTGTTTCTTTAGCATATTTGTTGATTCTTTTAGAGTTTGGGATTGGCAAAATGTAGTCATAAGGTGATGATGGTCAGAATATGATCGTGATGTTAGGGGACTCTAATGGCTTGTGTAGAGAATGAAACGGTAAATGAAGAAAAATGGTGAGAATGTATTTAGTGTATAGTAGTGTAAAGATCAGATTCGACAGTTTTTATACCTTCACATTTTTACGCTTACAAATGCATTCAAAGAGTTGACATCAATGCGAGGTTATTCAGTTCAATCTCAGTTAACTAGGCCATGTGCTACAATTAAATGAGTTTTGCCTTTCTGCTGTCGAGTAGTGCTGCTCCGCTACTGCCATTGGCAGTGATTAATTACACCAATTGTTTAAACGTCAACAAATTAGACATTTCACCCCAAGTGTGAACATAGATATTTATTGTGTTTTAAAATTCTTGTCTTGGGCTTTCGGAGAAGGGTCGGCTGTCAATTGTTCTCAGCCACCTTCCCTCATGGTTCATGTGCAACCAAAACTTTATATTATTCTGTAAATCAAGCCTCTCTTTGTTGTGTTGAATTCAAATTTCGAACTTGACGTACCATTTAATATTTTACCCATTGACCCAATCAGTGCTTTTACACATGTGTCATATACATATACATATACATATGCATGCCAGACTGTCAAATTAGAATAAATTAGAAGAAAGGTTTAAAAGAGTATCTAAGATTGGCTTTTGGATCTATTATATGGCCAATAGGACATTTGATCATTCGAGCTGGCTACGGTACAGATTCTGTACCTAACAGACCAGGTTAGCCAGCTCTCCAAGGGTGCTATTTGCTTGCTTTGTTTTCACGTGCAGGGACACGTGGAGTGCATGAAGTGGGGCCTTGATCATTGGGAGTAAACAATTATATAATATTATAATAAAATCTAGATGTGTTTATAATTAAAATTCCTAAATGTATTTACCCAATCGTTTTTATGTGAATAAAATTTTAAAAACAAAACAAAATTAGAAGGGGATGAAAATTAATTTAGTTTATAAAATCTTTTAATTGAAAACAAGAGATCAACGGTTCAAACATCACCGAGTGGAGGGATAAAATTGTGCTGCAATTAAGTTTCTAATTATGGTAAACTATTATATTATGAAAGTGTTGTCTATTAGTAGAATAACGTTGTAATGGATGGATATTTATTTATCCAAAGCTGAGTGGAGTAATGCTGTAGATCCTAATATCATGGGCCTGGGCACATGGGACATGTAACTCCATTGAGTTAACCGCTCTGGTGTTGTCGTTTTGTTCCAAATTCCAAATTACCCCTCAAGCACTTCGCTTCCACCAGCAGCAGTGGTAGGGTTATTGTCGTCTTTTGAGAATCCGGGTCTGAAAGGATAAGAAGAAATCTGGGAGTGTACGAGATAATCAAACAACTTGGAAATTTTTTAACAAGTATGGGGCCCATCCATTCCAGAAGCTGACGCAACGTCATGACGTAGTGCTATTGCCTCACCCCCCCCTCCGTCACGCAAAACTCTTTCCCACGCGCTATCATCAAAGTAAAGTGCAACGCACGGTGCCACCTAACATTTTTCTCGGTTGGAAAGTTAGAAGATTCGTCGCGAAACGTAAATGCGCGTGGGATTAGTAACTTCTTTGGTTGTGGAATTTTCCTTGATGGCTTCCTGTATAATTAGCTGATGGAATCATGCTCCTCACATATTTAAAAGCAAGCATTTGCCTTTTCTATTTTGCTACTCTCACTCGGAAAAAAAGGGAGAAAAAAATCATAATGAAAATGGAGGCCGGTCAGGCCACATCTTCATCTTCTTGGCTAGAGAATTCATCTGTATCTTCAGATCGAAGAAGGGCAATCGAAGAGCTTGTCAAAGGCCGCGAAATGGCACTCCAGCTTCGAAATCTCATTCACGCGTCCACAAAAAATGGAGAAGGGTCACACGCGATGATCATCAACCAAGATCTTGTGGCAAATATACTGAGCTCATTTACAAACTCTCTTTCAATACTGAAAAACGGTGACTCTGATGAAGCTTCCCAAGTTCAAGAACATACCCAATTGAGCTCTCCTTGCTGGGAAGCTTATTTGAAGACGGAGGATTCAGGTGAAAGCAGCAAGAGCTCAACCGTTAAAGACCGGAGAGGATGCTACAAGAGAAGGTAATAATAATGTGCGAGCCTTTTTATTTGTTTCTATGTTTTTCTTATATGATTTCAATCACTGACAAAAGAAAAGGGCAATTTAGTAAGTTTGGCCTGAAAAAGTTACTTCTGTTTGTTATTTTTTATGGGTGGTATTTTGTGTGTTCACTTTCAAGCGACAGTATCTAATTATCTGTGCTTTAGAGTTACAGTTATGCCGCTTGCCTTGTGCTGATGTAATGGAATTTAACTTAAATTTGCAATTTTATTGATTGCAGGAAGTGTGCGGAGTCACGGACAGAACATAGCTCTACTCTGACAGATGATGGCTATGCGTGGAGGAAATATGGGCAAAAAGTGATTCTCAATGCCAAATTTCCAAGGTATAACAATTTTCAATAATGGAAGCTCACAAATTAAGATAACTTAATTACATGTTCATTAATTAATTTTATAAAATACACATTCAGAAGAGTTAGATATAACCTAATCGGTGTTGATTTTCTTGTGTGCAGGAATTACTTTCGGTGCACTCATAAATTTGATCAAGGCTGCCAAGCAAGTAAGCAAGTTCAAAGGATTCAAGATGAACCTCCAGTATACAGAACAACATATTATGGCCGCCACACTTGCAAAAGTTTGATTAAGTCCTCTCAACTGATGCTAGATTCTACTACTAGTGATCAGTGTCCAATGATCAGCTTTGATAGTGCCCACATCACCGAAAAAGATTTTAACCCATTTTTATCATCATTCCCATCAATAAAACAGGAGTCCAATAAGGATGATCGGGCACCTTTAAGCGATATGACTCACAACCAATCATCATCATCTGATCAGTATCTTGTGTCACCTGACTTCCCAGCATTTGAATCAAATGAGCACATGAAAGTACTTTCATCTGATCACGGGGATGTGATTTCTGGAGTCAACTCATCATGCACTGCTTCTGCTCACAGCTTGGACATGGCAGTGGATATGTCTGTTAACTTTGATGATGTTTTGGAGTTCAATTTTTGATGCTTAATTAGTTACTGCTACCGCTAGTCCTTTGCAAATTTGATGTATAAACAGATGTGTTTGCTCTTAATTAGTTTCTCAATATAATGTTAGTTTCTGCAACCCCTTTAGGTAAAATATGAATTAAGATTCAAGCTTTTTTTTTTTTATTATTTTCCAATTAGTGTGTGCATAATTTTGCAATTGATCACAACAACAGAGACGTCGACATTTCAATGAGGAAACTCTTTAGTGATATGTACAATGGGTTGATGATAACGATCACATGTCCTTCCAAAGCAAAATTTGAATGTGATGATAACACTTCGAAAAGAAGTGCATGACAGGCATTTTGCAAAAGTAAAATGGTCCAATATTGAAAGATATTTTGAGTCTTATTACATGGGGCTTTTATCTTTTATCTTTTTTTTTTTCAAATTATATCAAGAAATTAATTCCAAATTCCAAGCAATCCGGCGATAAGGCTTTGAAAAGGTAAGTGGGGTGACGGATAAAAAAGCTTCTTGCTATGCAAATAGTCTCTCTAACTTTGCTGGTAAAGACAATAGCTTGAATTAGAAAAAGGAGATTTTGCCTAATAATATTTAGAGCCACAAACAATGTTATCATGCCCAATAAGCGGATAACCGTTTATGTGATTAAGATTTGCTTTAGGTTCAATGGGACCAAAGCGAGCAGACGCATCACCGAAATTACAATAAATTAGCCAAAGCTTACCTTTGAGACTCAATTCGTTAAGCTACGTATGCGAAGGTGATTGGCCCAGCAATCTTGTCTCTTGCGTGGGGCGTGGGTCCAATGACTCAAAAATGAATCGACCTTTTTTTTAATAATTAAACACTTAATCATTATCGACGTTGTTGAAAGATCAATTAACGGTGAATTAGAAAAAAAACACATGCTTATAAGCTTATTAAGTAATCGTACTCTTTGCTTCAAGCATTTTATAATCATTAATTGGCTTTTGTTATGTGTAACATCCGTTGAATTTCATCCTAGATTATGAAAATATGAGATAAAAAAATTAAAATTTTACTAAGTTACATTCAATATAACTTACAATCCTCATATGGTTTTATGTGAACCACACAAATTATGGGTCCTATAAATTTGTGTGGTTCACATGAAGGTTGTAAATTACATTGAATGTAACTTAGAGTCTCTAAAAAAATTATATTATTTTCACTTGAATTTTTATTTCAACATTGTCACATCATCATGACAATCTCCTTATTAATTTGATTCTTCTTTTGAAATAAATAAAAAAAAATAAAAGTCTAAATAGTAGAATATTATAAATTTTAAAACAGAACCATGTGTAACTATCTATCGTTCCATTTATTAATTTTAAAATATAACATAATATATATATATATATATATATATATATATATATATATATATATATATATATATATGTGTGTGTGTGTGTGTGTGTGTGCGCGTGTGTGTGTGTAGATGTGATCATTATAGTGTATAAGGTTTTGTAATACGTAGATGAGAGAGACCCAGGCAAACATATTAATCCAAAACAAAATTGGGTGATGAAAAAGATGTTGATTCATGCATGTAACCGTGTTCGTGGGGCAAAGGCTATAAAGAGAAAGATCACCAAATGAATCCACCAAAGATAAAAAAAAATTAAGACGACCCCACGTCACATGGAAACATCAAACATCAATGTAATTTCATGCATGACTGATGGATGCCGGCCAATTAATAGAGATACACAAGACAGTGAAGGAACAATTTCACGGCACCTACAGGCTACAGCCAAGCACTTGTCAAAATATTTGGCTGCAACATCTAGAAGCTACATCTAGAAGCATTGAAGCAGCAAATGTTGAAGAGTTAGGCACCTCCAACGAAGAAAAAGAAAGAAGGAAGAAGAAAAGTAGCATTTGGACGCTGCAAATGTTTGAAGAAGAATGAAGAAATTAAAAGCGGTGGGAAAGAAAATAATAATATTTTAGTAGCCAATTTTAGCTATATAAAGGAAGCTCCCCATTTTAGTTTTTGCATCCAATTTGTGAGAGAAAAAGAGCTTGAGTAATTTTAAGAGATTAAAATTATAAAGTTCTTGTGGGTGAGAGAAAAATTATTTATGAGAGTGTGGTTGTAATAATTTTCCACATAGTGAATATTTTTTCTCTGGTTGTCTTGTGACAACGGTAGTTTTCTCGGATTTGGAGTTTTCTAAATCTTGTGTTGTGAGATTGGTATTATTTTCGTTTAATTTTTATTGATTTGTTCTTATAACAAATTGCTTGAAGAGATCTGAGGGAAGCTCGATTTAAATGTGATGGTATCGAGACGTTGATTGAAGTTTTGGTGTCGGGAGCCTTTGTTCACGTATCTGATCTTGTTCGCGTATCACGGTCTTGTTCACGTATCTGATCTTGTTCACGTGAAGCGGTGGGGCCAATCAAGCGGTCAGTGGTGAAGAGTAAAGGTTGATTTGCAAAGTAAATATGTCGGGTTGAAATTTTTAAGTCATGAAATTTGAAATAGAAAAATTCGATGGGAGAATTAACTTTGGCTTGTGGCAAATTCAAGTCGAGGATGTGTTGATTCAATCGGGTTCTAGGCGTTGAAGGAAGCCATCCACAACTTACAGTAGTGGATCTGGAAAAGCTATTATAAGCGATGAAGATTGGGAAGAGTTAGATGATAGGTGAAATTGCCAGTCTTGTTGTGTCTAGCGAAGAATGTTCTTGCAAATGTAGGAAATATTCCTGCAATGAAAAGAACTTTGGGAGAAGCTAGAAAAGTTGTATCGGACAAAGAGCATCTCAAATCGATTGTACTGAAGGAAGCGATTTCACACTGCTGCGAATGGTGAAGGTGCAAAATTCCGATCACCTCGGTGTTCTCAATGGTATTGTGTCGAACTAGAAGCCATTGGGGTCAAAATTGAAGATGAGGATAAAGTGCGCTTAGGTTCTTTGTGGTCACTTCCAACTTCCTGACAAACACTTGTTACCTACTTTGATGTATGGGAAGGAGGCGGTAGATCTTGAAGAGGTTACTAGTACTTTACTCTCGGAAGAAAGAAGATTGAGTGGTGAAATCTTGAAACTACGAGATGTCTCGGCTTTGGCGGTTGTGGGAATTGGAATAAAAATAATTCTAAGAAAAAGAGTCTGCTGGGGATGTGGACAATCGGGGCACTAAAAGAGATTGTCGAAGGAGAAATGGGCGGGATCGGCAAGTGGCTCGGATCGGAATCTTGATAGCATTCTTTAGTGGTAAGTCTCTCGTCGTGGGAGGCAGTGATCACTTGTAAAATGGATGATGATGACATCACTATGGTATCTGCTAGTGCCATGAAAAGGGATGTGTTATTCTTTGGATCCACAAGATTTGCACACAGTTGGCATTGATGCGTGTGTGGTGGAATTATGTTGATGGTGCGAACTTGGGAAAGCCAACATGGAAGTTCTTGTAAATTTCAGGTGAGGATATTTTAGACGTGTCTTAGATATAAAATTCTTAGAATTGGTAATTAATTCTAAGTGGTATACTCTTTTATGGTGGAGTATGATAATTTTACATGTGAGGATTATGACTACGGTGAAGCAATAAGGATAATGTGGAGATTGATTGATTACCGATCGAATCTCAGTGGAAGAATGTCGAAATATTTGGGACATCTGTACATCTAGAAGCATTGGTTAGGCACCTCCAAGGAAGAAAAAGAAAGAAGGAAGAAGAAAAGTAGCATTTGGACGCTGCAAATGTTTGAAGAAGAATGAAGAAATTAAAAGCGGTGGGAAAGAAAATAATAATATTTTAGTAGCCAATTTTAGCTATATAAAGGAAGCTCCCCATTTTAGTTTTTGCATCCAATTTGTGAGAGAAAAAGAACTTGAGTAATTTTAAGAGATTAAAATTATAAAGTTCTTGTGGGTGAGAGAAAAATTATTTATGAGAGTGTGGTTGTAATAATTTTCCACATAGTGAATATTTTTTCTCCATTGTCTTGTGACAATGAGTGTTTTTCTCCGATTTGGAGCTTGTCATTGGTATTATTTTCGTTTAATTTTTATTGATTTGTTCTTATGAGTTCTTGAGAGATCCCTGAAGCTCAATTTCGTAACAGCACTATCCCCGTCCATTTTAGTTCACCAATCCACCCTTTAGCGTTTCCTTTGTGGAAGGCATTCGCGTATTCACACTTCCTTGTTCAAGATTCAATCCTCGTGGTCGCACGCTCTCACCGGGGCCCCATTTTCTGTTTGCTAAACGTCAAATTGGGTCCTTCAAATCTGTCCAATTTCGGGCTCCACATTGCACCGTTCATAGGGAGCACATGTTATGTTCACACTCCACCTCTAGGAAAGCCGGCCCCCCTGTGAGGACCATTCTTTTTGCTTCCAAAAATGAATGTACAAGGAAACTTGCACCTGAAGAGTCCATTCATTCTCATTTTCAGGCCGAGAAAAGCATTAGTTACATAACAAATTAGTGCATTTTTTGTTTTTAGTATTGTCTTTATTCATTGGCGTCTTAATTGATTTCATGTAATTAGGTGGCGGTTGTGTTGCGGCCCCTCATTTGAATTTATAAAAATTGAAACACGAGCGCTCCCTTTTGGGTGTCAATTGGTAGTATAATCATGGGTTTCACCATTCTTCTTGACCATATCTGCTGTAGTTCTTATGTTACATCGTACGCCAAGTTGTTGGGCTGAGGCTAACAACATTAAATTGTGTGCATTCTTAACAAGCACGGCGCATGTTTGGTGGTAGTCTTCAAAGTATAGAGATTGTGCAAGTTTTTACCCAGTCTTAAAAGTATGGCCATGCTAGGGTTTGGTAACATCATTAATGTATTGTAATCGGAACCACCATTTAGTCCGTAATTATAGCAAAAACTTATCCCATGAGCCTCGTGAGATAAGTTACTTGGTGCTATTTTGTTAAATTAAATAATAGATTATTCAGTCATTAGAATAACTGATGATTAAAAAGTAAATTTTTTTATCTATTAGAATTATAATTGAAAGTTAAATACTATGACTACTACTAAAAATACTTTTAAAAAATGCAAAATCATAATTTCAACATTGCATTAAGTTATTAATTAATTAAAGTTATTGCGAGAAAATAATTCAAATTATTTATGTTTTAAAATTAAAATTATTATTTACAATCCGATCTAATCATTTACCACAACGAACACAAGACAATAACAATCGTAATCATACATGCAATATCCTATAGCGTGTACTAATTCAGTTTAATTCAATGCAATCACACGTGCCAAACGCACCCCATGTGTAAGCAACAACGAGACAGTTTCTTTTTCATCGTATGTATCCGAAGAGACAGCTACAGGACAGAGCTTTTTCTCATCGTATGCCTCCGAAGAGACAGCTACAAGACAGTACTCGAGAAGTTCGTTGAAAATATTTTTTTCCCACTTGGTCCCGTAACATTTGGGCCCTAATTCAAGCTCCATTTTGTCCCAGAAGGCCCAAAAGTGGTAACCCACTACCACAGATTTTTAGTTTTGATCAAATGAAAAACGCAATTCAACGAGGAGCCACCACTCAACGTTTTATTAATCGTTCAATCTATAATGACACAGTTGGTAAAACCCATATTGAAAATTGAACCATAAGCTCACATCTCAGTTTCTTTCTCGGATATCAGTAATTACACGGCTTCAATCAATTACCAACCGAGACAAGATTGCCTTCACTTCTTGTGGACTTGCCTGCAAAATCAAGCTCATAAAGCCCCCAGACGAGTGCCACAGAAGCCAAGGCCACAGGCAATGGACCAAACATCCATAACAACATAGGAAAGCTCATGCAAAGAGACCGGTTCCCAATAAGAGCCAGCGTGAACCCTCTTTCAAAAATCGATTGTGTGTGTGCACGATATGAGAATTGATCATCACCACAAGCATTTACCATGAAGTTGGCATCGGTCAAGAACCCCAAAGCCACAGAGCTGCAAAAAAAGCTTACGACCAAAAAAATAGATGCCGAGCCGTACTTTAAAGGAAATATTCTGCCGGATTGTGACCCAAAAATTGCACTGTTGAATATGTGGCTTCCCTTATAAGCATTGTTCATCAGAGCTCCCAGTGCCAAGGTTATGAGTATGGCTATTTGGGCGGTGAGTATTGTTGCCATTAATGTGTTTCTCAAGCTTTGAACCGCTAACATTCCCTTCTTATCATCGCCCTAAACATGCATGCACGAAATTTCATTAGCCAAAAAATAATCATAATAATAATCCGTCATATTAGGATTGGAATATTCGGTGCCAACGTCTACATGTTATAGAATTTGAACTTGGCCTTGAACGCTTACCTCTTTTATGCCTTGAAACCAAACTTTTCTCCTTAATGCATCGATTCCAATTGAAGTATGCAAGGGCTTGGTCTTGAAGCTATGCCAAAGATTGGCATGATAACCTAGCATAAGAAAGAGACTCAAAGAGATTAACACTGAATCTAGAGACAGAAGCACTTCCATCTTTGATTTTGGAAACCAAGCAAACCCTATTTAATCTTGAGCACAAAATTCTCCGATCAGTGGATGCCACTGTGGTGGAGTTTATGTCATCACGTAATGCAACTTTGCTTTATTTATTTATTTTATGAGTGGTTCCGTTTTTATTTTATTTTATCCTTTTTTTTTTTTTGTTTCTTTTAGTGGATTCCACCGAGTGGACATTAAGGTGATATTTGTGGCAACTGTGCAATATATAAGATGCCAATTAATGGTAATTGGGCAATAGAACTTTTAATTTGCTCCATGCCATAATGCCCATTAAAATCTACATACCGAATATATACTGGCCAAATTTAATTGATAGCTTTAAGGCCTTTATTTAGTGTTTAATTATCATTATTATTCTTATTCTTAATATCACTAGTTTATGGTGGAGGTAAAAGGATAAAATGTAGTGCATGTACCTAACAAAATATATGAGATAATATACACAGACATATGCACAGAGTCACAGATAGACATAGAGATGGTCAATGGACCGAACGGCACGTGGCATGGCACGACACGGCACGTATGTAGGCTGGCTCAGGTTTAAAATTTTAGTTATGTGGCCTTAAAAGAACAGTACGATTAGAGATGGGTTAAAGTACGGCAAGAGAAAAAGTCTGTAATAAGAACATTTAACTTTTTTAATGAAAGTAAACTTAAATTTTATAATTTTATAAATAACTTGAAATTGAATCTTTTAATATATTTTATTAGCGCAGATTTTTTAAATTCATTTAATTCTTAGTTAAAAAAATACTATAATTGATTTATACTTATAATTTTTTAAATAAATAATTGATATCATGATTTTAATAAATAAAACTATAAATAGCATGATTTTATAAATATATATTAATATTATTATAAACTATGATATGTGACTTTATGTATATCCAAGTTAACAATTAAGTTAACCTTTAAGAAAATTTTATTATTATTGTTGTTGTTAGGTATTAAAAAAGAATTCTAATACCATAGGCTCAATTTTAGTAATTAAAAATGCATTCTCTTACTATTATTAGTTTATTATTATTGAATATGAACTTAAGTTTTAGATTTTTTATTCTATTAAATTTGAATAAATGCACACATGGACTTAAAAAAGTATATATGCTAGAAAAAAATACGCTAACAATTTGGCATGCACTCTTTAAAAAAAAAGAAAAAAAGAAAAAAACTTAGTGAGTTTTTTTCTTAGGCATGGCACGACACGACAAGTGTTGGCACAACATAAGATGGCACGACGCGTGTGGCCACTTGTGCCCGGTCAGGCCTAAGAAAAAAAAAATAATAATAAGGCACGGTATGACACAGCACTAGCACGAGGAAGAGCACTATCACGCGTGGATTTTCTTTTTATCGGCCCGACCCATTGACCATCTCTACACACATATAAACTGTGCTTTTGGGCCTTATGCCCTTGAGCTAAGAAGCCAATTAAGTTATAAATGGGCTTGTAAGGAGCTCAATATGTTGGGCTAACAATTGATTTAGAATTGTTTTAAGTAGAAATTTGTGAAAAATGGGTGGTCGTGTTAAATGTCGTGTTAGGTAATAATTTAAATTTATGTCGATCCAAACCTGACCCATTTAATAATCGTGTTAAAATATTGAGACCCAAACCCGACCCAAAAAAATAATCGGGTTACCAATAACCCGCTTAATATTTATATATTAAACAAAATTTACATCAAACATTTATATATTGTCGTACATACATAGATACATACATAATTTATCGATATTATAAAATATACATATCTACCAAAATATTACACATTTACACTATTGAAGTTTTAATTATATATACACAAATAATATTATATATCGATATTATAAAATATACATGCCTAATAATATTTTTACTCATTTACATTATTGAAGCTCTAAATGTATATAAAATTTTATAAATAAAATACTGTGTTTATATTCATCTTTTCAAAAAATAAAAATAAAAGAGGGAATCATCTATAATATTTGAGTTTTGATATGAGCAAATAATTATTTTAAAATAAAAAATATAATCGGGTCGTTGTTAGGGTAAATTTTATTTCTAACATGGAAAAAAATTGTCAATATTCGAAATAGAAATCGTTTAATAATGGTGTTAAATTCGACGACTCATATTTATTTATTTGTGTCGTATTCGTGTCGGATAATCACATCGTGTTAAATTTTGACATCTCTAGTTTTAAGTATGGTGTTATGTCATTATCATCGTCCTAATAATAGTTATAACAGGTGTTTGTTAGCGAGCAGCGACTACATGCAACTGTTATCTCTAAACCTTTACCAAAGTGTTTTGTTCCATTGACGTAACACAGGAGAAGAAGAGATTCTAGAAACTAACAAACTACGATGCTTTGGTCGGAAAAATTGAACTGGGTAGTTTTTTATTTTGTGGGAATTTTGTGTGTGTGCAGTCTAATCACAAACGTTAGTGGGTCGATTCACGAGTACACAAATGAAGCATTTTATCCAAAGTCGAATGCTTTCTTCTTCCATGGCGGCAGTGAAGGTCTTTACGCTTCTAAGCTTCTTCATTCCCCTGATGCTTCTTCTCCTGACAAGCCCCTCAAGGACAAGTCTTTCATTAGGTACTTATTTTATCTTTTTCAAAAGTTTTGAATTTTAAGTATCTAATTTTGGAACGCTGATTTCTTGCCTTTATTTCATTCACGGTTCAAGAAAATATAATTTGTTGCACAATATCTTAGTTTATATGTATGCTTAATGAATGACGAGATGAAATATTGGTGGCCTCTGACGGATCATCAGATTTGATTAAGCTATATGGTTGAGGGGTTTAGGTTTTTTGTTGATATGAATTTATTGAATTACATATTTTGATTTTTTAATTTTAATGATAATTAGCAAAAATGGGTTGTCAGGTTTGACACTGTTACATTTGTGAGGCCAAAAGAGTCTGTTAATAAGCAGAATGAAATGCAGACGATCACTGGGATGGTGGAAGCCATCATTCTTGAGGTGAAAGAGAGGGAAAGGATTGGAGGTTCTTTTCTGAAAACTGATCTCTTATGTTGCACACATAATCTCTCTAAGGAAGGATCTTGTAGTGTAGGAGAGGTTATTATTCACAAAGACCCAGAAAACCCTGAGTGGCCAAGACGCATCAAAGCTTTCTTTCAGGGGACCAATGAAGAAACTCAAATTTCTGAAGAAGTTGAAATTGAGAGGACTGGAATGTACTACTTGTATTTTATGTATTGTGATCCGCAGCTCAAGGGTACTATGATTAAAGGAAGGACTGTGTGGAAGAACCCAGATGGGTATTTACCTGGAAAGATGGCTCCTTTGATGACATTCTTTGGCTTCCTGTCTTTAGCTTACCTTGTGCTTGGCCTTGCCTGGTTTCTGAGGTTTGTTCAATTTTGGAAGGATATCATACAGTTGCACTATTATATCACAGGGGTTATTGCTCTTGGAATGTGCGAAGTGGCTGTCTGGTACTTTGAGTATGCCAATTTTAATTCAACTGGAAGCAGACCTATGGGAATTACATTGTGGGCGGTAACTTTCACCTCTGTTAAGAAGACTGTGTCTCGCCTTCTGCTGTTGGCAGTTTCTATGGGCTATGGTGTGGTAAGGCCAACTCTTGGTGGTTTAACCTCAAAAGTTATTCTTCTTGGTTTAGTGTATTTTGTTGCATCAGAGGCTCTTGAAATCTTTGAAAATTTGGGGAATATCAATGATTTCTCCAGCAAAGCAAAGTTATTTTTCGTGCTGCCTGTTACCATTCTGGATGTCTGCTTTATTCTCTGGATTTTCTCATCATTATCTAGAACTTTGGAGAAACTTCAGGTAATGTTCTGCTTCATGCTCTCATTCCATCCAGATGGATAGATAAAACTTTAGACGGTGCATGCATCTGCTGATTAGGGCCCCATCGGGGTACTAATCTGGTATAAAATAAATATCACATTCAGTACCTTCTGGTACTGTTCTCTCTGTAATTTTCATAGGGGTTTGGGGTTTTGGAATGTGGATAGAACCCCGGGACGAGATATTTTATGAATCTTCCGTTTATGTCCGACCACTAAAGTGATACATTTATTCCCCTATTAGTTTTTGTTATTTTTGTGGATTTTCTTCTTTCTTGTTGTAGATGAGGAGAAACCTTGCTAAGCTGGAGCTGTACAGAAAGTTTACCAATGCCCTTGCGGTGTGCGTGCTGCTCTCTATAGCTTGGATCGGCTTTGAGGTAATAAGTTTTATTGCAATTAAAAATGCTATGGCTCTCATGAAAGATGAAATTTGCTGGAATATGTTCACTTATACATTTATCTAAACGGCACTGATAATTTGTAGCTTGCCTGAATTGTCTTGGCTCAGCTATACTTCAATGCAACTGACCCATTAAATGAGCTGTGGCAAATTGCCTGGATAATTCCAGCTTTCTGGGCTCTGCTTGCATTCATTCTTTTGGTGGTGATATGTGCTCTTTGGGTTCCTTCACGTAACCCTACCAGGTACTTGCTTCGACTTATCGCTTTCATTGCTCTTTGTTGTCTGTTACTTGTTGCACTAGCACTATGGTTGCATCTGTTTTTTTTTTCCCCCTGAAAGATGGAGTTGCAGCTGTCATTCTGCCACAATCAGCATATTTATATCATTACGTCCTCTAATTTTTTAACCCAAGCTGTCACCAACCTTTTACAGCAGATGGTTCTCCTTTTGTTTTTTTCCCTGCTTGTTACACCCCACGCCCTTCCTCGTCACACATTAACAGAAATCAAACATAATAATCCGGCTCAACATACAAAAAGGAAATTGTCATAGTCCCCTTCAAACTTGCCCGATATATAGCTCTTCTATTATGAGTTTAGTGATTTTGCAAATGAAGTTTAACTTAAAGAATGGCAATGAAATAGCTACCTTTTCTTCTCTCTGTTTTTTTTATCACAAAGTGTAATTCTACTTACTCCAAATATATATATTTTGAGTGTGTATTCTTATATGGATGACCTACAACAGCTAAACCATGAGAATAATATACTACTACTAATTTGGTGTGGAATTGTAGATATGCATACTCAGAGGAAATGGGGGATGACTTCGATGAGGAGACTGTCTCACTGACCAGCAGTGGAATAAAAACAGTGGAAATGGCAGCTAATCTTGGAGAAGATCTCGAAGAGGATAAGCGGGAATAGATTGTCATCCTTCCTGTACAAGGCAACTCCTTTTTGAAGCATCAGCTGCACGTCCTGGCATTTCTCTGTGAATTTTTTTTTACTACACAATTTGTGTTGTATGTACAAAGCACTAGTGAATGTGAATGTAAAGCAAACAGTGAAACACAAGTTTTACAGCTGAAACTCTAGTCTTCTGACCATCAGAAATTTAGGCAATATAGTAAAACGCAGAGAACTTTAATCTATTCTCAGATTCTTATATTGTATAATATATATGCTCTTAAGTCTTACTTTCACGACAACTCTGTGCAAGCGTATTTGTTTCGCCCACGTTTTTGCTCTGCACGGTATTTGTAGCTTTTGATTCTTGTACACTTCAATAGAATCCTTTTAAGCATGAAACTCGGCGGTGCTGCGGCGGCCAAATCAGCACTTCCTTTCACACTTTGGACAACTTTCCCTGGGCTCGAAATATATTAAAAAAAAAAAAGAAGAGAAGATCCAAAAAGAGAAAGGGAGAGTTTTCTGCTTACTGGAGGCCCAATAGAAGAACCCGTAACTTAATTCAGTGCCCATGGATTCCCACCGAACACCCGAAAGGGCTTGCCTCTCTCAAAAGTCAAAATGATCAAACCTATCCTTTTCAGTTCTTTCAAATTTCACATTCATCTCCTCCACAAAAACAAAATTTCACATTCATCTTAGTAACAGATTATTGTCCACACAATAGAGACCGAAGGCTTCGACTACTCTAATTACAAGGTAATTTAATTCATTCAGCACTTGTTTATGTTTATTCGTACAAAAATTTAACATTTTTCATGAAATTTATTGTTGTATGAGACCATTTTCCCAAAAGTTGAATGAATGTCCCTGGGTAAAAAACTGGATTTTGATTAGTGGGTATTTGTTGATTCTTGTTGAACAGTTGAAGGAAGAACATGGGTGATGCCCATCATTATCATCATCATCACCATCATGGAGCTAGCCCATATGATGATCCATTCTTGAGGTGCTGTTGCTGCCCTTGCTTTATGGTCTCATCTATTTTCACTGGAATCCGTAGATGCATATTTGTGGCTTGTTATCCTCTCCTTCGCTGCTTTGGATTAGATGATTCCAGTCACCACCATCATCACCGCGGCCATTTCCATTGAACCAATTTACGTTCTTCCATTCAATTCCTGTCGTTTCACTATTCAATGTTCTCTCTCTCTCTTTCCCATAATTGCAAGATTTCAATATGATTTGTGAGTTCAATTAACAATTTTTCTTTTATGCAATATTGTTTGTTACATAATCGGCGCGCGCAAGATTCTAAACTGTGTTCCATTTTTTATGAACTGTTTGTTGACCAAAAATTTAACTTGTGCTAGTTCTTAGATTCTTCATGGACATGATAGTGTCTATAATTCTTACCAACGAAAATTTTAAGAGTATCTCCAGGATCCTAATATTTGATTTCTTTCCTCTTGACCTACTGCCTTGAAATGTCATTGCCAGCTAGAAATAGTCTCATTTTTTTTCATTTTATTTATTTTTTGTCAAATCTTCATGATCAAGATGTGCAAGTCATTTTCTTAAGATGGAACACACTAAAAAATGGAAAATCACTTCCCTTAAGTCTCTTTTATGAACTCTGCAACACTAGGACTTCTCAGTCACGAAGTCAACGGTTCCAATTCATTCTGTATGGAATCTGCTATGAATTCGATATGCCAAAACTCTCCGGACTTTGAATGAAATTTCAGATGATGAAGATGATGAGATCATGCAAAATCATGATCAAAACCTGCACCAAGATTGGGGTTTACTTGCTTCGGCTGCCTATCAGCAGCAGCTGTTGAAAGACCAGGGCTTTCTGCCACTGCAATAATCCTTGTATCCACTGTTCAACCGTAAGAAATCGCCTCATGCATGACACATTACGTAACGATGATTGGCATGAGACCAACTTATAGCTCAACAATGGAACCACCTGCAAGGCTGTAACGAGAAGAGGAGTGATAGTTGAGAATCATCAGTGCGGCAACTTCTTCCTGATACACCTTCAGGCCATTGATGCTTCATATAATCTTTCTGGAGGGCAACAATGCGATGCTGTCGAGGAGAATTTCAGGCTAACGATCCTCTGCTTATACGTTCTCACAAGACAACTTGATAATTTAAAAGTTGTATGCATGGTTCTGATCAAAGTGCTGGTACTTCTCATTTAAAATAGAACCGAGTGAGAAGAAATTGAAACGACACTCAAGCTTTGACCAATATTATTATAACTCGTTAGCTCTGCTATAAGTTTATTGTACAATTTAGAAGCCTCTTTTAAGGTTCAAGCGTTTGCAGTTTGATTTATTTTATCTAGCATAGTGATCATGTTATTTACGGGGAAGTAGAGTATTTTCTTTTGCAACACATAACCCATGGAACTCTGATTTTGGTAAGCTTAGGGGCGGGGGAGTAAATTTTGGCGTAGATTTTAATTTTATATTAGTAAGCTAAAAAGGATAACAAAATCATAAAACCCAAATATTGCACAAGCTCTAGGGGTGGTAAAAAAGTCAGTACGCCTGCTATCCTTATCCCATGGGTTGGACTGTCCATATCATTGATACTTGTGAACGCCCAAGGTCAAGAAAAAAGTGGCCGGGTCAGTAAAGTTCTGTTATAAATAAAAAATAAATTTAATTTAAATAAAAAAAGAAAAAACTCAAAATACCAAATTAACTTAATTTTTTATATTAGTATTTATTATTTATTAGATTATATTACTAAAATTTTATGTATTAAACTATTATTCTATTATGTATTATATAATTATATTTAATTTAAATATTTTTTAATAAAAAAATATTTTATAATTAATTTAAAAAGTTTAGGTCCGGCCCTAGTCCAGCCCAGGTTTGTATAAGCTCAAGCCCGACCTATCCAATTTAGGCAGACTTTTAAAGGACTTAAATCTTGGGGGTGATATGGGCTTGGGCCTGGGCTTTAAAAAACCTGACCCGAACCCATAAATTACCATCCTGTTAGCTCAGCGTTTTACGTGTCCCAGTATTGTCTCTTTCAGCCACATGTGATTCCACACTCACGTTTTTCATGCTCCTGAGTCCTGCCCGTTTGTTTTTATATAATAATTTCCAAAATTATATAAAATCCGGGATATTATATTGCCCATCAAATCTTATTCATATTGACTGCGATGTAATTCTTTAAACTAATTTAAATTCGTATGTTTGTAATTTTTTTTAATAATCAATTCAAATTTGTTGGTTGCAATGCAAGTGATATTATCTTATTTTCTTTTGAAAAAATGGAGCTCGAGCGATTTTCCGCAAACGACGACGGCTAAGGGTGACGTGTAGGAATACGGTCAGTAAAGACAACACGTGGATAACATGCAAGCATTACGATCGATTAACTCCGTGGGTCCCACGTCTGAGCACGATATGATATGGAAACGACAATAAAAACAAAATGCCGCGAGAAGGAAAAAAAAAAAAGAGCATTGATTAATTCGATCAACGGCAATTATCCGGCCACCTGTAATTCAATGAATCAATTAATCTAATCTCATCTCAACTTTCAAGTCCGCAATGGGGGCATCTGCTTTTTAGTTTTTAGATGAAGGGATCTTTCTTTTTTATTTCTAGATTCTACATATTAACGTTTAAAAAAGGACCACCCTTGCAGTAAAAGGTTGATTTTTTTTTTTTTCCTAAAATGAGGAAAAGATTAGATTTTGGCGAGAGTAATTGACACGTATTTGAGTCCAAGTCTCATTTTACTTATAGAAATGACCCCTTATTTACGTTCAAACAAATCCTTTTGTAAGCTTCTATAAGAATTCAGCTAGAGATTACTTAACAGAGGCGGAAATCTTTTCTGCTTATAAATTGAATTTTTAAAATAATTTTATCGAATTTGTCGGTTTGTTGATTGATAATTTCTTCGCTTCCAATTGTTTTTTTCATCAATTTCAGCTTTTTTTTTAATTTTTAAATCTGGGTTTCTAAAGTCAATAAATAAGGTTTGGTGATCTGGGTAGTTCTCTTTCGATCAGTTGGTTGAGGAGAAAGATTGAGAATCAGCTGCAAAGATGAGGGAAAAGCTAGGGTTTTTGGTGGGTATTTTGTTTTTACTATGTGGTTTAAGTTTTGGAAGATTTGTTGTGGAGAAAAATAGCTTGAAAGTGACATCCCCAGAGAAAATCAAAGGAGTTTATGAATGTGCAATTGGGAATTTTGGGGTTCCTCAATATGGAGGAACTTTAATTGGTACCGTGGTTTATCCAAAAGCCAATCAAAAGGCTTGTAAGGGTTTTGATGAAGTTGATCTTTCCTTCAAGTCAAGGCCTGGGGGATTACCCACTTTTCTCCTTGTTGATCGAGGAGGTGAGATTTTTAAATTTGATGATTTTGTTCGTTCTATGATGTTTGTTTTGAATGAAGTTAAGAGCTTGTTTGTTAAATTCATTTAATTGTTTGTTCATATGTAATTATGTTTGGTTTAATTGTTAAATTGGATCGCTTGATGTAATTAAGGAATGTTGTTGTATATTTTGTTTCCTTGTATACTTTCATTTGTTTCAAGTGTATGGTTTTGTTTGTTTGATTGATTTTTTAAAGATCGTGGCTAGTTAAATACTTTATGCATGTTTGTTGGCGCTTTTTCTTTCCTATGAAAATTCATCGAGTTAAGAAAGTAGATGTTTTTACCAGTCTGACAAGGGGAAGTCAGGTCTGGTATTCAGGTTGGTCTAAGGTTGGTGCTTTGGGAATTCTAGTAGTAGAAATTTGTTAATATAAAAATTTCATGAAAATTTACGTTGTTGATGTCTTGCCTGAGTCAAATTATGGTATTCCAAATCATGCTTTTGAAATTTTTGTAACTATATCATGTAGAGACTGGCTTAGAATTTCAGTTGATTTCTTTGTTCCAATTTTATTTATTATAGACAAGCTGGTAATGTACCTGGACCACTCCCACTTGCAGATTGTTACTTCACCTTGAAGGCCTGGAATGCGCAAAAAGGTGGAGCTGCTGCTATTCTTGTGGCAGATGATAAGACTGAACCTTTGATTACCATGGACACCCCTGAAGAAGAGAATGCAGACGCTGAATATCTACAAAACATCACCATTCCCTCAGCCCTTATAAGCAAATCTTTGGGCGACAGTATCAAGAAGTCTCTAAGTGGTGGGGAAATGGTCAACATGAATCTAGATTGGACAGAGGCTCTTCCGCATCCTGATGAACGTGTGGAGTATGAATTCTGGACAAATAGCAACGATGAGTGCGGGCCAAAGTGTGAGAGCCAGATTGATTTTGTTAAGAACTTCAAAGGAGCTGCCCAGATACTTGAGCAGAGGGGTTACACTCAGTTCACCCCACACTATATAACTTGGTATTGTCCGGAAGCATTTATTCTTAGCAAACAATGCAAGTCCCAGTGCATCAACCATGGTAGGTACTGTGCGCCGGATCCTGAGCAGGACTTCAGCCGAGGGTATGATGGAAAGGATGTTGTGGTTCAAAATTTACGTCAAGCTTGCTTCTTTAAAGTGGCCAATGAAAGCAGAAAGCCATGGCTTTGGTGGGACTATGTGACTGACTTTGCAATCCGGTGCCCAATGAAAGAGAAGAAGTACACCAAGGAGTGTGCAGATCAAGTTATCAAATCTCTTGGTAGGTCAAAGCCCTCATATTTTGTGGATGTTCTAGATTGTTATGTGTGACAGTATGTTCTATTTCTATCTCCCTAGTAGAAATTGTGGATTCTGCATTATTTGCTTTAGCTCAACTCTTAGGTACTGTTACAATTTCTCATTTGTTTGCTATATCTTGGTAAATTGAACCACAAGGCATAAGCATAGGCTTATTTTCTTTCTGTCATATTCTTGGAGACTCCAAATTTCAATTCATTTTCAATTACCTTTTGCATTCACACTTTTAGTAATAGGATGCTTCGGACACTTGCATTTCACAGAATGTAGTGACCGTGTGTTGCCATCATTTTAGTGCAGATGCTTTTTTGTTTTTCTTTCTTCCCTTGTGCATCACCTTGTCAGCATATATGAAATGGCATAATTTATTTTGCTTAAATGCCTCTGAATTTCATCTCTTGTTATGTTGGGGCCCAAGAAATCTCAGCCACTTCATCTTCTGTGAGAGACTGATGATTTATGTCTAGCTAATCGAGTTCTGGAGGTTATAAGCCTACTGTGGAATGTTTTAAAATTTGCTTCTTTTGTGATGTGTTTTTTAGGTGTTGACCTCGAGAAGGTAGATAAATGTGTTGGAGACCCTGAGGCAGATGTGGACAATCAAGTTCTTAAAACCGAACAAGATGCACAGGTTAGCTCATAAAAGGCCTATATATATCCTTTTTCTTTCTATAGATTTAATATATTTAATATTTGTCTATCCTATTCAACTCTTCTTCATGTGTGGTTAGATTGGAAAAGGCTCCCGTGGAGATGTTACTATACTGCCAACACTTGTTATTAACAATAGACAGTATAGAGGTGTGAACTAAGAGCTGGGTTGAATATATCTTTAAGCTATTTGACTGCATGTTGCAAATAGTTAAATTCCATTTTTCTGATTTCAGGTAAGTTGGACAAGGGAGCAGTTCTCAAGGCTATTTGTGCAGGTTTTCAGGAGACTACAGAGCCAGCCATATGCTTAAGTGAAGGTTAATGCCATTATTTTTTAGTCATTCAATTTGTTGTATGATCACCACTGTTTTACTGGTTGGAGGTTGTTATTGAGGCAGTATTCATTGTTTTGATGTGATTTTTCGCGGCAGATATTGAAACTAATGAATGCTTAGAAAACAATGGTGGGTGCTGGCAGGACAAAGGCGTTAACATAACAGCATGCAAGGTATTTTTGTGCTCAAACCTTCTGTGGGAAAATCAGCTGTGAAATCTTGAATGTTTACTCCATTTTGTCATTTTCTCCCCAAATTTACACACATTTATTTTGTTACAGGATACTTTCCGGGGAAGAGTGTGCGAATGTCCTATAGTACGAGGTGTGAAGTTTGTTGGTGATGGTTATACTCATTGTGAAGGTAATGATTCTGCATGGAGTAAGAGTCACTGGCATTTATTTTTAGTTTCTATAATCAAGCCCTAAGAACATGCTAGTTTCCAGAACAGCAAAATCTGTAGGATTACGGGACTTGGGAACTGTGGGCATTTTTCGTCATTGTGCTTTTGGGTCTTATTTTGTCTTTGTTTGGAATTTAGTTGGTTACCATGCATACATTTCCAATATCAATCTTTGGGTGGTGCTTACTTCTTTGTATCTTTACTTGAAGCATGGTTTTCAGCATCCTGCTTCTATTTTTAGGTTTCCTAGCACACTAATAAAATTTGCTATTTCAATCATGACTTGTATCTGTTTGGTTTTATATATATATATATATATATATATATATGCACACACTCATATATCATTTCTCTGTTTGTTTGGTTGAATAGCTTCAGGAGCTTCACGCTGTGCAATTAATAATGGAGGGTGTTGGAAGAAAATCCAAGATGGCAAATCTTTTTCTGCTTGTGTTGTAAGTAACATTTACTGTTGATCTTTGTCTCGCTCTACCCCAAAAGAATTGTTAAAAAATAGTTCTTTCTAATTTTTTTTTTTTTTTTTTTTTGGGTGGGGTTTATAATGGATTCTTCAGGAGAATAGCTTGCATGGTTGCAAGTGTCCACCTGGATTTAGGGGTGATGGAGTCAACAACTGTGAAGGTACTGGCAGTTGGTTTTTCCATTTACATCATAATTTACTTTGGCGTTTCACTTTGTGTAATAGTAAAATTTGAGACGACATTTACCATTTTCTCTTCTTCTCCTTGTTTCTCATCTCTCTCTCTCTCTCTCTCTCTGTTCTCCCTCCACCATCTTTTAAAAGTAGTTTTGCTTTGTTCACTTCCACAAATATTCTTGGATTAAGATCTGGAAAATGATTTCAACATTCTGGTTTTAAATAAGTCTTCTCTTTTGCGGATTTGTGTGCGTTTCAAGGGGGACAGCAAACTTATGGAATAATTTTTTTTCCCCATTCTTCAACTCTCCAAGCTCTTGCACAGTTAAGTTGCCCTGTTGGAGAAAAAATCACGAGTTTTTCTTGCATTTTGAGAATTTCTGCTGTTTACTGATTCCAACCGCTGTGGGCTCTCTGTACAAATATGATTGAACCTTTTTTTTGGTGGCCAGAAGCATGTCACCTTTTGTGGATAAAAGGGAGATTCCAACATGCTGGTTTAAACTATCTTTTCATCCGCCTAAAACTTTTTTTTTGGGGGTTTCAGATGTGGATGAGTGCAAAGAGAAGCTGGCATGTCAATGCCCAGAGTGCAAATGCAAAAATACATGGGGCAGCTACGAGTGCAGCTGTGGCAGTGGATTGTTGTACATGCAAGAGCATGACACCTGCATAAGTGAGTTCCCTGGGACTCAATTTACCTGTTCAACAAAAAATGCGTAATGTTGGCAAACATAAGATCCGTCTTTTTAATCCTGGAATAACCTTTTGGACTTCCTGTGAACCCATTTTAATGCACTCAACTCTCTGTCTCTCTCTCTATATATATACCAAACTATGGTTAGAACATCCTGGTGCCAAGTATCTGGACAAAACATATTTCTCATTCTCCACATTGTGAACATTTTCTTGAAACACCTGTTGTTTATGATGCTTCTGTGTTACTGCTATTCTGTTACTGCCCTTCCACCTTTATTTCCTTGCCATTGATTATTGTTTTATTTGAAAAATGCAGGTAAAGATGTTAGATCAGAGGCTAGCTGGGGCTTTGTATGGATGGTCATTCTTGGCTTAGCAGCTGCTGGCGTTGCAGGATATGCATTTTACAAGTACAGAATCCGGGTATGTCCTGATTGTTTAACTAATGTCCAAGATCTTTCTTTTATTTAGTTCAGGTTCCATTTTTCAAATCGAAATTGAAGTTGTCAGCCCATCCTCAATTCAAGTCCCAATCAATATGATTAGGGCCATACTGTAGTAGTGAAAGTAGAAAGATTGTAATGCTAGCGCACTGATGGGTGATGTAGTGGAAGTATTGCTAAAGATGGTCAATTTAAGAGAAACTTAATTCAGGCTACTAATAACAATTTGTTTAGGCTGGGAGTTGACTTAAGCTAGATCACTGATCATGTTAATGTTTGTGAATCACTGCAACACTAAGCATTACTGTATCACTGAGATGAAGGACAGCTAACATTATTACTGTTTTCCCAGTGTCCTTTCTTTGGATGTTGGAATGAGTTTGTTAATTCTACTTTCAAGTTTCCATAGGAGTCTCATCATTTGCAGTGTCTTTTTTTTCAACAGAGATATATGGATTCAGAGATACGGGCCATCATGGCACAGTACATGCCATTGGATAGTCAAGCAGAGGTTCAGCATGCTTCCCACGGTGATGTTTAAGAGCAGGGCCCGTCGGCCCAGAAAGAAGGGGACAATGTCAGAAGAACATAATGCTCTATCCACATCTTCTTGATACCATGTGGTGTAATGTTTAACCTATTACCTGGCTTATATGCTCGGTTAGCATTACAAATTTACTATTTACTGTGAGTGGAGTTAGTTTGTTTGTAAATTATTTAAATTATAACCGATGCACATAATGCCCAGCAGCACAGGCAATTTTTCGTTGAATGGAAAAAGTTTTAATGATTACCCAAGTTTCAGTCCGACGGCTCATTATGCAATGTTGCCTAGGTGGTCATTCAGCTCTTCATTTTGTAACTTTCCTGTGTCTTCAATTGGTAATGGTTTGCAGATTTTATTATTATTATTATTATTATTATTATTGAGGGTTTGCATATGAATAAGCAAAGGTGATAAAAGTTTCTTTATCCATGCACACTAAGCAAAATCTTTTAGACATCATTCGGATCATTTGGAGAGTTATTAGCAAGTAATTTTTATTTCTTGTGTCTTTTATATTTATTTAAAATTATCTTTGCACTATCGTTATTTTATTATATGTATATTTAATCATCACAAAATTTTAACATATTATTTTTATTATTTTTATTTTTAAATTTATATTAATTAATAATTTTAACACTAAAATTAGTTATTTTATTCTTAAATAAATTAAAAGATTATATTATTTTATAAAATTTTAAAAAATAAAAAAATTAATTACTAGAATATTTTGAATTTAATAAAATAAATAAATCTAAAAATTTAAGATGATAATTTGTAAATGAAATTATAATTATAAAAATTAATATCTGGCAATTATAAATTTTGTAATTAAATTAAGTATAGGAAAATTTACGAAAATTAACATGAAAAAAACCCTCTGTAATTATTGTAAAATTTCCATAATTAATATTTACAAATTAAATGAAATAAAAAAAAATTAATATGATTTATAAAAAAAATTAACATATTAGATAGGAGATTTATTTATTATATTTAATATTTATTATATTTAATTTACAGATATTTTTGTAATTATAATTTTTTATTTTTTAAATTTTATATAATAAAATGATCTTTTAATTTATTTTTTTAGTGTTAACGTATTTTATTGATATGAACTTAAAAATAAAGGTAATTAAAAAACTGTAAAAATTTAGAAATAGTTCAATATATATGTGATAAAATAAAAATAGTGCAGAAATAATTTTCCTTTATTTATCTTTCAAGCTAAAAATTTTTTACCTAGTTAACGAAAGTGTAATTTATATCTAAAGTATCAATAAAAGAATAATCCTTAATTCTTATTATTATATGAGGGAAAAGAATTTTGAAAAAAAAAATTGAAAATAGATTTTTAATAAGAACTTACTTAAAATTTCTATTGATTTAAATTTTCTTTTTTAAAACATAGTCTCCATTGTTTCATCAAAAATTTATTGTTTAAAGAGACATTTCGGATAAGTGTCAAGAATTTAAAAGTATTTATAAAAACATATTTTTAAAAATAATTTTGATGAACTTTTAAAAGGCCAGCTGAAACAACTTTCTCTTTCTTCAGTCAGCTTTACGACCCTTTTCTCTTCTTTCATTTCAGGTTCATTAGGCCATTTGTAATGGGAACACCATTTTAGTGTAACACCAACACTAAAAATATACTTTTTTCACACTAAATTACTATTTCATCTCCAATTCATTTACACAAAAAAGAATATTGCCATCTCTAATGGGTAACACTATTTTGGTGTAACACCAACACTAAAAATATACTTTTTTCACACTAAATTACTATTTCATCTCCAATCCATTTACACAAAAAAGAATATTCTTCTTTTTATTCTTTTAATTCTTAAGAATTAATTTAATTAACACAATAAATATTACTATTAATATAGATAATTAAGTAATAAGTAATTTTATATCGATTAACAAAAAAATATAGAAAATTATTAAATTTATGTTTAATTAACTAAATTAGTACATTATGAAAATTAAACATTACGTTAATATAGAAAAATATAATAACAATAATAATAATCTAATTATTTGAATTATTAAATTCATAATAATATTGGCCAATATTTTGATGATATTAAAGGATCTAATAATGATCTCCAAGATTATTAAATAATTGTTCTAATTTATGCTAGTAGTAGTAGCTTTTTAATTTATATTAATTTAATTTTGTATTTTTAATTTTATAATATGTAATCTAGTAATTAATGTTATTGATATTTTATTATTATTATTAATTTTTGTGTTGAATATTTTTTATTTAAATTATTAGTATAATATTTAAAAAATAATAATAATAATAACTTAAAATATTATATAAAATAAGACATATATGTAAATAAAAAATAAAAATAAAAATATTTAAGACTTTTTTTTCCTAACACTAAATAAATAATATTGGACCATATTTAATATAATACTATTTATAATACCATTTTAATATTAATTTTAATATTTTATTAGAGATATATTTTACATTAAAAATAATATAAAAAATAATTTAGTGTCCCATTAGAGATGCCCTTACTAACTACTGGGGGTCATTTGTGGATGCGTTTCGTCCAGCTCCGTCTCCGTGGGCATGCCCCACTTCATTAAAGGGTGTCCTTCACACACAATTCACAGTGACAAGTCATATTGATAATGATTACGAGAATTCTTGCAATCACAAGCATAATCTGTCTGCCAAAACGCGGGAAAAAAAAATTACTACTACTGAAAATTCTTGAATCCTTGTAATCCCTGATCAAATCAAAACCAGAACAAGCTCACTGGTTTCTTATTCCTGTCGTCAAGTTGCAATTTTACAACAGTGCAAAGTAAAACTACATGTCGAGGGCTTATACTCCAGATCCATCATCATAGTCATCATGCTTTTGCTTCAGATATCTTTTGAAAATCCACTTTGTCACAAGATATGAAGTACTCTGGAAATTCCATATGGAACTTAAGAGCATATCCCTTTTATTTCTGCAAAAAAGATATGGAATCTGAATCTCTTACTCGTCGTTATGAAATACAATAATGAGAATAAGAGGCTGTTATTAAAAAGAAACAGACTGATTTACATTTGTCTGTAAGAGAGTACCTCAAAATAAATAATTCTGAAGAGCCAAACTAACCAACCTTGACCAAAGGGATCAATTTTCAGTGCCATATTCCATATCCGACCCTTTTCTCCACTTCTTCTCAACTGTGATTCTATAGAGATAGAATGCCACCATTGCACCACTACACAAGGAAGCAAAGTCAAACAAACCGAATAAAAGTCAGTATAAACTAAAGTCAAATTGATAGTATGCTAGAGAAGTGTAACAACATAAAAGGGTAAGATTAAAAAGCTTTCAAACCTGACAATGGTTATCAAAAGATTTGGAAACATTAACCTCTGAAATGTGTCAAAATAAAGAAACAAATTAATAGTCGGGTATTTAATAGGTGCATTAAGCATTTATAAACAAAATGAAACTTCTGAGAAATATCTTTACCTGAAACAACAAGCGTATCTCCCTTAAGAATATTACAGTTGCTATTGCTGCATATCAATATCATATAATCCCATTAAAATAAAAATAAAGAGTAAGACTACACCATTATAACAAATGAAAGTTTCCATTTCAATTTCTTCCTCCAACTTCAAAACAAATGGTAAACCCGATCCCACAGTGCAATCACTATATATTATGTAAAGATAAATTAAAGAGTAAGACATTATGACAATAGTGTAGGCAGCCTACCCCAAGCAGAATACAATGATAAAAAGCTACTCATCCTTAAAGAAGTGCGCTCTTTATTGAGAGGTTAATAAAGCTTAGCATGACTCAGTGCGTCATGGTGGATTTAAGAGTTCCAAAGAAAAAATGAATTCCATCTTTTGCCATAGAGAATGAATTAACAACAGTGCAATGAGTCCAAAATACAGTGATTTATTAGCTGTTTTTATTAATATTTTTTTGTTATCTCAATTGTAAAATAAACCACGCGCTGACCTGCTTGTCCTTTCAAGGCTACAGGAGATGTTTTCCCTTTCTTATGTGACCGCAAACTTGCTATGCTTAAAGCCAAAAGTGTACCCCCCAGAATAATACCAAACCTGACGGCAGGTATGCTGCCGGTTACCATGAAAGAAATGAAGCCACCAAGAGTAAGAAGCAAGCCTGCAACAAATAAGAACTATCATAACATGTACAAGAAAGGTCAATGGGCGGAAATGCATTGTAAATCGTCCAGTTAACTGCTAGCATATATGAAAAGTACCATATGGTATTCCAAGGTAAAAGTCCCGGAGTGTAGAAAATTCTTTCACATCATCAGTTGGTAATGTAAATGCTTCCACAATCTCCTTCACTTCAGGGTTATTCTCTGTAGCCTCCGTCAGATATTTTTTACTGTCGTCACTGAGTTCCTTTGCTACAACAGTCAGATCCTTCCTTGCCTTCTCTGCTTCAATTTTCAACTGCTCTGCAGTTTCTTTCAAGATGGCAATAGCTCTCTTAGAGTATATCTCATATGCTTCTTGTGACACACTCTGCACCTTTATTGCTTGTTCTCTGAAAGCAGCAAGAGTCTGTTTCCATGCTTCTTCTGATTCTTTAGCAGTTGCCTTGATTTCACTGCTCTCCTCCGACGACTTCTACATGAAAATTAAGGAAGCAGGACACTATTAGTTCATGGCAGCAAGATAAATCCTAGGAACTCCCCCAAGAAAGGCGTGAACACGAAAAACTGAGGCTCCATAGAATAATAGTAGTAAATTTTGCAATGAGTAACAAACTCTTCTCAATTAGCGGCCAGACAACAGGCCTGTAAGAGGTCATAACAAACTGTCCCTATATTGAATTTTTTGCTTTCGTAAATGCCTCATCAAAGGGGACGAACTAAAGAAAACAAACCCAATTCAATTGCCAAGTTTTCCCCAAAAAAAGGTAGACTGGTTAAAAATGCAGCTTCATTATGTTAAAAAATTAACATTCATGTTCACTATTCTCTTCACAGAAATCAGCAATTTATCACTCACGTTAACCACACGCAATAAATAAAAGGACACATTTTTATGGAATTATAAATTTAGCAGCGCCAAATTCCCCACGCTAAGGTACTAATAAGTGATAAGAAGGAAATAACAGAATATAGAAAGCTTACCGACTCCTCGTGGGAAGCTGAGAAAACGACGGTGGATCGATAAAACGACGACCTCCGTCGTTCTGGCAACTGAAATCCAACTCCAATCCCTTTCGCGGCAACTTTAACACGTGGAGCAATCGAGACTCGTTGACCGCGAGACTGGACCCGCATACATGGTGAGCCATACAACGCCTCAGAACCAAAGCTAAGTCTGGGGTTCGGGTTAGGGTTCTTGGTTGACAATAATTCAATTGAGACACTCATATCGCTTCCTTCGTCTAGAGAGAGAAAAAAAAAACGGGATTACAAATTCAGACTGCTGGCGAAGCAATCGAGGGGGAATAAGAGCTAGCTTACATTTAGGGTTTTAAAAAGTTAGCATTTTTATGACTAAGCTTAACTTTTGACTAGCTAAGTCACTGTTTGTGATTGATATGGTTGATCTAACCGGGTCAAGTGTGCTCGTTTAAATTTTTTTTTTTAATTTGTTATTATTAGATTTTATTTTGGGTGGAACTTTTGTTAACTAAATAAGATATTTTATTTCTGTTAATAAAATAGAGGTTGGAGATTTTTTTTTTTAAAAAAAAAAATGGATTACTTAAAATATCTGCTATTTATATTATATTCTTATTTTATTTATCTAATAATATAATTAAAAAAATTTATCCGTTAATAAAAATTTTATTGACAATTAAATAATTAAAAATTTTCAATGAAAAAACCACTAAAAAAAATTTACTCAAAGACTAAATTTTATTGGAATAGGTAGAGCTAACGCCGGCAAAATGCGTTGAGACGTTCGAAACTGAGAACCTTGTAGTGCCTTAGCGACACGTAAACAACAAAAGTTATAAGTTGTGGGGTCCCGTGGAGCTTTGGCATTGGTGTTTCGATATGGTACAAGAAGTAATTGCTGGTCCTCATGTAATATTTGTTAGATTTCTTTTAATAAACGAGAAAAAAAAATATTATTATTTTTTTAATTTATCTCACCCTGCGGATGTTTATTTATTTTTTAACAAAAGAGATTATTAGGTTACAAAATTTTGATAAAAAATGTAAGATTAAAATGTCTTAACAGAAAATAAGTTGATTGATAACTATCTTAAATCGAAATGACTCTCGTATTTTATAGCCGCCTCGCGCGCGCCGTCTGCGAGATGGGTGCATATAAAGGCCCTTTCTCCGATTTGAACGCGATAAAATGGGCAAGATCAAACAAACATTTTCTGGACTAATTAAGTAAATAGAAAGAACCAGGCTGGCGTATTAAACTCTTCCCTCACAGGTGAGGAAAGGGTTCAGCCTCCATGAAAGATTGCGGGGTTTAATTTATAAAGTCTTCCTTCGCCGAGAAATTGAAGGTAGTCTTCTCCCAATATAGGAGTTTGGCGTCGCCGAATATTTGAGAGGTTTAAAATCTGACTATATCGCGTGATGTAAATTGGATCTCGATGTCAGATGATTGTAATTATCATGAGCAATAATCTCTTCAAAAAAAAAAATAAATAAATAGAAAGAACACGCAATTGAGAGCAAACACATGCATTAAACATTAATACTTCAGGCAACTATCTGGACCGCTCCTCTGATGACAAGGACTTCTTAAAAACAAAAAAAAAAAAAAGCTCAGAGCAAGGCCCTCGCCTCGGGTAAGGAACCTCTTGGCCCCTCTAATATAGTGTTTTTAGCATACGAGTCAGTCTACGAGATGAGTATGACTGGAAGGGGCCATTTATTTTAATTTTAATTTTAATTTATAAATGACATAACACTATTGTAGCCTTAAGAAAACCGGATTTTATAGCTATAAAATAATTATAGGGTGCTTTTAAGTAGTTTTTTTAACTACATATACTAGCTGAATAATTAGTTCAAGCACCACGTACTATATCTCAAGGACACTTCATGCTGCTGTAGGTGCACGATAATTATGGCTCCTAAATGAACAATATTCCCTTACTCTAAATGGAAGAAAATTACCACCCACGTCGTATAAAGACTTTTAACTTTTGAGGATCCATGAAAAATGTGGATAAGTAATGAGAAAATTAAATGAATATTTCATTACATGTCTGAAAAATTGTCAATTTACCTTCCTTATCGGTAAATCACATTGTACATCATCAAAAGTCAAAACTACTGGTTAGATTAAAAATTTTCATTGCGTCTGCGACTGTGGTACGTGACACTTTACTAAATTTAAACTTGACCAAATGAATTGTGATTTATGATTACCGAACAATATTGTGAAATCTAGACAAATTAGAGATTTGGTTAAGTACGTAATTCTTACGCCATACCAAAAAGCAGCCGGTATGGACATGATTATGAAAGATTAGTAATGAGTTTAGGCTGCATAAAACCGGACAGCATTTCTTTTTCTTAACTTGTCATTTAAGCCTTGCCAAGTGCCATTTCTATGATTAGAGGAGATTACAAGCAAAGCCCACCCGTCTTCGGTGAGCCAGCCCAATAGAAGATTACCAGCCAGCCAGCTTGCTTTGAGTATTTCTTAATTTTTACAGAAAAAAATAAATGAAAAAGGCAAACGATTATGTTTGTTTTTTTGATTTGATCTATGATGTTAGATTTATAGATTCCGCGCCATTTACGCCACTGGGGATGCAGTAGGTCTACATCAACTCCCAAGATGTGCATTAATGTCACATTTTTATATACTAATGCATCATTAATTAATTTAATTAATTAATTAATTAATTTTAACATGGGAGGAGGGAAACCCAAGTGTGGAAACAGAAAAGTGAAGTAGAAGCTTTCATTCCTTGATTCCAAAATATATAATTATTATAATTACAGTATTAAACAATAACAGAGTATCTGAAAGTCAAATCAAGTAAAAGAAAACAGAACACAAACAGCCAAAGTAAAAGTTGGTACTTGGTAGAGTTTGTTTCAAGTAATTTCGAGTAGATCTCTGTGTTGTGACTGTTACAAAATAAAAATGAAGAATTGGAAGAATAAAGTGGCACGGCAATATGGCATGTCTAAATGAGTCGAATTAAGGGAATTATGGGCACGGCCCAGAAAAGAGAGACAGAGAGTATTGAGCTTTTTTTTTTTTTCTTTGTGTGTGTGTTATTATTATAAGGGAATTATACAAAATACAAAAGGTGAAGCAAAAGAGAAGCATGCCGGGGGCTGTCATTTTACTGTCTGGTAATTTTTTAATGGGAGCAAAATATTGATTTGCAGTGTAATGATGAGCCAGGTCGGATTGGACGTGGTGAAGGAATGAGAAGTGCCATCTGTAAATCACACATCGGATTCTCGTTTGACTCAAGCGAGTTTTTCGACATCGGATTGGAAAACAACATGTAGGCCCCTATATTTGAGAAGAATCACAAGTACATGCGTATATATAGTTTTGCATTAATTTCTAAAATTCCTCGAAATTAACAAATTTAACTATTTTATACTCTTGAATATTTTAAAACAATTAAGTTTCTAAGTTAACTAGTTTAAGTGGAATACTTTTTTTTTAAATTTTTTATTTAGTAGCACTGGTAGTCAAATATCAACTGAAGTAACTTTGAATTAATTTAATTTTCTATAATTTTAAATTTATTTTTATGAAGAAAGCATAACTTTTATTAATTCAACTTTGTGAATATGTATATAAGATATGCTGGGTAAGTTTCAATTTATAAAACAAGATCTACAATATCTTATAAGCTTATTCAATGGGCAAAGCCATTCAAGCACGAAGCAAGAAATTTATTAGGTGTGTTAATTTTTTTTAATTGATACAGTACATTATTAGATAAAGTTTGCTAGGAATTCAATCGACTAGGAATTTGTTGCAATTTTTTTTTTAATTTCTTCATGTTGTACTTGTGTAAAAATAATAAATAAATAAATAAAATGTGCTTTTTATTTTCTAGCATGTGCGGTGGCTAGCTTATTTTCAATCTATTATAATCATTATTTGACTTTGGTTACATTTTTTATTTTTATAGTAATGAAATTATTGGGTTTTGGATATTAAGATTTAAATTGTTTTAGTTTAAAATGGGACGAGAGCAAATTATAAAATTAAAAAGAAGAAAAACTAAAGGTGATAAACAAAATCACCTTTGGTAGGTATAATAAGTTACTGAATTTTAGATTAAATTTATATGGCCAATTTTTTTAAATTAAATGGAATGATAAACTATTAAAATACCATAGTGACAAACTTGAAATATAACAGTGGCGAGTTCGTAAAATAGGTATTAATTGCATTTCTATAAAAAGAAAATTCTCTAAATTTTGAATGAGCGTGCATAGTATTGCCCCTAGTGCCATTATAATTTCCTGATATGTGTTTCATTGTAACTCGATTCATTGTCTTTCATCATTCTTGAATTTCAAAAATAATCTAAAAATTCTGTTATAATGCTCTTTTTGCTAGAGATTAAATCTACAAATTTTTAACAATTTATTTTAATATGAAATCTTATTGTTACCTCTTAATTTTAAAAATAATCTACTTTTATATATATTAGAAAAATACTTTGTTGAGAATTGAACTTAGAATGACAAAAAGTTACGGGCTTGATTGTTTAAACAACTCAGTCTTGCACTTGTCAAATCACATTTTTATTTTGTTACATTGTAATAGAATCCAATAGGGGAGACCATTATGAAAATAGTAATAAATTATATCCCCAATTGTAATATTTTGAGAACTTTTAGGGGCCTCCTTGATGTTACCTCACATTTGAAAAGCCAAAAAGAGAAGAAATGGTAAAATAAAAAGACTGACAATGGCTCTCTGTTTTCGCCGTTCAGAAGCTTTTAATGCTTTTGCTTTACTCTCTCTCTCTCTCTCTCTCTCTCTCTCTCTCCGTATTTGCCATGCCACTATTCAAACCAACAAAGCATTCATTTTTCTTGCTCTGTTTCACTTATTAATGTCTCCTCTTTCTAGGGCTCCATTCGCTTGACCTCCTCTCCCGTTCCTTTCGCCGCGAATATCTCCAGAAATTATCTCGATTCCGGCACCCCTTTCTGACAATACCAAGCTTCTTCTTTGTCTTTTCCTCTGTTTCTTTGTCCTTAGTTTTTTTAAAAAAGCTTTCATTTTGTTGACGAAATGAAACCAACCGTTTCACAAAGGTGACTAAAACCAACCAAAACAGAGTGGTTATGCTGACCGGTTTCATTCTTGCTTCTGTTCTTTTCTCTCTAATGGCTAAATCACTATCGCATGTACTCTGTTTTGCCTTGGCAAGCCTCAGTTTTTGTTGACATTATAGTGGGTTTTACAAACTTATACAAGCTTTGGCTCCTTTGAAATTGAGTTAAAGTATGCTAATTAAGCTCAAGTTTTTCTTTTTACTTGTTTTAGCTCCAGTTTTTGTACGTTCTTTAGACCCCACATTCAACGACGATGTTTTGGGGCTAATCGTGTTCAAGGCCGGGCTTGAGGACCCAAAAGAGAAGTTAATATCATGGAGTGAAGATGATGATAATCCTTGCAACTGGGTCGGAGTTAAATGTGACCCGAAAACTAACCGGGTCGTTGGGCTCACTCTTGATGGCTTCTCTCTTTCGGGGCATATTGGTCGTGGCCTTTTACGATTACAGTTTCTTCAAGTTCTTTCTTTGTCTAAAAATAACTTTACTGGGACTATAAATGCTGATCTTGCTAGCTTTGGAACTTTACAAGTTGTTGATTTTAGTGAAAATAATTTATCTGGGTTTATCCCAGATGAGTTTTTTCGACAATGTGGGAGTTTAAGAGAGGTTTCTTTTGCTGATAACAATCTCACTGGCCCAATTCCTGAGTCTTTAAGCTTTTGTTCATCCTTAGAGTCTGTTAACTTTTCTTCTAACCAGCTTTCGGGACAGTTGCCTTATGGAATTTGGTTTTTGAGGAGTCTTCAGTCTCTTGATTTGTCTAATAATTTATTGGAGGGAGAGATTGTTAAAGGAATTTCCAATTTGTATGATTTGAGAGCTATAAAGTTAGGTAAGAATAAGTTCTCTGGGCAGCTTCCGGAAGACATTGGAGGCTGTTCAATGTTAAAAGTGCTTGATTTTGATGTGAATTCTTTATCTGGGAGCCTTCCAGATTCATTGCAAAGGCTGAATTCATGCTCTTCTCTTAGTCTAAAAGGGAATTCATTCACAGGGGAAGTTCCCTATTGGATTGGCAAGTTGGCAAATCTTGAAAGTTTGGATCTTTCTTTGAATCAATTTTCTGGTAGGATTCCATCTTCAATAGGAAACCTTGTATTTCTGAAGGAATTAAACATATCCATGAATCAGTTTACTGGAGGATTGCCGGAGTCAATGATGAATTGTGGTAATCTTTTGGCTATAGATGTTAGCCAAAATAAGTTGACAGGTAATATTCCTACATGGATTTTTAAGATGGGCTTACAAACTGTGTCACTTTCTGGAAATAGACTTGGTGAAAGTATGCAATATCGTTCTTTTGCGTCGATGAAGGATTCCTATCAAGGTCTTCAGGTCTTGGATCTTTCTTCAAATGCATTATCTGGTGTAATCCCATCTAACATTGGGGATCTTAGTAGCTTGATGCTCTTGAACATGTCCATGAATTATTTGTTTGGTTCTATTCCTGCAAGTATCGGAGAATTGAAAGCCATACAAGTTCTTGATTTCGGTGACAATTGGCTAAATGGAACTATTCCTCCTCAAATTGGAGGAGCTGTTTCACTCAAGGAACTGAAGCTGGAGAAGAATTTCCTGTCTGGTAGAATTCCTTCTCAAATCAAGAACTGCTCATCTCTGACATCTTTGTAAGCTCTCTCTTGCTGCCTGATTTCTGCTTTGATTCTGTTTGATTTACATTGTTAGTTGAATGCTTTTAGCTTTTTGAAGTTTTTACATACTTAAATTTGTACTTCATCTGCTTTTAGTCCTTCAATAGTCTGGGCACCCACTGGATTGACCTTTTAACTCTTACAATATGATTAACTCAATGATACCTTGAGCAATATTCCAGAGGCATAGATAATTTACGTAAAATTATTGTACAAGACATCAACAATAAGCTTACAATCTTAAAATTACAGACTTGATATTGGTTTGAACAAAGATGTGAGGCAGCTGCATTTGACTAATTTTATGTTGGCATTTTCACCTTGAAACAAGTAATATTTTTGGTGCAAATTGATCTTTCGCTTGTGGTTGGCATCCTTTTAGAGCATATACGTGAAGAAAGATGGGCCAGATCACCTGCTCTTGAAATGTAGAATACAAATATGGTCCTTTCATGATTTTCAGTTCAAATACAATTTCACTTCCTTTACTACAAGATTTGTTTCCATTTTTAATTTTTTTTCTTTTCTTTTTCTCTTTTCAAATTGTTCAGGATCCTGTCTCAGAACAACCTCACTGGTCCAGTCCCTGCTGCCATTGCAAACCTTAGCAATCTTAAGTATGTAGACTTGTCTTTTAATGACCTCTCTGGAATATTACCCAAAGAACTTATAAATCTTTCCCACCTCCTGTCCTTTAATATCTCCCACAATCACCTACATGGTGAACTACCAGTTGGGGGCTTCTTTAACACCATTTCCCCCTCATCTGTCTCCGGGAATCCATCCCTGTGCGGATCTGTTGTTAACCGCTCATGTCCTGCGGTTCAGAACAAACCCATTGTCCTCAACCCCAACTCTTCCAACCCTTCCACTGGCAACTCCTCTCCTAATCACCATCGCAGGATTGTACTCAGCATCTCTGCCCTTATTGCCATTGGGGCAGCCGCTTTTATTGCCATTGGTGTAATAGCTGTTACTGTTCTCAATATCCGTGTGAGGTCTTCTATGTCACGTGCTGCTGCTGCACTCTCATTTTCCGGTGGGGAGGATTACAGTTGTTCTCCTACTAAGGATCCAAACTATGGGAAGCTTGTAATGTTTTCTGGCGATGCTGAATTTGCCGCTGGAGCTAATGCGCTGCTCAATAAGGACTCTGAACTTGGTCGTGGTGGATTTGGAGTTGTGTATCGAACAATCTTGCAAGATGGTCATTCTGTTGCCATAAAGAAGCTAACTGTTTCAGGTTTAATCAAGTCCCAAGAAGATTTTGAAAAGGAAATGAAAACACTAGGGAAGATAAGACACCACAATCTTGTAGCTCTTGAAGGATATTACTGGACTCCATCCTTGCAGCTTCTCATTTATGAATTCATCTCCAGTGGAAGCTTATACAAGCATCTCCATGATGGATCCAGCAGAAATTGCCTCTCTTGGCGACAGAGGTTCAACATAATCCTGGGAATGGCAAAAGGTTTGGCCTATCTACATCATATGAACATAATTCACTACAATCTGAAATCAACCAATGTTCTAATAGATAGTGCTGGTGAGCCCAAGGTTGGAGACTTTGGTCTGGCAAGGCTGTTACCAATGTTAGACCGCTGCATCTTAAGCAGCAAAATTCAGAGTGCACTTGGCTACATGGCTCCTGAGTTTGCATGTCGAACAGTGAAGATAACTGAGAAGTGTGATGTGTATGGATTTGGGGTCTTGGTTTTGGAGGTGGTAACAGGGAAGAGACCAGTGGAATACATGGAGGACGACGTAGTGGTTCTCTGTGATATGGTTCGAGGAGCACTGGAGGATGGGAGGGTGGAAGATTGTGTTGATGCAAGGCTTCGGGGCAATTTTCCAGCAGATGAAGCAATTCCTGTGATAAAGCTTGGGCTAATATGTGCATCTCAAGTGCCTTCTAATCGGCCTGACATGGAAGAGGTTGTGAACATTTTGGAGCTGATCCAATCCCCTTTAGATGGGCAAGAGGAGTTGGAGTGAAGCAAGTTTCTAGAAGGATGATGAGATTTCCGGCGAACAAGAATCCGGTTTGTCAGTTAAACAGAAGAAAAAAGATAACAGAGTGCTCAATATCAAGTTCTCTTCCATTTTTTTGTTTGTTTTTACTTGTCATTGTATTTTTCCTTTACTTTTACATTTCTTTCTCCCATCGGAAATTGTTACATTGTCCATTACCGGATTCTTTTTCATCGGTTGAACGTGGAACTTACAAAATATTGTTCATTTATATATCTCCATACATTCCACATTCATTCCCATAATCCCCTCTTTGTTTTGCTCTCATTTTGTCCATGGGATTTTCTGTAGTGCCCGCACAAGTCTCTACTGCTTCTTGATAAAATGGAAAATAGTTTAAAGTGTCCCAACAAGTTCTTGTCATTCTTTAATTCAAAAGAAAATAAAAGGGGAAAAAAAGAAGAAGGAAGAGGGAGACAAGAATAAAATAATAAGCTAACGATGGCTCATAAGTCGAGTGACTCGAGAAAATTAAATGGTATTAATACATGATGCTGGGAAAAAAAAGGAAAAAGGAAAAGCACTTGCTTCCTTTTTTATATTTCTAAGCTTGAATTCACATTGGCATTACTTTTCTTGAAAATTTTTGGCATGATCAAATTCTTTTGCAATTACACCACCAGTCATGCACCGGAAGCAGTGACAGTATTCATTATATGAGTAATGAAATCATTCGAGGTTGGTCCAGAGACACTGATTCTCTCGTTTCTGCAAGCATGGATAATAATTAACGCTTAGATGTTAAGTTTAATATAATCAGATGGTGTTGGACACCTGGGAACCTAATGAAAATAAGCAAGGACATCATCAGAGCACAACACATGGGGGCCCTGAAAAGCACTTCTAAAACTTTATGAATGATAGTATTTAGTGCGCAACAATCATCATGCTTGCCATGGGAACTTTTAAAAGCGCTTTTTTTTAAGCCTATGGGTCATGAAAATAAAAAGAAATTCTTCTTATATATATAATTTCTTAGTAGTTCATGAAACTAATTGAAGCCCTAATTAAAACATGGGAAGTAAAGCCAAAATAAGATGAAGAGTATATATTCGTTTCTTGCCCTACAGCTTATTTGTTGCTTAGAAATGCTTATTTGTTGCTTAGAAACTAACTGTCATCAGATTGCAGCACACACATTGAATTTTGTGGCAACAGTTGAAAATTTTGATTCTCAATTCAACTTCTTAACCATTTTTCTCGAAGATACTTTGATTCAAAAATCTAAAAGTAGATCCACTAATAAAATTAGTGCTAGACCTCAGTTCACAATCTAATCAAAAGCTTGGCGGTATCTACTTCAGATTATGAAATTTGGAGTGATCTGAGAATGATAAGACACCAATTTCATTGAACAAGGTGGCTAAAAGTGAAAGAAATATACCCATATCCATTGTGGGAACAGATTGAATGGAGTTTTGAATTGAATGACAGGCACCATTGATTCTTGTTTCTGCCTTTTGGTTCCAACCAAGCAGTGCGATTACTTTCCAGTCAAATGAGAGCTTGAAATAAAAAAGTATAGCATGTAAAAACAAAAAAAAAAAAATGTATATAACCAACTGTGTATACAGTACTCTTGCCATCTTCCCAAAACAAAATTGTGGATAACCACCAGTCAAGTGCTGTTCATTCACAGAACAAAGAGAGCTAACAACAGTTGCAAAATGCAAAAATATTATGCGCCTCACCATCCTATTTTTCGAATTCTCAGTACTATTTGTTATGATACTAGTATGAGAATGCTTTACATTCAGTATATTAATTCTTCTAATTTTCTGTATATCTTGGTCCTCATCCAAGTCCTCCGTGGAACACCCTTTTTGTATCTCTCTCATCTAGTAAAGTTCTACTCATTCCAGTCATGTTCCCAACCATCTCTGTTTGGAGACCTAGAAGTAAGACCATTGGCTGAAATGCTCCCTATACGAGATGCTCCTGGTGATTTCACTGCATTATTCTCATCCCAATCATCATCCCAACCTTCATCCCAACCTTCTGCTGTTTCCACATTCATAGCTGAAACAGATTCAGGCAATCCCATTTCAAGTTCTTGATAAGGAACTCCATCATTCCATCTCCTCTTCCTACATTTGCAGCAAGCCCATGTCACTCCAAATATGAGGACAGAAAGAATCAGGAAATATGCACCATTGATCGGTGTTAATAGCTTGTCATAAGATGGGAGGTAGATGAAAAAGTTTTCTTCAGATTCAGGACGATCCATGTGAAGCACGCATTCACCACTTCCAGCATTCAATACAAGTTTGGTGTTCTTCCTAGCAGAAACGGAAATATTTATCTAAAATGAACAAATGGGGAAATAAAATGATCAGTGAAGTTTCACATAATGCACAAACAAACAATAAACAACTGAGAGCAAAGAAATCTTAAACACAAAAACAAGCTGTTTTAAACTAAGTTCAAATCTTGTTGTATCGTCAAATGAGCATGAAAAAATGATCAGGATCATAGATCTCAGCCAAATCAGGAACAAAGAAAGTATTCTTCTATTTTATCCAAATTTTTTCCTTTGCCTTCATATATATCTTAGCTTTGCTTCTACTAAAAGACTTAGTGACAGTAGTCGTGACCCCCCCCCCCCCCCAAAAAAAACCAAAAAAAAAAAAAAAAACAGCCATTTTTACTCATAAAATTTCCAGAAAGGCCATCTGAACTTAGCAACTTGCAGATAAAATCATTTTGTAAGAGTAACACAAGAAATGCCACCCGTTAAAAGTTCAATTTTCCTTGTTTTTATTATATATTTCCATTGACAAATACACTCCACCCGCTTAAAACCTCAATTTTCATTTCAAACCTTATAACTAAACATCTAACAGTTCCATTGAAAAATATAAAGGAAATTATCATTTGACCGCCCCCATTGCTTAATGCAAGTTTTAACATACTCAAATCCTTTTAAAATTATTAGCGATCCCCCCAATATTTGCAAAGTGTATCAATTTTCCACTTCGACATTAATGGCTGTTAGTTTTGATGACATCACAGGGTAAAATAGAAAAAATGAGAAAGAAATTCCACCCCCCCCCCCCACCCCCAAAAAAGATTTTTTTTTTTAAATTTTTCCACCTTTTTTATTCTTTCCCCTTTCCTTCTTTGTTAAATTTAGTTATCTATATATTTTCTTAAAACAAATTGATTGTTTATAGAACAAAATTTTAGTTTAACAGCAAAGTATTTTTGAACTGTGATTAAACATTGGCTGGACAAATGATGATTTCCCAAAATTAAGCAGCAGAAAAAAAATTTAAAGAAAATTCCCTACCTTTTGAGTTTGGTGTTTAGATATTTTTAGCGGCTTCAAAGGGTTTTCAACAGCAGTTGGGATGGTAATAGTCACTATCAGAGTCTTTTCTCCTTCATTTTGGACTAGAATAGTTAATTCTCCCGACCCTGATAACAGAAAAGGAAATTAGATGAAGAATTACCATGTTTTAAACACCTTAAACACTCCAAATAATGAAGAGCTATGATACGATCTGCCTGCATGAACATAGCTATCAAACTCCCAGACACATAACTCAGGACAGGGCAAATCCTGAAATCACAAATGAACAGACGATGATATGAAGTGTAGGTGCTCAACCTAACTAACAAAGCATTAATTCAACTAAATAAGCTGCATGAATCCTTTTGCACTATTCTCGTCCAATGAGAAAATATCCAAAGTAAAGATTGAACTAAAGGAAAATGTGTGTTAATAAAGGGGCAAAAAGATGTACGTTATTCATTTGTTTATTTGATAAGATTAAAAAATGCAACCTAATGACTACCAAAACCCTACCTTGCACCCTTGAGCTAAACCTAAGAGAAGATCAAATTTATCTACATATTTAAATCAACGCATTTGGGAAGAACAATGGAAACTAATACAAAGATTTTGTTGACATGACAGGGAGGCAAATCAACTTTATCTTTGACAGTAATTTCTTAGCAAGAAACACCAGGAAAAAGGATCAAAATGCCAACTATGCTTCAACTAGTTTAAAAGATATTTATAGGAAGAAGCAGAACAAAAGAAATAGGATATCTATAATCATATTATTTTTGAAGCATAATAACTAGTTGATTCTCATGCCAGTTGCAATAAAAAGAGATAAAATGCTTAAAAAGTTTTAGATTGCCATCAACATTTTGCATATCAAAAGGAATAAATAACTGAATGATGAATGATAAATCACACCTTCTTAATGTACTGAAAACAATACTACCTAACGACCAACAGACTAATCAACCTTCGAGCACAACTTCAATAGGACGACACACTATTAAAGATGCATATTAATCTTACACGTCAATGACATCTGAGAATTAGTCTCCAGATATCCTAAGCTTTTCTAGAACTGGTTTACTTTAATTCTAGAAAGCATTAATCTTATAGATGCAAGGAACATTGCAACCAAATAACCATAGCGATCACTAATATCCAGGAAAGATATTAAGCCAATGTCTAACACCTAATGTAATATCAGTTCTCTCCTAATAGACACTTTCAAACTCTTCCCATCCAAATATAAATGCAAATAAATAAGTCCAGATCAATTATCTTCTCATCCTCAACATTGCAAACTAAATCCTACAACCATTGTCCAAGTAATTGCATAATCTCTTAAACACATACTATCCAAATCCTAAAGTACTCCAAATAGTATTTCGTAACATCAAACAAGCATTTCTAGTAAGAGAAACAGCATCCAGAATACCTCTTAAAATTACACACATGCAAATAAAAACCAAACTACACGGAAAAAAAAAGGAAAAAAAGAGGCTATATTAATTACCAGTGTCAAAATTTTGAATGCAGGCAATCAGTGCCTTCAAATCCGTGCACTTATGTAACCCACTGCATGTTTCATTAACCGTGAACTCTGAACTGCTTTTATCATCAATAGTCTTCTCGTTAACTCCACCATTCTTCCCATTATCCATTTCATTGCTTTTATCATCAGTATTCTTCTCCTTTACTCCACCATTCTTCCCATTATCAGTTTCATTGCTTTTATCACTCTTCTCTTTAACTCCGCCATTCTTCTCATTATCTGTTACATTTGTTTTATCAGCAATAGGCTTCTCTTTTGCTCTACCATTCTTCCCATTCTCTGTTTCATCGCTTTTATCATCGACAGTCTTCTCTTTCCCAACACCATTCTTCTCTTCCACTCCACCATTCATCCCATTATCCGTTTCAATGCTTTTATCATCAGTCTTCTCTTTCCCTACGCCAATCTTCCCATTATCTGTTTCGCTGCGTTTATCATCATTAGTCTTCCCTTTTGCTCCACCAATCTTTCCATTTTCATTGCTTTTATCATCAACAGTTTTATCTTTCACCCTGCCCTTCTTACCATTATCCATTTCATTGCTTTTATCATCAATAGCTTTCTCTTTAACTCCACCATTCTTCCTATTATCCGTACCATTAACATGTGTCTTTAATGGTGATGGACTCAAAAAATCTGTACCATTTACATTTTCCTTTACTGGAGAAGGACGCAACAAATCCATACCATTTACATGTTCCGGACTCTTCCCCTTATTAGGAGGGCTTAACAAATCAGTACCACTTACATGTTCCGGATTCTTTCCCTTATCAAGAGGACTTGAATTATTTCCATTATCCTTATGGTTAACATCCTTTGGGACTATTTTATTTTGGCCAGTGGAACTTCCTGAATGCGGAAAATTCAAATTTTTGCTGTTACCTGTAATTTGATTTTGAGGGGGACTAACCAAATCCGTTTTACTGATCGGTTTCGGATCCAAAGGCGGTGAATTGTTGGATGGTTGAACGTTTTCTGGCTTTTTCACTGGTCCAATCTGATTAGGATCCTGTTTAGTTTCGCCTGAAAACTAACAAAAAAATTTAAAAAGAATTAAAATCATCCATTTAAAAAATAATCAACATAAAATGAGAGGAATGGAAAATTACTTGGGCTGAAGTGGTATTATTTTGTGGGGGAGCTGCAGCTAAGTATCGAAATGTAGCATGGGCAACATCGGCAACAGAAATCGAAAATAAGAAAAACACTGCAAGGGCTACATTTTTATCCATTATTATTTACCAATTAAACTACCTCTAACAACTTGCTGTTATATGGTTCCAAAATTTGAACTTAGCGGCTTGGCCCGTGGAAATCAAATCCCCAAAAACTGCGGCAATTTTCGATCACAAAATCTCATCTTCGTTGCAAAATTAGAAGATTTCATACAGTTTTTGATACATCTGAGCTTGGATTTGACGCAGTTGAATAATAATTGGACAAATTAATAATAAATTGAGAGAGGGCTAATTTTTGGGTCCCGAATTCAACTGAAATTGAATAAGCAAGCACATTGATTAGATCAACTAGGGTTTACGCGGGTAAATCTAATCTGGGCATCTGGGAATGGTGACGTGTGCTTGATTTGCGTCATTTTGAGTTCTTTTAAAGACGGGCCTTACGTTCTACCAAAAGATTTTGGGCCTTACACGAAAAGCCCATTGAGATTTTGGCAAATTTTAGGATCTGGATAGTGTTTTGGTGTTGTTTTTCAAACAATATTTTTCGTTTTCAAAACTGAAAATGACGAAGCTTTTATTGAATTTTTTTTTTTTTTTTTGTGATCATGGTTTTCTTTTTTTTTTTCTTTCTTTTTTTTTTAATTGTAGCTTTATGAAAAAGATAAGAGTTTAGATTTACTATTAAGGGAGAGAGAAGGGGAAGATGAGAAATGAGAGTTAGAGATAAATTTGGTAGAAGAAAGAGAAGAAGATAAAAATAAAGTAGATATTTAGGGTGTATTTAATAATGTTTTTTAACTAGTGTTTTTGGCTCTTATTTTAGAGAAGGAGAGTGATATTTTTGATGTGATGTTTTTTATAATGAAAATTTACTTGGTAGTTTGTTTCCAAAACAACATATGAAAATGAAAACAGTAAAAAATTTTACATGAAAATATAGAATTTTTTATAAAATGATTTTCTTCAATTTATTTATACATTTTATTTCTTATTATTAAAATTTTAATCAAAATGAGATCAAATTTCATGAAATAATAATAATTTTCAGAAAACCCTCTCATAATTCACTAAGTTTAAGAAATTAAAATAAAACAATAAATGTAGAAGTAATTAGCATATAACAAAACACAAAACAAACAACTAATGCTTTCAGTATTATAACAAAGTACATACTTAAAATACAAAAAATACATAAGCATATATGAACTTAAATAAAATAATTTAAAATAAAGCACCATTATTCATTCTCACTTGGTAAAAATTAAAAAAGAAAAGAGGGATCTTCATGTCATATTTGATATAATAGAAAATCATATAAAATTTTAATGAACAATAAACAAAATTAGAAAATTAGAAAAAAAAAAAAAGTATCTAGATCTTGTCACGAAGAGATAAGGGTTGTTGAGTAATTATAATGAAGAAGAAAATGATATGGTGTAGAAGAAGTAAAAAATTGAAAGGATAACATAAAACTAATTAAATAAAGAATTAATAAAGTGATAATTGAAACAATAACAGTCAGCACCACTTTTTGCCTGATATTTTTTAATCATTCTCTAAACAGTTAAGAACTCTAATTTGGTGTTTTCGAGTTTTCTTTATAAAAGTTCAAAAATGAAAATATTTTATTCTCTAATTTTTTTACTAATTATTAGAAAATAATTTAACCAAACAAAAAACGTTATCAAACGCACCCTTATTTATTATGCTTTGGACAATGCATGAAAATTTGTTTCTTGATTTATTTTCAAGTTTGTTCTGTAAATCACAAAGCTAACGTGTATAACTTGTTTTGGCTTTTATTATTGTAAAAAAGAATCTATTCTATTTGTTTTACAATTTTGAAAACAAAAATGAAAACATAGGCTATAAGACAACATCGAGTATGCTCTCATAGACGCATTCTCAAATCTAGAAACACAAGATGTAGACCACTATTTTCATTTTTCAGAAACATCAATGGGGAAAAAATGAAAAATTTAAAGCACGTCTTAGATTAGAATAATAAATCTAAATCAGTATAGATTTTGTATATGTTATCAGAATCTTTTGTGTGAGCCAAGCCTCTTAAAAAAGAGAAGAATGTTAGGGAATAAAACATAATTTGTTTCCTACAAGCAAGCATAAAGTCGTAAACTATGCTTTGGCTTATAACGATTGGCAGCCCGACTCAAAATATTCAATTAGGACATGGGATTTAACTCTTAAAGGGGGAAAAAAAATTCTATCATTTAAAGTTGCAACAAATTGATATTTATGGTTGAATTTTTTTAAAGGAATTTCTGCTTGAATTATAAGAGAAAAGAAATGAGATTTGGTTGGTAGCATTGCATAATGCACTGCTATTTCCAAAAAGAATACGGCCGTTAATGTCACTGAAGCAGCGTCGCATATTTATTGCTTGAGACATCTGGGACACTGCAACACTTCACTTTGATTTGACAGCCTTTGCAGTTTCAATGCAGGCACTATTTCCTTGATTCTTTTTCTCCTTTGCTTCAATCCAGCTGCTTGGCTTTCCAATTCCAAACAAAGCTTCTTTCAAGCTGAAGCCACTTCAAAGAATCAAAAAAAGAATACCTAAAACCTTCCATCTGACATTTCACATGACTATAAACAAGTGATATGCAAAACCACAAGCCACAAATGCTCCTATCATATCACATCATATGACAATGGCTTTCCCAAGCGAAAGAATCAAGAACAAGAACAAAAGCAGCGTTGACGAAATAGAGGTCGTGTTAAGGAGATTTGGGGACGAGCAGAGCACGCTGCTGGATCAATTCGAGAGACTCTCATTTGAAGTGCAACTGAACCAAGCCATTCTGCGTAGGAGTCTCTCGGAACCAAGCGTGCCTCAGTCGAAATTCTTGGCACCCGCACCACCACAGCTACCGGTGCCGGTGCTGCCGCCGCTGATGAAGGCTCAGGTGAGACAAGGCCGACGTGGGTATGGTTTTGGTAAGGTGCTAAAGAAGTTGTTCAAGCCCATTCTTGGCTTAAAGGCTAGCCACAACAACAGCCACAACAACGGTGGAAGGAAGGTTAAGGAAGTACCAGATCCCAAAAATCTAAAGTATAACAAGGCCTTCAGTAAATCTTTGCGCTTTTGATTAACTTATGATCATTTGGGCATTTAGCAAATTCTCATAATAAATATTATGTAATATGATTATAAAAGATACAATCTTTTTTTTCTCTACAATGATATATATTTATACGCAACGATGTTGATGATTGGTAGATGATTTTGTTCTTTGATTTGTTGAAAGCTAAAGCCAATGACTTGTTATGAATATATAATTCCTACTTTGGGCTATCTAGTTGAGCAAACTGATCATTGTGGTCTTATTTAAAGTCCCATTAATCAAGAAACGAAATGACTTAACAAATTAGCAATTAGTTGTCGTTTTGTTCAAAGCAGCAAACGACTTATCATACAGAAAAACGAAGTTGTAAACGACTGGTCATGCATATATCATACAGCGAAGCAATTTGTCATACAACTTGTCGCTCCTCCTGTCTAAATGCCAAGTTTGGTAAAGAGGATAAGACTCTGCTCAGCGTGATGTCTTCTCTTGTGCCTAGTAATTCTTTCATCTTCAGCAACACCAACAGAAGAAACCACAACAAAATCCCACAATTCAACAAGCTAGTTGTTTTTGCCGCCGAGTCACTATCTACGGCAGAAAGCTTGGACTTGAAAGAGAACCCTCGTAGTCTACAAGCGCCAAGGTTCGTTGATAGAATCAAAGCATCACCATTGAAAGAGAGAATCGATATATTCGATAACATTAAAAAGGATGGGACAAATTGGAGTGTGTCTGACTTCAACGACTTGCTCATGGCTTTGGTCATGTTAAATGAGCAAGAAACTGCCGTGAAATTTTTCTCTGAGGCATCATCTTATGGGTTAGCGCCAAATTCTTGGACATTTTCGATTATGATTAGATGTTACTGCAACAAAAATGATTTCGTTGAGGCCAGAAAGGTTATTGATTGCATGTTTGATAATGGGTATCATCCAAATGTTACAACTTTTACTATTCTTGTAAATTCCTTGTGCAAAAGTGGGAGATTGAAGGAAGCTTTTGAGGTTCTTGACCAAATGGGTAGAATAGGTTGCAAGCCGAATATTCAGACGTATAATTGTTTGTTAAAGGGCTTGTGTTATGTGGGAAGAGTGGAGGAGGCATATGAAATGTTGATGAATGTTAAGAATGATGGCTTGAAGCCTGATGTTTATACATATACCGCTGTCATGGATGGGTTTTGTAAAGTGGGTAGGTCAAATGAGGCAATGGAATTGCTTAATGAGGCTATTGAGAGGGGAGTGACGCCAAATGTGGTCACTTTTAACAGTCTTTTTAATGGGTATTGTAAGGAAGGGACGCCTACGAAGGGTGTTGGTTTGTTGAAGCTTATGAAGAAGAGGAATTGCTTGCCCGATAAGATTAGTTATAGCACCTTGTTAAACGGGTTGTTGAAATGGGGGGAAATAAGGCTAGCAGTAAGTATTTTCAAGGAAATGGTGAAATTTGGATTTGAGGTTGATGAGAGGGTGATGAATAGTCTGCTAAGAGGGCTATGCATGAAATCATGGGAAGAGAAGGACTTGTTAGACGATGCCTATCAACTTTTTGAGAAAATGACTAAGAAAGTTTCTGTCACGGACCATGGAACTTATGGAATGGTGATCCGAACTCTTGGCAAGGGAAAGAAAACTGATGAGGCTTTGATCCATTTGCATCATGTGATTGAAATGGGTCATATTCCTCGGACGATCACCTTTAACAATGTGATTCAAGCGCTTTGTGGTGAAGGAAAGATTGACAAGGCGGTGTTGCTCTTATTTCTCATGTATGAGCATGGTAAAATTCCAAGCAGAACATCATACGACATGCTGATTAAAAAGCTAGACCAACTGGAAAAGTCATACGATGCTTGTGCTCTATATGGTGCTGCATTGAAACAAGGTGTAATTCCCAGATGGAAACCATAGGATTTAGCCTTAGGAAAAGCTTGTTCTATAGATATGTTTATCTAATTGGAAAATGAATTAACTAGTTATTGCATTATAGAAATTCTTTTACACTGGTAAATGGTAATGATATACTGGAATTTTAGCTTATATTCCCCATAGGGAAATTTGTAACATTTGCAGATAAATTGGAACTCTTGCTCAACTTAGTTCTGAACTAAGCCTATTCCATAAAGAAGAATTAGATCGACTTATATTTCTAAATTTATGTAAATGGAACTAACTACTTCGTAGAGCCAAGGTTTGAAACCCCTTTAACTATCTCAGGCTCTTGTACATTTTTGGCATCAATGAAGATACAACAGGCTACCATTATGGCAAAAGTATACCAAAAATTTTGCCGAAGAAAGAGATCTCCATGAGCTAGGCCTATGCACGAGTCATGTATTGCCCAGTTCTTGTGTCCACCAATATTTCATCACCTATATTGACAAATAATGGTACATTGACCACAGCACCAGTGTCCAGAGTAGCTGGTTTTGAACCCCCTGCCACAAGAATTTTATTTCTCAAACAAGTTCAAGAAGAAATTGGACATTAAATGAAATTGCACCAAAGACAAGCCATACACCAGAACAGAATTATTTAAACATTCAACTTCAACACATGAAAAAGCAATGAAGAGACTTTAGTTGTTGCCTTGTCAATAATAATTAGTTGTTAACCGGTGTTCTTCCCTACATAACCTACTGAAATGAAATCAAGTGCATCTGAATTGGTCATATAGCACTAGGTTCTCACCCATACAAATTAGTCATATCAAAACCAGATCTTGAAAAAACCTTCTGGCATGTCTCCACTGATCATTACTTAAATGCAGCAAACTTACAACTATACCAAAAGGATAAACAATCATGAATTTCATAGAGAAGCAAAATGACAATACCTGAAGCAGTGTCACCCTTAAGGCCAGGATCAACATCAACCACAGTCAGCTGAACTGTAATTGGAACTTCAAAATCAATAACCTGCAAGAATATCAATGAAAGGACTGTTAAGCAGCAGATAGCACAAATGGGAATGCAACTTTATCAAGCCGTGAGGATGGCACCACCCTTATGAATGTAGGCACATGCAGCTAACTTGTGAATGTACGAATACAGTTAATATACATGGCCTAGTCATCAAGGAAAGCTCTATTTAGTTATCTAGGAAAGATTCGCCTTTTTAAATATTTAAACTTAATAGAAATTTACTTTTCCTTTCCAGAATAGCAAATTGCAGTCCATTCCCTCTTTCAACCACTTTTTCTTATCTCCAACATCTGTTTCGTTAAGACGAACTTCTTCAAATGTGGTCTGTAAAAAGTATGACATTGTGAATTAGAGACACAAAACAGGTGGAAAAAACAAAAAAGAAAGAGAGAGAGAAACAAGACACTAAATGTCAGTCATTGCTAATGAGAAATAATTATTATTTCTTTTCTTTATGATGAAACGATTCCAACATTCCTCAAATCTATCAAACAAAATGATGCCAGAAAATGTAGTAATGCATAATAGTATTGGATGGGAACTAAGTATATTTTAAATTTAAAATATAACGAAATGTACAACATATTAGATGAAACTGAACAAAAATTAATTTGAACAATACCAGATCCATAAACACAAACATGGGGCCATCTTTGTATGTGAATTGTTTGGTTTCCTTGAATACATCTGCCTCTTCAACCTGGAGAAATATTACACATATAAATGCATATAAAGATACAAATAGGGATCCAATTTCAATGTGGTGTAATGAAGTCATAAATGAAGTTTGTCCATGCACAATATGAAATCAGTTTCAATGAACTTTCAAAAGCTGGTACAATATGCTATTGTCAAGACTTGGCATGCATGATGCATCTACTAAGACAAACATCTAAAAGATCCCAAAAAAAAAAAAGGCCATCTTCATTCATCAATCTCTAGTACAACAAAGTGCCCTCGAAGCAGCAAGCATAACTGAAGGGGTTTTCAGTACTTCATCCCCTTTCCCAAATGCCAATCAACCTTGATCATCTTTTCTGGTCTTCCAGACTTAAATTTTAGTTGCCAGGAAAGCACAATAATTTGTCACCAGAAAAATTATGGCTAGTTAATAAATGTGTATTAACAGAAAGTAATGTCTTTAGATCACTACTTCTATCTTTGACTCATTGAAAGGCACAAAATATGGGCATCCTTGTTCTGTTGGACACGATGTATGCAACTGAACAGCTGTGAATGATCAACAGATCAATAACCATGACTGCATGCTGCATTGAAGCATACAGTCACACCTGAGAAACCTACCCTAAGATAAACAATGTCATGCTAAGAAATATTCTATAACTCTATGTAACAGCAACATTTTGATCATATTACGACTGCACCCAAATCTTTTCACGGTCTCAAACCACTGCACACCACATATAACAACTGGATTCCAATTTCCAAATCACAAATATATTACCAAAAAAGCCTGCACCTTTACAAGATTTATGGAAACCATTTGGGCAGTGAATTCTTATTACTTTGAAATCAACCGAAACATTAGTGCTTAGGATCATTGATTCAGAAGCAACTAATCCCTTCGAATGACTATTCTTCAATAACTTACAAGCGCCAAAGTAAAGAAATAAAAAAAAAAACCTAAATGCACGAACAACCCAGAAATTTTGATGTTCCTTATAATCCAAGAATGAAATCACTAAGCTGGCAAATAAAGTTGGTGTTCTTTTGAAATGTAAAATGTTTGGCCATCGGCACTATGCGAACCCAGTTAAACTCACTAATTGGAAAATTTAGAATTGCGGTTTAAAATAAGGATACCGTAATCCCTGCACGAAAAGTTCTCTCAACAGTGGTTCCAGTCATGTAATTGCGAAGCTTGGTCCTCACAAATGCTGCTCCTTTCCCAGGTTTCACATGAAGAAACTCTACGAATGATAGCAAAAAATTTGACCATTAACTATTATTATTAACTTGTTGAGCTAAAAGTAACCAAACAAAAGAGATTACAAACATTATACCCAAAACACGCCAAGGAGATCCGTCAACTTCAATGTTGGAACCCACTTTGATATCGTTGCTAGTAAACGCGTAAATTCCTGCAACCGAAACCCAAGCACTGAACAATTACTCTCAACCAATTTCAATACCCATACCTAAAATAAAATGACAGGGCTATCAATTTTACTGGGAAATTTGGAACGTGGCCGCATTGGAAGAACGGACGGTTTTGATGAGAGTGTAGTAAATGACGAACGGCGGAGGAGATAAGGAGCTGATGAGAGATTAACGGTGGTGGCGGTACCCGCCATGGTGGTTGGTTATTTGTGAGAAATGATATTTGGTTTTATCAAACAAAATACAGATGGCCGTGACACGCTGTCTTAGAGAAGGAGTGCGTCCCGGATGAGGCTGGGTACTACGGCCTAAAGCATGTCGAGACTTCAGAGTAGGCAGCCAATACCTTATTATTATTATTATTATTTTATTTTGAAAAAATAAAAATAAAACGGTAGTAGAATGTACACAACGTATCATCTAACCATTATGCGATGTATGCAAAAGCAAATTGAGTTCATTTACTACAATCCCATTTCCCTTAGGTGTTTAGAATTAAGATTGAGCAGATGATATAAATTAAAAATTATGTTGTTATAATTTTTATTTATATAATAAAAAATTTATTATATTTTTAATAATTTATTAAAATTATTATTTAAATTTATATTTACTACATATTATTAATTTTTATTTCATTAATTATAATTTTATTCTACAATTGTATCTCAATCCCAAACAAAAAATATATATCCTATTCAAATTTTTTTTTTTTTTTTTTTTTTTTTTTAATTTTTTTTTAATTTTTTAGGTTGATCAATTTCTAATTTGGTGAATCGAGTGTAGCAATTGGTCGAGCTTAGAGACCCGATTAAAAAAAAAAAAAAGCTAACACATTACACACGCACACAACAGTAGAACACATATGTGCAAATCAGCAAATGCAACCCACACGGACACACGGTCACAATACTCACAACTCACACGCACACAACACATATGACTCACGCACAAACACAATCCAGATCCGAATTCCAATTGCTTCACTCACTCTGGGCTCTAAGTCAAACCGTAAATCACACACACACACCACAACAAAACCCTAAGTCATCCGGCCGACCGTCGTCTATCACCCGTGACGATCCGCCGCACACCGACCAACCAACTATTTGTCTCGCTATCACCGCACCTTTGCACAACGCAAATCGAACTCATTTCGGCTGACGCCTGACGCGGCAATGCCCCGACTCGCTGGCTTTACCGCCCCGCAACGCATACGCTACGGTTTTAGCTATTTAGCTTTGGTAATTTTAATTTCATAAATATTTGATTAATGTTTTTCATTTAAGCTTATAATTGAATCTACAATTTTAGCTAAATATATTCATGTTAATTAATTAATTATGTAGTTGCTGTAAATATTATACTGTACTACATATAACTGATATATGGCGATATATAGGGGTTTTTTTTTTAATTATTATGTTATAATTGTAAATTAAGTTTAATTAGATGGTAAGTTTATATGACTATATGTGAAGTTACTCGTAATAAGGTGATCAAATACAGCTAACAATGATATCATTTTTATTTATATAAGTTTTCTATATGTGGATAAAGGGGCTAAAAAAAACTTTGTTACAAATAAATAATGTTAATCGTCCTAAAATTTATCTCAAATAATAACGCATATACTCATGAATGGAGTATAATATCAAATTCACTAATTTAGGTTTTGGGCACTTGTAGATTGTGTTTGAAATAGTTGTGGAATTATAAATTAAATATGAGTTTAGATCCTATGTTGGCCGGTCAGTCTGACCCTAACTACACAAACAGTGCTTTTTAAGGGTCGGGCCTCGAATTTTTTTTTATTGAGTTGGGTCGGGTTTGGCCAAGCCTGAGCCCGACCCAACATTTTGCCAACCCTAATAAACCTTTTACCCTATTAACAACAATAACAATTGACATTGACTTTATACCATAGTAACTGACATTTGTGTTAAATCTTTAAATTACAAATATATATATCCTAACAAATAGTAATTTTTTGGTCCGAAATTTTAAAGTACGAGAAGGTCTGAGAAAACTTTAAAACTGCACGATTTTAAATGCTTACATTTCTAAGCCTTTAAAGCCATGTGGTTTTAAAGATTTATTGAACTATCCTGCACTTTAAAATTCCGGATTAGAATATTTCTATACCAACAAAAGTTCATTTATACCTTAAATTTTTTTATATAATGTGAAATTTTACTTATTTTCAAGTATGTCCCGGTCCCCAAATCAACTCTATTATCAATATGTCTCTAAATAAACTTTATTTTATAAGATGATTAAATTATACATTTATTGAATAAATCGAAAGTATTGAAGGCTAAAATATTATTTCTGCTTTCATTTGTTATAAAAAAAAATAATGATTTGATCTAATTAAAATAAATGTCAGTATATTATAACAGGTTAAAAATCGTTCCTCCTTTAATTTATTAAAAAAACTGTTATAATTTGAACTAACTAAAAGAGAAACATGTCAATATATTATAATAGGCTAAACTGCTATTTCTCATTTGGTTCATTGTAAAAATTGTTATGTTTGGTCTAAAAAAAGTTTAGGTCGACCCATTCCTAGAGGTTTTGGCCCAAACTTCGCACGTAAGAGACTAGACAAAGGTTTAAGGAGAAAAAAAAATCAGGGCCAGACCCAAGCCCTATATTTAAAAGAATTTATAAATTACAATAATAAATTTAAATTTGAAAAAATAGTAAGCTTAAATACCTAATTTATATATTAATAATGAATCAAAAAACTTAAAATTATAATATTAAACTCTCATTTAAATGTTAATTAGTTAAGAGAGTACTGAATTAGAGAATTCAGTACTAAAAAAATAAATTTTAAATTTTTATTTTCTTTATTTATTATTTTATTTTAAAATATTTATTTTCTTTAATTCATTATTGATTATAATAACTTAATTATTATTAACTCATTTTAAGTTTGCAATAATTTTGAAAAAATTTAAAAAATAAATAAAAATCAAAACCCGGCCCAAGCAACCCAGCTCTGCTGTGGGCCTAGCCCATGCCCATCCCTTACACTTCTTATCTAATGGGCTTGGGAGTCTAGCCCACACCCTTAATTTACCAACCTTAAATTGAAAGAAAAACATGTCAATATATCTTAATATCATCACTAGTATTATAACCTTTTCATAATTTTATAATTTATTTCCTTCACGGTCATACTTACTATTTTTGTTTTATTATATGAAATTATCTAAATATTTCTACAATCTCTATCGATAAAATAAACAAGAATTTCATAAATTATTTTTTAATTATAATTTTAAAAATTTTTAGTTTACACTTATTATTGTTGCATTGTTGCCATTATTTTAATTTTTATATATAAGATTTTTTATGTCGAATTGCTTAATATATATGTTATTTTTATTCTTTTGTGGTGCGCTTATTTCATGAAATTAAACTGAAACGAATTTGAACGACGAATTAAACGAGATTTCAACGCTTACTCAAAAAAATAAATAAATTAGACAGACCTGAACGCTATCACGCTGTTTCATTTAAGAAAATAAACGAGAACGAGATGAATGAGAATGACGAATTAAACGAGATTTCAACGCTACTGCAAAAAATAAATGAAACGAATACGACCTGAACGTTATCACGTTTCTTTAAGAAATAAAACGAGAATTATGAATTAATAAGAATCAATTTATTAAAATACCCACAATATTAAATAATGTAATTTTCATTAACTAGATCTATATACAAATATTATTATAAAAATGATATTAATTTAAAAATAAAATTAATAATTATAATAATAAATGTTAATAATTATAATATTAATAAAATAATAATAACAATAATTAATAATAATTAAAATAATAAAGTTAATAAAATGTATTAATAATAATAGTAGTAGTAATAGTAGTAATGACATTTAAAATAATAAAATTAATTGTGACTTGAATGAGAGTAACTTATGAAATATGAAAAAATTAGAGGAATACAAAAATTAATTCAGAGAATAAGAATCATTATTCCCAACCTCGCATAGGAATGAGATTCTCATTCTTTATTTTCAATTTGTGTAGGAGCCATACATTTTATTCTCATTTTCAAATTATATTTTATCGAATAGAGATAAATTTTATTCACATTCCTTTATTCCAATTCTCTAAACCTTCAAGTAAACACACTCTTATATTTATAAGATATCGACATTCACACAAATATTTATAATAAATTTAAAAATTATCTTCGGCTGATAAAAAGTCTTCGATCTGTAGCCGCAGCTCAGTTGCATTATCTGTAACTAACAGCCGGCCATATTATTGGCTGGATCTTGACTCGTCAAATCCAACGGATGGAAATAATTACTATAATTTAGAGTCTAGGACGGGTAATCGGTTGAAGTAGTTTAGTTTAGAGTATTATATTCTATTAAAAATATTTTATTCTTACACTTCTCTTAAACGATGAAGAGACAAATAATAGTTATAGGATTTTTAATTTATTGGTCAATTCCTTTTAATAATTTTTATTGTTAACTTAACTTTTTTTCCCAAAAAACTTAAGAAATTTAGTTAAAAAAAGAAATTAAAAAAGAAAAATTAGTGGCAAGAATAGAAAGACATATTGTTATAAGATTTACACTCAGTGTTGATATAATATAATATTCGTATTAATTTTTTTTTTATAAAGCTGTGATTAATAGTTATTGAATAAAAACGAATAAGAATTTTCCTTTTCGTCAGACAATTCCAATTGAATGAAATTTACGTGGCATAAGAATAGCTACATACATATTACGTCAAATATTTAAATTTTACTCTCGAAACTACCCTTACACTCTTAATACATTTCCTACCATATAAAAGCTTAATTTATTTCTTTATTTATACAATCAATTATTTATCGTAGTGTGATTCTAACCGAACAATTCAAGACATGAGAAGGGAGAAATCAGAGTTTTAAAATTTCTTGTCTTATGTAATACTGTAGGGTGTTTGTGCAAATGGGACGCAAATCCACATCTAATTCAAGATTTTATGAATTATAAAATTTTTAATATAATCTATTTCATGATTAATAAAATCAATGCATCGAAAAAATATATATTTATACAATAATTTGTGATTATAGCGTTACTTTTTAACTTGTTAACTTATACCGGATGTTTTATCACATCTTTTCCTCAAGTTGTTGATGCTAACCCTTTAGTTGATACCATCAACCGCAAATTGTTTCCAAATAACTAGTAATTATAGACGGTCAAATCTACCCATAAAATTGATCGTGCCTTTTTTTTTTTTGTTTTGTTAGCTTGTGTCATTAGTTGGCTGTTTTACTTTTATGCAAATAACTTAACTTAATCGGACCCCAAATCATAAAAGTCCCATTCTCATTTTAAAGCAAAATTATACATGGAGCTAATTTTGATTTAAAAAAATAGAAAATCACAATCAAATGAAACGTAATCAATAATCAATCAATAGTCATCATGACAAAAAAAAATTATCATTCTTAGAAAACATCTTACATGTACACATTCAATGATTAAAATAATATAGTAATAGTAACTGGACAAAGAAAGTTAAACAATAATTCTCTGTTGGAACGTTACGATGCCGTGGCCCATGAGCGTTTAAAATGATGCAACAGACAAATTCGAGCTTTTGGAAACAAAATAACTAAGCGTCGCAATAAAATAATTATTAACAAAGCTCTATAATTAACATTAATTTCATTTGTTTACCTATATAAAAATTCTAGAATAAACTTACAAAAGGCATATGGAATGATAGAGTTATATCTTATTTTGTACAAGTTTATTTGACATAATTTAATTGATTGAATAAAATATTTTTTGTTTCACATGATTTATTGTAATTATCCACTTAATATTTAGCAAAAAGTAAAATATATACAAAATCTTTTAAAATCATCGAGAGTCTTTATAAGGTTTGCAACTCATATCATCAAGCCATTTATATGCTAAAATCTTCTAAAATGACCATTTTACATTTTAAATGTAGTTTTTAATAATATTCTATACAAAACCATTATAATTAGCTAACACTATTGAAACCAAGGATTCAAAATTAATAAAAAATAAACTCCTATAACCATTAGAAAGACTCAAATCATCTACTTAGAATTAAAAGACAGAAAAATTATCATTTTCTCTATGTGAATAAGGTTAGAATTGTTATAAAGAGGAGTTCGTATAATAAAAAGAAGCAAAGTGGATTGGTGAAAATGGTCAAAATTGATTATGTACATATGTGCTTTCTCCTTGACAAATCCAATGACAAGAAAATCTATGTATATACAATGAATTTAATAGCGAAGTGGCCTCTTTTTTTTTTTTTTTTGCCCTTTAAAAGTGTTTAATTAAACTTTGGATGAACCGTTAATAATTTTTGTTCTAAATTTATATTGTCTTAATAAATTAATGGTTGTTCATTATGAAGTGACTTTGTAAACTTTAAGTGGACCATTGTGATTTTGGATGGCATAAGCACTAAATCTTGGATCAACAACTTAAAATTTTCCCATAAATAATTAACACCTCAATACATTATTACTCAAATTAAAATTATCTTAAAATGAATAAACAGATTAGAGAGCTACGGCTATTGGCTGCCCGCCGCCTTCCACATAACGTGCATTGACAAACAGACATGAAATCGGAGCAATCATGGCCATCACTAACTCGTGAATCGTAATGAATCGTTATCGATTAAAAAACCGTTTTTGTGTTACAAAAGCAAAGCCATCGTGTAATCCACGTGTGACGACTCATTCATCACGGCGCGTATGTTAGCGTTTCTCTTTCATTGTAGTAGGTATTGCTTACAGTTTCGAAGGCACCTAACTACATCATCACCGAATTGCCTGACATCACAAATACCGCATCCACTGGTGATGATTTATTTTTTTTTTAAATCTTTGTTACACCATCGTCCATCGTTGACGATTGACACGTGTTATAACATTCCTTCGACGGCGAAAGGTTTTGTAATAGTGTAAAGGGTAATTCTCAAATTCATCATTTTAATTTGTAAAAGTAACAAATTGGTCCATAAATTTATCGCTCGCCTTATATTATTCATCGTAATGCACTTTCAAGAGGAGGAATTATTTGTATCGCTGATCAGAGATTAAAATTTGATATATAAAATTTATGTAAGTAAATAATATGCATTAAATATTTGTTGACTTTTTATATACCCATGATTATGATAGTCTTATAAAATTAATTAATAAATATAAAACTAATTTATAAGTAACACACATCATTTTATATTAGTTGAGTAATAAATATAGAGTTACAGATTTTTGTATAAATTTATTTTATGTAAGTTAATATAAAATAATTTAATTAATTTCATGATCCACATGATTTAGTCTTATTATTTTATATTTTTATTTAATTAATAAATTTATTTATACAAAAATTTATATCTCTATCACAACTCGTAATTGAGATAAAATTGAATAAGCCTTTTGATTTTTGGGCGGTAAGGATGGATTTGAGGTAAGGGGAAAACTTTTGAGGATTATTTGTTACTTTTGTAAACTATTTAGACTAATTTGATAATTTGACAAACAGATAGGGCAAGAAGAATCATAGGGTGTTTTTCGTAATTTGATTCTGAACCTTATTGCATGCGAAATGCAGATGCTGTTGGATATAAAAGCCACCTGGTGGCGCACTTTACGGTGATGTCCACACGCCGTATTTTTATACTCTCTCGTAATTGTATATCTCATCCTTCCTCACTCGCTACATCCTTTTGCGTGTCTTACTCGCCATCTCAGATTCTCTAACCCTTATCCAACAAGGCGTGTATCACACTTACGTACTCGAGAGTAGGAAATATTTTTGCGAATACACTGTTTCTGATTTTAAATTTTTTATTTTATAAACTGGCGAAATTGAAATCAAAAAAAGAATCGAAAGTAAGTGGGAAAACAATAACATCAACAAATAGAGAGAGTTCGCCGAGTCTTGAAGCATCATCGTGCATGCATTTTTTGAATGTACCAAATTCTCATCTCTCTTTTTTATTCTGTTACTCTTGCATGCACAAAAGTTCCCTTTTTTTTGTTCTGTTGTTTTCCCTCTGATCGCCGATTCATCTTTTAACTCGCCGGAGTTCTTAGTCAACTGGCCCGGGCAACTTTTATAGTCAAAACACTTCAATTTTAAGTTGCTAATACGACAGAGGAAGCGAGTATGGAGGTTCAGAGTTCGGAGTAACGTTTCATAGAAGAACGGGAAGCTAGCAACTGACGGTGTCGTTTTGTGGCAGACACGAGGTTAGTCCCTTTTCTTTTTGGCTTTATATGGAACTGACGAGTCTAGGTAGTTTTGTCTTTGTTGACTAATTTTTTGTTATTTCTAGGGATTCATTCTTTGTGATTTGATTTAGTTTTGTAGAAAATCTGAAGATTGAGCTTCGGAGATATGGAGTCGAGGACTTGCATGAATGGAAAATGTAGAGCTTCGTCGTCGATTGAATGGAGAAAAGGCTGGCCTCTGCAATCTGGCGGATTTGCTGTTCTCTGTGATAAGTGCGGGTAAATTTTTCATTCATATAATGAAATTTGTTATAAAAACTTCAACTTGTACGTCCTGTTGCTTAATTATATTTCTATTCATAATTTTGGATGATTTCAATTCGATTAAGCCGGAACTAGTTTGTCCCTCCTGTGGAATCTATTTCTAGTTTACCATTTTTGCAATCTTTCTACTTTATTATGTGAAAATTAGCCATTATTTGTCATGGCGGGTCTAATTCTTCGACAAATCAACTTGATTTTGTTGAGGTTCTCATGCAGGTGATAAAAATTAGTTCTTGTTATTGATCATAATCTAATTTGGCATTTGTGTATATTTCAGGTCTGCGTTTGAGAAGCTAATTTTCTGTGATGAGTTCCATTCAAAGGATTCTGGTTGGAGGAAGTGTGCATCTTGCAGCAAGGTGAGAAAAATAATCTAAGAACTTGCATACATATCCTTACTTTGATTCTTGTCATTTGTGCATTTATTCATGTCACAATTGCATGAGAGTGATTTAAGTAGTCTGGCATTCGCAGCGTCTCCATTGTGGATGCATTGCTTCCTTTTCTTTGATTCAGCTTCTTGATGGAGGGGGAGTCTGCTGCATAAACTGTGCTAAAAATCCAGGACTTGACTCGGTAAGATAAGTTTACTTGCATATGTACTAATCTATGCCATCTTCGAGAGATTTAGAGATGTCTAGTGTTTGCCACCTGGGAATCACAGTATGATAGCCAGTTCTTTTTCCTATATTTCTATTAAACAAGACTTCAAAGATGGCATCCCTTATTGCATTACAGATGTTAATATTTCAGTATATAAAATATCAGGGATGCACTCTGTCAAAAAGTTGTTGTATTTGTGGTTCCAACTTGCAAAACTATCCTTGTTTGTCATCTTTATGCATCTTTGGATCATAGAAATGATGGAGGATCATGATAAATAGTGACAAATGAGTCTTACTTGCTTATATCAGACAGTAGTAAATAATGCTTGAATTTGGAAATTGAATATTAAAATTCAGGTTTTAATGATGTTTTTGAACAATCTTCATTCAGATTCCTGGTGATGATCCCAATGGATTTGGCACTCTAAAAACTGATAATGCCGGCGACTTGCCATCAACCTCTGTGGACAACCAATTGGGTGGTAGTGATGACAAATTTAGGCTTTTGCAGTTAGGAAGTAGTTCAGAGGGTGTGGGGCTGAGGCACTTGCTTCAATTTCGGAATGATGACCTAGATGGGTCTTTCAGGAAAGTGAAACCAGAGGAAGCTGCGAAGTCAGATATTTCTAAGGCAAATATAGGAGCAAAAGATATCTATGGACCATTGGCACATACAAACTTAAGCATAACCCTGGGTTCTCCTGGAGTAAACTCGAATTCTTTTCCCAGTGCTGTTGATGAAAAAGAACAAAGTAAGACATCCTCCATCGTCCATCAAGGACCCAAGTCTCGCCATCTTTTGCCTAAGCCTCCAAAGTTAGCCCTTGCCACAGGTTCCGAGGCAAATGCAGGCATATCCCAAATTCGTGTTGCTAGGCCACCTGCTGAAGGAAGGGGCCGAAACCAGTTGCTTCCTCGCTATTGGCCCAGAATTACGGACCAAGAATTACAGCAATTATCTGGAGAGTATCCTTTGTACTATTCTTTTTTACATATTTCAGTATTTCACTGAATCGGTTTTCTCTTCTTGTTTGTTGATAAAATCATTTATCTCCAGTACAGATTTTACACCAATAAATTTTCCTTAGTCGCCATTCTTGGCATCGAAGGATTCTTTTAAATCTCACAGCCAAAACTGTGTTGTCTTTCTAGTTATATTCTATCTGAGACGTCACATCCTTGACCATGATTTTGTGAAGTTCAAATTCCACCATTGTTCCGTTGTTTGAAAAAGTTTTGAGTGCCAGTGATGCTGGTCGCATTGGTCGATTGGTTCTCCCTAAAGCATGTGCTGAAGTAAGTTACTATCTTAATTCCATTTGAGAAACTGTTTTACTATAATATCTTTTTGATTAATGAATCTCTGCTGTATTAAAGTTTAACAAAAGCAACTTTGCAGGCATATTTTCCTCCTATCTCCCAACCAGAGGGCCTTCCTCTGAGGATTCAAGATGTGAAGGGAAAAGAATGGGTGTTTCAATTCAGATTTTGGCCTAATAATAACAGCAGGATGTATGTTTTGGAGGGTGTAACTCCTTGCATACAGTCGATGCAGTTGCAAGCTGGAGATACTGGTATTGTGTAAACTTTTCTGATCATAAATTCAATGCCTTGGTCTTTGACACTTTCAGCTAAAATTACAGACCAATGCAATACTTTCATGCCAGTTAACTCCACCCCCCCCCCCTCGCCCCAACCCCCCCAAACAAAAACAAAAAAGTAGTAATTAATTTTACTGTTATTAGAAGCAAGTTTGGTATTACTTGTGGTTTTATTATCACAATTTTTGTTTTGGATATATAACAGTGACATTTAGCCGTATGGATCCGGAAGGAAAGCTTGTTATGGGCTTCCGTAAAGCATCTAATGCTGTTTCAGTGCAGGTAAATGTCAATGCCAATTTTTGTAGTAGAAAATTTGATCATATAATATTAATATAATTATCAAATAAACAGGATACGCAACCATCTGCTATTCCTAATGGCGGTCATTCAAATGAAAGTTTCTTTTCTGGTGTTTTTGAGAACCTATCTATTTTGAGTGGGTACTCTGGCGTTCTTCAGTCACTAAAGGGAAGCACTGATCCCCACCTAAGCGCACTGTCCAAACAATTGAATTCACCTCCTGGTGACATCAACTGGCTTAAATCTGAGAAGCATGAAGACAAAACAAGGGAAGGCTTGCTGCCACCATCGATGCTAGCTCCAGAAAGAAAAAGATCTCGAAATATTGGTTCAAAAAGCAAGAGGTTGCTCATTGACAGACTAGATGTTCTAGAGCTTAAACTTACTTGGGAAGAGGCACAGGATATGCTCTACCCACCCCCAAGTGTTATGCCAAGCATCGTGACGGTCGAGGATCATGTTTTTGAAGAATATGAAGTGAGTTTCTTTGCTGATGTGTTTTATTAAACGTTGCCCGAAACTCTCTCTCCCTCGCCCTCCTGGTGAACCTATCTTGTACCCTTTTGGATTATTATTTGAATTTTTTTTTTACTTTTTGAACACCAATTAGTCAACCATATGTTTGCTTGGTATGTTTGCATATTATCTTTTGATATTGCTCAGTATTTTTCTGTTATTGTAATCCGAGAAAAAATGGAAAAAAAAAATGAGGCTATTTTCTTCCGTAACTTTAAGTTTCATTGTATGGTTTTGCTTCTTAAGAGTCCTTGCTTTGTACAAAATGTTAAAAATTGAGGTGTCAAGGTCAGCCCTCGGAGACTTCTCTGAATTGACTAGAAACGGTGGGTAAACTTTCAACCACACAAAACTTTGGTATAGATTCTGTGCAAAAGATGTCATTATTTTAGTAAATGATTTATCTTTGCAAAATAAATGCCTATATTAGCCCCATGACTTGAATAAGTTCTCATTTGAGACATGTTTTAGTAGAATTTACCTCTTTATTGATGTAATTGCTTAAAAGATATGGGCATGCTTGTATTAACAAAATTAACCTAAGAGGAATACTAGTAAATACTAGTTTTGTTTTGTTGATCAGAAGAGGTCTGTTTAGTAGAATTTTATTAAACACAACAGGTATAGGAACTGAGTAATGATGCAAAATGAATATCGACAATAACAACTAACACTCATGAACCATTTCTTCCCATATGTTGCGATGCACCTTGTTCTATTAAGTATTCTAGTGCAAAGCTTAGCAGTATTACGTGGTCCCTTAGTAGGTGGAACAAAACATATCAGTCTGATAATCAAATTGGATTTTGCAGGGCCTTTTTCTACATGGGATGTTAAATATATTGGTCCGACACCTAAGAAACATATTGTGTTTCATATTTATGTTGCTATTAAGTTTCCAAAATTTTGCATTTGCTCTTTCCACTTCTAGAAACTTCGATTATGAGATGCACCTTATTTGTTTGAGGATGAATTGGGGTTGATTTTTATCTGGAGCCTGAATACTGATTTTAACTTATTATCATACTTATTTGTCATACAGGAACCTCCAGTTTTTGGGAAGAGGAGCATTTTCATAGTTCGTACATCCGGGTGAGAATTTTAGCAACTAATTAATTTTTTTTTTGTTTTAGCGTTATGGCATATAAATTTATTCATATGAGAAATTATAAAGAAGCCATCTGGATCATAGGTCTTGGAATTTCTTTGCCACAAAGGAACCATATTTTCTAGAAATTGTTTCTTAAATTTATGTGAATTTTATGCTAATGAAAATTTGTGCTCGAGAGTTTTTCTTTTTGAAGAAATGTTAATAACCGGAGACGTAGGCTGACTTATTTTTTCCCAACTTCCTTATGGAACTTTTGGTTTTCTAATGCAATCATGCGTTTTTGTTGATTTTGTTTAAAAGGACCTATATCTCTTCCTCATGGCCCTGGTTGGGTAAATTCATCTGATCTTGAATTGCCATGCTTGATCTTCAGCGGACAGGAGCAATGGGCTCAATGTGATGGTTGCTCGAAATGGCGAAGGTTGCCTGTTGATGTACTTCTTCCTCCTAAATGGACGTGTATGGACAATGTCTGGGATCACAGCAGGTGAACAATAGGTTTTTCCATGCAAGATATTTTGTAGAAAGCAAGCTTCTGGGCAAATCTAATGTGTTAATGTTTATTTATCGTCAGGTCCTCGTGTTCAGCACCAGATGAACTAACTCCCCGAGAAGTGGAAAATCTACTCAGACTAAACAAAGGTACAATGCCAGCATCCATTGCTTTTAAGATTATTATTATATAATTCTGGTGGGCTTGTAGCTTGCTGCTCTATCAGAAAAGGTTTCCTTTCATTCATGATGTTAATGTAAAGCTAAGATAAGCCACGCCACCCTCTAGCATAAGTCCGAAGACTGGCAATTTTCCAGTCAAAGGTTAACAAAAGATGCTTGAGACTCGTCTGCATATTTTTTAATAAGAGTTTCATACCCTTGCATTTATGAGCAGGCTAAATAGTTTAGCATTTTTCTGCCTCTGTGGGCCTTTTTAGACAGCACAAGAGTTGTGCCAAGAGCACCCATTGACTTCTATGCATGTGGATTAAGCAGTTTCGTTCCAACTGCTTGTAAAGAAACCTTCAAGACATGAGTTTAGAATTAAGTGTTCCAAATGCAAGGCCATTTTATTGCCTGCAATTTGGAAGGGAGAACAGAAATGTTATGTAGGCACTAGGCAGATATTTGTTGGGATTATGGTCTCATGATATATGTGCTTATGCGCATATTTATTCTGTGTAAACAACAGGTGGCTGATAGAAGTTCTTTTACATTAAAATTGATGTTTTCTGGTGCATACGTTTTTGTCTGCAAAATTTTGGTACATATTGATACAATTAAGCCTCGTTGTTGTATAGATTTCAAAAAGCGGAAAATAGCAACAAGTCATAGGCTGAATCAGGAGCATGAACCTTCTGGTCTGGATGCATTGTCCAATGCTGCAATTCTAGGAGAGAACATGGGTGACCCTGGCACTGCATCAGTTGCAACTACAACCAAACACCCAAGGCATCGTCCTGGCTGTTCATGTATTGTGTGCATTCAACCCCCGAGTGGGAAGGGCAAGCACAAGCCCACATGCACATGCCTTGTGTGTATGACAGTTAAGAGACGTTTCAAAACCCTCATGATGCGCAAGAAGAAGCGCCAATCTGAGCGTGAAGAAGAGGTTGCGCAAAGAAATCAACCAACTTGGGGTCCCAAGGAGGAAGCAGAAGTAGACAGTAGTTCCAAGCATGTATCATCACACCTTGATCCTTCAGAGAATGAAGCGAGGTCTGCGAATGAGTTAGAATCAAAGAGCCAAAACAACAATCTGTCCGGAAAATTGGCTGAATCCAGCAAGGCAGAGTTAGACTTGAATTGCCATCCTGATCGTGAAGAGGTGCAAGCCGGGTTGAATGGAGTGAGCATGATGAAACTTCTCCAAGTAGCCAGCCAGCCTTTGGAGACTTATCTGAAGCAGAATGGTCTAACAAGCTTGACATCTGACCAACAAGCAAGTTCAGGAACACATGCTCCACCACAAGCTGCAGGAGAGAGTGAAGGACAGCTCAACGAGCTTGCTTCTGCGACTCAAGATCGAGAAAGCGGAGGTGAAGACAATTGTGAACCGGTTTCAGATCAAATCCCAGATGATCCTGAATGAAGTTGCTCTTCATTCATTTATTCTATTTTTAGTGCTTCTTTTTATATAACTTAACATGATAGGTGTTTTCTTTTCTTTTCTCTGAGTTGCAAATATATTTCTGTAGTTAGAGGGTGCATGAGCTTTTTAACTAATTGTATAAAGTATATGATAAATACACGAATTTTGAATTATGAGGCTTATGATACCATGGTTTCGAAACACTGGTTGCTGGAACCAAAGGAGTTCAACTACATGATTGCAATCACTTGGAAAGTTTTACGCGGAAAGGATTTCAACTCGACAAATCTATTGATAATTTCTTTTATACAAATCTCTGAGAAAATATAATCAAATATCACACAATAAAAAAGTACAGAAGAAAATTATAATTAGAAAAAGCTCTAAGATAACAGTAAAAACAAATAATTTCTTGGTGTGGTGATTATTTCTTGGTGCTTTGTATAATTCCTCTTACGAGATCTACATTGCACGATTAGCTTCATTTTTGGTGGTTCTATTTGACTTTCGAAGTATGGAGGAGGCACACTGCATAGAAGCGTTCCTTACATCATAGTGTGGATTGTGAAAGGACCCGCAGATGTAATGCTGGCAGGCAAGAACAGAAACTTGGTCTTAGCACAGTTCTGTTAGCCAGATCATCTGGCAACTCTAGATCTAACATAGCATGCTACTGAAGCTTCAAGAGTAAATGCAATCAAAACAGAACCCATCACTTGTTATATTCGCACGTAAATGCTTCGTTTTGGAAGAGCCTTACTACTTGTGGAACTTTCGATCCGTGAATGTTAACATATATAGCGTGCTCCGCAAGCTTCTCAACATCCATGCTGATTCTGGATCTGGTTTCAAAAACTTGCCATACTCTTAACCTCATCGTAATTTGAATCCTCTCAAGTCCAAAATTATGCATTAACAAAAACCCTCTTCTCAAAACCCCCATCAAGTTATTACACGTACCGAATACACTCTTCCTGTTCTTGCAGACTGTAGAGGAAACAAAAACTTGGGATTACATGCCCAATATCATCATTTATCAAATCAAAAAAATAAAAAAAAAGGAAAGGAAAGAAAAGAGAAATCATATTAGCATATCTCTGGAAATTAACTGCAATTGTTGCCTGGAACCTTAGAACCAGAACAACTTCATACCTGTAGTAGTTGGTAATGGCCAAATAAACTTGGCAGGAAGAGATTGTGGAGAAACTAAATAAATAAAAGGGTAATTTTCTCTTTACTACTTAGGTTATCGTGAAATAAAAATTAGAAGTAACAAGTATTGCACCATAACATTTTACTATTAAAGAATTAAAAAGGGATTATATTTTACTATTTTCCTATTAATTGACTTATATTTTACCACAATTTACCCTTGCTTTAAGGGGGAAAAAAGCACATAAATTTTCATTAAACATAATAATTTTTACTATAGTATCTCAAAAAAATATAAAAGTTCACATTTACATAAAAAGAAAAAAAATATAAACTAAGGTTCACGTAATGCATTTAGTACAACAATTTTTCATTTAATTAAATATTAATTTAATTTTGATTATTAATTATCAATAAAAATTAACAAACAAACATACAAACAAACACATGCATAGATATTTCAAGTATTAAATAATACAATTTATTTAATTGATGACAAAAAAATTTATAATTTTTTAATTTTTATCGATCATTAATAATTAAATTAATTATTTAATTTAATGAAAAATTATTCTGTACAATAATGTATATTTAATTAATAATTAATTTTATTGATAATTAATAAATTTTTTTCCTTAAAGTAACAGTAAAATTAATATTTTATATGTCAATTGATGAAAAATAGTAAAATGCATGATTTTCTAATTCTTTAATAGTAAAATGTTAGGTGAAATACTTATTGCACCTATTTATTATTTCATAATAATTTAAACAGTAAACCAAAAATAACCTAAATAAATGATACCTTGACCAAGAAGATCGGAGTGAAAGTGGGAGACGAGAAGTTGACGGCCTTTAAAATTTCAGAGTTTTATCGCCAGTCGTTTCTTTCTTAAACAAACAGATGACTTATCGTCTATGAGGTTAGATGACAAATGATTTATCTCTACAAATCTGTTTATAGACGACTTGTCGTCAAATTTTCACGGAGTAAAATTTTCTTGACAGATCGTCTGAAGAACTTTTTGTTGAGATGACTTGGCATCTGTAAGTTATTTAGGTCAAACAGACTTAGTCCAAACTAAAATTTCCATGACAGATCGTTTGATCATGTTTCTATAGACGACTTATCCTCTTTTAATTTTTAAATAAACGATTTGTCGTCGGTTATTATTATTATTATTTTAATAAGGTTCTTTGTTTACTTCTTCCGTTCTTCTTCTTTTTCCAAATTTTTTCTTTTAAAATTTCATTTCACTTTGTTTACTTCTTCCGTTCTTCTTCTTTTCCAATTTTCTTCTTTTAAAATTTCATTGATTTTACAATTTTACTTTTTGTTGTTGATGCTGTTTTGTTAATTACAACGTGTCTAGGAAGCAGATTTTTAGTTCTGTTTTCAATGTTTATTAATTTTTTTTTGGGTTCAATTTTAAGTAACAAAGATAAGAAATCAAGAGAGACGAAAATTAAGAATTGTTTACAATATTTACTTAACGAAGTTAGAAACTTATTCTATCCCACACGTAACTTAAAAATGGATTATATGACATTTCTCACTTATTATCACCTAGTCAAAAATTTGAATTTGACGAATCTGGAAAGCTACTTCAAACTTCAATAGGGTAATTTTTAAAAAGCTTCCATGAGGTTTGGATTTGTTGCAAATAGATGGCGAGAATCCGTTTATTTGTAAGAAACCCTTTACGTTTTTGTTCCGCTTAGTTGTCGTTTGGGTAGTTGTGCGTATTGTTGACATTTTTAAAATAATACAAATTTTTATTTAAAAAATTATTTTAACCTAAATATCTAACCAAAACAATTGTAAATACACAACACACACACACAAACTCGCTAATCTAATCTGAACTAACGCATAAAAAAAGATTAAAAAAGTGAAAAATAATCAAATACAGCCCGCACATAGGCGGCCAGCCGATCGCCAGCCATCCCACCACCGTGAAGCGAAGCCAACGCAACACAACCTCTTCTCCACCACGACGCGACCTCTGCTCTACCTCGACCTTGCTGCAATCTGACCCCTGCAACCTCTGCTGTAGCTTATTTGACTTTGAACACGCTGTTTCGTAGTTGACTGGCCGCCACCTCTTAGATCCAAGCTAAACGACAGCCGCCTAGCACCAATAGTGAAGATTTGTTTGCATGTTATATGTTAAATAATTATTTTCAATTTCTGATGGCATTTCATGTTATGCTAAATGATTTTTGATCGGTTATTTTTTATTATTATTATTAGCTTCCTTTTGATCAATTGCAGGTTCCTAAGTCAGTTTCGGTTTAAAATTCTCCTCCAAAGATAATTAGTCAAGTTTTCAATTAATTTTTTGTGATTATTATTATTATTATTATTATACCACCAAAATTAAAAATAGTTGAGGCATGTTTTCTATAATAGGAAAATTTATAAAACTAACCATAATAATTTGACCATTTTCAATTTTAACCCCTCTAATTTTTTTCAATCAACATTAGCCACAAATTAATTTTGAGGACCAAAATACCCTCGTCATTTTTACGTTTCTCCTCCTCCCCCCCAAACCCTCTCCCTCCACCGAAATCTCTCACCAGAATCTCCTATACATCGCCGGCATCGTAGATCGCCACGAGATTGCATGGTCGGCGGCTGAAACAAGGTGTATTAAGTTTAAAAACTTCCGAAATCTCCAAAAGCAAAGACTAAAATTGAAACCCTAGGTGAGTTATAACTTCATTTTTTATTTGTTTTGTTATTTTGAGTTCTTGCTAGTGTTGTTGTTGTTGTTGTGGTGATGATGGATTAAGTCATTGTATTTGTGGTTGTTAATGGTGGTTGCGGGGGGTGGAATTGTTGCGTTCGAAGTGGGAAAAATGGGGCGCGGGCTGGGAAAAAATAGGGCGCAACATGCGCCTGTCGCAAGCGTTATCGCGTGCCAGCGTCGCGCGGGATGTGCCTGTCGCACGCGTTATCGCGTGCCAGCTTCGCGCGCGCTCAACGTGATTCTCCTTTTGGCCGCTCGTATATGGTGAGCACGTTTTACACGATTCGGTTATGTTACTATAGTTTGAAACCCGAAATTAGTTTAATATATACATCTCCTTGAATTGACAGGCCCCAGATAGCTATGATCCAACCGCTGATGCTAGCTACGGTACGAATACCGATGCCGGTAATGATGACGAGCACACCCCCATGTCATTGTACAGTTTGTATAGGGACATAAGTGATGACAGTGTACAGATATTCACGGAGGCACCGCCCGACGTTAGTAAGTTTGGACGTCTGTACAGACCGTCGTATATCTTTGGTAGTCCTTACTTCATTCCGCCTTTCAAGAGAGTTAGGAATGTCAGGCCTCTACCCACACCCAAAATTACGGACAATGACATTGATGAAGATTGAGTGTGGATATGAATCTGCTTAGGGGACTAGAAGATTCAAAGATATGTGAGGAGTTTGATCAGTGGTTTGCCGGTAAAATTTTCGTGGATCAGCCCGTCCAACAGTCCCAAAATTTCTTTGAAATACTTATGGGCAACGCTTCAATGGGGTGGCTCGGTGATGAGGTAAGTGTGCCTAATGGTCAAAATATTACAACATTGTTCATATTTCCGCTGGCATGAATTCTGTTTTAAATTTACTTGGTTTAATCCCTCCACAGCATATTCACACATTTTACCACTTGATCAGCGAGAAGCAACAGCAATTTCCAAATGCACTACCACAGCGCGTCACACATACGGATACATATTTTTGGGCATGTTTACGAACTCTTCAATTATTAAATAACTAAAATCCTATTAATTTCTTACTCATTGTGCAATAGGTGTTCCTAAAGCAATTATAGAACAATGGTAGTTGTGATGTCCATTCATTACAGTATGGCAACAACTTGAACATCTATATGGATGGGCGGGCAGATATCATGTCCAAATCATTTATGGACGTCGATGTGGTAATAATTGTCACTCAATCTTATGGTAGTTGTGTATAAAATGTGATAATTTAACATTTTATTTATGTAGATATTCATTCCTATGAATTTGGGCGGTGATCATTGGTGCTAGCTCGAGCGGACCTTCGCGCAAAGAGGGTGCAGATTTACGACTCGTTGGTGACCTTTCGCGATGACAAAACATATTTGCGTAAATTCAAACCTCTTTAGGTCGTCTTCCCTCAATGGCTTCAAGATGTTGGATTCTACAACATCTGACTTGAGCTGCAGAGTGTTAACACTTGGAAAGTAAGAATTGTTAAGGATGTGCCCCAACAAGAACCTGGAAGTGGTGATTGCGGTGTATTTATGTTGACGTTTACAATGTATTTGATGTTCGGGCTCAAACTTGATTTTGATGGCAGCCACGGGCATTACTTTAGGAAGAAAATTGTTGTAGATATATTTACAGGCGATATTGCCTTGTAAGTTATTGTATTGTGTTTAGACTTGATGTATGGATGTAGATTATTCTAATGGATATGAACTTTTGATATATTTATATATTTTGTTATAAGTAATTGTTGATATATTTTAGTACTTATTATGCAAGTAAACATAAAAAAATACCTCATTATATATTCATGTCAAATAAATTATTATAAGAGTTCAGAATCCATAATGAGTTACAATGACACAGTCAGTTTGGATTCGACGCGATGAGATTTTTACATCTCTTGTAGTTATGACCTGGTTGGTTGCATCGCCCGCATCTCACAGTTCTTCGGTCAACATCCTCACCGATAGAAGGAATTCTTAATTTGGACGACGACCAGGTGGTGGTGCTTCGATCGGTGGGTTAACTCTGATTCCCTAGATTTCTTCTAGAATGTCCCAATCTTGCATGCGCACAAACAAGTTGATCGAGTTGGAATACTCTATAGGAGCAAGTCCTTTCATGAATGTCAACTATCTCTTCCTTTATACCTCCACCCAAAACATGAAATCGATGCTGAGACACAGGACAAACGGTCATTCTTTCGGCCAAAATTCTCCTTTCGCTGACTATCTCATCTGCCCACGTCGTTAGACGAGTGCTCATCGATTCAACCACAATCTTTCTATCATAAAACCATTGCTGTAATGTTTTTCTGAAGTAATCAATAAGACAAGTAACAGGAAATTTTCGTGGCTCTCTCATTAAAGAATTCACGCTTTCCGCAATGTTGGTGGTAAGTATACTATATCTCCTACCTTCAAATTTAGATCTTGCCCAATTACACGTACTCACATTATTCTCTAAGTAATCAGCTGCGCCCGAGTGTCCAAATAGCTTTGGACATTCAGAATTTTGACTTAATATTGCCTTTGATATTGTAAAAACAAACGCCATGAGCAGCAGTGTGAAATGCTTTCAAAACGGCTCTCTTGATGGCAGTACATTGATCTGAGATAAATACTAACTCAGGCCTATCGCTAATCACTCCGTATAACTTCGTCATAAACCATTCCCAAGCATAATTATTTTCTGAATCCATGACCCCAATAGTTAGCGGATATAATTGATTATTACCATCTAAACATGTTGCTACAAACATGCTCCCACGATATAATCCCTTTGACACAACTTAAAATGTTTGATTTACTCCCAAGTATAAGAGTGCCTAGTTATAATATAACTCGGTGAGTCTGAGGTCGACCCACAGAGAAAGGGTTTAATTTGTTTTTTTAAATTTATCTTAAAAAAAATAAAAATTTAAAAACACACAATTTAATTTGAGGAAAACTATGAAGTTGAATTAGTTAGGGATATGGATCCACTATTAGTAATAAATATAATTTAACAAATTCTTTTTATTTTTGTTTTATTTCCTAAAAGATTAATTTTATAGATTAAAATTATTTTCCAATTTATTTTATTATGGATTAAGAATTTAATTTGCCAAAACTTAATTTGTCTACACTAAATCAAAATACTATTTTACCATATTTTATACTAAGAAATTAAGAATTCATTGTGCCAAATTCCTATTTTTGTCTACAATAAATCAAAATTTTAAAATATAAAATATGGATAAAATTAAATAGAAAACAACTTAATTTATAAAATTAAAAATTGAATTTTTTTAAACCATATTTTTTTACTAAGAGTTTCACCTTCCCCTAACTATGAATATTTAGCTAAACATTTTTGAAATAAAAGAAATGATTAAGATTGAAAAACACATAATTAAAATGGAAATTGAAAATTGAAAAAAACCTAATTTTATTAATTAAAAATATATTACAAAGAGAGATGAGGAGAAGAATTGAGAGGAAAGAAGAGGAGAGAATGTGCAAAGAGATGTGTTCACCACCCTTCTCTATTTATACTAATACATGGTAAATCCACACCACACAAATAAAAAAATCTAATTAAACCGCACCAACAGCAAAGTCACTTGCATCACACATTAATTCAAAAGGTAAAGACCAATCAGGAGATTGCATAATAGGTGCAAATGTTAAAAGACAAATTATTTTCTCAAAAGATTTTTGACAATCATCAGTCCATTCAAATGATGCATCTTTTAATAAGAGGTTACAAAGTGGTTTAGATATGGCACTAAAGTTTTTTATAAACCTTCTATAAAATCTTGTATGTCCTAAAAATGATCGCACGTCTCTAACTGTTTTTGGTTGTGGCAATTTAGATATGACTTCAATTTTCGCTTTGTCAACTTCAATTTCTTTAACAGATACAACATGACCCAAAACAATTCCAGAAGTAACCATGTAATGACATTTTTCCCAATTTAACACAAGTTCTTTTTCAACACATCTTTTTAAAACTTTTTCCAAATTATCAAGGCAATCATCAAAAGAATTCCCAAACACAGTCAAATCATCCATAAAGACCTCTAAACAATGTTCAACCATATCACTGAAAATACTTAGCATGCATCTTTGAAATGTTGCAGGAGCATTACAAAGTCCAAATGGCATTCTTTTAAATGCAAATGTTCCAAAGGGACATGTAAATGTGGTTTTTTCTTGGTCTTTAAGTGCTATAGGAATTTGATAATAACCTGAATATCCATCTAAAAAGCAGTAGTAGGGATGTCCAGCTACTCTTTCTTAGATTTGATCAAGAAATGGTAATGGAAAATGATCTTTTCTAGTGGCTTCATTTAATTTCCTATAATCAATGCACATGCGCCAACTAGATGCAATTCGTGTTGGAATTAATTCATCTTTTTCATTTCTAACTATAATGATTCCAGATTTTTTAGGCACTATTTGTGTAGGACTTACCCACTTACTATCAGAGATAGGGTAGATAATTCCCGAATCAAGTTACTTAAGAACTTCTGTTTTTACTTTTTTCATGTGTGGGTTTAATCTTCTTTGAGGTTGTTGACATGTTTTAGCATTTTCTTCTAAATTGATTCTATATGTGCAAACTAAAGGATTAATACCTTTAATGTCATTTAAAGTCCATCCAATTGCGTTTCTATGCTTTTTAAGAACATATAGTAACTTACCCTCTTAGTCGCTTGATAAGGTCGAAGAAATCACAACAGGATAAGTTTGCTCATCTCCAAGATAAACATACTTCAATCCCTCTGGCAAATGTTTCAGTTCTAGTTTAGGTGCTTCTTCTTGTTCCGTCTTTTCAATGATTCCAAGCTCATCAAATTCTTGTTTCTCATCACCATTTTGCAAAGTCTAACAAGAATCAAACAATAAATTTATATTAGAAGTATCATGTTTAAATTGTTTATTTGATTCAACTGAATTAACCAAACAAATATCACTAAGTTCAGAAAAATTCCCTTTTTGAATATTCTCCTCTATATAAGCTTCAAGCAATTCCTTTTGTTCATTAATTTCATCTTCATTCTCATTTTCTTCATTAGGTTGCCTACACATGTTAAAAATATTTAATTCTAAAGTCATATTTCCAAATGATAAATTTATTAAACCATTCCTAAAATTAATCAAAGCATTAGCAGTTGCTAAAAATGGTCGACCTAAAATTACAGGAATTGGTTTATAATTATTCACAACAGGTTCAGTTTCTAAGACAATAAAATCCACAAGATATATGAATTTATCAACTTGTACTAAAATATCTTTCACTATTCCTTTTGGTACTTTAACTGATCTATCGGCAATCAAAAGTGTAGTTGAAGTTGATTTTAACTCACCAAGATTAAGTTGAAGATTAACTGAATATGGAAGTAAATTAACACTGGCACCAAGGTCTAACAAAGCATGCTTAATTTTATGATCTCCAATAATACAAGAAATAGTAGGACGACCAGGATCTTTATATTTCAACTTATTATTAGTAGACAAAATGGTACTTACTTGTTCAGCCATGAAAGCACTCTTTTTTACCTTCAATTTTCTCTTAACTGTGCATAAGTCTTTTAAAAATTTGGCATATGAAGGTACCTGCTTGATTGCATCTAACAAAGGAATGTTAACTTTCACTTGCTTAAAAATTTCATAAATTTCTGAAGAGTGGTTTGATTTCCTTGGTTTATTTAATGTATGCAGAAATGGTGGTTCAGATGGAACATTAGTTATTTCTTCACTAAATGTAAGTTTATCTAGTTCTTCCTTTACCCTTTGAATTTTCATTTTCACAAGGTTCAGGAATAGGCCGTTCAATAACCTTACCACTATGAAGAGTTATAACTAACTTGACTTGGTCCAAGGGTGAATTTTGAATCTTAGGATTTGGTTGTGGTTGAGCTGGAAATTTTCATTTTTCTTGAATTATGAGTGCAGAAGCAATTTTAGCAAGAGTATCTTTCAAATCAGAAAATGTTTATGCATTTTGATTATTAATGGCATCTTGTTTCCTAATGGATGAATGCATTGTATCTTCTAAATTTTTCCATGGTGGTGGAACATATGGTGCATAAGGCTGAGTATTTTGAAAATTTTGTGGAGGTGGGGCTTGTGAAGATTGTGCATTATTAGTATTCCTCCAACTAAGATTTGGATGAATTCTCCAACCAGGATTATAAGTATGTGAATATGGGTTTAGTTTGTTAAAAGTGTTGATGGCATTAGCTTGATCATGTAAACATTCTTTAAGTGCAGGCAGAGTGGGACAATCTTGAGTGAAATGATCATTAGAACTACAAACATCACATGCAATTTCTTGAACAGATTTTACTTGATCACTTTTTTTATTCTCCAAAGCTTCAACCTTTCTAACTAGGCATGCAAATTTTGCTTGTAAATCATGATCTTCCTTAAGGTTATAGATTCCTCCACTAGATGGAGATGGCTGTGGTTTATTATTCAATTCAAAAGTTCCAACAGTATCCCAATCACTACAACAAATATCACCTTTAGTAGCATTAGATTGTAGCACTTTTTTTTTAGTGCTACCAAATGTTATTCTATTGTGGCACTTTGTCCATAAAAGCTACTATTAACTACTCAATAGTTACATTTTATTTTTTAATGTATATAACATTTAATTTGTAACATATAGTAAATGCTACTATAAATTTTTAATAATGTAGCACTTTATAAATGTTACAAATTTATGTTACACTTGAAAAACAATTATATAGTAGCATTTTAGAAGAGCTATGTATAACATTTAATAAGGTAGCATTTTATAAAAGCTATAATATAAACAAAAATTTTGCAGCACAAAGAAATGCTATAAAAAAGAGCAAAAAATATAGCGGGAATTAATCTAAAACTACCGCCAAATAAAAAAAAGAAAAATGAAATTCTAAAACATAATTCTCACATCCTTTTGCCTCTCTCTCACCTTCCACGTTACCACCCACCCAAAAGTCAAAGCCTTTTTTTTCTTCTTTCCTCAAGTCGACACTTCCCACATACCAAAGGAACTAAAGGCCTAAAATCCTAATCCCTCAAAATTTCCTTAGAAATCATATCATCTAATGATCCATTAATTTGTTGAGCACTGAATCGCCAAATCGCTTGAGCTTGACAGAAGTAATTGATGGATTTTGTTCCCGAAAATGGTTTCATGAAGGTAATTCACAAGTTTTCGTTTTGGATCTTTAAAGTTTTGTTATAATTTTTTTTTCAATTTCTCTCTTAAAATTATTGATATCATTAATTTAGCTTTTGTATTGAATTGTGAATCTGGGTTTTGTAAAAAATTAATTGTCTGATTATTGTTTTTCCTAGGGTTTGATATGATAAAATGACGCCTCCTAATTGAAGAAGACAAAGCTTCTATTCCAGTAACTTTTGGCCGATTACATGCTTAACTAGTTTTGTAACCTTACCAAAGGTGAGTGTTTCGGTATTTTCTTGTCAAATTATTATTATTATTTGCTTACTTGCTTTTTGTTTGCAATCTTTTTAAAATTATGAATTTTTTGCTTAATTTTTCTTAGTTATAGTAGTTGCCCAGAATATATCATTGAGTTATTTTTACTTTTAATTTAGTTTTAGTATTTTTTTTTATTTTTCTTTTAGTTTAGTCAACACAAAACAGTGGAGTTTCAGTAAAAGCAACAACTATATGTAGAGCAAGTGTGAAAGACACTGCACAAGTGTTGATGTTGTTTCTTATTATGGAGTTATAAGAGATATAATTTTGCTTGATTACGATAAGTTTCAGATTCCAATATTCAAGTGCGATTGGGCAAATAAAGGGCACGGTGTGAGGATTGAAGATGGTTTTACGATTGTTAATCTACACCAAGGTCAAAATCAGTATGAAAGAGAGCCTTTTATTCTTGCATCACAGGCAAAACAAGTATTTTATTTTGAAAGAAAATGATGCATCAAATTGGTATGTCTTACTTAAAGCACCACCAAGGGGATATTTTGATTCAGACATGTGCACAGAGAATGTCGATACAACTTTTGGGCTGAAGGATATATCAACACAGGATGTAAATTGAAATTTGCGTTATTAACATATTTAGGTAATCTCATGTCCATTAACTTTTATATTTTTTCTTGAGCATTTTTTTATGTTTTTTTAGTGTATATGCCAACATGGAGCTTGAGGCACAATATATTGCTTCTAATGACTTATGGTAGTAGTAGTTGTTGGCTAGAAAGTATAATTTTGGAAGTGTTGAGTTGTTAATATATATATATGTTATATAAGTTGTAATTTGTTTGAGGAAATGTCCATGTTTTAAGGGAGATTCTATCAAAATTTTTGCTAAGAATAAGATTAGTTGTATATTTGAGTTCACTGCTCGAAACTAGAATTGGTGTAAAACTATAAGTTAAAATAAAAGTTTTGCCACCAAAATTTTATAGTTATATGTTATATTATGTTGAAATCTCTTTAGTAAAAATAATTATGATAGTAAATTAAATTTTTCTAGTGAAATACTTACAAAAGTTTATCACTATATATTGCTCTATCCAAAAGATTTTTTGCACTTATTTTTTTGTTTTTAATTTATAATGCATGTCATGTTTGCACTGTTCTGGTGATTTTTTGGACTTTTTTTTTTTTTTAATTTATAATGCAGGTCATGTGGATAAGTACATTTTGCAAAGGAGTTTCCGATGCAAATTGAAGATGAAATAGTATTCTTTTTGTTTACTTATTGCCTTTTTGATATATGGCACATTATGTTTAAAGTTAAGCATATTCTAGATTTGTACTTGATGTCTATCTTTAAATTATGATGTTCATCTTCATACATTATTGTTTTGATACAATATTTTATATGTATTGTATATTTTGTTCATATGGAATATAGTTTGAGAAAGATTTTGTATTATTATAAAAATTAATAAGTACAAATTGATAGACTTTGTTCGATTCTATTTAATAATTGTATCACAACCAATTTATAATAATTAAATGCTTCAGGTCCTTACTTTATAATATCCTAAGAATGCTTCAAATCATTCAACATTGTAGCATTTTTGTTAGGCTATGTAAAAATGCTTTGGTAGCATTTCGCAAATGCTACCACTCGTGTAATTTGTAGCATTTTTTTATGCCACGAGAGACAATATGATTGCATTTTTGAAGTGCTACTAGATTAAAATGTGTAGCATGATTAAAGTGCTAAAAATAACAAATTTGTAGCATTGTTATTATGCTATAAAAGACGATTTATAGCATTTCTTGAGTGCTACATAATGTGTACTTGTAGCAATTATCTGCAGCAACTAAAAATTAATATGTAGCTTTTATTATATGCTACAAAATTGAAATTTTATAGCATTTTATAATTGCTACTAAAAAAGAATATTTTTAGTAACGTGGGCTAACATAGCACTTTGTAAAATGCTACCATTTACTTTTAGTAGCACTTTTCACGTGCTACTATATCTCAGTTTTGTTGTAGTGAATGTTGTGCATTTTCAGTTAATTGGTCAAGGTAATCTAGTGCATCTTCAGGATTTTTATCTCTAAATTCGCCATTACACATCATTTCTACAACTTGTCTACTTTGTGGTGTTAAGCCCTCGTAGAAATAAGTGACCAATCGCCAAGTTTCACAACCATGGTGTGGACATATGTTAAGCAATTCTTTAAACTTATCCCAACATTGGTATAATGTTTCTCTATTTTTTTTTGAGTGAAAGAAGTGATTTGCCTTTTAAACGAATTAGTTCTATGAGGTGGAAAGAATTTTTTTAAAAACTGTTCTTGCATGTTATTCCAAGTTCTTATTGATCCAGATTTAAGGTTTTGTAGCCAAGTTTTAGCTTTATCTTTTAATGAAAAAGGAAAAAGCTTTAATATAATTATGTTCATGCTACAATTTTGATCTGTGTATGTATTACAAACTTCCTCAAAATCTCTTAGGTGCAAATATGGATTCTCAGATTCTAAACCATGAAATGTTGGTAAAAGTTGGATAATACCTGGTTTGAAGTTGAATCGAGATGCTTCTGGAGGAATACTATACACGACGGTGCTCCGGTTCTGGTTGGATTCATGTAGTCCCTCAAGGTTTTTGGTTGATTTTGTCATGTCCATGTTGAGAATGATTGTCGCCTTGACCAATATGAGGATTAGGTTTGCCCAAAAAGTTATCATCTTGGTTCTCGTCCATGGTTAATGGTGGAAATTAAGATCTACGAACTAACCTGCCACTTGAAGTACGAGACCAATGTCTCATATAATGGTTATGTCACAATGATGATATTCAAACAAATTAATAACAAAAACTAAATAAAAATTATAAAATAGTAAAAAGAAAATTAAATATGCAAATAATATAAGTGTACAAAAAAAAATATTAATTAACAATTTTGGTGGTTAAACCCACCAATTAAATAAACAAAAAAAAGCATAAAATAAATGAAAAAAAAACTGGTGGTTAAACCCACCAAATAAAAAAATAAAGCAAAATAATAAAATAACTAAAAAAAAAAATGGTGGTTGAACCCACCAATAAATTAACAAAACAAAAAAATAAATGCGGAATAATAAAATAACTTAAAATTAAATAACAACTTTGGTGGTTAAACCCACCAATAAAAAGAAAAAATATGAAAAAAATACTGAAAATTAAATAATTGAAATTAAAAAAATTAGTAGTTTGTTTGCTTGGTCCAAATTAAGTCCAAATAGAGTCCAAATAAGTCCAAGTCCATTTTTTTTTTTTTTGGTCTTAACCACGAGGTATCCTGGGAAGGGCCCCAACTGTGGGAGGCACCTTTAAGCCCGTACCACAACCCAGACTAAAAGTCCCCGCTCGAACCGGGAGACACAGGTTCTCCCAACAAAGGCGACTTCCCTGCGACTCGAACTGGGGAGCAAATCCAATCAAACCACTGACACAACTCAAAAGTGTATTACTCCCAAGTATAAGAGTGTCTAGTTATAATATAACCCGGTGAGTCCGGGGTCGAACCACAGGGAATTTAAAATCCAGTAGTCAATTTAAAACTAAGAAAATTAATTGTGGGGAAAAAGAAATTATTTGAAACAAATTTAAAAATATGCTAAGGTTACAGGATCCACTCTCAGTATTCAAACTATAATTTTCTTACTCTCTCATTTTTATATTATGCCTCACTTTTACCAGTTATTTATTATATCATTTAATTCTATGTGTGTGGATAAATATGGAATAAAGTGCCTAATGTGCCACAACTATATTATTGTGTCGACATTGTGTCAAAATACCATACAAATCCAAGAAAACTTTTAAATTAACATAACATAAAAATAACCAGAAAAGAATAAAATAAACTTAAAACTCACTTGAGAAAAGTAATTTTTATCTCATAAATTGAAACCTTGAGCTTCACCCTTCACCTCAGCTTAGTAAAATTAGCTACTCATGTTTGAAAGAAAACAAAATACTCTTTTTATTTGATGAACTTTGGAAATATGTTACAAAGAAAATTGATTACAAAACAAAAGAGAAAAAAAAAGGAAAATACAATTCCTCAGCACTCTATCCCTCGGCTTTTCGCACTCAACAAACTCTCTTCTCCAAAATTCTTCGTCCTCCGGCTTCGCCCCTCGCTTGCCTTTTATAGGCAAGCGTTACCTTCTTTTATTTTATTTTATTAATATTTAATTTATTATTATTTTATTATTTTATTTTTTTATTTATATATATATTGATATACGTGATGGTCAGAATGACCATCACGAGCAACCAAAGTTTGGTTGCATGTTTTGTCTTTTTGTTCTTTTTTTTTTTTAAATTTATATATATTATTATTATAATTATTACATCTCCTCAATTGAGCTCCAGTGGTTCTTCTTTGTTCCCGCTTTCAATTCCAATTCCATCTTTACTCCTGAAAAAATATTTACAAGATGAAAATTAACATATTGCTGATTAATTTAATATAAAGTATATTTGGGGAGTATTAAAATAATTTAGAAATAATGAGCGCATTAATTGATCTGATAAGTGAAAAACTAATAATTTTATCCTTATCAAATGTCACTTTTCGTATCAATCACACGACATTGCTACAATTTAAGCGATAAAAATTTAGAGAAATTTTTAAACCAAATTGAAATTTTTTTTTTTTTAATAGAAACATTGTGTTCACTTCTTTCATCAGATTAATGACAACAATCAAATAAAAGTATAAGCATTATCTTCAGCCTAAAGAAAATCACACCCACATAAATCAGTTAAGTAAAATCATGCAAAATGATCAATTATCAGAGTTACATTAATCAAAACCACTTTTAAGAATGATACATCAAACCCCAAAATCTCACAATTAAGAGTGACTCTCTCAAAAGAAATATACCCAAAATTAAACTGTCACTCTAGGAAAAAAAAAATAGATTTGAGAGGATAATAAAACAATATCACACGCTCTCACCAGGATGAAAAAATAATGCCCACAGCTTAGAAATAAAATGATCTCAAGCCCCAAGGAATTAATGGCAATTTTTTTTATTTTTTTTTTTATACATCACCACATCTTTTAGTCCACATCACTAGCTTTTACTTCAGACTATAGTTCCCTAAAATCAAGAAGGACTTTTATTAGGACGTAACGTAGGCTAAGGTTATGGTTAACAAAAAAAAGGGTAATAGGAAAACAAAAATATAGGTTTGAAAAATATGGGATTTTTTTTTTTATATATATAGATTACAAGGTGCTTTTTTTTTGTTTTTTATTTATTTATTTATACATATCCTCTTTTTTTTTTTTTTTTTTAGCACCGTTATCAGGAATACATAATCATCCCTATTTTCAAATATAATTGGGTGGTGGAAAATACAAAACATAAGGTGATACTCCACATTGGAGTGGGACAAGATGATAGGTTATCAAAGAAATTTTTTTTTTTTTTAAAGGCTCAAAGGGGTTAACTATGGATATTTTATAATAGGGTTGGCTAGAAAGGCTCAAACGGATCAAAGATAGCTTTCTGTCATCTTTTAGGGTTCTAAATAATCTTTCATATCCACTAGTTCAATAGACTTTTAGATGCGATTGCACAAATTTTTTTTTTTTTTTGAAATTATAGAGATCTTGTACAATAAATTGTGAAGCTGTATAGGCAAATAGGGTTACTCTCCAAGGATAATAGGCTCTAAAACTCGCTTGGACTTTTCGTGATATGTACATTCCTTCAAATGGCTTAATCAATTTCACTCATCAAATTTCTCAATTTACGTTTCAACATGCAAAAGGGGAAAACATAGTGTAATATAACTCAAGGCCAAAGATAATACAAATACCAAAATTTGAAAATCATCATGTTATCTAATGTTAAAAGATTACACCGAAAAATAATTTTTTTTTTTTAATTAAAGAACACATCAAAAAATTTTTGGATTGATTGCAGAAACTTAAGGGAGATGATTAAGAGAAAAATGTTTTTTTTTTTTAAAGAAAACAAAATTCTAAAATGAAGATGCGTTTCTAGAGACACTACATTCTATATTCTGCCATCTGCGACTCAAATTTTTATCCGAAGTTAGTCTTTACAACAAAAATTAGTAAAAACACCACTAGGACTGAGACATTCCACAATTGTCAACTATACCCTCCCCCCAACCTGAAAGAGACATTGTCCCTAATGTCTTAGAATAAAGGAGTAGAGTTTAGAAGATATCACACAGTCCTTCTTGGAAAATATTTACAAACGGAGAGTCAAATCTAATTTACACTTTTTACGAGAGTTAATGTCATCGTTATCAATTGCCCAATCCAACGCCAAGGTCATGGGATCTGGCTCTGGTTTGTAAGCTTGCAAAAGATCAAGTAACTCATTAGCGGTGGGAGCACAAATAAAGAGTTTTCTCGCTGAGGAAGGAATGAAATAATTTTTAATTGCATGATTAAGAAATGTTATTAAGCCATCATAAAAGTTATTAACATTTAACAAACCGATGGGTTTTTTATGGATATTCAAATGGGCCCAAGAAGCAAATGTAATTAGCGCCTCTAATGTTGCAAGATCTCCAGCGAGAAAATAAAAGCGTCGGCGTGCTTTAACATTTCGTATATTCTTTCTTGCACAGACAACTAACTCTTCTCCAGTTGGTGGGTCTGGTAGGCATCCTAAAGGTTTTAAGGCTTTTGGAATGATGCCTAGCACTTGGTTTCCTCGAATGAAAGCAGCTTCAGAGACAAGCTTTGATAACCCTTGGTCACCTCCTCCATGTACAAGATGTAGTTTTCTCTCTGCTATAGCACGACCAAGCTCTATGGCTGCTTGTACAAACTCCTTATACTTTCCATAGCGAAATCCAGAAAGCACACAAATGTTCTTAAGCTGGCTGATTGAAGTTCCTGCAAGTCGGACCCTTGCTTCAATTAACCAGCGAATATCAGCAGGAATCCCATTAATCATTAACAAGCGCAGTCGTTCACAACGAGCTTTGTAAATCTTCTTGAGAGCATTTTGAGGGAGAGAAGGAAAACGCTGATGCAATTTATGTTGTATTTCTTCCATGCTTGACTTTGGGGTTCAGTTATTGTGGGAAACTGAGAGTACCGACTTTAAAAAGTCACGGATCTGCTTATCCGCCATTTATACGGAGAGTGAATTAAAACAAACAAAACAGATCGCAAAATCAAATCAAAAGTGAAAAAGTACAAAAATAAAGCAAAACACACAAGAAATATAACTCACCTTCGTGCTTTTATTGATTTACCTCCTGGTCCTATTGTAGATCATAAATACAATCATCTATTTATGTTAGTTGTCTTCTAGATCTTTAACGTGGAATACTATGGTGGTTGTAGATCCCAAATAGGATGTAATTTACAAAATCGGATCAATTTCCTCAAGTGAAATTTTACATGGAAAAGTGTTTTAAAATGATCACGATGAGGAAATTTCCTGGAGGTCAGAGGTATTCATGATAAGTATAAAAATTTGGTGAGTTAAAACACATTTGTCAAACAGCACACAATTAAAAGCAATGCAGTGCACTCCATTCAAGACATAGGGAAAAGAAAAAAAATCGAATAATTCAAACGATAAAGCAATAGTAAAATCAATTCACAAAAAGTTAAAAGAAAAGGGCTCAATCGAGATTTGATGGGTCACTCAAATTAATTTCGATTATAACTTGGCGTGGTTGGTGTTCCAGATATGGTTTCAGTCTTTGACCATTAACTTTAAATGTGACACCATCCTTTGGATTCTCAATTTCTACAGCACCATATGGATACACATTTTTTACAACAAACGGACCATTCCACTTTGATTTTAACTTCCCTGGAAATAAATGAAGACGAGAATTATAAAGCAAGACTTTTTGACCAATTTCAAATGTTTTTCGAAAAATTCTTTTGTCATGAAAAAATTTGGTTCTTGCCTTAATAATTCTAGAATTCTCATATGCATCATTCCTTAATTCCTCAAGTTCATTCAATTGCAATTTCGTACATTGACATCAAGATTTGAATTAAAAGTTTTAAATGGCCCAAAATGACTTATGTTCAAGTTCAAGCGGTAAGTGGCAAGATTTTCCATAAACAAGCCGATAGTGTGACATTTCTAAAGATATTTTAAAAGCAGTACGATATGCCCAAAGTGCATCAGTTAGTTGAAGAGACCAATCTTTATGGTTTGGATTAACTGTCTTTTCTAAAATTTATTTTATCTCCCTATTTGCTAATTCAACTTGAACACTTGTTTGAGGGTGATAAGGGGTAGCAACTTTATGTGTAATTCTATATTTCTTCATTAAGGACTCAATGACTTATTACAAAAATGTTTTCCCCATCATCGATAATGGATCGAGGTATTCAAATCGACTCAAAGATTTTCTTTTAAGCGGATCACAATTTTGTGATCATTGTCTTAAGGAATCGCCTCGATCCGTTTGAAACATAATCAACAGCAACCAAAATGTATACAAATCCAAACGATGATGGAAAAGGACCCATAAAATCAATTCCCCAACAATCAAATATTTCAATGACAAGAATGGGGTTTAAAGGCATCATGTTTCGTTTTGAAATAGACCCTACCGTTTGACAATTCTTACACACTTTGGAGAATGCATATGAATATTTAAATAATATAGGCCAATAAAATCCACACTGCAATATTTTTATTTGTCTTTTGAAGATAAATGGCCACAACATGCTTAAGAATGGAAAAATTGAATGAACCTACTTACCTCGTAAATGCGGTATACATCTTGAAAAATTTGATCGAGGCGGTACTTGAGCAGTATGGATCATCCCAATAAAAGCTTTTCACTTCTGTTAAGAATTTCCTCTTGTCCTGGGAACTCCAGTCACATGGCATTTCACCTGTTACAAGATAATTGACAATATTAGCATACCAAGGCATTTTGTTTATAGAAAATAAAAATTCATCAGGGAAAGAATCATTAATGGGTGTTGTTTCAATTGAAGACTCGTTTGTAAGTCTTGAAAGATGATCTGCAACAACATTCTCAGCACCCTTTTTATCTTTGATTGTCAAATTGAATTCTTGAAGTAGCAAAATCCATCGTATTAACCTTGGTTTGGCATCCTGTTTCATCATTAAATATCTCACAGCAGCATGATCAGAATAAACAATAGTAGATGAACCAATTAAATCTGAGCGAAATTTATCCAACGCAAATATTACGAAGTAGTTCTTTTTCGGTTGTGGTGTAATTCATTTGAGCCTTTGTTCAAAGTTCTACTTGCGTAATAAATAACAAAGGGCTTACCTTCTTTCCTCGGCCGAAACGGCACCAAGCGGCATAATCGGCATCACATTAGCTCAAAAGGCAAAGACCAATCAGGGGGTTGCATTATTGGGGCTGATGTCAAAAGACTAGTTATTTTTTCAAAGGCTTGTTGACAATCATTTGTCCATTCAAAATGTGTGTCTTTTATTAGGAGGTTACAAAGTGGTCTAGATATGACACTGAAGTCTTTTATAAACCTCCTATAAAATCCTGCATGTCCTAAAAAAGAACGGACTTCTCTAATTGTCTTTGGTGAGGGTAATTTTGAAATGACTTCAAATTTGGCTTTGTCAACTTCAATTCCTTTTGACGACACAATATGACCCAAGACAATTCCAGAAATGGCCATGAAATGGCATTTTTCCCAATTTAAAACTAATCCTTTTTCTTTACACCTTTTCAAAACCTTTTCCAGATTATCAAGACACGTATCAAAAGAATTACCAAATACAGTTAAGTCATCCATAAAAATCTCTAGACAATTTTCAACCATGTCACTAAAAATGCTTAGCATGCACCTTTGAAATGTTGCAGGAGCATTACAAAGTCCAAAGGGCATTCTTCTAAATGCAAATGTTCCAAATGGACATGTGAATGTGGTCTTTTCACAGTCTTAAAGCTATAGGGATTTGATAATAGCGAGTAGCCATCGAAAGCGATGGTAGGGATGTCCATTACTCTTTCGAGAATTTGGTCTAGAAATGGAAGTGGAAAATGATCTTTTCTAGTGGCATCATTTAATTTTTAATCAATGCACATCGCCAACTAGATGGAATGCGTGTTGGAATTGGTTCACCATTTCATTTTTACAACGGTTATTCCAGTTTCTTTGGTACTTACTTGTGTTGGACTTACCCATTTCTTATCGAGATAGGATAGATAATTCACATCAAGTAGTTTCGAGGACCTCATTCTTTACCACTTCTTTCATATGAGATTTAATCTTGCTTTGTGGTTGACAAGTTGTTTTAGCATTTTCCTCTGTATTCGGTGTGTGCATATTAAAGGATTAATGCCTTTTATGTCTTTTAAGGTCCAACCAAATGCGGTTTATGCTTTTAAGTCTGATAACTTACCTTCTTGATCATGCGTAAGTTGGGAAGAAATTACCACCGGGTATGTCCATTGCTCTCGAGATAAGCATACTTGATTCTTACGGTAAGGGTTTTAATTCGAGCTCTGGCTTCCTCTTACGTTTTGGTTCTTGGGTTGTGTCATATCTTGAAAGCTTGCTTGGTCATCATCACCGATGGGTACTGCGTAGAATCAGTGTAGAGCATATGTTAGTAGCATTATAATTTAATTCTTTACTTGATTCAAAAGAACCAGTAAAACAAATATCCACAGAATTTGAGAAATTTTCATCCTGAACGTGTTCCTCAATAATTGGCTCGATGAGATCAATCTCCTCATTCTCATTATCATCATCTTCTTGGTGGTGAGGTTGTTTGCACATGTTGAACACATTGAGTTCCAATGTCATATTGCCAAAAGATAAGTTCATTATTCCATTCCTGCAATTAATCAAAGCGTTAGCAGTAGCTAAAAATGGTCGATCCAATATAACAGGAATTTGTTTGCATTCATTAGCAATTTGTTCCATTTCCAAAACGATAAAATCCACAGGGTATATGAATTTATCGATTCGGACTAATACATCTTCAATTATTCCTTTTGGAACCTTAACCGATCTATCAGCAAGTAAAAGAGTGGTAGAAGTTGATTTTAACTCACCGAGATTGAGTTGTTGGTACACTGAATAAGGAAGCAAATTAACACTGGCACCAAGATCAAGTAGAGCATGTCCAATTTTATGATCCCCAATGATGCAAGAAATAGTTGGACAACCAGGATCCTTGTATTTCAAAGCATTATTGGTTGAGAGAATGGAACTTACCACTGCTCGCTAGAAAAGCTCTTTGCACCTTATGTTTCCTTTTCACCGTGCATGTATCTTTCGTAAATTTAGCATAAGAGGGCACCTGCTTAATGACATCCAAAAGAGGAATGTTAACCTTTACTTGTTTAAAACCTCATAAATTTCTCGGACTGGGTCGATTTCTTCGCTTGATTAGTGCTTGAGGAAATGCATGAGAGAGTTGGTTATTTCTTCGTGGGTTAAAGCGTTCGACGACTTTCCTGCTTTTCAAATTGAATCTTTACCAGTTTCACGAGGGTCAAGGATATGTTTTCAACAACCTTTCCACCACGAAGGGTTATAACCGATTTGACTTGACTCATATTTTGGTTTCGAATTTCCTATTCGAGGATGTTGTCGACTCTAGGGTTTGGTTCGCCGAGTGAAACTTTCCTTTTCATGCAAGGTCGAAAGATGTAAGTTTGGAAATGGTTTCACAATTGGTCAAGGTTTGCATCGCTTTGGTTATTGATTGACTTTGTTTTTCAATAAACGAATGCAATGTGTCCTCCAAAGTTTTTCTTGGTGGTGGGACATACGGTGGTAACTCGGGGTTTTGGAAATTTTGACGTGGAGGAACTTGTGAAGGTTGTGCATGGTTGTCATTTCTCCAACTGAAATTTGGGTGGTTTCTCCAACCAGAGTTGTAAGTTTGGGAGTATGGATTAGGATTTGGCCTTTTGAAATTGTCAACGACATTTACTTGTTCGTGCAAACTTTCCCTCAAAGTCGGCAATGTTGGACAATCCTCACAGAGAATGGTCAAGAGAGTCACAAACATAACATGAAATACTTTGAACAGATTTTACATGATCATTCTTTTTCGACTCTAGTACTTCGACTTTTCTAGCTAAGGATGCAAATTTGGCTTGAAGGTCATGGTCTTCCCTAAGGTTGTGCATGCCTCCACCAGATGGAGATGACTGAGGTTACTTGATGACTCATAAGACCCAACTGTATCCCAGTGTTGTGCATTATCTGCTATGTAGTCAAGATAATCTAATGCATCTTCAGGACTTTTATCCCTAAACTCACCATTACACATCATTTCAACGACTTGTCTACTTTGGGATGTTAATCCCTCGTAGAAATAAGACACTAACCTCCATGTTTCAAAACCGTGGTGTGGGCAAATGTTAAGTAACTCTTTATACCTATCCCAACTTTGGTAGAGGGTTTCTCCTGGTTTTTGAGTGAAAGTGGTGATTTGTCTTTTAAAAGAATTTGTTCTGTGGGGTGGGAAGAATTTTTTCAAAAATTGTGCTTGCATTTCATCCCAAGTTCTTATTGATCCTGACCTAAGATTTTGTAGCCAAGTTTTAGCTTTATCCTTTAGTGAGAAAGGAAAAAACTTAAGTCTGATTATGTTCATGCTACAATTTTGATCAGTGCAGGTGTTACAGACTTCCTCAAATTCTCTTAAATGCAAATATGGATTTTCATACTCAAAACCATGAAAAGTAGGCAGAAGTTGAATGATACCAGGTTTGAAATTAAAACGTGATGCATCAGGAGGAAAGACTATGCATGATGGTGATCCTGTTCTTGTAGGATGCATGAAATCTCTAAGGGTCCTAGGTTGTTCATGAAGATTTTGTAAGGCTTGGTTATCTTCATGCTCTGAAAAATTTTCAGGTCCTACATTAGCCATATCTAAAGGTGGTGAAGGTGATCTCCTAATTAATCTGCCACTATTTGTACGGGACCAACGACGCATGCAATGCTAATGATGTGAGCTAAACTAATGACGTATAAAACGCTAAATGAGAATTACAGAAAGAAGAAAAAAAAAATAAACTGGAAATTAAATAAGCACAAATGCAAAAATAAATAAATAAACAAACTGAAATAAAATAAATTAGGCGGTGAAACCAGCCATAAAAATAAAGTAATTAAAGGAAACAATTAACAAAATATTAGGTGGTAGGTTAGAACCAGCCATAAAATAAAGAAATTAAAGAAAACAAGTTAGGCGGTATTTTAAAACCAGCCATATAATAGAACATAAAATTAAATAAATTAATGTACAAGAATAAATAAACTGAAATTAAAATGTGAGGCGGTAGATCCGACCATATAAACAAACATAAATAAATTAACAAAATTTAAATAACAGTTAGGCGGTAGAACCGACCATTAAAATAAATGCGAAAAGTAAATTGCAGAAATTTAAAGAAAGGAATTTAGTTTGAGAACTGATTTGCGAAGTTTCTGGGTTAAAGTGAAGTTTTTCACAAAATTTATGGATAATGTTGAGATTTTAAGAGAAGAGGGGTGCTGACTGAAATTTTACGAAAAGGAATAAAATAAAATGACGGCAAGATAGTAAACGACAAAAACAAAAAAAAATTTTAATAAAACAAAAATAACGTAAAGACAAATTGATACCAAATTTAGCAAACTTCCGTGTAAGGCCAAAAACTGACACAACTCAAAAGTGTATTCTAAAAGTATAAGAGTGTAGTTATAATATAACTTGGTGAGTCAGGGTAACCATGAATTTAAAATCAAGAGTCAATTTAAAACTAAGAAAATTAATTGTGGGGAAAAAGAAATTATTTGAAACAAATTTAAAAATATCTAAGGATAAGGATCCACTCAAGATTCAAACTATAATTTTCTTACTCTCTCATTTTTATATTACGCTCACTTTTAGGTTATTTATTATATCATTTAATTACATGTGTGTGGATAAATATGGAATAAAGTGCCAATGTCTATATTATTATTATCGACGTTTATTAATACCATACAAATCCAAGAAAACTTTTAAATTAACATAACATAAAAAGAACCAGAAAAGAATAAAATAAACTTAAAACTCACTTGAGAAAAGTAATTTTTGTCTCATAAATTCAAACCTTGAGCTTCACCCTTCACCTCAGCTTAGTAAAATTAGCTACTCATGTTTGAAAGAAAACAAAATACTCTTTTTATTTGATGAACTTTGGAAATATGTTACAAAGAAAATTGATTACAAAACAAAAGAGAAAAAAAAAGGAAAATACAATTCCTCAGCACTCTATCCCTCGGCTTTTCGCACTCAACAAACTCTCTTCTCCAAAATTCTTCGTCCTCCGGCTTCGCCCCTCGCTTGCCTTTTATAGGCAAGCGTTACCTTATTTTATTTTATTTTATTAATATTTAATTTATTATTATTTTATTTTTTTATTTATATATATATTGATATACGTGATGGTCAGAATGACCATCACGAGCAACCAAAGTTTGGTTGCATGTTTTGTCTTTTTGTTCTTTTTTTTTTTTAAATTTATATATATTATTATTATAATTATTACATCTCCTCAATTGAGCTCCAGTGGTTCTTCTTTGTTCCCGCTTTCAATTCCAATTCCATCTTTACTCCTGAAAAAATATTTACAAGATGAAAATTAACATATTGCTGATTAATTTAATATAAAGTATATTTGGGGAGTATTAAAATAATTTAGAAATAATGAGCGCATTAATTGATACAATAAGTGAAAAACTAATAATTTTATCCTTATCAAATGTCACTTTTCCGTATCAATCAGCCACTTAAAGGGACTCCATTGCCAGTGGAGCCAACACTTTGTTGGTAGTCCAAGTCCAAGTCCAATTTTTGTGAGAAATTTTGTCCAGGGATCTTATTACAAATTATTTATAATATTATGGCCACACTGTAATTTTTAGAAGTTTAGATTGAGCCATGTAGGATGAAATTGAATATTCTGAAGGATTTTAGGGTCGAATTATAATTATGAGAAGATTGAGCTAGAAATGAAAATTATTGGGGGTGAAACTAGAATTATGAAAGATGTGGGGATAGAAGAGAATTTTAAAAAAAAAAGAAATGAGGCCAACGAAAATTTACACAAAAAGTAAAAAAAAAAATAAAAGGAAAAATAAAACAAAATAAATCATATAGAATGGCCAAAAACTGACAACTTAAACTGTTTGATTCTCAAAGTATAAGAGTCTAATTATAATATAACTCAGAATTGAGTCGATCCAGAGAAAGGTTTAATTTGTTTATTTAAATTTATCTAAAAATAAATAAAAATTTAAAAACACACAATTTAATTTGAGGAAAACTATGAAGTTGAATTAGTTAGGGATATGAATCCACTCTTAGTAATAAATATAATTTAACAAATTCTTTTTATTTTTGTTTTATTTCCTAAAAGATTAATTTTATAGATTAAAATTATTTTTCCATTTATTTTATTATGGATTAAGAATTTAATGTGTCAAAACTTAATTTGTCTACACTAAATCAAAATACCATTTTACCATATTTTATACTAAGATATTAAGAATTCATTATGCCAAATTCCTATTTTTGTCTACAATAAATCAAAATTTCAAAATATAAAATATGGATAAAATTAAATAGAAAACAACTTAATTTATAAAATTAAAAATCGAATTTGATTAAATCATATTTTTTTACTAAGAGTTTCACCTTCCCCTAACTATGAATATTTAGCTAAATATTTTTGAAATAAAAGAAATGATTAAGATTGAAAAACACATAATTAAAATGGAAATTGAAAATTGAAATAAATCTAATTTTACTAATTAAAAATATATTACAAAGAGAGATGAGGAGAAAAATTGGGAGGAAAGAAGAGGAGAGAAGGTGCAAAGAGATGTGTTTACCACCCTTCTCTATTTATACTAATACATGGTAAATCCACACCACACAAATAAAAAAATCTAATTAAATCTTAACCTTACATTTGTCCCACTAATAATCCCACTGATCAAACATATTCCTATCTTATCCACTCAAACATATCCAAAACATTCCACTAATAAAATATCATACCTAACAAGATAAAAACTTATAATTTTATAATTACCACATTTACCGTGGTAAAAACGTAAAAATTTACGATAAAAGTCTTGGACATTCTAAAAATTTACAACATAATTTCTCGGACTTCCGAAATCCAAATTTAACATCCGTGCATTTTTTTGAAGCCTCCAATTGCGTGAAATTATTATTTTTACCTAATAAACACACAAAAATACACAAAATCAAATATTTAGAAAAATAATTAAAAATTCATAATATGTTACACAATTACAAATATAAATTACATTAATAACGCAAAATAATATTTTTACTTCATAACAAACATCCAATTTTTAATACTAATCACCCTTTAAATGAGTGCCATCCACAATGATCACATGCCTAATGTACTGCGTGAACCCTTGATGGAAGATCCAAGCGCAACAAAATAATATAAGAAATTACCATTTCCATCCCGCTCGAGGTGTGTGACCGTACCCTCATTAGCTTTAGTCAAAACGTGAGAGCATTTGAGAAGTAAGTTGTATGACTCTGCATGGTTCCCTCGTACTATTTCAAGACCAACTTCTTTTGCCCGATATGCTTGTTGATATGTTAACTGGACACCGTATTCTTGCTGCATGTCTGCTCTAATGTCATTCGGCGTGTAAATCCATTTGTCCTAAATAAAATTTTCAGTGATAAGATGGCCAACAACCTGACTCTTTACTTGACGGAGACCACTAGGCAATACCTCATTAGAGCACGTATGAAAATTATCAACTCTTCTCACAACCCAAGGAAAATTCTACTCATCCGAACCTCTCGTTGCACGAAGACGCCAATTACATGATTCCGAAGAACAGTGGGCCTCAAAGCATGTCATTGTGGACCGTGTAATCTTGAAATCATACTTTTCCAGCAATGCCACTTTGCGCAGTTCCAGTATTAACTCACTCTTCTCGGCGAACAACTTTCCCACACCAATGTCAGCTGAATTACAGCTTCTAACTAAGTCTAGAGCAACCAAGTTTAAAGGCAAAACTGGAGCAAGACGCACCAGGGAATTAACTGCTGACCTCCTCCTCGAACGGGCCATCGGATGAATAGGTCGATTGTCTCTATTATTAATAGGAATGTCAGACTGATGCTCATATTCATCATTGATAGGAATATCAGAATGACCAATGCCCCCATCATCAACTTCAGTATTGGAGTTCATGCCTTGCATACTATTGAATGGTTCTAAATAAGCATTATCAGCTTCTGTATTGTTGGTGTCATAAGTAGGATCATCGTAATTACGAAACTCATTATTGTCAAATGGAGAGTAATGTTACCCTAACGATGTTCCTAATGGTAACACCTCTTCTTCAACATCCGTTAACATAATGCCGTTCTCATTAATAGTGTCATTGTTTTCATTGAGTGGAGAGTAACATTGCTGGAACGACATTTGCTGTGGTAACACCTCTTCCTCAGTATTGGGGACAGAATCGTTTGCTCTAAATGAAGTTTCACTTTCCACAAGTGGCTCAGGATTTTTGGCTGGAACTCGAGGAGATGTGGTGACAAATATAATGATGCATCTATAATTGACTACATCAGAGGCCATGTGCAGCACAACCTTAACTATTTCATCATTAAATATGTCCATAGGCAGTGAACATGCACTATACTTTGTGATACTGGACCTCAAAGTTATCTTCATCATCATATAATATTCGTTAGGATTTATCTATAAAACTTCATACACTCTTGCTAGAAATTGCTCGAACGTACAATCTTTTCGAACTAAAAATGTTGTATTCTTCGCATTCACGTACTCCATACGGCCATCTGCTAACGTCTCCCACCAACGATTGTAGCATAATTGAAGTACAACAGAATCCATTAAACCTAAAAATTACAAATATATATATATATATATAAGATTACATATGCCTGTCTCACATAAAAACTCACTTTAATTTCAAACTTAAATGATAAAATCAATAGATTAAAAGTTTTGTTATGGTGAGAGTATAAACTAACCTTAAGAAGCTCTCCAATTGATAGTTATATCTTCAATTATACAATACTTGTTTGATGGAATTTGTTAATTTAGTGAGAGTGATGGAGTTTGTTGAGAGTAATGAAGTTTGTGAAGTTGTTGAGGAAGATTATGGTTTATTAGTGAGAGAATTGAAAGAGTGGCATGACTTTGTAAATTTGATGAAAGTGATGAGGGTAATGTCGTCCAAAATTTTTGAGAGATTAATGTTGAAAAATGCAAAAGTTTTATAGCTAGTTTTGTAAATTTTCCATTCTTTTTTCAAAAAAAGAAAAAAGTGCTCTGGAACATGTCCATAACTTTACGAAGACATGCATGCTTAGCCTCATAAGAGTTGGCATGTACCAAAATGTTAAACGTCCGCATGTTATAATGAGGGTCAAGACTACCATCTATTGACAAAACTTCAAGTGCAGGACACCTACCAAAGAAGAACTCGATGTCCAAGTCCAATGTGAAGGATCTTGAGGCTTAGAAAACATACTACATAGTCAATATTAGGAACAAGACACCACCGCAAAGTCTTATCTCCACCAAGTTTTTGCAGTTAAAAATACTTTGCGGCAACTGCGGTAACATTAGTAACGTCCCACGTCTATGATTGTTACCTCTGATGTAGAAATAGAGAAAAGACAGGAATATTGTGTTGGATTGCAAAGCATATCCATTCACTGACCGAGATAAGTCTTCATTATGAAGCAAAAAGAATTGTACGACCAAAATCATGAATGGCTTTGGATTGGCATAGGCTGAGTACTCAGTCTACAAAATTGATGAACAGGGTTCTTGAATTTTCACTGCACCTGAAGATTTGCGAATCATCAAAGTAAAAATTGTAGATTTAAGTGATCCAAAGATGTTTTCATCTTGCTCATAAAATGTTGGCCTAACAGCATCTTCATTTGGGAGGTATGCGAGGATGTAATAGAGAACATCTTCCGGGTAATTTACCGATCAAATCTTTTCGTCTGTTTACTTCTTGAATTCTTTTTTGATTCACATAATTGCTTCACAATGATACAATTAGCTGTAACATATTTAAGGTACATAAAAATAACAGTAAACTTTCATAAAACAAGTCAACAATCATAGAATCATAACAACATACAGCCAACAGTTGGTAGGCACTCGTTGAGAAAAAAAAATTATGTAGATCGCCTAACGCATAATTGATAATTGCACATATTTTCCAATAACTGGATACAATTTTTTCGACAAGTACATAAAGAAGAAACGAAGAGGAACCGAACATGTGCATTGTATAGCTGACTCAGTCCTGTTACCAGAACAAGAGGATATTGTATTTTATGTATAGATCATCAAATACAACACAAGATGTTGGTAATGTACCCATTGAAGATTCAATTTCTAGCCTAAAATTAATCGTTAATTTCTTATTGGTCTAAAAATAAACAGCCATTAAATTAACCACTTATTATTTTGAACGTAGTGGGTAATTATTACTTTGTATACATACATACACACATATACATAAATAGGTAGCAACAATAAAGTCCAATGTTTCACATCAAAAGTATTATCAATAATCAACTTTAGAGCAGAAATCTCAAACATGGAAAAACACATTAAGAAATCATATTCGTCTTCTACAGCTGAGTTTCAGACATACGGTAAAACGGAGAATACTGATTGGTATCCTTCAAATAACCTTGATGCACAAGAAATTACCAACTTCAGAGAAATTTCATAAAGGGAAACCAAAGGAAGACTGTTAATTAACATCACAATCTGCAAGTATCTTATCACCCAAAAAAAAAAAGAGAGAGAAAAGGATGTTAAAAACCATAAAAATCTATTTAACAACAGTTTCAACGCAGAGCATATGCATTTTTACTTAGAGTTTCATTATCCAAGAGCCTGCAGAGATCAACACTCCTCAAACGACTTTGACTTGACAAGTCCTAGAGCCTCTTGGAAACGTTAATAATTTCTGGTAAAGCTTCTCCTTCAAATGCATTTTCTGAAACAATGATTGCTGAATTCTAATGATCATTCAGTTCAAGACTTCCCCATTCTTCAACAAGTATTTAATAAGTTCAAACAGATCTTTCTAATCTTTGAAATCCCCTTATTTCAATTCTCTTGACATGTGAGAGCAAACAACTGGGCACAACCTCCGGTTTAGGCCACCCAAAATCAGTACCAATATCATGATTATTAAAAAAAAATTAGAAAAGAGAAATTGAGTATCAATTCATACAAAGAGTTATCACATCCTCACCTTCTCAAAGATAAAAGATTCTAAATTAGGCATGTTACTGAGGATGATAAAAGGAAATATCAACCCTTCCACTGAACTTGTTTCTCCACATACAATTTCTAAATGGGTCATATTTGGAAATTCAGGAATGCAATATGAATCACCATACTCGAAAATATTTCATTGGAAAGAGAGAAGACAACAAATTAAAAATAATTAAGTAGTAACAGAGCATTATGTTACTGATTTTCCTTGAGAGATTGTATTTTTCAGAAACAATGTTACTAATATAAGATATGCAACAAAATTTTTATTTTTCAAGAATAAGGAACCCTGAAACATCATAGAGTTGATTGAAAGAAAACTTACTGTCATCGTGTCTTTAGACAAGGACAGAAACTTGACAGTATTGATTTTTTTGAAAAACTATACTAGTGTCAGCAGAATAACATGAATCAACGTCACCTACAGACTCAAAGGAAAAATGGACAGCCACTTGATCACAACTTGGGGGTCAGTGTATTCATGCTCATCATCGGCTTTAAATGCTAAGTCCAACCTCTTCAAAGTAGGAGATGATATTTTGAAGGTCACCAAATGATCACCACTCAAATATTCCCTTAATTTTAAAACTTCAAGTGCGGGGCAATTAGAAAATAACCTCTCAATCAAGTTCTCATTGAGATTATGTATTGTAACATAAAGAATCTTGATACTTGGAAAGCAAATTCCAGAGGGAGGGGTCTTGATAAAAAAAATTCTGATTCAATTTAAAAACTTCAGTTGCTTCAGAAGTATAAATGCTCATGGGTAGCTCAATTGACTCATCATTCCCGAGGTTAAGTTCAATCTCACGAGCATTACGCATAATTGCAAAAGAAACCCATAATTTCAAATGTGACACATCCCTGAGCTTGGAACAATGAAGAGAAAACTTGCTAATCTTTCCTGAGTTACAAAGGAGAAGTACCCAATAAACAAAGTTCTCAAACCTGGTCGACGCACCTTCACTCAAAGCACCATTACGCTCATACCCTGAGAATAACCTGTCATCGAAGGAAAGACTGGGAAGTAAGTCCAAAGAAGCTTCTATCTGGAAGATAGAACACAAGTTGCCACAACATATTTGGTGGGTACAAATGAAAGAATGTGACAAATGATTGCATCAGTTAAACTGCTTATCCTATCTTCTTCATCCTCAGTACCCACTTTGAGTAATTTTGATAAATACGTCATGAAAGCTCTCAAACCAACCAACCTGATAGATATAAATAAAGTGTTAAAACTAAAAGAAATTCAAGTGACGGGCTTTAAATTAAAAGTTTAAAATGGGTTCCTCATAAAATTCAATTAGTTCACTGAAAAACTCAAGAGAGAAACTACAACGGGGAAAAAACAATGTGGGATACTCTATATTACACTCAGTCGATATAGCTAGAAAATAAAATTTATTATCTTTCATCAAATTGTAAGCAACTAAGCAAAATAGTATTATAGATTATAGAGCTAAGTTGAAGAGATTAACGAACCGTGTTAAAATAAACTGAGACAACCCCGTAGTCCCAAACAAACTACAAAAGCAGCAGCAAAAGGAAACCTACCGTAGATTCAACCTAATTTCTTTGGCTTCTTGGAGCAGTGGAGTGAGAGATTTAGGAGAACAGTAATAGCACTAGAAACACATCAATAAACAAAATATTTATTTTAATATAGTAAAATAAAATTAATTTAAAGAAAGAGACTATCCACATGTAAACAAAATATTGTCAACTTTATTAATACAGAACAGATGAAGAAAACATTATAAAAAAATACAAGTCCAAAAATTAAATTATGGGTTATAATAAATTAATGATAGGAACCTATCACAGATCAAAACCCAAAAAGGATTTCAACTTGACAAGTCTTGTAACCTCTTTGAAACATCTATATTTTGGCAAGTATTGATCCAACGAAACCTCTGACTCCAAAGTTTGGCAGTTATCTTTTCCAAAATTTATTATTCTTCAAGTAGCATTTAATCGTTTCTAGTTTTTTTTTGACATCACATCTGCTAATTTTGATTTTCACACCTGCGACAATAAACAACAAGGTGCACACAGTGGTTCAACCCATACAACTTCTTGACCGTGACGGATACTGATGTCCTCTATTCGAAGGAAAACAAATATCATAAACAACAAATTACATTCCAACAAATACCATAAACACTCAATTTAAAGTTGTAAATTATAGTACTCAGACCACATGATATTGAGTCATTTGGTCATGTTTGATTAAAACTTTGGAGTGGTTTTTTTGTTAATATGTATGACTAGTTGATTAATTTACTCTATGAATAATTGAATATAGATCTCCAATAGAGTTTTTCTTGTAGTAAACAAAGTTACTATTAACAAGCTTAACAGGATTGAACCTTACATAGATTATCAACAAATCAATTATTATGTTTGTGATTTTGACACTTTAGCTTTAATTTATTTGATATGTCTAATAAATTTGTGCTTTATTTGTAAGATACCCTCATGATAAAAACTTTAAAAAAAAGTCTCATGTAAAGACTATATAGTCATTTTCTTTAATTCATTATTTATTATAAATAACTTATTGATTATTAACTAATTACACATTTACAACAATTTAAAAATAAAAAATATATATGGAAGCTTAGGCCTGAAATGGATTTGACCCTTATATGTTCCATAATATGGAATTGGAAAAGCTTGGCCCTACCCATCAATTTCTCATCTCTAATGGGAATAGGAATTTCCATTCCTTATTTTTTATTTTTTTTGCCCCATCCAAAATCCGCTACAATTTTTTTTTTTCAAACAAGTAAATACTATCTAACACATTGTAAAATTATAAATCAATTGTAAAACTCAAATGTATCAGGTTTATTATCAATCCGTTTATAATTGAATTGGGCTTCACTGTTCAAGGGATATCAAGCCCAAAAGCACTATATATATAGATAGATATATATATATATATCTTTTTCCAAAATAACTAGTATTATTCAAAATAAAAATTTGTTCATCGGACAATTAATCAGTATATTACTCTTAATTCATGAAGGAGTTTGCCATTAATTTGAAGGAAATTTAAGTTTGATCACCTTCTAAAAAAAGATTTTTTGAGAACAGCTTCTTGAGTACTGCATTTATACGACTTCATATAAAAGTGGACATAGTGCAGAAGGTAAATGGGATGAAGTCTAAATATATTCTCTTCTTGGATTCATCATTTTCCTTTCCGGCAGTTTTTAGGAAGTCTAATAATCAATGCTAATGAACATCTTCAAAAATCTCACTATGTGGGAAACTCTTTCAAACTCTATAACTATGGCAAGAATCTCACCTCCTTTAAAATTAAACATGATCACCATCATCCCCAAGACCTATGCTTTATTAAGAATGTATTCAATCGTCTTTACTTCAATTATCACACTAGTACAACCTTAAATTTTAATTTTGCTCGGACTTGCCTTCAAACAATAAGGGACCTTTTGTGGTTCCATTCAAAGAACATGATTACAATAAGAAAATTCGAGAAGAATTGTTTGAAAAAAGAAAATAAAGATTAAAAAATTAACAAACTAATCACAAATTGTTTTAAAGAGAGACATAACCGAATTCTTACCATTATTTTTACCTTCGGTGACCGAAGCAAGATGGTGGCAAGTGTACATGGGCAATCCAACCTCTACAATTAATGCAATCAAATTTATTAAATCAGTAAAGGTTGGAAGAAAATTATCAACAAAACTAAAAGAAAATTATCAACAAAACTAAGGACTTTCATGGAGAAATAAAATGAAAACAATTGAAAAAACAAGAAAAAAAAAGGCAGAAATATAAATAAAAACAAAACAACATATGCAAGAGAGGAGTAAGGGAGTACTTATAGACAAACATCCTCATAGAGGTTCAACTACCTTGTCGGGTATGTTGGTATTCTCTATATAAGAAATAAAGTGAAACCTCTTTTGGAAAGTGAACCTCATAAATAAAATAGTTAACTAATGTTAATTCTTTAATATAGAGTCGTTCAAAATTCTTAGCCTTAATATGAATTGTATGGTAATTTTTGCTAACACCTCTTTGGTTACTGTGATGTTAAAGACTTTAAAATGTGTGATGTGTTGTAAAGGTTGGTAATCACCTGATAGAAAGATTATTAAACACTAGTAGTAAGTAACATGTTGAAAAATATTTAATCAAGCTGCTTTCTAGTCTATATAAATCAATATCAAGTTTTTTTTACCATTAAATAAAATATTCCATTTAGCGAAAGGATACTGAAATTCAAATACATAGTTAGAACTTTAAGATATAGAAATTAATATTTTATAAGGCAACTTAAACTAGCCCTCCATGCCAATCCTGAGTTCTAACTCATGAATATGATATTCGAATGCAAATCCAAGTAGGGTTACATTTTAGTGAGCCACGCTTACAAGCCCAGCCCAAGCTCCTGAGACATATGCTGTAAGTTCTCACGCCTTCCTGTAAAGTTCTAATCCATTGGACGCCAAGCCCCACTATTAATTTTTAAACTAAATTTTTAAATAATTTTTTTAATAAAATTATAAATTTTAAAAACATAATTATTCAATATATAATACTACAATTGGCTAAAAAACTTATAAAGAATTTTCCAATACATGATTAGACAACACACAAATATATGAAAATACTAATATCACAAGTACATAACATAAAAACAAAAGCTAATAAAAAAATTATTTTATTGAGTATTAATTTAAAAGTGTATTAATTTTATTGAGTATTAATTTAAAAGTGTATTAATTTTATTGAGTATTAATTTAAGGGTATTTTAATAATAAAAAATTATTTTTAAAAGTGTGTTTATTGAGTAAATTGGTGGGTTCAAATAGCCCCACCCAATGTAAATATGTAATTAACTAATTTTATATTCTATTACGATTTTATTTATTATTAATAGGAAGCTTTCGTCAGCCTTGTCCATCCATTTCTAATGACACTGAGTTAAATAAGTAATGTGGCTCCACGCCTAAGTTTCTAGCTTTTTAATCCTAAATCCAAGTGACCATTTCATGACATCTTTATAGACATCTTTAAATAGTAAAGAGAAACTTGCTAATGCATAAAGTTTCTTTTATTTCTATTAGCACTCTACCTGCCAATTTTCTAAATACAGAAGTCCAAAATTGTCACTAAAGTCGCCAAATAATAAGTTCTTAATAAGCTTTCAAGCTTGTGCCTTGTTATAAGACAAGAGGTTACAATCCCATGTGATACTCTCATATCCTATATTATAAGAGTAAATCCAGTGAAAATGACACAATATTGATTAGTTTTACCTTGCCTTAGACTCATTAATAGAACAATTTTAGTTCGTGACTAGTTTTTATAAGGTTGACCTAGTTTCCTCCTTAACATTAAGTCCTCAACTAATAATAAGCTCTTTAAACTAATCAAGCTGGTGTACTTATACTTTGAAAGGTCTAACTCCATCATACTCCACACATGCACCCATAAAGTACTTCTCCTATGATCAGCACAATATTAGCATAAAATACATCAAAATTGCGATCTATAGTATCCTCTCACCACCATCAATGTACTCATCCTTGTGCATGAAAAGTATACGTCATAAATGTGCACCTCAATTGTGAAAACATGTAGACCACTTTGCATAATCTCACTTTAATAACAATTGTTAGAGATAAGTAGCCTCAGAACATCAATACCATTGAGAGAGAATTTATGTGCATAGTGCCTCCTGACAAGTTCATAACCTTGGCTTTTGTGATACATTTGAGAAGCTGCAAGGCATGGTCAGCCTGTATTTCCTCATAGAAAATGCGTGTACTAAAGTGAACTTGATTAAAGGAGTATAGTTCGAGCCACATATAAGGAATTAATGAACAATCATGGATACAGAGCCGATCAAGATTTGGAGCCGTAATCATAACTTTATGCCAAATAAACAGTCTTTATCCTAAAGGTCAGCCTCTTCAAAGTCGAGGATAAACTATTGGATTTAGTCATGGAATTTTTACGACTAATAGTTGTGGCTATTGATAAATCTTCAAGCAGGACAAACAGAAGAAAGCTTGTTAGTTATATTGTTATCGGGATTAGATATTTGAACATCAAGAATCTTGACACTTGCAAGACAGATTCCATAGGGAGGAATAGGGCAAAAAAAATTTAACACGCAAATAGAGAACTTCAAGTGTTTTCAAAGCGAGCGAATTCTCAGGAAATTCAACAAGACCGGCATACGAAAGATAAAGTTTAATCTGTCGAACATTACCCATAATTGCGTGAGAAACCCAAAATTTCAAAAGACTAATTGAATTCATGTTACCCATCAACCTAGTCCTTTAAGAAGGAAATACTCCATTCAACACAGAAAAAGGGTAAAGAGAATATGCCATCAATTTTGAAGGTCACCAAAAGTATATACTCATGTTCCGCATAATCAATCTTCATTTGAAAGAAGCCAAGTCATTGCATCACCAGATAATCATGCAACTCTGAATTCAAAATGCAATGCAGAAAAATCCTTCTTGAGACGTCTAATGCGACTTTGAGATATCTTAAAGGTATAAATGACCTTGTTTTAGCTTACGATATTGGCACAACAAACGAGAAGAGATTAGCAGCCCCCAAAAAAAGAAAGAAGAAAAAAGGCCATTCAATCTAAAAAACCAAGACATTGGAATAAAAGGACTTTAATTTCGAGACAGAAACTCTGACAGTATATTACTGATTTAATGGGTAAAGGAATTATGCTTCAGGAATCCAACTTTGGTTCTCAGACTCAGCCACTTACACAGCAAAAGACAGTTCGGACAAGAACTTAGCCAACAATCTAAAATCAGCCAACCTAGGAGCAAATTCAGCACCCAACAAACATGGTCTCCCGTTAGATTCATTGTTTTTCTGCCTGGAAGCTTCTATGAAGTCTAACGATTAACGCTGATGACCATCTTCAAAAATCTCAACAGCACAAGTGTGCGAAGCTCTTTCAAACTCTCCTATCATGGCAGGAATCTCACCGCCTTCAGAATTAAACCCGATGACCATCATCTCCAGGACCTCTGCCTTATTCGGAATATATTCAATCATCTTCACTTCAGCAATCACACTAGTGCAACCCTGAATTTTAATTTTTTTCAGACTTCCCTTCAGACAATAAGGGACTTTTGTTGGCTTCATCCAGAGAACTTGATCACGATCAGAAAATTAGAGAAGAATTGTCTGAATAAAGAAAACAGAGATAAAAAACTAATCACATGTTGCCTAAAAGAATAAAGACATTACCACATTCTTAACAGTACTTTCAACCTAGGTGATCGATGCAAACTAATCACAAACTAATCACACGTTGCTTAAAAAAATAAAGACATCAGTGCATTCTTACCATTACTTTCAACCTAGGGGATTGATGCAAGATGGTGGCAAGCATAGGCAATCCAGCCTCTTTCATCGACACAAGCAAATGTGTCAAATCACTTAAGGTTTGAAGCAAATTATCAACAAAACCAAGGACCTTCATGGAGAAACAAAATGAAGACAGTTTAAAAAACAAGAAAAAAATGTAAAAAAGGTAAAAAAGCAATATATGGAGATGAGTTAGGGACTACTTATAGACAAGGCATCCTCAGACAAGTTCAACCACCTAGCAGTAGTGATGCTAAGGAAGAATCCTAAAACCCATGGAATCTGGACATGCTGGTCTCCTATATACGAGAAATCAAGTGAAGCCTCCTTCAGAAAGTGAGCCTCATGAATAAAGTAGTTTACCAACGTTGAATCCTTAACATGGAGTCGTTCAAGATTATTAGCCCTGATATGAACTGTATGGTCATTTTTCCTAGCACCCTCTCTGGTTAATGCGATGGTTAAGTACTTCAAAATGCGTGATGTTATGTAAAAGTTGGTAACCGATATACCATCAACAACAGCCCTAATAGAGAGATCTTCAAGCACTGATAAGATGTTGAAAAATGTTTCAGTCAAGTTGTTCTCCGGTCTATATAAACCAACATCAAGTTTTTTAACAGCAGTAAAATATACTCCATTCAGTGGAAGGTTCCTGAAATTCAAATGCAGAGTCAGAACCTCAAGATGCGTAGAACTGATCATTTCGTAAGGCAACTCAAACTGGCCCTCCCCGCCAATCCTAAGTTCTAACTCACGAATGTGATGCTCGAATACAAAATCAAGCGACCATTTCAAGACCTCTCTGTCGGGCATCTCTGAGCAGTAAATAGAAAACTTGCGAATGCCTTTAGCTTTTTCCATTTGTGTAAGCACTCCAACTAGCACCTTCTTTAACACATGATGTCAAAAATTGACACCAGAATCATCAAAGAATAAGCTCTTAATAAGCTTCCAAGCTTGCGCCTGCTTCCAATGTTTAGATAATACACATGTTCTTACCGCTTCTACCGCCGGCAAAGATGAAAGAATCATTACCAAAACATCAGTAGGCAATCTACTAATTCTATCATTAAATTTCCAAACCTCCTTCCACCGGTGAGATAACAGACAAGTTCTTACAGCCTCCTTGTCCGGCAAGAAGGACATGATATGGGCCAGAATCGCTCTGGGTAATTTTTCAATACCCATTGCTTACAAAACAAAATTTCTAAATCAGTAATAGATTTCTTTTCCAAATCAGTAATAGATCATTCTATGCAAAACTACAACAAATTTAAATGAATAAGCATAAAAAAGGAAAAGCAGTAGAACTACATTTTTCAGTCATCAAAGCGTTTCATTTTAAATTAGCCTATAACAGAATCAATAGAACAAGCTATGCAAAATTGTAAGAAACTCAAACCCTAACAGAATCAATAGAACGAGCTTTGCAAAATTGTAAGAAACTCAAACCCTAACAGAATCAATAGAACGAGCTTTGCAAAATTGTAAGAAACTCAAACCCTAACAGAATCAATAGAACCAGCTATGCAAAATTGTAAGAAACTCAAACCTTAACAGAATCACTAGAACGAGCTTTGCAAAATTGTAAGAAACTCAAACCCTAACAGAATCAATAGAACGAGCTATGCAAAATTGTTAGAAACTAAACCCTAAGAAGAAAAAACTTATTCGCCATTTCAATCAAATTTTAATATGACAAACCAGAAAATGTACCTGAAGAACAATGATCCGTATTCATTGATTGTTAAATGAACGAAGTCAGTAGCCGACCAGAGCTTGAGAGATGCGTAACTTTAAATGGCCAAGGTATGAAGAGCTCGATCTGGAGACGCTCTAGAAGCTCGATGACCCAATTTTTGTGTAACAGCTACCAATGCCTATTTAGCGCCAAGGATGTGTTTGAATGTTATCTGTTAGTTATTAGTTAATGGGAACATTTCATTAGACCCCCTCATGAAATGATAATCTTTAAATTACCCCTTTATTATTAAAAATATCAAATTACCCCAAAATTCGTTATCTCTGTTATTTTTAACGGTTTAAAGGATAAAATAATATTTGCACATTTCCCTAATAGTTAATGAACAAAAAAAGATAAAATTTAGATAGATTAATTTTCATTAGTCCAAATCTTTCTAAGTTTTTCAAAACATACAAATATTTTAAATATTTATAGTATGCTCACTAATACTTTAAAATATTTTTATTTTGTGCCTATATGACTAATTTTTTTGAACGGATTAAATTTTACCTTTTCATATTTATTTTAAAAAATAAATATAGAAATTAATTAAAATCTACAAATGGAAAAAGAATAATATTTTATCTTTTTCATTTTTTATTATTATCATTATTATTCTTTTTTCATTTTGTGAAGGTACTTTAAAAAAAATACAAATATAAAAAAAAGAACAAAAAAAAAACCTATTGGAGTTTCACCAAACAAACGAAAGAAATAAGAATGAGAAGAATGAAAGGAAAGGAAAAAAAATGCTACTAGAAGAATATACATGAAAGAAGAGAAAAAAATGAAGAAAAAGATGAAGAAGGAGTAAGAATGAGAAAAAAAAACAAATGAAAGGAAAAGAGGAAGGAGCAAGGATAAGAAAAATGAAAGGAAAGAAAAAAAAAAAAAAGACTGGAGTCATCATGTACATGAAAGAAAAGAAAAGAAAAAAATGACGAAAAAGGCAAAGAAGAAGTAAGGATGAGAAAAAACAAATGAAAGAAAAAGATGAGAAAAAAAAAAGACAAAGATAGTATGACTTTTAATTTTGACACTTGATGGCATTATCGTAATTTACGTATGATGACATGCCTTGTAATTCGTTTAAGTAACATGTCTAATTTAGAAAAACTATTAATTTATTTAGGTTTATTAAGTCATTTTAACACTTTATTTTTTTATTCTTTTTTCAATGATTAGTTATTCATCAACAACTTTTTTTCATTTTCTAATAACTAGTTATACATCTTTTTTTTTAAGTCTCACAATGCCGTTACAAGAATATTCTGTTAATATAAGGGTACTTTCATACTTTTATGAGTCAATGACAGTCAATGGTTAAAAATAACGAGTTTTGAAGGATAACTTGATGTTTTCAATAATAAGGAGAGCGATTTTAAGATTGTCACTTCACGTGAGAGTAGACTGAAATTTTTCCTTAATTATATTATATTATAGTGTATGAGAGTGCCAAACACACTTTAAGGAATAGAAGCGTCACTTTTTTGTTTAAGGGCAGTTGCTACTATGCTGGTTTAGCACTAAGTAATTAATGATATATAACCGATAGCAGGTCACTAACGTGTAAACAAGATGATAATAAGTTTGCGGCTAAATGTTATATCTAATTATCCCTTTATGTAATAATTCTCAACAACTTCCCTCTATTTTTTTGCCTTTAGTAGCCCTAGTATTTTCGGTAATGACTTTGTTAATTCTTTGAAAGTTTTTTTTTTTTTCTGAATATACACATTATAAATTCTTATGTAGCTATCATCACATTATGAGTATATTTGGTATATTGTATTATGTTATACTAGATATTACTATATTATATTGTATTAAGTTGCAATGCAATATTATGTTTAATGTAAGTTTGATGTAGCATGGACTACATATATGTCGGTCACCACAAGGCACTACGTGCCGCCATCAGTCGTTGTATTTTGTTATTTGAACTATATTTTAGTACTATTAGAATCCTCATTATTGGGAATATGCAATGGTGCAACTATTATTGACATAGGAGTTTTCATTCGCTGCAGATTTATGGTCAAAGTTTCAATTTTGAAAAATTTGACCGTAAATTTACAACAAACAAGTGTTTTTTTTGTTCTAAATGCTTGCAGTATTGCGTAGCCCCAACCATGAGAATTCTAATGACACCAAATTTTAGTGTAAAACACAATGTTATGAAGTGGCCACTAGTGATTGTCCGCTGTCAAATTGTTGCAGGCTTTTCATCAGCATCGATGGCAACGTAGTTGAGTTTTAATTTTATCTAGCATTATACGTATTTAGTTAACTTTATTATTTTAATTAAAAAAATGTGAACAGTGCCGTATTATAGAAACTAGACCTCCTCCATGAGTCTACTTAATGTAGCGTTGTTTATATTATTGTATATTATAATACACCATGATGTGAACGTGAATATTTACAAAAAATAAGATTGCATTGGATTAGATAATATAATCGCATATAATGTGGTATGTCAAGCACAACCTGTAAATTTTGGTGATGATAATATTTTCCATCCAAACATGACTTGATAAAGAGCAAAAGATCCAATAAAAAAAATTATCATTATTAAGGCAAGTGTATTTTCTTATATGTGTAAGAAATTATATTGACTTATGCAAAATAAGACTATCTTTATTACTAATACTGCAAGGGATGAGATATACATTTTGACATAGAAATTGAAATAATGCTCAATATATTAATAACTTTGATTCAATAATAATTTTTCCAGTTTCGATTTGGGGCCAACCTATTAAATTAATAAATCTCAAATATTCAAGATAATACATTATAGAAAAATCATTGTAATTTCATATAATACCACTTATTGTATATAAATTAATAATATAGTAAATTTCTCTATAGTTATAATGTTAGGATCATATAATTTTATTTGAGAAGGCTATAATTCAATAAAGAATATGGTTATAAAATTATTATTTTGACTTGATTACCTTTCATGGAAAAAATATAAAGGCAGAGTATGGACTACGTTACTAGTTAATGTAAAATCCAATATTTACATCACCGGTGCCAAAGGCTGTGTTGACCAAAGGCTATTCAACAGCAGGGCTAAAGATAAAACCAAAGTCGAATATATTGAATTACTATTTCCAGCCAACCATACCGATTCTGATCGCTGTCACTGTGTGTGTTTCTGGGGGTTTTTTTCTTTTTCAGTGTTTAATATCCGTAATTCCGGCTCTGATATATTGAAGTTGTAGTTGGATAAAACGTCCTTTGTTTCGTTTTCCATATTTTACACAAAATTCTATTTACTTAAATTTATTGTAGAGTTTCATTACAAGCTCGTCAAGAAATATGAATTTCCAAGTTCTAAGCTAAATTGGTCTTAATTGATTTCTTACCGGTCTAAAGTCTAAATAAGTCAATTCTTTCTTGAATTACCCACTCACAATTTTGTGCGTATAATGGGTAACTTCCAAGTGTTGGTTGTATGTTACCTCTATCCAAAACATTCAAATGTTTATGCAACACAGAGTTTTAACCTGCAAACAAAAATAGTACCAACTTTCATACAGAAGTTATGAGGAGAAAGCAAAACAACTATTTCATTATGAAAACATCTCCAAAAATCAAATTCATCTACTTCAAGATAAAGTGTTACAATAAATTAATGATCGGAACCAATCAAAGATCAAGGATTTCAACTTGACAAGTCATGGAACCTCTTTCAAACATTAGTATTTTCTGATAATTAGGGCGCTTCTCTTGACAACCATTGATCCACCAAAGCCCGCGACTCCGAAGTTTGATAGTTACCGTTTCCAAAATTATGCTATTCTTCATTAAGTACTTGATCATTGCTAGTTCTTTCTCAACATCACATCCGCTAATTTTGATTCTCTTGACATGCGACAACAAACAATGGGGCACGCACCGGGGTTCAATCCATACAACTTCTTCACCATAACGGATGTTGATGTCCTGTGTACGAAGGAAAACAAGTATCATAGAAAACAAATACCATAATTAAACAACCAATTAAATACCGATTGGTTCAAAAGTTCATTCACTTTCTTACCAGCACTTCTAAGTTAGGCGAACATTTAAGTATGGTGGAAAGCAATCTCCCATCGCTTTCTCCTATATCCGCTTGCAAACGGGTCAAGTTGGAAAATACTGGAAATAAATTCTCATCAGCACAGCTACGAAGATCCTTCATGGAAAAAACCAAGTAATGATATTACTATGGATATACAACAATAATTTTAAAATATAAAACAAAACAACACGATGTCGAGATAAGAAGCCTCATAACATCAATACCATTGAGAGAGAACTTACGTGCATAGTGCCTCCAGACAAGTTCATAACCTTGGCTTTTGTGATACATTTGAGAAGCTGTGGGGCATGGTCAGTCTGAATTTCCTCATAAAAAATGAGCATACTAAAACGAACTTCACTCAAGGAGTGTAGATCGAGCAACATATAAGGAATCAAGTAACAATCGCGAACACAGAGGTATTCAAGATTTGGAGCCCTAATAATAACTTTATGACTAAAATACATAGTCTTTATCCTAATGGTTAACCTCTTCAAAGTAGGGGATAAAATATTGAAGTTGGTCACGGAATTTTTACAAGTAAGAGTTGCGGTTACTGACAAATCTTCAAGCACAGGACAAATAGAAAAAAGCTTCTCAGTCATACTGTTATCGGGATTAGATATTTGAACATCAAGAATCTTGACACTTGGAAAACAGATTCCAGAGGGAGGAATAGGGATAAAAAATTTAACACGCAATTTGAGAACTTCAAGTGTTTTCGACACAAGCAAATTTTCAGGAAATTCGACAAGTCCGTCATACGAAAGATCAAGTTTAATCTTCCGAGCGTTGCGCATAATTGCATGAGAAACCCAAAATTTCAAAAGAGACAAATCTCTGAGTTCGTGAAAAAAGAGATAAAACTCATCAATGTCGCCGGAGCCAGAAAGAAGAACCCTACTAATGAAATTCTCGAACCTAGAATCTCCGGTGCCACTTGTAAGCACTGAGTATAAGGATGGACCGAAGCAAAGATTGGAAAGTCCAGTCCATACAAACTTCCATCTTGAAGAAAGAATGCAAGTAGCCACAGCGACATTAATGGGTAGAAATGAAAGAATATAGCAAAGTAGTTCATCAGGTAAACAGCTGATCCTGTCTTCTTTAAGCCGTCTGTATGAATTTCTGGTCATTATTTGAGTATCAAGGAGAACAACCTAAGAGATACCAAAATAGATTTACAATTAATTAATAAAATAAAAAGACCTTATAAGAGATACTCTGCGAAACTAATTAAAGATGCTCAAACTTTGCTGTGTCAGGCTATCTTTTTGTATTTTGATACTGAGAAAGTGAATACAGAAAACGACGCTTATTTATAGACTCGATCTCCCGTTAAGCGTGGTTGACTATTCCGATTTAAATCCTGATTCTCTCTTTGTTTTAGTTTACTCCTTGAATCGCTCGGACTCCTAGAAAAAAGCATATCTACTGACGCGGGGTTTAGAAATAATCAAATAATTCTAACCAAATAAAAATTCCAAGCTTAATCATACACAAAGGCCAAGCTCAACCAGAATTGGGATTGGAAATTAAAACAAGGGTATAATTTAACAAATACGTATAAGCAAGTTAATCATACCGCCTACGCAGGCGGCGGGATAGAGTTGTTACCCGCTGGTGGCACGTCACGACGCACGATCTGTGGGCGGCAGAGCGACGTAAATCGGGGGCTGCTGCTGGCGGTGCGACGCGGGCAAATATTGCAGGTTTTATCGGTTTTGCCTTTCTGGATTTACATAAATTCGGTAGCTATTGGGAGAGTAAAATTCTTACAACCATAAGCAAAACCCACATAAGTATTTGGTTGATTATTCGGAAGGTTTTTTTTTTTTTTTAATACACGTATTTAGCTGAAAAGACACATGAAAATGCTAAGCATTGCAATCGCTTTTGTCCAATCTTCGAATTTCTGTACATGTGATGAGAAATTACAAGGTGTCGTAAAGGGGGGCCCAGGGCTATGATTCATAGAGCCGGTCGTCTAGAGTTCAATAGCTTTACTTGGGCCCAATATCTAGTTTGATTTGTAAGCCCAATACCTTAATAATTCTCGCAACGTCCAAATTGGTATGCATGCAAATATGCCATATGCCGAATAAACGCGATGACATCTGGAGGCGAGACTCTAGAGCAATAACGTGTCAAGTTATAATCAAACTTCAGAATCTATATATTGTTGCTGTGGGTCCGCCTATGTTACAGGTAACGTAACGTACGTTCAGTATGTAAAATTTCGTTCAGATCCTTATATTTTATGTTATTTATAATTTATTTATAAGTATTATAAAAAATTTTTAATTGTAAAATTTTATTTTACTCCTTTACATTTAATTTTATTTTATTAAAATTTTAGAGTACGAATTCACCTCATATAATTTTAAATTTTTAAAATAACATTCATTTAATTAAAAAATTTATTTTATAATACTTTCATATAATTAATAAAATTTATTAAAATAAAATTTTATAATACTTTCCTATATTTTATGAATTTCATTAATAAAATTCATATAATACTCCCTTACACTCAATAATACTCTCATATATAACATTCATTAAAATAAAATTTATTTTATAATACTTTCATATAATTAATAAAATTTATTAAAATAAAATTTTATAATACTTTCCTATATTTTATGAATTTCATTAATAAAATTCATATAATACTCCCTTACACTCAATAATACTTTCATATATAACATTCATTAAAATAAAATTTATTTTATAATACTTTCATATAATTAATAAATTTATTTTACTTATGTTATAAATTTATTTTATAACATTCATTTAATAAATTTTTTCATATAATTAATAATAATTCATTTTCGGAAGTAGGATGATATCATAATAATACTCATTTTCGGAGGTAAGATGAATTATTATTAATTATATGAAAAATATAATAAATTTATGAAAAATACTCATTTTCATAGGTATTGTAAGATCCCATAAGGACCGTACAACTTTATATTATCTGATTTGGATGTCCTGTTTCTTTTCTGGATAGTGTATAATTTTGTTGTGTAGGTGCTCCATGGACTAAAGAGGAACATCGGAAGCTTTTACTTGGTTTGCAAAAACTGGGCAAATTTGATTGGCATGGAATTGCATGCAATTATGCTGTATCTAGAACACCTACTGAAGTTGGCAGCCATGCTCAAAAATAATTTATCAGGCAGAGCAGTGTGTCTAGGAGAAAAGAACATTCCAGCCTGTTTGATATTGTTGCAACTTGCAAATGGAGTTAGTAGTCTGGCTTTCTCTCTTTCTATCTCATGTATGCTTTGACTGGGATGTCATACGTTGCATGCACACATGTACGCAAGTACAGCGTAGTGGATAGTCCCTGTTACTTGCTGTAGATAGTATTGTTGGATGGATTATTATCTCTTTAAAACTTCACTTTTGATTGGTTTTTTTTACCTTAACCCGTTGTCGTTCTCGTCCTGCATGGTCAATATGTTTTCACTCCTGTATGTTTTTGGTAGTCAAGAAGGAGTTGTGTATCTTTGAAACCAATTTATTTAATGCCAAGTGGAATGTTTTCATTGGTTATTGGTCTTGCATCTGTAGAGGCTGCTGAGTTTGCTTTTTGTTGCTTCTCTGTCATTCTGTATGGCTGCTTGAACAGTCAAAAGCTTTTGTACCCTAGGCCCAGTCGCTTTGATGCCAGAAAAATGAAAAAGAGACTCCATTCTTCATCAGGATAGGACTTAAATTTTGCTGCTCTGCTGGAAGTTCAATTACACATCAGTATTATCGGCTAATATATGCATTATTTATATATTAATTAGACAGGTTTGTTTACTTTTTCGCACTGTTGTAATGAAGTTTTTTTTTAAGGGGCCACCTGAGTCTCAGAAAGCCTTGGGAGCTGCTTTGGCTGCTGGTCTGGCTGATTTTTACTAGGTGGTGTTTTATCTCTGTTTTTTTTTTCCTCAACTTGTTTAACATCAAATTAGCTTATTCAAGTAATAGAAGTTGCCTGCCTGTGTGTGAAGTATCTATTAAAAACTGAGTTAACTACAGGATGTTCGTGATAGAGCCTTATTCTACTATAGGCTCTTGCAATATAATGTATCTATAGCAGAAGGCATTATGAGCCCTCCAAAGCAAGCAGTTTCAGTCCTTACTGATACACAAAGCAGTGAAATCAAAGTTAGCATATTTGAACAATTTAACAATCTATCTATTATGCATCAGAAGGTAACTACAATGTCTAAATTGGATTTCATTGTTAATGATTTAAGACTCAGTTAAATTAGCTTAATGATTATTTGAAGGCTTGACAGTGGTTTTAAAATTTTCTCTTTTCGAAATGGGTATTCTCTTGTAACTTTATATGGAAATATTGTACATAAATTCCATAGTTAATGGAAAATATGCAATTCTTAGAATTTCTCAGATTTGTATTTGGATATGTAAGAGATCGGCGTCTGTAAGCTTGTCTTTGCAAATCTTGCAAATCTGGCCTATGTTTATTATTTCTTGAAAATGTTGATTCGTTAATTGATCAGTTTGGCAATTATTGTGAAAAATGACTTACTTGTTTGGTAAGTATTTTACTTCTCATTAGTTGCTTGTCATTGTTTCCTTGATTATGAGAATAGGGGGAACTATTAGAAGAAACAAGCTAGGCCACTTTTCGACTCTCAAACGATTGAGAACCAAAGTGACAATAAAATAAATTATGGATGACTTCACAAATCTACAAATTCACATATTAATTTTTGAATAAATCCATTATTAGAGCAAGAAACAATCCAACCATCTCAGTGTCGCCCATGTTAATTCATTTTCAGCACATAGAACAAAATCAATTTTTTGGGGCTGGACTTGGTATCATCTATGCAAATATATTTCCTCTACATACATCTGGCTCAAAATTGACTTTAAAATAACCAATTTTATATTATTGCTGTAATACTCCATACACAAGAACCTAATTGTATATTTCGTATTTTGATAAAGAGTAAAGGCTACAATCGACTGCACCTTTTGGATATTTCATTTACGAGTCTAAGAATTCAGAAAACATTGGGGTAAATTTTGCAAAATTGTTCATTTACCAGCAAAAAGTAGGCATTTTTCAGACGTACATGTTCTTAAGTCATCTGTTGTGAAAGAATTCGAAGAAAGATCATTAAAATGTTGATGGCTCATGGACTGGGTGCTCGACCTCATGATTCACTCAAGGATTAGGCACTCAATTTGTTGACTGATTTGCTTGTCTAAATCAAAATTATATTCTATCACCAAAACAAAATGGAAAATTATTTATGGGTATTTATGCTTCAGTTGCTACTAGCAGTAAGAAAAGTCTTCGAAGTGGTGTGAGAGTGCCTCCGCGATTGTGCTTTAATTTATATTCTTCCTTGTAGCGCCAGAGTGAAGGTAGTCTTTCTCTAATATGAGTTTGGCGTCCTCGAATATTTGAGAGGGTTTAAAATCTAAGCGATATATCGAATTTATGTAAGCAGATTACCGATGGTTGTAAATATAAGTTGTAAATCTCATATAATATGAGTTGTAATCTGAGCATTAGTCTCATGTAATTCCAAAAAAAAAAAAAACCTAAATTTAGAAATATCATGTGGCCTACTTTTATAATCATGGCCCTAATTTAAAGCCATTTTCGTAATTTTATTCCAACAGATTGAGAACATCTCTTCACCGCACATATAAATTCAAACTTTTGTGTATGAGGACATTTCTAATCATGTAATATAGTTTCATAAAAAATGCATTAATAAGGTTTGTTTTATCAGTATAATGATTAATTTCAAAACTGGATTTCAGAATTTGTATAATAGAAGCCAATAATATTCGCAGCAACTACATATTTAGTTTATCATCTTTTAAATTCAGTACTTGCTACACAAGAAATTACTCATTTCAATAGATCTTACATGGTAAAATCCAGTAGCATGTCAGATTCATCCTCTTCCCGCATAGTTTCAACAGAGAGTGTTCCAACTTCCAATGTTTCTGGTGGGACGGTTTCATGATACCAAATCTAAGAAGTAGAAATCACCAAAAGAAAGAGGGGAAAAACAGAGAACATATTACAGACACTCAAAATCCTAACTGAAACCTAAGATAGCATATATTTATACATGGCTTTTTAATCTGCAAGGGGTGTCAGCATAGCTTTGAAACTGTTTCTCTTAAAGAACCAAGAGCATATGGTATATCCAGACTGATTGTCTCATGATATATTTTGAGATGCTCTTGAAGCTGCTCTGCAAACAAAGAAAACTAATTCTCCTGTAGCAGACCTCAGACACACAAGAATTACATATAAATAGAAGAAACATCAAAAGGATACAGCAAAAGCAGCAGCACAATGACATTGCATCTCGAAATTAATAAGAAATCTAACCAGCAAATATGTTAAGAAATCAGATCCATCTTCTTCAGCCTGGTTTCAACAGAGAGCACACATAACTTTCACAGTTTCGTGATACAAAAACCAGTGTTGGTCAAATTGAAAACTCTTGAAGGACTTTACAACTCTTGGAGCCTCTTTCAAACATTGATAATTGCTCATAAAGCTTTTCCTTGGAACCCATTTTCTAAAACTGCTTTCTCTGAAATTTAATTATCATTGTATTCAAAACGTCACCATTCTTTAACAAGTTTGTGATAAGTTTCAGTTGATTTTCCTTACCTTCAAATCTCCTAATTTCAATTGTCTAGACATGTGAGAACAAACAACTGGGTAAAAACAACGGTTCAGTCCGCATCCACCCAAATTCACTTGCAACAGTCTGATTACTAAAAATATAAACATCAAAGGCAAAGATTAACAGTTTACGCAAACGTCACCTCCTCAATGATAAATCCAAATCAGGCATTCCACTGAAGATGTAAGTAAGTAATCTCCTTCCATAACATCTGGCCTACACTATTAAACAATTTACAAAGGGGAATGTTCGAAGAGAATCCTCATTAATTGGGTCATCAGTAGCCCAGTCAAGGGTTTTCCAAGGAAGAAAGAGACAGTAATTCAAAAGAAATCAAGATGAGAAAGCACTTCTTGTTAACACCTGAGAAATAGAAAATTTGCACTAAAAATTGAATTCTAGTAAAGGCTCAAAATATTATAGAAAGAACATAATGGAGTAAAACTTACAGATATAGTGCCGCCCAGCAAGGACAAAAATTTGGTATAATTGATATATCTGAGAAGCTGTACCACTCCTTACGAATTAAACTCATCAGGGTCAAAACAACCGCTTCAGTTAAAGATAATCCTTAATGTACAGGTGTTCAAGATTTGAGGCCCTAATCACAACTTGGTGTTATGTAAAATGATTAGTGCTGTTCCTATCACAACCTGCTACTAATGCCAATGTTAGCCTATTCAGAATAAGGGATGAGATATTTAAAGCAACAAAATCAGGACCATACAAATATCCCTCTGTTGACAAATCTTCAAGGGGAGCGCAGCTAGAAAAGATCCACTCAAACATATTGTCGTCAAGATTGTTTAAATTAACAGAAAGAATCTTCGAACTTGGAAAAAAAGGTTTCAAAAGAAGGCGCCTTGAAAAAAAAAAAGGAATTTAGAACAACCTCAAGTGCTTTGGAAGTGTAAATGCTGTTAGGCAACTCAACAGACTCCTCCTCACCGGGCTCATCATGATAAAAATCATGCTCAATCTCACTAGAATTACGCATAATTCCACAAGAAATCCAGGATTTCAAACGAAATGAATCTATGACCCGGCGATAATGGAGGGAAAACTTGCTATATGTTTCCCGAGTGAGAAAGAAGTACCCAATTTACAAAATTGTGAAACCTAGTTGAAGCAGCTTTGATCAAAGCATGAGTACGTTTATATTCTAAGCAAAATCTGTCATCAAAGCAAATATTTGGAAGCAAAGTCCAAACCAGTTTACATCTGGAAGATCGAACGCAAGTATGCTTTGTGGGAAGAATTGAAAGCATGTGGCAAAAGAATTGCATCAGGTAAAACTACTGATCCTATCTTCATTATCTGGATTGACAAATCTAAGTCTTAGGGACTCCCTATTGCTGGTGTATGATTCATTCATCAAGAAGGGTTTCATGTCTCAACCAACCTGACAATTAAAATATAAAGATAGTATTGTGTTAAAAACTAAAAGAAAACAAAGGGTTTTCATGAGTTTCAAATGGGTTCTTCATAAACAGCAAAAGAGAAAAGACAATGAGGGATACTTCATGCTTGTATTACATTCACTCACTGTAGCCAAAAGAACTATTTTCGCGGTTTCTCTTTAATTCTTTTCTCTTACTGCAAATTGTCAGCAACCAAGTAGAAAAAATGAAATAAATTATTAAGGAATGAAGGAAAGAAACGAACCTCCTGATTACAAAAATGAAGATTCATTTATCCGAAACAAAACACCCTGCACTTCTTTACAGGAACAGACCCTAATTTCTCTAACAAAGAATGAGTCTCAGCGATTTGTGAAGGATGACAAAGAGAAGCACAAAAATGCTAAACAAAACGCACAGTTCAGATTGCTTATTTTGAGAGTGGAAGAGAATCCCCAGTCGGAACACTTGTAAGTAAATAGTTATGGTATGTATGCTCGGTTCCATTTGGTTGGTCGAAGCAAAATCGTTTGAATGTGTATTCAATTTTTTAGAAAAATAATATATAATCTTACAATTTTATTTGTCATTAAAATCTTTTCTGACTCATGAATTGCATTTGTTAAACTGAACCATTTTCATATATTAGTAATTCTTGTGGCAATGTGCAAGCAACACATCATTCAGGCTTCCCATTTATAAGGCTTCAAACCTTGAACATCAACAAACATCAAAAGGATTGAGGACATCTTTCGGCACACATGTAAATTGATTGATCCTCAGGCAAAAACATAAACTGCATGCTATCTAGTATATTCACTTTTGCTTGTATTGTATCAATATAATTTCAAAACCGTGGGCTTCGCCATTTCTATATTTGAAACCAAATTATATTTGTAGCTGCTCTGCTGATAAATCATTCCGATTCTGCTGCTGCATAATCAGTTATCATTTTCGTAAACCCAAAACTTGCTCCACAAGAAATTACCAATTTTAATGGAATCTTAACACAAGTTTATCATCCAGAAATCATCTTCTTCAGCATAGTTCCAACAAAGAGCACTCACATTTTTTTTTCTGTTTCATGATACCAAATCTGTGAGAAGGATTATGAGAGAGTGTATATATGAAAAAATTTTATCTATAAATTACCATTATCTCAATTTCAACATCTTGAGAGAAGGCAGGGTGGAAGCACCGCAGCTCTTATTCTTCTACATATGTGTTCAAATCACTAAAAGAAAGAGCTAAAGAAACAAATGAAAAAATGCATATCATAGACACTCGAAATCCTAACTGATACCAAAGATTGCATACATATATGCATGATTTTTCAATATGCAAGGATTTATCAGCATAACTTTGAAACTGTTTATGTTAGAAAGTAGAAACTAGAAAGGCAAAAAGCATACAGTATATCCAAACTGATTAATGGCAATGTCATTTTATATTTCAAACGCAATTGAAGCTGCTCTACAAACAAAGAATATTGATTATCCGGCTGCAAACTTCAGACACACAAGAATAACCTACAAATAGAAACTTCAAAAGATGAAAGCGAAACAAGGAATGCCTTTTGCATCTCAAAATTAATAAGTATATTATCAGGAAATATTTGAAGCAATCAGATCCATGTTCTTCAGCATAGCTTCAACAGAGAGCATCCATACATCTAAATTTTCTCAAAACAAAAACCAGTGGAGGTCTAAATTGAAAACTCTCAAAGGACTATAATTTGACAAGTTTTGGAGACTCTTTTAAACACTGACAATTTCTTACAAAACTTTTCCATCAAAACCGTCTTGTGAACCTGCTTTTTCTGAAATTTAATTATCATTGTATTCAAAACTTCACAATTCTTTAACAAGAATTTAATCAATTTCAATTCATTTTTGTGACCTGCAAATCCCCTCATTTCAATTGTCCTGACATGTGGCAGCAAACAATCAGACAAAGACAATGATTTGTCAGCCCACCAAAAATCAATATCAGTATCCTGATTACAGAGAGATAAACATCAGAGGCAAACCAAAAAAGAAAAATTTGAGTAACAGTTCATGAAAAAGCTCTCACATTCTCACCCCGTCAACCTCAAAGACAAATGACTCCAAATTAGGCATTCTACTGAAGATGAGGGGAAGTAGATGCCATCCAGAGTCTCCAACCTCCAATCCAAAACGGGTTAGAAAGGGAAATGTCGGAAAGAAATCCTCATCCTCATTAGCGAATACAAGAGCCTTCAATGAAGGTAAAAAAATAATAATTAAAAAGCAATCAAGAGGGAACAGACTTCTTGCTAGTGTTTTTTTCTTGAGAAATAAAAATTACAAAATCAGTCAGTTCCAAAAATAATGATTTCATTAAAAGATGGGATCAAAATTTTTTAAGGGAAAAAACATCAAATATGCATAGTAGAGGCTCAAAACATTATAGAGCAGGGTATTTTGGGGTAAAACTTACATACAGAATGCCCTTAGCCCAGGACAAAAATTTGGTATTATTAACACCTCTGAGAAGCTGTACCACTCCTTGCGCCACAGCGTCAATTGATTGAAACTCTCCAATGTACTCACAGTCAATATCAACAACTGCTTTAGTTAAAGAATGTAGTTCATCCACCACATATGATATTGGGAGATAATCCTTAATGTAGAGGTATTCAAGATTTGGGGCCCTAATCACAACTTCGAGTTCTGTATCAGAACCCGCAGGTTCTGCACAATCTACTAATTCTAATGTTAACCTCTTCGAAGTAAGGGATGAAATATTTAAAGTCACCAAATCACCAACATACAAATATCCCTCAATTGACAAATCTTCAAGGGCAGGGCAATTGGAAAAGAGCCACTCAGGGAAGTTGTTATCAAGATTATTTAACGCAACATGAAGAGTCTTGACGCTTGGGAAAAAATTTCCAGGAGGAGGGGTCTTGACAAAAAATTTCAAATTCAGTTTAACAACTTCAAGTGCTCTGGAAGTGTAAATGCTCTCAGGCAACTCAATAGCCTCCTTAATTTGTTTGTAATTGTCATGATTAAGTTCAATCTCAACAACATTACGTATAACCACAAAAGAAACCCAGGATTTCAAACGTGAAAAATTTATGAGCCGGGAACAACGGAGAGAAAACTTGTTAATCTTTCCCGAATCACAAAGAATCACCCAATTTACAAAGTTTTCAAATCTAGTCGAAGCATCTTCTGTCAAAGCACGAGTATTTTCATACATTAAGCATAACCTGTCGTCAAAGCAAAGATTAGGGAGCGGAGCAATGCCCAGACAAGCCTCCATTTTGAGGATAAAACGCAAGTCGCCACAACATTCTTTGTGGGAAGAAATGAAAGGATGTGACAAAGGATTTCATCAGGTAAACAGCTAATCCTATCTTCTTTAAGACTTGTGGAATTTCTTTCGCTGGAATGTGATTCAGTATTCATCATGAAAATTTGTTAACCAACCTGATAAGATATAAAGATAAAGATTAAGTGCTAAAAAAGTAAAAGAAAACAAAGGGTTTTTGGAGGGTTCCAACTGGGTTCTTCAAGAAACCACAAAAGCGAAAAGATAATGTGGGATACAACGTGATCACTAAACAAGTTTCTTTGTTTCTTTTTTTAAGCTTCAATTGTCAGCAAGCAAAGCAAGTAGAAAAATGAATAGATTACGAAGCAAAGAAACGAACTTGCTTATACAAAAATAAAGACGCATGTACCCCCACACACAATCTATGAGAAGCAAAACACCAGCGCACTTTTTCTCTCTCTTTCTCGAATACAGAGCGAGTGATTTTTTCTTTTTGTTCTGAAACAAATGAGTGAACTAATATGTGAGGGAAGAGAGCACTAAAGGTTTGTTCTGAAACAAATGAGCGAATTGACTTGGGAGGGAAGAGAGCACTAAAGGTGTGTGCCATACAAAACGTACCGTTTCAGTTGGCGCTCTTTGTATAGCCAAATCATGGTTAAGAGAAAATGAAAAATAATATTTATATTTTATTTTTGTATAAAAAAAAGTTTTTTTTGTCTGTTTAATAATATTAAAAATAATCAATCATATCTAAACCCAGAACACGATTTTCATTTATTAGTAATTGGGTTCAAGTACAATTTTGAGTCGTCGGTCATCAAACTTCAACGAACAAAAGAGAATTGACTCTTTGTGAACTGGGAAAAAATTCAAGTGCGACAGAGAGAATAAAAAAGCTCTTATGTAAATGGCATCGGATTTAAGTAAACTAAAGCTTACATTACACCCTTATCTACAAAATGCCATCCTCTCAATTTCATCAATCACGAGGGAAGGCAACGGTGGAAGCACCACCACATCCTTTATCTTCTATATATGTGTTGAACAACCAAAATAGAACAAAAGAACAAATGAAAAAATGCATATTATAAACACTCAAAACCCTTCAACACTGGCCCGTCGGACAGTTGATGACGATGATTTCCGACTTTCTTGCCTATCTAGTTCCTCAAAGGTGACAGTGGTGGAGCAAGCTCGCGGTGGAAGAGACAACGGCAGAGCAAGTGGTCTTGTCGGAGAAAAAGATGCTAGGGCTCCTGAGGGTGGAGATGGTGAAAAACTTAATCTAGGGGCTGGGGCAATGATCCCATTGAGACTTGGTGATCGTGACATTTGTTTACCCGCAATTACTGCTGGCTCTTGTAGAGGATAGCGGCAATGGTATTTCACGTCTTGTATGGTTTTGAGATTATCAACGATGCTTCTCATGGTAGGTCTTTCGGATGGTTCCTTTTGTAGACACCTTAGAGCAATATCAGCCACTGTCCTGGCTGCTTTCAATGGGAAACGGCCCTTTAGCTGAGGATCCATGATGAGTGAGAGTCGGCAGTCATCAGCCAGGAAGGGTCGGCTCCACTTAACCAAGTTCCTTTCTTCCTTGGGATGCCGGCTGTCAAGATTCCTGCGGCCTGTGAGCAGCTCAAGAAGAACAATTCCAAAACTCCAAACATTGCTCTTAGGAGTCAGCAATCCTCTCTCCAATGTCTCTACTGAAAGATTTGCCGCAGCCTGTAAGGAGAAAAAAGATGAAATTTTTTATCAGCTCTAACAAACTAACAGATCGTGACAAAAGTCAATGATATTACAGAACAATTGAAAATTGAAGATCTAGTTACACTTACCACCGAACTATTAGAGATATCAGTCTCAGGAATATGACCTGCGCAACCATATCCTGAAAGCTTCGCACTAAAATCTTTGTCAATTTGTATGTTGGCAGTTGAAAATTCATTGTACATTGCCTGTAAACCCCAAAATAAAAAAAAAGAAACAAGAGATCAGTAATAACATACCAGTACCAATCTTAAACTACTGACAACACACACAAAAAGAATGACTAATACTTAAGCAATCCTTGCTTCTATTGCAAGAAAGAAGTTATATGATGAACATGGAATTCATTATGCAATTGTCTTGGAACATCCAAAAGAATGTAAAAAGTTGTAACAGAGATAACACAGACTGATAAAACTGTATAAATCGCCAGTCACATTACCAGGGACAATAAACTTCAAGATACAAGGCACACAGGCATTATTTTATTCAGTTTAAATCATCTCAAAATAATAAAAAATTACCTGAAAAGGCCCTTCTTCATGCAAGAAGGTAAGACCTTGTGCAGCACATAATGCAATTTTTACCCTGGTGTTCCAATCAATTGGAGGCCCATCTGATCTCCCGTAAATAAGACGGTCCAAGCTTCCATGAAAAAGTCTCTCATAGATCAACATTCTCTGGTCCGATCCATCACGTGCATGATAACCAAGCAATTTACAGAGATTTGGATGTTGTAATGATGCAAGGGTGTTTACATCATTTATAAATTCCTTCAAACCCTATAAGAACACAGAAGTCATGAGATGTAAAATAATGTTTCCATAAATTTGAGGGGAATGCATAGTATGATTAGGCAAACATGATACAACAACACAAAGAGCAACCATCAAAGTCTCAAACAATTCTCAGTCTTCAACTGGAACCATTCAGCAAGGCCAAGAATCAAATGAAAAATTATGTGGTACATGCATGAATACATCCAAAAACCCATATGCTCATATGTTACCTGGCTGGATGGATTAAGGCGAGTAACAGTGGCTTCAAACTTTTTTGAAGTTGAAGCATCATCTCCAAACGAAGCCCTATACATTACAGAGGATAGACCTTCTGAAATGCACCGGTCTGAAAAGAAATTATGGCAAGCAGCTGCTACTTCGTCGAATGGAAAATTTCGGAGTGTACCAGTTCCAGTAGGAGGCAGTGGTAAAGGTCCAGAAGCAAATAAAGGACCACTGGCAGTCCCTGATTTAAAGCTTCCAGTAGGCTTAAGTGAGGCAGCACTCTGAGTATGAGGAGATGGAAGTGGAAGAGGTTGTGGACTTGAGGACCGTTGTTCCTTCGTCAATCCAACTCGACTCTTAGATTCTTCTTGTTCTTCAAATTCAACTGACGCAAGTGCATCTTGCTCTGCTTCCGCCGCATCAAGACTAGAAGGGGCAGATAAAGCCCGTGTTCTATTGTTAGTGGCTTTGGTAGTATTATTTAGTGGAATAGGTTTCACTCTGGTCCTAAAGCTTGGAGGTGCTGATTGCAATGATCGCGTAGGGATTTGGGGTTCGGGCAGTATGGTGGGAGTATGCTCCTGAGGATTAACCCGTTTCAAGTGAACTGTTTGCTCAGGTTTCTTCTTTTTACTTTTCAAAACTGTGAAACACCCCATCTTATGTACAAAACTTCAGAATGTATCAAGGTTCAGCGCGTTTCTGCCCAAAGGAAAGCAAAGAACATACATATCAACCTAAGCCTCAAACATTAGCAATTCCAATAAACATATTAACAAAAGAACACAACTGGTGCGAAAGGCAACAAGCAAATCTTAGCAAACAAAAATATCTACTAACAACAAAAACAGTTTAGTCACACTAACATTTACATCTGCCAATAAAATTAATCAGCCAATTCCCCAACTAGCCAATAATGTTAACTGAAAAACACATGTTCACTTAAGAGACCTGTACCCCCCAAAAAAAAAAAGCCCTACTTCTTGCCAAAGATAATAAGGAGTCGGTTGATAGGTTCAGACTTGTAGAGCAGCTCTTGGTGACTAGTTAATGCAAAATTCCACTCAAGTATAATAAGTTATCCATTTACATTTCCACGGTAATTAACCTTTATAATTATAAAACTAAATTTCCAAATAATCAAAAATAAAAAACTTCCCCATATCATCAGATACACATATCAAGGCAAATATGATCTGCTTTTGACCTAAACAAATTAAATAGCTGCAATTCAAGATTGAGCCGAAAAAACCATTAATGCTCCTTCCAAAGAAGACAATAAAGTTACAAAATCGTCGCCAAACCAAAATAAAAAATAAACTTCCAGGAAAATACCCAGATCCAAAATCAGCAGCAAAACGCAATTCATACATCAACCACAACCAATCAGCTTGTTGAATAATCTTCCATTACGCACAAAACAACAAAGACAAAAATTCAAACAAGAAACTCCCAGGTTTTATTTTTAAAAAATAAATACCCAATTGACAAAACTCACCAATTAAACACAACGTAAAGGAATTTCAGAAAATAAGCTACCAAACAAAGGGAAAAAAAAAAAAGAGAAATTACTGATCATACCTGAAATTGAAGTTCATAAAATAAAAGTCCAACAACAGCTGCAACAAAGGGAGGACTAAAATGGCGAAACTGGGAACGAAAATAAAACCTGTGGTGCTTGATTAGATGAAAAGGAAAAAGCTTTAACAAGTCAAAGATGAGAAGTGAGAAATTGATTTTTCGGAGAGAGAGAGAGAGAGAGAGAGAGAGAGAAAAGTAAACAAAAGAAGGAGCAAAAGGGCAAGAAAGGAAAGAATGGAGCCCAATTAAGCTGTGGTCAAACAAACCAACCAAACCCTGGATTTAAATTTTATTTAATATATCATTAATAAAACTGTTCATTCAACATCAATGGCTTTTCCCTAAGATGAGTTTACGGGTTTACCCTTGATGGTGTTTTTATATTGCAAGGATTTGCCATTTTGTTGAACATTTGAAATTTGAACTGTGGTGTTGCTGTTTTTTGACCCGATCAGTTACTTAGAAAGAGAAAAATATGGCCATTAAAATTGAAAAACGTTTAATTCGTTTCAATACACTGTTACATAAATTAAAATTAGTTATATGTCAATTTTCTGTGTATTCAACAGTACGATGATACAAACCTAGAGCCATCAAAAATTTCAAAGGATAATGGAATGTTAATCATCAATTATATCATTGAAGTGGCATAACTCATATAATAATCATGTCATATTTTTTAAACTTCTCACAGAATTTAGTATAGCCCAACTAATTTATAAAATTGTTGGCTGGTCACAATTTGAACAAAGACTTCCAGTCTCTAGATCCCCATCTGGGGTAAAATAACCAGCAATTCAAGGGTATAATAATCAATTCATGTAGCACCTCGATATTCAACGCAGGGCACCTCGATTGGGGTGACAATCCAGTCAAACTTTAGAAAATTAAGTAATTAAAAAAGCATGTTTCCGGGTGTGGTCAAAAGGACCTATCGAGATAGCTCTTTGACTGTGAACGAAACCCGTCAGATATGCGTGCGGCGGGAAGATCGACGGCCAACATGCAACATTTAAAAGGCCTAGTGGGACCCACTGACATCAACAACTATGCCTTCAATCGATTGAGGACTAGAAGGTCACGCGCCTCATTTGCGTGGGCGGAATTTCCCATCATCAACACAAACTGGTGGGCCTCATTGCTCTTTCGCTTTAGACTGTTCATTTTTTTAGCTTTAGATTCACTTCCCAGTTCCCACGGTCCTGTTCATGAAATTTCGTTTGCAAATTTCTACCAATTAAATATTATATTAAAGAATGAAAAAGGGCAAATCATCCGCGAGCCGCCTCATGTTTATCAAAATTGCAAGTAGACTCTAAATTTTCTGACAATGTCACTACAGCACAAATTTAATAATGCTTTTAAAAATGATAATGCTATATTTATTTAGTTAGCATATTTAATAATTTCTATCCTAACTAATGTGAAAAATAATATGATATTATTTTGATTGACTTTAGTAATAGTTAGTTATTATATTTTTTTATTTTTTATCCAATAATAAATTTTTATTGATGATACATTAGTTGGGATATAAAAATAAATATACTAACTACGTTAACATAATATTACTCATATAAATAACATAATAAATTTTTGATGGAGGAAATTATTGATGCGGCCTATGATTTTTATTAAGTGATTGATAAATTTTATATATTCTAAATAAATGAGTGATATTATCTCACTATAAAATTGATGAATAAAATTTTAAAATGTCATCCAGTTATGTTACTATGGTGTTTAGTACCCTATTTTTTTTTCTTTTTCAAATCCACTTTTAGATTCAACCCTCAAGTAGTTCAACAACTTAGATGCACTTGTGGAGTTATTAACATTAAATGTCCCTGTTGTTTATGTAAAATAAGAAAAATTTAAAATTTAAAAATTTTGACATATAAGTCCACAATATTTTAAAATTTTTTTACTATTGAACTAGGTTTTCAATTAAATGACTTATTCTTATATTTTTTAATATTTATTTAAATTAATCATTCTATTATTAATTAATAAATAAATTAATTTAATATATAGCTAAACATTGTATTTTTTAATTAACTATAATTGACGATAAATATATATATGATTTTTTTAATTTAATAAAATAGCAGCCAATTTCCTCCCACATGAAAGACATTATACCTTTTTTTTTTCCTCTAACGCAAGAGATTTTACTATCTCAAATAAATGAAATGCACAAAATATGAAAATGAATTTAATTTCATATTATATATAATTAATGTTTTATTATTTTCTTGTAACATAATATTTATTTAACATACTATCAATTATTTGATTATGTAGAAAAATATATTAATTTACTAATAATAATAAAGTGTTAGTTTATCAATTCGTAAAATCATTAGTCTATCAATTTGTAAAATCATTTTTGTTCATTTGAACAAGGATTTTGTATTTTGGTTGAATTTTTGTCTTAAATAAAAAGAGTAAATTTAATTGCACACTTAAATAAATTGACTTTTGTTATTCCACCCCAACATTTTAATAGTCATTAGCACACACTTAATATATTTCATTAACTTATTTAAAGAAGGGTACAAAAATAAATCTAAACAATTACTCTATTTGAAAATAATTTAAATATTTCTTTATTAATTTTTTGTAATTAAAAATAAGAGTAATAATTTTATTTATTATTTTGTTTCTATACTGTAAATAATTTTAATTATCTTTTAATATTAATCATTTTAGGAAAAGTAAATAAAAAAAGAATTTTTTTATGTAAAACACATTAATTAGTTTTTCATATTATAAATGCATAGTGATTTATAATAAAAATTAAATATGCATGTTTACCCTTTTATATCCATATTCATATTGGATTATATATATATATATCGGAATAATGGCTAAATGCTGGAAAGCAGAACCATGGCCATGACCAATTTTTTTTTTTTTTTAGTTTGGTAGTGAAATGGATTTTTTTCCCTTCAACTCTAGCAATTTATGCACTCTCTTCTCTTCGTATATTGCAATATAAAAAAAAAATTATATTATCCAAATTGACAAGTTTGTGATATTGGAGTATTGTATTCATGTCGGCATCTTCGGAAAGTGCTTCTAAAATAGATTGTGGCTTCCAAAAATATCATTGTAATTAAAAAATTTTAGCTGCAGGATTAATGTGTGAAAATATGAAAATCTTTAACTGTTTTGTTCTTTTAACAAATAAATAGACTCCATTATAATTGACCTAAAAAAAAGACAAAAAAGGATACCAAAACCCATGTGGCAACATAGTTTTGCCCTGTCTAACAATACCCTATCATAAATAAGAAACGAATCTTGAAACACGTGTAACCAAGCAATCATAGGTTTGTACATAGATACGGGCTGGGCCCTAAATGCCACTCCGTAACACCGGCCCAGTAATAACTGTAACGGAAACAAGTGGGCTGAAGCTGAACACCGAAGGTTTTTCTTTGTAGAAATTTGAGTGGATCCAGATGTGACAAATTCAAATTTTATCTAATTAATGCAACAATAACCAATTCTGTATAATATTTACTTTCAAAACTGTCAGTGATATGAATGAATGAGAGGTACGTATGGTATGAGGAAAATATTAATTAGATGTTTGAACTCTGGAGTCTGGACTACGGACAGCGTACAAAATGATACATAATAGTGTTCATAAGTACAGCTCGTGCCCAGTGCTCTCACAGCTCAATGGGAAAATACAACAGTGAAAACACCCCTTAATCATCACTATTGAAGCCTTGAAGGTGTTGCAGCAAATCAATTTTGTTCCATGCCTTCCGAACAAGCTCTAAAATCCAGTCTCGATGATGATAATCATAATTCATAAACCTATAATCTAAACCTGAACGAACAGCCGTTGCAATGACTATTGCAACAACTGAAAGTGTCAACACAGTCGTAGATCTTTCAGGTATGCTTTTCCTGAGCAGTACAGCAAAGCAAAACAAAAGAAATGAGCTTAGAACTATAATTCCTCTGTGATGGTCCTCAAAAATTGACTGAAACAAAAATGCAAGATTCCCAACAACCAAAGACCCTCCTTTACTGACCGGCTCCTACAAAATAAAATAATAATGATAATAATAATACGAGAGTATAGGTCAAAAGAAGAGGAAAAAAGGGGTGATTATGGTGTTCTTACCTTGTAAGCAAAATGTTTTAGTCGGTCAATGGGAGAATTAACTTCAGTGACAGGGTGATTCTTTGAACGACGGGGTCGGAGTTTGTGGACGGCGGCGAGGAATCTGGATTTGAGAGTTGTGCGTTGATGGGTGAGAAATGGAGGAGTCTCAGAGTCTGATCTGAGATGGAGAAGGAAATTGTGGAGCTTGAGGAAGATAGAAAATCGATGGAATTTCCAAGTGGGTGAAATTTTTGTTGCTTTTAATCTGAAATTGAAGTTCTTGAATTCCGCATGGACGCTGATCTTCCATGACCGCTGCCGCTGCTGCTCGGCTTGCCTCATATTCTGCTTTCAAGTCAAATCGCAGACCAGCTGTCAGATTCAGAGTGAGGCTTTGTTCACTGGCCGTTACGCTTGGAGTATTTCTATTAATTTAAAAATAATAACAACATTAATAACGGTTTAGGGTTACAACTCTAAACTAATTATTTATCTGAACTGCCTTCTGCTTTTACGCTCATTTTTTTAATTTGAAAATCAAAGTTTTACTCTCAATGCCGTTCATAAATCCAAAAAATAATCTTAAGCAAAGATGAGTGACTTGTAAAATTTGAAGCAAATTTATAATTAGTGATGGAGACTTGGCCAGCTAAAAAAATGTCGCATCACGTTTGGAGAATAAAACTGTCTCTTAATAGGTGAGTGGAAGTGTCTTTGTGAAAAAGATTGACCTAAGGACATTTATGTAATAAATATTGTTACGATGCATTTACTAATTAATAATTAGAATGAGTTGTAATCGAAATAAATTGAAATATGAATGAGCTGGGGTGAAGAATAAAAATCATAATAAGATATTTATTTTCTCTTAAAATTGAAATAGGCTATTATAAGCCGTTAATAATATTATTATTTATTTGTTATAATAATTGTTATTATTATTATTCAAAAAATCTATTACTAAAAACATTTATTGTCAGTAATAAAAAAATTAATAATAATGTCAATAATAACAACAACAACAACAGTGGCAATAGCAATAGTAGCAGCAATGACGGCAAGAATTTTTATTTTTTTCAAACACAATTAGAAAGACAAAATGAAAATTTTAAGTGGGAATAATACAGTCATTTCAAGAAATGAGACTCATATTCCCACTTCTCTCATGGGAATGGGAGCTCTAGTAATTGTTATTAACTTTTGGTGGTGCCTATCATTTTGATTCTATTCCCCTCTAATTTAAATAAATAAACACATTATTCATTCTCATTTTTTTATTTCTATTTCGATTGCTGATTAGTAAACATATCATTATAAGTAAGGTGGGCAAAAGATCCTAAGCTAATCTGGCCTTCCACATGGGGCTTAGATAAGGGATTAAAGCAAAAAAAAAAAAACTCGGGCCAGACCGGGTTGGTCATCTTTTTTTAAAAAATAAATTTATAAATTATAACAATAAATTAAATTAAAAAATTAGTTCTCTAAATCCTAAATCAATGCGAATTCTAAACTCATATTTACTTCATTTTTTTATAATTTTTAAATTTATTTATAATTAATGCTTAAAAGAAAATTTATATTATGATTAGGGATGGCAAATATCCAATTATGGATGGATATTATCCATCCAAATATAAATCCATAATTATCCATTATGGATATATCCATATCCATATCCAATATTTAATATTGGACATGGATATGGATTTTATCCATATAGATATGGATATCCATGGATATCCATGGATATTTAATTTTTATTATATAAAAAATAATAAAAATATATAAAATAAATAAAAATATAAAATAGTTAAAATCAGTATTAAATTTCAATATCAAATAAAAAATAATAAACATAACAAATATCAAAACTATGAATTAACAAAAAGAAATTATAATATAAAATTACAAATTACCTTTGTAAAAAGATTCTTCTTTGATCATCAATAAAATTTCTAAAAACATAAAGTGGTGTGGGTTGTATCTGCACCGATTTTTTTTATTTGATGAATTAATTTGGGAATTATTACGGTGTTGAATTGAGATAAATTGAAGCGCGATTAGAACTTGGAAAAACTGGATTTTATTTAAAATCGCTGAATTAGATATTCGTTTAATTTGTATTTTGTAGAAGAAGAAGAAAAAAAAAAAAAGAGAAGGTTTCTGTTTTTCCGTTTCTATATATTGAGAGAGAGAGAGAGAGGGAGAGAGAGAGAGAGAGAAATTCGGGTTTGACCCGCCGACCCGCGAGTTTGACCCGGCCGTATCTCCCTCGTCCGACCTCCGTTTTGGGCGAGCAAGGTATCGTTTCGAAGCTTGAGAGACGAGCTACGTATCCATGCCATCCTCGTCGCCGGAAACGGACCGGAACGCCGGCGAAAAGAGGTCGAACGTTGCGTCCAAGACCCGTTTTTGCTGCCATTGATATCGCCCGATCTGGGTGATTCCACCGGCTGGAATTTGTTCCTCAGCTTCCCAGCAACGTTTTCCGACCAACCACGACCAGCGGGGACGCCGGATTTGCCGTGAACGATCGCCGGAAAGCTTGCGGATTTTGGAAGCTCGATCCGGCCTCGTCGCCGTGCGTGGGTCGTCACAGCCGGCACCATTGGACTCAGCGTGGCCGGAACTTGCAGACTGGAGCTTCCCCTTGCCGTTGACTGAAGTCCGGTCGCCGTTGACCGGTGAGGGGCAATTCGGTAATTTCACAAAGCTTTAGGGTGAATTTGTAATTTCTGAAAAATTATGGATAATTTGGTAATTTTGATAAGGGCAGTGAGGTAATTTGATAATTCTAGGGTGATTCGGTAATTTGAATTATTAAGGACATTTCGGTAATTTCGTACTTCGAGGGTAATTTCGGAAATGCGGAACTTGTGATTAATTTTGTGATTCGGATTGAGGATAAATTGATAATTTATAACTTTGTGGTGGATAATTCGATAAATTATGGTTAGGGATAATTTGGTTAATATTGGCGTTCGCCGAGATTTGATTGTTTACGATTCGATCGTAAGTTGTGCGTCTCGTGTTGATCATTGGTCAGGCGATGTTGATCTGGTAATTTAAAATTATTTGTTTATTACATTTTTATTTTTTATTTTATAAAATTAAAAGCTTTTAAAACATGTTGGATTAAATGGATATCAATTGGATAAAATTAATTATCATATCCAGTAGTATTTGGATATAATTTTAAAATATCCATTCTCAAATCCAATAAGTTTTGGATGGATATTATCCGCTCTAATTGGATGGATATTATGGATATCCATTATGGAGCGATCCAATTGCCATCCCTAATTATGATTAAGGTTTTTTGAATCCCAATGGGAAAGGTCATGGCCCGTGAAATGGGCTGGATTTAGAATATACCTAATCCAAGCTAACTAGGCGCCCCATTTACCCTCTGATAGATGTGTGTGTACGCACCCTCACATTTTTGTCCAATAAGCCCCCCGCTGGTTCTTTAATCTTCAATCAGTTTTTTTATCTCTCTCTCTCTCTCTCTCTCTGTTTTTTTTTCTTTTTTTCTTTTTTTCTTTCTTTTAAACAGAATTAGAAGTTGTGAAAGGACTGCCGGGACTTGCCAACATTACGTGCTCACAGCATCTTTCTTGTTTTTAGGCTATCCAAATTGTCTTGTGTACTATCTTAATAAGGAAGAATAAATTTATTTTCACAACATAAGTAAATAGGTGACAACTATCAAATCAAACTTAATTAGAAATTTAAAAATTAAAATTATAAAATAATTTTTTTCTTAAAAAGCGAGTACTTTTGTAATTTTCTCTTTCATATTTATTTCTCTTAATGGGCAAATTGATTAGAAAGGGCTTTTGGTAGCATTAAAGTTCTATGTAATTCTTACACATACCGCATATTGTATAAAATTTTGTCACATGTGGCAATTGTGATATATGGGGAAAATAAATAAATAAATAAATAAATGGCATTACTTTATTTGAAGTTGAAAACTAGTCGTTCCACCGAACTAACTAATGGTTCATGCAGCGGATGACATTAATTAGGGGCCCCGGGAGCTTTGTCTGCGAAGATGATTCTTTGCTTGCTCTATAAGATTTCATCTTGTTTTCAATTTTGTCGTCAACAAAATTCAGTGCTCGCCTACCAATTGTATGATTACGGATGGAGAACTAGAAGATTGTGGAACCCCATTATTAATGATGCAGTTGAAGAAATTTAAAACCATGTAAAGCGATATGTAACTGAATTTCTTAGCCCAAGTAGACAATTTGAGAAGAAAGTAATGTCAAGTGAAATTGCATTGTTTCAATAATACTGGTGACCATCTAAATTTACTGCCATTAAACAGTTAATAATTTTTCATTCGCAGCTAGCTGATCAAAACTGCCATCAATAATTAAATAATTACTTATGGATGGTTTTAATGCAAATTTGGCCTCCCCTGTTAAGAGATTCAGACCCCCCCCCCCCCCAAACACAAAAAAAAAAAGGTGTTGGTCCAATTCACTGTTTTAACAGAACAAAAAATTAATTATGCCACAATTTATGCCTATGATTCAAGCTGCACATGCGATACAGCTACAGTACCGTCCACACGCCGAAACTGAATAAAATTAAAAATTGTAAATCTAAATATTTTAAAATTTATCCCAATTGTTTTTTAATTATGAAATTATAAAAGAGTGCAGTACATTATTTATAAAATTGCGAAAAACTTGCGCGCTACAAAATTATGAGATATGTAAATAACTATTGCTCTATAAGCTTGCTAAAACTGAAAAACATAATTTCATTTGATCCTATTATGAGCTCTCGAACAAGTTTGACTCTAAATTGGGTGCCACATGTGTATGGTTCAAATTAGACACATCAATCAGGTCGCGATGTAAAATATAACACTAATTGTCATTTAACCTTTCAGGCTTTTTTTGAGCGAAATTTAACCTTTCAGGTTTAAATCATTAATTAACAACTACTTACAACAACCACGTTGGTTAGCTCAGCGGCCTCATTTCCCCGCGCCGGAGCTCCGGCTGGTTCCTCGGCGGCCCTTGAACTTGCTGTTGAGCGTTCATTATTATTAAGCAAGGAATGGCGACAATTCGGACACGATGAGTGTGACAAAAGCCACGTATCAATACACCTTACGTGGAATCCGTGGTTACATTTTGGCAGCACTCGAACTTTCTCTCCATCAACAAATTCTCCAAGACAAATCGGACACTCAGTGGCTGGAATATCCACTCCTTCCCCGTAAACAGCCACCGGAATTCGCCTTAAATCCCGCTTCTTCAGGCCCGTTGCGGCCAGCCGTGCCGCCGCTTGCTCCGGTGTCTCCATAGCAAGCCTGTGGCTGCACCGCAGAGCGCAACGGACTATTGAATTTAAGCCAAGTGCACATATTAACGCACAGAGCAAAGCCGCCAGTATTATCACCATGTTGGTATCAAAATTCGCCTCGTTAACGAACGAATCATGGGTTCTGTTTCCACTCGCCGTCGGCGGTGACACGCTTAGCTCTGTCTCAAGCAACCGCCTATGCATATTCGCTTCTAGCCGCTAGCTAGGGTTTCTTTCAAGATAAGAAAAGAGAGGGGGAAAAAAACAGTGAGGGGATGCTGATGATTTTTTATTTTTTTTGGTAAGATTCAAAGCTCGGACATGGTTTTATTTGTGGCTCTCTTGAGTTACAGTAATGTTGTAAATATTCCAACTAGAAAGGGACATATAAAGTAAGGTGAGTGGCTGTTAATGGAATCCGGGACCGTTTTTGCTGGTAATGGTCCTGTATGGACACTCAAATTTTATCTAGAACCGTAACCCAACAATATTAGAACAAAAAAGATGAACATTCAGAAGGGAAACACAAATAATTATCAGCTTATTTGGGGATATTTTCAAATTGATATGGTATAACTCATGAACTGAAATATCTGAAGGTTTATGACTATATATATCCAGGTATTTGAAAAGTGACCACTGGGGCGCACATATGAGTAGTGGAAGCTGGCTTATGTTAATTTATACCAAAAAGGGATCAACTGCACCCCAGGAAGGGGTCAAGTTGCAAGAGATTATTAATCACTTTTGATACTTACCGAGTGAAAATGTTTAAGATATTATAGTAAATTTGTATTAGATTAATAACTTGCCTAACTAATCATGATTATACGGCACTTTAATTAGCACTACTAAAGCCTATCATAATCCTTGGGTGTAGCGGTTGCACCAAAACCAAAGGCCAATTGCAAGCGGTTTTGGGTTTATGATTTTCATGTGACAGGTAGCTTTGAATTGTAGTGGGAGGTTTGCTGCCTCGATCTCATTTGCTAGTGTCTTACTTTTGACGCATCATACAAATTAAGATAAGTACTATGTTTAATGGGGAAAAGAATATCATCATCGCCCACAAAATATCTCCCCACCTTTTGCACGGCAAAGGTGATTTCGTCTGCCTGTAGCTGATATTGCATAAGAAGATATTTTTTTTGTCGTTATTATGAAAACCTAAATGAATCTAGTACGATTTCTCATCATTGAGATTAATATTGCGCCTTTATCCGACGACTAAAGTTTATTAGATTAAGTATTAATCCCACTAATATAACCGCCAGAATCAAATTTCTATGCTAGACCTTCGATCCTTATATATACTATTGTTTGGTCTCTGTCACGGTTTTTAAAGATCTAAATCTTAAAAGCGGATCATTAACTGCCTCCGCTACCGGCTATAGCTTTTAGCTTGAATGTTAGTGGTTGATCTCAAAACTAATGTTAGGTCTTGCTTATGAAAGCTCAAGCTTTTGGTTAAACTATAACACAATCAAAATTACCCTATTCTCTAAAAATTGATTGAAAAAGACCAAGGAAAAGATAAATTGCATGATATGAAAATGGGATTGGGACAGATAAGCGAGGGACTAGAGATTGCAGTGTGTCTGTTTAGTGCCGCTGCCGTAATCTGTGGTCCGATGATTTGTAATTTGTGAACCGGAAATTGCTATTCCCTCAATGGGAGTGGACACGTCGACGACGGTGGGGCCCAATTGTGTTTGGGTTAGGCTAACGTTGAACATCTGAGAACCTTCATAGAATGCACAGTCGTCTTTTCTTGGTTGGGTTTGTTGAATTCATGTTACATCAGAAATATATGTTATTTACTTAACTTTTTAGGTGGGATTGAATTTAAAAGCTATTGGTTTTGGTAGTTGGACCAATTCCATGATCCCATCACTTTTGAAGTCTTGCTAGCTACATGTAAAATTATGGTTAAACAGAACCGATATTACCAAACTTGTAATGAAAAATATATTATAAAAAATAAGAAGAAGAAGAAGAAAGAAAGCTTTGTAATGTGTGTACTCACTGAATAGGACTGCCCAAAAGAATGAAATGCAAATAATTTTATTGGAAATGTGATGGTCAAGCAGTCAAACCGCTAGAATCTAAAGGATCTTCCATGAGACTATTGCTCATACTACAACTCATATTACATGAGATTATAACCGATATTTATAAATCAGACTATTACTAGGATCAACTTACATAAATACTTATAGAGCTTTATCCAGATTTTAACCCTCATTAATATTCGAGGGATGTCTATCTCTTACACTTGGGTAATGGAGAAGACTATCTTCACTCAATTATACAATATAATTAAGGAAGGAAATACTCACATAAATACTTATAGAGTTATGTCCAGATTTTAACCCTCACTAATATTAGAGGGATGTCCACTCTCTCACACTTGGATAAGGAAGAAGATTATCTCTACTCAATTATATAATATAATTTAAGGAAGAAAATACCCACACATTATATTTGTGGGAATTCGAACTACTGTCCTCTAACAGCCCTAACCACTCGACTAAAGAACGAGTGGCTCCAAGGGGTCTAACTATAACGGAGAGTTGTCGTCCAACTTATTTAACAGTTGGAAGTGATGGCATACTTATTCCATGCTTGCTGGTCACCATTTTATTTTGGTTTCCCCCCCCCCCCCCCCCCCTTATTTTGGCTTTCTTTTGTTTTGTTTTTTATGCTTTTTGCAATTGCTATCAAACATCCCTAAACTTATCATTAACTTAAGGCTATAATAAAGTATTTATTTTTCTTCTTTTACGAAAGGAATTAAAGTGAGATGGAAGAGAAAAACCAACACAAAAGTTGGTTGTCTCAATTTTTGCCAATCATTATAAAAATTAATTATACATTTTTTATCTCCCTCTCTCCCTCTCTCATCCATTATCGGCTTATTCGTACATACATCCCTAAACTCATCATTAACTTAAGGTTATAATAAAGTATTTATTTTTCTTCTTTTACGAAAGAAATTAAAGTGAGATGGAAGAGAAAAACCAACACAAAAGATGATTGTCTCAATTTTTGCCAATCATTATAAAAACTAATTAAACTTTTTGTATCTCCCTCTCTCCCTGATCTCTCTCTTATCTCTACAAACAAAGCACAGACATCTCCTTTCCATGCCTTCAGAAGGAGAGCTCCTCTTCTGGCGGCTCTACACTTTAGTTTTCTCTTCTCTTTTTATTTTTTTATCTCTGTGCTTTGTTCCACTTCATGGGTGAAGGTCAACAGGGACGGAACTAGAAGATTAATTTATTAGGGTAAAAACTATAATAAGAATTAGTAATTTATAAAATTGACACCAACATCAAAATTTATTTATAAATTTATCCTCACTCAAATATAATTTTTTGAAAAATTAATATGAAAATAAAATTTTTTGGCGTGATTAATTGTCCACACTAATTTGTATGTAGATCTGCCCCTGAAGGTAGATCTCCTTCTACTTCATGTGTGAAGGTAGCTCTTTTCATGGTTGTGTATTCACGGCTTCTGCTTAGGGTGTCAATTTGTATAAATATGTCATATTTGTGTCGTGACAAATTTAAACAAATACAGATATGACTCATTTATTAATTGTGTCAAAACATCAAAACTTGAATATGATTCGTTCATTAGTCATGTTAATCATATTGACTTGTTTAGCATATTTAATAAAAAAATAAAAATTAATTTAAAAAACAATAAACATGTCCATATTATTCTTAAAATAAATCATAAATAAATTAACACGACGTAAATGTGACATGAACAAATTTATAATATAATAAGGATATGGCACAAGTAATTAATTTAGTGTTCAGTATATACATTAGTTAATTTTTTTTAAAAATATAATCACATCTTGATTGATATCTGTCTCATAAACATGTAATCATGTTGAATGGTCCAGCACGGATTCAACACAATTATTTATCATGTCTTATCATTAATTAATCTATTTATTAATTTGTCAATATTTACCAACAAGAATATGAAAAAGTTATGTTATATCCGTATCCTAACCTATTTTACTACCTCTACTTTTACTCCATCCAAACATCGTTACTAGTATTATCCATCAAGATGCATGTGTTTTTTTTTTTTTTTTTTCTAATAGATTTGAAGTTTTTCAGCTCCAGCTCCAGATCTGAAAAAATATAAGGTTTAAGTTAAGTTTTACCAGAGATTTGTTACTTTATTAGTTAGTGAAGCTAATAGAAGTCTAGATATATTCTGAAAAAAAAATTAAAGAATATTCCTGGTTATACTCTAAAATATTGTATGCATCTTTGGTGAAGAAATCATTTGCTAATATCCCAACACGCTGTTTTCCTCCTCGTTGCCGAATAAGTAGTCAACGGCGCTTGTGTATTCAGGATTTGAATTTTTATATTTTGATATAAAAATATATATTTTAATCGAATCAGGGAAACAAATTCATTTCAATCTTTACTTTCTAGTAAATGGACTATGAAACTGGATTTTCAACCACCGTGGCGCTTGTGTATCCAGGATTTGAATTTTTATTGTTCCCATTAAAAAAAAAAAAAAAAAAAGAAAGGCATGAACGTGGCTGATTGGTCACAACTTCAGATTCTTTTTGGTCGGATACACCCCCTTCCACAATTGCCAAAAACTGGGTTGAGGACTCCTGGGGATGCCTAAATATGGGTTCTTCATGTATTTGACTAGTTCTGTACTATTTCTGTCCCCACTATTTTTCTTTATTATATGCATGTATGTGTGTAAATCATGTGCTGAAAATTATTATAATAAAAAAAAAGAAATAAAAAGCCAAGTGCTGAGCTCATTATAACACATAATAAGAAAATGTCACTCCAGAAACGTAACTTACAAAATCTTATTCTTTAGTACTTCTGGTTGGGACAGAGCCTAACAAAACAAGAGAACATAAATCCCACTAGATGACACTAACAACTTAACACTAACGCATCATCAAAGAGAAGCGCAGCACTCTTATTCCCTCACCCCATGCTTAATTATCCAAGCACACAGCCTCATAACTGATGGCTACTAGTTCATCATTCTCACTGCACCCTGCAAAAATCACAAAAAAAGAAAAAAAAGTTAATAAATAAAAAGATCAAAACAGAAAATATCAGAAACCAAAAACAACAAATTACAATAATATATAGCACATGACACACACACACACACACATATGCACCTGCTGCAGTCGGTAGAAGGGCTGATCTTGTAAGGAATGTTGATTCCACATTTGGCGGGAAGTCCAGCTGCGAGTTCGAGCTGGAACCTGGTGTACGAGATTCCGCCAACAGCTTGTTTCAAGCACCTACACACGGTCTGACGGTCAGCTGTGGACCGAGCGGCATTGTAGAGTGTCGTCACTCCGTTGCAACAGTTCGCCGGCAAGGGCCCGCCGTTGGACACGTAGGATATGCATGGAGACAAGTCACTCACCACCGTGCCACATGTTACTTGTGCTTTGGTGGACATGAGCGCACTGCCCATCAAGCAAACAAGCACCAAGCTGCAGCTTGTCACAAGTTTCATCAGCATTACGGAGCTAGCCATTATGATACCCCAGCTAGTGTTGAGCAACTCTGAGCGTTGGTGTGTTGATATTTATAGAAGGTAAAATAATGGTGTGTATTTAAGTGAGAATATGTGAGGTGGTTGATTGAATTCATTGCCATTCATGAATTGTGGTTGAGCGTGTTAAATGCTGCGATTTATGGAATTGAATCAAGTTTTTTACCACTCCTGAAACACTGGGTCCAGTCAAAAAGAGAGTTGAGCTAGCTTATTGTAGTAGCAAATAAAATTCAAAGACTGAATACTGTGGGTAGGTGACTGACAGTATTTATTTAATAATTTTCACCTGCAACCATCGAGAGGAAAGTTCATTTATGAAGAAATGGGCAGACAAGAGATATGCACATGAATTTGAATTTTGTAAGCCAGCTAAACTTATTAGTACTTTTTTTCTTTTTCTTTTTTTTCATTCTTCCTACACGTTCATTCGTGATTAATACTATAAAATTAACAGTTAATTACCTATTTATTTTTATCTAATCACTATCAATTACAGCTTTCAAAAAAGTAATTAACACAAATATCAAATTTACTTCTTTATATATTTTTTTCCTTTTAGGTCATATACTATAGTAGCTAGCTCTTGGGTTCAATGAAATGGCAATATTTTTGAAAAGAGATATAGTGAGCCTTGGCAATAACCTCCAAGAAATAACCATTTGTCTGTAGCTAAATATATACTAGGAAAGTAGGAATTATGCTAAGTTTTTATTTGAGAAAACGCATTTGCTGCCGATTCAGTAATTTATGCTCTTCAAGGTGGGCATTACTAAAGAATATCCAAGTAAAAGGTTCACAATGATAAAGGGGATCGTCAAGGTGGACACCATAATTGTTCAAGCGTGAGTTAATTTGGTCAACAGCCGGTGTGAATTAATTAATAATAGTGACAAACTAATTCACATGGTTAATGTTTTTTTTGCTTCGGCTGGTCTCTGAATAAAAGCATGTTGGTGTTGCAGGGTTTCAATCTGGGTTCGGGTTCACACTCGGGCTCAGGCTGTATCTGTCAGAGCCCAAAATGGAACTCATTGTAATTACAGAAGGTCCATTCTTACTGAGGCCCAGAGTAGTTAGCTAAGCCTATGTAAAACATTGAAGGAGTAATGAAGTGCCCATTTAATTTTTTCTTTTTTTCTTTTTTTTTCTTTTTTTAAACTCTATTTGATTCTTAATATGTCAACCACACGACCACTGACTTAAGTGCCAAAATTTGGAATTAGTTGATATTAAGAAAAAAAATATATGTGTGTGGGTTCTGCTGCTTTGTATTCTCATTCTTGGGTGGCACCAAGTGGTCTGACAAAATTGAATGTTATTGATTTATGTGTGTAATATTGTGGGTTTGCATAATTACTTTATAATGAAACAATCAATCTATATCATGATAAAAGAGAAACATGAATACCGTAGACGTCAAATTAATTCGTTTTGCAACTTTGCTTCCACATTCAACTTTAATACATGTCCAAACATGATATTAATTGGACAAGTTTGGAGTAGAATAGTTTATGAATTTTTATTCTGAGTCAATTAATTTGTATTTTATTTCAATTTTCTCATTAAAATTTCATATTTATGCTGTTATTTTTTATCCAACTTAAAGAATTGAATCAAGAAAAATAAGAAAATATACCAAATATAATATTAATAAATTTAAATAACATTAATTTAATTATATATTAATATAAAATAATATTATTGTATATTATATCGTCCATATTCACCAAACATAATATTGCATTACAACTTAATGCAATGCATCTTAATGTAATACAGCTAATAGAGTATAATGCAATACATTGTGCCAAAACAACATGTATGTACTATTTGATAAATAAGAATGAATTTTAAATGTTTTTAATAATAATTATTTTTATTACTTATTTAGATCCTTAAATTTTATTAATTACTCATTACATCTTTGATGTTATAGCCTTTACATTCAAACATTATTTTTGAATGATTGAATTTGACATTTTAACATAGAAAACTTTTAATACCTTTTGAAAACATATCACAATAAAAGTAATAAAGAGTGCATAATAGGTAATAAAAACACATCAAAAAATTTTTTTTAACCGTCTTAACACCAAGATGTAATCGGTAATGAAAATTATTAGTCAATTAGGATTGAATGTAATAAAAGCGAGAATATTTAAGGAACTCGTGTCATTCTCTCCATTAATAATGTATGATTGAGATTATAATTTTTATTGTTTAATGTATCATAACACACAAAATCTCAAATCATTAAAAAAAAATCACTTTTTAAGTAAAAAGAAAATTATATTAGAATTTAACAGGAATTATATTATTACACATATTCTATACCACACAAGATTACAATAAACAAGCTGATGACACTTAGACGCATAGTCTAGAAGATTTGACTTCTCTAAATATGAAAAGAGCTTGAAACACCTTAAATTTAAATAAAAAGAAAAAAAAAACTGGAATATTGGATTTCTCCTAAGTACCAAAAAGAGCTTGAACTTAAATTCAATTTAAAAAAGGGAAAAAAAACTCTCTTTGGACCTACAACCTCAGATATTAGATATATCATAGAGAAAAGAGTAAGTAATAAAACTTTAGAAAAAATGAAAATAGTAAGTGATTTGTAATAAGAAGGTACGTCCTGTTTTGATTTGATTTTGGTTTAGCCCAAAACATTATGATAGTTTATTTTTGAGAGATAGTTATGATAATAGTATGGGCTGATTTGTCTTACGATAGAATTGAGATAGGCTTGAAAATAAGAGAAAATAGCCATTAAAAGCTACGCCAACAGTGGCCAATGACGGTACTTAGACGATCAAGTCAGGTAAATGTTGGAAAGAATGATGCGTTTTTGAGAAACCCTAATATCAATAAAAAATTGAGAGTTATGAGGAAGCTATTTTGTTGAGATTTATTTAATATTATATGGGGAGTGTTCCTAAAATATTTTAATGTCTTTTTAAACATGTGGTTGGTCTAATAATTCATTTCCCGGTCTCAGGTAGAGGTTTTTTTTTGGATAATTTAACTATTCAGTTGGAGTGTTTTAACTTCTTTAGGGCCAGACATGTGTTAGCTGAGAGACTATCTTTGATAACATGTCTTGATCTCCGATTACCTTATTACAAATGATCCAATTGAACTTTTAGAGTAGTAGACTCCTCATGTTGGTAGATCAAATTATCACTAAGTTGGTTCCCTCTCTTACTCTTGGTGCATGTGATTGTTGAGGAGATCCACGTAGGGACCATTATGTTGATGTGTAGTTTCGGTGATTGAGCCATTATTATCACAGTGGTCCTCCATTATTATAGTGACCTTAAGACATTTTAGGAGACATTTTTTTGTACTTTTTAGGTTAATAGGGTGGCACATGTACTTTTCTTGAGATCTTTCCATTTTTCCTTATCTTTTAAATTTCCTCTTCACATTTTGTCAGGTCCAATAGGTCATGGGGTTACTACGTGTGACGCTCTAATCGAATGACCCAAATTCTACCACTAACACGTTCCTTAAAAGATTTAATTTTTATTATACTTCACTTTAACTAATTATGAAATTGGGATCCAAATTAATCATTAATCAATCGTGGACATCTTGCAGTTGCACGAGCTTCTTTAATTTATATGTCAATGGAGAAAATTTATAATACATAGGAGGAAATATGTCAAAAAAAAAGTTTATCTATGCGCTGTCTAAATTTATTTAAGTTAATTCCAATTTTTAACTTTAACCTATGCTAAAGTTAAAATTTTGTCATTATCGCAATTTCTGTTTTTTTTTTTTTTGGTATATTAAATCATCTGGTATTCGAAGAGTAAATTAAATCTCGATTAATTCATATTCGATAATGGACAGACTATTAGAATTAAAACCTCCTAACAAATATTTAACGAATCAGATTCCCAAAACCTCAAACCACGACCAAGAGCAGCTAGTTTTCAACTTTATTTGATCATAAAAAAAAAAACTTTATTTGTTAATAATTTATTTAACAAATAAAACAAGCTCATTATTAGCTCCTACTTGGCAGTGACGAACTAGATGGCTGAATTGCCGTTATTACATTTCTTGTCTAAACTTTTTGTTTACTCACTTTCTTGCGGAGAATAACAAATAGCAGTTAATAAAGTTAAAATGTTGGCTGATTATTTTGATGAACCTCGAAAATACAATTCAGTTGGTTTTTATCTGACGATATATGTTCCGATTGATTTCACAGTTCATGTGGACGTAGTTAATTATTAATTTAATTTCTTTTACGGAATTGTGTCATGATCAGTAATTTTTAAATATAAGCCAAGAAATTAATCAAATAAGAAGTGTAAGAAACAGAAGCTATTAAATAACAAAGTAGTATATTATATATGAGAATCGTGACAAGGGACAAGATACAACGACTCGGCGGGTGACATTCTAGTACATATATGATATATGTGTAGTACTAATACTCTCTTGACCTCGGAGAGTCCCTGTCACCCACTTTATTATTCCATTTTATATTCATATTATATATAATAATCCTTCAGCATAAATTCTCTTTTCCAAGATCTTCATTTCACTCTGCAACACAACAAAAAAAAAAATTATATATATCATTAAACAATTTTGTCAAAGAGAAATTAATGAATCATGCACGGACAATATATACAATAAAATATGATTTAAGGGTGAATATATAATTACGTGCGGCAGTCAACGGATGGGCTGATTTGGTAAGGAAGGTTGACGCCGCACTGGCGCGGGAGGCCAGAAGCGAGGTTGAGGTTGATGTTTTTGATGGAGCCAGCAGCGGTTTTCAAGCAGTTGCAAACGCTCTGGCGGTCGGGTGTTGTGGTGGCTGCGGCGTTAATACTCTTAATCCCGCTGCAGCAGGCTGGCGGCGCAGCGCCTCCACTGGGGCCCGTCACATATGGTATGCACGCTTGAAGAGAGCTTGTCACTTGGCCACATGAGACGGCAGCTTGGGCAATGGGCGCACCCATCACCATGCACATTAGCAGCACAGCACAAGCAAGCTTAAGAGCCATGTATAATGTTCTTAATTAGCTCTGAGAAATGAGAATGTTGCTTAACTTGGAACTTTTCTTCAGATCGTTGTATGTTGTGTGAGGATTATGGTAGCTGGGGCCTTGTATTTATATGCGATTAGGAATACGAAGTATGTGGTTAAACTTAGTTGTTAGTTATGTTTGATTTAATGCTTTCATTTTCAAATATGGTTATGGTTGTGCAATTTAAACAATGCTGTCCTAAGTTAAATTAATTTTTTAGGCGAGAGGGTACAAGTGTACGACTATGTAATGTAATGTGTAACGTGTACCTCGAGTCTTAACTCTTAACACACTCTTCCAATTTATGAGTCCCACGTCTTTATTTGACAATTGCATCATGATTCCAATTATTCATATACTACGGACACGTGTTAGTTGAAGCATTAAATGATCGATGAACGTACATACTTCCAGGTCGGTGACATTAATTTTTGTCGTGTAAAGGACAACCAGACCAGCACATAGTTATTAGTTATGGTAAAAAAATGATTCGTATATGCTTTGTTGGATTTTATTAAGCTGTAATTAATGTAATTTACAATTCTTATAAATTCGTAGAAACTTGTGATATGTGGATGGAATTCATTACTATATTGCAAGCGCTCTAAGTTATATTAATTATAATTTAATAAGACCCATGCTTATTATAAAAAAATTTCAACAAGAGAATTCCGTACATTGTTAATACTACAAGAAAACTAATATATGACAACACGTAAAGAGTGCTGTAGAAGAAATATCACAACAAGCATATGAATGTTACGGTTCTTGATGTAGCGAAAAGTAGGTAACCTTTGACTACGTGCAATATTCATGAACGTTGTTAAATATTATACGACAATTTATAATGATTGTGGTTAAAAAGATCATGCGTTTCCAAACTTTCGACTACAAAAGTGTGAATGTTGCTATAAATTATATAGCAACAAGCAACTAAATGTCGCCACTAATTTTAATTTTTATTTATAATAAACCACCTATCTTGCATGTTGTCAAAAAAAAAAAAAATAATATATCATTATTACGACTACTACTATTATCATTTTTATTATGCTATTGCTGCCACCATATGTAAAATTCAAATGAACTAATCCTACAATTTGGTTTATTATAATAAGTTTTCATAAACTTTATAATAAGCAAATATCACAACTAAGAGTCACACCAACATTTTAGTATTCATAAAAATCCTATTACATAATAAAGATGAAAAACATCATATAACAATTAATCCATAGAAATTTACAACATCAGTTTAAATTCCATCAAGCCAAACACCCAAAATAATAATAAAAAACACATTAGTGGCTGTTGCAATTCCATAAATATCAACTTCAAAAAACCATCTCCAGCAAAAGCTTCTTCAGTTTAGCAATTCCATCAAGCAGTTGTTCAGGGCATATATACACTCCAACAAAAACGTCTTCAAGGCATAAACTCCTACAAAAAGATTAACTGAATCAATGTTCATTTGCTCCATTTGGAATATAATTACACACACACACACACCCCAAGAAGAATATTTTATGCCTACATACCTTTTTTAAAACAATTTGATACAACTTCCTGATTATTTCTCATTTCTCTAAACTTCTTGCTTATTGCCTATCCAGCAAATATTAAAATGTATAATTTTTATAGACATGAAACTTAATTTGGATACTATAAGTGCAATGCAATGGACTAGCTTACTTCAAATTCTGGAGACAATCTTTGCTTCACAATATTAGTCCAATCTTCTTTGAAAGTTATACTTTTTTGGCCTAATAAAAAGCAACCGCACATTCTCTTTCATGTTTTTTTTTTTTTGGTTTCATTTATCTTAGTTGTTAGCTCTGATTTGCATTGTCTCCAATAATCACCCATCATTCTTAATGCCAAGCATTTACGGGACTCATCTACAATGAATTTTTCCAATATAAATTGTAAGAAAAACGCAAACCAATAGTTAAATAATAAATTTCAAGATAAATAATAAATTTCTCAATAAAGATAATTACTATCTAATTCCATAAACCTGCACTAATGGCCAATAGTTCGCCGTCAACTAAAAGCTAATTTTCAATGCACACAAGCACATGCGCTCATGTTATAATTCTAATAAAAGTGCATATTTGTAAGAATTTACATGATGGAGAAGGATCTTGAATCATTCCAAGTTCGGTTGGACCTCTTTTTTCATTTGGTGCACCTATCATCAGATTAAGGTATGTGTGCATTTTCACTATTGCTAGTTGCTAGTGGTCCATTCTCCTCTTGAATAGTTGCATTTTCTCTAAAGTTATCTTGACTTGTCTGAAAGACTTTATAGCACATAGCATAATTAATGTAGGAATTAACAGATTAGAAAAAAGTATATGAAGATTAAAAAGAGTAATTTAAAGCCGAACCAAAAAGAAAAAAAAAGTTCTTACTTCAACATTGTCCCTCTCTTTTGCTGCTATCTGCACAATTGTTAAAAATTGAACAAAATGTAATCACTCTCACTACCCAATAATAAATCTTGGAACGCCCTTTGTGGTGTTTTTAATAGTACATACTAATTTGATTTTTCATTATCTTCAGAATAAAATATTTGTTTAACTTGTGAAGCCAAAATGAATGGATCATTTTCAAATTGACTTTGTCCCTCCTGAAGGTTAACCAAAGTGAATCATTCGTCAACTTTAACACCATTAACTATATTAGTTCAGTCACATTTAAAAATAAGAACCTAAAAGTATTATAATCACGCACTAATATATCCCTCAAAACTCCATAGTCAGTAACTTTTTCAAAAGAGAAATCCATTTTGAATTCTAATTATACAAGGGGGAAACAATACCTCAAGTTTGTTCTATAATCAGATCCTAAAATGTCACAGCTGATTTAGGAGATTAATAGTATTAACAGAAGTAACTTATCTATTTTTGAGGTCAACAACGCCAATAAGAGATTAAGATTGTGCCTTTCAATTGAAAAAAAAATATCATAATCCATCTCACTAGTAATATTTACTCATTTAAATTATTTTTACCAAAATCAATTTATCTCGAAAATAAAATATAATCTTCAAAATCATCTTTTCCATTTAAAATATTTAGCTTCGGGCATTTCAGAAGAAAATAATCTTTTAGTTTCAACGACCCACCACAAAATAGTAACATTTATTTGATTCATGTCATAACATATGAACCCCACAAACAATAAAGAATTGTGCACTTACGAAGCAATGAATCTGCAATGGGACCACATCGAGCGATTTTGAGTGAGAAGAAGTATAGAGTAAAGACCCAAATCTTCTAAAAACAAAATAGGTGGAAAGAGTATAGTGAAAGTGAGGTTTACCAATGAAATTGAAAAGAAGAGTACGACAAAAGTTATTTTATAACGTCGTAAAAATTAAAAATAATAAATTAATTATATATAAGTTTGTATCGTTTTAAGTTTATTCTGCATTTCAATAAAATGCATGCCAAATTCTCTATAGAAGTTGACTTATGTCTGTATAATTCATAAAACAATTATTAGAACCATTAGCAAGATTAACTTAGATTTTAAACAATAACGAACTGCTAAATTATTTTCACCATATATCCCATGATCTTTGTACTCACAATCAGACAAGTCTTGAGAAGGAGGATACATTTGTTATCCTGATATGCCATTCATGAGTTGTTGTTGATCACTTGAAATGTTGCTGAATCAAAAGCCTTTTTTATTCCAAATCAACAACAAATTACAGTTTCATCATCATACACACAAAAGCAAAAGCAAATGAGAGGGAGAGAGATAATGAGAGCCACACACACTCGTGCCCGAGAATAGACAATGACAAAAAGTGAATTCCAATTTGCGAAAATCACATATATACTCATGTGAAGATCCTCATCTATTCGTTATAAAATTATTCATCCCATTGTAAGCTGCAATAATACAAAATAAAGTTATATTTATCCATAATATACTACCTACTATATAGAGAGTGTATTCAAAATTAAATTCATTAACATTATATTTGATCACATACTAAATAAATTTATTTATGCATTTATCTGATAAATTATAAAATAATTAAAATGATTTGTCCCAGTTCACTATATATGAGAAATAAATACAATAGGCGAATCTTGCGTATCCTCCACATGAAAATCATTATTGAGAAGCATAGAGCAGGTCAGACTCGTAATGATGGAAATTAATTTACGATTTGCAATGGTAATTAAATTAAACCAAGAGAATCTTTTGTCAGTTAATTAATTTCTTTGCACAATAATCATTTGTGCTGCACAAGCATACTAATTGGTTTTCGCATAGAAAAAGTTGGGAAATTATAATATAGTTACTTATCAGCTATATTCATCGGTTATAATATAAAAGAGCGTGGTTCCGACCTCTGGCCAGTGCTATTAATTAAATGAACGCTCTTGATTTTACTGTGCACAGAAGCGATGCCAGAATTTAAAATTTAGGGAATCAACAATTATAGAGATAAAATTTTAGAGGTTAAAGTCTAGAAAGAGTAGATAATGAAATATTCGGTCCTCAACACTTTGTTCGTGCTCTGTTTGGAGATAATTTAAGAAGGTTAGCTAATTTAATACATTTTTCTTATAAGGGATGATGGGCTGAATCCTGAATACATCGAATGTAATATAATTACCCCATGAGAATATAATACGTCAATTTTGTTTTAAAATAACTACATTGTCCATTTGTAAATTTTTAACTTAATAAATTTGCTTATAAATGAACGTATTTGGCTTCTGAAATGAATGATGCGGGTACCTTTGGATATACTTGATTTCTGGAGAATGAAGTCATCTAAATTAATATTTTGAAACTTCATCTCTTAGAATGTGTTTGGGTCATGACGAATTAAAAGTGGTTGATTACTCTAACTATAAGGGTATTTAGTTTGGATCAGGATTCTCTCATGATCTGATCTCCTCCTGATCAAAAATACATGTGGTGATTGGTTGTTAATAAATAAAGAAAATAAAGAAGTTAAATCCTATCCATACACTTAAATACATTTATCAAAAGCTATAAGATCTTTAAAACTCGTGAGAGGATCCTTTTTTTTTATCATCAATTTAGGAATTTATCTATAAGACACAAAAATCATACTAAAAAACAAATAAAAATACACGACTTATAAAATAGGTTAAAATTTGTAAATGTGATGCAATTGTTAGTGTTATCAACACTATAAGTAAAAAAAAAAAAAAAATTTAACCTTTATTAAATATACACTTTCTAGTTATATAGTATATCTTGATGCAGATTTTAACTCCTCCGAGAATCTCAGTTGAGTCAGTTCACCCTACAATACAACAACAAATCGTAAATTAATAATCCACTTTTTAAATAATAAAATAATTAACCAATCATACACAATGTAATATCATTTATGTTCTTATACCTGTTACATGTATATATATGTGCTATAATTAGAGAACTAGTAATTACTTGGCACAGTCGGAGTTTGGGCTAATCGAGTAAGGAACTTTGACACCCCACTTGCTAGGGAGGCCAGCCGCGACAGCGTAGTTGACACCGAGGATACTGGCGGCCGCAGATTTCAAGCACCTGCGCGTCGCCTGGCGGTTGGATGTTGTGCTGGCCGCCGCATTAAGACTCTTGACTCCACTGAAAGCCAGTGGCACGGAGCAACCAGCCCTCAAATATGATCTGCAATTCTGCATGATGAAATAGACCTTGCCACTTGCCCACATGTGATGCCGTGTGTTAAAACAAGGAAGTTAATTTGAAAGTAACCTCACTCACAACAGAAGTGAGACTTATTTGTTAAATGACCGAAGTCCGAAATTTTATCAATTTTAAATTTTAAAAAAGTTTGTTTGTTTGTGTTTTTGTAATTTATAATTAATTTTTAGATATTTATATTTGAATAAAAAAATAAATTTTTGTGACTTTTATTTAAAGTCTGAATGAGAAATAAATATTATATTCCGAATATATTTATATTAAATATATTTATTTTCTTAACTATAAAACCTAATCTTTTTATACATTTTGACTTATGAAAACATAAATATCAAATAACTATGCTTTAGATACTTTTATTTATAAAAATAAATAAGATGTATCCTATATATATTCATATATTAAAAAAATATAATTAAATTTCTTTTACTCACATCCTATGATACTTCAATCAATTTCGGACCTAATAAGATTGAAAATTAAAAAACAAGCGCAACTTAAATTTTTAAAATGGTTAATTAACTTTACGTGACACATGTTTTGAAAATTTTAAAAAAGGTAATACATGTTTTAAAAATATTCGAGCAGTGAAAAACTGTTAACTTTAATGTAAATAGTAAATTAATTATAAAATGACATTTTTTCTCCTGTAATTAATTAAAAAATAACACTTATGCCCCTATAGTAGCTAAAAAAATGACATTTCTATCCCTACAATTAGTTGCAAAATATGTTTTTACCCCAACTCAATTATTTTTATATTTTAAGTAGAAATATTATAAAAAATTACATCTAAGTGTATTAATTGGCTTTTTTTTTTTGTTAAATCATACAATCTTTTTTTCAAAAAAAAAAAAAAATTATTGTTGAACCAAATAGAATTATCTTATTAAATACTGCAAAGTTTGATTCAACAAGAAACTTTTTAAAAAGATTTATTTGATTTAACCAAAAAAAGTCTGCTAGTTACACTTAGATAAATTTTTTTATAATTTTTAATTTAGAAAATAAAATAATTGAGTAGAGAAAAAACATATTTTATAACTAATTATAGGGATAGAAATGTCATTTTGTAACTATTATACGGATATAGACATCATTTTATAATTAATTCTAGGGATAAAATATCATTTTATCATTAATTTACTGTTCATATTGAAATTAATTTTTCTTCTCATTTTAATTTACTGTTTACATTGAAGTTAATTTATTACGCTTGGAGACAACTGTCCTGAATAGTGGACACGCTGCGGTAACTAGGGATGATGAAATGCCTTCAACTTAATTTGCAATTGCAACCGGATTTTTATCCATGACTAACTATATAAATTTGGAGAATAAACAGAAAATGATCGGTTAATTACTTAATTAAGTCAATATAAATGTTAAATGTTTAAAAAGAAATAACCGAACATATGAGGTCTTTTTCTGTTTCATTTTCCTACTTTGTTCGATTAGAAAAATAAATGTAACCACATAAGAGTTTTTTTATTTTTTATTTTTTATATAGTTTAAATTGTGTTTGTATATATTTCTTACTTAATTGAATAAAGGGCAGGGCTTTTTACAATTTAAAAATTAATCGAGCTCTCTTGTTTTAGTAAAATAATTTATTAAAAATTACCCATGATGTGATCTACTAGAAGGGACAATCTATTATGAGTAAATAAAATATAATTACTTTAAATACCCATATAATTAGTAAAATCTTTCCACATATAAACAATTCTTCTTCCTTAAAACCTAAAAGTTGTACAACTATTTACAAAGAAGCTATTACGTACCCTTTTGATTTTTAAGTAAATAAACAGTTGATTACTGCAATCGCTTTCCAGCAAACTGCTGTTCAGTTGGCAAAATTTGGTGATGGTTCGTTAACTTCATTGAGATCTTCATAAAATTAGTTTCATCTCATGCATCTATGCTTCTATTTTTAGTACAATATTTATGGCACTTCCTCGTAAAGTTTTTACTCAATTTGCTGGTTGATTTCACGGCTAATTTTTTAAGATTGAAGCTGAGTCGGTTTAGATAAATCATAAGTTTGGAATTAATTTATTTATTTCTTCTTTGTTTGTTTAAGAAAATGAGCTTTTTTTTTAAAAAGAAAACGAATTTGATGGACTTGAATAAGTACTTGAAAAATTTTCTACAGAAGGAATTGAAGATGTCTTCTTTTTCTCCCCACTTTTGGTGAATTGAATATTTTTATAGGTGTGCACTGTAAATAAAAGACAATGAAAGGCTTAGATAAGGACTTTTTTGACATTTAACAAAGTGTATAAAGTAAAAAATCAAATTTTTAAAATGAGTGAGTGGGTTATCTGAACCCACCCAATTTTTCTTTACACATATTTTAAAAAATAAATTCCCCATAAAAAATTTAAAATTTAATATCTCAAAATTACCCTTTAGTAATTTCTTTCTCTTTAGCTTAGGATTGCATGTTCTTTCTCTATTTTCACATTAAGCAAACTAAATGTTTAATTTCACTTTCTTTTAAACTCATTTTTTTAGTTTTTCTTAATAGATTATGATCTCTACATCATGCTTTTTATATATAAGAATTTTTTTCTTGATATTCATTAATTTTTATGCCTAGTGAAAATTAATTTCTTAATATTTATTAACTTTCATAATTGATAAAAATTTGTTGATGTTTAATTTAAAATAATAGATTTTGTTCTTTTTAATTTGTGATATCTATTATTTACAGCTAAAAAAATATATATAAACAAATTGATGAGAATTTGTGAAATCGAAATGAGAAATATAAGAAAGGATTAACTAAATAATTTTAATTAATAAAATTCTTAGCTGAAAAAGAGTGTAGAGAAAAAATTGGTGGATTCAAATAGCTTTATCTTTTAAAAATTTATAAATAAGTATTTAGTACAATTTTTAGAGTGTAAATAACTCTACCTTTAAATAAATATAAATATTTCATGAATAAAAACAAGATTTTGATTTTTTCTAAGGCAAGCTATTTTTTCAATGGTACGGAGCGGCCATTTTACAACTCAGATTCTAAGTTCGAGCTTTAATTGATGCGTGACTTAATAATAATAACGAAAGAAAGAGAATCACAATAAAAAAGACGTAACGGGCCTAACGGCTAGGGATGACAAAAAAGTCCGACCCTAATTTTCTACCTGACAAATTGAATTTTAGAACTTAATTTCAAAATAGGGTTAGAACTTAAAAACGAAAGTTCTATTAAATTAGGGTTAGCAGTAGGCTTTATAACTTACCCGACCCGACCCGACCTTAACTATTATACAATTTTATGTAATATATTTAAATACAAATAATATACAATATATTTAAATAATTAGTTTAGTAACAATTTTATATACTTAAATTATTTTTATACTTATTTCTTTTTTTAAAAGGTAAAATTCTTGAAAGTAAAATTGTTACCGGAGAAGAATTTGTGAATGAAGAAGAATGTGGCCTGCAAATTTTTTTTTTAATGTTGGGTATGAATTGTAGCTTATTAAACCAATGAACTAATGAACTCATTGTTTAAATTATGGACTTATGGTATTGAGTTGTGTTTTTATTTTATTTGTTAAATTGATGAACTCTTTGATTAGATTATGGAATTAAATTGTGTGTTAATTGATGAACTTTTTATTTATATTTAGTTATTTATATAATTTATGGTTAAGATGTTGAGTAGAACAATCTTATATTTATGTTACTTTAAACTAATTTTAAAATTTTTTAAATTTTAATATATTAGGGGATTTAAATTTAAATTATTTAAATATAAAAAATTAAAAAAAATGGATGCAACCCGACCGATTTTTTAGATCAAACCCGACAAGATAAAACATTGGACTTTCAGAGGACTTTTTCATCAAACTGGGGGACCTGCACCTATAAATTGCCAACCCTACTAACGGCTACGCGAATTCTCTCTCATCTAGAAGACTCACTGCAAAAGCAAACTCTGTCGGTGCAAATCCTTCAGCCTCATCTTCTTATTAGCAGCCAACCGCCAACTACGACCACATAAAATGTCTCTGGCCGAGGCAAGTATTTCATTCTTAGCCGGCATTCTTCTTTTGGCTTCTTATTTGGCTTCATTTGGCATTATTTATTGTTGAAGTCGGCTCTATTGTCTCCGATAATCTTTTGACAACATGTGCTGGCAATTTTTGGTCAAACGTAACGACAAAACTTTCCCGTCGAAGTAAGCAGAAAGCTCTCTTTGACTGTCGTAGCTTTATAATTAACAACATCAATCAAACAATACCATAATTTCTGTGTTTAAAGACTTCATCGTCAGCTGAAGCTGCCAAAGCAGCCCTCATCTATAGGCATTGCAGCATTAATATTTGTATTGTAGGGGCGACGGAAGTAGAACTAGTAGTGCGCCCAAATGATACACTGTTCATGCACAATAGCGTCATTTCTGTTGTAGTCCTAGTGTCATTTCTAAAATAACGACAGACATATTAATGAACATGCAAGATTGCAGGTCGAACCTGTTACGTTTCTCAATTTAAAAAATTTGTAATTTTTTAATTCGTTATTATGAAAAGTAACAAGACAAAGATATTTATTATGAAAAGTAACAAGACAAAGATATTTATTATGAAAAGTAACAAGACAAAGATATTGTATGATATAATTTCTTACAATAAAATTGAAAGAAGCAGCAATTTTTAGAGAATACGAAGCAAGAATAATCAAGGACTGATTTGAAACATTTTAGAGAGCAAGACTCTTTGATTCGTACCAATTGAATTGCATCATAACTTGAGGAGGTTGAGGCATGCATATGGCGCTTAAATTTGGAGCTTTATCGTTTGCTAGGAGCTCAGTTAATTAATTAAAAACTTTATATTAGACTGATGTAGGACATTATTTTAGAATCTTTATATTAGATTGATGTAAGACATTATTTTAGAATTATATGATTTTATTATTTTAAAATTTTCTATTTTAATTAGAGTCTATTATAGTATGTTTCTTAGTCTTTTATTATAATATAATTGTGATTTAATTTCTTTTTTTAAGTTACTTAGGGAAGTAAGTTTGCTCTATTATAAATAGAGAGGTCTTATTATTATTTTCATAACTTTAGCTTCAATTAATAATAAAACCCCTTTTTTAATTCCCATTGGAATTATCTATCAAAATCTCTTTTATAGAGTTATTTGGATTAAAGCTTCATCTAATCTCGCTTTACGCATTATTAAAAATCCAATTGAGTCGTCTGCGTTAGAACGAGATCTAATCACACTTCAATTAGATATAAGCTAATCACATTAACTTAGTCCAGTACTAGAACAATATCTAGTGTTTCCTACCCTATCAATTCCGCTTTTGATACGCCCGCTTTCTCATACATGCATTTGCATTTGTTTATCCCTCCATAAACCAGCAAAGAGAAACTTATATTAAGTAACTCATTTTTGTAGCCTATTTGTGGAAGTCTTATTTCAGTAGAATAAAAAAGACTTTCTTTTCTATTTGAAATTAGTAAATTATATTTGAAGGGTAAAAATGACCAACATTATATTACCCCATAGAACATAAATATAGGGCCATATAAAGTTCAAATACAGCAGTTAGGATAAATGAAAACTCAAATATAGTAAAGACAAATGCCTAAAAATAATAAAATAAATAAAATAAATAATCATCCGCTACATATTTCTAATAACCGAAAGATAAATGACTTCACACAATAAGATTTAATAAGGTATGTACTGAATAAATTTTACCAATCTTACCCAAATCAACAACCCAAACTCACGCCCTCAATTTGAGGGCGTGAGTTCGAGTCCCATATGTGGGACTTGGCTCCCCATATAAAAATGGGGTAGTTACTCCCCAGAACGGGGTAGAATCAATCTCCCTCCAGCTAAGTGAGGGTAGATATATACCGCTTAGAATTATCGAATAAGTCATGTGATTCCTAACAGAATAAAATAGAAGCTCATAGAAAAAAAAAACAACCCAATATTAGTAGCTCACTTTTGATTGATTTTGTTTAAAGAATTCTCAGCTGCTTACATTCCAATATTTAGGAACTTTTTTAATTTTATTTTATTAATTTTATCAAGAAGCATGCATGTGCCCCTGTTCTGTTCATTTTCCTTAGAAAAGTCATAACGGAGTACTGCTGGTCAATAAAATAAGTATCTTATGTGATTGGAGCTTTTTCATTTTTAAAAGGATAAAATATCTTATATGGAGTTTGCTGGTCAAATTTTCGAATATCACCAATAGAGGTGGTAAAAAAGTCCGCCCGGACCGGACCCTGTCACATGCGGTCCGGGTAAAACCCAGACCGGATGGAAAGAAAAAGCAGATCCGGTCATTGAAAATTTATATCCGGGTGTTTTCGGATACGGGTCCGGTCACAACACTAAGAATCCAGACCCGGACCTGAACTGTGTCCGGTATTTGTTAAGGTTAAAAAAAAAAGAGGAGAAAATTGATATTGGAGTTATGATATATATTATGTAATATATTGGGTGTTAGTATACTGCATTTATTTAGATTATTTGGTGATTAATTGATTATTATAATATTGAATTTAAATTTTTTATAGGGATTAAATGAATTTAGTTTAGAAATTGAATAAATTTAGATGTTAGATAATAAATTGAAATAATTTTTATTTGTTATTTACTTAAAATTTATAAAGTAGGTTGAAATAATTAAGATGCTGTAACAATTTATTACATAAATTTTTTTCTTTTTAATTTAAAATGCGGGTAGAGAAAACCCGGATAAAAAACCCGTGCCCGGATAGTACCAGGCATATGCCCGGCCTGCATAGAAAAAATCCTGGCATGGTTCGGGTCCGGGCACCTATGTGTGGCATGCGGGTAGGTCCCGGGCACCCCCAAACCCGAATCCGACCTGGACTTTTGCCATCCCTAGTCACCAAAAAAAATTGTCTTAAGAAATTTACTTTCTTGAAGTGTTATTTGAATCGAAATATCCACCCATTGACACGACTCAAAAGTGTTATTACTCTCAAGTATAAGAGTGTCCAGTTATAATATAATCCGGTGAGTTTGGGGTCGAACTACAAGAAATTTAAAATCTAGTAGTCAATTTGTTAAATGAAGAAAATTATTTGCAGGAAAAGAAATTACTAGGGATCAATTTAAAATTATGATAAAGTTATGAGATCCACTCTCAATATTCAAAATATAATTTTAATACTCCCTCATTTTTTATATTTTGGCTAACTTTTACCAATTAATTATTATATCATTTAATTCTTGACTAACTATGTGTGTGGATGAATACAAAATAAAGTACCTAATGTGCCACAACTGTATTAATGTGTTGATATTATGTTAAAACATCATACATATCCAAGAAAATCTATGAATTAACATGATATAAAAATAACTAGAAAAGAATAAAATAAAATTAAAACTCACTTGAGAAAGTAGTAAATTTAATAATTTGAAACCTTAAGCTTCACCCTTCACCTTATCTTAGTAAAATTAGCTACTCATATTGAAAGAAAATAAAACACTCTTTTTGTAAAATAAAATTTTGAAATATATTACAAGGAAATTGATTACACAACAAAACAAGAAAAAGAAACAATTCCTCAACTTCGTTCTCTCGTCTCTATTTTCAGCTCTCCTCTACCCCTACCCCCCCAGTGGTTGCTTGCATCTCTGTGCCTTTTATAAGCAAGGGATCCACCATCGTTTTTTTTTATTATTTTATTTTTATAATACATATGTTAAGTCTATTATTTATAGAGTTGGCATCTTATGGTAAGTCTAGTTAAATTAGAAGTTTATTTATTGCATATCTTGTAATAGGGATTAATCCATTAATTCCCTAATTTAGTGAGATTCCAGTTTATTAGGAATATTTATTTCCTAATTTAATTAGATATCTAATTTATCAAGTCAATTAATGATGAGATTTTATAATTGCCTCATGAGATATATTTAGGTAAGAAGTTGGTTTAAACAATAAGTTTATTAAATGTTCTAGATATTTCTTGGAAGACAAGTAAGGCAAGAAGATCAGATTTATTGTTATTCAGATTCATGGGAATTATAAGAGGAAAGAAACTCTTAATTGAAAAGAATCCAAGTCTTTTAAGAATTGCTATTTTGTTGAAACCCTAATACTCATATAAAGAGAAGTATTTCACAATTAAAGATTAATGCACAACACAGAACATAAATCTTCGTGGAGAGCTTATGTGGATCTTAGATCACTAGACGTTGAAGAATTGAAGAATTACTATTGATCACTTTTCGAAGTGTCTTGAGGATTATAGATCAAGAGGGATAGCAATTATTCAAGAGAAGCAGATTCAGTCTAAGGTTGAGTAAACTGTATAGTGATAAACTGTAAGTGAAAGTTTTAAGTTAGGTATATTTATAGGTTGTAACATTTTAACTTAGTGAATTACTTTTCATTTGGACGTGGTCTCGTGGATGTAGGATTGATTAATCCAAACAAGGTAAAAATCTCCATATCATTTATTTTCTGCATTTTATTATATTTTTGAAAAATTAATATTTTTTATGCGGATGAACAGTAATTGTAAACAGTAATTATGAATAGTAATAGTGAACAATATTTCTGAAAATTAATTAAGCTGTTAATTTTAGATTTTTAATTGCCTACATCTATTTGTGATAGATCTAAATTATTTTCAATTAGTATTAGGGCAGGACACTAGCTATTTGGTGAGATTCTTGAACCCTAGGTCTATTTTGTGGGTATGAGTTTGCAAAGAGAGGGCGGTTATTTGGCTTATCCAAATGATAAACTTGATGCATCTGGATATAATGCAAAAGGACTTAATGCCATTGTGAATGGAGTTGATGTGTTTCAGCACCAACAAATTTTTACACAAAAGACATCCAAAGCTACTTGGGATATACTCCAAAGTACTTTTGAAGGCAATAACACGGTAAAACGTTCTAAACTTCAAAAACTTACATATGATTTTGAAAACCTAAAAATACATGAACATGAAACCTTATCTGAATTTAATTATAGAATCCTTGTTATGGTTAATGATTTTTTTGCTCTTGGAAAACCTATTTCTGAGGAAAAAATTTATAGAAAAATCTTAAGATATGCCCATCCTAGATATCATCTTAAAATTTTGGCCATTGAAGAATATGTTGATATATCTGCTATAACTAGGGGTTCATTTATGGGGAAATTGATGAACTATGAGACTAACTATTTAAATTTGAATCCCAAGAAAGGAAAATGTATTGCCTTTTAGGTTGAAACAGAGGCTCCTGTCACCAAATCAAGCGAAGATGATGACCTATTTTTGTATATAGATAATTCACTTGCACTCATTGCAAATAATTTTAAGAAGATGTTGAAAAAGAATAACTTTAATAAATCAAAGAAGACTTTAACATCAGTGATTCCTACGGTTCAAAAAAATTTTTCTAACTCTAATTCTAAATTATTTGATTTTAACAAACTTAGGGGTATTCGATGCAGAGAATATGGAGGCATAAGACACATACAAGCACAATGTGCTAACAGTCATATGAAAAAGAAAGTAATGCAATCCACTTAGAGTGGTAATGATTCTAATGATAGCATTGATGAAGAAAACCATATTAGAGGACTTGTTGTCCATAATGATAGTAGTAAACAGGAATCAAACATCATAGATGCATCCATATTTAAATCATTGCACTTAGCTCCTTGCAAAGAAGACACTGATTCCCCTCTTGACACAATTGTGCAACATGATAATAAGAATAATAATTCAGATAGCGACGTCAGTGACATTGATATAAATGACAAAAAAGCTTTTCATGAAAGCTACAAGATGATATTCGCTAAATGGGAAGAAGTTTACAATGAGAATGTGATCTTGATGACTCTAATATCCAATCTATTAGTAATCGTGAACAGTAACAGTAAACAGTATTTGTGAACAATATTTCTAAAAATTAATTAAGCTGTTAATTTTAGGTTTTTAATTGCCTACATCTATTTGTGATATTTCTAAATTCCTTTCAACATATACACTTTGAGAGATATGATGGTCCAGCGGCGTGATGACCTCCTAACCATCACCAACATGATTGCCTTCTTTTTTTTTTTTTTAATTATATCTCCTCAATTATGCTCCAACAATTCTTCTTTGTTCCAGTTTTCAATTCTAATTCCATATTTATTCATGAAAAATATTTTCAAGATAAAAATTAACATAATGCGAATTAATTTGACATAAAAATTTATTATAGGAGCATTCATATAATTTATAAGTTATGAGCGCATTAATCAACATTTTAAGTGAAAAACTAATAATTTTATTTTTATTACACATACACTTTTTTGTGTTAATCACTCATTACTACTAGTTTATGGAAAGTAATATAACATATTTTAGATTGTTGAATATTTATAAATAGACACTTGGTATTTGTCAATTTTTGTGTTCATACTTAGTTCACACCAATTTATAAACACTTTTAATTTCAATTCTCTTGTATAAAACTCTTATCTTATATACCCTCATGTGTGTATGAAAATAGCATATTAGTATGCTAGTTTGAGGGCACGTTTTGAGTGAGACCCATTTAACAAGAGTGAAAAATCTTGAGAGGTTCGGATTCTACTCTGTAAATACTTTGAAATAGTATATTTATTTACTCAAAATGATACTTGGGTGAATGAGAAATTAACTTTCAAAGTGCACCGTTGATGTTGGAAATTTAAAAGGAAATAAAACTTATCCCATAAGGTGAAAATAAGCTAATAGATTTATGTTGATATATAGATATTCATCTATACATGAGCAAGAATTTTAAGGATAGAGGCTCTCTCCTTGCGTGTGTGCACCGGAGGGGTGCAAATCCAAGACCAATTTGGTTGAACTTGATCTATAAACTCTTAATTGTTGACTCATTGTAATTTTTCTAATAATCTTAAAACATATTTAAGTTGAGATGGCAATTGAAAGCATCGATAAGGTACCAACTATGACTGAGACTGACCCTACTTTAACTTCTGCTGCTGGGCCCTTTGTTGTGAAAGAATCAGCTTCTATAGCTATTCCTTTGAATCATGCAGAAAGGTCAGAAAAGTTCATTGGACATAATTTTAAACGTTGGCAGCAAAAGATGTTCTTTTATCTGACCACGTTAAACCTTTAGAGGTTCTTGGCAAAGAATGCTCCTAAACCCAAAATGGGTGAAACCGATGTTTAAGTTGTCAGTGCAATTGATGTGTGGCATCATTCAGATTTCTTGTGTAAAAATTATGTCATAAATGGGCTGTGTGATAACTTATATAATGTATACATTGGCAAAAGAATAGCCAAAAAGTTATAGGAGTCCTTAGACCAAAAATATAAGAATAATGTTGCTGATAGCAAAAATTTATTGCTAGCCGCTTTCTAGACTACAAAATGGTGGACTCCAAAACGGTGATAAGTTAAGTACAAGAGCTTCAGATCATACTATTAGAAATCCTTGCTGAAGGGATGATACTGAGTGAAACTTTTCAAGTGTCTGCTATTATTAAAAAGTTGCCTCATATTTGGAAAGATTTCAAGAGTTATTTGAAGCACAAACAGAAGGAATAAACATTGAATGCCTGGTTGTTAAGCTTTGAATTGAAGAATGCAACAGAATTGCAAAAAGAATAAAGGATGTTTCCATGGCTAAGGCAAATGTTGTTGAATATAGACATAAAAATAAGAAAAATAAAAAGCTAAGTCCGAAAGGAGAAGTCTCGAAGAAGCAAATAAAATTTCAAGGAAAGTACTTTAACTGTGACAAGATAAGTCATAAGGCTTCGGATTGCGATTACCTAAGAAGAATCGAGAGGCAAATGTCGTGAAAAACATCACTCAAAATGTTTCAAACATTAAAACCTCAGTAGTGGTTGGCTCTAATATAAAAGAATGGTAGACTAATACGGGAGCAATCAGACATGTATGCTCATTTCAGTTAAAGCTGTTAGCAATAGAGAGAAGCTATTTATAGGGAACTTAGCTACGTCTGAGATCGAAGGTCACGGGAAGATGATTCTAAAGATGAATTCTAGAAAAAAGCTAACTCTGAACGATGTGTTTTATATGTCAGAGATTTAGAAGAACTTGGTGTCTGGATCGTTGTTGAATGAACATGATTTCTAAATGGTGTTTGAGTCAGTTAAGGCAGTTTTGTCTAAAAATGGAATGTATGTGGGAAAGGGTTATGTTAATAATGGCCTGTTTAAGCTTAATGTAATGATTGTGAAGCTAAAAATTGATAATAAAGCTAGCTTTTTTGCCAATTTGCTTGAGTTTTATAATCTTTGGCATGGTAGATTAAGACATGTTAATTTTAATTCTTTGTATAAATTAATTAACATGAAACATATTCTCAATTTTCAAATTGATTTAAACATAAGTGCGAAACTTGTGTTGAGGTAAAAATTAACAAGGTCATCTTTTCAAACAATTAAAAGAAATATCGTACCAATTGATTTAATACATAATGATATATGTGATTTTAAATCCATTCAAACAAGAGGTGGCAATAAATATTTTATTACCTTTATTGAGGACTGTACAAAATATTACTATATATACTTGTTGAAAAGTAAAGATGAAGCTTTAGAAAAGCTTATTATCTATAAAAATAAAGTTAAGAATCAACTTAATAGGAAAATCAAGGAGTTAAGGAGTGACCGTAGTGGTGAGTACATCGTTCCGTTTGGGACACTATGTGAACAAAGCAGAATCATAAATCAAGTACAGCTCCATATTCACCTCAATCTAATGGAATTACAGAAAAAAAAAGGGTCGAACCTTAAAAGAAATGATGAATGTAATGTTAATAAGTTCTGGGTTACCTCAGAATATGTGAGAAAACACTCTTGTCAGCTAATTATTTGTTAAATAAGTGCCTCAAAAGTAAGAAGATAAAACCACGTATAAGTTATGGAAAGAAAAACGCCTTCTTATAAATTCTTATGAGTGTAGGGGTGTTTTGTAAAGCAGTGATTCCTTTAAATAAGAAAGTAAAAATAAGATCGAAAACCATTTATTGCTTTTTCATTGGTTATGCACATAACAATAGTGCTTATCGATTTCCTATGTATGAGTCTAAAGTTTTAGATATCCACAAAAATACGACAATAGAATCAAGAAATGCTTCGTTTTTTAAACATGTGTTTTCTTGTAATTCTAGAGTGGAATGGAGAGAACTACAACAATTTCATGAAACAACCATTGAAAATAGTTAAAATAAGGAAATGATGAAGCTCAAGAAGAAAAAATTCAATAAGAAGAACATGAAATTGAGATCAGTCGCAGCACAAGAGCTAGAATAGAAAAGTCTTTTGGTCCAGATTTTCTGACATTTTTGCTAGAAAACGAACCTCAGAGCTTCAAGGAAGTTGTAACTTCACCCGAAGGTGCTTTGTGGAAAGAAGGCATTAACAATTAAGTTGAATCCTTTTACAAAATCATACTTAAGTGCTAGTAGACCTTCCTTCAGCATGTAAACCTTTAGGATATAAATATATTTTTAAAAGGAAAATGAAAGCCGACGGACAATCGATAAATACAAGGCTAGGCTTGTAATTAAAGGCTATGGGCAACGAGAAGGTCTTGATTACTTTGATACTTATTCGTCTGTTATGAGAATAAATTCTATTCGGATGATAATAACGATTGTAGCTTTGCGCAATCTCAAAATACATCAAATGGATGTAAAGACATCTTTTTTAAATGGAGATTTAGATGAAACAATCTACATCGAAGCAGCCTAAAGGTTTTATAACTCCAAGATAAGTAAAGAAAGTCTGTAAATTGGTAAAGTCAATATATGGCTTGAAACAAGCCCCAAAACAATGGCATGAAAAATTTGATTAGACAATGATCACAAGTGGCTTTAAGATCAATGAATGTGACAAATGTGTTTATGTCAAAGAAAAAGAAAATGGCTATGTCGTTTTATATTTATATGTTGATGACATGCTCATTGTTGGGAGTGATGATGACATGATTAAATCCACCGAATATGTTGAAATCTAAGTTTGAAATGTAAGACATGGGTCTTGCAGATGTCATTTTAGGGATCAAAATCTTAAGGACTTTTAATGGACTTATTTTGAGCCAGACTCATTATGTAAATAAAATTCTTGGAAAATTTAATAAAGATAATAATAATGTGTCGAAAACTCCGTTAGATACGAGTTTATATCTATCTAAAAATATAGAAGAGGATATTTCTTAAGTAGAATATGCTAGAGTGATAGACAGTCTGATATACTTGATAAACTATACTAGACTAGGCTTAGCCTATACAGTAAGTAAACTCAGCAAATATAAGAGTAATCCAAGAGCTGATTATTAGAAAGCTATCGTAAAAGTACTCAAGTATCTTCAATACACTCGTAATTATGGACTATACTATATTGGGTATCCAGTAGTATTAGAAGGATATAATGATGCTAATTGGATATCAAATGTAAAAGATTCAAAATCCACTAGTGGTTATATATTTACACTAGTAGTTGCCGCTGTATCGTGGAGGTCTTCTTAACAGATAGTAATCGCCAAATCTACAATGGAATATGAATTCATTGCATTAAATAAATGTGGTGAAGAAATAAAATGACAACGAAATATTTTGGAGGGTATTCTAATGTGGCCAAAGTTTGTGCCTACAATTTGTATTAATTATGATAGTCAATCAACTATTAGTAAGGCACAGAGCAACATGTATAATGGTAAGTCTAGATATATACGTCGCAGACATAATACCATTAGACAACTTATTTTTACTAGAGTTATTTCTATTGACTTTGTGAGGTCAAAGGATAACATCGCAAATCCGCTAACCAAAGGATTAACTAGAAAACTAGTAGAAAAATCATTAAGAGGAATTAGATTAAAACCCACTGAATGATAAGTCAATAACGAAGGAAAACCCAACCTATTTGACTAGAGATCCATAGATCTAGGCTCAAAGGAACAACTTAATTATTAAAGACTAAAGTTGGATCACTGTGGGGATCATCCTCTTATAAGGGTTACCTCATTAACCATTCCTATGATGAAACAGGGATGCCCATAGGGAAAAGGTTGAGCTAGGCTCTTAATAATTCTTATGCGTCAGAAATCCGAGTGGAGTAATGCGGATTACTCTTAATTAATTAATCACTTATATAAGGGAGAAGTGGGGTTGTTTCAAAGGGAATTGTAGGGGTTCAATTCTTCGAAACTCTTGCAGAACCATGTAGATGTTCAAGACCAAAATGAACATAATCATGAGAACTCAACAGTGTTAGGAGAGATACATGTGTGTAATATATCCTCGTTTACACAGAAAGCATAACAGTTCAAAGACATCGTATCTATTGATAAGCTAATAAAGTAAATATATTATCACAAGAAAAGGTTTAAATGATAAGACTTACCTATCCTATGCATCGTATTGATCTACTAAACTCAATCATTAAGGTCAAAAGTGGTTTTGATATCAAAATTTAGTGGTTTTTTATTTTATTGCCAATTTCCATTTATGTGAGGGATTTTTGGAAAAATCGCATATTATTATGCTATTTTGAGTGTGACCCATTTAACAAGAGTGGAAAATCTGGAGAGGTTCGAATTCTACTATGTAAACACTTCGAAAATATATATTTATTTATTCAAAACGATGCTTGAGTGAATAAGAAATCGACTCTCAAAGTGCACCCTTGAAGTTGGAAATTTGAAAAGAAATATAACTTATCCTACAAAGAAAATGTAAGCTAAGAGATTTGTGTTTATATATAGATACTTATCCATACATGAGTAAGAATTTTAAGAGATTTTTTATTTAAAGGATTTTTATAAGTTAAGGGATTTTTTTTTATTTCCTTTTAAATTTTGCAACAGTTTTCACATTTAAAATCAAAAGCAAATTTTGATTTGTGAATAAATTTTCAGCTGTTACAGAATTGAATTTTTTCAATTAAATGGGCTGTTACAGAAGCAAAACTAAATCATATATTGAATTTGAATATTCAATTTTATACAATAGTTACATACACTCATGTGTATAAAAGGTAGTCTTCTCTTCTGTTTTACACACAACAAAAACACACATAGCACTTAACTTTTTTCTTTTCTTTTCTTTTGTTTATTTATTATTGTTTCAACGATTTACAGCAGCTGTTCTACTAACTTTTGCTGTTGTTTCTTTTTTGTTGTTATAAGAATTTACGTTCTGTTATAACTTGATCTATTAACTTTTAATTGTTGACTAACAACAATTTTTCCAATATCTCTTATACTGTTTCGTGAGAAGCAGCCATCAAACGAGAACATAAATCAGGGTGAAAGTTCTGTTCTTGGACGGCATTGGTTTAAAAAAAAAAAAAAAAAAAAGAGAAAATGTAAGATTAGAAGAAAAAGATACCGTTGCATGTGCTATTGCTTTTTCTTGGCTATATACAGAAAAAAAAAAAAAAAATGAAGGCAAAAAGCTACCAATTACGTTGATGAGTTTACGATGACGACCATATAAGTAAAATCGTTAAAGAGTAATTGATAAAGTTGGGATACGAACTTAACATTTTGAATGACGTGTTCGAATCTTGTGAGACCTAAGGAAAAAAAAATCGGTTTGACATGCCCGCCTTCTTATTTTTTAATTTTTTAAAAAATCAAAGTGATACGTTTCATGATTATCAATTTCTAGTTCTTTTTTTAAAAAAAAAATATGAAAGCAACAGGACAAAGATATGGGATGATATAATTTCTTATAATAAAATTGAAACAAGCAGCAATTTTAGGGAAGAAAATGAGATGGACATGAGGACTGATTCTTTAACTCCGTACAATCACATCTGATGAATTAAATCATAATGGCATGCTTATGGCACCACTTAAATCAAGCTTTGTCATTTGCTTGGAATTCAGTACTTAATTAAAAACTTTATGTTACATGAATTAGCGTTTTTTTATTCCTCCATTATAGCTCGCTTTTGTTGCCTGTTTCATGGACTAAAAACGACTTTACTGTAGCTCACTTTTTGATTGATTAAATTATTTTACAGTTAATTTAATCATTTTTGCAGTCATTTATTATTTTGGTATACTTAAAATTATGACAGGATAACAACCCAAAGTATATTTTGAACTCCCTGTTGTTGTTAACTGAATATCTTTAAGGTCATTTGGGTACTGTTTATTTTTTAATTTGAAGTCTGAATTTAATTTTTTTAGATATTTATTTATTTCAGGTTGTTTGTTTTTTTAACTTATCACTTATTGTCAAAAAATTTTATCTAAATAGAAAAAGTAGAAAAAATCTACTCTTATCTAAAGATTGTAGTCTAAATGGAAATTTTTAATTTTAAACATCAAAAATACCCTTAATAATTCATATATTTCTAACATTATATATAAACCTAATATTTTTATATCATTCTTGAAGTTATTTTTTTAATTGTTTTAAATTTTTATTCACATGATAACATTAACTAAACTGAAATATTGAACAAATCAAATTATTTCCATTATAATAAATAAAAAATAAAACAAAAGTGTTGACTTTATAATAAGAGTTGATGTAATAATTACGTTTTTTACTACAAAATTAAATTAAGATCAACAGTGATAGTATTTTTTTTTAATGCTATAAAACTAATCAATATGTGAAAATTATAAACTAAACTATTAGCTTTTAAATTTTTTTTTTCAGATGTTGAAGCATCTGAAAAAAAAAAAAGACAAATATATCCTTAAGATATTTTCATTTAGACCTATTCAAATTTCAGTTAAATTCAGACATATTCAAATTTTAAATAAAATAACAAACGCAATCTTAGTATTAAAGTGTTACCATTAGAAAGTCAGAGGCGTTACATTAGAAAGTCAGAGTTGCCTGTGTTTGTCAAACACTATACGTCTGTGCAAGTTGTAGCTCCCTGCACAAGTTTATCGAACGCTATACATACGTGGCTTTTAAGCTCTATAGCTCCCTAACAACAGTTCCAAATGAACCTTCTCTTAATTTAAAACACAAGCTGATTGTTATTTTAATTTCTTATTTTTGCTTCATTCCTTATCTACAAAATTGGGTCAAATTTTAGAGCTTTTCAAATTTGATTTGAATCGATAATCGGACGACCTTTTGCATGCATCCAAAGGAATATGCCATTGGCTTTTATACTACTCCATTTCAACAGTTTTAGGATTGAAATTTGGCTTCTTATTTTGACGGGTTGGTAATATATTAATACAAGAGTATACATATATTTTCAATAACACAAATTGAAGCCTGTCAAGGCAGAGCCATTGATTGTAAAAGAAAATTTTGTTACGCAATGAAAGCACAACAACTGCTTCTTCTTCTTCTTCTTCATTTTTTTTTTCAAATGGGCTAGACGTAGCTAGCCAGGTAGAGTCTGTCAAGGCGGCGGTCAAGGTTGAGATCCAGTTGGATTGCCGTTGTGCTGGTAAGGGTTGGGACTTGAACGAACAGGTCTCGAACCAAAAGCAAAAACAGCTTCTGAACCTGAGCCTGAGCCGGGGATGGAGCTGCTTTCTTTCTTAATATCCTATTAATTCCGGAAAACAAACCCAAAACACAGATTATTAAAAACAAAGTTTAAAAAATAAAAATAAAAATATATTTATAATCAAAAAAGAAAAATCAACGAAAATTTTCACAGTGACAACAGTATAAAATAATTATTAAAGTACTGCTAATAATCAAATTATTTGCAATACTATTTTAAATAAATCTAGTTAATAGGATCTAAAAATATTTTACGCAAAACCAAAAAAATCGACTGTAACAAAACCAAAACGCAGAAAAATGTAGCGTATCGAGGTTGGTGTAGGATTCAAAAATCATATTTGGTACTGTATCACTATCACCTGTACGGTATGTTTGCTGCCGTTGCTGCTTGTGACGCTGCCTCCAAAACCTAACAATAAAATCAATCAGCAAATGACTTCTTTTTTTTACACTCAAAAGAATGAATTAGATGAAGAAGAAGAACAAAAAATAAAAGGTTACCGCTGAGAGAAGAGTTGGCTAGCTTAGTGAGAAGCAGCCATAAAAGGAGAACAGAAATCAGGCTGAAAGTTGTGTTTTTGGTTGCCATTGGTTTGAAGAAAATGGGAGAAAAAGCAAGGTCTGAATTAAAAAATACCTTTGCATGTACTATTGCATTTTCTTCGCCATTTATAGAAAAACAATTAAGGGAAAACAAAAGTTACCAATTACGTCAATGAGTTTACGACGACGACCATGCAAGTAAAAGTGGTCGTAAAAGTCATACGGCTGAGTAGCAAGAACTTTTGACTAGCCAGCTAGCCTGCTCAGCAAATTAATTAGCCTTATCTACAAAATCACCCAGCAAACAAATGACAAATTGCAGATCTAACAAAATCAATGCAATGAATCTAGACCCTTCAATCCACAGCTAATTAAAAAAATTCATCAAACAATATAATTTTTGTTGTTACTAGAAAAATAATATTTTATTACAAAAAATTTATTCATTAAAAATAATAAATTAATCACCTTATTTTTCTATGACAAAAAATAAATCGCCAAATAATAGACATGAAAATAGATCATCTTAAAATGTTCTAGTGACCAAAATTATTTTCCTTACTAAAAAATAAACTTTTGCACGAAGAAACATTTTGTCCCAAATTAAAATTTTAAGAGTCATAAATCATATTAAAAATGACAAGATAATTATTTGAAAACATATTCGTAATACTATTTTTTAGTCATTAGATGTTACTTTAAGTGAAAAAACTAATTGTCTCCCATTGTTAGAATCGATGACCTTTTTTCTTTATTGTAGATTATAATTACTATAGTCTTGCATTTCTTACCATGATTGTAGGTGACTAATCTTTTTATCACTAAAAAATGTCATCTGTGACTAAATTTAATAGTCACACGAATTTACATCAAATTAAATTTAATGACCAAAATTTTTGAAGGAGAACATGTTATTTTTTTGGCAATTATTGTTGTCACCAATTGTAATTTACTTAAGCTTACAATATTAATAATAACAATAAAAAAAACTGCAAACACTGGCAAGTAAGCATGTACAAATGAACAAATAATTATAAAACTACAAAATTAAATTAAACATTTACAATGTAATCACATAAATTAAACTACAAAAAGTATAAATATCAATTACCTAAAATAATATGATGAGAAAATTGAAAAAGATTACTAATTGTCTTGGTCCTTGCGAATTATTGATAAATTTAAATGCCGTTTCTAGCTGTCATGAAAATTAACTTGAACTTATCTTTCATTGTCTTCTTCAAATGCTTCCAAACTTGTAGATTAAAGACATTGACCTCAAAGTTATCCTACAATAAATATTTTGACAAATATAACATTATGAACAAAGAAAATTTTTCAAGTGAAAATTAAAATAAAAAATAATCAATTTGTAACAAAAAAGCACAACTTACAAATACTATATTGGTAAATTATGTATTATTCCTTAGCCACTATGCTTCTTTGTGACTTATCTCTACTTGAAATTTCACAAATATTTATTGGCCATAATAATTGATATCCAGTGCATGCAACAATCTGATAATGAAATTAAATAAGAAAAGTGAAAGTTCAAATAAAACTCATGCCTTCTCTCATAACTTCTCAGCTTACATTATTTTCGGTTTATATTTTCTGTTCAAGCTTAAAAGAATTTACATGAAATTTGTGCACCTAAGAAGCTTGACAAGACGCCAATCTTAACAAGACACTAAAAGGTTGTCCACATAACTAAATATTCTTGTTATATTATTAGGGCTAAAGGGCTCATCCAATACAAGCGACATTCGATCCAAAAATTCAACAGAAGATTCAAATACTTCAATAGAAAAACAGATCCAACTGCAGCCCCTCAAACAAATCCGTTCTCAATTTTCTATCTGATTAAATCTCCAGCCATGACTCTCAAGAAGGTGCCCACTACATACAATATAAAAATGCCAAATAAAATCCTTGCTTTTGGACATAATTAAAGTAAGAATAGAATGTCCAAAACGTTTTTTTATACGCTCTATTGATTCCGCAAAAATGGCAATATTCATGATGCATAAATCAAATTTAATTTTAATTAGATACAATTAAACTGTCCACATTTATTAAACCTCAAATTAAGCAAAAACTCACATCCAAGAACATAATCAAATATTAAAAAAAAATACACCAGTCAACAAAGAAAATTATTAACAACCACTAATGAGAATTCACAAAACAATTACATAATGTTGAACAAAACTAGAATTTTTTTTCCTTAACAAAAAACCTATTGCAAAATTGCAAAATTCCTTGAGCCTTTCTAAGAAATTGACACGTAAACACGAAGATGACACAGAAATTGAGATGATAATGTCGTCATATTAAATGAGGTGCTTTTATTTACTAAGAAAAAGAGATGAATTATCTAAAAAAGGATACAAATACTTACAAGAAACCATATCAACCAACTCCCATGTCCTGTACTACAGCTTTCAAGCCTTTTCTTGTCTCTGGTGTAAATAATAGAATCAAAGATGGATGTTGTTAAATAAAGATTCCTTATTCCTTAGTCAACAATCACCAAGTAACCACCCTTTGAATTTGGATCCAAGTTTTAGACTTCATCTTCAGCTGCATTAGATGTTAAGTGAAGTTAGTTGCTCTTGTCTAGATTCTAGAAGATTAATGACAGACATATCAATGAACATGTAACCCAAACCTGATAGTTAGTTGCTGTCTAGATTCTAGAAGATTAATGACAGACATGTTAATGAACATGTAACTCAAACTTGATACGGTTCTTAATTTTAAAAATCTGTATGAAAGTAACAACTCCAAAGATATATGTGAATGATATAATTTCTTACAATAAAATTAAAACAAGCAGCAATTTTTAGAGAGTACGAAATGGGAATAATCAAGGACTGATTTAAATCATTTTAGAAAGCAAGATTCTTACTTCATGCCAATTGAATTTCATCATAATTTGAGAGGTTGAGGCATGCATATGGCAGTTAAATTTGGAGCTTTATCATTTGCTAGGAACTCATTAATTAATTAATTAAAAATTTTATATTACATACATTAGCGTTTGTTCATTCCTTCATAAAGAAGCCAAGAGTTGTTCATATTAAGCAGCTCATTTTTGTAACCTATTAGTGGAAGCATTATTTCAGTGGAATAAAAACGACTGTTTTTTTTTAAATCAGTAAATTATATTCAAAGGGTAATAATAACCAACATTACATCGCTACATAAAGCATAAACACAAAATTATAAAAAAATTTAAATCTACCACTTAGGATAACTTAAGACTCGAGCCTAATTTTAAATAACCGAAGGGTAAACGACTCCAGGCAATAAGGTCTAACGAAATACTTACTGGAGGAATTTTACGTTCTAGCCTAATCAACAATCCAGCATTAGTGGCTCACTTTTGATTGATTTTATTTAAATATTTCTCAGCTGCCCAAAGTTGTAGCATTTAAAAGGTTTCGAAATTTTGATTACGATTATTGGCCTATTTAAAAATACTTCTCATCTGCCCGCGTTCCAATCGGAATTTTTTTAATCTTATTTTATTAATTTTATCAAGAAGCAAGCATGTGAATGTGCATGTGTTCATTTTCCTTGCTTAGAAAGTGTTAGAGTGCAATTTATGCACTAATTTTGTATTGTTTACTCCCTTTAATATTAATGTTTTGCACTTAATAATAGTGATTTATTTGTGTTTTATTTTGTAGGTGCAATTCTATTGATTGGTGCTAAAATTGAGCTAGAAGATGATGTTTGAGGATGATTATTTGCATGGAGAATTATGAATTTCAGAAGAACTTTGTTGATAAGGCAAGCACAACAAAGAACTCATAGCTTTTTATTTTAACGTGTTTCACCTTTTTGGGCTATTTTTGTAATTTCGAATTTATAGAATATTTTAGATTTTAGTATTCTATTTTTAGAAAAACTCTAATATACAAAAGGGATTGAAACACAAAGAGAAGGGAATCAATCAAGGAGGAAAAGAAAGAAACCCTAGACCTAGATTTTTCTCTTCTCTCTATGAGGAACTAAATTTATTTTTCTGGTTGGAGGTTAATAAAGCTTTGATTCATTATTACTGTGAGATCTTTCTTATGCTTTAATTGTTTTATTGCTTGTTGGGTATTTGTTTATTTTCTGAATTATTATCATGATTATGTTTGTTAATTAGATAATTGGCCACTATTTAATTATCAACCTAATCTACTGTCAATTAGAAGATTCATCGTATGAAGATTTTAATGTTTGTGACAAATAGCACATCATGCATATTGTGTTATGAGAATAAACAATCTAATTTAAATGAACCATCGTATGCGTTTGTTGATTAGGATTTGGGTCTCTCTGGTTTTTCAGGCTGTCAATTGATTAAATCCTATGATCGTATCTAGGGTTGTCTATTGATTAGGGAAATAACCAATAGTCGTACCTTGGTTATCGACTAGTTAAGGAGAGATTGGCTATTAGAGCGTCAAGAGCTATAACCGCCTATTCATGAGTAATAATTATTTATATTTAGATCAATGATCGAGTTAATCGTCGAAGTTAATTCCTTCAACCAGAGCTTTTTTCCAATTTGAACTACAATTTTAATTTACGTTCTTGTCATTTTAATTTGATTTTGATTATTGTCAACAATTCCCCCCATTTTGCATTTTACATTTTAAAGGATTTAAATAATTACCAATCATGGACACGACTACTCAATCCCTATACACAAATTTATTAGAGTAGTTATTTATTTATGTTGGCGTCGACAACCATCAAATTTTGGCGCCGTTGCCGGGGAGTGGTGTCGTTTATTTAATCCAGTTTACGTATTACTTAGTGTATGGTTCGGTCTTCTCGCATGGTATACTTTCGCTCGATCCCGAATCGAGAAGATACCGCCATGAGACAGCAGACGAAGCGAGCTAAGCAACAATCCTCGTTGCCTTTGCTTCCTGAAACAGATATTGCGATTTGTTTGAATCATCTAATGATTCAAGAACAGTGATGGATAGAGCTGCACTGTAGAAAGAACTCTTAGAGTTAATTAACCAGACTTGAATCAAAGAACCACTCTACATTCAATATGCGGACTTGAGGTAAATTTCAATTAAAACTGGTCTTATTCATTTATTACCCAAGTTTCATGGTCTTGCAGTGAAGATCCTCATAAACATCTCAAGGAATTTCATATGGTGTTCAAGTATGAGGCCACAAGGCGTGATCAAGAGATTGTCGCTTTTTCCTTTCTTTAGATGGGTTAAGCTAAAGACCGTTATACTACTTGCCTCGGATCTATTACAACGTGGAATGGTTTGAAGAAACAATTCCTCGAGAAATACTTTCCGCTCAAGAGCTGCCAACATTAGAAAAGACATTTGTGGGATCGACAACTTCGGAGAGACTTTGTACAGCAATCGGGAGCGATTCAACAGTGTGCCACCGCCTCAAAGATCAAATTTCGATCGCTTCTTATTCAATATTTTACGAAGGATTGTCATTGATGGATGTATGATAGATGTCTAGTGGAGGTGTTGGTGAACAAGACCCCTACTCAAGCAAGAGAGTTGATCTCAAATATGGCTGCCAATGCACAACAGTTTTGCAGCAGGCAAGATCACACTTCAAGGAAAGTGAATGAGGTAAATATCTCTTCTATTGATCAACGTTTTGATAAACTTACTCGCCAGGAAAAGTTTGTTGTAGGCAATGTGCAACAGTGAAGATTTGTGGCATTTGTTCCAATACGGGTCATTCAACCGATATGTCCTACACTTCAAGAAGAACCCGCTGAACAAGCCAATGCAATGGAGGATTTCCGTGCATGCCTCGAGAGGTATGATCCTTATGCATGACTTACAATCCGGGATGGAGGGATCATCCAAACTTCGCATGGAGCTAGCCATCGTGATTTACAACAATACCCACCAAGACAACCAGCCTCCTCCACAAATGACTCCAAGTCGTATATCTCTCAAGAAATTGTTAAATCACTTGTGACTAACACTCAACAATTTCAGAAACCACAACGAGCATTGAATTTGGAGAACCAAGTGAGTCAATTGGCGACTACGGTGAGCCGCCTAGAATCTCAACTATCGGAGATTGCCTTCATGAGGTGAATCCAAAGAAAAGCGTTAGTCTTGTCACATGAAGTGGGAAGGAGTTGCAGAGCCTACCAAGAAAGTGACAAAGCAAGTGGAAGATGAGCGAGAAGGATGAATTGATGCCTAATTCTCAAAATGCAACCCACCGTGAGTGAAACCCCACTGTGGTGATACCTCCTCCTTTCCAAGCCGGTTTGCAAAATCCAAGAAGGAGGAACAAGAAAGACATCCTCGAGACATTTCGCAAGGTTGAGGTAAATATTCCTTTATTAGATGCTATAAAACAAATACCTCGATATGCTAAATTCTTAAGCATGCACTAAAAAGAAAATTAAGAGGAGATGAAAGAGTTCACATGGGGAGAATGTTTGTGATTCTCCAAAACTACCTCACAAGTGCAAGGATGGGTATGTTTACTATCCCTTGGCAATTTTGGAGTTGAGAAGGCTATGTTAGATTTAGGAGCTTCTATTAATGTCATGCCTCGTTTATTTATTCATCTTTGAATGTTGGTCCATTAAAAGCGGTGTGATAATTCATGACAGTCTAATGCATATCACGATGGGGTATTAGAATCTTAAGACAAGTTAATGAGTTGGTTTTTCCTGCTGATTTTATGTACTTGATATGGAAGATGATAACTCTCCTAATTCCCAATTTTAGGAAGACCTTTTCTTAAGATCGCTAGAACTAAATTAGATATATATAAAGGATTCTCACTATGGAATTTGATGGAGGTTATAGAGTTCAATATGAATGATGACGAAATATCCTAATGAGGAACATTCGGTATTTTCATGGATGTTATTAACCCTCATGGTGCGGGAAGTTTTTACATGGATGAAGAGGAAAGCAAAGGAAGTTGCAGCAAGAGTTACGGAGATTAAAATGAATCTTATGAGAGTTCGCGATTTTATAAGGAAAAGGCGAAGACATTTCATGACAAAATGGTTTGAGAAAAGAATTCTCAGTTGGTCAAAAAGTTCTTCTTTTCATTCTAGTTAAACTTTTCGGTAAATTACATTCTCACCTGGATTGGACCCTTTATCTTAATGTTTTTCCTTAGTGCGGTTGAGATTCGGTCCGACCTCGAGAAAGTTTGAAGGTTAATGGTCTAAAACCTTTTATGAAGGTTTGTCGGTAAATATTGTGAAGGAAGTGGCTCTCGAGTCGTGTATGGAGATTGACGAACTGGCCAAAAGACGTAAAACAGCCGGGGAGGCAACCCAATGATTTATTTATATTGATTTTTGTTATGTCTATTGCTTTTTAATTTTGATTTAGAGTATTTAAATAATACTTTTGTTTATTTTGGCTAGAAGTAAATTTTTGGTAAGGCGTTTCCACGCCTTAACTAATAAGATCTGTAATTTCAAAATGATTTTATGGCGCGCCTTAACTAAAAATCTTCTTTAATTTTAAGTGAAATAGTTTTGGCCTCACGCTAGTAAAAAGATTTAAATTTTGGTGTTTTAATGGTCTCTTTTAGTTTTTATTTTGTAAAAAAAAAAAATTTGAAAAAAAAAAAAAAGGGATTTACTGTTCACAAAACCCTAACTCCGTTTCCTCTTTCCAGCAAATCTCTCCCCTTCCAGCTGCTGCAATCGGTCACCAGCAAGCGGCTCCAGCTCTCCTCTCCAGCGTCGCGCGTCTCCAGCACTCCAGCGCGACCCTGGCGCGCACATCTCTCTCGCCCGAGCGATTCCAGCAGCAGCCTCGCGACCCATGCATCTCCAGAACCAGCGCGCTGCACAAGCCCCTCTTGCCCGCTCGCGACCTCGCTCGCGTGTCTCCAGCGTCGCGCGACCCCGCCCGCACATCTCTAGCGCTCCAGCTCGCGCCCACAACCCACCAGCGTTCGCGATTCCAGTCCAAGCGCGCGACACCAGGGTCTGCACCAGCCGCGCCGCGCGACTCCAGCTGTATCTTCTCAGCAACCCGCGCGCTGCATCTCAACGCCCAGCAACCCAGCCTTGTGTCCTCAGCGCTCAACACTCCAGCCACCACTCAAGCATCCCGTGCCAGCCAAAGTAATTTCCAGCGCACTTCAATTCGGATTCTAGCTAAACCCAATTTTCCAGCAGCACTGCAAATTTCGCATTCAACTGTACCAGTCCACGCGCGTCTCCAGCAGCTGCATCTCAGTCCCGCGTGCATCTTTGCGATAAACCAACCATTCCAACAACCAGTTCTCCTCATCCAGCAGCAGAGTCTCCTCACACCAGCCACCACTAAAGTTCGCTACCACATTACGTGATCAAAGTTCTCACAATTGCGACGTTTTCTTTACCTTTAATCTTTACCCCATGCATTATTTTTACGCGAATTTTGATTATCATACATCGTGACAAATGAAATTCTCATGGAAGGATTTTAATATCGATATCTAATCGTTATTTTCACTCTACTATCCTTAAACGATTTTTGTTAAAGGCTCATATATTAGGTTAAATTTTTCTTTTCTTTTCTTTTCTTTCTCACTACTCTTTTCCCATCCATCTTAAATCATTTACATATATTTTTATTTCATCATACTCTTTCATTTTTTTTTCTTCTTTCTATCTCATTTTATCTTTTACTTTTTATATCACTACATACATCTTTCTCTCTTTTTACCCTTTTTACCTTTCCCTTAATATATATCACCCATACCTTCTTCTCATTCTACACCACTTTTGATAATGATTCATTCAAGAAAGATACGATTTGATGGCAAATTTATCAACTTTCATGTGAGGATTGTTCATGAAGAACCACTTGCTTCTAATTATTTTAGTGTGAATATCAATCTTATTGTTTATTCTAGAACTCCTCACATGCATGCGTCAGTTCGCATTACTGGATTTTACGATTAAACGACAAGGCAAACCACTTTTCATTTCTTTATTTCGATTTTTCTTCTTTTCTCCACCCTAACACCTTTATTTATTATATTTGTTTGAGCCTTAACCATTCTTTTCTAATTCTCCATCTACTTACCCATTTTCCTTCTATTCGTTTAAATTTAAGGAGATTTTGACTCATTGTTTGGACATATTTTGTTTATGTTCGTCATTGCCACCTTGAATTAAAGTTTCTCAATTAGATCAAAAAGCACTACGCTTGAATTAAATTGTGCAAGTTTCATTTCTTTTGTTAGAAAAAACAAAACAAAAAGAACAAAGAAAAAACCAAACAAAAAAAAGAAAAAAAAAAAAAAACAAAAAAGAGTTACATTCTCCATTGGTAATAAATAAAGATTTTTTGATATCATGCTCATTCAACGTAGCATTCTTCTTATTTCGATCCTTTTTCTTTCATAACCCTTTCTTTTCATTTACCCCATTTAGCCATTACAACCTTTCTAAGACCCTTAGATTTTTGCATTTAATCATGTTTTGTGGATCGAGATGTGATATACGAGCAAGTTATGGTAATAAGATTCTTCGATTTGATTTGAGGCATAAACGATACCCCAAACACTTGAGTTTTGAGGATGTCAACGAAAGTATTAAATCTGTCAGACTGAATTTCGAAGACTTTCTTTGGTTGAATGTCTTTCACTACCTTTTACGAGACCCTATGCCTTAAAATCCTTATCTCGAATGTCGATTGACTTAATTTCGAGGTGGCTTTTGATTGTTTTGGATGAGTTGAGATGAGAATTGGAGAGTTGGGATTAGTCTTGAGTTATACGCTTGAGGACAAGCATCATCTCGTGTGGGGAATTTGTTAGAGTGCAATTTATGCACTAATTTTGTATTGTTTACCCCTTTAATATTAATGTTTTGCACTTAATAATAGTGATTTATTTGTGTTTTATTTTGTAGTGCAATTCTATTGACGGTGCTAAAATCGAGAAGATGATGTTTGAGGATGATTATTTGCATGGAGAATTACGAATTTCGTAAGAACTTTGTTGATAAGGCGCGTACAGGTCAACAACAAAGAATCATAGCTTTTATTTTAACGTTTCACCTTTATTATTTTGTAATTTCGAATTTGTAGAATATTTTAGATTTTAAGATTCTATTTTAGAAAACCTAATATACAAAAAGTGATCAAAACACAGAGATGAATCAATCGAGGAAAAGAAAGAAACCCAGACCTAGATTTTTCTTCTCTATGAGAACTAAATTTATTTTTCCTACGGAGGTTAATAAAGTTTTCGATTCATTATTACCGTGAGATCTTTCTTACGCTTTAATTGTTTTATCGCTTGTTGGGTATTTGTTTATTTTCAATTATTATCATGATTATGTTTGTTAATTAGATAATTGGCCACTATTTAATTATCAACCTAATCTACCATCCAATTGTAAGATTCATCGTATGAAGATTTTAATGTTTGACAAATAAGACATCACGCATATCAGTGTTATGAGAATAAACAATCTAATTTAAACGAACCATCGACGTTTGATTAGGATTTGGCCTCTGGTTTTTGTCACAATCGATTAAACCTTACGATCGATTCAGGGTTGTCTATCGATTAGTGAAATAACCAATGGTCGCACTTCTGGTTATCGACTAGTTAAGAGAGATTGGCTATTAGAGTCTCAAGAATTTATAACCGCCTATTCATGAGTAATAATTATTTATATTTAGATCAATGATCAGTAGTCGAATCAAGCTGAGTTAATTCCTTCAACCAGAGCTTTTTTCCAATTTGAACTACAATTTTAATTTACGTTCTTGTCATTTTAATTTGATTTTGATTATTGTCAACAATTCCCCCCATTTTGCATTTTACATTTTAAAGGATTTAAATAATTACCAATCTCTGTGGACACGACCCTACTCAATCCCTATACACAAATTTATTAGAGTAGGTATTTATTTTTGTTGGCTTCGACAACCATCAGAAAGAGTCATAATCCACTAATTCGTCAATAAAATAAGTATGTTATATAATTTTTCAGAACAAATTAAATGATATTTCATCTCTTCGTCATTACTGACCAATTTTCTAATTAACCAAATCCCTACAATTTTCAGCAACCCAACAACAAAGCCCCTAACACTTAACTGCGCCAATGACCCATAAACTACCAGCTACAAATCCAACCCCCCAGCCTTCCAAAACTTTGATTTTTGGCCTTGGTTCGTCTTTAATTGATCCATATGTATCAAGTCAAAAGCTAGATAAGGTACAACAGGGATTATTAATTTGACCCAGCTAGTAGAGTGAGATTTTAATCTATGTGGACTGAAACTTCCACTCATTACCGCTTGTTTATGGGAAAGCAACATGTCATTAATTTCCACTCATTACCACTGTTGTAAGGTACAACATTTTTTGTCTTTATGTAATCTAACCATTAGATGTTTTAGAGTTCAATCTAATGGCTTATATTAGATGACAAAAAGTCTAAAGCTGTTGCTTACAACCGGTAGAGCCCTTTATTTTTTCTTTTTATTATTCGCTTAGTTACTCTAGTTAGCTCTGCTTAGCTCCAAATATCCAGTTTAGGGCTTGATATCAAGGTCGCATGGAATCGCATCTAATCGAGAAAAATGAAGTTCCGCTCAAATCGATTCTTTGAATCATGGTGGATCAATTAGAAAGTCACGATAAGATCGAGCGATGGTGACGCCTGTAATCTCAACCTTTAAATTCCGAAACAGGTTAGAATAAATTTTCTAATTTTTGAATTAAATAGATCTGAATTGTTTTGAAATAATTATAGATCTGAATTTGGAACGAATCGATTGTAGATCTGAATTTTGATTGAAATAAAGATAGATCTGCTTTTTTTTCATAAATATATAATATTTTCCATAGTAAAAATCGTTTCCCTTCAGTAATTAGGATAATTGGGAATGTTCTATTGTATATTGTGAGATGATTCTTTACTTTGCTTGAACATCTTGATTTTTACAAACCCGCTCGCGCCCATCTCTATCATTTTCAAAATTTCACTTTTACCATCGTCTTAGCATTCAGTCTTAATCGTTGGTATTAGTCCATTGATAGAAGGATCAACTGTCAGAGGTTAGCTTACTCCTTTAATCGCACAAAACGAACTAGAAATTCAAATATTTGGGTCATAATGCTTTGATTTATGATTTTTATTTTTATATTAACAAATACCGTGATTTCTGTTTTGCAAGTTTGGTGAAGCTTATAGTGATTTCCCCGGGAAAAATTATTGAAGATATTTTATTTTCCGGGAAATAGTATTATTACCTTCTATGTTTCATGCATGAACAATTAATGAATTTCTCATGTTTCAGTAGTTTTTAATGTGGTGTTGCATTAAACCACATGAGATATGGAATTTGCTTTAGTAAGACGGGTTCTGATTGTAAGCTGAAGTGCATAATTATAAAAGTAATTGCTAACTCCTTACAACAAATTAGCTTTAATTTTTAATGAAATATTTAAAAGCTGCTACGTTATTAGCTTAGTAGTCCTTTGTCTTTATGTGTTAGAAAGAGAGAAGGGAAGAATTGTATAAAGGTTGTTCACGTGGTTGTGTTGCAAATGTAGATTACTGGTAAAGTGGTTGTGTTCCTATTCAAACGACAACTAAGGCTGTTATTTGAAATTGGATTCTCGATTTAAAAACCAGCATGTAGACTTCCTGCGGCTGTTGATCGGAAATTAGGCATTTCCTGCTTGATTTCACAACTTTTCAAACCACAGGCAACTTTGTATTAATACCAGAATCTCATGTTTGCATTTATTTGGATTCTTTGCATGCTGTAATCTATTCTTTTCTTATGGGGTGAAGAAAAAGTTATCTGAATTTTAAGTTGTAATTGAATTTTCTTTACCAAGCATGCCATCTCTATCTGAAATTTGTTTTTCTATTTTAGTTTTCCGTTGCATGCCATCTCTATCTGGCCTGTTCTATAATTACTTAATCTTGATATTCATTTTTTTCAACTTGTCATGGTACTTATACCATTGCAATATTGATAAGTCGATAACTATGCATATGAAAATTTTGGGCAGGGCTCCATTTGTTTTTAGCATTCTTTTATTATTATAACGTGATTCCTCCAATTTAAGATACGTGCCTCGCTGCCTCGCTATCGCTCCATCATCATCGTTACCAGTAGGATAGTTCCTTTTCCAGTTATTATATTAAAGTTAATTTGGTTTTGACTGCCTTGACAACCAGACAATGACTTCTACAATTATCAACATCATTACATTTTAGTATCACAAAAATGTATTTTCATCATATTAACTTTATTTCACTGTCATACAATCAAAAAATTTAAAAAACTAGTCTACCTTATTACCGTTTCACTCTTATTGTATTATATTAAACTTTATTCCCATTTAACGCACCTTTTTGTAATGCTTGCAGTTCCATGCCTCGGTTGCATCTCGGATGATGATATTGTAGTACAAAGGGAGAAAATAGGTTGGGGAAGATTGATATGGTGGGGAAAGTGAACGGGGCAGAGGAATGAGATGCTTTTGGTTTGTTTCATAGAAATGCAAAATAAATTAAATCCTTCCATCTTTTAATTAAGGAGAAGTATAACCCAAAGTCATGCGCATGGGCTATTAATACTGATGAACTTGTTTTATTTGCTTGGTTGGACAAGGGAGAAGTGCACAGAACACTGTCAGCAGCGGGAAAATTTGGTAATAAGAAATTTCACATTTAGCCATGGTCATTGAATAAGGTTGAAAAAATAAGTTTTTATGCTGAAATATGCATTAACTATTAGCTATGAACTATAGTGGTTTGTTACTTTGATTGAACATGCTGTATAATGCCAAACCTTTGCTAGTTCACGAGATCACCGTGATCGGTATAAATTCATAAAGTTACTATATCATGGGATATATTTTTTTCATCCAAAATGTCAAGACAAAGACATGGATGAAATTTTTCTGTGTTTTTGAATTTATTTTTTAGATTTGGTCAGGTAGGTGGACTCTGTTATTAATTAGCAATGCTGTTTATGTTGCAACACAAGAATACAAAATTGTGGAACTTAAGAACACTTCCTTCACGTTTGATCACAATATTTTTAAGCACAAAACCACTACATAAATTATGAAATGTATTGGGACATGAAAATACTAAAAGCAATAGTTGGGAAGATATACGAAATCACATGTATTTGTTAACTGGGATGGGAAAAGGAAACGATGTTATGGTATGAACCAATGCCAACTTGGACCAACCATGTTGAATAAGATCCGGACTTCAGAAGCATGTAATTTTGGTGGCTGAATTTGTAAGTTAAAATAGAGAGTGAAGCAGCAATTTATAGTTAAGTTACTGTCTGATTTTTGAAAATTTCTGTCTATTTCTCTATACATGTCCCCCAACTGTAAGTAAATTGAGTTGGCAAAGGTGGTGTCTTGTGAGTGAGCTTTGTTAAATCAGAGTGCAGCGCTGCCAATTTGAATAGTCTCCATATGTGTTGTGAAGAATTATTTGTAATTATATGACTGGCTGTATCACCTTGTAGAAGCCTATAGAAATGATCCCTAATTTAGTTGTTAATGCAATAAGATAGTAGAAAATATTAGAAGTTATGAAATATTGATAAGGGTATTTAGATTTATCACATCTTGCTCCATTGGCCATTTCACAAGGCCTTCATGTTTTATAGGTTTGCAAGGTGAAGAGGTGAACCCACAGTATGATGTGTTATCCATTGAGGAGATTGATAAGCACTCACTTGAAGGCGCTACAAAAGATTTAGAGCGGCTATCTTGGTACATCAGAAGTGATAGAACCGAAAAACAAAGTAGCATTTATCCCTGCATTATGAATTTATAATCTATAATTTATAATTTATAATTTCATTTGCATTTGAGGATGCACATACACATTGGCCTCCGTTTAACTGAAATGATAAATATTGAAAGATAGGTTCATGTTTGCGGCAGTGTCAAGGAAAGGGGTAGTGCTTTATGGTATTAGTATTCAGTCACATATAAGTTGATGGTTAGATTAATGAATATTATGTAATTGTGCCTTTGATGGCCAGCATTATGGTAATGCTGAATACAATTTGAGGAAACTCGTGACTTGTATTATACATAGAATATGGCAAATTTTATTGTACGTAAATTTTATGAGAAACTTCTGACATGATTCCAACTCAGTATACTTTGAACATAGCCGACTTGTTAGTAGCTACTTGGTCATGAATTTATTTAAGCACACATGTTAATCGGCTTGGGGACTGTATAATGGAGAATATTGCATAAATATTCAAATGATTGGTTTCAATGAAATGGGTAAAATGTGGTAATAAAAGGCCATAGAAGGAACATTAGCGAATTGACATATAAAACGGGATTAAATTACGTCATTTACAGCAATGGATTGCCTCAGACATGGTTATAGTAGTAAATTTCAGACAGACACAACAACAATCAAAATTGATGAAGCGTGCAATGCACAGGCATGCTTGTGCATATTATAGGTTGTTATTACACGAGGCAGTAAGAGCAAAATATATGACCATGGTGGTACATATCAAAAGTTTGGTTAAGAGTCGGTCATTTGCAAAGTAATTCACATGCTTTCCCCAGCCAAAAATACCCTAAGGCCATTAATGTTTAAGTATTATATATATAACAAAAACATTATAATGAAGCATAGACAATTGAACAGGAGTTGACTGACGTTGCTTTCATCCGGTCGATCCTAATTGTGATCACAGGCCTGCACAATAACATGCCCAGGAAAAAAATTGTAAGTCTATCTTTATCTCCAACATAAATAAGATACATATCCAAAGATGTACGAGCAATTAGGATACATGTTCGCTTATCCAAATAATGAACTGGGATTTGTAAAAAATGGAGGAACCAATACGAATTTAATTATGGTTTTATCAGAAATAGCCCAACCATTTTTAACAATTATCGAGACAATTCAGATATTCCTTCGACTTCCAAATTACATCGAATGACCGTGATAAAGACAAGACAAGAATTAACAACATTACGTTCTACCACGCATGCAGCATCATTACTTGCACAATGAAAAAATTAAGGAAAGACAAACAACCTAGCACAGGGACACATGGTTTCCATATATAATAACCATGCAACAAGATAAAACTAGTACTTTATTTTCAAATAATGGCTGATGCCACACTTGTTTAATGGTAGGTGAAGTGGACTGATCAAAGGAATGCATGGTAACGAATTAAAAAAATTGGATTGACAAAACATTATCAGTGAATGCATATTTACAAATTTGCAATATAAAACTTACTTAAACTACCGTCGCTGGACATGGATATCATCTGAACACTATCCCTGACTTCAACAGAGCTTGTCACAGTATCAGGATGTGTCCACTGCATTAAGTTAGCACTTAATTACACTTTAATTGCTATATTAAAGCTGCAAACGTTTAATATGAGCAAACACACTTATACATCAAGGACCATATGCACCTGTAGGTTATTTGTGGCAGAGTATGAGCAATTTGCTATGCATTGCAGAGCTGTGGTCGATGCCATCTCATTGCTGTCCTTCATTGAAATAGTTTGTCGGCTGACGATAATTGGAGGAATTAGTTTATTACACGCTCCCCACTTCGAAGGATGTTTTTCTGGTAATGGCATCATGCCATGAGCATACGTTGAACAAAAGTTGTGGACAGACATCATGTTGTCCACATACTCCTCAACAGTTTCGTTGTTCAGTTGTATTCCCTTACATGCATGCGCACATGGAATTCCGGATATCTGCCACAACCCACAACTGCATGACTTTGCTTCCATGTTGAGGTCATAAAATATTGATGTGGTATCAGTTACTTTCAGCCTTGTGCCATTTTGCTCAACGAGCACGGTTGCTGATCACAATGGTTCTATTATGAATGACTTCCTAACAAATGGGGTTACTTTCTCCCTATACCATTTCCACACTTCCATTCTTCTCCTTTCAAATAACTCTGCTGTTACACGTGCAATTACAATAAATCTCATAGCAATGCTTATCTCCAAATATTGATGTAAGTATTCATTTGTCATTTAGGATATCATACATCGGTGCACTTTACCCATTCTGTGAATTGAAAAGAGCCCAACTTGAGCAATTGGTTTGTAATAACCAATCATGGCATTCTTGACTATGTCAGATTAAATCCATAAATTTATAAAAGGATGTTGCACTTGCTGCAAGTCGCCCAAAATAAGTGTCAGACCGGCTCAAGGAAATCTCAACCATTTTGTGAAAATCTTATGGCAAGATTGTTCCAGACACTGAAGGAATTCTTCCACAAAGATAATCAACACCATTATCTCCATCACCCAAAATGCATAGGCCTTCACCATTATCTAATCGCAGCATTGTTAATATTTTTAAAAACACCCATGATTCCAAGTCTTCGACATCAACTTCATGTAAGGCAATGTAATATCCCATTGTTCCCATCGATTCCAAAGCAGCCACTAGCATGACATCGTATGGGTATTGATTTTCCAACCATCAACCCATCAATAGACTTCTAAGAAGGATTCTCGAACGACACGACGTATGCTCAAGCACACAAACATCCTCTTGAATCTTTCTCCTCCATATTCATTCCTATCGCCTGTGAGTACGATATTTTGCTATCAATCCTTCCATTTCTTCTTCGAACCGGTTCAACATAGCATAACCATATTCACGGTCCATGCCCGTAATATGTTTGGCTCGTCACCGCACACAACAGCTTTTCCTTCGTGGCATACTACCCCATAGGTTGCTTTAATCGCATCCCTTATCTCGATCGCTTTAACGCTTGGTTGCATTTTCCATCTATGAAGATATATCATTGATATCCATTTCGATCGTCGGAATTGTTGCACTGCCGAGTGCATTTACGCCGCGTATCAAATCATATAACAAATGCCCTTCCATCAACAACTCAGACCGCTGATCTCCCCGCAATAAGATCTAACACTCATACCATACGACATGACCTCGATTTTCCATGACGCACAACTTAAACCCTTCACGGATTGCAAAAACTTTAATAGCCTTTCTAAAGTCACTAACATCTCAATCTTCCCTTTATACAATACCATCTTATGGTTTTGATTGTCATCACAAATTGAACCAACACCCACATTTTCTCATTGCTTTATCTGTCACTCTATACAAACTGCCCTTGTCATTTTCCGATGAGTATCCTTCTATTTCGTCTTCCTCATGGTATTTATCTTCAAGGCTTTCTTCTTCATCATCCGAGTACCATCCTGTTGGTAATGGTGTATTACGCTCCATTCCTATTAGTCCTTGTCTGTTGCATTGTTCGAAACTATCTTTATTGGAAGGAAATAGCTCTCTCGCAATCTGGTTCCTCATGCTTCTACAAATATTTTGTACGGAGTCGTCTGCACGGCGAGTATTCTTCTTCAATTTTCGTGTCCGTCTACTTGCAGAACAACGGCTACGAATATATTCCGGAGAAGTATTGGTGATAGCTGGCTTAAATGAGCCTCCATTGTTCTGTCTCGCTTGCCTTTTCCTGTGCACAACACCAGATTGTTTGTCCTCATCCATCCTCGCTCTCAGATCACAACCTTCCTGCTCCATATGTATGAATTTAATTGTGCGCCGCTATCAGAAATTGTTAAGCAATCATATTACATTTTGTCATTGAACATTAACGACAAATGAAATATAAAATGAACTACTTCATCTTTGTTATGCCATAAGCATCAGTTGTGCTTCACTATTGGTGGTTGGACGACAATGTTACAGGAGAGATGACATTGAAGGCGGTAAACTTTTTTTGCACTATGAACACTAACCACCGCGTGACAATCAAGTATCAAGCTCAAATATTATTTAAATGAAGGTGACGTTGTCATGCTAACGTTAACTTCACTCCACAGCCTAATTAAGATTATAATAGATTTATTACTCTCATGACATGCGTTAGGCAGGGAACTTATCGCAAAATTGTAGAATATTACCTCCTTGATGGCGTTAATCTTGCCGCCACTTAGATTGTTGTTTGGTTGCAGTCCTTCTTTATGATTTATCTGTTTTGTGCCCTTTAAGTTTCGCCTTTTCATGCCTGTGAACTAGTTCCGAAATGAAGGTGGACACTTCCTGTCCTGCCGCGTTCATCATAATTGGACACTTTAGCAATGTTCTGAAGTTTCCTAAACGCAAATTGGCGGAAATTTGCATCTGCGCATCTTCTTGGTTGAAATAAAATATTGGTTTCCATTGTCGATTAAGCTGTCACGATCTAATTTAATAATCTCACCACAATAGCCAAGGAAGCTTCCTTCAATCCCCTTTCCATTATAATCGCTTGCATAACCTCTTCTCGCGCGTGGATAGATCATTAACATTGCTTTCGCATCAGTAATAGGTTTGTATCAGGCGAAGCCAACTCTTTATTAGTGTACATTCTGTCATTGTTGGCGGCAACATTTAAATTAAAAAACCTTTTGTTTTGTGTGCAGGTCGAAAACAACCTTATGATTTCGTCGGCGAATTGTTGCAGGGGTCGGTTATAACTCTACTACACTACCCAATAGTGCGTATCGAAATGCTAGTCATTGTATTGTTTGTTACAGGTGCCTCTGGTGTATAAAAATTGCAATATAACTGGGAAAATAAATTGGTCCATGCATATGAACTACTGTGTTTGTTACAGATCTCTAATGCTGTAATCATTATGCGCATATTAAAATAACATTCAACTTGGCTCTATTTAATTTGGTATCTGGCCGGTTCCTTATTTTTTTAACTTTTCTCGGGCGACTCAGATTTTTAGACCTGTATCACTTTTGTTCAAGATTTTTTAATACAGCAAAATTATTTGGAAATATAACATGATGATTTACAGGAAGTGAATAAGCTACATTAAATTAAGATAAATACTGGCTTCGTTACTTTCAAATGACAGCCGGTTCAGGCCACTTGTAAAACCGAATTCAATATTCCTTGCTCGCTGCGAAGAACCGGGTAACCGGTTACGAAAACCGGTAAGCCGAATGCTTGAATATTGGTTGCTGTCAATAACCGGATAACCGGATAGTAAATCCGGAAAGCCGAAATCTAGAGGAAGTCATTACTTAGTTGCTGCCTGATACCGGATAACCGAATTCCCCCAACCGGTAAGCCGAATTGTCAAATGCTAGCTACTGCCTTAAACCGGTTAGCCGGTTACCTCCATCCGGAAGCCCGGTTTCGTTAAAGATAAAATGTTCACAATCTTCTTTCTCTTTCGGCAAACCGGTTCTGCTCTCTCTCATCAAACCGTCTCCTCCCCTCCATGTTTTCACTCCAAAATCCATCATTTCCATTCGGGAAGCATTCAAAGGTTGAAGGGATTGTCGAAGCCCCTCAAAAATAAATACGGATTCACCTAAAATAATTTGTCAGTTGAGCGGAACCAGGTCGAATGCCAAGAGAACTATGTAATTAATTTCTCAAAGTTTAAATGAACCGGCTTTTTTTCCCAAAAATACTAGATTTGCAAGCTTTCTGTTAATAAACGGCGAACCGTTTATTGTTATCGGTGAACCGTTAATTGTTCGAAATTTTCTGGGAATTATCCGGCTAACCGCTTAGGGAAACCGGCAAACCGGTTACGGTTGTGACCTTTCTGGAATTTATCGGCTAACCGGTTAGGGCAACCGGTAAGCCGTTTTCAGGTGATAACGTTCTGTGATTAATCGGCTAACCGGTTATGGAAACCGGTAAGCCGTTTATCAGTTCTCTCCTTACTGACGCTAAACGGATAACCGGTTTCCATAACCGGTAAGCCGTTTTCGGTTTCTCTCGGTTCTGGAAATAAACGGTTAGCCGTTTAGTCAAACCGGCGATCCGATTACTTGATTTTAGAGGTTTTAACAATAAATTGATAAAATAAAATAAAACAAGATTTAAATTTAAACAAGGAAAATCAATCTTACCAAACTTCCAATCCAAGGGTGTTAATTCAATCCATTTGCAATTTTGATCGTAGGCAAAAATATAAATTACTCAATCCAAGAACTTAGTGTACTTAATTGGAAAAGCCGCAGAAAGCAATTATTTTCCTAATATAATCGACTCAAACAATCGCTCAAATCAAATCTTACCACTAATTTAAATGGGCATCATCGTTCCATATAAAATTAAATGATAGCATTAAGAATAGTGAGAATTACTAAAACAAAAGCAATTTATTCAGATTATTCCAATTTAATCAATTCTGTATTTATATTTCTCCAGAGCCTATCATGCAAGCTATGTAATTGATTCCTTAACATTACACACACACACCCTACAATTACAATAATCTATAACATACAATCATGCTAGCACCAAAAATGTTAAACATTCATGAACATTTGCTCATAACCCATGAAAATCAGACGCATATTTAATTGTTTTCATTGATAGATTCTGCTGTTGTATTCTTGACTATCACCTTTTCTTTAACCAGGGCTAGGGCCAAAATATCATGACTGCAGTTCATAATATTTTTCATCCAGCATTTTTTGTTTATACCAGGTGCAGTCCAGTGTTAAAACTAAGATTTAATTCAAGGCCATTATAACCTGAGAATACAATTCATCACCGGAAGAGCGTACTATTACTCCAGCATTCTATACACGCAGTTCAAGTTGCACCATATGAATTACCCATTTTACATTATTTTCAATTTTGGTAAGAAATATATATTTACCTGCACGTACTATTACTCCTCTTTGTTTATACCTTGTCGTTTGAATAGGAACACAACCACTTTACCAGTAATCTACATTTGCAACACAACCACGTGAACAACCTTTATACAATTCTTCCCTTCTCTCTTTCTAACACATAAAGACAAAGGACTACTAAGCTAATAACGTAGCAACTTTTAAATTTCATTAAAAATTAAAGATAATTTGTTGTAAGGAGTTAGCAATTACTTTTATAATTATGCACTTCAGCTTACAATCAGAACCCGTCTTACTAAAGCAAATTCCATATCTCATGTGGTCTAATGCAACACCACATTAAAAACTACTGAAACATGAGAAATTCATTAATTGTTCATGCATGAAACATAGAAGGTAATAATACTATTTCCCGGAAAATAAAATATCTTCAATAATTTTTCCCGGGGAAATCACTATAAGCTTCACCAAACTTGCAAAACAGAAATCACGGTATTTGTTAATATAAAAATAAAAATCATAAATCAAAGCATTATGACCCAAATATTTGAATTTCTAGTTCGTTTTGTGCGATTAAAGGAGTAAGCTAACCTCTGACAGTTGATCCTTCTATCAATGGACTAATACCAACGATTAAGACTGAATGCTAAGACGATGGTGAAAGTGAAATTTTGAAAATGATAGAGAGATGGGCGCACAGGCAGGAGTTTGTAAAAATCAAGATGTTCAAGCAAAAGTAAAGAATCATCTCACAATATACAATAGAACATTCCCAATTATCCTAATTACTGAAGGGAAACGATTTTTACTATGGAAAATATTATATATTTATGAAAAAAAAGCAGATCTATCTTTATTTCAATCAAAATTCAGATCTACAATCGATTCGTTCCAAATTCAGATCTATAATTATTTCAAAACAATTCAGATCTATTTAATTCAAAAATTAGAAAATTTATTCTAACCTGTTTCGGAATTTAAAGGTTGAGATTTCGGGCGTCACCGCCATCGCTCGGTCTTCATCTTTCTAATTCACCACCCATGATTCAAAGAATCGATTTGAGCCAACTTCTTTTTTCTCGATTAGATGCTATTCCTTGCGACCTTGATATCAAGCCCTAAACCGGATATTTGAGCTAACGAGCTAACAGACTGAGCTAACTGAATAAAAAAGAAAAAATAAAGGGCTCTACCGGTTGTAAGCAACAGCTTCAGACTTTTTGTCATCTAATATAAGCCATTAGATTGAACTCTAAAACATCTAATGGTTAGATTACATAAAGACAAAAAATGTTGTACCTTACAACAGTGGTAAGGTAGGTGGATCCATGTAGTAACATATTTAGACTGTTGAATATTTGTATATTTGGCCACTTGGCATTTGTCCATTTCTCTATGTTCACACTTAGTTCACTCCAATCTAGAAGCCCTTTCAATTCTCTTTATATGAACTCTTACACTTTATCCCCTCGGATATATTTATATTAAAAAATTTTGGCAGTGTACAGAGCTAGAATATGAACCACGCTACAAGCATGTTGACGTTATGTTATGGGAAATGATTATAGTCAGAATTGAAATTATGTCCTTTTCTTTCCTTTTTTCTTTTTTTTTTTAAAAAAAGTGAAATCCTTAAAGTAAAATTGACAAAAATATATAACTTTTGTTCTCATTTTGTTCTGATTTTGTTCAAATATCAATTTCTTATATTTCGTCAATGTGAGTGAGAGAATGTGGTAATAAATGTCAAATAACATCAAATTTGACATCACCAGACTAAATTACTAGAAGAGATAAGAACGCATTCGTGATGAAAGGAAAGCAAGAATGTCGACAGGGAATATTTGGCCGAAATAAATGGCGTGTTGTTTTGAAAAATGTGACTTCTTTGCATTTTGAGTTTGGCGTTCCAAGACTCGTATGTTTGTTGCCTCTTATAATTGAATCTAATGCACAACTTAAATGTAGTCAAAGGAGGTTTTTTGGATGCCGACAGAGATTCGAGGGAAGAGTATAGACCATGATGCGATCAGGATCCATTTTAATCCAAAACTAAACGTGGTCTTTATCTAATAAAGCAAAAGGGCCACAAATAAATAAGCAGTGTGTCCATGCTAGATAATATACATCGTAAACGCCATTACTTTTGAATGTGAAGTAGAAACCACGCCGCGTGTTAATGTTACGAGAATTGATAGTAGAATAGGATAAGTTGCGGATAAAAGTTCCGTCGATTTTGTCTCTTGAAAAAATTTTTAAAAAAAAGAAGAATTAAGCAAGAAATTGGAGAGCTAAAATAATAATAATGTAATTTGTAAAATTGTTGAATGCTAGCTCTTGGATTCAGTCAAAGGCTAAGATTAAAAGTGCACATAATATCAAATTCAGGACTCTTGTTGAGAAAATGTACTATATATGAATAAAAGAGAAAAAAGCATGAATTTTAATAATATTGTCTTTTAACTCAATCTGTATTTTAAAATAATTATAACATATCTGAATGTTAATAAAATCTTTGAATTATGATCTCTTTAAAAATTTTGTGATTAAAAATATTCTCTTTAAAATGAACTTTTCATCAGTGCACTCGTCATTGATAAAATTATAGGTCAAATATTTAGGGAATAATAATGCTTTCACCGAAATGAGTTTAAAAAAGTATATATGACAAAAAGAATTATCTTGTAGTGAATATATATTTTTTTAATCATGTAGTAAATTTTTTTAATCTTTCAATGGTGGTGTTTTATTGTTTATACTAATTTTCGTATAATTATCACTACAGAAGATTTTATGATGACTCAACAGTTGTATTGCCATGTCTTAAAGAGCTCATATTTTGCTCCTCCTTGGCGTGTAAGGCCATCTCCAATGGGTAACACCATTTTGGTGTAACACCAACACAAAAAATGTACCTTTTTCACACCAAATTACTATTTCATCTCCAACCCATTTACACCAAATTTTACACCAAAAAGAATATTCTTCTTTTTATTCTTTTAATCATCAAGAATTAATTCAATTAACACAATAAATATAATTATTAATGTAGATAATTAAGTCATAATTAATTTTATATCGATAAAAAAAATATAAAAAATAATTAAATTTACATTTAATTAACTAAATTACTACATTATGAAATTAAACATTATATTAAGATAGAAAAATGCAACAACAATAATAATATTCTAGTTATTCGAATTACTAAATTCATAATTAAACATTACATTAATATAGAAAAATACAATAACAATAATAATACTCTAATTATTTGAATTGCTAAATTCATAATTAAACATTACATTAATATAGAAAAATACAATAACAATAATAATACTCTACTTATTCGAATTACTAAATTCATCCCATAAATGATCAATTAGTGCATTTCAGAGTGCAATGTGAGCCTCTTTATCCTTGATTTGTTTGTGTCGAGCAAGAAATTCTTGAAATCTAGTATTCTCATCTACCCTCATATCAACGGTTGGTATTATATTTGCACATAATTCAAAATTTAAAGATAAGGATTCTCTCATATTCAATGTCATCCGTTGGATGGATTTCATTTATTTTCATCCATTAGATTTACTTTTACCCTATCTTATCATATCTACACATTATTCAAAATTTGAAGATAAGGATTCTCTCATATTCAATGTCATCCGTTGGATGGATTTCACTTATTTTCATCCATTAGATATGTTTCTTTTTCATCTATAAATACCATTGTAAACTTCACTCAAACATATCTCTTCAACCATTTATTCTATAAAATGGCTCCAACTCCAAGAAGTACTTCATACACCCATGAAGAAGATATACACTTATGTCATATATATCTTGATATTTCCCAAAACCCCATTGTTGGTATAAATCAATCTCGAGATGCATTTTGGTCTCGAGTTGAAATTGAATACAATAATTCTAAACCGGAGTTCGCCACTCAAGTTCGACCAAGGAGATCTTTGCAAAAACGAATGCAAAGTATTCTAGCTGCAGTTGGAAAGCTGAGAGGATGCGTTCGACAAATTGAAAATCAAAATCCAAGCGGTGCTTCCGAACAAGATATTGTAAGTTTATATTACATCTTTACTATTTTTATCTTACACTTATTTTATATCTAACATTTTAATTACATTATTTTGTAGCTAAATCGAGCGAAGGTGTTACTGGCACAAGATAAGAATTACAATAAAGGGTTCAAATTTGATCATGTATGGCCTATCCTTAAAGATATTGAAAAATTTGGAGATGATCATAGTATTGCAACACCATACTTTCAAAGGCAAAGTAGCGAATTTGTGTCATCACAATCAGATCATTCTAATCTCCAACATCAAGATCTCAACATCATCATCATTTTTACTAAATATAAATGATGAGCATATTGACAATCGTTCTACCCAACGACCCATTGGAGTAAAGAAGGCAAAAGGAAAAAGAAAAGTTGAAGATCAAAATTCACTAGTTATTGATACTATTAAAGAAGACAATCGACGACTTTATGAAATTCTTAAAAAAGGCAGTGAAGATAGGCAACAAAATTATCAAATTCAAATGATACGAGCCCAAAATGAGAAAAAAAAATTGGAGTTGGTCACATATCGTGAAGAAAACAAAATTTTACTTAAAGATTTAAATTCGATAAGTGATCCGAGCTTACGTCAATATTTTCAAGATGAACAAATTAAGATTTTGCAGAGAAGATCTCAGCAAGGCCAAGCATCTCAAAATACTTCTAATAATTTTGGCTAATATTTTGATGATATTGGAGGATCTAATAATGATCTCCAAGATTATTAAATAATTATTCTAATTTATGCTAGTAGTAGTAGTAGCTTTTTTAATTTGTGTTAATTTAATTTTGTATTTTTAATTTTGTAATGCTAGTAGTAGTAGTAGCTTTTTTAATTTGTGTTAATTTAATTTTGTATTTTTAATTTTGTATTGCTAGTAGTAGTAGTAGCGTTTTTAATTTGTGTTAATTTAATTTTGTATTTTTAATTTTGTAATATGTAATCTAGTAATTAATGTTATTGGCATTTAATTTTGTTAATTATTATTATTATTAATTTTTGTGTCGAATTTTTTTATTTAAAATATTATTATAATATTAAAAAATTAAAATAATAATAATAATAACACAAATAATAATAATAATTTAAAATATTATATAAAATAGGACATATATATAAATAAGAAAAAATAATAAGGATATTTGAGACTTTTTCACTGTGGCGAATGAATAGTATTGCATGTATTTGGTGCAATCTGTCATCTGTATGGTGCAATTATGGTGTTAATTGGAGATCGTTTCTGTAAAATGGTATAAAAGGTGATTTGGTGCAAATTTTGGTATTGCATTGGAGATGGCCTAAGGATTGCGCCGGTTAATTGTTTGCGGCTCATTCGGAATATTCATTTTGCATATTCACTACGATTAGAAAGAATCTTCCTGACGCGTAAGGATTGTTAAATTTACAATCTACGGCCAGCTAAACCATTTTACAGATATGACAATTAATAATAAAGAAACAGGACACAAAATATCAAAACGAAGTGTAAAAAAGGTAAAAAATAAAATTAAAAAAGAAAGAGTACCAATGTTAAATACAACCCTCACAAATAATGAAATCAATTCTAGACCGTTCATCAATCTAAAACCTAACAATTATTTTCTTTGATCTACATTGAAGATAGCAAGAGAGTGCGTGGAGAATGATTTGACACGGGCGTGCCTTCTCACTGGCTACTGGCTAGTGCAATTATTGTGAAAATCAAAATTATTCAACAACCCATCGCTGTGTGTAGACAAATTAGAGGTCGTCAAAATTAACCAATTTAAATTTAAAAGGTATTTACCATAAAAGACAGAGGGCCGGAACAAGTAATCGACAAGTGAAAATAAGACCTCATTTCTAGACGTTTCAAAACATGCTACTACCTGCTAGCACTAGCACAGACAAAATTATGTTCGGAATATAGCTTATCTCTTGCCATAATGGGTGATGATTTTAAGTCCATATTCATTTATTGGGTTCAATTAGATATGAAATACATGAGTTTGGGTTTAGAAAAATTAATTTAATTAGTAAGTAAATCGAATATGTGTTAATTCATTTAATAAACAAGTCCAATAAATGGGTGTGAACTCACTGATTCATTTATTAAGCTAGTTTATATTTGTGTCAGAATTATTCGTGTATGACACTCGTTTAAATAAATTAATCATTTAAGTTTATACTCTAAAATTTATAATTAATTACTTTAAAAACAAGGATAAAAAATTATAATAATGTGTCACATTATTCATTAATATGATTATTTTACAAATTATTCATGTTTATATATTCTTTCATAATAATTTCTTGTCTTTTATAAATATTATTATTGTGGACACTCGATTTAATCCAACGGTGAGTCCACAATAATTTCACTTCAGAACTTTACCCTCATTCTAATTAAATTTGCTTTGATTTGCAAATTTTTCCGCGCGATGCAGGTCTGGTGTTCTGGGTATTTACAATTTTCAAGCTACACATGTTTCGCTGAATCATCGGCCGCTTGCTTTTTGATTAAGCGTGATATCTATAAGGTCGATAGAATGGCTGGCATACCACCTCAGTTGTAAGGTCCAAGGGTCATACCGGGCTACGTTTAGCTTGGCCTGGCTGAACTTCAACCTAATTTTAAGGGCCAAGACTCGGGCTTGGCTCAATGTTGTAGAGCCTGGGTTGGGCTTAGATAAAACCTAGCCTCGGCCTCTGCCCTGATCTATAGACCAAGAGTCTGAAGGACCGAGCTCTATGTTTCGTTTGGAGGGCCCAGCCCCCCAGCCCTATTACCATCCTTGAATGTGCCCTCGGTGCTTTGTCATTTCCCCCCTAAACAATTAGGCCCTTTGCATTTTTCCTTTTTAAATCGCCTGATAAATAAGGGCAATGAAATGTTTGATTTAAACAGCCGAACAAATGAGGTCTGAGCCGTTTATTAAGTATCAATCAGAGGTTCATAATCACGTCAAGGCGGCACCATCAGGGCCATCCATTTGTGGTCAATGTAAGGCCAATCTAAGCTCTAGATGCGACGTCAATGCGCTAACAAAAAAAGGGTGATACATGGTGCGATCCTGTACGTCCAACCCACACGCGGTCATGCAAATCAACGGACCAAACAAGCCCGTGCCACTGTCCGGTTCCAAATGTCTTAAGAGACCAACTGCAGAATTAATGGGCTGGGCATTGGTTGTTGGGATTGTTAAAATAAAGTTAATGTAGTGAGGTGCATCTAGTAATTGCTTTGGAAAGGTCCAGTTGTTATCAATAATGAATTTACTTTGAAGGCCTTATAAAATGTCACATTTAAATGTTTCTCATGCATTAAATTCATAATCGTCTTACAAACATTTCTTATTGAAGAAAGCTCTAAAAATTTTAAAGTGACTTCTTTTTTTATGTCTGCCCTGCCGGTAATTAATTTTTCTCCCTACTTATATAAGCAGAATTCAAATTTCAAACATTTCATTTTTCATACAAAAGATTTTACTAGCTTATCTAGTTGGTATTCTAAATTCAATCATTTACATTACACTCCAATTTGTTTCGGGATCAATGACTTGTAAAACAGAAAATGAATGTATGTTCATAAAGTTGGCAATCTTGACGTGCATGAATGATAATCTTTAAGTTATTTTGGTGTATGGATAGCAGATTTTTCATACCACTTTACTTTATAATCTTTTGAGATTTTTTTTATATATGATTTATACTAGTTTCCATTAAAAGAATGAATAAAAAACAATTAATAGCACATTCAACTTTTATTCAAAACTTTTTATTTGTTTGAATGTTGCTCGATTAAAAAAATTCTATTACAAACATTTAATGTATAAAAGGAATAATTGTACAAATATTTCTTTTCAAATTGTCATTGTCGAGCAAATTACATTTATTTCGATTATAATCACTACAGATTATATATATATATTTGGTTAAACATAATTAAATGTCTTATTGATGTTTATGATGGTTTTATAAAAGCATAGTTATCACGATAATTTAATTTACTAAGGTTATATTTGCATTTAGGTATATCTATGGTGTAAAATTTAAATTTTAAAAAACTTAGTTTGTAGATTTAGACTCCGTTTGGTACAACTTTTCAAATATAACTTATTTAAGTAGAGCTTTTACTAAAGAAAAGTTTAGTTGTTTGGTTGTCAATAAGAGCTTTTATTAAAAATTTATGAAATTACTTTAATAGGTAAGTTTTTTAAAGTTATGTTATGAAAACAATAAATAAGATTGTTAAATAAGTAAAGGATATTTTAGATATTTTGACATTTAAAAAAAAAAATTCAACATCTACTCCCAAAATATCAAATTTTGAGCTTTTGTTCGTAGAGATAAAATAGTTTATTTAAGCTTCAAAAACTCTATTAGAAAAACAACCAAACAACAATAAAATTATGATAAAAGCTTATAGGATTAAATAAGCATCTATATCTATTAAATAAGTCATACCAAATAGACACTTAGTAAATAAATGAGTTTAACGAGTAATTTGGGATCAAATTAGGGCATCAGGCCACGCTTCAAATTAACTTGGGTTTAAAGAAAGAGAAAGCTGAAGGGGAGAGGGTGCTAAAATATATTTATACAAAATCAAAGTACAAATCTTGGAGCACCAATGGCCCGGGCTACAAGCGAGCAATGGCAAATGGCCTATCAGGGCCCCTAGTCTTTTACCGATGAGAGAATTACTTAAAAGGACATAAATATTCGTGTAAGTCAATTTTTTTTCTTTTTTATTTTAAAGACAAAAGGTCAGTAAAATTTAAAAATAAAAAATGATTTTTTAAACTTATTTAACAACTTTAAAATTCGAATTAAAAAAGGATTGGCTGTCAAAACAAAAATTAAACAACACTGGCCAAGGCTATGTACCTGGCACCGCAAAATTTAGTTTGCTTGCCGACTTATTTATTAGCAAGCAGCAGGGCGCCACGTGCTCTACAGTGAATAAGCTCAGGTTAGGTTAGAGAGGTCGGTGTTTCCCGGAACGAAAGGTTTGTTGGAAATCTCTCAAAAATTTAAATAATTTTTTCAAAAGAAAAATAAAATATGTCAATTTAAAAGTTAATATCTGGAAATGGAATGCTCCAATCGTACAATTAAAAATAAGCTAGAACACAGAGACCGACAAAGAATTTTTTTTTTTTTTTTTTTGGTAAGGAGATTAACAAAGATCTTAATTCAAGAAGAATCATTTTATTATTATTTTTTTTTTTAATGTTTTAGAAAAGGGAAAAGAGGGCAGCAACTAGTTTATAACCGATGTAACTTACATCAATCCATAAATAATTTCTTATGACCTTTTATTTGTTTGATTGATAACAATTTGGTCATATAAAAAACTATTTATGAGTTTTTTTTTTTTTTGACATACTACATTGAGCTCTATTGATATTTACAATCCGCAATCATGGGACATATCCGGATAATTCTATTCCAGCACCGCCCGTATATATTTTAACCCTCACATTATTTGGAGGGAGATTGATTCTACCCCGATATGGGGAGCCAGCTACCCCATTAATATTAGGGCCAGCTTTAAAGATTTTGAGGTCTCAGGTGAAATTTTCTTTTAGGCCTTCTTTTATTCTGCGATTTCTATACTAAACAAAATATAAAAAAGCTCAAAATTGATTTTATTTTTAATTCATGAACTTTAATAATAATAAAACAGATCCTAAAAATTTCAAAGATAAAATCTAAAAAAAAGTAGTCAAGAAAACATCTTCTTTTACTTCCATTTGAACTATTATTGAAGCAAATAAATATATAAGAATAATATTATTTTTAAATAGAATATTTAGAATGGTAGCACATAAAAAGTTGAAATGATGAATTGATAATCAGATAGTAATTATAGATTTTATATTTCAAGAAACTAATTTTTTCTTTTTTATAATGGACTGATGAATAGAATAATTTTCTTTGTAAAGAGGAGCGCAAGAAATTTTTTTATCTTTTGACTTTTGAGATATAAGGTTTTCAATACAAATTAAAAGGAATACTAAAAGTAAAAGATTCTAAAGTTAAATGATTAAGTTTTTTTAGAAAATTGAAAAGGTAAGGAATTGATTTATTTTTTTGGGGAAGGACTGATGATGAATGAAATAATGGTAAGATAATATTAATAATTATATCAATTAACACTACAGTTACCAAATATTTTTTTATAAAAATAATTCTTTACAAAAAATTATTAATCGTAAAATAATTATTAATTAGAGAGATGTTTAATAGATTGTCCTACAAAAAGTAATTCAAAAAATATCTTTATTAATTAGAGAATTATTAAAAAAATAAGACTTTTCCACAATATAGAGTTTTAGACAACTGCCTTTTCTACATATAATTAAAGCCACCCTGGTTGATATAAGTTACATATGTTATAATTTTGAAAAGAGTTTATGTCAACGATAATGATATCTCTGAACCCATCAAATTAGGCATTGACTAAGCTAAAGATTACGAGCTAGCTATTTAATTTTCAGAACTATTCTGAAAATAAACAATTAAGCAAGCTCTAGAAAACTCGAAATTAAATTTAGCATATTAATAAATATAATTCGTTGAAGGTGGAATCAAGCATGTTTAGATATACTGTTGTGCTTCTCTCTTATCTAGTTACTCAAGCCACCATTACAAAACGAATCCTTATGTAGAGTTAAAAGATTATGGAGAATAAAGATTCTTTTTACAAATTTACTTTGATTTGTGATTTAATTAAAATATGGACTGTTGGAGTGGAGTATCTTAATTGTTAATTCAAGGGTTATATTTTATCTATTTAAAATTTGATTCATAATTTATATATGGAAAAGAAAACATATTAATCATCCCAAGATACCAATTTAATCTAAGATTTTAAATTTTATTAAAGTGCAAAAAAATTATAATCATATATTATAATACTGCAATAGTATAAAAATATTATACTAATACACCATGTGATGTTAATATGTTGTAACTTTACCATCATAGTTGGATAATTTTTAAACCATCCTAATCTATATTCATGGAAATTATAGCACCTTTTGTCATCAAAAGAAAAAAGAAGAAATAAAAGGATTACTCCATCTCCATTATCTGTTCATCTTCTCTAGACCTTGAAAACAACTTTCAATTTATAGCATTAATCGCAAGTGAAATTAGTCATAAATTCCCATTTGTAAGAATAACCGTCTGCGATTTTCACCTTTTAGTTAAAAAACTGGCCGTGCAATGAGGCAGGCATTGGGACCATACGTACTCGGCTCCAAGGAGACATTCATTATTGTTCTAAAACTGATATGGCCGGTGTTCATTAATGTCAATGAAACAATGGACCACCCCATCGCTTGCCTTACATATATCACAATTTTGTATGGAGATTTCCAATTTCTTCCTTAATGCAGTCAATATATATCATTTATTTTTTTATTATTTTTATAATAATTAATAATTTCCTTGACATAATAAGTTTATAATATTACTTTTATTTTTAAATACATATTTATTTATATTTATTATATATAAAATAAATCACATGAATGAAATTTAAAATAAAAAATTAAGTATTAAAAATCAAAAATATATGTTTTGATGTGAAAAGATTAATTATAAAAAAATTTATTGTACTTTTTACATTTAATTTTAAAAACATTATAAAACTATTTATTATAAGAAAATATTTACAAAATTAAAAAGTACAAGAAAAAATTTTATTATTAATTTTTTTATTCATATAAAAAAAATATTTCTTATCTTTAATACTTAATTTTTTATTTTAATTCTTTATATGATTTAATTAATCTATAATAAATATAAATAAAAGTATATTTAAAAACAAAGAGTTATTGACTATTATAAAAATAATAAAGAATAAATAAAATATATTAACTACAGTAGAAAAAAATTAATAATCTCTCACTTTATAATTCTGAATGGTCTAAATTTCATTATTAAGATCCTCTTTAGTATTGAGCTATGGTAGTTTTTAAATTAAAATTAAATTATAATTATAAAATTAAATTAAAAAAATATAAAAAATATAATTTTTAAATAAAAAATTTAATAAAATTAATAAAGATATAATAAATTTTTTAATATAAAATTAAATCAACTTTAACTTTCAAATTATAATAGTCAACAATTTAACTTTAACTTTCAAATTATAATAGTCAACAATTTAACCCTAGACTGTTGTGCGAAACGACGATTAGAGAAAATAACAAATAAAGGAGCGAAAGAGAACGATACAAAAAATTTACTTAGCTCGGAAATTACCTACGTCCACAGGAGGGAAAATTCAAATTTCCACTGTTATGACAAAGGTTCAATACAACTCTCTCGACCTGACTTCCCAAATTCCCAATACATCCTCTCTAAATTTACAAGTATCAAGAAAAAAATACTCAAATTATTCAATTCCTCATATAGGAATTGAACTTCACATATGCTTACCGGAAGCTCTTAACTAATGCTTATAGGAAGATCGCAATTGTTTTTCTTCGATACTCAAACAAATGGAGTTGTAGGCTATTTATAGCCAATTTGCAAACAATAGCCACATTATTTTAGTCCAAAAAGGGTTACCTAAGTTGGCCTTTTCCTTTACCAAAATGTTCCGCCAGCAATTATTTAATGGCACCTAATTTGGCCACTATAAATTGTTGGCTTACTTTACCTAATTGCTCCACTAACAAATGTTAATAGCTAAATGAAAGCCAATCATAACTACAACCTCAATTTTAATCAGTTCAAATTGTGGAGTCTAGATATATATATATATTAAAGAACTACATTAAGGATGACTAAGATGCTATTTCCTGTCGCAAAGTAATACTTAATTTCTTGTTCGATTAGGACGCTAGTTGTAATACATTTTGAACCAAACCATTATATTTAATTCCTTTTTCGGTCAAATATTATCCGATAATATTGTCGTTTATTCCACATAAAAAATATGTTATTCATCTCCGAATTGAAGTGGAAGCAAGAACTCAAAAGTTCATGTGATTGAGATACTTTAAACTGTGGATAAGTCGCTAAAATGAACACAAGGCAAGATTTCATTTAATTAACAGAATAGACACAAACTGACGATGACATGAAAAGCAAAGACAATAAGACGCAACATGAAACGAGGGCGCGAACGAGACTCGCAGTACAAAGTAGAGAGAGAGAGACACACACACATGATTCGGACACAAAAATGTCCTTATTATTATACATTTATTCTACTCCATCAACTTAAATCTGAAAATCAACGGCCCAGATTCCTGTTCACCTGACCCTGAAACACAATAAAACAAAGGTGAGTGAAAAAAGAAAAATTGAAAAAGAAAAACAAATAATGATGTGGAGATTTAATTGAAGTTGAAGACATACTTAGAGCAGTCAGTGGAGGTACTGATCTTGTAAGGAATGCTGACTCCACAAGCTCTTGGAAGGCTAGCAGCATTATTAGGGTTGAGGCCAGAGACTACTCCAGCGGCTTGCTTCAAGCAGTTGCATGCAGTTTGGCGGTCAGGTGTGGTTCTGGCGGCGGCGTTGAGAGACCTGACGCCGTTGCAGCATGTCAAAGGTGGGGCGCCACCTGCTCTTAAGTAACCGATGCATGGTGCCAATGAGGAACTCACCTGCCCACATGTTAGGGCCTGAACACTCAGAGGACCAGTGACCAACATGCACAGAACCAAAGCCGAAACAAGCTTGAGAGCAGCCATTTGAGATTTTTCCTGAGATAATTTTTTTTTTTCTTTTTCCCTTTGTTTATTGCTAGCTGGTTGATTTGTGCTGTGTTTGGAAGCTTGAGTTGAGTGAGTGATAGCGTCAGGAGGGTTAGGGTTTATATAGAAGCTTTAACGAGAGACTACTGTCGTGGGTGGTTGGTTGTTGAAAAAATTCAATGTCGCATTTGAGGCCTTTCTCTTTCCTGTTCGACCGGTGCGAGTTTCAACGACATTATTGGACTTTTTGATCATCACATCCTGGACGTTGAAAGCTTTTAATTAACGTGGGAATTAGATATGCATGAATGGCTCTACAATTTGTATTATTCTTTTCTAAGAAAATGCATGTTAAAAAGAAGGCTGATGAAAATTCATATAGTAGCTAGGTTTGATTTCATAAACATACAGTCCAAAAATCATGTGATGGGGAGTCGGAGCTGACTGGTTTACGTATACACTATAGCGAAAGCAAAGAATGTCTTTTGTTTGCAATATTATGAACAAGTCTATTGTCCTTCAAGAACTGAAATTATAATATTAACATAAGATAACTTTTCTGTCCTTTTACAATATTCAATCAAATCACGGGGCAGCATGCAAAGTTAGAAATATTATCAAAGGAGACAGATAAATTGGTATTCAGTCAGTAATATCTCGTCATATATATATACATGCACGCAAATTCGTTTGGAAATAATTAACCATCACAATGGTAAGAATGAAAAATAAACTTCGAATATATGATATGATTATTTATTGCATATTTTCATTTAGATCATTCCACATGAATCTCACTATCAAGTAAAGATTAGGTAATGGATAAGGACATAGATGAAAATTAAATGATCCAACTCTTCGGCTTAATTGAGAGTGCCATTTTAGTAGATACTCATGAGCTCAACTCATAATTAAACTAATTAGTTGAGAGTTTCAAATTTATATTCTTAGCTTAATAATTTATCTCAATTATTGTTGAATATTTCTTTAGTCTGGTTCTTGTAGGTAAAAGCCTAAAAGGAATAGTGTTAGACTGGCAAACGAGTGAGTTTAACTCGAATATCATGTAAAATAACTCGCGAGTTGAATTTATTCTAGAAAATAGCTCAAAAATTAAAAATTAAAAATTTAAATTTTATTGTTAGTACAGTAACTATATATATGTTCCTTTTGAATTTTTTACCAAGAGCAAATTCTGTGTGCAAACTTGCTTTTAAAATTGTGAGGTGAAACTGTAGAGGGATGGGACGGAACATGCACAGCTAAGTTTTCGGCAGCTTGCACGTAATTGCTGGATCATAAATGTGCTCCCTCACAAATTTATGACTTGAACAAAATTTTACGAGGTGCATACACGTGTCTTATAATATTATTGCATAGTTGTGTTAAGTCGGTAGAAGTTAAAAAATTAATTTGTAATTTTTGCAACTCCTACTTTGGAAAAAATCAGAAAAACAGAAAAATAATATTAAAAATTGTCACTTCCACTCGGGCAAAAAGGGGCGAGACAGAAAAATTAATTATTTTCTTTAGTGCAATTCCCATGGCCCATAATTTTGTGGCACCTTTATTTTTTATTTAATTGTATGTTTTATTTTTAACAATTATATATTAACCCAAAAAAAATGAATCTCCCACGAGTTCTTTATTTAAAATAATAAAAAAACAACAATCCTGTTCATTTCTTACCGTACTTGCTGTAACTTTAATCTTCTTTCGGTTCAATGTTTTGAATAAGCACGTCTGTCAGCCTGTGTAGTCTTTGAAATCTGGATCAGGATCCTCTCCTGATCTGATCATAATCTGATCAAATAATTCATTTATTGATTGGTAGTTAATAAATAAAAAAATAAAAGAAGTTGAATCTTATCCATACACTATCACTCAAATACACATGTCATGAGATCTTAAAAAACTCAGATGAAATCATATCAGGAGAGGATCTTTTTACTTGAAATCTGAAGAGTACCGACAAGAAGCACAGTATCCCAGGTAGCCACCGACGGGGATGAGAAATTTTTAACAAGTGCATGCATGTGGACACTTGGCAGCAATCTGATGGAGTTGGTCAGATCTTGCACATGAAAATCTTGTCAAATTAATTGTAATAATTCACTGTGCCTGAGCATGGGAATAGAATGGGACTTTGTCAACACTTGGTGCCTAACTGGCTGAGGCCCGAGGCTGAGTGCCCGAGGGCTGAGGCCGAAGAACATTGATTTGGATGGCTTTTTTATTGCCCCCTTTTAGTAAAATAAAATAAATTGTTTGAAAAATATTAATTACACACATTTAAATTAAACATTTCTCTGAAAAATTGCCTTCTAATCTCAACCACTCATGTATTTGTGTAGGTTACTGTATTGAAATGAAATGAAACATAATAAATTGCATCAGTACAATCAAATAAATTTTCACGCATTAAATATGTTATAGACATATATGTAAAACCAAATATTCGTGAACTAAAAACAAGCAAAAGAGAATCGAAAATCTAGTAGTTTGTCACTTCTGATTTAATTTAGGGATGGTACAAGTTCGGGTCGCCAACAAAATACGAGTAAAGGTAAATAGAAAATGTAGTAGTTTGTCGCTTGTGATTTAATTTAGGGGTAGTATAAGTTCAGGTTGGGCGTGCCTTTTGCACCCCTAGCGATTCGGCTCGCGGCCTGGCTCAGGCCCGCATGCCTATGCTATTAAAATTAATAGGGTAATTATCAGTCATATACCCTTAAGTGTCACCGGTATCAAACGTACTACAACACTTTTCACTTGTATCACTCGTATACCCTAAGTTGACAAAACACTTCGTCATTCACCATTCCGTTAATCACTGCTCAACGACATCATAAGGGTAATTTAGTCTTTTTAAACTTTGATTAAATAAACGACATGTCATTCCATTTACCTAGTAAACAATGACATGTCATATAATATATATTGATAAAAATGACATGTCATCCAATTTATCTAATAATTGTTAATAATTACTTTAAAAAAATACTTTACAACCGAATCTACTCCTCTAAAATTTAACCTAAATTTTTGAAGATCTACTCCTCCAAGCTCCAACTAAAATTTTTTATGATATAATATGTATAATTGTAAATAATATCTTGTTAACAAAATTTTTATGGTATAATATGGATATTTTTATAGATAATTATTAATAATATGTACCATTAATAATTTATATTTTTTAATAAAAAATATATTGTTAATAACAAAATTTAAAAAAATTGTGTATTGAAAATTTATGTTAATTTTTAAGGTACATTTATCTTTTTACTTTATTTTGAGTTTTAAGGGCAAAATAGTCAATTTATCATAATTCTATTAACTTTCTAACGGCAATTAACGGAATAGTGACTAAGTGTTTTGTCATTAGGGTATCTGAGTGATATAAGTGAAAAGTGTTGTAGTTTGATCACACGGTGGATAATTTCCCAAATTAATATTATTTTTTGTCACTTTATAACATGTCTTAGTGTCACTAATTTAAGCTTTTCTAGATATAAATGATGACACTTAAGCAGAAAAATTAGAAATAAGTAATTTATAGAAATTAACTTAAGATACTAATTAGTAACAAATAATTTTGTTAATGGGCCACCAATATTACAAGTGCCTGTAATTTCACGATGAATGAGCAGTTGGGCTAGGTTGAAAGGAATTATCAATTTTTTGGGGGCGGTGTATATGGTAATTAGTATCGGTATGTACCAAAAAAATAATATTTTTTAATTTTATGTCCAAGGCTCCGGGCCGGGCTGCGTAGTATTTGTTCACAGGCCGGGTTGGGCCCACTCACAATCCTGCTGACCGGCTCGAAAATGTCGAAAATGAAAAAAAAAAAAAAATTAATTAGCTAAAAGGTATTGTTAGAGCCATACTCTGTTCCATCACAGATTTGTGGATCATTTAAAAAATCAAAATCTACTTTAATATTTATGGGCTAGCTTCTTTTAATTATATAACCATAAGCAATTGGAATTGGGACTTGAGTGTAATTTACTGGGGAGTAAGTGAAAATTATTGGAGGGCTGGAGTATAATTTTAGACTGCAATTTCATTATTATTTTTTCTTTTTTCTTCATTACAAAATAGAGATCAAAGTCCACGATGGACCCGATCCTAAGGGCCCTCTAGGGCTCCACCCTACCGGCCAACGCAATCACTCGCGCCTATACCAATCAGTTTGTCATGAATTAATTATAGTGTCTCAAACTACTTTGAAGGTTTTTATTTTTACTTTTTTTATTATTAAATGTGTAATATTACATTTGTCAATGAGATAATCTAACCTCGACCAATAACAATTCTTCAGCTAAGTATTTTGATAAAAGTACATTTTACCGATCAATACTATAGGATTAAAAACCGATTGGTATAGGCATTGAATTAGAGGATTGGGAATTGTCTTTATAATAATTAGATTTGGAATAGGAATTATTTTTGCAGTATGACTAGGAATTTGCTGTACACTCTCCATGACTTTAGAACATGACGCTTATTGAATCGAGATTCTCTCATGATGTAAAATGATATAGAGGTGCTGTCAACATAAAATAAGAGAGAATTTATAATATAATACCACAAAATAATTATAATTCATTACTCAAAACACAGATCACGTTTACATATATAATATGACATAAAAAGCAAAGATACAGCATGACATGAGAGTGAGACTCGCACAAGTGGAGACTCATTCGGACAAAGAAATTAACATAGATATTCTTTATTTATTTATTCTTCTCAGTCAATCATGCTTGGAAAGTCACAAAGCTCAAACTCAACTTCACCTGACCCTGCATCACAGAAACATGAAAAACAAAATTCTAATTAAGAATTACATAATCAACAATCAGAAATTGAGAAAAACAAAAACAAAAAGAATTAAAGAGGGTGGAGTAATTGATTAACATACCTAGAGCAGTCAGTGGTGGGGCTGATCCTGTAAGGAATTCTGACTCCGCACCGACCAGGAAGGCCAGCGGCAATATTAGGGTTGATGCCGCGGATTGTTCCATAAGCTTGTTTCAAGCAGTTGCATGCAGCTTGGCGCTCAGGGGTGGTTCTGGCTGCGGCGTTGAGAGACCTGACGCCGTTGCAGCATGGCGGTGAAGGACCACGCCCTCCAGCTCTCAAGTAAGGGATGCATGCAGCCAAGGAGCTTGTCACCTGCCCGCACGTTATGGCATTAGTCACTGGGGCAGTCACCAGAATGCACAAAAGCAAAGCACAAACAAGCTTGAGAGCAGCCATGAGGATTCTCAGGGAGGCTTTTTGCTTGGTTGTAGTCAGTTATTAGGTTCTGTTTACAAGCTTGAGTGAGTGAAACTGCGAACAGGGTTAGGGTTTATATAGAATTTTTGAACAACGCGAACAAGAAAGAGGGAAGAGGAAAGTGAGTTCGGGGTTGGTTGTTAGTTGAGAAAATTTAATTAATGATCCGATGTTTTGTTCTTTCGTACTTAGTCCTCGATGTGTGTTTGAGTTTCGATAGTTTTACTGGACTACAAGTTGATCCTCGCATCGTCGAAGTTGGACGCTATTATTAATTAATGAAAAAGAAATTCGACATACGCTTGCATGACCCTGCAATTCTTATTTACTATTTCTTAGGAAAAAGGAAAAATAATAAGCGGCAAAAGAAAAAAAAATCTAAAAATATGATGCACATATTCCAGTGATCATGTGATGGGATGTTGACGGGTTTACCTATACTACACCGATTGCAAAAAAATATGCCTACATTACTCATTAAATATTCGAACGGATGCACTTGCAAAAGTAGGAATTTGAGGATCGAATAGAGAGAGTAGCCGATGGAACAGTGCTGGGACCAAGATTTTGGCTCCATTTGGCATTTGCTATTACAGTACTGTTGTGGGATCGTGGCATGTGGAATGGAAGTGTTAGATGTCGAAGGAAAATGCGATGGGTATTCGGTAGACATCACTGGTTCTCAAGTGAAAATCATTGAAAATGTTAAAGAGATAAACAGTTGCTAAAAATAATGATAAATTATTACCGAGATACTGTGTTTATTGGCATCGATTTAACGTTGTTTTTGTCAGAATATATCTTTCTTTTTTCTTCTCTTCAAAATACCATTGCTCTCATTTATATTTTCAGAAATTATTGTTTATATAATAAATAATTGCGGAGAATAAACCATCTATATTGTCAAAGTCAAACTGCAGGTGTTCGTCATAATTTTGATAGGTTGGCTTTGTGATATTAACCGTCAAAATCCTGAAACAAAATGGAGCGCTAATGGTAAAACTCACAGTGGTGTAGCCAAAAGATCAAATCGGTGGAAGCAAAATTTGTGACTGACCGAATGAAGAATTTTACAACCTTTTTTGACCTCTTTTATAAGTTTATTAGTATTTCTCTTTATATGTCTTGAGAAATTAAAGTTTTAAGAGAAAGTAGTCGAATTGTAAAGATTTAAGGACAGATATATAGTTTTAGATTTTGTTTTGTTTTCTAATAATAGATTTAATTTTAGTTAGTATTTAATATTAAGTTGCACAATTGAACTAAATCCGATCGAATTTGAAATTAGATTTTAGGGCTCGATGCAATAGATTCAATTGGATTTTTTCCATCTAGTTACTGAACACTAATTATGCAACTAGACTAATAAATTATTAATGAATGAGAACCGTCTCTGACTTTAAAATAAATTTTTAACTTGAATTTGATGTTATTTAATTAATTCCAATGGGAGTAAATTTATAATTTGACTAACTAGCTAGATTGATTATGTCATCTAAAATTTTTGGACCATCCGCTTATCCTTTGGTGGGTCCATTACTTTGAGCTCATAATTGAGATCTCAATTGATGAAGATGTGATTTTTTTTTTTAATGTATGTATTACAATCATAATTCTGCTGATATTTTATAATCAGATGTTAGTGGAATTACGGTATTGCTACAAATGCAATTACGAGCCTCTTAAATTAACAAGAAGCGGAAATTCATCGCCATTGAGGAGAAATCTGAGTCAAGCGATCTTTGGCTGACTCGTCAGCCACAATTATTGGTAGCATGAATCTAAATAAATAACATTGATGAAGATGTGATTTAATGAGCTGGAATCAAGCACGTATTATCAAAGTACATTTCTAACCATGAGTGACCTCGATGAGAATTTGCGTGGGAGAAGTAACGGGAAATGGTCAGTCGAAATTTTCGGCATCAGAATTTGCATGCCATTGCATGGAAATTAAACGCCACGTGACAACTTTTGACATAGATTAAGATTACACATGGGGCACACTCGTTTTTTAGGTAGCTAGGTCATCAATAGAGCAAAGTTGGGTAGAGGCAACTCTTCAATAATTGCCTCTTCCGTCTATTCCAGGTAAAAATCAAGGAAAAATATTTAAATGAGAAAAACAAATCATTCATTCATTCATTTCAGTAATTAAAGGAAAAAAAAAAACATTATATTTATATCTTGTGGTATTTACTGCCTTGGCAAACACTATAGGGCATCCTCTTATTAGGATTGAAATCCATAAGTGTACCATATTGATTATCGCGTCAACGTCATTCTCTCCCACCTGCTCATTAATAATAATAAATGCAATGTCGACCGTCCAAATATTTTCGTCTTTTGGCTCCAATGAATCTCTTCGCTGCTAGGATTTTGGTTCGGTGGTAGCTTGTGTCTTCAATTTTGTGGGGCACAATTCTGAGTTCCCATCAAAATTTAAATATATCTTTTCTCAAGTAACCACTAACTAGTGGGAGTATGAAAGTTGTAATCATTTTAAAAAAGGGAAGAAAACTCTGGCACCTTGGTGATATAAATCAAATAAATCCAACTCCCAATGACCTATGAGTATTTTCAAAAAATTTTATTAATTTTATTAATTAAATATTTATTTACTTATTTATTTATTTACTTATTTATTTAATAAAAAAGAAAATAAAAAAATATTATTATCCAATAAACTATTTAAATAGAAATAAATTAATAATATTTTAATTAAATAAATATTTTTTCAAAAGAAAAATAAATTGTAATTAAAACACTTATCTCTCCAATAAAAAGTAAGAGCATATCTAAAAAACTCTTCAAATAAAATTTTATTACTTATTTAAAGAGCCACATCAACTTTGAAGATCCACATCAATATTTAAGTACCTATTTCGTATGACTTATTTAATTGTTATAAAGTATTTATTTAATCACATAAGCTCTTATTATAATTTTTATTGTTGTTTGGTTGTCTTTTAATATAGTTTTTTTTTTAAGTTTAAATAAATTATTTTACCTTTACTAGTAAAAGTTTAAATTTTAGACTTTTGAGAGTAAAGGTTGAAAAGTTTTTTTAAATATTAAATATCTAAAATATCATTAACTTATTTGACAATCTTATTTTATTATTTTCATAACATAACTTAAAAAAACTTACTTATTAAAGTACTTTCATATATTTTTAAGAAAAACTCTTATTGACAACTAAACTACTAAAAATTTTTTAGGTAAAATCTCTATTTGTAAAAGCTCTATTGCCAAAAACTTTACTTAAAAAGCTGTACTAAACAAAGCCTTGCTCCAAAAGACAGTCCAATTAAGATTCTTCAAATAAGAAATTATTATCTGTCTTAATTTTGTACAATTACTTTTTCCATTACTTTTTGTTGGAGAGACAGAGAGAAATACTTTAATTACTAGTTATTTTTATTTAAAAAATATTTATTTGATTAAAATAATATTAACTTATTTCTATTTGAAGAGTCTTTTAGGGAATAACATATTTTTTCATTCTCCTATTTGTCATATAAGTAACCAAAAAAAATTTGAAGAGTAAAATTAATAGAGTCTTTTAGAGATGTTTTAATAAAATAAAAATTAAAGAAAGAGAAAGTTACTCTATAAAATTAAAGAGAGATAATTATTTTTATTTAAAAAATCTTAATTAGAGTATCTTTTAACATTTTAAATACTATGTGATTTTTTAAATAAATAATAAAATATTATTTAAAAAACCTTTTGCAGATATTCTAATAAAAAAATTAAAGTCGAGTTTCTACATTTATTAGCTAAAATATATCAATTATATGTCAATTCATTATTAATTAAAAATAACAAAAAATCAACGATAGTTTGAATGTTTCAAGTTTTTTTCCGCCTGACGCAAAAACGGAAACTAGAGAAGTTTGCAGGTGACACTGCAACGTGGCAGAAATCTGATGGAGTTGGTCAGATTTCGTACGTGGAGGTCTCTTGACATTAATTATAGTAATATCACCTCATGTCCGCGGGGAATGGTTGGGACATGGAGGTCCACATTTGCTGTCCGTCCCTCGAAATCGTGAACACCGTACCGTGACAATCAAGTGGCCCATTATCGGTGCCGCATCTTTATGGGAGTACTGATATTTAAACCCCTTTTAAGGGTCGGTCATCACATTTTAATTTATTCTATCCATTTTCAAAATCACTCTTATTTAAAAAATAAAAAATAATATAGAGCCCCTTTTTTTGTTTTTTTTTTTACCTTTCTCCTATCCCGTCTCCCTCTCTCAATCTAGTAGATTATCAAATTTCTTAATATGTAAGTATGTTGATTTTAAAAAAAAAAAGTTGAAATTTTTTAATAGATTAAGGGATTAATATCAAATACGAAAAAGAATCAATTTGATATTGTTGAGCCTAAATCATTCAAAGCCAAGAAGAAAGAATGAAAGGATATATATCAAATAACAAACAGAGGAAATAAAAAACAATTAAAAAAAACTCACACACCCTCCTTATTGAAAGCGATAGTAATTTGTTTATTGAGGCATTCACCATCATGGAAACTCTTTATTATCGTTTCCAATTTTCAAAGGTGAATTATTGAAGGTTTCTGAAGGTCAAATATCTCCAGCTTCTGTCGAATATGCAACCCTACAAAATGAAAAAATGATTCGAGAAGAAGATGAGCAGCACATCAAAACAGTGTCATTATGTGAATGTGAAGTACATCAATTGAAAAGCGTGTAAGATCGCCATGACCCATTATCTTCTTGAAACTCTAACCTAACCCAGTTATGATCCCAAAATATTTATATGTGGGGGGGGGGGGGGGGGAAGAAGCGCGCCAGCCCAATTAAATTAATAGTGCACGGTTTGGTCCAGGGGACGTTGTATGTGGCAATTTATGATTGAAAGCTGGCCCCATTTACGGTTTGTCACTGCGCCGCACACTGAATTAATCCTTTAAAATACAATACAAATCAAGAGAGTGATACGGAAGACCCCCCAGTAATTTTCTAAGCAGCCTCCGACCCCTGCAAATGTACAGGTTGGGCAAGAGTGACTTCAGTGAGTCCATATCCGTTTCAGATTCGTTGAACAGGGGGCCGGTTAGCATCCCCCTATGCTCTTGATAAAACTCCCTCGCGTACAATTACAGTAATAACCTTGCCATTCAATTACTTCCTTTAAAAAAAAAAAAAAAGTTTCCATGCAATTACACCCCTTATGCATTTTTCCCTTTTATCATCGTGTTTTTTTTTTTTTTACATTAGTTTTAAAATATTATATTTACATTAGAGTAAATGTAAACTAAAACAAAACTTGAACAAAATCTAATTTTGTGTATAATATTAAGATAGGCACATTGCATTTGAAAATGTTAATTAGGGGGATCTAAATAAAATAATCACCTTGGAATTTTTTAATGGTTGTAGAAGTTATTATCACAATACAAGGACAGTTGTATTTATTGTACAAATTTGGATCAAATATCTCCCCCAACTTTTCCCATAAAATAATCTTTGTTGTCACCGAGCTATCCATAAAAATTAACAAAAGTAACGTAAAGAGAACAACTTTATAAGGATATCGTATTTTCATTAAATTTGAAAGTTTCGAATTACATTACTACATAGTTGGTTACCTTTTTTTATTCCAAATCAACAATATTTTAATTCTTTATTTCATTATGAATATTAACACTTGACTTTTTTATTTGTGTTAGGTGGGGTGTGAGGAAAAGAAAAACAAAATCTTAAAAACTAGAACAAATAATTAGGCAATAATTTAAGGAATTGAGGTTGTTCATTCTACATTCTAATTGGATCTAGAGTGATTTTCATTAATTTTTTTTCTTTTACATTAATTATTTTAACCGCCAAGTACTGATTATTTTAACCGCCAAGTACTGCTGTTTATTCTACTGCGTCTGTGAGAAGATGCTTGTACTGCCTAGAACATATTTTCTAATTAATTTTTCTTGTGAATATGTTGAATAATCTCTAAGGACTATACCCTTTTTCATTGTACTTTTAATAGTTTTTCTTCAACAAATATTATATGTATTCATTGAAAAAGAAAATTAAAAATTAGATAATAACTAATAAGATTAGTGAAGTCAAATTGTAGATCAATTCTTATGATAAAACAATAACTAAAAAATTATATAGTCATAGTTTTCTTGATTATATTTAACTTACTAATATATTAGAACTTTTATATCTCTTTCTTTCTAACTTCCCCATTTGGTGAACTGTAAAAATGGTATGTTTTTCCTCCTTTCCTCTCTTTCTTTTTTCACTCACAAAGAGTTCATAGGTGTTAATTAATTAATTTGTTTTGTCTGCATGAGAATTAATAATATTACATACATGTATAGTGAAATAATTGTTTGTTCATAATTATTTTTACATTTTTGTTAAGAGCCAATAGTCAAATTAATGATTTTGAATTCAAACATTCAGAAGGTTGTTACTTAAAGTAATAAACTTGGTTTCAGTGTAAATTTTTTTGTGTTCTAAGATTTCCTAGAAATGCTTGCAAATGGAACGCATTAATTTTTATGTTTACTTTATCGAATTTCATAAAATTCAATTCAAACAAAAAATTGAAGGTTAGAAAAACAGATTTGATAATTTCATAATATTATCATTTTATCATTTAAAAGATATATACCACATCAATTAGGACTAAATACTAGAATCATTAGCATTATTCCAATCACATATACAAAATTTATCACTCTAATAGTCAAGTACATTGTATAATGCATTTAGTTAAGCCTTTTGTATCTGTTTATTCCACAAAACACCAAATATCCAAATAGATACTAAATCCTCTGTGTCAAATATGACTAGTTCATATTCAGAAAAGACTCGCCTCTTTTAATTATACTCCTGCAAGTGAATTATATATCAATTAAATAAAACTACACCAGAGATTAATTGGTCTATAAATACAAACACTAACTAAAACATGTGTCTACTAATAATTCTTAAACGGGTCTAAGCTTTCAAAGCATGCATTGAAAAATTAAAGTGACAATCTTCAATATCTCCATATGTAAATGGCATAAATTAGACAACCAAAGACCATTCCAAAATTTTTCTTTCTTACCTTATGCTTTTTTGAAAACAAGTAGATAGCAACAATTGTAAAGACAAGTGAGCTGCAATATATTGAAACAAAGTAATCTAGTGTTAATGAAAATAAGAACACTAAGTTTTTATGATAATGAAATCAAGTAAACTTATTAGATAAGGATAAACAAATAGAACACATTGACAAATTGGCATCAAATTCAATAAATCTAGAGAAATTGAGACACTACAATTTAATTACATACACAATGATTTTTAAATAATTAATCCACACATTGTTTTATTCTTCAAACATTTTTAAACACAAGAGCCAACATTTTCACTATTATAAATAAATGCCATAGCAATTTGAACTTGGTGATCAACATTTTAATTGATTTGCAGCGGTTCACTATTAATTAGGCTTGATCATCAATAGCTAGCATTAATCGTAAAAGTATTTGTTTACTTTGCAATCTAAAGATACACTTCATACTTTATATATGTCAATTATATATTTGCATCATCAACATTAACATTATAAAATAATCTATGCAATAGGATGCTGTTGGAGTATTTTATTTTTATCACAAAATATATTAAAATTATATTAGGTAGAGAACAAATCTAACACTTTCTAAAGACTAATATACAATAGCTTCTACAAAATTATGAAACATCTGTACTAACATACCAAAATAAAATTATATATAGCTTAATTAGATTCAATAATCAAACTTCAAACATGCCATACTCTAAAGAAATTAAAGCATGTTAGTATGCCTAATGTGTTTTATATATTTAACTAAATGTTTGATAAGAATTTGTGATTGTTAACAGCCAACTATGGTTTCTTTAGCATGTTAATCAACAAAACAAGACAAGCAAATTTACTGTCTGCCCTAAAACTAACTCAACTGAGCAAAACCACAATCAATTACATTTACCAACTCAACTCCTCACTTCCCCAAATTTTTGACATTCTCTTCACATTTAGAAATAGTAGGTGGTCCTATAAATCCCATTAAAAAATGAATAATTTTTTAAAATTCTTAGTAGGTGAAGTTTCTTCCACGTTTTATGAGAAATTTATCACTTTTCAATTATTGGGTGAAATTGGTAAGCAAATGATGTGTTTTATAACAATTTGCATCTCTTCCTATTCTTAACAACATCAGTAACAAGAAAATATCTCACATAATCTTCCACATTATTTGATAACATGAGGATCCTTTAATTTTTTTTTATTAAGGAAATTATAATTATGAGTAAACTTAACATGCTCATTTTAATAATAAAGGAAAACAACTGGGGAATAAGAGTAAATAAAATTATCATTTCTTGGGAATGTTTCATTCATTTCATATATTTCCACATTTCCATGATCTGTATTATTTTTTTCTAACAAAAAAACAACATTAAATAATTTAATTAATTAGACATCAATCATTAAATAATGATATGTATTATTAAACAACATTAATTAGAAAATTAATAAGATTAATCAATTGTTAGTAATGAAACCAATTTAATATGACATCTCCCCATTTCTTGCTTTATTTCTTTTAAACCTCAATCATTGTCAAAACCGTTAATGGGTTGCAATTAAACACTTAATAAATCTTAAATTTGTTGTTAGCACTTAACATTTGCTAAAGAAACAGTCTTAAGTTTCAATTCTTTAAATTAATGTTGATTAGATTTGAGATTGAAGATTAATTATTCACTTAAGGCTTATTTATATATATATATAAACATATACAAATGTTGCATAATTAAAAATGAGATTATGATGTTAAAATTAGGTCCTGATAGTGGCATTATTGAGAGAAGATGAAAGAACATTCCTTCTTATATTAATTAGTTGATGTATTTTAATTCATGAAAATTTAACTGCTGGCATAATAAAAGAAACGAACGCTTCAAAGGTATTAATTAATTATTATTAACAGTTACATATTGTTGAATTTAAATAAAAAGAGGAAGAAACATATACAACAACATGAGTACTGTAATACTTTTAATTTCTCAACAAATCTTCTGTAATTATTTTTTATTTATTTTCTATTTTTAATCTTTTATAATGTAATTATTTTTTAATCCCAGCTAATATATTAGATAACAGAGATTATAAAAAATTAAAATTATTTTTAATCTTTTGTAATTTAATTATTTTTTAATCTCATCCAATATATTAGATAACAGAGATTATAAAAAGATGAGAAATAGTGATACCACATCAGCTCTACTATCCGTAGTCCATAATGTTCTTATTACCTTAGGCTCTCATGAGTCTAAATGTGCTTTTTAATTAATTGAAAATGATATAATGATTAATTAATTGTTAATAATAAAACCAATTTAATATGATATCTCCCCATTTCTTTCTTTATTTCTTTTAAATCTCAATCATTGTCAAAACCGTTAATAGGTGGCAATTAAAACAGTTAATAAATCTTAAATTTGTTGTTAGCACTTAACATTTACCAAAAAAACTGTTTTAAGTTCCCAATCTTTAAATCAATGCTAATTAGATTTGAGATTAATTATTTACTAAGGCTTATATACATATTTAAAAAAAAAATAGATACAAAAGGCTGCATAATTAAATATGAGATTATGCCGTTAAAATCAGGCTTTGGTAGTGGCATTGTTGAGGGAAGATGAAAAAACATTCCTTCCTATATTAATTCAATTATATGCTATGACACGAAGAAATAAACAGCCCATTCTTGTATTTTATATTTTGTGAAGATGTGAAACAATGTGCTTTTTTTTTTTTGGAGTGATAATAATTGGATCCATTGCTTTTTCTTTTTAATGTTTTATAATCATATATTACCTATTTGCATCAAATGAGCCCCAATCTCTTTTACAATCACTAATTAAACACATTTCAATTGTTAAACTATAAATATGTGTCATTCAAAATCCAATTTTGTTGAATCTAGATTAACTATTAATCTTTTTTATATTTATTTTTTGATAAATGTATATTTATAATAATATATGATTAAAATTTAGTTGTATCTATATTGCTATCTAAAAACTATTAATCAAACGACAAACCTTTATAAAATTCAACACAAAAATTAGATCAGCATTGAATCTTTATTCAATCTCGATTAGGAACCTATTTGATATAAATTGATAAACAATGTCCTTATTTGGTAAAATGTAGAAATATAGGGACATCAATATTATTATTTTCCATATTTCCTTTTGTCTTTTTTTCAATGCTATTTTAAGATTTTATACGTTATCATCTTTTCTTTCACTTTTTTATTCTTGAAAACAGCAGCTGTCAGAAACCAGCAGTTCAAAGGGCTTTCGTTGTGTTTGAATTTTCAAAGTTCCTAGTTATTTTATTTATTATTGGAGGACAAAAACGTTTTCTTAGGCAACTAAAATGTAAATTACGTAAAAAATTCCTCCAAAATTTGTTTTGAGTTACTTTGGAATTAAAGGACGGAATATAATTCAATTCAAAAGTATTTCCCAATTGTTCAAAATAAATACACAGATAGACAAAAAAAAAAAAAGTGACATATCATACCACACTTAAATATTACCACTCTATAAAGAAAAAGGTCAAAAGACTAACACACATGTAGAAAGATGACCAACAATAACACTAAGCATATTTTATGTATTGATTACTTCCATTATCACTAACTTCATCGTCATCAATAATTTGGTTTTTTCTCTTTCTATTTTTAACAACATCAATAATATGAAAATCTCCCACAGAATCTTCCAAATTATTTGATAACATATCATGAGGATCCTGTAATTTTTTTATCAAGGAAATTATAATTATAAGTAAACTGAACATACTTATTTTAATCATAAAGGAAAACAACTAGGGAATAAGAGTAAATAAAATTATCATTTCTTGGGAATGCTCTTCCTTCCTTTCATATATTTCCACATTTCCATAATATGTGTTATTTCTTTCCTATAAAAAAACAACATTAAATAATTTTTAAACATTTCATATATTTCCTACAAATTCAACATAGCATAGATAGACAATACCTTTTTGTCCTTCTTCAATTCTTGCTGTAGTTCTAATTTTTCATCGGGCATGAAAAATTTTGACATAGTAAAATTCTCAAGTCCGTCTTTCAAATTGTAATAATTCAATCTCAGTTTGTAAATAAAATCTTTTCTACAAAGGCTTTGAATTTTTACAGGGACATTCCAACTATATAAAGGTAGTCTATTAAACAACTTGTAGGCTGATGTATCAAGTAACTTTCAGCTACATGATTGAATAAGACAAAAGTTGTTTCTATAGTTTTGTCCATGACTTTTATATGTATTTTATACCTACAATAGAATAATGAATTAGGGTGAAAAACTAACAACGTACTAAGTAATTTAAAAAAATTAATATTATTTTTCTTACATCACAAGAGGATAGTCACATTCCTTTTTGCAAGAGCCATACATATATATACTATTTGTAAGTATGACCTTTTTAATGCATGTTTTGCAAACATAGTACCACCCAAATGGGTTGTCTATTTTTCTAATCTTGCCCCGCACAGTAATAGTATATTCCTACAATTAAACAATAAGCATTTATGAAAAATAGTAGGGACATTCCAACATTTAGGACCAAATAACACAAATGGACGAGAAGGGAAAAGGAAAAATAGAGAAATCACATTCACTTGAGAACTCCAATCAGCCTCCAATAATTCTTTAATGCTCATCTTATTGAGCAACATCTCTTCCTCAAAAGTAATCTTATCCATATTTGAACTTTTAATAACTTACACAATGTTAAAGATGATAGAAAATATTTCAATTAATGATGCTACATAATCTATTTGAAGCTTTATATATATTTTGCTTGGACTTGTGGCAGAGATGTTGATGGCCGTTGATAATTGTTGTTAGCAATCGTCTCCAAAATTTCATAAGCCTCATTGTAAGACTTAGGTAACAAAGCCACATTTGCTGAAGCGTCCACCATCAATCTAGTGCTTGGATTGAGACCATTATAGAAAGTTTCTAACCGTATATAGCAAGGAATACTATGATAAGGATATCTTCTAAGTAACTCCTTAAATTTCTCCCATGCATCATACAAGCTCTCATCTTGAAGTTGATGGAAAGATGTGATCTCGTTCCTCAACTTTACATTCTTAGTGGGCAGGAGGTATTTCATCAAAAATTTATTAACCAAGTCATTCCATGTGGTGATAGAATCAGATAGTAAAGAATTCAACCATGTACTAGCTCGATCTCTTAAAGAAAATGGGAAAAGTCTGAGTCTCAATGCTTCCTACGATGCTCCAATAATCTTGAAAGCATCACTCACTTCCAAAAGTAGCTTAAGATATAGATGAGGATCTTCAGATAGCAAACCATTAAATTACCCTACTGTTTGAAGCATTTGAAACATCATGGGTTTGAGTTCAAAATTATCAGCATGAACGCCAGGTCTAACTATTTCCGGATATATGGCTTGAGAAATCAACACTGCATAGTCTCGAGTGGCTCTGTCTCTTCATTTGCCATGTGAATGAGGTTGTTGCTCCCTAGTTGCCTTTGAACATGTTGTCCATTCAGACCTTCATATACATTGACTGGTTGTATCTCTGCTCTAGGGTTCAAGTTTCTCATATCTTATAAATCTTCCATTGCTACAGCAACTTGTAATTCATGATGCTCGCTTCTCAATCTTCTTACAATTTTTTCAATTTTTGGATCAAATTGGAATTCAACATATTTATGTTTGCGCATGCAAAAATTGCTAGATCACCTATGTCAACAAAGTAAACAAATTAAAATAGAATTCAAAAGTAGCACTGTTAAAACTAATTTCACAAATCACAATAAACAATCAATCTCCGGCAACAGCGCCAAAAACTTGTTATATATAAATTCAAATGCTATTGGTGTTAATGTACAAGTGTACACAACACGTAATATAATGATGAGTATTCAAGATCGTCTCCACAAGGATTGATGTTATCAGATTTGCTACAGCAATCTTAACAGTGCAAATTTTATTCTGAATTAAAATAAAACAACTAATGAAACTAATATATAATTAAAATTAAAAAAAACAATAAATAAAATGAATAAAATAAATTATCACGTCAAGCTCAAGGATAAAACTAATGGGAATATAGAGTAGTTAGTGAATAAACTCTCTTAATGGCATTGATTATTTATCTAATTTTTTGCTCGGTTGCTACAGCATTTACTACAGCACTGGGTAGAATTCTTATGTGTTCACAATTGTTGCATATAGATATAAGATATCTAATATACGACCTAACAATGATCAGCTGTTATGTCGACATAAGATATAACATTACACGCTTAGATTCTGATTACCATATAAGGTGATCCTATGTCTATTTCTTCACTAATTTTAGATTAAACATGACTCTTTTGGGATTAAGTAAAACTCAATCCAGGAAACCCAATCTAAAACTAAGTATTACTCTAATATGTTTCCTAAGATAAGCCTTTTTGTGACTCTTCCTTAACTGGTGTCATTAAATGCGTGATCAATTGAAATAATGAATAAAAATAAATACTATCAAAACAAAATGTTATAGCAAACATACAAAAACTCATATTTTCAGTCAATAAACTATCAAGATTATTTGTCACTCAACCACAAATAAATTTAGTTCATGATTTGCAAAAGGAAAATAAAGAACAAAGTTTCAGCCATCAAAATACATCCCCATGAATAAATAGAAAATAAGAAAACAATAGAAGAATAAAAATGATTGAGATCCGAATTGATTTCTGTAAATTCTTATCTTTTGTAGCCTTTAATCTCTCTCTTAAATTCTGTTTTTCTTTTGTTTCCTTGTGGTTTTTCTTCTTAGGTGAGGGCTCTCCCTCTTCCTTTGCATATGTGCTTCTTTTATAGTTGAAAATTAGGGTAAACGGAAGTTTAAACGCACATCATCCAGATAAAGAAACTGCAGATCACAATATTTTGGGTATCTCGCGTGGAATTTTCTCTGTCATTGTTCCGGGATTGCTGCAGCAACGGCTACAGCATTTATATTGTTCCAGATTTGTTTTAATTCTTTTGTAATCATGTTTTTTTTCAATCTTTTGCAAACCTATTGCAGCTGCGTTCTTTCCTTAAAATTTGAGATTCAGTCACCTACAAATATGCATATAATTTAAGCACACAAATTATTCTAAATCAAATAAAATTAACTAATAATAAACTAAAATGGATGTTCATGAAAAATATCTTTAAAATACAATAAAAACACATCATTTACTGTCTAAGTAATCTTGATTTAAGTCTAAAAGTGTTATAACAACTCTCATTTCATAAAGTTATCACTAATCCTTGAAGACATGGCTTATATAACATTTTGGCACCAGATGTTGTTGATCCCTACGGAACTTGCTATAGCCGCAACCTTGATATAAACAATCGCTCACTTACTCAGCGACAAACAATGCAAAGTAACTTAGAAAAGCCTTTACATGTATTTTATTTATTTCTTTTATAATTCAACACATTGTTAAGGATCCTTAGTTATAAAATTTAATTTGAAACTTATAAATAACTACAAAATGTATAAGGTCTGTACACTCAGACTATATACATTAATATATATTTTTAAAGTTAACAAAAAATAGTTAACTTTCATAAATAACATTAGTTTTATAATGCTGCCTCATCTAAAAAATATATATTTTTTATCAGTTTCATCAAGTGCAAAGTAAGAAAAAAAGATAATACTAAATAAAATATTTTTAAAGCCGCGCTTTTGTGCAAAGCGCGGTTCTATTTCCTAGTTAGTTATATAATTCCGTTAGTGTTGGGAGTTCATTAATCATATACATGAGAATCATTTGCACTTACACTCTTGAATTTGTAGAAAGAGAGTCCCGTTAACGAGTTCCAATGAAACATACAAATGAAGGTTAACTATGGAATTAAAATTGAGTGTATTTAGAAGTAATATAATATTTGTATAATTACAGTGGGGTACATGTGGTTATATATAAAATGAGTGGCTCCTCTTAAAAGTCAAAATACCCTATTTCTAAAGCTTTTACTCTTTTTTCTTTGTCTTAAATGGGTTACAATTTACATATAATTATAATATATTACGAGCTTGCACTTTATAATTAATCTTGAAAGTTTACCGAGTATAATTTAAAAATTTACACTTACTAAGAAACAAGATTTCTATCCCAATACATTAAGATATAATTTATTTTAAAGGTCCACTAAGTATAGCTCGAAAATCTATGCTTCGAGATCTCTATCTCATAATTAATATATGAGATATCTCTATCTCTACCGAAGAAGACCTCTATCCCAAAACATAAAAATATAATTCACTTTAAAGGTTTGTCAAATATAATTTAAAAATTTATGTTTCGAGATCTCTATCCCGATATATGATATATATCTATCTCTGTCCAAAAAATAGGAGAGCGAAATAACTTTGATTCTCCAAGTAACGACTCGAATCAAAGCTCTCAACAAACATTGTTTACCACTCAGATCAAAGGCCTAGTCGCCAGAATTCTATATTTCTGTCAAAACAAGCATATTCCACCTACTCCATTTAATTTCATGTTGTTTGCTCTTCGGGTGAAATATTTTCTCCTTCCAAAGTAAGTAGCCAGCGAAACCGTAATTGTTGTAACTGGACCATTAATGGCAGCAACATCTTTGCGAAGAGAAGGTGCATTTCGTTCAAAATTGTGAGGAGGCTGCATTACTTACTTACAAGAAAGATCATGCAGCATTTTCACATAGACCCCCACGTAGTCAATCATATTAAATGAAACCATATTAAAGTCTTTTTGTTTTTGTTTCGTGTTGTGATTATAATGAATGAAAGCAAAAGACGATGCACCAAATATTGAACATCAGAAGATTTTCAAAATCAGAAAAAGCCATGAAACCCGGCCACACGTGCACAGCCCAGCCGGGACACGTCATCACCTCTCTTATTTTGGTTGGCCAGCATGTCAACGACCACCCAATTAATATGGGTCACATGTCACTTAAAAAGTCCAAAAACTAGATGATGTGTCACCCTCTACTCTCTGCCACGTTCGTATGCGCCCCCTCCCGTGAACTTTCAAACAACCAATAGGATTTCTCGTTCCTGGTCTTTCTACCACAGTCCACAGTCAAACAACTATCTAATTTTATCAATATTATTTGATTAATTTTAAACTTGTTGAGGGCATGCTTGTGATCCTCGTATATTTTGCTTGATTGCTTCATTTTCAAAGAATATTTGCAAAAAGATTTTTATAAACGATCACTTCTATTTACCATTACTGCTCAACTAGACATCCACATATAATTGAAAAAAAAAACAAATTATCGATTCTATTTCATAACACCGAAAAACCTTAATCACAAATATATCATGAACTATTCTTGTAATACTTAGTGACGTTATTAGTAAACTTTTTTTTTACACAATAATAGAGCTAAAAGCAGACGGCTAATTCATATACTATTATCGTGACTCTTTTTTTTTTTTTTTTTTTTTAAATTTTAACTAAATTAATCGGTCACCGTATTCCGTTTACCATTATCATAATCCTCATCAAGAAGTGAATATAATGATAAGATTAATAATAAGAAATAATAAACAATGGCGTAGGGAAAATGCTTGTGATAAGAATAGTCCGGCCAAGGACATGAGAAAAGAGAGAATTATATGGCCGTTTTTGGTAACTCAGGCACGTACTTTTTTAAGCTTTCATGATGTACTCCATTAATTAATTTTAATATCAACTTTAAAAAAAAATAAAAATTATTTACTTGGACAGTTAGGTCGGCACAAACGTGATAACGTTTTCTCTCATTAAAAAAAATAAAATATATTAATAATTCAGTTTCCCCCTTGGCCTCTCAGCATGATTACAGATAAATAGCTTCTGCTGCGTTCTATTTTCTGTCAAGCCTTGGTCTAAGCAACAAAATATAATCGATCAACAGAAGCAGAAGCATATAATCACAATGGCCACTAAAGCTAATGCCATGAAAAATTTTCCATTTCTTGTTTTGTTCATTTTCATCAGCATTTTTGTTCACGCTATAAATGGGGACTACAGTGGCTGGCAAATTGCACATGCCACATTTTATGGTGGCAGTGATGCCTCTGGCACAATGGGTAAGTTCTCATTTGCATTTTCCATTTCCTTTCCCTAGCTAATAGGTATATATATGTGTATGCACTTAATTATATGTATATATTAATGATTACTTACTTTATAATTAAATTTCCAGGGGGAGCTTGTGGGTATGGAAACTTGTACAGCCAGGGTTATGGCACAAACACAGCGGCTCTAAGCACGGCTCTGTTCAACAATGGCTTGAGCTGCGGTGCATGTTATGAGATACGCTGCGCCAATGATCGGCAATGGTGCCTCCCTGGCACCATCACTGTGACCGCCACCAACTTTTGCCCTCCTAATTATGCTTTGTCTAATGACAATGGCGGCTGGTGCAATCCCCCTCTTCAACATTTTGATTTGGCCCAGCCTGCTTTCTTGCACATTGCACAATATCGAGCTGGAATCGTCCCCGTCCTCTTCAGAAGGTATTTTTGTAGTTGCTTGCTCCAAAAACTTAAGCTATCAGAATGAGTCTTTTAGGTAAAACTAGACTTGATATTGTTTAAGTCTTTCTATTATGATTTGAAACTAATGCTTGCAATCCAAGCAAACACCCCAATTCCCTAAAAATTGCTAAAAATCAGTGTCGTCGTCGTCATCATCATCATTATTATTATCATTATTGTTCTTTAAATTTTTGGTTCGTGATGCAGGGTACCATGCGTGAAGAAAGGGGGCATAAGATTCACCATCAATGGCCATTCATACTTTAACTTGGTTTTGGTAACAAATGTGGGAGGTGCTGGTGATGTGAAGGCTGTGTTCATCAAGGGGTCAAAAACAGGGTGGCAAGCAATGTCAAGAAATTGGGGCCAAAATTGGCAGAGTAATTCTTACTTGGATGGTCAAAGCCTCTCCTTTAAAGTTACCATAAGTGACGGAAGAACCATTACCAGCTACAATGTTATGCCTGCTAATTGGAAGTTTGGGCAGACTTTTGAAGGAGGTCAATTATAGAAATTTTGCATGTTTTCCAAATATGTTTTTATTGCAAAGCAGTAAGGGAAGGGTTTATGCCGAGGTGACAAATGGGCACCCGCTAGGCTTGTGTGCGAAGATGGTTTTATTTTATCATTTATGACCAGCAATTGTGTTAAATTAGCAAGTTGTGTGTTTTGTACAATACCGGCTCCGTCAAAAACAGAGTTTGGGTTGATTAATAAATGCCCCTTTTATTTAGTAACTTCAGTTGTATATCACTGGCTCACATTGTCCGTCTTTTGATATGTTATCCGCCCTTTTTTAGGTCAATTTGTAAGCAAGTCATTATGGGGTTGATCTCTGAATCCCCTCATACTTGAGAAGAAACTGACATTGCTTCAAATTCACAGAATTTCTGAAGAAAAAGAAATTTGCCACCAAAAATGGAAGAGTGCATGTTCAAGGGAACCTACATTACACATCCTCAAGGACCTCAACCATTCAATTCAGTTCATCAAAATTGGATCTGTTTACAGGCATGATGAACACAAAACCTTATGGATCTAAACACCACCTTTTTCCTGCACACTATCATTCAAAAACTAACTCAATAGTTTATACACTCAATAGTTGAGCAAGGAGTATTTGACTCTCAAAACAATTTTGCCTTTCTCAACCCCAAGTTTTCCGCCTGTTACCAACCAATGACCTGGAGGATCTTGTGGACCTTTGGTCATCTCAGACATGTCAATCAATTTCACCAACTTGTTGCCTGCAATGTTTTCTCTTGAACCTGTACTAGAGTCAGCAGAGTTGGCGGTGCCTGTGGAAGCAACCTTTTTAGACTTGTCATTTGGAGAATGGTCCCATAGAGATCTTCGTATGGTGCATCCTGGTAGCCGAGAATACAAAAGCTTCATGTACAAGACATTTTTTGAACCAAAATCCCATACTCCGAGTTGAGCTCCAGTGACTATGTAGACCCCAGAGAGGTCATTAAAAGTTTCAGGGTTCTCAATTGGTGCAGTGCTCACATGAGAAAAATTCTTCCACTTTACTGGCTCAAACCATCGACTGTCTTGCTCTTCGGGACCCTGCCACTTTGGAGCACCAATTGCCACATGGGTGTCCCAGTAGCGAAACAAAATCTTTGGAAGAGATGCCAAGTGCTGAAGATGAATACTTAATCGATTCTGCTTGGTTCCTTCCAGACATAACCGCAAGCCTGTAACAGGCTTACGACCAACTGATATCTGCATTTTCATGAATCCAAAGTTAAAAGCAACCAAATGTTCTGCTGTTCAGCACATAAATGACAACCTTGGTAGTTTAAACTATTAGTGTTACAGAGATAATTTCATTCATTCAAGTTCTAGAAAGGTCAGAGTGGAAAAACTATTAGGTCATCCAGAAGATAGTAAAACACCGGATACAAACTCTGGTTGCTATATCAAATGCAATAACATGATTCAATTTTCTTGAAGCAACCAAATACTACATAACATCATATAGAGTGAGCTAATAAAACCTTTACCTGCTCTTGGCTGATGTAAAGCTTTTGCCCCATCATGCTGAATTGCAAAGATGGGCAAACAGGTTCCTTCCTCTGTTGGCCAGGAATCTTATTCTGTACAGGAGCCCACACCCGAGGGATCTGAAACTCTAGAAAATATCTTAGCTCTTCAATCTGAGGCTTGTCTGTGCAGAAAATTTTTGAAGCCGATGGTTAGAATTATTTGTACTACTATTAACAAAGCGCATAAGCCTTTATTACATTGTTTCAACTGTCTTACATTCAAGATAGAGACCAATAGCACGAGTCAGATGCTCCTTTCCAGTTATCCCATCAAGGAGAGCAGTGATAGGAACGAAAGCCATCTCAATGACATCCGGAGAGGAACGGACAGTTCTTGCCCATTGTCTGTGGTTCTGTTCCAGATCATCACCTCCCCTTCTCCGGAAAATGACTGTAACATCCTGCGTCAATGAAAGTTCCACAAAGTTCTGAGTTCAAGACTTCACGGTAATTTAATAACAAAATATAAGAGTCATAGAAGAATGAATAGACAATACTCTAAAGAGAAAATGGATCATTAGCATATGAAGTAAAATGGGAATTCTGAGAATAATAAGAGGAAGTCTACATACTTCTTTCCCAGTAAGATATGGTGCAGTCGTTGGCTGAGGGTATATTCCTTGGCTGTTGAACAAGCCAGGATCAAGACCCTGCAAACTCAAAAGTTAAAAATAGTAAGTCCCTGAGGATTATGAAGTCACAGTCTTATATGGAAGGAAGACCAAATACAAAGAGATATTGGGAACTAGCCTTATCCTTCAATTTCAATTGACCTGAACTTGTGAGACTGTCCTTGTCAGAGAACCTCTGATTTCCAACATCCTGAACATAGGTTTTAATCTCCATGGTTGACAAAGGTGATGACTGATGTTGTTTAACATATATCACATCTTTACCACCAATAGTCACTGATGTTATGATGTGAGTCCCAAAATTTTCAATAAAGCTGTCAACAGGGTGGGAAAAAAAATATTTAGGTATGGTTCCAAACTACATTAACAATACTTTCCTCTTACTGATTCAAGCATCCATACCTTGCCAATGAAGGAGGGTCCCAAGATGCCGGGATAGCCCGTTTTACATTTTCTTGCAAGACTAATGGAGATTTAATCTCAACTTTGGCAAGTGGAATATAAAACCCATCCATTGACAATGTCTTTGTGGCTGCAGCATCAATATGCTTTGAACCAGTGAAGCTAAATGCAGCATTGAAACTTCCAAGAGGAAAACCTCCAGAAAGATTAGCCTTCTCATTAAAATACTCTACCATCTGCACTTATTGATTGCAAGAAACATATTAGAATGAAATAAAACAAAATAAATATTGCAATATGCTACACCCAACACTTAAATTAAAAAAAAAAAAAACAACTCTCTTATTTGCATTTCCATCCTGATGCCAACAGAATTTGGCAAAGTCCTCTCTCCCTTCCTTCTCCCACCACCCTCCCCACAAAACAGCCAAGCCAAGTTTCTAGGTTCATAAACTATGCTTGGTTAAAACTGAATCATTTCTAAGCCAATTCTCATGGGGGAAGGGGAAAAAAAAAAAAAAAAACTCAGTTACTCCAATCCAATGTCTATTCACATATATTTTAATTTGTCTCCTCCCAAGCTACCCAACAAATATGGTTTGGTATCCATGTCAATGTCTGAAACTAGTGGGACCGAATCCCTATCAGTACTCTCAACAGACTACTTGTCATCCATCATTGAATTCCATCAGATGTCAAATAAAAACAAGAGTGCCTCTTAAGTGCCATGAAGCTATACTGCAAAATGCTTGCCACTGAGTGGACTGGTTGAATGTTAATTTGTCAAGCATCTAACCTATTTTCTTCTTCTCATACCCTCAACAGACCTACAAACATGAGCTCAGGCTCAACCTATGAGGTAGCTTCCACGAATAACCACAAACCTACTCCCTTGTTGCTAAAGAGCTGCTAGCTCTTGGAACAATTCAACACATTCCAAATATGAATTCCAGACAGAAATTATAATTCTCATTGACATAGCAGGCAGCTTATATGGGGCAGTAAACTAGAGTGATGCGGATGGAGAAAATGATTATAACAATATATAACTCAAAAAACTTCAAATCACTGGTCGTAAATCATTTTTTATCCATATCAATGCCCAATCACCAATTTGCCTTTGAATCAACATCTCTTTCTCCAAGCAAACAAATAATTAAAATTTTAGAGAAAGCCGGCATCATTTCAACACCAGCATAAACACAATTCTCGAACACCTAACTCTAAACTCAGAACATGAAACAACAAAAACCAATACATATTGCGTTAATTAGACAAAAAGTTGAAAGCAGAAAAATAACAAACTTACCTGAGGATAAGTACAAACCCCAGAGCTCTGCCTTCGAATAGACTCTTGAGAGTTCTTAATGTCCCTAGAAACATTAGGCACAACTATTTCTTCATACAAAAACAGATCCTTCTTATGTTCTTCATCAACCTCAACTACTCTAGAGCCTGCAACACCTTTACAGTACAACAACCTCGTGTCAAAATTCACATCAAAACCTCTCCCCAAAGCCTGCACTGAGTTTGCAGCTGTGTGCAAAGCTGCTGCATTTTCACCCATCTTTCATCAAACCTTAGGCGAACCAAAATCCGACCCAGGTTCCACGACACACCAAATTCAGGTCGGGCAACTTATTATCATCAGCAAAAACCTCGAAATTTCGAAACTTGAAGCAAATAAAAAACAGACCCAGTTCCTTAAACACCCCAAAATCAAAAACCCAGTTCTTGGTTTAAGTAAAATACTTGATCATTAACACCAACAAAATTGCTGACTGATGAAACCTTTCAACAAAGATACGGAATTTGAATCTCTTCCAGATCTTGAACCGAATGGTAGATTACCTATATAATCTCAGCAATAGCAATATCTACTGTGTCTTGTAGGTATATGATTCCCTCTTTCTTCTCCTACTTTCGGTAACTCAAGGCATTGACTCTTGAGTCATTAAAAATTTTACAGAGGAAAAAGATATGTTTTACACTTTTGGCGTGTAAGTTTTGTCTAATATGTTGACCTTTGAATTGCGCTAGGTATCGGATGAACCGAGCGTTAGATGTGATCCAACGGTGGTGATGTAATGAAGAAAACAACGGATTAATTTACTTTTGATTTCTTGGTCCACGACGATAGTGACAGGTTTCTTTATGGAGAGAAAAAAAAAAAAAAAACTAAATTGGACTGCTGTATATTGGTTTTCTTTCTTCAAACAATTTTCAAGAAATTCCAAAAAAAAATTTTCTTTTTTTTTTTTAACTTAGAATTGTTGGTAAATATTTGTAAAGAAAATTAGTTTATAATTAGATTCCATAAACCAAAGAAGAATCATGATTTTGGCTTTATTCTACAAAACCGGAGTCTAAATCTTAATGTTAGCAATCAGTATTCTTATATTCAATGAGTTTTGTTGTGCAATGCATCAACTTCTTTGAGCCGAATTTCTCAATTTTTAATTTTTTTTAAAACATAAAAAAAATTTATTCAACACATAACATATATTATTCATGATGCACGTCAAAATAAATTTAAGATGATCATTCTCTTTGAGAACAGAGTCCGGGTTCAAGGGCGCAATCTGCAAAATCCGGGTATGAGATTGAAAACCCGCATCCAGATTGTTTCTCTGGGCCTAACCGTAAGATTAAGATAAACTAGGTGCAAAGTGAAATTTTAAAAATTTGAAAATCTTGACTTCACTCTAAAAGAATGATAAATTTGGCACAAAAATACAATTTTTGACACGCACAAGAGTTACCTAACTTGCCTTTATTTGAAACGACATTTGTAATTCTACCAAAGTACCAATCAATTAAATTTAATTTCCTTTAGTACTTGACTCTTCCAATTTTCAGCTTAAAAACGAGATTAGTACCCAATTTAGAATTCAGTGAACGTAGAAAAGTCTCAACAATTTTTAAGTGTATTCCAAAAGAAAAAAGGAAGAAGAAAATTACTTCGTTTTGCCTTCAGAGATTTAAATTTTATTTTGAAACAAGAACTACTGTCAGCCTTAATTGAATTTTAAGAACTATTCAAATACCTACACTTGACTAAAATTCAAACTGTTGAAATTTTTTAATATTTAAGTGCGTGCGCGTACTTGAAGAAAGTTATTAAAGCTAATCCGTTATTAAAGACAAAGTAAAGAATTCGAGAATCTCTGTACAATTTTACCCAGTAACTTCCGAGCGGGGTCGTTTGCTCCATTCAAAATCGAAGACCGAAACTTTGATTTTTTCTCTTTCTCTGGTCAAACCGTCGAATTTTCTACTTTAGTCACATTTTTAATCTGTCCAATAGTTTGATTTACATTTTTTAAAATGGGGCATCTTGACCAGGTCTCATAGATTATACTGTCTTAAAAAATGTATTATTACTCGGAGATTAATATCTATGAGATCACTATCTCACGCAATTAAAAACCTTGCAAGTTTTGACTTTCATGTATTGATAACTCAGCAGAGGGATAATAAGGCGTTCGTTTTCATCGCAAGCGACGACTATCGAAGAACATGAAGATAATTAAAATACAATTTTCTCAGAAAGAAATGCAACCCCTGCATGTAGACATTCTGGCATATAAATGGTGTTAGAAACTATCTGAGTATCGATTGACCAGACAACATCACGTGATAGTGCAGTGCCGCTCACTAACTATGTTATGGATCTAAATATCCGTAAACCGAAGATAAATTTGCTTAATTGCAATATAACCACAATTTTCAAATGAAGTAAAATTGATATGAACACCAAAGAGTTTAAACCATGCATCTACTTTAACAACTAGTCATGTAAGTAATTATATTTTTGTCTTTTTTCTTATTTTCCAGATGAGTTTCCTCACTAGCATCATTTCGTTTCAACATTTTTCACTTTTCACTTTTCATCCTCAGCTAATCGTCATCGTTAGGGTAATAAACCAGAGATTTGCCAAAAATATATACCTACTATTGCATGCCAACTTTCTTTGTATTGGAACAAAAGAAATTATCCAAAATTTTACCCACTCATTGCAAGTTCTTGGTCCTCTTAGCAGTGAAAAGTTGGCGAAGGAAAGAAAACTTTCCTCTTGCACGGGCAGAGAACTCAGTCATGGCGCCATTACTTGTGGCGGCTGCCTCGTTGGTATCAGATTCTGGAACAGTTGGGGAAGGTGGTCTGAGCGTGAAGAGGAAGGCATTGAGCATGCGAATGATCTGACTGAAGCTTGGTCTCAAGTTAGGGTCCTCAACCCAACACGACTGAACAATAAATGCAAGATCCGGGGATATATCCTCCGGAAGACCTGGCCTCGCATGCTACGTCACAGACAACAATGATTATCAGGTTTGAAATATATTGTTTTCAATATTCATAGTCTATAATGAACAAATGTGATGGAGAATTATGGTGCATATATTGATTCTTGAACCTTAAAAGCAGCAGCATAAGCAGCCTGCAAGTTCGACATGCCTTCGAATGGCAAACGGTTGGTTAACAGTTCCCATAGGACAATTCCAAAGCTGTAAACATCAACCTTGTTATTGTAATGCTTCTTCTCTCCCTGACGCAATGTCACTGTGCTGTACAACTGAAAAGAGATGTACATATTATAGGTGATAGACTAAAAGAGTTACCATTGGGCAGGAAAAGTTTGTATAGAGCACAGGTAAATCCTTAAGTCTCTCTGATGCAATAGATAAAAATAGAGAAAGCCAAGCTTAGTTTCTCCGATGCAGTAGACAAAAACAGAGAAAGCCAACCAGTCTAACGCCAGTCATTCAACATCTCCACTAAAATAACTATGTCCCAGCATTTTAAAATTGTCCCTGAGTTTGTACTTCGGCGTCTTGAGCAATCAATCTAATCACATATGGTTCAAAAGCAGAAAATGCGAAAAGAGATGCTAATCACAGACAAAAGATATAACTGAACTTTTACATACAAGATACAACCATCACAAACAGTACATGCAGCCACTTCCAGATTATAGGAGGGGGAGTATTGTAGCCACAGCATCAGAAGGGCAGTGCGGAGCCCTAGACTTTAAGCATAAAAAATTTTAGAAGAATCTTCTACTATGTTCCCAACCAAGGGAATGAAACCAAGGAACAGTTCTAGCAAACAAAATCTAAAAATTGCTCATACAAGGAGGATACAAACCTCAGGAGCCATCCAGCGATAAGTACCCGTTTCTGCAGTCATCATCTCAGTCACAGTTTCTTCTCTCGCAAGACCAAAATCCGCAAGCTTCAAAGACTTCTGATCTGGCGTAAGCAACAAATTGTCTGCATAAATTTCAATTAAGAATCAGACATTGACCTTGAACTACAATAAATTCAATATACAGAACAACAGTTGACATTTTGCATTCGGTAACTGGGATTTGCACTAAAATTACAAGTGCAGATCATCCCATATGAAAAACAATCAGTTAAGGCATCTAGAGATATGCAAAAACCATATTTAGCACAAGAAGGCCTTGAATACCACATTTGTTCTTATCATACACATAAAACAAAGCAGCAGAATGAAAGAAGAAGAGAAACGAGATTAAAACCGAACATCATTCTATGTTCCAATTATCCCTAAAAAGATTTTAAAAAAAAAAAACTAAGTGACCCCCTAAATGAACCCAGGATCAATACAACGAAGCCTAAGGGAATGTAATAAACATTACCCAGACAGGGTATGCTCAAGACATACCAGGTTTTAGATCTCGATGTATAATCCCATTGGCATGCAGACAATCCATCGCTCGAGCTATGTCAAGAGCAAAATTTAAAGCCACATGAAGATCTAATTTGTTTGGACGAAGGTTAACTAAATACTTTCGCAGAGACATCCCTGGTAATAGCTCTGTCACTATCACCATTAGTGGATCCTTACAAGCTCCAAGAAACTGCAAAGGCGAAAAAAAAAAAACAGACCAAGTTCAGCAAAATAGACATCATACAGGAACTAAAGGGTTGGATACAACGATCAAAGCCAAACAAATATGAGACATTCTCGATTTTGACACTCACCTTGACAAGATTCTCATGTTTTACTCTAGACATCATATTCACTTCACGAATAAAACGACCCTCAAGCAAAGCTCTTTCATCTGAAGTGCTCCCACGATTGAGAACTTTGATAGCAACAATCCGATGGCCATACCTGGAAAAGTATTAGACTACACCTATGTAACTAAGACACTAGCTCCCATTCAAAGTATGTTTACACGCTCATTGCACAGGACCAACAGTAAAATTCATTCATAAGTAATAACATTGTTTGTAGTAGCGACTTTATCATATGTAAACAAAAACAAACCCATTTCAAAAAGAGTCTTCTTAATGCAAAATATAGTGAACTAAAACAAACTATTATTAACCCAAAGAAGCAGAGTTGACACTGACCTTCCTTCATAAACTTTCCCATGAGCTCCTTCACCAATTTTAGAGCCAATAAACAATAGTTTCGGGTCAACAAGCAGACTTCGATCGATTGTCAATTGCGGGGCCGTTATCGATCCATTTTTCACGACGGCTCTCGATTCTTTCTCGACAGAACCCCGCAAAACATGCTGGTTTTGCTCTTGTTCCCCCTCTTCTCTTCCTACTCTGTTCTTTTCGCTGTTGCTGCAACTCATGCTTGCCACTCACACTATCCCTGAATTCCTCATTATATTTTCTCTTTTTTTTCTCTCTTTTTTAATTACAAAAAATTAACAACTAAATCAGGTTGAAATTAACATTTTTAACTCTAAATTTCATCAAAATCCTCATTCCACCGAACCAAAATCCAATTTTTCTGTTCACAGTCACTTCACAGATCAAATTAACCATCCAGAAACACCAACAATTACCCCCCCAAAAAAAACAAAAATTTAACAATTTTTCCTCGATTAATTCCGGGAAAAAATACTTTTCAGTAGAATAACTTCTGCTCTGAACTTAAACAGATTTTTTAAGCTTGAATGAAACAAGATAAGATAAGAGGAAAAAAAAAAAACAACTTACACTCCACGCTAAATTTTGAAAATTTTCTTCACGTAATCAAACATCAACATCATCTACGACAAGAGGGACAACACGACGTCGTAGCTTAAGATTCTTTTTGGATGAATCTAATTTCGTATTTGACGGAGAAATACCGCCGTTTCTTTTTTTTTTTTCCCGGCGAAGAAAAGATATATATAAGAGTGCTTTTTTCAAAAATGGAGGATGAACAAAAACAAAACAAAGATTGGGAAATGGAAAGAGAGGAGTGATGCTAAGAAGAAACTAGTACTGCCAATTGGGTTACGACACGTGGACACCACAAGAATCCGGCTTCTGCTTTCGAAACATCAGCGATTTGGACGTTTAAGATGGAGCTCTCATACAAATTAATCTCCCTTACTCGGCTCGGCTCTGTTTTTTCGGCTCGGCTAAAGTTTCTATTCGTTCCCCTCGTGCGCGGAAAAGGAATATTTTCTAATAATAATGTTTCCAATGTCCACTTGTACCCAACTTAATAATGAAATCTTATATTTTATATTTTGACATTTTTTCATCATTTTTAAAGAATAACGTTAGTTTGTCCCTTTAATTTTTATTCAACGCACGCGCGCAAACAAAATATTAGAGAAAATGGCTCCAAATTTTTGCCACAAATTCACACTGCTCTTATTTATCTTTTGGCCATCCACTTTATAAAACCTCTTTGGATGTTTTGTAATCGATGGTTTAATTAATTGTACGTTCCAATATCGCCTTATTGCATAAGCACTTTTGTTTTGGTCATGTTGTGAAGCCAACACAGTCATCGACTATTTCGTGAATCTTGGGGACAGCATGTGACTCGCTTACGCGGTAGAGTCGCGACCCCCCCACCCAATTGAGATTTTCCGACTCTTGTGCTTAGAATTCTCTCGTATTCTCATACTTTTTGTTATCCAATTGACCTAGAGTTTCTCCTAATTACGTGCTGCTTGCTTTTTTTTTTTCTTTTCATTTTTTTAATGCAATACCTTGTTTGATGAAGGATTATAAGGAAAAAAAAAAAACAAACACGAGAAAGGATTGGTTAGAACATTTTCTCTACGTGTCTTTTATAAGTAATAAAAGATAACAAAACACCAATAAGCATAAACAATACAAACAACAAAACATAAACAATGTTATCATTTACATTTTATCAGTATTTGCCCTAGTAACTCATGGCTTTTATAAATAATAATAACATAAACAACAAAACATCAATGTATAATAATATTTATGAGTATATAGATATGGCGTGGTTGATATTATAAATATTGAGGGTGTTAATGTTCTAAAAAACATCAATATTTGATCTCATAAATTGTTCATAACATTGCTACTTATCTCTTTAATTAATATAAGAATACAATAAGCATTCTTTCCTTAGTACTTTTCTCTTGTAATCTCCCTAAGTGAAATAAGTGGTTAAATTCAATTTTAACATTAATAATCAAGTTAGTTTTTTTTACTTTATTTATAATTAAAACAGTTTTTTTTTACTAAATTTAAAAGGGTAAGAGAGAAAAATCGCTAGGGGAGAATGCTAATCCTATAAGAATAATCCATCGAGCAGTTTAACAAGCCAGGGAGAAAGCAAAATGTATTCATAAAACTTTTGTTGCCTTAAGTAATTGCCGAGTGGGTCAACTACTTGACTAGGCTCCTAACGTACTTCAATAAATTTGAGCCAATTGTGACCTTATATTCACACCCTTGTGACGATATGTTTTTGACATTTTTAACCTTTTTAATGCAATTTACTAATTTTTTTTTTTTCAAAAATAATTGTTGAGCGTGTTCCTTTATATTTGTTCTTTAAAAAAAAAAATTTAATCTTTACCGACTAGTAAAATTGTAAAAGTATATCCACACTTTAAAAAATAAAAAATAAATAAATAAACCCATGACTTTTCTGCAAAGAGCACGACCTTCTGCCACGTAGGTGTATGCACTGTGTGGGGACCAACATCCTCCTCTGATTTAATTGTCTGTTTTATTGATTGCCTGTCAAAATATTAATTGATATGCGGTCCCGGCTTTCATTCGTCGCCCTTCGATTCAGACCAGCGGGTGATTGTTTGACGGGTCCGCCTACGTTACATGTCATATATAACGTACGTTCAGCATGTATAATTTCATTTAGATCCTTATATTTTGTATTATTTATAATTTATTTATAAATATTATAAAAATTTTTGAATTATAAAATTTCATTTTACTCCCTTACACTCAATTTTATTTTATTAAAATTTTAGAGTACGAAGTCGCCTCTTATAATTTTAAATTTTCAAAATAACATTCATTTAATTAAAAATTTTATTTTATAATACTTTCATACAATTAATAAAATTTATTAAAATAAAATTTTATAATACTTTCCTATATTTTATGAATTTCATTAATAAAATTCATATAATACTCCCTTACACTCAATAATACTTTCATATATAACATTCATTAAAATAAAATTTATTTTATAATACTTTCATATAATTAATAAAATTTATTAAAATAAAATTTTATAATACTTTCCTATATTTTATGAATTTCATTAATAAAATTCATATAATCTTACACTCAATAATCTTTCATATATAACGTTCATTAAAATAAAATTTATTTTATAATACTTTCATATAATTAATAAATTTATTTTACTTATGTTGTAAATTTATTTTATAACATTCATTTAATAAATTTTTTCATATAATTAATAATAATTCATTTTCGGAGGTAGGATGATATCATAATAATACTCATTTTCGGAGGTAGGATGAATTATTATTAATTATATGAAAAATATAATAAATTATATGAGTATTATTATATTACTCATTTTCATAATTAAAATAAATTTATTAATTATATGAAAGTATTATAAAATAAATTTTATTTTAATTATATATGAAAGATTATCGAAACAGAAGTGAAAGATTATATGAATTTTATTAATGAAATTCATAAAATATAGGAAAGTATTATAAAATTTTATTTTAATAAATTTTATTAATTATATGAAAGTATTATAAAATAAATTTTTTAATTAAATGAATGTTATTTTGAAAATTTAAAATTATAAGAGGCGAATTCGTACTCTAAAATTTTAATAAAATAAAATTGAGTGTAAGGGAGTAAAATGAAATTTTACAATTCAAAAATTTTTATAATACTTATAAATAAATTATAAATAATACAAAATATAGAGAACTAAATGAAATTATAAATGCTGAATGTACGTTACGTGACATGTAACGTAGGCGGACCCTTGTTTGACAGTCACTTGATGAGATCGATACCCACAGGCTTGTCGAAAATTTTCAATGGCTTGCACATGAAAAACACGTGAGAAATTAGCCGACGACAACATTTCAACAAAAAGATTTTACCGAATAAAGTGTAAAATTAAGTTGAACAATACGTACTTATATCTAAATTATTTAGTGTAGAAACTAGTACTTTACAATCCCTATTTGTTTAAACAATAATAAGCTTTTTTTCACTAATCAATTACAAAAATTTCATTGTTAATAAGTACAACGAAAAAATTGCAATTGGTGCAATCATGCAATGTATAATAATTGTAAGGAGGAGTTGTACAAAAAGCCTAACATTGTATGTAACAGGGATACTATTATTTTACCACCTAATAATTTTTTGATATATCACTTTATCATTTAAGTTTTCTAACAATTATTTTATACCCACTTAATGTTTTATTTTTTATTATTTTACCATCAAACTATTAAAGTTAACCGAATTTTAAGCTGAAGTTATAAAATTTTGATGTAATTTAACCTTATAAAATAAACAAATACAAAACTAATTATATACAAAGAAATAATAATTTTATCAATTAATTATTTTTGTACATCTAAAATAATTAATCGATAAAGTTATAAATATTATACCTCCTGAAATTGTTAAAATATTGAATATAGTAGAATTCTTAAAATACCCCCTGGACATTAGTAATTTATTAATGAAACTAATGGTTTGCTGGTAAAAAAATTAAAATTAAAACTTTAAATGGGAAATAACATCTCTTAGAAAATTTTGATGGTAAAATAGCATGTCAGAAGGTATTAGGTGATAAAATGATAATATTCTTATATAATAATAAAATTCAAATAAAATTTGAATTCAATCGTATCAAACATTCATTGTGCGTCACTTATTAATTAATATTCATAAACAATAATTATCAGATTAATATATTAAATATCAACTATAGAAGAAACTCAATTCTAAATCTCCTACTATAATAATATAACATGTATGTGAGTAGAGTGAAAGTACTTTTTAGAATAATTAGTTTAGGAAAATGCTATTTTCCCCGGGTCAAATCCCGAATTTACCCAAAACGACGTCGTTTTGTTTCTTTTTTTTTTTTTTAACTTTTTTGCTTCCATGAAACGACTACGTTTCAGCCTAGTTTTTCCTTTCCTTTCGTTTTGACTCGTTTTACTTTCCTTTCATTTTGACGCGATCAAGGCCTTTTACTTTTCGTACAACAGCTGCAAACAGCAGCAATAGTTCTGCACCTGCAAACAGAAACGCGATCAAGGCCTTTTCCTCTCACAGTCAGCACAGACGCCAGACGAGCCACAGACGACGGACCACTGCCATCACGCGATCGAGGTCTCCGTTGCCATCACCGACAGTCACGCGACCATTCTCATACACTCACAAAGCTTTTGGCTGATTGGGAAATGATTATTGGTGCTGGAATTGTCTTTTGGCTGTTTGATAATTTTAAACAATTTAAATGATGGCATCTTTCTGTAGGCAAAAGCAGTCTTAATTTGTCAAAGAAATAATGATAAAATAATAAATAGATAATTAAGTATATAGAGAACCGATTTAGTGCATGCATCATGAGATTTGATTATTGGTGCTGGAATTGTTGCCGCTGGAAGTGATTATTGGACTTGTTGTTTGATTGGGTTATGTCGTTCACTGGTGAACGAAGAAGGGAGGAAGACGTTTGGGTTTGCTTTTGGTTGGGCCAAACGGCAACGTTTGCTTTCGGTTGATTGAAGCGGCTGGTGAAACGAAGAGGAGAATCGAAGACGATAACGAAGACATTTCGTTTGGCTGAAATGACTACGTTTCACGGAATCAAAAAGGCCAAAAAACAAAAACCATAACGGCGTCGTTTTGGATTAATTCGGGGTTTGACCCGGGATAAATAGCATAACTCATTAGTTTATGAAAGTATATCGACCTCTAGATTTAAATTGTAATAAGTTCCCAAAAAATATAGATATATAAAAAACATGATAAGTCATTGTCATTGATTGATGTCCCATACGTCAAGATAAGATAACTATATTCAACTCTGAGAGTATAGCCTAACTCCTTCCTAGGTTAGTACTTAGACTCAAAAGTTTATAGGCTGTCCATTTCGCAAGACCATAAGATCAAATGGATACTGTGTTGGGTTACCTAACATAAGTTTACTTTTCTGAAAAAAACTAAATAAGTTTAGTTATTTTCTAACATTTGTGATATTATATTATATTATACTTTGTGTGTTCAGTTTAATGTTTTAAACATGGGGGTATAGTTTTGTCCACTTTATTTTTTTCTTGAACCAAAAAGAAAAAAAAAATTAGGGACCGACCTTTGGACAAAATTGAGAAAAATGGACAAACGTGGACCAACAACATTCATACCTAATCATACAAACAAGGTGGAAAAGCAAAATTATGTGGGCCTTTACAGTACTTATTAGGCTGCTGGAAAATTTGAATATATTGTTAGTTGAAGTGTTGAATCCTCGTACACAGTTTATAAAACATGAGCATGACCGAACGGGTATCCCCGGCCTAATTCATCATCAATGTGATTTGCTATATTCCTCTACCTTAGCTTCTTCATTTATATATTTAGGATATACACTCCAGCTCACGCTAAATTTAGACTTGTTTTAATTTGTATACACGTAATATTTACCATATGATGTTATGTGTTACATGTATTTTGTTAATGTTATTAAGACAGTTGCATATTATATTGGTGTCATTTTATGCGTTAATGCTAACAATTTTAGACTTCACAACATGCATACAAATAATGAGATGCATGTGTCCCATGTAAAATTTTTTCAAGCTCGATCAACCAAACATCTCCAAAGAGACTGAATCAATAGGAACCCATCAGTGGGATTGCTCTTTCTTTCACAGGCTCAATTCATAAAACTAAAAGGGAAAGAAAAAGCAGAAGTTGATTCATTAAAGTGACGCATTATTGAAGTAAAAAGGCCAGTAGGCCTGAGGTTTTTATGTTGATGGGTCTAATTGGCGTTCTTTTAGGTCTCCAAAACAAAGGGCAACTTTGAATTCGCAGCCTTACTCGCAATAATACAATGTTTTTTACCAGGCCATGCGCCTTCTTCTTTGCCCCTTCGAATTTTGAAAGCTGAAAGCTCCAATTAGGAAGTGCTTCTGCCGCTGCGACCCAAAAGTTCGAAGAAAAAAGCACTTTCGAGGGGGTTTAAATGGTTATTATCACTTCGGCAGGCGTGCCGGCTTCCCAAATTCGGCTTCGCGGCTCAAATGGCTTAACCAAGCAAAGTCTTGTGAAACCGGTTACAGGTCAATAATGGTAGGCTCATACTTTGAACTGATGAAACGACGTAGTGATGCTGTCGTTTACGGGAACAAGAACAAGCGACGTAGAGTTGCCTGAAGTTTACTGATGACGAGAGCAGCTGCTCTGTAGCATTTAGTTACATTACATCATACCATTAGAAAAAAATTGGAAAAATAATAATAATAAATACAAAATCGGAAACAAACGTAAACTCATAAATTTACAATGCCAAAGGCATGCCTTGAGTAGCAAGTCAATGGTAACAAAATGTCAACCGAACGGAACATTGATTGTGACTTATTAATTAATTCAAAGCAAATTTTATTTTTATTTTTTCATTTTTCTGAAAATAGATGATAAGTACTTACGTAGTAAACAATTTTTTAATACTTCTTCGATGATTGATGATCTACACAAATAGTATAAATATACCCCCAAAAAAAACATTTTTGATTGCTTATTAATTTTTCAAAGGCGTTTTGCCATTTTTCAATGTATATATAACATCTTGAGGAATTTAATTTTTTATATGAAAAGTCTACGCACAATAGTCCAATTGCCATTTTAGCTCAAAAATTAAAATTTAGTTAAATTTCAATTTGAAACTACTCAATCTAAAAACAAGATGCTTTTAATTAATAAGTTCTTTTGTAAAGCAGTGGTAATATAAAGCATAATTTTCTTTCTAGAGGGAGAAAAAGAAAATACCAAACAAACAATGATGAGGGTAAAAAGTTTTGAATAGCACTACAAATTATTAATTTTTTATCTCAAAAATTTTTTTACCGACCATTAAATTAATGACACATCATTTCGAATTAAATTTAAAACAAAAAATTTTGGGTCATCTATTATTACTCAAAATTTTTATAGTCCCTATAATTTGTTCGAAGTGTCTATTCAGTCATTATATTTTAAAATATATGTTAAAAGTAAAAAGTTAAAAATTACTTTTTGAGGGTGGAAGAGACTTTTTGAGTAAAAACAATTTAAAACTAAGAAAATCACTACATTAATTAACAACTAAAAAATAAATTCAAAAAAATGACATTAAGAATTAAAAAATAAATTCAAGGTAAATTAAAAAAAAAAAATGCAACCTTCTTTCTCTTCTCTAACCGCCCACCACATCCCAAATCAAACTGAGAGCTTTCCTTGTTACCTCTCTTCATGCCATCACTATTCCAAAGACTTCATTGTGTTGGCGCTAATCGTGCTCCCACGCAGCACTACGGTAGATTAAAAGCAGAGAAGAAAGAGTGGTGACGGGGAAAAAATTCAAAGAAGCTTCATGTGGGTAATTGACGGAACATGCCAGTAACTAAAAGAAATTCTTTATTTCATTGAATTTTGTTCGCGGGGCTGAAATTGCTTACTTGAAAATTTTATTTTAAGCTTTGATTTGTTTGTTTCCAACAAATATCAATTAAATTTATTACTTTTTATTTTTTATTTTTGTGTGTATATATAATGAAAACTTTTGCATAGCTAAGATGAATCTTTTTTTTTTTTTAAGATTTACTTGTATAATGTAAATATTAACATTTTTTAATATTTACTTGTTTTAAAGTATTTAAGTAGCCGTTAGTAGATCCATTTATTATTATAACTCTTTATTCTAATGGAGATTATAATAAAAATATTTTAAGATATTTTTTAAAATATAAAAATTAAATAAATACTTTAATTAAATTACAGTGACAACAAAAATTTTTATCCCATAATCATAATTCAAATTGGTTAATGGTTATGGACCCAAAAGGGCCAAAATGAAAATGATGGAAACCCAATCATGACTCATGAGAGTGCCACGTACGCAAAAATGATGGATGATGACATGGCACAAGACAATTTGTAAAGCTCCAATGGTGGTGGGATGGGGATAAGGTAGCCCAAAGCCCCAAACAAAGAAAATCTGGTTGCTGCCAAATTCCAAATGGACCCCAACACAAAGAGACAGTCGCCAAACAATCTGATGCAGGTGGATGACAAGTCGGCAACCCAACAAAATATTCTTTTCAATTTTCCATTTTCATTTCTATGTATACAGTGTACCTACTCTGTGATGTGACCATCTCACTTGCAAATAACGTGATACAAAAAATAAATAAACAAATAATTGTGGCTTTGGACTGGGCCTCGGGTCCCATGGTTTCGGTTGTACTGTTTGCAGACAAAATTTGCGCATCAAAATCACCATCATATGCATAAAAATGATTTGGCTAACAATTTCGATCACATAACATTGTCTAATTAAGCCGTATAATACAGTGATTTTGCAATGAGTCATTAATAATGTGAAAACTGTGAATTAATTAGATAATGTTATGTGATAATGTTACTTATTATAATATAAGAAATGTCACCTATTAAATTATTATTCATCATATATACTAAATATTTTTTTTTAATGCTTAAAATGCACCATAGCTTTAAGTTTTGAATCAATTCATCGAACAAATTGTGTTTTTTAATATTAATTTTTTTAAAGACAAAGAGGTGCTTACTCCTTATGATTTAATCTCGGCTGGCTAGACAAACGGTTTAACAAATTTGTTATTAGAGCAAAGTAATATTTCAGCCTCCGTAGGGATAGAATGTACCATGGCAGTTTCTTAATTCTCAAATCCGCATAAAATTTAAATTAAAACCCATATGACCCGTGGTTTTAATTTTAAGAAACCCACCGCGTCGGGTTTGATAATTACCAAACCCATGATAGTGACGGATTTTTTGCGGGTTTTCACATTTAAAATCATAAATGTTTAATATATAAATTTATAATAATAATTTCAAATTCCATATAACAGACTCAATTTTATATTTAAACAATATAAATGAAAAATTAAAATTTCAACATCAATCCAACACAAATTCACGAATTCAAATTTAAATTACACAAATCCATTTAAAAAACACAAACTAATATACAAAAATAACAATTATATTTCATTTTATCATTTAAAATAAGCTCCAAGACAAGATATTCATTTCATTCACCACCACAAGCACCCATCCAACACGATGTCTACAATAATAATTAAGATTAATATTTTCAAATACTAATTCGAAAAAAAATATTATAATAAAAAAATAATTTATGTATTAAGTTAAAGAAAAATAGTACATACAAAATTATAATAGGTAGATGGGCATGTGGCTAAGTTAAAGGAAAAATGTATTTAGTTTTCTTTAAGTCATGACTTTAGAATGAGAGATGGTACGTCGTCATACACAACTTTTGGCCTTTGGTTGTTGGTAATTTAAATAATTATATTATTTTCCTACTACATTTTTAGATTAAAATTAAATTAAAAATGTTTAAAAAAAAAATATTACTGGGTTTTGGTGGATATAAAGTACGGTATGGCAGAGATGATAAAGTATCTAAAGCCCATGGTTGGTCATTGAGTTTAGTTCTCATGCATGATGCATCCGCCGATTTATTGTTCGTCTATGATGTTGATTATTGGTGATTTAGTTTAGTGATTTGGTAAAGGTTTAAGGTTTAATGGGTATAATTCTGTCTGGCCTCAAATTTTGCTTCTCTAGTCCCTTAAAAATCCATGTGACCTCAAAATTTGATCACCCAATTGATCAAAATGGCTCATTAGAACTTCCTTTTTAGAGTTAAGTATTTCGGTTGGTTTTCTTCACTTTTAAGACTGGAGATTACGGTTATTAAGTTGCGTTATGGATGATTTAACAAGTCAATAATTTTTTCTTTTGGATTGGCGCCTGCAACTCAAATTATGAAGTTAGATCGAGTTGGGTTAGTTATATAAGTAATGGGTTCAATTATATAGATAATAGATCCATCTACAATATCTTCTTACCCATGACCCAACGCCATCGACTGGTTAAACAAAATCGAATCGTCCGATGATGCCGTTACTATGAGATAAAAGTACATTAAATTATGCAAGAAGCTCCTTACGCAAAAGAGCTCAGGGGTCCTTTTGTAATTTAACAAAGGAATAAAGCTTGCTGTGGAGAGTGGCGGCTGGAGGGGGGTGATGCGAGCAAACCAGCAACCAAACTAGCAAAAGCTCGAAGTAGAACGTTTATATTCAGACCCCAAAAGTAAAAAAAAAAAAAAAAAAAAAAGTCTCATTATTGTTAGAGGTTGGAGGGCGGAAGAGATCTGAGGTAATCTAAATTTGTTTTTCTAAATCGCTTTTAATGTCAATTTAGTTTCGTATGTTCAAAAATGGAATGGATTTGGTATTTACATGCTGTCCGTCAATGGTCTGATTTGATTATTTAGAATCATGTTAAGGTTCCGTTAAATTGGTGAGTGTGCTGAGCATACTCCGCCCACCCTCCACCCCCAAAAAAGAAAAATAAATAAATAAATAATCTCGCGTAAATCAATCCAATGCAGTTTTGCATGCCATTCTGAATAAGTTGTTGGCAGAATAATGAGAATCAGATCTTCTTGCATCGAAGATTATGGTCTGGTCCTACAAATTTGCGTGCACTGATCTGTGCACTAACAATTTGATGGCCGATCGTGATCAACTCTGCATACACTCAGGAAATTATAAATAATATTCTTTTGCGATTTTCGAATGAAAGAATGCTTCTGCCGTGTTGATCACTAATGAAAAAATCATTTAGGGATCGGTAACAGAGCGATTCAGCATTTGTTTTTCCCATAGTCAAGAACATCAGTGAGCCAGCAATTTCTTGTCAGAAGGGATGTTTTGTACTGGTTTGTATGTTTAAGTCTACCTCTGAACCTGTCAAAATGTTGTCTTTGAGGCATCTTAATTTTTAGTTTTCACTGCTAATTAATCCACTCTCTAAATCTTCTCCGTCTCCTGCAGCGAGAATCAGCTCATCAGCCCTCTTAGCCTGAAGTTTCCAGTCTGTGCGGATCAATGTGTATACCATCAAACACACACAGGAAATCTGCGCTGACAGTAGCCCAAACCAGAGTCCTTGGAAGCCGACTTTGAATTTGAAAGTCAAGAGAACTGCAATTGGCAATCCAACTAGGTAAAATGAACATAAATTTATGCGTGCGCCATCCTTAGGACGTGCAGTCCCTGTTAAGACCCCGCAGGCAGCTGTCTGTGGAGAGTTTCCCATTTCACATAGACCGACGATTGGAAGTGCAACTGAAATCAAATCAAGAATCTGTGGCTCGTCTGTGAACAGCTTCCCCCACATTGATTTCAGGACGGTTGTGAAAACAAAGGCAGAGAGTCCTAAACCAAATGCCATGGTGATGCCAATTATGGCTGTCCACTGTGCACGAGAAGGTTGGCCAGCACCCAAGGCATGGCCAACCCGTGTTGTTAAACTGCAGCTTAATGCAAATGGGAACACATACAACAGTGCTGTTGTTTGAATAAGGATGCCCATAGCTGCAACACAAGCCTCTGGATTGCTGAGTAACCCACAAAGAAACAGCATTATTTCATACCACCACCATTCCAAGCACACAGAAATGCAGCTAGGAACTGCTAGTCCCAGCAATGGCCCCCAGCCTTGAAAGAATGAGAGAGTTGTAAACCCATGCCAAGGTTTGAGAGAATTTTCCGACATGATCACATACATTATCAATCCCAGGTTCAAATTAAATGTATTACAAGCCAGAGCCAATGCAACACCTTTGATCCCTAAATTTAGATGTATTGCCAGAATGTAGTTAATGGGAACGTGGAGGACGACAGCACAAACGGCAGCAATCGTAAGGGGAGCCGTGAGGCCTTGTGTTCGTAAAAAAGCCCTCATTGGATGGAGGACAGCTTGAGCTAACAATTCTGGAATGGAGAACGCCATGTAAACTTTAGCAACTCCGGAGATATCAGGATCTTGTCCTAGGCGTAGGAAGATCTGTTCAGCATTTAACCACAGGAGTGCAATGGGTATGCAAATAAGCAAGAGGAGGCACAAAGTTTTCTGATAGATTTGGCTGAGAACCGAGAATCGTTTGGCTCCATAGGCTTGGCCACAAATTGGATCCATTCCCATAGCCAGGCCTTTGATGACTGAATTGCCTGTGATATTTGCACACCCAAGTGCCAGGGCGCCTCCAGCTAATTCTGTTTTGCCTAAATGACTCAAAAATAGCATAGAAATCACTGATCTTGAATATATGAGCAGTGTTGTTAACACTATTGGGCCTGCAATTTTTCCCAGCATCAATACCTCTTCTCCAACCTGCACCAGATACATATAGTTAAGTGTTATCGCATCAAACCGAGTTTACCGAAAGATTTAGAGCATATTTCGGATTGAGGTGTACTGTGTGAAATAAACAACCCACAAGAACTATAGGAGCATACACAATCCGAAATAACATGGCGTATTTCGGATTTATACCAAATGCTATGTTACATAAAATTTATGTAACATACATAATCCATAAAAACTACATCATTATCCTATAATTTATGTAGTTTTTATAGGTTGTGTATGTTACATGAAAAATAATATAGGGACTCACATAATTATGTGATTTTTGTGAATTGTGTATGTTACATGAAATATAACATAAAAACTTCTGATTATTAATATTTTGAACAGTTGTGCTTTTAAAATTAACTGCTTTTAAACTCGATGTACGTTCGGTACAAATTCACATAATAGCTTTAGAATTGGACTTTTTATTGTCCGCCTTTTGGCCAATGTTGGAATCAGACTACAGTTGGTGAAATGACAAATATTCGGTCACCTTAAAAAAAAAAAAAAAAAAAAGAATTGGAACTTGAAAGCCTTTTCGGGTTATTAAATTCCATGTGTCCAAAAGTTAAGTGCAAAAGAGCATGGTTAACTCCGTAAAAGTATGTACCAGAAATTATTATATTATGCCCATGAATAAAAGTATTTTTAAAAACATAATTCTGTCACGTCAATAGATTTAAATAAGGATCTAGCCATCTATCATTATTATTTTTACAGGGCAAGGTGAAAACTTTTGAGAAGCATTTCATACTTTAATCGCCAGAAAATAAATGGGGTTGGTTAGGGATTCACAGGCTATTGGGTCCTCTGGTACCCAAATGAAATTAAAAAAACAAAATCATTATGATTCAGTGAATATATAGTATTGATTTGAATGTAAAACAAATGAATACCGTCTAAGTTGTTTATGGCCACCTTCACTTCTAGTCAAAATACGTACAACCATATTGCTTTCTATATATATATTAATTTTATGAAGTTTAACAATAAAAAATGTAGGGAAAAGGACATAGACACCCTTAATATTTGACAAAGAGATACAAAACTCCTTAATGTTTCAAAAAAGACATTCACACCCTCAAATTTTATAATTTTACCATTATACCCTTTTAATAATTTGTTAATTATGTAATTTGTCTATATATTGTTAATAAAATTAGGAAAATACCCTCATTACTCAATTCCTCTATTTAAATTTTTGTCAAATTTTTTCTTCAAACTAAATAAATTTAATCCATTATTTAAGAATAAAAATAAATAAAATTAGTTATTAATACCATAAGAATAACAATTGCTTGTGATTATTTAAGCATGATTATTTTTTTTATTTTGTTGATTATATAAGTTTAAATTTTTTTTTTTAAATAACAATTCTCTACATGTCAATTATTTAAACTTATATAATCAACAAAATAAAAAAAATAATCATGCTTAAATAATCACAAGCAATTGTTATTCTTATGATATTAATAATTAATTTTATTTATTTTTATTTTTAAGTAATTGATTAAATTTATTTAATTTGAAGAAAAAATTTGACAAAAATTTAAATAGAAGAATTGGGTAATGAAGATATTTTCTTAATTTTATTAATAATAACAATATATGAATAAATTACACAATCAACAAATTATTAAAAGGATATAACGGTAATTACATATTAAAATCATAAGTTTTGAGGATGTAAATATTTTTTTTGAAACATTAAAGAATTTTGTGTTCCTTTATCAAACATTGAGAGTGTCTATGTCTTTTTCTAAAAAATGTAACGTAGTACAGAGGGATAGCCCCCAAAAGTGGAATCCACTGCCCACCTGAATTACACAGTTCTTTGTATGGACAAAGCATAGTGGTCAATATTTGAAAGTAGCACGTACTTGGTTTTGTTTAAGAAACAGAGCATCACGAATTCCCAATCATAACAACTAAGCTCAAAGAATCAACTAAACAGTAAGTACAACGACTGCTGGTAAGCTTTCTGGCCCAGAAATCAAGATTGAAACCATAACTCGTCTCCCTCGAAATGGGTATACATCCATTTCCAAAACCCACCATCCCATTCAGAAAGCAAGCTCTTAATGGGAAAATCAATTATTTACAGTCAGAGGGTTCGTCGTCTGGGGTTATTAAGTGTTTACATTATGTATTATATGGGGTTAAAGAGAAAAAAGAATGTTACTAGTGCAGTTTTGGTGAAAGCGCTTATATGGTAAGAAAATCACTCTCCTTATAGTCATAACTTGTTTCCAAAATAAGCATAAGCTAATTGAATTTAGACATGTGAAAAATGGACTGTAAATATGAAGAAGAAGAAGAAGAAGAAGAGGTAGAAAGAAAGAAAGAGACTTGCCTCATTCAATGGCAGTCCACGGAGACCATTCACCGGAAGTTTTCTAAAAATTTCTTGAACGAATCTGCTTTCTGTTCTTCTTGCTCTTGTTCTTTCTTCATTGTAATCCCTTTCTTTTGCAACGATAATTTGATCACCACTCACGATTTCTGGTGACGACGTTCCACTTCCCGGACACATTATTGTTTCGAAAAAGTTGACGAACAAAACAATGAAATTAATAAACCGAGAAACAATAGAACCAAGGCCAATTTTTTCAAAGAATAAATATCTGGATTGTCGTTGGAAACATGTTAAAAATTTATTAATAACAAAATCTTAGCATATATGTGTGTGTACATATATTTATGTGAAGGGACAAAATCTTTATAAATAAAAAAGAATCCCAAAAGAGAAATATTGTGAAGTTGTGTTGAGTGCTTAAGCTTTCAAAGCAACGGCATTGGAAGTAATTTTGAAGAAAGAACAGAGAACTATGTGCATTGGGACATGAAAATAAAGGGACCTAAAAAGCTTGAACATACAAATCCTAGGCCTTGAAATTTATACTCGAGTTGATTGCGATATAGCCACTTAACTTTTTGCTGCATCCAGGAATGTTTATTGTCTTTTACAGTGTCTATTTATTTGAAAAAAAAATTATAAATCAATACCCACAGCGCCCTGTCAACCTAATCAATGCGGTCAGCTGTTCCCGCCAGTTGTTTCACGAGGAGGATCATCGGATCCAATCCTTTAACGGCTACCGAGAATCGCCATCGGATATCGATCTAAAAAAAAAAAATTATAAATCAATGGACAAAGCAAATTATACAGCATAGTGCTTTTTTTTTCATTTTGATTTCTTTTCCTTTTTTTTTTCCTAGTCAATAAAATAGGAGAATTCTACACTGAAATATATACTATACAATTCGGCCACACTATACAATTAGACCCTTGTTTTCAAATTTTTATTAATTAAACACAAGTACAAACTACTCAAACCTAAGACCCAAGCTTTAAAAAGATTGCCCACTAACCAATAAAACTAGGGCCTTGGCCTGAAATGATGGAAGCATTTGGCATGACTTAAGTATTGTATTTTTTTTTTTAAATTAACATTGAAAATGCTTTCAAATGGTGGTGTGAGTTGGTTAATTATCAACTGAGGGCATTTGAATTGCTATTAATTGCTTTATTGCTATGGTTGTAGGATCAAGGCTGGGTATATATAACTTCCCAATAGATCACTCAACATGTCGCGAGGGCTAATATATCTATGGAGTTTTAAAGAAAGGGTAAATTTTAAATTATCAATTTCCTCGTCAACTGATTATCCTTATATTATTCTCTTGTGTTCAAAACTTTCAAGCTACCTTGTTTTTGCTCAAAAAATAATGATAAAGTAGGAGTGAGTTGATAAATTCTTTATATATATATTCTCAACAAAAGATGAGGTTTAAATTGAGATTTTCAAAAGTAAGGAGAATGATTTAAAGATAATCAATTTATAGGAAAATTTTGAAATGAACCCTCTAAAAAATCAATTAAAAATTAACTAATTAATTCTCATAATGCATATTGTTACCTTTACATGAGATAGAATTATTGCATAATTAATTTTCACATAAAAATAAGCTTAATTTAGACCTCTTCATACCGGGTCCGGACCTGTAGATTTGGTTTGATTTAGAGCTGTCACTTGCTGCATTTTAATGCAATTGCTACAAATGGGGAATCAATATCTTCTTATCAGATTTTTTTTCACGTTATGGGTTTATAATAAAACACACTTAGAATTGTACGTGGACAAATTAAAAAGAGGAATAAAAAGATCTTTCACATGATTTCCCTAAAGCCGAGAATGATGCTGTCTGCAATATTTCTGGATTCTATTGCTTGGCTGTTTTTCCATTTCATCAGTTACTTGATAGTAAACGATTTCTCAAGTTTACCAAATTTTATCTTTCTATATTTTGAGTTTCATAGATTGCATTAATGTAGCTTAAGGCAAATTCGGTTGAGATGATCACAAAATTTGGTCCCAACAATTTAAGACTCATATTGTTCATTGGGAGGAATCAAATTTCGATATTAATTTTTCCGGGAGTAATTTCATCTTCGTGGGCAGTCTCAAAACACGAAATGGGAATTAATAATTAGAAAGAAGAAGGAAAAAAGAGTAGGGGGTTAAAAAAAAAGCAAAAAGCTACCAAGTACCAACATTGCATCTCTAAAAGTAGACAAGTGTTAGGATACCCATACATTCGATTCGAATAATAGGACATGTAATGTACATTACATTCCTCCCAATGTGGCTGTACTAAAATCCACTTTTTGCATTGTGCCCAACAATATGCATTATGCAATAAAGCAAAAAGGTTGAAGACATCAAATCACACTAAAAATTAATTAATTTTGAGACAGGGCAATAATATGTGGCTGGATTTTAAAGTTTCCTAGGCATCGCTAAACTTAGCACAAAAAGTGTAAAGCCTTCTTAATCAGAAGAATTCATATTATGCAAACGAAGCTCTATCATCTCTGTTATCTTTAACTTGTTTCCTACATAGAATATGTAATATATATAATTGAACTTAAGATTCAAAATTAATCATAGATTCCTCTTGTGACGGATACCTAACTTAACCAGAAAAGAAGACGACAATGATAGTAAGTGGGAAGTGATCTTTGTCCCCACATGAAATTGCTGCCTTTCGAAATCAAAAAATTTAGCTGATCAGGCATGCGCACTAATGCAATTAAGAATCCAAATTAAATAAATATAATTACAGCTTATTTATCTTATCTTTTCGGTTTAAATCAGTTCATTTCTGACAGATTACAAGATTTAAGGTGAGATTTAGCCTCTTTGTCTCTCAATGTGGTCACTTTCTTTGAAGTTGGTCCTTGCGAACTGCTGTAAGGTCTTAGCTGTGCTGAGTACGATTTGCTTTTCTTTCATGGGACTTAAACTCACTAAGCTCACTATAAATGGAAAGGAATATTTCTACTTTCACACATTTCAATCTTGGAAAAAATAAAATGGTGGGTGGAGCACTCTTTATTAATATCTTTATAGTATTTACATAATAAAGATCAAGCTTAGGCCTTTTTCAGCCTTTGGAATTTTTTTAAGGACTCCTTTGAATTAAAAAAGAAAAAATATTAAAGCTCCGTATCGTATTTCCCCTCTCTTATGTCACTGTTGTTGCATGCGTATGTATTTATGTATGTATATATGTATGTTTGTGTGTGTATATAAAGAAAGAGAGAATAACTTTCCAAGAAATAACCCATAACTATATTAAAATTATAGATGACTTATCTTTCAATATATTAAAATTTACATTTTTTTAATCTTTTAACTTATTCGTAATTTTAATATGGTTAGAAATCTTTAATCAGAAGTTCACACTCTCTCCTTTTATATACATAGAGTAATGTTCTAATGAGAGATTTTTTACTTTATTAAAATACACAACCAAAAAAGTTAATAGTTAACCGTTTCTTTAATATAAAAAAAAAAGTTTAATTGGATGGGTTTTCAACCATGAGTGAAGAAATAATATGTTTTGATAAAGAATAAGTGGTTGGATCATATTTTTTCAAATAAGTTATGTTGAACCATTTCGAACTCTCTTCACATGAGTAGGAAGAAGATTAAATTATTTTTAGACTAAATTAAAAAAGAATTATACAGAATCATTCTACTTGCCTTTCCATTGTTAATTTTAGAGTCTAAAAGTCGAGTTCCGATCACAGACTTTATTTCTTTACACCTAGGGTTTGTTCCTTTTAGGATCTCTGAGTAAGAGCCAGCATTATGTTCGTAGTATGGCTTTTCAATTGAAAGAATACATGATTTTTTTCCCCCCAAAAAAAAAATGCTGCTAGAAGTATGGGAACTAATAAAAAGTAGGTTTAGCCATGGGTACCCTTTTCTTATCGATTGGTTCTTATAACTTCAATTATTTGAGGTTTATTAACAAAATGATGATGGCCTATAGTGCCCATGTCTCCTTTTATCCCCACAGTCACCTAATATTGTTAATTCAACTTCAATTTTCGGCGATTCTTTTTTCTCTATTTACCTGTGTCTCTGAATGTCTTGATAGAGACAAGTTTCAAATAATTCTTTGATAACTCAATTGCTTCAGGGGCGGCTTCATTATACGCACCGTCACGTATATACTTTGGAATAAAATTTCAGATATGAGCCAATAAGATTTGATCGAACTCAAAACTTTTGTGGATATATTTTGTATGCCGGGTCTGACGAGCTATTATTGGAAGCCATGCATTAATCAAAGTTTTGAAGCCACAAAACTCACTCTCTCATATATATATATACATATAATTTTTACACTGATTGTATCTGGACAATTTATTTAATTTCACATATATATTTTCAAAAATAAACATAAATCGGCACTAGAGAATGACTGTATTACCATTTCTTAATAATTAATCAAAGTAATAATAATCTCTTTGAAACAGAATATGTTCAGCACTGGCAACATGAAGCCAAATTAAAACAAGTGGGTAGATAGCTTTGGCAACAAAAAGGATTAAATTACGTTGAGAATTGACAGCAATACAAATTATAACCAAATACATTAAAATCACCCAGCAGGAACCTTTGCCCTCTGGTCCCGTAACCTAAAACTCACAAGCGTAAAGGCGGTTCACAAAGAGCGTTGTAAACAAATATTATAATTTCCTATCTCTCACAAAATGTGAGTGGAGTAGTGTCACTCCTCTGTGAGGTCGTTTGTCTACGTGTCTTGTAGAATTCAAATGTAATAATATAAGTTAGATATATGCGATTGTAAATATCGTTATAATTATAATAACTTTAACATTATATAAATCTAATGTGTCCAATGCTACGATGTATACCAGAAAAAAAAAAAAAAAAAAAAAACAAAGTAATTTAATTTAAAGAGTGCCGTACTTTATTTCTGCATGCGCGCTAAGTCAAAAAATTGCATTTGCATGTTTGCATTCAATCGGGACCAGGACCTTAACGGTACGAAAGATGCCAGATTGGCCAACCAAAGCTTCAGCATATGCAATCCGAAAATTCTTAAACTGTTGCACCAACTTGTCCATTTCATTCAAGCAGCAAAGATGCAGGCAATTAATTTGATAATTTGTGTTGCATTTCTTTTAACATTAAGTAACCCACTTTCTTTTTGTTTTTAATGAATTTTAATTGACTGTCTCTACAACTTCGTTCATGTATTCATCACTCTTTGTTGATAATCAAAAACTCTGAGACAACATGAAATGATGACATTGCTTTTCTTTTTTAATTAAAGGTCGGGTAGTAATAAATATGTTTGTTTGGCTTTGCTGAGTATTTTAAATGTTTAATTGTGAGGGTCATATGGAAAAATTAATTATTACATATCATTAAGTTATATTATCTCATTTAACTAAAATATTAAACTAATTACAAGGTCATTAATTTTCTGTTGGATAATGTTTTTCCTTGAAAGTAATTAACAAATCCCATAAGATGATAATAAAAACTAATTGCAAACACTTTATGAATTAGTTTATACATGCATATAATTTGGAGGGAATAAAGCATACCCTATAGGCAAATGGTCTCCACATGGTTAAGGTTTTGCCTCAGCTTAATTACACGACAAAACATACTCCTCCTGCTTAACTTATTCTTAACTTTATATTAAGTGAGTTCAAAGTAGATGATTAATGTATTAGCTAAACTATTTAAATATCTTCTAATGTAAGTGCAGGCACTCTGAATATACGAATAAGAGTTCACCTAAGCAAACATTTAAACAACTAATGTTCGTTTCTAAAACTTTGTATGTTGCAATCTTTTATTATTCAAACAAAACCTAGCTAGATGTTTTATACCAAGGCAGTTTGCTTCCAGATCTGAATATTAGTCTACAACTGCTGTATGAAAGTTCAAGTGATTTCACATTTTCACTCCAAAGTTATCTGATGAAAAATCTGTATGATCCTTGTTATTTTGGTAAAATCAATAAAATAATTCAGATTTGTTATTGTTATAAATTTTTATTCTAGAGTTGTAGCTTCCTCTTTTTTTTTTTTTATAGCAGCGGTAGTTTTTAAATTACAACACATATATTTATTTCAAATTACTTGCATTTTTTTTCTTTTTTAAGATAATATTGCATAGCATAGCATAAATTTATTGATAAATACTTTTGAATTAAAGAACTTAAAATTCAATCCAATGTCTTTGGGGACCTATTTAATCTCTTCAAATCGAAGTTCAGTCGAGAAATCAACTCTCAAAGAAGAAAAGAAATATGCTCCCACATAACTATAGGAAGATTCAGTTTCACCTCAATAATAAGGTAAGAAAATGTCCTCCGCCGAATTAAGAGGATATCATATCTCACAACCTACAATTTTTGTATCAAATTGAAGTTTTTTATTCCCCTTTTAAATATAGCTATGAGGATAGAAGCATATAGTTAGAGTACCTTATATAAACTAATAAAAGTGGTTACAAAAAAAATGCTTTCGTGGCTATACTTTTGAGAAAAAAGAACACTTTTCCGGGACATCCCCTTGATCAATAAAGCCCTGTCATTCCTTTACCCACCCCAACTTTAAAAAGCCCGTGCAAAAGTAGAAGACCCTGTTTTAGTTTTTTTTTTTTTTTTTTTGAAAATAATTTTGTATTCGTAGAAACCCATGGTTCACCGAGTGGGGACAAACAATGCTCCCTCCATTGTCATCCCACTCTCTTTGATTTTTTTTTTTTTTTTTTTCAATCAGGAAAACGTCTAATCAAACAAGTGGGTCCATTTCGCTTTTATGTTTTCGAAAAACAAATTGTTTTTGCTTTCGGGTTGATGATGACGATGATGATGATGCACCAAAAACTGGCTGTTGCCATTTGCTACAAACTCAAATTATGACAAATGGCACTTTTGTTGTAAAGTCAAAACCTAGATGCTGCCTTGTGTTGTCGCAGCAACACCTGTACATGTCATGAATTCAGCAGCAAAACGGTTATTCGACATCCTCGAGATTCATCAGAAGCAGAAACACAATAACACAACCCCCAACACGCGCGCACACAGCTAGCTCCGCAGAAGAAAATCTCCAAATCTCTGTATTTTATGATAATGTGTGTATAAATTAAAAAGAAAAGATATTATTATTCCTCTTCTTTTTCTTTTTGGTCCTAGGCACACAGCCTGCTACAAAGCCAGCGTACTCAAGTCACCGACCAAAAAGTCCATTTACAGAATTGGCGGCCATGTGATTTACGTAAGAATTAATTAAAGTTCCAATAAAAATAAATAAATAAGCAACGAAACTGGCAAGTTGAAATAAAAAATTATGATTTCATTCTCTTTTCATAAACTTGTCCGAAATAACAGGAGCGAACGTTGCTAAATGCACCCCACCAGTCTCCCCATACCCCAAACTTTCAAGCAAATGCAGCAGTTGTAACTCACTTAGAAAAGGGTTTGATTAGGATATAATTAATGTTCTTTCAGCCATTTTTTTCTTTCTTATTTTTTAATTAAATTAAATACATCTAGGTGATCTAAATTAAGCCTTTAGCATGAAATAATGCGGGCTAATGAAAATGGGCTTTCTTTAGATCGTTTTGTTCTTGGCCCAAGTTTGATCCAATCTACAAATGTGGAAAGTGGGGCTGCTTGGAAACTTGCTAACTTGACCGTTTGGATAACTAGTACGCAACCAAATTAGCATCCAAGAAGGAAACCAAATTCCTATACCCACAAGGTTTTGTCACCTATAATTATAAATATGTCATTGATTAGCTCATGCAACTCTTCCTTTCTCATTATCAAATTTACTAAGCCAAATATGAAGACGGGTTCTGTTTTCAAGAAAACCTTCGGTGGAAGCCATTTGAAGAACCCTAATTACGAGCGGCTCTCCGTGGCTGATCACGATGCTGAGGAATCTGTTCGCATAATTTACAGAGCCGGTTACGTGCCGTTTTACGTCGGTGAAGAAGAGAAGAGATACCAAGTTCCTGTGAAGCTTGTACACTTTCCTCCATTTTGGGAACTGATGAAGCAGTCGTACGATCATGATGCGTATGACATTAAAATCAATGGTCCCATAAAACTTGCATGCACTCCCAAGGCATTTGAAGAGACATTGAAGCTTGCAAAGAAACGTTAGCGGGCATGCAGGAGCAGCGGCTCAATCGGAGAGCGGCCACTTTACTGTCTTTCTTTTTTTCTTGCGATTGTTTCCCCGCTGTATTAATTTTTGAGAAAGAAGAGATTAGTTAATGTGAATTCTTTATATTCTTTTAATCAAGAATCAAAGATGTTAATATTCTTTTATATTCTTTATTGTTGCAAAAGCTTGCAAAGTTGCATGTGCGTCGAAGCAATTAAGTTAATTTGCCTGGAGCTTTTAGATGGATAATTCGACCTAAAAGGAACTTCCATTGAATGGATTAAGTCGATTTATTCGATCAGCAGCTTTCTAAATGATACATAAGCTTAATTATTCATGAACTATATCCAACGAAAGCAGACCTTTAGATTCTTTATTCTTCCCCAAATTCTTATTTTTTTTTAAATACTAATTTTTTCGCCATTTCAAACAAAACAATGATTTTAATATACTTTTATTTTATATAAAACACTCAACAGACTACTTCGATCCACTCAAGTACTACAATAGAGGATTCAAGTTTATCATTAGTTTTTTTTTTTTTTTTTTAACATCAAAATTATTAGTTTATTATTTGTTTCATTTAATCATCTTTGGAGTCATTATGCCGCAGGAAAATATTACCAATACCCATAAAGGTCACCCCAATAATTATATATTTGATAACTGTCGGTTGAGTGTTAGAAGAGGATTTCAATATAAATTAAATCATTTATCCACGAGCCTTTTAATAGTAGAATATTAATTTTATTAGTTATGAAATTCACTATTAATAGGTAAATGACACATAATAGTTGGATTCAGATTGGAACTCAGCTATTAGGATCTCAAGCAATATTTTTAAAATATATATTCAAAAAACACTATTAGTTAAATAAGTTTTGGATTCAAGCTAGTTTATTTGACTCCTCATCTAAGTTCGAAAAGTATTAGAGGTAGAAGTTAAAATTTTAATTAGAATTTTATAGAAAAAATTATCTAATGAAGTTTTATGAATATTTATGAAATGTAACAAAAAAAAAAAAAAATTAGGCTAATTATGATAAAAATTAAAATTTGAGTAGTTGCGTGTACTGTTGAACCATAATGAATGACAAAGACAATTCTATGAATCAAGATTTGACAAAGAAGTAGCGAAGAACCTCTGCTTCTCCAAGAAAGAGGAGCAGTTAGTTAGGATAGCAGAAAAGATGGAAAAGGAATTCCAACTCTCTAGTCTAGAGAAAGAGGAAAAGGATTCCTACTTCATGGTCCATCATGGAACAAAAGAATAGACAAAATCCTAAACAAGCAGAAGTATTAAAATGTGCAACTTTGTTGCGTTAGAAACTACTACAAAAGCCCAACTCCATAGAGCAGACATCACAAGCTTCGAAATTACACTAATAAAAGAAAAGAGGTAGCTGGAAATGACCATTGCATGTAGAAGCAACAACAACAAATCTAACAGCTCCCATCAATTCCACTTTATGAGTCAAGTCTTGGATTGGGATCTTGCATGAGCAAATTTTTTACTCATCTTAGCCAATTCTGCTTTCAGCTTAGTCACAAGAGTTTTCTCCTCACTCAAGCATCTCTCCAATTCAGCAATCATTCTTTCAGAAGCTTAAGCTGACTCAAGCAGCGCATGTTTCTCTCCATCTCCAGGGTTCTCATTCGCCTCTTTGATGTTTGGATAGAGCAACCAAGCTTAAAAGAAAGAAACGAAAGATATTATCACTCACTGGTTTCCCATACCAAAAATGGCACCAAGATAAAAAAATGGTAAACAGACCGGACGGAAGAAACAAAACGTGGTATCACAAGGATCAGAATTCTTGATGTATCTCGACTCCTACTTGATTTTTGCAGCAGCCTGTGATGATGATGCTGTGGTTAAATATTGTGGTCTGTCCCCGAGTAATCTTCTCAAGACCGGGTACCTACAAAACTTTTTCTTCTTGCAAGCACCATTGTTAACAGGAGGCATGGCTAAAAGAAGGGGGGGGGGGGGAGGGGGAAAGGATGGGGCATGACAGTCTTTCAAAGTATAATGCCACCACGATAGGTAAGAACAAAAATACTTAGCAGTTAAGTAAGTATTCAGAATTTGATTCAGCATATACGAGCATATATAGGGCCATGCAATATAATGAATAAAACTATGTTCTATGAGAATGTAAACTTAAAAGTATGAGAATGTAAACTTAAAAGTAGAACACACCGTTTAATCCACATTGTAACTAGAAGAGCTGACGAGTGCAAACCATTGAATTAACAAAATTACAAATATATACTTGTAATCTTCGCACATGCTTTATGAGTGATCAGCACAAGATCAACAATAACTTGATAATCCCGCAAGTTTAAAGCAGTAACTCGTTCTTGGCCGGAGCTAAAGTCGTCAATTATCACTATGCACGTACTTGGCCTCTCGGCTAGATCGTTATTTCTTTCAAGAATGGGGATGTGGGTTTTTGAGGATTAGCCTTTGACAGTGAGAAAAAATGATTCAATCCTCCTGGAGTCGGAGCATAAAGTAAAAGTCTGCTCAACTTTTTGTTACCTTCGCACTCGTTTGTGTGGTCACCAAATGGTTCCCAACTATTTATTGGATAAATTTTGAGAGGTTAACACTATTGTTTGAATAATGTTTTTTGCACTATTACTGTAGTTGTTTTGTTCAAATATGGGCTATATGTTGTGTAAAGAAGATGATCCACGTAAGCATCAATACTTTACATGATAACTTTGTGTCTTCTTGTGAATAATATTAAAATTTTGAATTAACTAAACAGTAGCATTATAACCTGCTAGATCATTATTTATATACATTATACAATAATATAAAAAGTACTGCATAATACTAAATCTCAATTGATGTGATATTTAACACGACATTAATTAAGTGGGTTTTAAAGGTTTAACACACCAATTATGAACACTAAAATCAACCAATTAATCATATATGAACACCTTTTAAAATACAAACTATGTATCTCGAATTTTTTATCAACTAAACCATCTCCCAACCTGTTGATGATCAGAATCTCATCTCTCTGTTACCACCTCAAAGTTTTTACCAGTTAGTTACCCATCCAGTATGGACTCAAGAGTACAAGGCCACACTCAAAGTTACACAAGAAATATCTAGTCACAACTTCCAGAGAGCTGTGAAAATGACTAAAGAAATCAGAAAGAAATTGACAGCTCTTTCACCTCCAGTCAGCAGCCTTTTATGGCTGCAATAATAGTGAATCACAGCCTTCATTATTAAACTTCAGCTCACTTGGAAGTAACTGAAATTTTTTAACTCCTTAACAACAGAAATTAAGGTAAATACAGCCATTCTTCTTCTGGCCAAAGAAGTAGTAAACAGTTGCAGGAAGTATTGGTATTTCAGATAACCACTTGGTTAATCTCAAAGTAACCGATCCATCTTTACCAACAAATAACACTTCCTTCTTCAATTCATCATTTAAATCAAACTCATCAAGCAGCAAATTAGCAATTGCCATCGGAATCACATATCTTATCATCACTGCCCAATGTTACAAATTTAAAACAAATCATTGTCTACTCGCTGCACAATACAAGTCTAATATTTGAGTTTGCTTAGACAAATGATTATTTGTTTTATGCATCAGCGGGTTACTTGTATTGTATTTGGTAACACAACCGGGTTCAAGATCACAAGCTTTAGATGGTTCCTTAACCCGATAATCCAGCAAGTAGACTGCACAGGAAAAAATTGATGATAATAACAACAATCCAGGCCAGTGGATTAGGGAATCTTGAGATGCAAGAATGATGATAAGAGGGCTTTGGATCGTGTTAAGGGCTTCAGAATGGGAGAGTGGATCTTCTGATGGACGAGACAGCCATTGTCTGTGATTCTGTCCGTGTTTATTTGAGAAAGGAGCATGAAACTGTAACACACAGAAAAGCAAGATGGAAGAGAAGAATTGTTGAGTCACTGAGTTGTAGTTTAGTCTTTGACAATCGCGAGTGATACAAAGAGTCAGTTCACTTGGAGAGTGAAGTTCACAAGTGCTTTAAAGTAAGCTAAATCCCCGCCGTAAGTGTCATTGGTACTTTTTGTGGCGCTAATGAGATGGAACATCGGACAAATGTTTACTACTTTTTTATGTATGGTCATCAAAGAGAATCTGTCCAGGTTGCATATCAATTATCCATATCAAACAAACAGTAGTGGACCAAGTATTGAGCATCATTATAAGTATAATCCTTGATCTGGATTCAGCTGAATCGTTCTTTGAGGTATTTTTTGCAGTAAAAAAAAATTACATACAACATCAGAAGCATTTTCCCAGTCTTCAGCTAATATGTCTAATTTCTACAAAATCCAAAATCAAACAAATTCATTAAAAAAGTTTGAAGGATTACTTGTATTGTGTTTGACTGCAGGTTGCCTTCAAGACCCAAGGGAGTTTCGGTTTCCCACTTCTAAATGGACAAAATCCATGTTGACAGGAGTTTATCCGATGACTTCCAAGTGACCATTCACAATTTCACATGAATAAATCTGGAACCGACAGAACATGTTTTGATGTTCCATCATTCAACCTTTGCCACTTCACCACCAGGCATGCTACTTTCTGCAACAGTCTCCTGCAAAAATCTGCAAACAGTTGCAGCAAACCATCAGAATTTGGGATATTAGTTGCTTGGATTTTCACATATTTTAGGTCTTGTTCCAGAGTGAAATGAGGCAGAAAGAGTACCTTGTAAATTTTTCCCGAGATGATTCCAAGATGTAGATTGAGAGGATAAAAGACAACATGAGCCCTGTTTGCATGAATGAAATATGTTTCAATAATATGTTTAATCTCCAGTTGTTATATAGCATTTTAGTTGTGTCCTTGACAGAACTGAAGAATTCAACAAGCTAGAACCAAACTTAGATAAAATCAGGAAGAAATATACAGCAAAATAAAACAATGACTACGAATCAGTGCCACCCGCAAACAGCAGTTTCTTTGAACTCTAATCATTTTAGCAAACTTTTTGCTTTAGGAAGTTAAATGTAGTTGTCACGAAAGTTTCTACAGAATCTACTGGCTAAGAAGTTAAACACGACAACTATGAGATATTAGAGCCCTGTATAATAGCCAGTACCATTTAGAACCTTGATTTGAGTACAAACTTTTACCTGATCCAAACAGAACATAAAATCCAGAAGCCACATCTATCTCTGATTGCTCTTCCCTGTATACAAGAAATTATATAGTCAGGCAAACATTTTATTGCCAGTTTACCTAAAAAGGAAATGAACTTCCAAGACTGGTGATACACAGCAAACCATTAGGAAGCACGAAACAGATGGTGGCTTGAGAAGTTTATATGCTTTTTCTCTATGAGGAGATGATGGTAATTATTAAGAATTTGGTGGATATAATGCTTAGAAAATCAAATTTCACCAATTCACCAGAAGAATCAGAAAAAGGACACAAAAACATTAATACCAAGCCTGTGACACTGAATACAAACCAATCAACCAACAAAGATACTTGTAAAATTATTTAACCTAAATGCCATGATACTAACCACGTATATCTAATAAGCACATGTTTTGGCCAACTTTCAGGTCGCCAAAAGTATTTTGGAAGATCGGGATGAATTTCGACATCTGTTCAAAACAATGAAAAATAGAAGCTGGTATCAAACCCGTACAAACAGATTTAAATTGACTCCAGTAAATCACTGAAAAAAAATTCACATCACGGTACTGCAATTTATAAAATGGAAAATATATTCATTCATGAGAATATCATGCCATCTAACAAGACAAGCAGTTTAAAGTTCAAAATTAGTTTTAAGTCAATCTCATTTCCTAAATAGCATTAGCATATTCAATAAAAGCAATTATAACAGAGCAGCAATCTGAAATATCTAGGTGCATTTCTTTGATGGTATTCTCCTTTCTCTTTGGAAAAGATAAACGAACAAAACTATTGAACCTAGGGCACATAAATGCATCTGAAGAAAAGGGTGATTGTCAGTCGCGAGCGACCTTGCCTTACATCATAGGTAAGGCAAAGCGCTTTCTTTCACAAAACATCTAAGATAGACAAGAATCATGAGTTATACAAAACAGAGAGGACCTAAGGCAAAGTAGATAACTTTGAAGATGTGAAATAACATTAACTATGAAGATGTGAAATGAATATCTAAGAGTAGCCACTTTCTTTTTTCTTCAAAGCTAGAAATTGAAGACATGCACACACTGTGAAACGAGCAAGAGGGGTATAAAGTAATACATGATTATTTACATATAAGTGCAACGTAGAAGTTCATAACTTCCCATTTGAGATGATAGGACAGCAAGAACCACTGTTAAAATAATCACCCAGATGATTTTCTGTGTACATAAGAAAGATGCAACCACGGACTTTCGAAGCAAAATTATTGTAGATCAAAATGATTGTAATGCGCAGAAAAAATTAAAAACTACCAACCACAAACAAGCGCCTGATTCAGAGTGGAGACTACAATTGGAGGTTCAAAATGCATCGATTGAGGTAGAGAGGAAATGAACAAGGCTCTACAATGTCAAAGTATAGGAAAACGGAGGAAAAACATAATCTCAATAGGAGACGCTAAAAGCATATTAAAAAAAAAAAATTATTACAGTTGATGTGAGCATGATAAAGCTCTCCTTGGTTAACAAACTGATATAGAGGAGAACTACTTAGGATAAAGCTACATACAACGCTGGGGCATATCCACAATTTTAGCAGTGACACCAAGCAGATCATTTCCTGAATACCTCTGCATCAGAAGACCACAACACAAGCTCAGCACATGATAATTGAAAAAGTTACAAACTGAATTTTCTGTATAAACCGAGAGCCATACCAAGTGCACGTCAATCATCGGAACCTGAGAGCTCTTACGGTTTATCACAAAAAGCCACGGAACACGAAACTTCTCTCTTCCAACTTGAAATGATCTGCAAATAAATCATTTTTATTTAATGAATATAAATTGCTATTTCAGTAATAACAATAACACAAGTCAATCAATTTTTGTTTATATTTGCCGATATAAAATGAAAGGGAGACTTTGTTTCTCACATTTTAACTGGATCAGCCCCCGTGAAGCCAGTTGGTTTTGCTATAGGAATCAATGCCTACACCAAGTAAGCCAAAAATTAAAAATCATAAAAGATATAGGTAAAATTAAAAATCAAATATTTTTAAGGTTACCTACCTCACGATTTACGGCGAAAATTGGACAATGTTTACCGATCACATCATGCCACACGGTTCTCGACTGGGATAATAAAATCGACGAATCTTAATTAGTTTAAAATTTGCAAATGAAAAATAATTGAAATTATATGTAAAAAAAAAAAACAACGTTTTTGTAAACGGACATTATGATATTGACTCATCTTGCTCATCGGAACGATGTCTCCAGGGCGGTAAGCGAGGGAAATCGACGGCAGAGATAGTAGCAGTAACAGAAGGGGCGTCATAATTGTTCTTCTTCTCGGTGTCATTCCCTAATTTCTCGTTTGAGAATCGAGATTTTGCTTGATTTGAATTACTATCAGAATGGAAAAATGCGGAAAGCTTTTTCTCGTAAGCAGTCTTCGGGTGAGTGTACATAGCGAATATATATGAATCGCGTGGGGCTTGATAGCACTGGATTCCTGATATAGATTCTTTTGATGAGTGTAATTAGAGCAATGTAAGGTATGCTTAGTATAAGGAGTTTCGCCCAACAATGTGTAAATAAAAATTGGCGTTCGGTGATTTTTAGGTGATTTGAATGTTCCTACTTCCTTCATAGCAACTTTTTTTTTTTTTATAAATAATAATAAGTTCTTCATTTCACCTTAAATTTTAACAAATGCTTTTTATCTTGAGTAAAATTTTAATAAATAGTAAGCATTTTATGGTCACCGTGAGTAAGAAATTTTTGCTAAAATAATTACTAATTTTACGTTGATGATTTTATCTATACAATTAATCAATGATAGCGAAACTTATGAATTGACAACATTAAGTATTAATCTTTGATTTTAGATTTCATTGTTCGTATAAAACAAATTGAGGAATTTTGTATTTAAATTTAAGACAAACACTTCAGGCCAAATAATGCACGCACATTATATACGGGGAGAGATTATTTCAACTTAAATTTTTTACTGACTTTTGACATATATTTTGAGAAATTAATTTTATACAAACTGATGTCGAATAAATTGGCATAATTAAATATTTCTTTAACTTTCGACATCTATCATTAAATTGATATCATTGAATTGATTGAGATCAATGACTCAAACTTTGTATCAAAATTTTAAGTTGAAACAATTGCCCCCACATAAGAAAAAAAAAGTTTGTATGGTATACTTTTAAATTATTTTTTCATTCTAAGAATAATATATCATACCTTAATTAAATAAATTGAAAACAAAACATTAACTATTGTCTACTATTAAAATGCTCTTAAATTTAAAATAACACCAAGTATAAATGTGAATCCAATTCATAATGACAAATAAACAAATAAATTGTTTTTCTTTTTATTTAATATTATTATGTGTGAATAAAACGATCTTCTGATGACCAAGAGTAAAAAGAGATCTCCATACATTAAAAAGAAAAATGGTAACAATTAATAATGTTACTTTACATAAAATATAAGAATTAATGGAACATTTGGCATATAAGATTACCAAACGTGCTCTAATAATAAAGAATACTTGGCTTTCGAGATTTTAGATATTATTTTCACAAGTAATTGTAGATTTTGCAATAATATTTATTAGATATTATTTTCACAAGTAATTGTAGATTTTGCAATAATATTTAGTAACATATTATGGGCTTCAATGGGTTTACATTCCTTTGTAATTGCTAAATACGGCAATGCAATCAAAGATCGTGATGCCTAACAGCAATGAAATAAATTCCATAAAGCCAAGCGGAGACAACCGCACGTCAGTCATGCTCCCCGCCCACGGTTAAAAAGTGAAAACTCTGTCGTGAGGGGAAAAAAAAAAAAAAGACTGAAAAAAAATCCAAAATACATAATCCGAAAATTCACTATGATCACTTTTTTGTGCTTCCTTTTAAAAACCAACCCACCTTCATCGCCACCTGTTCACAAAAAATTCTCCCAAAAATATTTTCATATTTCACCCGTCGTTTTATTTTGATTCGCCTGTCGTTTTTCTCTTTCTCGTTTTTCGCTCGCTGCACTCCCGCCGCCGTGGAAGCCTGATCGCCGATTATTTTGACACCGTTTCAGATCGGGAACTCGATTTTTGCTATCTGATAAGCCTATTAACCAGACACGTGGATGGTTGTACGGTTTATTCGTTGATTACGTGGATATTCCCGGTGTTTGTATTATTTCGTTGATGGGCGATCTCCGAGATTGGTCGCCTGAACCTAACGGCGCCGTTTTGGGAGAGAGGCCGTCATCGTCCTCGTCATCAGTTCCTTCAAATCAAACGGCAATTGGTGCCGAGTACTGGCAACGAGCCGAGGAGGCGACGCAGGGCATAATTGCCCAGGTTCAGCCCACTGTTGTCTCCGAAGAGAGAAGGAAAGCCGTCATTGATTACGTGCAAAGATTAATTAGAAATTATCTTGGTTGTGAGGTAAGAATGTAATCACAGTTATGCTGTTATGTTAATGTTAATTACAATCATCTTGTTATCTAAATTTTTAACTACAATTATGCTAATGTACTTTCATTTCAATTGATTAGGGTATTTAATTTATGTTCATAATTAGGTTAATAGTTTAGTAAGAATTATTAATAACCCTAAATGTTACATGAAAGGCTGAATTTTGGTTGCTGTGATAATTTATTAGTACAGTGCATTAAGCAAATAGCTAGGGCTTGTCTTTCAGTACTTTGATTTTGTGAAGGATTGGAATACGTGTTAAGTGAAAGGTGATCGATGGTTATGACTAAATAGTCAGTGCTCTCATTTATTGTGATATGTATGGAGTCTTGACGTAAATGAATGTGGAGAATATGGATAAAAATGGGTTTCTTTTTCTAACTTACATCTGTCATAGGTATTTCCATTTGGATCAGTTCCATTGAAGACTTATCTCCCTGATGGAGATATTGATCTGACAGCTTTTGGTGGCCTAAATGTTGAGGAAGCTTTGGCCAATGATGTGTGTTCTGTCCTTGAGAGAGAAGATCAAAACAAGGCTGCCGAGTTTGTTGTGAAGGATGCTCAACTAATCCGTGCTGAGGTTCTTTGCTTCAATCATGTGTTCACTGGAGATATTTGTTAGCATAACTTTTTTCTTTGAATTTCTTGATACTAAGTTTATATGTTATTTGCAGAAATTTCGTTACTGCTTCATTTCTATTTCTTCTTTCCCCGCTTTTCTAATTGGAAATAATTTATATCTTTGATGAACTGTTGATTCTGTAAATACGGGCATACGTGGAGCCGCTTTATCACAAGATGGAGCAGATGCCCCAAAAGGGTTTGGAAGAACTTTTTGATGTGTGGCATCAAAAAGTTCTTGTGGTTTTAGAATTTTAAAATTGCCCCCTCTGATTTTTAATTTTTCAAACTAAGCTTTGTGGAAGTCACCCTTTTGCTTATGTTTTGAACTTGCCGCACCTAGAGTAAACGCCTTGGTACATGTATGTGGTGCGTGAAACTAACTTGATAACCCTTTTGCGTATTTAGGTCCCTTTAACTTTCAAATTCCTACTGGATATTATCATCCGTCACTATTGTTGTCCTTCGTTTGTTCGCTAGTCAAACCATTCAAACATGATAAATGATATTTGATGTTCTAGAGGTGGCTCCATTCTCCCTCTCATAAATTGATTAATAACACTCTTTAGAAAACTTGTAGTATCCTTAGTACAACTGGATTTTTCGCATGCTTGCTTTTATTTCCTTTGTTCTTAATTAAACATCTACAGATGCAGTGAGGAGGATATCTTTTTCCCCTTTGGAATTTATTATCCACTCTGTCCATGTTGGCTCAATCTTTGGTGGTGCTGTACATGCATTTTTCTTTAGTGACTGCTTGTCTGGGAATTGGATCAGAAGTTCAGATTTTTCTAATTATTTTCGCAACCTACTCTCTGCTATATCCAACCACCTGACAACTTTTCTCATTAGCTATTGTGAATGGTTGCTAGTGTGTGTGTTGTATGCTATGAAGTATGCTATTCTTCTAGATGAAATGACAGCACACGATTGATTTAGATACATCATTGGGTTTCAAACATCATTTATGATTTAGAAGTCCTTTTATTTATATGTTTCATTACATTTGGCATCTTAGACCCCCTTTTTTTGGCTGCAGGTTAAACTTGTAAAATGTCTGGTACAGAACATCGTAGTAGATATCTCCTTTAATCAGTTAGGAGGGTTGTGCACACTATGCTTTCTTGAGCAGGTAGTATTCTTCATAAATGTTTTGAGATATGTGAGCATAAGCGTTTTGTTTTTCACAATTTAATTGAATGAATTGCTATGTGTTACTGTCTATAGTATTCCTAGTGCAAGCTCTATGCATTATGGGCACCTTTCATTGTCTCTTTCGGTAATTTTACAAGCATGCTTATTGACTAGTGGGGTAGGACATGAGGAACATATGTTACCTCAGAATTTTACTGTAAATGCACTGACATATAGTATGATCAATATTGTGATTCAAAACTTCTTAGTTTTATTGTGTTCGCATGCTTACTCAAATTATACTTAGTCAAGTGTAAATGCACGGCTTATCTTCAATGTTGTCTTTATATCTATTTTTCTTTTGTTTTGATTGGTAGCTTTTTGTTGCAGAAATTCTCCTAGGTGCTGTTTATTTTTTAGTCTGAAGTCTGAATTTAACTTTTTTTTTTCAGTCATTTGTTTATTTTAGGTTGTTTGTTTTTTTAACTTATCACTTATTGTCAGACGATTTTATCTGAATAAAAAAAGTAGAAAAAGCTCACTTTTATCTGAAGTTTGAAGTCTAAATAGAAATTTTAATTTCAAATCTCAAAAATACCCTTAACAATTCATGTGTTTGCAATATTATGTATAAACCTTATACTTTTGTATTACTCTTGAATTTTTTTTTAATTGCTTTAAATTTTTATTCACATGATAACATTAACTAAACTAAAATATTGAACAAATCAAATTATGTGAATTGTGATGAATCAAAAATAAAATAACAGTGTTGACTTTATAATAAAATTTGATGTAATAATTATATCTTTCATTAAAAAATTAAATTACGATCAACAATGATAATATATATATATATATATTTTAATGTTACCAAACTAATCAACTTGTGAAAATTATAAATTGTGAAGAACAAATATATGCACAACTTAAAAGGTTAGTTATTTCAAACTATTAGCTTTTAAGTTCTTCTCTTCAAATGTTGAAAAAGAAAAAACAAACATGTCATTTAGACATTTTCATTCAGACCTATTCAGACTTTAGCTAAATTCAGATCTATTCAGATTTTAGATAAAAAAAACAAACGCAACCTTATTTTACTCTCGATTGCAAATAGTGGAAACATCTTTAGTTTTTACTATAAAGAGTTTGTGAATTGTTGTTGTATAGAATTTTTTGAAGAAGTTGAACTCTCTACTAAGATCTACATTACGCTTTAGTCATATTAGGCAGGGTGTGGTTATACTTGAGCTTTTGAGATAGAATTCTGCTTTTTGTGCAGGTTGACCGTCTGATTGGAAAAGATCATCTCTTCAAACGCAGTATTATTCTAATTAAAGCCTGGTGCTATTATGAGAGTCGAATTCTTGGTGCTCATCATGGCTTGATTTCTACATATGCCTTGGAGACTTTGGTTCTGTATATCTTCCATCTCTTCCACTCTTCATTAAATGGTCCTTTGGCGGTGAGTTCTTGCGGGAATTTGGATTGGTACACTGCTCAAATTTATCTGATAAAATTAACTCATTGATTTCATAATGATTTATAGGTTCTATATAAATTTTTGGACTACTTCAGCAAATTTGATTGGGACAGCTACTGCATTAGTTTGAACGGGCCTGTCCGTATTTCCTCCCTGCCAGAAGTTGTAGGTGAGCAGCCAATTTTCAATTTTGTGCTGCATGTATTTGTATATGTAACTTGATTGCTAAACTTCCTCTTCTTTTTCTCTTCCCACTCCAACACCCTCACCCCCCAACAAACTCTCTTATTATTCCTTTTGCAGTTGAGACTCCTGAAAATAGTGGAGGTGACCTACTGCTCAGTAGTGAATTCCTCAAGGAGTGTGTGGAACAGTTTTCAGTTCCTTCAAGGGGATTTGACACAAACTCACGATCATTTCCACCAAAGCACCTTAACATAGTCGATCCGCTGAAAGAAAATAATAATCTAGGACGCAGTGTGAGCAAAGGTAGAAATCATTTCTGCAGTCAAGGTGGAGAGGCCAGGAGGCTTTTTTTTGTTTTAAATTATTATTGTTATTTTTTTCAGCTAAAATTTTTCTGATGAAACTAATTATATTTTGGGAAATATTCTGACAAAGTGAAGAATGAATATGCCAGTTAGACAACATTAATTAATATATTGCTACATAAGAAACACTAATGGTGTGAAAATGTATATTGTTCTATCAGGAATTGCTTTTCTTGAAAATACTGATTTGACAATGTACTGTTATGCAAGTTCAAGATTTTTGGAATCTGGAAAATTATGAAATTAGTTCTTATAAGTTAATAAAGTGGCATGTAAGTTGCTACTGTTGATGATTAGTTAATGCTAACATTATATATATATATATATGATAACATGAATTAATATAGGAAAATGGAACTGTCAATGTTAATCCGCCATTTTCTGTACAGGGAACTTTTATCGTATAAGGAGTGCTTTTACTTATGGGGCTCGAAAACTTGGGCGCATCCTTTCCCAGCCAGAAGAAAGTTTAACTGATGAGCTACGTAAATTTTTCTCAAACACTTTGGATAGGCATGGAAGTGGACAGAGACCTGATGTTCAGGATCCTGTTCCACTGTCTAGACACAATGGCTTTGGTGTCTCATCCACTTTTTTGGGCGCGGAGTTATGTCGGGAAGACCAGACTATTTATGAATCAGAGCCTAGTTCAAGTGGCATAACAGAGAATTGTAGGATAGATGATGAAGCAGAGTTGTGTGGTGGTGTTGGCAAGATAAAGGTATCGGGGATGGAATCAAGTTATTGCAGAATCATCAATGAACCACACAATTCTGGAAATGGGACAGCTGTTTCAAAAACCCGTCTCTCTGGAGACGCAAAAGACCTAGCTACTTCCAAAAATTTGAATCCAGTAATTTCAAGTGAAACCTCTAAATGTTCCTCTCTAAGTGGTGAAGAGAGTACTTCCCTTTTGGGTAAAGCACGTCATGCTCCGCATCTTTGTTTCACTTCTTCAACGATGGGAAATGGAGAAATAAGAAATGGAAATGCAGAGTGGAAACAGCAGTTGAACTCTGGTTCTGCTGAGAAGAACGTGACATCTGGGATTCTGCCTACTCATTACAAGGAAACTGGCTTAATTTTACTTAATGGTCAGGATGAGAACCAGTTGGATGTTAATCATGGTGCTTCATCTCCTGTTGGATCAAACCACCATCCTTCACTCATGAGTATGATCCCTTGGTCGACAGAAGAGTTTAATTTCAGTTATTCTGGTTATCATGCATCACCTAGGACTGTTGGAAGTCCCAGAGCTGCAAACTCCTTATCAGATCTCAGTGGGGATTATGAGAGTCATCTAATTAGTCTAAATCATGTCCGGTGGTGGTATGAGCATGCCTTGAATTCACCCTATTCTCCCATGTCTCCACAGTTGCTTTCTCAGTTCCAAAGCAAGAATTCATGGGATTTAATACAACGGTCACTACCATTCAGGCGAAACATTATACCCCAGATGAATGCCAATGGTGCTGTCCCAAGACCGTTGTTTTATCCAATGACCCCACCAATGTTACCTGGTGCAAGCTTTGGTATGGAAGAGATGCCAAAGCATCGTGGGACTGGGACCTATTTTCCCAACACGGTATACTTATTCTAAGCCTTTGATATTATGGGCATTTGAATTTTATGTTATGTTTGCTATGTGGGGCCAGCTCAGTTGATGTTGCTGTCAATTTGCAGCATCTGTTTTTTGTTAAATTGTTCAGGTGGTGGCCCTCGTTGTCTCAAGTGGTTTTATGCTTAAATTTTTGCAGAACCATTACAGGGATAGGCCCTTGAATTTGAGGGGAAGGAATCAAGCACCAGTCAGGTCTCCCCGTAGCAATGGTCGTGTAATGACACCCCCGGAAACAAATATCCTTGAGAGAAGCGGCCGTGAGCCATCACCAACACATATCCATGTTCATCAAGTTGGTGTTACAGCTGGACTTTCAGAGCCCTGCCACTCTAGTTCTCCTGAGAAAAAGACACAACCTAATGCCAACGGTTTGGTGCATCCAGTGGACAGGGTTGTAGAATTTGGGTCAGTTGGGCATCTATATTATGGGCCACCCTCACTCGACGGCAACAGGCAACCAAACACATGTTCTACCATCGGTCAGGACTCAAGTGTAAGTCTCTCATCACCAAGGACTCCAAGGTCCAGACCTGGGCTGGGCACGGATCAAGATGGGTATGATAACATTATGATTTTTTTTTTTTTTAATAGCTGTTTTAACATGTCTGGAATTCTGCTTAAGCCTACCCTCTCCTTTACTCGTGTAGGACTGATGTACAATACCATTTGAAAGATGAAGATTTTCCACCTTTGTCCGGCTGATTGCAGTGGGAAAGAATGGTTTTTACATTGTTAAGTTAATAGATTGGTAAATTCTAACAAACCAGCCTGTGCCAGAGCTTCCTGCCTGTGTGGCTTCTTACGGCAATCCCAGCGCACTATATACATGGAGTATTGGAGTTCATGATTTTGTGTGATTCAGAGGCATTTTGTACATTCTAGTGATTATTTTTAACACCTTAAAATGTCTTGATAGCTGTGCATTGGTTTGAGTTGTTTTCGTGTATAGGATGCTTGAATTACGGTTTTTAACCCAACGTTCCCGTTGTAGGATAAATATAGACAGAAAAGATTGTTGTTGCCAATGTCTGTAACTTATACTAGAAAATAACCTTTTTTTTTCTCCGACTCTTGTTTTGGCTGCTGTAATGGTATTACATTTTTGGCTACCCATTGGTTGCATAATGCTTTGGTGCTAGAGGGTTGTTTTAGAAACTTGGTTTCCAATGTCAACGATTCCTCTTTATTTCTTTTTAGACACATCGAGTGCGATGAAGAAGATACGTTGTCAGATGTCAATCTCGGTTGCTGGCTTAAGGATGCTGCTTCGCTGCTAATAAGGAAATTCTTTATGCCATCATTTTAACTTTTCAGCTAACACTCCATCTCTCCTAATTACTGTAAATCATCCAATGTGGATGTCTGCACATTTAAAAAAGCAATATAAGATTAGATATTATAATTAGATGCTATTAGAGATTAGATATTATAATTAGATGCTGTTAGAGACTTTGTTATTAGCTAATAATTTAATTGCATTGCACTAATTTTCTTTTTTTTTTGTGGTTGTGTGAAAGTATCAGAGACTCTGTTGTTATCTAATGTTTCAATTATTATTCATTACACAGCTTCAAAATGTTTTGAATCATTGACCAAAAAAAAAAAAAAAAAGGGATTTCCAAACAGCAAATTGAAAGGAAAACAAAAAGAAGAATGAACGCGTTACATAAAGTTTGCAGATGTTAAAATGAAAAGTGGCCATATGGGCAATGTTGATTGTCGTGGAAAATAAATTATATTATCGTTACAAATTTTGTAAGTAATGCTTACCCAAGAGTCTTGAATGTGGCGTCCATCAACAACAAGGGCGGCAGATGCATAATTCCTGGAGCTTAAATGCAGAATAAAACTACAATACCTCTCTTTGATTGTATTCTTTTATTATCATTACTATTTTAATGGAATTAATATGATAGCCAGGACTATGCATATTAATACAGACTAAACTATGATATTACAGTGGTATCATACCACCTCATTTTCCTTCTGTGGCTGTACCATTGTAAAATTTCATTTAACCCCTTTCACTCATTTTTATTTGAATTTTACTTCATAATATTTAGTTACTTTCTACTGCATTCGTGAATCCTTCAACGGCCGATCAACGGCTCCTCCAGTGGCTGTGATTGGTCGAAAAAAACAGAGAAAATTATAGGAAACAAAACCCAAGTGGTGGCGTTACCGAAACCAGTGAAATCGCGGCGAATTAAAGGTCAATTCTGCAGCTTTTTACGGCTTCGATCCGCAGCTTTACAAATGCTTTTCCAGCGACAAGGATGGCATGGAGATGACCGGCGTTGCACGAGCTTTCAATCGATACCAACCTTGGTTAGTGGAGTGGCCGAAAACGAAAACGGAATTCTGGTCGGGTTCAAGGGTCGGGTCGACGACAACTTTCCCAAAGCTTTCCGATGACAAGGATGACTGGCATCTCACGAGCTTCCGATTAGTACCAGCCTTGCCGGTGGAGTGGCCGGAAACGGAAACGGAATTCGGATTGTGTTCGCAGGTCTGGATCGATCCTGTTAATTATTTATGGGTATTGTGATACATGTGTAATATAAAATAAAATATTATAAATAGTAAATAATATAAGGTGCTAACTAAAATATTTATATAGATGCAGTAGAAAATATTTTAACATTTGTGAAACTAAGTTTAAATAAAAATAAGTGAAATGGGTTAAATAAAATTTTACAATAGTATAATATGGTACAACTCTGTTGTACGTAGTTGGACTCCATACATACATATATACATACATATATATATATATATATATATATATATATATATATATATATATATATATGATCAACTGGAAGGGGTAATTGGCAGATATTGTCAACTCTTCATTAATAAATCTTAGGATGTGACGGAAAATTTTTTTTTTTTATATTCATGTATTTAAAAATCACGCGGCTACATACAGATCTGAGAAGAAAAGAATAAATAAAATGTGGGGATTCTTCCATAAAGTCCATAATTCTATTCAAATGGGACAAGTGAAAGAGAAAGGTGGTTGTTTTGTCAGCGCAATACTCATAACCAAGACACCAAGTACCTTAGCAGGTGAGCATTAGTACCACAATATTTAAAAAAAAAAAAAAACAAATGAATTGGCGGCCTAAAGTTGCATTAGAGACATTAAGGAAGAGTTATCTTCAAGATTTTTTCTCTAATAAATTATGTAAATCAAAATCCTCTCAATTTTGATATGATCACAATTTATACTCGATGATATTTTAATTATAAGCATTTTCTATAGCACAAAATATTAGTAATTTTTTTTAACAACTATTGCTATCATATGTACATGTATTCAAATGTTCAATGCTTATAGGTTTAACTAATAAAATTATTTGAGTGATTCAAAAAAATATGATGTTTAAATTCCGATCACATAAATGTAGATGGGGTTTAATTTATAATAAGACACATAAATATTCAAATGTTCAATGTTTATAGGTTTAACTAATAAAATTATTCGAGTGATTAAAAAAGATTTGATGTTTAAATTTCGATCACATAAATGTAGATGAGATTTAATTTATAATAAGACACACAATTTAAACACTAATAAAATTAAAAAGAAAAGGCCAAAATAAATTGACACTATTACTTTTTATCTCTTGAAAACGTGACTTATCCAAATTTAATTGCGAAGACAAGTTTGAAGACAATTACTTGCAAAATTATTGAACACGAAGGAAGAAAGAATAATCAATAATGATTATTGTTTACTCTGCGTGACGTGCGACTTCGGAAAATCAAACAATGTATTTGGTGATAATTATTATTAATCAATGGGACAGATGGCTGCCGATGAAAATGCTTTGACAATTTGGCAGTCGGCACTCGGTGTGTGTGTGTGTGCGTGTGCGTGCGTGTCCTTTGGCCTTTGCTTTGCTCACTGGATCGCCACAATAATATCTTCGTCAACCATCAAGGTGATTTTTTTCGTTAGCGTTCCCATTGTTTCTATTTATTTCATTGAAGACACGCGGTTTAAAGAAACGGACACTTAAATCTCTTATGGTTCAAAACTTAGCTGATCACTTGAGTCCTTTGATTGATCTGTCACCAAAGAGTGAAAAAGACAGTTTTGGCTATTTCTTCAAAGATCCTATTTAAAATAAAGCAAACATAAATATTGAGGATTTGAGTGAAAATATCCCAACCAATGAACTAAGCAATTTAGGGCGTCATCAATAATTTGACGTCTAAGCAGCTCTGTTAGCCACTAATTGTTTCAACCTGTTTTTAATTCATTTGATCGAGAACTTGTGTTTAAGATTCTGACACTAAATAATTTTTAAACAGCTTTATTTAAATCGGAAAAATGCAGGGATAAAAAAATTTAATAAATATGTAAATTTCACAAAATATAATAAATTGAGGGTCCAATTATATTAGAGCATCTTCAAAAGATTTTTCAAATAAGATTTTATCACTTATTTGAAGAGCTACATTAATATTTAAAGTTCTAAAAGACACTCCAATTAAAATTCTTCAAATTAGAAATGACCCCCTCTTTTTAAATTTGGAGAGTTGTTTTCTCACTCTTCAATTTATATTTTATTACTTTTTGTTGGAGAAAAAGAGAAAAGTGTTTTAATTACTATTGACTTTTCTTTTAAAAAAATAGCTATTTGATTAAAATAATATTAACTCATTTCTATTTGAATAGATTTTTAGAGAATAATATTTTTTTTTTCACTCTTCTATTTACCACATAAATAAGTAAATAAATATTTAAAGAGTAAAATTTATAGAGTCTTTTAGAGATGTTCTTAAAAATACTCTATACTGAAACACTGATGGTAATCATATAATAATAGAGGAAAAATATTAAATATGCGTTTATTGTTACGATCTAACTTCTAAGGGTCATCATCAATACTCTAGCCACTGCCATGAGCTAATTATGTTATGAATGAAAGTCTAGGCTGCTGAGCTTCTCGTTCAACCAATCCCATGATTCAATTCATACAATAAAAGTTTAGATCCACATTTAGCAATGTTAACCAAAATAATAATATTTAACCCCTTTAATTTATCAAATTGATATTAACTGCATTTAGTATAAATTCAAGGCATATATACCAATTAAAAATAAATAAGCACTCAAAACAAGTATATACTCGAGCATCACTCAAAACATTTCAGCCACCATGACATAGCCAACAGTTGCAGCATTTGAAGGTATTGTTAGTCCCATCATTGTTTACGACCTAGATGTGAGGCTTTCACTTGCAATGCATTCATTAATTAGCAACAATTCAATTTTGAAAGAAATGAAAAGACTTATGTCAAAGGAAAAACAGCCCCAAAGAATTTCCCGTAGAGAAGTATCAATTCAGCTTGAAATTCTTATTTCTCAATATTTGGTTCAGTTTCAGAGTCAATAAACTTCATATGGTGCGAGTTTTGTTCCCACTCTGGGTTTTGATTGATATGAAATTAAAGTGAAAAATAGAACCATGAATGGACAAGTTTTCCAAAAGTTACAAAAATATATATATTTTTCTTTTCTCTTTGTTTTGTAACATGGTAAGTCCCCAGTCATTTTAACTTAAAATGAAGCATAACTTTCAAGCTGAATTTGGAAGAGGTTTATAGAGAGATGTGAGACTTTTATTCAGTTCGTGAGGAGGATAAGTGAATAGACATTTGTGGTATTAAAATAAATTTATTAGAAAAAGATTTTATTAGGGTAATTTTAGAAATAAATGGGATTAATTGAAAAGTGGGGGTTAATGAAATAAATGAGAGGTTAAATATTACTACTCTATTAACAACTCATATTTATTAAAATGTGAGGCTATTTAAATCCAAAAAATTTCACCACGCACCCATTAGAAAATTTTGTAATTTTATTTTATAAACTTCTCTTAATATCCTAATTAGCCCTAATTAAACAATTATTAATTTACTTTATATTTTTCTCGCCACGCTCCTAATTTTTCTTTTGCAGCAATCATACTTTATCCTCCTTTCATCATATCTTTTTCCCAATCCAAACATGTCATCCTCTGCAATTAAACATCAAATTTTCTGTTTCCTTCAGAATTATTCTTGATGCTTTCAATAAATGAAAGCTCTAAAAAGAAAAATAAAAAAGGTAAAATCACTTAAATTTTAGAAAAGAAATTCTTGACAGATGATACATTACAGTAATCAATCCTTTTAGCCTTTGATTTATGAAAAAGTTAAAATCAATTTTCTTCTTTCTCTGATATGTCTTTGAATATGTCTCAATAAGAACCATCATTTGTTTTTTTTCCTTTAAGTTGAAAATTTTTATTAAAATTGATGGATGTATGACATATATAATTAAATTTACTGATTTAATACAACCACCATTTACATAGTATTTTTTTAAAATAAATGCACATACATCATAATATTATTTACTTATTTTATTATTAACATGTTACTTTTGATTTTATTCTTAAATTTTCCCTATGAATAATGAGTTGGATGTACATAAATTATAAAATTTTAATTATTTAAATTTAAAAATTCTAATTATTAATCTTTATTAACATTTTTTTTGAAGTAGGATCTATATATAAGTAATTTTTCAAAAAAATATTTTAATATTATAAATTATTAGTAACAGGCGAATTTAAAAAATATCTCAATTTTGGACTGCGTCAATTACCGTCGTCATGATCATAAATTCATAATCTTGGGGACCGCCAATAACCCAAAAAAAAAAAAAAAAAAAAAGAGGAATCACCATATAATTTCTTTTTCAAAGAAAGTTTCTATTCTAGAGCTATTCAGTTGTCTCTTCACGCATTCTCTTCAAGCTCCTGTGCCTTATCTCTCTTTCTCTCAAAATCTATATCAAAAAGATAAAATTTTCGTTAGATTCTCAATATCTCGGAGTCTTTTCCTTATCTGGGTTGCTCTCGTATCCACAAATGGTGCTTTCAAAGCGTGTCCATAGGTTCTTCAAATTCAGAATAACAATTACAAGCCCCCTTCGTTTCACCACCTTATATTTCGAGCATTAATTCTCTCTCACAAAGAGATACACACAAAAAAAGTTGTTCTGTGTGCTGACACAAAATATTCCTTCAATAGCTTTTATTCTGTTTCTTGAAAAAAAAAAAAAAAAAAAAAAAGAGATCTTGGATATATCCTTTTTTTGTTCAATTTGTGTAATATTTTTGAGACACAGATGATTTCCAAAACCTACGAGTTTTCACGTGCGGTAGTAGAAATGGCTTGGATTATGCTTAGTGTGGATTACTCTAGGCTTTTTTGGCTATTATTTGGAGTATTTTCTTACGAAAATCACGAAGGAAAGCCGCGGATCATCTAGCATACAATAGCTCCCGCTTCTGTGTTATTGCTTTTAAATTTCATACATATATATATATATTAGAAATAAATAATACGTATATATATATTCAAATAACAAATAGAATTAAGCTTGGAAATTCTGGCTTGAGGGTGCTTGATTATTCTCAGCCATGAATAAGAACAAGAGTACTCGTTTAGCAGGATGTGTTGATGGTGCCAAGGCTCCGCTTGGATACGTCGAAACTGATCCTTCTGGTCGCTACGGACGTGTAAGTTTTTCCCTTTTCTTTCTTCTTCTTTTTTTTTTTTTTTGTCTTCTTATTTGATGGATGATTTTATTTGGAAAATTTGCTCTTAAAAATAATTGTAGCAGATATTATATTACGATCATGTTTTGGAAAGCACTTTCTTTGTATTATTCTCTGCAACATTTTGACTTGTGCATGGTGCAGCTGAAAAGTTTGATTAAGGAATCACTTTCAAGTAGAAGAAGATTGAACTGCCATAGTCCTGTAAAATGAGCTTTTTCTGTGGAAATTTTGATATTGCTCTACCTTTTTCTTTTTTGTTCTCGGTCTACTCCCCAGGTCAACTCTTCGTTACAGATTGGAAAAATTAAATTTATTGACTTTGAATTGCTACAAATTTTTTCTCTTTTCTTTTTTGATGATGATTTCATTTAGGAGATGTTTATTTTAATTAGATTGTTTTCTTGGCAGTAGGCTGGGGCAGTACTTTTGCAATCTAATTAACTCCGTCCCTCCCTAAGACTGAAGAGGCACTTCTTAATTTTCTTCATGTTGCTATTCAATTTTTTTATTCTATAATTATTTTGTGTGACAGTTCAGAGAAATTCTTGGCAAAGGAGCTATGAAGACTGTGTATAAGGCATTTGATGAGGTCTTAGCCATGGAAGTGGCGTGGAATCAAGTGAAGCTTAATGAGGTCTTCCGTTCACCGGAGGAATTGCAGAGGCTCTATTGTGAAGTTCATCTTCTCAAGAACCTCAATCATGACTCAATCATTCGATTCTACTCGTCTTGGATTGATGTTGATCGAAGAACCTTCAATTTCATCACTGAAATGTTCACCTCTGGCACCCTTAGAGAGTAATTGCACAGACCCTTTCGTCACAGTTATATGCTTTTGCTCAATTTTGAAAGCACAGCAGCTAACGCGTGTGAACGCTATGAACCTGAAACAGGTACAGGAAAAAGTACACGGGAGTAGATATTTGTGCAGTTAAGAACTGGGCACGACAAATTCTGCGAGGACTTGTTTATCTGCACGGCCATGACCCTCCAGTGATACACAGAGACCTCAAATGTGATAACATTTTCGTCAATGGCCATCTTGGGCAAGTCAAAATTGGAGATCTAGGCCTAGCAGCTATTCTCCGCGGCTCTCAGCACGCTCACAGTGTTATAGGCAACTCTCAATATGCCCTCTCAATGCTAAGTAATTTTGATCTGATAACCTTAACAATATGTCTGACACGTGTTTGGTACGAACATTAGGCACCCCTGAATTCATGGCCCCCGAATTGTACGAAGAGGATTATAATGAGCTAGTTGATATTTACTCCTTTGGCATGTGTGTGTTAGAGATGCTTACATCCGAGTACCCATATAGCGAGTGCTCCAATCCTGCACAAATTTACAAGAAAGTGACTTCGGTAAGCTTTATTCTTATGCATTCACAATTATGGCACCACAGGAATCTGTATGATTGATGGCAATAATTGTGTCATCGCCAGGGGAAATTGCCAGGAGCATTCCACAGAATTCAAGATGCAGAGGCACGGCGTTTTGTGGGGAAATGTTTGGAGAATGTTTCAAAGAGGTTACCAGCTAAAGAGCTCTTGCTCGACCCGTTTCTAGCTTCTGATGCAGGGGAGCCCTTGCTTATCCCAAAAGTCCCAAGTTTTCAAAATTTATATCCTAATGGAGCAGTGACGGAGCTAGTGTCACAGTTTGCGGTTGATTCTGATCAAAGGAAGAGTACTGATATGACCATAACAGGCACAATGAATCCTGAAGATGATACAATTTTCCTGAAAGTACAGATTACAGACAAAGATGGTAAATTCTTGTACTTCTTCAGTGAATTGTTTGCTCTAATAAAATTTTCAGACTGTTAAAAGAACACCGTTTAATTTCTATATTACACAGGTCATGCTAGAAACATATACTTCCCCTTTGACATTTTCAATGATACTGCAACTGAAGTTGCCTTGGAGATGGTGAAAGAATTGGAGATTACTGATTGGGAACCACTTGAAATTGCTGAAATGATAGAGCAAGAAATATCTTGTTTGGTCCCGAATTGGAAGGAATGTGGCTCTCCTCAATTCTGTCATGAACACAGCTTTAGCTATGAAGATGAAGATGATGACAATGACGATGATGGAATCTACCACCCTTTCTACTCTAACTCTTCCCGTTCCTCCTCGCACGCTTCTCTCCCAGCTTTCTTCACAAACAATGTGAATTCTTCTCCCAGTTGGCTTCAACAAGGTATGTTTTATAAACCCGAGACATCTGTTGAACCAACCAGAACCCCCGCTAATTAATGATCTTTGGTTAATGCAGAAGACTTGTTGGGCAATGATGATGCGAGTTCCAATGGTTCTGTTAATTCTTTCAAGTACTCAAGCTGGGATTATCACTCAGGCAATGAAGATGACTATGAGTTCAGCCACAGAGCAGGAGAGCCACCCTGCATTGCGAGGGCAACTCAAAGATCTACAAGATTCTGCCCTGAAGCTGCCATGAACAATAACCGCTGCAATAGTGAAGATGTAAATTCCTGGAAACCTTGTAGTTCAAACAGTAATAATCACAGGAAATTGTCCAGGATTGGGTCACTGGTTGATGTACGGAGCCAGTTGCTGCACAGGTCACTGGTGGAGGAAATCCACAAGAGGCGATTGTTTAAGACTGTTGGTGCTGTTGAGAACATTGGGTTTCATGAGCCAGCTAATTGTGCCGCTTACGGAAGATGCCCCGTTTCCAGATCATGACGAAAATTTGAAGCAGATTCCACAATGATGGTATTGTAAAAATTGTTATTGCTTTCCGGTGTGTTTAATGTATGCTTTTGTTGTGTAAAATTAAAAACCATTGAACCTTGTGAGCTGTGAAACTCTCGGTCTGTTGCAATAATAACAACGACCCCGTTTCCGACTGATATAAATAAAATAAAATTGTGGGTTTGATTTGCAATTATCATAACGAGGAAGGATCTTTTTTTGGTCTAAATTTTGGATATGTATCCTTTTTTCTTCTGTAAAGGAAAGTCTGGATCTACTTTGATGTATGCTTAGATCAAACAAATCGATTATGTAATTAATTTTTTCAATAAATAAATAAACTTACCCAAAAGACTTTGCCAGTATTAGGGGTGGGCACGGTTCGGTCCGGTTCGGTTCGGATCGAAAATTAGCAGAACCAATTTAAATCGGTTTTTTTATAAAGAGAACCAAATAAAAACCAAACTCAATAAAAACCAAACATAAACGGATTTTTTTAGTTCGGTTCGGTTCGGTTCGGTTTTTTCGGTTCGGTTCGGTTCGGTTTTTTCGGTTCTGCAGTTATTGGACTTATTTTGAATTTCTAAATTTTTAGCCCAATAGACCTCATGAATGTAATAATTTATAACAACCAAGTTAATTATTATAACAAAAGCAATATATGAAAAATATGATGATTTAAATAATAGGTTTTATGTTCTAATAAAATGATATTATCTAGTTACATTGAATACAAAAATGTGACATTATTAATATAATGTCTACAATTAAGTTAAATTACCATTCAATGCACCAATTTCTTAAGAATTTGTCATGTGAATTTACTCTCGTCAGGCCAAATTTACTCTCAATTTTCAGTTCTCACTAAATAGACCCATAACTCAAGCTTTTAATTTTCTATACAAACAATTAGTTAGTTAAAGCAGTCTTGGCCAGATAGATTTAGAATTTTGATTTTAGGGAATTAGGGTTTCTTTTGGTGGTAATAGTAATATATATATATACTTGTAATTGTGTGTGTGCGTATACATTATAGTTATTATAATAGCTAATTAAAATTTTAGTGTCAATTTAAATAAAAATTTAAAAATAATCCGGTTTTCGGTTCGGTCTTTCGGTTTATTTAAATAAACCAAATATTAACCCAGATTTTTACCATTTTTTAAATTTAAACCGCCTCCAAACCAGACGGTCGGACGGCTCATTTCGGTTTTCACTAGTATGCGGTTTTTTTTGCCCAGCCCTAACCAGTATAAACTTACCCAAAAGCCCATCTTACGTGGCAAAATCTGAGGTGGAATTGGTCTCCGCCACGTGGCAAACTTCCGCGAGCAGCAGAATGATTATTATGCATGAACTTACTGCAAAAACAAAGAAAGAAGACGTGCCTACGAAGCCAAACGCGCCTCCCCCCCACCCATTTTGCATTTCGCGTTTTCATTCCATCCATAAAAAGCACTTCCGTGAAAAAAAAAAAAGTGCTTTTCCAATTAATCAACCCGGTCATAATCATCAGTCCATGGCCATGAATATGATGCGCTCCGAGAGTAGTTTAAACATCGCGGCGCCGCCTCCTTCGCCCACCCCGTCGGCGCCCCCGTCTCCGATTCCGAGAGCCGCAGGATCGCGCTCGGCAGCCAATCAGATCTTGGCCGAGTTCCTAGAAAAATCGCTGCAGGTTCCGGAGCTAGCATTGCCAGAACCGCACAACCACCGAGTACCCGACGAAATCAACCTGCGATCACTCGTGTTGGGAGAGAATTGTTGGCTGGATCTGATTTTGGAATCGGCTCGTGAATTTGGTGCGTTTAGGATTAGATGTCACGGCATTTCGGCGGAGGAGTTACGTGCATTGGTGAGAGAAACCGAGCGAGTCTTCGGAATTTTGGAGGAGAGAGACACGGGATATCGGCGAGATATCGGGAGCCGAAATGACAATAAGGAAGAGATTGTGTGGGTTCGTTCTGGCAAGGAAAGAATGGAGTGGGCTCGGGGGTATATCGGATCCGAATTGTTTCGGAGTTTTAGGTAAATTTCGGAACTGACTTTTGATGAAATTAATAAAATCGTATTGAACTTCGGGTCTCGTGGGGTATGCCTTAATTTGTTTTTTTTTTTTTTTTTTAAATTTATTTAAGCATACATGTTATTTCAACGAAGAGTAAGTACTGACAGTGCCAAATTAGTTAGTTATTTGATTCTTAAGTAAAGTTGACAACTAGGGTATGTCTGTAACGGCAATGCTTCTACTTTAGTTTAGAAGCACGATCATTGAAGTGTTTGGTTACTGTATATCTGTTTTTACTAAGAAATTATTTTTCACAAACATTACTTACGCTTAATAACAAGTGATTCTCTATATTCAAATTCGTGTAAACGTGCTTCCTATCTGCCTGTCTCTACTAAAAAGAAAGGCTCTTGATTAGTCTCATTGCCATGCTGTTGGTCCAATTATTCCCAATGTGAGTCTGTGTGTGTGCATGTGTTCACGCATTATGAACTCTAATATAATCAGTTTGTATTATCAATTTGCAGTGAGAAGGTAGAGGATGTTGCAAGTAAACTTGATGCCATCGCCCAACTATTGGGTCAAGTTTTTGTACAACAGTTGGGTAGGCAACTTGGAAAAATGTGCCAGGACCAGTCTGTTCTAAGCATATACAGATACAACCACAATAATATTATGAGTGAACAAAGTCCTTCACCCAGTGAGAGACATCACAACCATTCGTGTAATCAAGTTCTAAGCCTCCACCTGCCCTTCAGGCAATGTAAATATTGGGTGGAAACAACACAATCCCCTTTCTCTTTCAATGCAGGTCCAGATGTGATCGTTGTCACAGTGGGAAAGCAGCTTGAGGTAACATGCTTTATTTATCTTTCTGGACCAAGTTTTTTAGCTGCAATAGAATTAGTATTAGCATATGTACTGCTATGCTTCTGCTTAAGTTTGAAAGCGTGTAATCATTGTCATCGTTGGAAAGCACACTAAATTTCACTTGGCATTGGCAATTACTGTTTACCCAAGTAACCTTCTGATTATATTTTGACAGCTGATGATTTCATCTTGGCATTTTGCAATTGTATGAATGATTTTCCGTGAATGTAAGGCTATCAGGATTAACAAAAATTTTCCACTTGTGATGACAGGAATGGAGTCTGGGAGAGTTCAAAAGTGTTTATGGGGAAATGATCCATCCTCCAGACCTTAAAGCCTCTTACTCCTTAGAGCTCAAGTGTTCATCTCTAAATTCGAAACAAAGTTTCAGCAAAACCCAAAAGAAAATCTCCATAGCCGATCAGATTCGGATTGGGCTCGTAATTGCTGTCCTATATCATATTTTCAAGTTTCTATGGTCATGATTGAATGAATTAGGTATATATATCCATGATTGAATGGATTAGGCATATATTCTTGCACTCAGAATGCCATCTCAGTGTTTCATTTGATAATGCTTCTATTTTGGTATGCTTGATTGGGATCCTGAATCTTTTCAATTGTTTGTTCTTCTCCAAAGATCTGCTAATTTGCTGTAAAGTTGGTGACCAATGATTTCAACCTTCAAGAGTGTTTGGTTTTGAAAAGGGTTGGTTATACACATTTTTTTTCTCTCTTTCTTTGTTTTTTTTCCTAAATATCAATTGAATGTAAATACAGAAATCATGTACTGTTCTCTGATTGGAATAAAACGGTTGCATTGCTTTTTTTATTTCAGTCGCGTTATTTTCATATATTTGTGTTGCATTGCACATTACAAATATTCCATTTGAGTTGTTTCCTTAATCACCCCGCTAGATATGCTAATTTTTGTGGGTGAAGATACTAGCACTCACACGAGCGTTTAAGAAAAGAATTACATAAATGTAAATGCAATCCATTTCCTACTTTTTCATAAGCGACATCTGAATGTAAATCTCTCACATCACTTCAAAAGATTTTACCTATTGCATCCAACCATTAAGAATGGATAACCTAAGGTTGTTATTTCATTTATGTTGCTTTGTAAACAGGGACTAAAATCCTCTCCTTTCTTTCGTAATCTAGCGAAAAAAAAAAAATCACTTGCTTCTAATTAAAATGAAAAAAATAAATAAATAAATAAAAAACTAACCTTATTCGCTGGTTAAACAATGTGAGGATTTTCTTTATTGAAGTCCAGTAAACGACCCATAGGCAGTGCCGCAGTGGGCTAGAGCTATTCAGATTTATGGGCTTCTTGTAACTGGTCCAAACTGCTTGTTCTTCTAAGCCCGATTGAGACCGGAAAAATATTGGGCTTCGGCTGTATCAAACCCTTAAAACAAACAAACTAAACTCTCACCAAGTTCAACATCTGAGTCTTTAAGGGGGGTTTTTTTTTTTTAAATAATAAATTTGTAATGTTATGCTAGTCAATGACTTGAACTAAAGACCTTGTGATTCAAAAGCCTACGCTTGAAATAGAAGGCCTACTAACTGGCTTGTTTTATATGTTTTTTTTTTCTTTTTTTATTATCTCTTTAGGGCAAGGGCAAAGACTAATTGCCTACTCTGTACCGATCGAGGACAATAGCACCACAAATATCAATCATTTAATTAGTTAAAATTTTATTGTTATAAGTCAGGTTCGAACCTACAGTAAAGATCTGCTAAATCCTGCATCCCGCAACAATCAATTCCCTTCCCTCTGAAGATTTCCCAAATTGATAATTCCGTTAATTACAAGCTATTAGGTGCCTGACAAGTCAAGATTGTTATCTAATTTTAACTGTCAGTTTCTATTTTTACTGCTTGAGAGAAAATCAGATGTGTTATAGTTGAGATGTCACACTAAGGAAGGCCCAGCATAATCTAATGAAAAAACAGCATAAGATTCATCATGTATCAGCTCAAATGCATGGACGCAAATTATGTTAAGTACCTTGTACTGTGGTGGGGCAAACAAAAATCTCATGAAAACAACCCGTAAGATTTTGCTAGTCACATTGCAATCACATCGGTTGCCTGCCCCACGTGCTAACATATCAAAACAACTGTAATTTTAATTAATTAATTGATTCTACTAACCATGGGAAAAGTCTCCGATAATTAATTGGCAATTAAGTAGCCAAACTTAAATGCAGGGCACTCTTTCAAATCCCATCCTGAAGAAAAGGACCAGACAATCAAACGTGCTCCTCAACCCCCTTATTTATTGTTGATTTGTTTTGCATTTATGCTGCTCATTCTCGAAATGTTACGGTTTTTCAGCCTCCACGTTTACAAATTTGAGGATGAAACCGATCGTGATTTAACCTTTAAAGTTAGCTATTCTGCCCCCCCCAAAAGACGTTGCCTGTGTGTTGATTATAATTAATATCTGCAATTCTTAAGCTAAAATATGGATGTGGGATAAATTAGGAGTTATAAAGTTAGCTATTCAAAGGGCGTTTCATGTATACAATACGGGTACTTTTATTTAGTTTAGGCCCCGTTTGGGGGCGGCTGCGCTGCCACAGGCAGCTGTCCCATGCCCATAAAAGAAGAAAAATTTTATAAGCGTCGGGTAGCTGCATCGCAACAAACGGGCTATTAGCTAATTAGATGTTCGCGGTCGCAGTACTCCAATGATTGTTCTTTAATATTTCTAACAAATTACCCAAAAATAAATAAATAAATAAACGGGGAGTGGGGGCCGGGAAAAAATAACGGGCAAGCAAATGCAAAGAGTCAAAGGTAGTGAATGGGACGGCATTGAGCCTCAAAAGTGACACCGACGAATTCCCATGCACGGATTGCTCGCAAAATTTAATAATTGTGTGTGAGTGATAGAAGTTATGGTCCAAAATAAATAAAATAAAAGCAAATCGTCTTTAGCTTTGGCATCTGATGGGGACAAGGCATTTATGAATACGACATTTGTATAATATGTATACAAACAGTAACAAAATTTGAATGGAGACAGCCGCACATGTCGTAAAAGGAAGCAAATCGCAAGTCAAAAACTACTACAATTACATTAAAATGGAATCGGAGGCAGAGCCACCCGTGCACACAATGACAATGCCCTCACTCTCCGTCTTAAGATTCGCCAAGATTTTTGTCTCCCTTTGCCCCTCGTGCACCTTCCCCCCTTCTTTCTTCTTTCTTTCTCCACCGTTCTTTCATTCAACTTCAACCAATTGTTATCACAACATTTCATTAGTTGGGTGGTTTACATATTTTCTAGCTCAACTTCAACTAAGATGCGTTGAAATTGGTCTTCACAGGTATGGGGTTGAGCTTCAAATCTTGACAAAAAATTTTTATACTTCTATCACTAAATTTGATTTTTTTTCAAAAAAATAAAAAATGTGCCTTCTTCTGATTTATTGAGACGAAACAATAGCAAGAATATGTGCTAATATTATTGATTGAGATAAAACAAGAATTGATTTTATTCTAAGTTAGACATTCTCCATTTTACAAGATGTGAATTAAGGCTTATTTTCAACACACTTATCACATGTTTAGTCGTTATAACTTTCTGAAGACATATATTTAGAGGGGAAAAAAAAGGACTTATACGGACAAAGCAATAAAAACTTTTATAATTATTCACCAAATTTCACATCTAGATATTTCAAATTGAGTCATGTCACATACGCCTCAAATGTTGACGTTTCGTGAGAATAATCTCTTGAGATAATTAAGTGACAATTACATGCCAAAATGTGGGTAATAAGAGGCATACGGTAGTATATTAAAATGTGGATAATAAGAGTACTAACACATACACTAAAGATTTATTAATTTATTTATTTTTGAAGTAGTATATTAAAATGTAATGGTTACAATCAAAGCAGTAGATCTAAATTCATAAATATTATATGACATAAAATGCTCAAATGTGAATGTTGCACTTTATAAAGTGTAGACTCTCCCTTTACATCGATGTGAAGGATTTTTATTGCATCAAAAATGATTTTTTCATCAATGTGAGAGATGAGTTAAGGCTTTTACATTACGGTAACGTTTACATTTTAAATTGAAGTGAGAATCTTATTTATTAAAATAAGGACGTATGCACGTGAATTATTATAAGATAATGCACCAATTATTATAACATATACAAAGGGTTAAGTTCACGCGTTATAAAATAAGGACGAATGCACGTGAATTATTATAAGGCAATGTGCCGGTATTACAATCAATAAACTACTTGAAAATCCAAATATATAAAACTGTAACACACTTTGGGGATGTACTTGGAAAACAAACACAGTGGTTGGTACACTCAGTAAACTAATGTTGAATAACTGGTGTTTTGCAGGCAGCTAGCAAATTACAAGAACTATAGCTTCTGCGGATCACTGAAATCCCATTATCAACGGAGAAAGCCTCACGACAAGCTAGCTAACAGTCAGAGTAGCTAGCTAGAGCTAGATTAATGACTAATGAGAGTGGCAAACGTCGGATGCTGCCCAAAAAGCAAAACCCAGAATCTACGGATTCCTGTTGGTCGTTTGGTCTTGTCCTCAATATTTACATATCTATCCTAATCCATTCTGATTTCACGAATTGATATAAGCCATTAAGCCTTCCCAAAACTGAAAATATTTTTCTCTGCCCAAGTCTCTCCTTGCGGCTCGCCGACACATGCCTCCTCATTTTCTAATGATTTTATAATCAATTCTCCCTTCATCCATCCCTATCCCCCACTCGGATATGTATTAACACGTGTGCTTCGTCCCACGATTTTCTTGGTCCAGTGTGACATGGCAAAATGTATGGATTTGTTTTGGCTACGTGGCAATATGGGTAATTGCATATGTTGCAGATTCATTGCATTCTATTGGAGAGGAATGAAAACAAAATACTAGTATACAAATGTTTTTTTACATGTTTTTTTTTTTCGGCTACGGATTCTTTAGCAGTTAGCTCTAGGGTTTTAATTTAATAATTGAAGACTGAACATTATTGTCATTGCAGGATTTTTTAATGCCCTGAGGTTTCACCAACCGGATAATAATTAATAGGTGCCGATATTTGTATCCATTTTCCTCTAGGGAAGTTGCTCTTCAATGTTCATCAACCACATTGACTTGTCAAAGATAAATGAGCTGATGACATATAGCTCTCAGAAAAAGCAGATTGTAGTTGACCCATTACAATGAACATGAAAACTATTTTATTATAGCAAAATTAATGAGAACTCTCAAGGAGCAAATGTTTTTTAATATTTGATATTAAACGCCCTTTTTTTAATAACTTATTGGGGCGTTTAGTCTTAAATTCGTTTAAAATTTTAGATTAACATATACTTAAATTTTGGCATTAATAAACTGTATGATGTGTATGCATGATATAGGAATCAAAATGAGTTTTTATTTTCCCTTTTTTCTTTTTTTGATAATATAATGTCTACAAGCAATTGGGAAGTTGGAGATTCATAATTGGCGAATGAGTAGTGCTAGAGAGAGAGAAACACGAGAGAAGCACGAGAGAAACATTAAAGAATTTTTTTTTCTCTCTCTACCCACTCATTCTCTCTCTACCATTTTCTTCATTATTTCTCTCGTCTTTCTCTCGTGCTTCTCTACACCAAACATTTTCCTTGGCGAATTCGTTGCGCGTTGAGAAATCGAATTATCTAACAGAAAAACGATGGCAACGTTTGGTAAACTTCGAAATTTTATAACTTATAATATTAAGGTCATAAAAGCAGTGTTTCAATTTTTTTTTAAAAATAATTCTCGGAAACCGGAAAGTTAGGGATGATTCAGAATAAATCCCGCTAAGGCAATGTGATTTTTTTTTTTTTTTTTTGCTTGTTTTTATTATATTTTAGGTGTGTCAAGCATGAATCTCTTTGTCTCGCAAAGGGACAAAACTTTATATCGGTGCTTTTATCAAACTTGGTTAAGACTCAGTTGCTGTCACACATTAAAGTAGCTTTCAATCAAGAATATTGACACAACAAATTTATTGCCTGTTTTGTAATATGATTTCGAACTCAATATTAATTCTTAACCGTCCATTAGGGTTAATATTAACATTTGTTATTCGTAATAGATATTATGTAGTCAAGGTGTGGTGACTTTTAATCAACTGTTCATCTAAAATGAAATTGTTAAGTACAAATGAATGAAAACCGATGAATTAAACTTCCAATTAAAGATAATTTGAGATGAAATCATTTGCTGTCATATTATTATCATTGTTGTTGTTGTGGCTAAATGTAATTTAATTTCTTCTTTATTTATATGAGCATAGTTCAAAGTACAAATTCCCTCGTTTGAATTTAAAACAATTGATAAATATTAACCGTTGATTAATAGTAAGTGTTTACTAAATATATCAACAGTAGTTGGTTAGAAACATGCTCTAAGATTAATTTGAAAGTGTATCCGCTTTTGAAATTATCGAAGTAACTTTAGCTTTTTAAGACATCAAATTTCAACTTTCGCCAAAGCTATGAAATTTTGAAAGCCTTGTTCCAACAGGCTATGGCTTTAGGTTGCCCACTCCAGCTTTTGTGGTTTCACACTGTGTAAAGAAATTTGAATTTACCTTTTCGATTTCATAAGCCTGTTTTATCAAAGTGCTTTTTTTCACCCTGAAGATTTTGAATTTACAGCTTTTATTTTAATGACTTCTCTCTCTTTAATGGTGGAATGGAAAGCTGGACATAGTGCCCAGAGACTGAACAGAACTTTAGATAATGTGATGAAATATTAATAAAATAAAATAAACTAGAGATTGAATCTTTGTCCTTGAAAGAGGATCTTCTTTAGATGAAATTTGTGTAAGCTGATGCAAAATAACATCTGTCAGTATTTGTACGTGAGGGTCCCCTTATATTTCTATTTTGTATAGTTATGCGCATTGAGCATGCAAGTACTTGGTGCTCAGAAAACTGAAATTCTGTCGTTTTGGTCTCTTTGAAAATTATGAAAGATCAAAACCCAACTTCAAATATCACCTCAAGTTCAAGAAATTAACTTTATTTTGCAGCCCATTTGATATTGAATGAAGCATTAAACTTTGAACAAGAGCTCTATATTGGCCTTGTAATTTGTCTACGAAAGCTATTTCAGAACGTAATTTGATGTAGTGGGGCTTCTTGTATAATAGTTACTGTGGGGTCTAGTAGTTTTGTCAAAATGTTCATTGGAGAACGAAATTGCGATGGCAATCGAGCTTCACCTTTTCCAATGTGAGGAATTGAAACAGAATTTCTGTTTGCTTCTTCAGCAATTCTATGCTTTGTTGATTAATAGAAGCACTGAAAATTAGAATATTACGCTTAACTACAATAATACATTATTAAAAAAGAGATTAATAAAAAAAAAGAAGGGTTTTGTACATATTATTTGCTGAAGCAATTATGGCTTCAATTTGATATCAGTCAAATCAAACCAGATTTGCTTGAACACCTTGATGATGAGTTCATGATATTCATCAGAATTCAATGAAAGGTAACAAGCTAGCAAGTCTTCCAAATCCTTCGATGCCCTGATGTTATTCTCAACGATCATCTCCACCATTGATTCCCTGAAGTCTCTCTGAGGATCAAATGATGACTTAACGATTGCAAAACTGTCGGACAAATTGCTTCTTCTTGAGCTTGAACTTGAATTACTCGATGAAGTGCTTCTTCTTCCATGAGCCTGAATCTTCCTGTTTGCGATTCTCGGAGAGTTCATTTTCATTCTGAGCCTTACGCCAGGAGAATTAACAGAGTATTTCCTCAAACGACTGGCCTTGTGCTCTTTGTTAAAGATTCTCTCTTCTTTGACGACTTTAACAGATAATGAACCGTGAGCATGTGAGTCTTCGAATTTGACTGAGCTTCTTCTGTATTTCGTTGGCTCATTGGAATCTTTCTTATCTTCATCTAACTTAGAGGGCTTGGTTATAATTGGCGGAAGTTCAAGGTCCGATAAACTATCAAACCCATCAAGCTTACCAAGATTCTTGTCAACTGAAGCTATCCCATCAAAATCAACCACTTTGATGTCTTTTGCATTATCAGAACTGATTTTATTGCAACGACAAGAACTTGACCAAGCGACCATGTTATCAAATGATTCAGTAACAAGAACATGGTCCGACCTGTGGCAATTTTCTTGAACTCGTTCCGGCTCTGGAGAGCTATCAAGCGTTGAAGAAGAGGAGTAACCCGGCGGAGACTCAGTCTTGGTCCAGATTGTGGCACGGCAGCTGCAGCCGGCAGAGATAGAGGAGCTAACAAGCTTTGGAGCTGGCCTGTTGGTCCTTTTTCTGTTTCTTTTCTGTTTGGATGATTTTCTTGGTGGGTCAGGAAAATGGGTGTCTGTGGAATTTGTTTTTGTGGGAGAATTGTAGAATCTGTCACTTGGGGTAAGCTCTCTTGTGAAGTAGTACGATTTTCTAGGATATTGAGATTGGTGATTTTTTGCCAGCTGCTGTGTTGTTGCTGTTCTTGAAGCCGATTTTGATGGCTGCTGCTTTTTCTTCACAGACTGCGTGTTGGTGGTGGTGGAGTTATGGCTTCTTGCTTTGCCCATGTCTTTCAGCCTGTAAAACCAGGCATTGGGCATCATATCTGATAATCTGAACCTGTGATTTCCCATCAGAAAATGGAAGATGAAAAATGCTACAAAATCTAAAAGGAAAAAAGAAACTCTTCTTGATTTTTATCTTAAGGTAAGAGAAATGATGAAATATTGAATATATAATATGAGACTCTAGATTTTGCCGTGGAAGAAAGATAAAATGACGGAAATTTGATTTTGGGTCCACATAAAGGAGGAAAAAGTTGGCATAAAGAAAAGAGAATTGGGCCACCAGGTCAGGTGGTATTGTGGTAAGTGGCTTTGCAAAGCTAATGAGTAATGACGCCTGATCACCTAACCAAATTGAAATTTGTTCCTTCATCATCATTACTTTTCTTTTTGTTTATTTCTTAACAGTAAATTTATCACCAGCATCAAATTATTTATAACCTGGACTTATCTTCACAACTTCTATGCTTTCGTACTGCGGTTGATTAAGCGTTTTCTTTTGACGTGGCTCGCATGCTGGCCCTCTGATACAAAAGGCCCCCACTGAGTCTTCTATTAAACTTGAGAGTTTATTACAGCAAAGGGCCCGTGGGTCGGCTCGTTGTATCCTACAATTCAGGTTTCTGAATTCTGATGCAATTACATTTTGTTGCAGTAAAAGTGCTTGATGAAGTTTCTCTGTATTAGTGCTTTCAATCTTCTCTTTTGGCCAATGCGTTTCATGCTTTTAAGATACCGTCGGTTGATAAGCAAAGTGAAAAAGAACTTAAGGACAAGAAATTAAAGGAGGAGCTTTTGGAATTGGGACTCCGTGATATCAGTGCTCAAAGTGGGAGAAATGTTCTAATACATTGGAAATATTGTGTTAATTATATAATAAGTAAATAATTTATAATATATATGTATTTATTTTGAAATATCAATATGTAAGTGATGGTTATATTAAATTTAATTATACATGTCATACATACATTAGTTAATTGTATTACATCTGATGTATTCTTAAATTCCTCCTAATAAGAAATTTTACAGTACATTAAAAATACTATGTTAGTTATACAACAAACAAATAATCATATAACATACATATATTTATTTTGAAAAATCACTGTATAAATGGTAATTATATTAAATTTAATTACATCTATCATACATAATTTAGTTTGATGTATTTCAAAATTCCTCCCTAGAAAAATTTCCATGGCCCATCAATAGGAATTACACCCGCTGAATTTCATGGAGCTTCTTTTTGCCTGCCAGGGAATGTAATGTACCTAACGTGGATGATTAGTTAATAATGCTACACATATGAAGTTGAAATTTAATAAATTTTGGTTTTCGAATTTATAATGTACTGTCACGCCATTTCCCACTTCATTAAAGATGTTTCAACTTTTGATTATGTTTGCAAATCTTGTTGAATTCCCTGCAGCAGCAATCTCATGTTATTGAATCATTGTCGAAGGACAAGAAAACAAAAAAATCAGCCCCAAAAAATTTTTTAAAAAAATTCCTCATGTAGCCGAAGCAGCTTGTAAAGTAAGGCTGAGAGATTGGTAGAAAGAGTGAAAATATGGCAAAATTTTGAATAAATATGATGGGTCACGGTATCATCAAACGGGCCCTAAAATGGCCAACTTCATGTGTGATGCCAAATGCTTATCCCATCGTTTTCTGAATTCAGAACATCATCAACTAGGCAGGGCAAAGATGTGCTAGCGAGGATCCTGCTAAGGCCAAGTTCATGGCTTTGATGTTGATGTTCATAATCTTTAGAACGTAGTGGCCTGAGATTTTTGGCACTCCATCAATCAACTGTTCTATATTTAAACTTTCTCAAAAAACAAAACCGTAATTACACTACTGCGAGAGCCAGTGCTGAAGTGGACAATAGTATAGATTGTCCAATGACCAATGTGATCAATGGGCAATTTTCATTTTATTTTTTTCTTTTTGAGAAGGATCAATGGGCAATTTGCATGTCTCTTCCCATGCTATAGCACAACCAAAAAAAAAAAAAAGGAAAAAGAAAAATGCTTATCTTAATTGCTGGTTGGTGCAATTATATCTCCAGCTGCTGAGACGTTTTTATCAACTAAAATTTGAATGGTCCAGGCTCAATCCACTCGATGGTGCACGCTTAGGTAGTGTTCGGTTGGAAGGAGAAAAATGAGCAGAGCAAAAGTAATCTGTATTTCTCTCTTATTTTCGTTGTTTGGCTGACGATAAATTATAAAAATTTAATTTTCATTAGAATTTAATATATATAATAATATCGAATTTAGATTCCACACTAAGAATGATGAATTTAAATTCTTCTTCTATTGAAAGTCAAACCATCCAAAATTACCCATTCCAACTTTTTTTTAACTTGGTTAATGTTATCAAATAATTATTATTTTATAATTTTATTTTATCAATTTAATAGTAAATAATCAATTTAATATTAATAAAAGTTAAAGTAATCATTTAATAAAATCAATTTATTTATTTAATTAATTTGTAGAAGTAGAAATATAAATTTATTAGTCATTTTAAAATAGCCGCTGTCGCCATTGTTTTTGTCATTGGACTACCGCCGCTGCCATTTATATAGTTTTATTAAATAAATTTATTTTTAATTTTTTTAATTATATTTATGATAAATATTGAAAGTTTAACACAAATTATCTAAATAAAAAATGAGGCATTTCCTTTCTTTTTATAATTCTATAACAAATCAAACATTATAAAAGAATTTCAATGACTTTCTTCTCTTTTCTTTGACTTTTCTCTCCTCTCAGCCATTTCCTTACTTTTATTTTAACTAAACACCACTTTAGGTCAATTTGGTCCCCTACCTCCAGCCCTCTTTATGGATCAGGTTTGGGTTGGGTTAGCTCGAGGTGTTGGTTGTGCAATCAACTAATGAGCGGGACCGAATAAATTCTTCGTCTTGCCTACAAGATGTAGTGGTTAGTGAATCTTTGTTTTCACCCTGAAGCAAAGGACAAAATATTAATCTCAGGCAGTTAATGCAGAGCTAGCTTACGTAAGCCAGCCAGAGCTTTCTTCTGTTCTGATAATGATGGGCATTCACATGCTTGTTTTGCTTTGAGAGTTAAGAGGGAATGTTTTTTCAAGCACGGAATTCACAAACGAGTCCCTTCTGTTTGAAAATTTAAGCCCAAAATTTTTGTTGCGATACTGTTCTACAGATGGCCCATAATCATGGATTTTTGACATGTGTGAAACTAAAAATGGGCTATGCGTTTGGTCCTGGAAATTTTCACTTGGACCATTCTAAAATAGACCCAAAACTACCCAGTTCTTTCCGGAAGAGGTCCTATGCTGCCTTCTTTTTGTAATTTGTGCATGGATGTATACAGCGTTATCTGATAATTGATCTGGGGATTATTCAAGACTCTGCAGATTGGACCAGTAATGTTGCTGTGTCACAATTTCAAGCATAGGAGAGAAGTCAAGTCAGAAATCAATAATGTATTTAATGAAATGAATGACATTATCTTTGATCTTAGTTGACAAAATAGGAACAAAACTAGGGATGGCAATTTATGGGCTTGGGCTGGGCTTTTCAAAGCCCAGGCCCAAGCCCATATAATCATATTAAGGACTAGGCCCTTCAAAAGCCCGTCCAAAATGAGCGGGCCGGGCTTGGGCTCGGGCCTATGCGGCCTGGGCCGGGCTTTTAAAATTAATTATAAAATATTTTTTAAATTAAGAAAAAAATATTTAAATTAAAGATAATCATCTAATATATAATAAAATAATAGTCAAATACATAAACTATTAGTAATATAACCTAATAAATAACAAATATTAATAAAAATTAAACTAATTTGGTATTTTGAGTTTTTTCTTTTTTTATTTAAATTAAATTTATTTTTTATTTATAAATTAACAAACTTTTTCTGACTGCATTATATACATAATTTTAGCCATTCTGAAGTAATGTCATGGTAGGCGGCTGGGCAGAGCGACTACCTTTTTGACACTTTTAATATATTGTATATGAAATTACAATATGATTGTAACTAGCGCGAAAAAGTATATCAAGTAATTGAAAGAATGATTAGAGATCAATCAAGATAGTTGTTGATTCGTTTGCTGGGACCAGAAGGTGGCACACGAGTTCCTTTAGGAAGGACATTGAGAGTTAAGTACTCGTACTTACTGTTGCTGACCTTTTTCCCTGGAATAATCTGAGATTCAGACTCAACTTCCTTCTTCATAGGAATCTCTGGAAATCTTGATGGAACTTCAAATTTTTGCCGAGGGCGAGAAAGATATATTACTTGTCCCTTGATTGGAACATCTTTTTGGAGAAAATTACCCGCGAGTACTCTGGCACAAGAAGCTTGGGATATGACCATGACACACATGAAAGCTACAATAATAGCCATTGGAATTATAGATTGAAGCTTCAGTTTTGACACAGAATAAAATAATGATCGAAGAAAGAAGAATGATGTGGGCTGAGTGAGTGAAAGTGAGATGCTTTCGGGCAATTTATAAGAAAATGATTTTGGAGACTTTGACAAAATTGGCTTTCTTCTTAGATTGTGAAACTTGAAAGTCAGCAGCGGAAGGTTCCTGCCGGCAGCCATTTGGGGGGAAGACCTTCGTGTTTTGACACTTTAAATGTTTGACTTTGAAGCACCGTTTGTTTCAGTTGACAATCCAATGCTTTTTTGATTTTTTTTTTTTTTTTTGCGCCGGTGGTTGCAATCCCAAGGCTGGACCTAGGAGGAGCCATTTACCTGGCTTAGCTGCAATTGTGAGCTGTGAAAAAACAACCCATTTTCACACTAGGAAATTAAGGCGAAATTGCAAGATATGTCCGTGTATGGTCTCGTCTACGTAGGTTCTTGTTTAGATTGAAGTATTGCGGCTTTTTAATAGCAGCAGTTGTAGGATAAAATCAACAGCTACTAAAAAAAAAAAAAAAAAAAATTGCCGGGCGTTTGACAAATCGAATACACGCGCAGTAAAAGTTTGGTGATTTTTGCACAAGCCAAATGTGCGAATTCTTATTTATTTCTTTTTAGTTGATGTGTCATTTGTTGGAGATGACGGACAGAATGGATGAATAAGAAGAAGGGCTGCCGAGGCTTTACCAAACACCGCCTGCCTGACAAGCATCAATCCCCAAACTATACTTCTAATTACCTTTCACATTATAATTTTTTTTTTTTTTGGAGGAATTATTGCAACTCGGGATTTACTAAAAATATGAATTAACACATTTATGGAGATAAGACCTTAAATATCATATTCAAAAAGATATTTAATATCACCCGTAATTGTAAAAAGAGAAATCAATAATTAATGGAAAAACCTTGGTGGGCATAATATAGAAGAATTTACACCTGCTGTGATTCGACATTGTATTGCTATTGAAAAGACTAGATGGTGGCGTACTAAAGCAATATTTTGGATAAATAAATGAATAACTATATTTATATTACAAGCTTACGGATCAAAGAACAAACATATCAACATATTTGTTGCATAATTTACAATTAAACTTGCAGTAAAACATAATAGTAATTAGAATAATAATAATAGTAGTAGTAGTAAAATTGTAGTGCTAGCTTGGCAATACTATTCTTGAATTTGCCATAGCTGTGGTGGTGGTGGTGGTGGTGGTGGTGGTGGTGGTGGTGGTTGTTGAAGAACTACGGGCATCTAATCCAGCAGCCCATCTTCTAAGAATCCTCAACAGTGCTGCCGCCTTTCTTCTTGCTCTCGCAGTTCCACTTTCCATTAATTCCCATATGACCCTCTCAATCCCCGGCACCGCCGCAGTCTCCGCCACCATCTCCGACCCTCCTTTTCTACATATAGTCACGAGAGTCGCCGCTGCACTTTCTCTCGACGTGTCGGACCCTTCTCTTAACAAAATGCACAGTTTCTTTATTGTATTATACGCCGCCACAATCGCCGTCAGCCCGCCTCTCTTCACCACGGCTTCGAGTATGGTCACCGATTCTTCCGGTAACACGTCCATCGCCTCAACTATGATCTCCACAATTCCTCTCTCCACTAGCCTCCCAACAGTTTCTCTATCTCCCGCCAAATTCAAAAGCGCCACCAATGCGTCCCTTTTTGAACTCGTGGGCCCCTCTTTAACCAACTCCATCAACCCCTTCACGACACGTGTCTTCCTCCCCAGTGTCTTCCTGTGTGCGCGCATACCGGATAGACAGAATATCGTTGCTGCCGCGTTTCCTTTTGCCTCCCACGTGGCGCCGGATCTTAACACCTCAATAACGCCGTTTAACGCCCCTTCAGTTTCCATTATCCTCGCTTTGTTTGCTTCTAGAATTGAAAGGTTGAGGATCGTTGTAACTGCGTTGACTTCGAGGTTCGGGAGCTGCGAGGCTGTATCCGGACCTAAGTGACGTGCAAGTAAAGCAATGGCTCCAGCTTCGGCTATGCAAGCGCGACTATCGGAGTCTGTTTTGGACAGGGAGCGCAGCTCGTAAACGGCGTCGTTTGCTGCCTCCATCGACTGTGAATTAGCCAACTTATTGATCAAAAACGACGCCGTCATTTTGGTAGCCTCTAACGCCGCTTTGTTGGTTACAACTCCGTTAACTTTTTCGCTACTCGCCGCGTAATCGAAAGGTATCCTCTGTTCGCGACACCACAAAGCTATCAGGTTCTTCAAAGCCGTGTTCGTCACCAAATTCGTGTGGGCCAGGGTCTGACCTGTCTTCGGACACGTGTTGTGTCCGGATTCAATCCACAAACTTATCGACTGACGATCGTACGTCTGCCCCGTCGCCACAACAACCGGGTTCCGCATCAATTCTAAACTTATCGGACACCGCAAATCCGCTGGAACATTCGCATCCGACGCCGATTTCTTCCGCCGTCGTCTCGAATCCGATTTCTGAACCGAGGCGCCGAAGAGTACGCATTTTGTGTAACGAACGAGTCCGATCAAAGCAACAGCTAAATGTTTCGATTTTTGATCGGTTTGATTTTGAATTTCTTCTTCGAGACTCTCGATTTCATCTTTACAAGCAGAAGAATCGCGTAATCCCAAGCTTTCAAACATTTGCTTAAGAATCGAATGATCAGGAACGATCTCTTTCTTGATCTGATCCAGCATCATCAAAATCTGGAGCCTTAGCTTGTCATCCTCCAAATCAACGAGAGCGCCTTTGGTTCGTTTCGAACACTGCTTCTTAATCAAAACAACGACGTCTTCGACGTCCTGGCTCAAATCGAGCTCCTGCAAAGGCATGATATCCAACAACGTCGATAAATCAATCGTCAGCTCACGGAAATTGTTCGCCGCCGTTTCGATTTGCATTAATAGCCACATCTGGCTGCTGTTACAACAGTCCTCGATCAGCGTCTTCATTCTTTGCAAAACTATGTACATTTCTTCTAAACAGAGAACCGCCGGCTGAGAGCAAAACGAAACTTGATTCGCCAAGAGCTCTTCGAAAAACAGAGACAGGAGCTTCACTTTTCGAATGATCGAAAGAGAGCTTCTCTGAAGAAGAAATTGAAGCGGCTTCATTGATGAGATTTCTTGCGATAAAATGAGAAGCGATTCGACGAGTTTCAGGTCTGAGAGCGTCGGCCATATGAACGCCCCCGCCGATGGCCGCCGTTTTCTCGGCGGGAAAATTTGCGGCGACACAGCCATGAAAAATGATGATATGACGAAGGAAAATGGACGGTCTAATTTCGTGTTACAGAGCGGCTGAAACTTGTTGAAAGTGTTTTTCTGATTCAAGGACAAGAAGAAGAGAGAATGAGGATTGATGAAGTCGGTTTGAGGAATTCGTTTAAAGATAAGTCGGTTTGAGGAATTCGTTTTGGATGAATATTAGTATTTAAAAATAAAAAGTATGAGTCAGCAAGATTGATCGTTGGTATTTGACTGTTTTCCGTTGTTTTTGTTTCTGAAAACCAAAAAAAAAAAAAAAAGGGAGTGGGGGCGGTCTGCAAAATTAGAAGAGTTCAATTTCAGTTTTGATTTTGCGTGGAAAATATCAACCGTTGGATCGAGTCCGTGGCCGAATAAAAAAGATAAGCAGCCGGGAACGGCAAGTGAAAACAAAATGATAAATTAGTTAATTAAGATAAATAATAAGATGAACTGGGAAGCACTAAAGAAATGGGGATATGGAAACAAGTAGGTAAAGGGGTTGTTGTGGACTTGATCGGGAGGGTTGCGAATTGATCAGCACCCACTTGTACATGCCAAATAAAAATTTTGTGGCTTTCTTTTATTTTGCTGAGCGTATAATCCATCCAGCCAGGCTGTTAAAGAACACTTTTTCTTTCATTTCCTTTTTTAAAAAGCGTACAAAATAAATATAAAATATCATATTTCCATAACCAACACCAATTATTAGACCAGAGAATGCTGATGCACTTCTAGAAAAACTACACACATATAGGTAGAGACTTGTTTTTGTTTTTTTTAATAAGTTTTAAGTTGTTAAGCTTAATTTTATATTGATAGGACTAATAACACTTTACAATATATTTTGATTACTCTTAATTTTATATTATTAAAATGCTCATTATGTAAATTCTATATTATTCGCACCCATTTAAGCATCCATTAGATTAGAGAAGTAAATCAAAGTTTAAAATTAATTTTTTTTTTATTTTATATAACACTGATTGTGGTCCAATTTTATTTTTCTTAATTTATTCATAAGGCATGATAAATTAGGTGTTTCAATTTCATCCATGACTCAAATCTGCTATTGCGATATCTTTATTTTTCTTCCTTTATCCTACTCGGTAAACGCTAATCGAGACCTAAGAAGAAGCAAAAGCAGCTTTTTGAAAAAAAAAAAAAATTGTCCCGGGACCAAACTCCTATTTTAAAAACAAAAATACCTCTAATATTTTTTTTTTTTTCACTGTAATTGAAAATTTGCGATGGACATTTTCTTTTCTATGTGTTTTTGTTCAAAAGAAAGAGAAGAATAAAGTTTGCTAGGTGTGATAAATAACTTTATCTAAGTAACTCGATGGAGGACTATTTGTGCATTTGAAAGAGCGTTAAAATAAAAAAAAAAATTAAAATTGTTCAATGAGTTTACAAAGTAAAAGAATGTAGGTAATAGAATTTAGACCGCAAATAGTCCTATACATTTTATATTTTAAACATAGTGTTTTTCTTTATTTGAATTTTTTTTAAACTTTCCTTAAATTCACAATTCACCTTAAACTAAGATACTGTTTGTTATTATGATCAGATAGCTATAGTTTAGCAGATTCAGTACTAAAGTATTTAATAAACACTTGTTGTTGTGATTTAGAAGTTGAGCTGATTGTACTTATATATTGAAAAATCTGTTATATCTTTATTATCTCTGTCAAAATTACATGCAGTTGTATTTTAAAAGTCATAACACTTTAATATCAAATAGGCTTTTAAGTATATGGACACTTGTTTTCAATGATTGTAAATTTGTTCAAATTTTTGGGTCAAACATCTCATCAAATATATATATATATATATATTTTTTTTTTTTTTTTGCTTTAAGAAAATGCAAGACAAATTGAATTTTACTTGAACCTTATTTTAATCTTGTGGTACATTTAAGTCAATTTGACCTAGCTAGTAATGAACTTCTCGTTCGTTATTAATCGAAGGTTGGTTATTAATTGCGCGCGCGGTTGTCGCTTTCTATGCCACAACCGCTTTCTATGCCATAGGCATTTTCTTATAAAATGGATAAGCTTAACATTTTTCCAAGGCATTGCTTATATGTCTTGATTAACTTCTAGATTAAGTTTTATTTATTACCAAAATGTTTTTTTTTTTTTTTCAGAAAATGAGATAACCACCGATCGAACAATTCAACGGCTGGTTCGCCCTATCATTGACTTCACTTGGCTTTATTGAAAATCTTTATCCTGTTTGCTCATTGCTCATCAACAATCTTGAGAAATAAATACTACTTAAATTTTTTCTGCATATTTTGGCAGATCATGATTAGAATGATGATGATTGATGGTGATGCAATGGAAGCTCTATTTGGTTAGGGCTAGTCAGAGCCGCTTCCATGATTAAGGGGGACATACGGGCCCTAGCAACTGCATTAAAAGAGTTAATTTTGTTCTTATTTATTTCTTGTATTCTCCCCTCCTCTACCAACCAACAATAAAAATAAAAAGTGGATTAAAGCTTCATGTTGACTCAAGTAATTAGGTACTCAATCTGCTCATCATTTTGATCAAATCATTACTAGCTCCAAGATTTTTATATTTATTAGTTATACTTTAGGGATTATTAATTGTCGTAGAGTCGATTAAGCGATCAAAGACTAGATAAGGGAATATTTATTTGTTGGTTTGCTAGACAATATTTAATAATTTGTTTCTTGCCCTTCTATTTTATTGGAGTATATTTGACGCAAATGAGGATAAAAATATATATTGTAGTTTAGCTTTGGCCATATTATATCGAAATTCGATGCCCCTTGTGTGGTTTGCGACTCATGGAATATAATGTAAGTTATTGTTCTGCTCAATAATGTCATTATAGTCAAACTAATTTATCAAATTTTATGTCCTAACACCAAAAGTTAACTGAACATTTCAATAGAAAATATAAAATTAGTGAATTTCAATATTTCTAATATTAATATGTATATAGAAGACGTGAAGCCACACGTTCGTATGACCATGGCGGCAACGAAGTTCTAAAGAGCAAGCTAAAATAGATTGAGAGAACAAAAACAGTCAATTTCCTTTTTTGAATACCAAAAGATTTGTCTTTATTTAACAACTTAAAATTATTTATTTTAATTAAGCGATTCCTTCTCTAATATGGTCCTAGAGTCCTGCATATATCTTTGTACCTCATGCCCACCCTTGTCTTATCCCCATACTACCCGTCTACTATATAGACAGTATAAAATTTAAGTGTTTGTAGTTTTATGCGCATGATTAATAAGGATCGATGCTCGTTCTAACCAACCTTGTGCATGATGGCTGCCTAAGATCTAAAATATGCTGCCCCAATACTCTATTTGAAACTTAATTTGAAGGCTTGTTCAACTGGCTTATTATAAAAAATGAAAATGCAATACAATCTGCTATAACACTTGGTCATGTATTCAATTCGAACGAATTCATGCTTGTTCAACTCAACCACTTTCCCATGAACTTAAAAAATGAAAGAGGGATATGGGATTACTGCTCCTTGCGTTGAAGTAATATTGGGCAACCGCATACTCAATTGGTACGGTACGTAACCCATTTATATCCTCTCCTTAGTTCTATTGAAGTACATAGCGTTAAGCTATGACAGCTATATTGACATACGCGTGCCATGAGGTATGTACTACTAAGTTATACTATATATAACTTACATCAACTTAAAATCCTTTTTTTTTTTTTTTGTGAGTTACTTAATTGTTAACTATTAAACAATTAAAAGGTCATGAGAGACTACTTCGTTGAACTATAAATTACAAATAAATTTACTTAGCAACTGCATATATATGAACAATTAGTAAACATCACATACTCTTTTGCGAATTGTCTATTCACGCTTCAATTGATGAACTTTCTTTGAAACTAAGCTCGTAAGTGTCAAGTGCAGTGGGGAAATCAAATTTAGCTCTATAGAGACTATAATTTAAAGATATTTAACATAAAGAGGCGGTAAAATAACAACAAAATAACAAATTTACGTACAAATAAGTCAAATCTTTAACTAAAAGTTAACTCTTATCTCTTTATTTTGTAATAAGAGTAATGACCTCAGGAACCACATAATTGTATTGTATCGTTTGACCAGTACTCGTAAATTCCATGTCATCAACTTAAGCTTTGAAAACGGATAATACGTAGATTGATTGTCATTCTCAATCTTTATGTACGAGAAAGTCAAAATTGAAATATTTGACCGGAGACAATTAGGCAATTATTTATTCACAAACACGCGCGCCCGCGCGCGGGCGGAGTAACGATAACGAAACGCAAGTAAGCATTCTGCGGCGCCAATGTTTTGTGTTGTGCTCATTTCAGGATCCAAAACAATGAACCTGCGCATCTTGCCAATTTGATTGATCAAAAACTTTTCAGAACCAACCAATAATAGTATATGAAAATGTTAATCCTACCTTCAAAAGTGGCTGTATTATGCATATTTTAAATGTGTTCTCCTTTATCTTACACAAAATGTAAAAAAAAAAAAAAAAAAAGGAAAGATCGCCTATCCAGTGAGGGCTCCATTGCTTGAATAAAATGTGGACCCTCTGTTATTAAGGCCTCTATTATATCGATCAATCAGTTACCACATGTTGCTATTTATAATTACAAATCTATCAGGATCAATCGTTTAATCAACTCTATTGTAACATAATCTTTTTTTTTTATCCCCACCCCCCCTCTTTAAGCTGAATACAGTTCACAAATATTATTATGTAAAATCTACTGAAAATCTAAGCACATACCTAATGAGTGATTCCACACATTTGGAAATGGATCGTCTGCCTTTTGCGCAGTTTTGCCTGTTTGTCAGTAAGCTGAACTTTGCAACTACAGCAAGACCATTCAGCAGTAATGTAAACTGATTTTTATGATTTGGACCTGAGAGGTAGGATGACAGGGGGGCAGCAAAAAACTAAGCTAAAGCCGGCCCAATGAATTGTGGGGGGCGGCAGCAAACGGAATACAATTCAATGAGTTCAAAATAATTGGACTTTGATTGCCTTCGCTTTTGAAAAGAGCAGGCCTTTTGACACCCCAAAATTTCGCATAATGCCCATTCTCAACTGAAATTACCTAAATAACCCAAGATTTTTTTTTTTTTTAAATTTTGAATGGGAATCCAATTGAACACTAGAAAAATTATACTTTTAACAGATTTTTTGACACTCAACCCATTTCATAATTTGAATTTATTTTAAATCTTGACTGAAAATTTAAGAAAATTATAAGAATTTAGAGTTATGGAAGTAGAATCTATATAGTAAGAAGAAAACAATTTAAAAATTTCATATATTTTATAAATGAAAACTTAAAAGAAATTTTTTTTAGGATAAAATTTTGTGGATAGATAGTTAATTTTACTGTATAGATTTGTATTTTACAAATTAAAATGGACATGTTTTAGGAAATAAAATTGAAAACGGGTGTTGTACGGATTTTAGAAGGGTGTTAGAAGCTCCACTCGAATGAAAATGGCCCAACTTAGGCAGGATTGTGAAAGTACACTCATTTCTTTTGGGACCAAAAATCAGTGCTAAAAAACCTTGAATTTGGTCAAGAGTGGTGATGCTGCCACCTCTCCGTAACAATTTTATATAAAAATAATTCCTCTTTTTTTTTGTTTTATAAAATATTAAAACAAAATGAAATCTAATTATATTCCACACTTCTAAATATCATTTTTCTTTACAAACTCTTCAAATCAAAACTCTAAATTTTACATCTTGATCACGAATTCTTAATTCGAGAAAGAGGGTAAATAGCAAAGAAGCAAAAAAATTGATACTAAATTAAATTTATTAATGAACTTTGTACCTTTGTTGTATCAAATATTTTATGAAAAAAATTTGTTAGAATATTAGCATCATAACATCTTAGAGAGACAACATACTTTATCCCCAACTATAAGTCTGGTTTTTTTTTTATTAAATTTAACCATTCAATTCCCTATGGCCATATGACTCATTTCCTTTCATTATTTGATAGGGGTAGGGATGGCCGTATGGACTCAATTCAATCTATGCCCAACCTTAGATAGGGATGTATTATCTCTCTCACAAATGTGATACAGTGAACTGCCCCATTATTACTAGCAAGAGTAAAAGATTTGGATTGTGCAGTAATAAAATTGATTTATATAAATCTAAGTAAATCAATAAATTAATTTAGATAGGATACATATATATAATTACACTTTTAATTTTAACAATATCATTGTTATATCAACAAAAAAAAAAAAAAAAAGAAATCGATTTGGAGATCTTTTGATATCCGTAGACATGGAATATGCTGAGAGGAAACTAAGAGAAAGAGAGATTTGTTATTATTGTACAATACTTTTCATAGTTTTTGGGAAGTGATTTTTAGGATTTATAGATATTTAACTCAAAAGACTAACATATTTGGTGGAGCGATCTATCCTATTTACAAACTTAAGAAACTCTACTTTAATTACTGCCTAAAGTAGAATATAACTCAAAAATCCTCCGGATGATACACCCAAGTTATTCTACTATCTACTACATTTCAACTTCTAAGGTCTGACTTTGACACTATTTTTTTGGGGGATTTGAGCTAAATTTTTAATTATTCAACACAAAAAACTAGTTTATTGAGTGGAGAAGTATATTTTACATATAAACTTAAACAACTCTCTTTTATTAGCTAATATCTCGAACCAACTAATTAACTTTCTGTTACTTGGGATCCATTCACTCGTTTTCTATAATTCATAAAATCTTTATTCGAGTTCAGGTGGCACTGAAAATGCTGGAAGTTAGCAGCGATTGCAGTTTTGCAAATTGGCAATGACATTAATTGCTGCTGTCGCCACCAAACTTCATGTCCGTAATTTCACATGCAAGCAGAAAAATGGATAAAGCAGCGCCACTAGAACCTTGTGCATTACTCCTTACCCAAGCTCACAGAATCTGTATCTACGTCACCTACAATAATTGAGTGTTGCTCACTAAATTCTATAAATATATAATCAAATTTTGATAAATTTGCAAGCGACCCATCTCGATTCCAAATGGTTGATAACTTTTTTTTCTTCTTTTTGTAGTTTTTTAAACAATAATTTTGTCTTCTGGGTGACTCAAAAGTTTCAAACTCGGTAGAATGGGCAACTTTTAGATGAGTCAATGGATATAACGCAAACACCCAGACGCCGCATTCCCCTACTGTTAGAACTTGGAATTCAAATAATGCAATTATAATCAAAATTTCGGCCCCGGCCTACTTATTACATATAATAATTTCTTATTTTGTTTCTAGAAAGCTGATTAAATTGCTTGGTTTAGCATCCATAAGTATATATGTGGCTGCTGTTGCTTACAAACAACATACAAGTTTACACCGTGCATGCATGTTACACGCCCTTTTAAATTATGGACCACCCGCGTGTACTCTTTTAACTTCATTTTCATATCTCTTTCACCAAACCACTTCCGGAGAATAAAAAAGTAAACAATAAATGTTGCGTTAAACTTTAGGACCCATAATCAATTTATATTCCAAGGAATGATTCACTAATAATTAATGGTGATGTGTCTATTGTTAGTTTATATTATTTATTCTCAATATGTTAGTTTTATACGAGTTATCAGGGAGTCACTTGAGCTTAGCTTAAGTGGCGAGAGCCCCTCCTTTATATTTAGGGGATTGCAAATGTATTACAGAGATTTAATTTAAAAAATTATTTTTTAAAGTTTTTCTTGGAGCTCTAGACCTTAAGTGAAGGCAGTCTTTCTCCTTAGAGGGGGGGAGTTTGACGTCCCTCGAATATTTGAAAGGGTTAATAATCTTAGCAGTGCCATATCAGAATTGATATAAACGGGTCTCAATAATTGTATGACTGTAATTATATGATTGTGAATATCTTGAGCAATAGTCTCTTAAAAAAATACGAGTTATCAGGGAGTGACGTATCAGATGTCAGATCATTGAAATATAAGCCACTAATATTTCACATCAATGGGTCTCAGTAATTGTATGACTGTAATTATATGATTGTAAATATCATGAGCAATAGTCTCTTAAAAAAAATATGAGTTATCAGGGAGTGATGTGTCAGATGTCATATCAATTGAAATAAAAACCACTAATATTTCAACCTTATAAATGTAACATCACTCAAGAAGTAAACAGATAGCTAAACCAAAAATTAAAAAAAATTAAATAAACAATTAGCTCTTAACAAAGAGTAGACGTTATTGATTTCACACGTTTACATGTCTTAACATGTAAAAAAATGAGAGGCAAGATTGTATTACTGAGTTCTAATTAAAATTATTAAATCTTCATTTAGTAATTTAAAATATCATTATTTTAAAATGAGACAATATCTGTATTGGAATTTTTTTTTAAAATACTCAAAATCACATTCAATTTATAAAAATAGCTTACCGTATCATTTTCTTTACAAATTTCAATAGCCAATAAAAATATTGTTAGATAATAGTATGTATAAGTATTGCGATTGATAAATATTATTTACGACGATTAATAATGTTTTCCGACAGTCATCCTTGAGTCTAAAATATCTTTTATGGCTTCTAAACTAATAAAATTAACAAAGGGTAAGCGAACTATTTTACATATATGAATCATAATTGTGAAAGTTTTTATGTAAATTTTCCTAAAAATGACTCCTAAAAGTAGAATTTTTTATACTATCGCAAGACGAGAATAAGGTGAAATCTTAAACTGTGCTAATGGTGGCTGTTTCGGCATTTAAACGTTAGCCCGTTTTGGATTGGGGGGGTTGGTTGGTTAGCTCGGGAAAACATTACATTATTTTACGCTGACATCATTTGGTTTTGACTCTTGAAGATTCAGGTGGATTTGTTTATATTGGGGAATCTTGAGATTTTATATGGAAAATTACGTGGCGACATTCCATTCGATACGAGACCTCTGTATCCTCCAATGACGTCTTCAAAATAAAAAATCTAAAATTTCTCTTGCAATCAAATATATGTGTAAAGGAACTATTTTATTTATTATACTAAGCGGTAGATTTGTGAAAAAGATAGATACATAAATTAATCTTACATTTCGATTTAAATGTAATTGTAATTTAAATTTCAAACCTACTAATCATTAAAAACAAAAGTGCCTAAGTTAAAACTCATGGCGGTACAAATTTATCTGGCAGTCCTCATTCCCACCCTCGAGAGATCCTTATTTCCCATATGATGGTCCTCACCTCTCGAGACAGTGTTAAAAATTTTTCTATTAATATATACCAAATAATCACGTTTAATTTTTTTATTTATAAAAATAAATAAGAAACTACTTAAATTCATACACAAAAAAAAAATATGTTACTTAAGTATTTACATTCGGATTGATTACATCAAATTCTAACCTATTGAAATGTCATTATAAAACCAAAAAAAAAAAAAAAGGGGCGGCAACAACAACAACAACAAACAGTCTTCGCCTGCGGGTTCTGTACAATTAGAGATGCAATTTATGTATTATCGTGGCGATAAAATAATCAGTTCGGACCAACGAACTGTATGGACCACTCAAGACTCCAGTTCGGGTATGAAGGCAAAGAATACATCGATAAATAACGTCAAACTGTCACTGCCTTTTAGGAGGCTTGCATCAAGACCGTCATTGACGAAATGTAAACGACAAATATTAATTAAATTTTGCTTATTCTTCTTCGGTCTTTTTTTTTTTTTTTTTAAATTAATTAGAATACCAATGATATATAATCAAATATGTAATGAGACTAATCGACATTACTTTTATTATAACACTGTGTAAATGGCTACCTGTACATCAAGAAGTAAATTATCCCCATTTTTTATTTAGAGCGAAGTATGCTCCATACAGGGAGAATAAAGTCCAGGGGGTGAGTGTTGCCATTAGGCTCGTGCTTTTTCATTTTATAAAACATATTAAAAGAATTGTTTATTTTTTTTAATGGATCTAAATGAAAAGTATTCTAATTTTGATGGAATATAACAAAAATTGAAACATTAAAATGGAAGATTTTGTTATGGAAAGTGTTCTAATTTTGATGGAATATTTTGTTATGGAAATAAGAGATCAGGTGTTAAATTTTTTAATAAAACATGTTTTGTGTGATGATGTGTATAATGCACGGTAACAAAACAAAACAAAATACAGAATTACTCTATCACTATTACATTTTGGACTTCGTCTCTAGATCTATAAAACGGCTCAATTAATAACCTAATTCGAAAATTTAAAAAAAAATAAAAAATTAACAGGGAATCCATCTTTTTTTTTTTTTTTTATAGATCTAGATCTATAAAAAAAAAAAAAAAAGATGTCAACTGATGAATTCGCATTCAAATTCAAGTACATATTGTTAGGAGAATAGTTTGTTCACATACCTACTAAAGCATCCCTAATTTGGAACGATAATGAAGTTGAGGGATCAGGATCCTCTCCTGATCTGATCATGTCCTGAGCAAATATCTCATTTGTTGATTGGTAGTTAATAAATAAAAAAATAAAAGAAGTTGAATCTTACCCATACACTACCACTAAAATACACATGGCAGAAGATCTTAAAAAGCTCAGATAAGATCAGATCAGGAGAGGATCTTTTTCCGAAGTTGAGACCCATTTAATTAAAACAAAATTAATGATCTAAAAAAACAATACCAAATTATTTTGGTCCAACTTTCATATTTTTATCATATAATAAAAAAATATTAGTATTGAATAACTCAACTGAGATGATTGCCAACACAAAGCACATTCTTGGTCAAGACTTTGTTGTTGCTTTTCTTTTCTTTTTTTAAAATGCTGATTATACACCGTAATCTTGCATTCTGCGATTCTTAAAAGCGAACTAATCGATATTTACACAAGGTATATAATCGAGACTTATATTATTACATTAAATTACATGATGCAAACAAATAACCTCAGAAAAGGACGCCTTCACTCGCATTGACTTTGTTGTTGCTTTTTTTTTTTTTTAAATACTGATTATACATCAGAATACTTGCATTACACAGTTAACTTGCATTACACAGTTATTAAAGCAGACACTACACTGATATTTACAATCAGACATATATAACTGAGACTTATATTATTACATTAAATTCTATGAAGTACATGTCCAAACAAATAACCCTCGTGAAATGTTATTAAAGCAGACACTACACTGATATTTACAATCAGACATATATAACTGAAACTTATATTATTACATTAAATTCTATAAAGTACATGTCCAAACAAATAATTCTCGTAAAAGAATGACGCCCGGCTCCACTCGCATTTCACGAGAAAGAATAACTTATAAATATTTAGTCCCCATAATATTTTTGTGGGGCCTTAAACCGCTATTTTTATACTTGTGAGGCGGAAGAAATCAACCATCATTTACCATATTAGGCATCCAGCAGGCCCTTGGCTTATTGCACACTGTTACTGAGTTTTTTTATTTTGCAGTTTTGTTAAACTAATTAGGGTCTTATGTATATAGGAATGTAATCTTCACGTCGCTTTTCTCGCAAGATGAAAAATAAAAAGTCCAAAAAACAAAAATGATTGAGCCGTTTTTAAGAGAATAACAAAATTACCCCATTTTCGCTGCTCCTTTTAAATAGCTTAAGCGTAACCAAAGACAAGCTGTAGTATCTTTTTGTATCAACAATCTTTTTCGCTGTTTCTCAAAAAACTCACTTCCTTCGTGCCTGCCCTCTTCCGACTCAATACTAATCAGTTTCTTCAATTTTTTTTTATATTTTATATTTTATATTTATCCAAATCCAATTTTTCAGTTCAAATCTTAATCTAAACAAACTTTCGAAAAATTTCAAATAATAATAGAAACTAACAGGTATGGTTCTATTGCAAGAATTTTGGAGAGGCGCATGAGCGATTAGAGCTGTTTCTCACCAAAACGGAACGAATTCATGCATGACGTTAACACAACCATGGGTGATAACACTGGCGATATTTCGCGAGAAGTTAACTTGTTCGGGAAATACGAGCTGGGCAAAATCATCGGCTGCGGTGCTTTCGCCAAGGTCTACCACGGCAGGAATGTCCGCACGGGACAGAGCGTGGCGATCAAAGCCGTTAGTAAACAGAAAATCGTCAGGGGCGGTTTGACGGCGCACGTTAAGCGGGAGATCTCTATCATGAGCCGGCTGCGCCATCCTAACATCGTGAAGCTGTACGAGGTCCTGGCCACCAAGGCCAAGATCTATTTCGTGATGGAGTTCGCAAAGGGCGGCGAGCTCTTCGCCAAGATCTCGAAGGGACGTTTCAGCGAGCAGCTCAGCCGTCGGTACTTTCAGCAGCTAATCTCGGCCCTTGAGTATTGTCACTCCAGAGGAGTCTTCCATCGAGATTTGAAACCCGAGAACCTCTTGCTTGACGAAAATTGGGACCTGAAGATATCGGATTTCGGACTCAGTGCGGTGAAGGAGCAGATCCGACCGGACGGAATGTTACACACTCTGTGCGGCACTCCTGCTTACGTGGCACCGGAGATATTAGCGAAGAAAGGTTACGATGGAGCTAAGGTGGATATGTGGTCGTGCGGCGTCGTTTTGTTCGTTCTCAACGCAGGTTACTTACCGTTCAACGATCCTAATCTCATGGCTATGTACCGGAAGATTTATAAAGGCGAATACCGGTGCCCGAAATGGACGTCTCCTGATCTGAAACGGTTTATTGGCCGGCTTCTTGATCCCGATCCCGCTACGAGGATCACCGTTGATGAGATTCTCCGTGATCCGTGGTTTAAAAAGGATTATAAAGAGAGGAAGTTTCGTCACGAGGATTTTGATTTGAAAGACTTGGTGGGATGTAACGTGGGGAGTGAGAAATACTTAAATGCTTTCGACATAATCTCGCTCTCCTCCGGTTTCAATCTGTCCGGTTTGTTCGATGACTTCAACAACAACGACGGGCCCTTTTGCAATGAGCGATTCTTGTCGAATGAAACGCCCAAGAAAATTTTAGAGAACGTGGAGGAGGTGGCGAGACTCGTGGCTGAAGGTGACGGGATGGTGGTGACAAAGAAAGAGTGGGGGGCAAAGATGGAGGGGCAAAATGGGAATTTTACAATGGTCATAGGGATTTACCGGTTAACGGATGATCTAGTTGTCGTGGAGATGAAGGAGAGGATGGGGAGGGGCAAAGAGAAGTGGAAAGATAAGCTGAGACCGCTGCTCGGTGATTTAATTTATCAGCCGGAAGCGACGGTTGCCGGGGTCTCGCAGTGAGCTGGACTCGCCTTTTATTTATTTAAGCCGCATGGCGGTTTCTGTAATTCATATGTGCATCGTACTAATCGGAATTTTATTAATTTCCGATGAAATAGGAACAAAATTGCTCAGGTGAATACCGGGTTACTGTATCTATATTTTTTTCCCGGAATTATTCGAAGTTGTAATATGTTCCATTATCTCTCCGTTAAATCCTTAAAAAAAAAAAAAATTGCTTGATTCTCTGTGAACAATCAGAATAATTTTAAATAAATGTAAATTAAATCCTTCTCAATACTGGTAGTGAAATTAAGATCCACGGCAAACATGCGTCAAGTCTTTGAAAAAAAAAGAAAAAGAAAAGATTGGTTACTAATTAGTTAAACCAACATACATCCAGGTATTGTTGTGTCCTAATGCTTGTTTCCATCTCTGGAAGTTTTTTTTTTTTTTTTTTTTTAGTTATTTGATTAATTTCTAAAAATTATGAATGTGCATGATTGACTATACATTTAAATTTTATTATTATTCCCAATTTATTCAGGTATATAATACAGCCAATAGACAATTGGACAAAATTCTACATCACGTTCAATAATGACGGCGACAAGTTATATAAGGGGACCGATAGGTCCGTGCACGTCTTTATCAGGATTCAGGTATCGAACCCCTTGGCTCTTATTATTATTAGTGTTATTCTATTTTTTGGAAGAAGAAAAAATCAATGGTGTGCCAGAATTGCAAAAGCGTTAAGCGTGGTCCCGGGTCACCTACCATTTTAACAACAAAATGATTACACAATTGCTGCAGCATTCTGTATTTGAAAGATACCAAAAACCACACAGCCAAATTTTCAGAGTAGTTTGGTATGGTTAACTTCGGTGACAAAGACTTTGTTAATTCTTTCTTGCTTAAAAGAATTGCACAAACTGCCGTTCGCTTGAAATGAAGCAAATTATTTCTACAACGACCATGTATTTCACTCTGTGTCCTCGTTGAGTAAGGGCATTTCTTGCAAAATTCTCAAGAAAAAGATGATGCTCATATTTTTCAAAATACGACACTGAAATAGTTTTTATATCTTTGGTCCAATTAAAAGCACTGAGTTAGTAGTATTTATGTTTTGTGGATTTTAATTTGGATCAGCCCATAAATCTATAACATATGTTAGTATAAGATACTTAAAATTAATTTTAGTTATGTCGTTTTTAGATGGACTTAGATTTTAACACACTTTTGATACATTATTGAGCTACCGGCTTAGAGATTTATCAATTCTTTATTATCCATCAATTGTGATATTAACAACAAATTATATTCCAAGCCTAATTATATTGAAATTATTTTATAATAAAATATTAATAATAACCGTACGATTATATAGATAAATATTAAATTTATATTTATTATTATTATTATTGTATAGATAATTAGTACTATACAACGGAGCACCTCCACATCAGCCACTAAACTTACGTGCCGGGGGAAAGTTGATGAATTAATTTGAGCTTTCCGAAAAGTGGATGCCGTGTGTAGCCGCCTGATCGGTTGGTACGGAGAAATCAATCAATTGATCACTATTCATCAATCCACTCAAGAATTACAGGAAGGTGTGGATAAGGCATTGCAAGTGTCTAAGTGTGTGAAATTAAATGATTGCCCGCCGCAAGTTTATTTGCCGCCAAGTAAATTCCTCGGTGCAAAATGAAAGGTGCGTGTAGCGTCAGCATAGCCGTGGCATGAAAGGATTGACGAGGTGGGTGTAAAAAGACTCCCGCTTAAGTCTCTTCCTTTTAAAGAACAATTGTTGTCAATTTGTCATGGTTTATACTTTATATAGTGACTGTTTGCGGCTTTGCACCCACGTATATTACTTGAACAATTCGAATAGACCATTGCGTTTCCAAGTTTCAGCAACGTGTCATGTTACCTACTAGTCTTTTGAAGTTACGCACACTTACACATATGCGTATGCATATATCTTTTTCATCTCTAAGCATATGGAAGCTTTGAAACTTTGTACAAGCTGTGCGTGTCGGTCTGACGGTCCTTTACGCTTTTCCTGGCTTAGCTTGTTTGTGCATTAATTAGGTTGTTTACGTAAAGCATCGATGCTACATGACTTTGACTGCAATCATGTTCCTTCTTTTCCTTTTCCTTTTTTTTTTTTTTTCCTCATTTCGTTTATATTCGCCGTATGGACTATGGAGGGAGATTGTCATTTTTCTCTCTACAGTAATTTAACATACATTATTATTTTTATTTTTATAATGGTCAAAAATATAAGTTTATAATGTTATTCTTATTTTTAATTATTTTTTTATTTATATTTATTATAAATTAAATAAATTATATGAATAGAAGTTAAATAAAAAATATATATTTTGATATGAGCAAAAAAATTAATAATAATTTTTTTTCTTGTACTTATTTATTTTGTGAAAATTTTCTTATAATAAATACATAAGAAAATTATTATAAAATGATAAAAAAATTATTATAAGAAAACTTGAATGACAAATCAAAATTTATTGCAAGATAAATAATATAATATTTTGCCTATATTTTTTATATTTAATTTTAAAATATTACACAATGTTTATTATAAGAAAATGTCCACAAAATAAATAATTACTAGAAAAAAATTTATTATTAATTTTTTCTCATATCAAAACATATATTTATTGTTTTTAACACTTAATTTTTATTTAGTTTCTATTCATGTAATTTATTTAATTTATAATAAATATAAATAAAAAAGTAGTTGAAAATAAGAATAATATTGTAAACTTATATTGTCAGGAGGGTTTATGATAATTATAAAAACAACAAGGGGGTAAACGGTATATATTAATTACTGTAGGAGAGAAATTGGCAATCGCAATCCCTCTTTAATAATTCATTGTTAGCTGGCTAACTTATTAAGCCTTTTAATTTCTCTCTCTCTCTCTCTCTCTCTCTCTCAGCTTTAAGGGTGTGTTTACTTGTAGGAATAAGGAATGAGAATGGAGGAATGAGAATCAAAGTTATGTTTACTTAGCAAAATTGAATTGGGGAATGGGAATAAATTGTTTGGGTCCCACATAATTTGGGAATAAAGAATGGGTATCACATTCCCATGGGGGGGTAGGGAATGAAAATGTGGGAATGAGAATGAAAGATGAATTTACTTTTGTACCTTTCTAATTATTAATTTTGTACCTTTCTAATTATTAATTTATTAATAATATTATTATTAACAATAAAAATAATAAAAATAATTATTATTATTTTAGTTATAATATTTAATAATAATTAAAATAATAAAGTTAATAAAATTTAATAATAATAATAAATGTTAATAATGATAATATTAAGAAAAATAATAATAACAATAATTAATAATAATAAAATAATAAAGTTAATAAATTTTAATAATAATAATAATAATAATAATAAATGTTAATAATGATAATATTAATAAAATAATAATAACAATAATTAATAATAACTAAAACAATAAAGTTAATAAAATTTAATAATAATAATAATAATAATAATAATAAATGTTAATAATGATAATATTAATGAAAATAATATTAAAAATAATTAATAATAAATAAAATAATAAAGTTAATAAAAGCCTTTAATAATAATAATAATAAATGTTAATAATGATAATATTAATAAAAATAATAATAACAATAATTAATAATAACTAAAATAATAAAGTTAATAATAATAATAATAATAATAAAAAAAAAATGTTAATAATGATAATATTAATAAAAATAATAATAACAATAATTAATAGTAACTAAAATAATAAAGTTAATAAATTTAATAATAATAATAATATTTATAATAATTATTAACATTTATTATTATTATTATTATTATTATTAATTTTATTTTTAATTAATATCATTTTTATAATAATATTTATACATGTATCTAGTTAATGAAAATTATATTATTTAATACTGTGAGTATTTTGGTAAATTAATTCTAATTTAGTTACTAGATTCTGTTATTTCTTAGAGTAAAAGCGCGTGTGTACGTTCAAAATATTTGAATTAAAGACTTATTTTTGTAAAGTAAGCATTCAGATTAAATTCTCGTTCGTATTCGCACAATACCGTTTCTTGTTAATTCTAAAATTTCAGAAGCTGTTTAAATTCTGCGGAAGTAAGCAGCAGCGTAAACCTATGAATCCTTCATTAAAATAGATAAATATTTGCTTATAGATCGTCAAAGTTCATTAAAATCTTAATCCAAAAAGTGAATGTTTAGACCATGTCGTTCAGTGGTAACGAACAACCCCATACGTTGTGCTTGAATATAGACTCACAGACTTCCCAGACATGACTAAAGACCTTGAGACTTGGAATAGCGATATTACTGATTACTATTATGGTTTATGGATGTATACGCAAGTGCGCTTTATCGTTCTCGTCGTCCAATGTTCCCCCAGATTCGGGTTCGGCACCGGTATTTATGATGATTATTTACGGATTCCGTGGGAGATTGGCCTGGGCCAGGGCAGGTGACCGAGCTTGGAGAGGAGTGACAAATGGTTCATGCAACTTTAAAGATGTTATTGCCAAAGGCACGGCGATGGTTGAGCGCCTCACAAGCGTGAGGCGTTTCGCCCCCACAAAGCATTCAGAGGTTAAATGTTTATAATTTCTCCTCACAAAATGTGAGTGGGTAAATGTCTCGTCTCATCTGTGTTTGTTCATTTGTGTCTTATGTTAATTCAAATGTAATAATATAAGTCCCAGTAATATATGTCTGATTGTAAATATCAGTATAGTATCTGCTTTAATAGCAGTTGTAAATCTGTGTAATGCAAGTACTCTGGTGTATAACCAGCTTCAAAAAAAAAAACTTTAAAGATGTTATTTACTACCAAGATCAATTTTATGCTATTAATAATTGGGGTCAAGTATATGCTATCACAGGTGGGCTTGGACTGGAAGTCGCTCGGCTTCCTTTTTAGAGTTTCGTTATCGTGAGGCTTGCCTTTATTTGGTAGAATCAGATGGAGCATTATTGGTGGTTTCCCGTAAGGAATCGCAGTTATGAGCAATTGGAGGTGGGAGGGACGGGTGGACTTATAAAACTTACGATTTTATGGTTTTTGAGCTTGATTTATGCCCTGATGTTAGATGGACCAAGATCGAGAGTTTAGGCACGAAATCGCTCTTTTTGGGTCATAATTCTTCCGTGTCTATTGAGGCGTCGAATAATCCTCATTGTAAACCAAATTGCATATATTTCACCGATGATTATCCGCAGTCTTATTGGATCACGAATTTCAGGTATCAGGCAGGAGGTGGAGGTGTGGATATGGGAATTTTTAACATGGAAGATAGAAATATTGAGCGCTTCTTCGAAACAAATCCCTGCCGTATGCTTAATCCACCTATGTGGATTGAACAAAATATTCAATAATTATTGAGTTAGTTTACAGGGTTGATTGTCTACTGATGTGTCTGGCGTGGACCAAAATTATGATGTCTGGTAAGTTTTAGCAACGTTTAACGTATATCGTTTGAACACTACCATGCCGTGTTGAATTTTTAACAATGCCTTATGTGCGTTATTAAAAGGAAAAACAATTTCTTTTGCCTGTTGTTAGAATAAATTCAACCACACCGTCAAAACCTTAATTTACTTTGCATATTTTCAAATTTGTAGATGAAAATTCAGTCTAACATTTTAGTTTTAAAAAAATAATTTATATGCACATTCTGACTGCAAGCTCCGTACACATCTTAATATAAAAAGAATACCCAAGAATATCTTAATCTAATTGTTAGTATATTATTCTTAACAGATATAATTTATGAGATTTACCATCATCATCATCATCAACTCAAGCACCCATTGAAGCTCAAGCCTAGGACCAAAATCTTAAAAAAATCGCTCCTAATCACTGGAGCTAGACATTGGCTTCAATCCACAATAATTTAATAATGCAAAATAATTGTTACATTAACCACTTCCTTCCCTAAGGATCATACATAATGTACAACCAAATCCAATTCTTCAAGCTCTGCAATAGCATTACCAATAAACTTCAAATTATCACAACTCCTGCACAAGTAAGACCAAAATTCATTAGAATAAACAATTGTTTAATACAATACAAACCAAAATGGAAATAAAAAAGAATTATCACGTATGTTACGCTTGACTTGAACAAACGATGGAAGCTCAACTGAAATTACAACCCAAAAACATACACTTAAAGCTTTTTTTTTTTTTAAATTATTCCCTTCTTTTAAAGAAAGCCTCAAATTAGATAACTAGCCTGAAAAGCACAAACATAAGCTACTGAGAAAATAACTTACTAGAAAAATTGACAAGGCCGGCATCTTTTAACCAAATCATTCAACAAAGTTTATTCAATTTGCATTTTGTAAACCTACACAATCATATGAACAGTGACATAGGACTTAAAAAGTAATTATATCAAAGGGCCTGAAAAGTATCTCACGGATAAATTATTCATAAAAATAAAAGCATGAAATATCTTACCCAAAGACTCTTGCATCATGTAACTGGAATGAGGACCCCTTTGAAAATTGAAGAAGACCCTCGTCACTGGCCCTTGCTATCTTTCTTAGGTACTTATAAGGAAGAGAATTTAGTCAAAGTCAATATAAGGGCTGCAACGTAAACAAGGCTATGTTCACATGGTAAAAAAAGAAACGTTAATGGAAGCTTCCACTCTTTATTTTTAGAGAAGTTGAAAAAACAAAATACTCTAGTCTCATGAGCAATTGAATTGACCTAAGGAGATTGCTTAAACAAGTGCAAAGCATTTGAATTGACCTAATGAGATTGCTTTAACAAGAGTAGAGCTGACCCTGCAAACCAAACTTTTAAACTTTCTCAGGGCACATAGCCAAGAACTTTACAATGTACCCTCCTTTGCTGTTATCCCTATTTCCAATGGAACACTTTATCAGTCTGCAACTACACCATCTCACCTGATATATGTCGGAAATTATCCAAAAGATGTACAATGGTTTTCGAGAAGAAACAAATAAGAATAGTGTTGCACATGCAAAGTTTCTGCCTTGTATCCTAACTAATGCGACAAATGACACGGCACATATAAATAGGTGCCACTTAATTATAAATCAACAATGAATAAAATATTCAACGACAGTCTCCTCTGATACAAAAAACAATCGTGATATAATTTGTAAATTAATGTAAATAAAGTAAATAATAGAAAAAATAACATACCATTCTTTCCCAATGAGGAAGGATGCGCACAAAATGTTGAGACCAAAACAGCATCGAGCATTCGAGTCCAGTGAAAATCAATAGCGCTGTCATCTGGCCGGTTCCGTGTGGCAACTTTCCTTTTCTAACTTTATTATCAAATTAACAGACGAAAAATAATATGGGTGATCAAAAGAGTTAGCAACGCATATCATCAAACATGTAAAACGCAAAACATAAATTGCAAAAACCACAAAATTAATTTGCTCCGTACATTATTAAAACAATTCCACAAAATTCCACAAAATATAAATTGCAAAGAAATGACCCCTCTTCTTTGACTTAACTATCATAAAAAAAATCCTCTAATTCCTAAAAGAAGTAAACTGAAACAATTCCACAAAATTTCATTACAGGGAAATTTTTTAATTTCTATCTCTGTCTAGTTATTCTATTTCATTGTTATGAAGACATAAAAAATGGCCGCCATGACCTTGCCTTCACCCATGAGCCTCTAGAAACTTATCATGTCATGTTTCTCTACGATTATTATTAAGATAAAGTGCTTATCATTAGGTTAAAAGCTTAAAATGATAGTCAAGGTGTAACTTACTTTATTTCTTTATACCATGGAAGTACAGAGTCCTACACTAAGGGTCCGTTTGAGATTGCTTTTGAAAAAGTTAAAAGTGATTTTAAAAATCTAAAAGTTAATTTTAGTATTTGGTAAACAAAAATAAAAATCATTTTTGTTAAAATCAGTCCCCCTTATATCTTATTTTAAAAAGCAAGGAAGGAATAACTTTACATTCTGATCTTGATAATCAATTTTATCTTTTAATAAAATTTCATAAATATCCTTAAAATTATTATCTAAACCCAAAATTATCCTTATTCAAATTGGGAAAAAAATTAATATTTTAATAAATTTTTGTTATAATTCATCAATATAAAATTATTAATATCAATTATTGGTCGAATTATTATTAAATTTCTTTCACTATATTATAAATTTAATTATCATTTATTTTAAAACAAAAAAAATTAAAATCAATATATTTATAACTGCTTAAGATCCTCACTTTCATCATTGTTGTTGATCACCCTATAACTCCTTGCTTTATCAAGGGCAAGAGTGGGTAACAGAATACATTCCAGTTGTTTCTGCAAAGAAAAAAAATTTCAAGATGAAAACGTGTCATAATAAACTTCAAGAAGAGAAGAACTGTTAAGAAAATTGAGGGATTCGAACACGAGCCTTGACAAATGACTTCAAAACAGGGAGCACAAATACATAATAGTCAATAAGAGATATCTGTCCAATTTCTAACTTAAAAAGCTTCATCTTGGCAATACTTCCCATTACCTTGACATTGAGTACACAAATATGTGGCATTGAACATGGAACATGGTCGGACCAAAAGAAAACAAAATAGAATTGTTTCACTAATGGAATTAAAGACAATGGTACTCACATCAAATTCTAGCTCCTTTCTATACGATAATATTCTTTTCTCATGGATACTCATCTGATTGATTCATATTGTCCATCATTTCAAACTAATATGCAATGACAGCTTGGTCTATTTCCAGAACATTCAAAATAAAATCTAACTCAAATGGATGAGCTGTTGCAGTATCATCAACACTCTCTTTTAGCTCTTTTTGTGGTTCTCTAAGCAGGGAAGCAAAAGGTTCCTCACATACTCTGGATTATCTTTCCTTCGTAAAGTTTCATCACCACAGATACCCTCAACTACCCTTAGTGCTTCCAATTTTTGCAAATTTTGTGATTTTTTTTCATACATTCTACAAATCTTTGAACGTTCTGTTTCAAATGACTCAAATAATTGAATCGCTTGTCTTTTAGTAGATTTTCTTAGACTTCCCCATAACTTTAATGCTTCCCCAACCTCATGGCCTACATATAACCATGGCACTACATCATCGTGTAGAGTCAATTTCCCATCCAAAGTCAGATATAACGAGTTGCCTTTGAGTAAAGCCTCTACCTTTAAATCAGAAGTCCTCGCACCATTAAGTTGTTCTTCCGTGGAGTTACCTATCACAGTGTTTCCATTCGAACTACCACACATATTCTGCAACTTACAAATAATGCTTAAGTTGCAAAGATTCCAAAAAGCAAACCATTTTAAGGCTATTTTGGCCTAGACTGCCCAACTGTGAATCAGAAAATCTGGTCATAAGCATGCAGACAGTCTACCCCTTATCACCTCATCAAAGTTATCTTGATGAAGACAGCCATGTGTAAGTGATAACTTGCAGAGGAATAATTTTAAATGGATAATCTGATGAATTAAAAGGATACAAAAGCTTTTATTGATCTCAGTTTATATAGGCAATACAATGAACAACTTTTCCTACAATTAAACAATAAACCAAAAAATCTGCACCAGCCCATAATATCTTTAACAAACAGATACACTCCAAAAGACTAGGAAATACATGAGACTTATTCTCAACAATCCCTCCCTTAAATTGAATATTTTATTTGCACAAGAAAAATCATTCAATTTATTATCTAGAAGATGTGCAACGCCTCACTGCTAGATGTAGTCTTCCAAAGTGCAAACTCCAAGTAATTTTCACAATTTTAAAAAAGTTGCCAGCTTGAGGGACTTTGTAAAAATGTCAGCGAGCTGATCTTCACTTCTGCAGAAAACAAATGCAATTGTACCATCTTTTGTGAGGTCTCGAAGGAAGTAGTACCTTACATTTATATGTTTTATTCTTCTATAAAATACTAGATTCAAAGAAAGTTTGATGGTTGAACTATTGTCACAGTAGATTGGTGCAGAGACTTCCTGTTTGCAATAAAATTCTTCAAGTAATCTTCTCAACCAAATAGCATGACATGCACCTGTTGTTGCAGCAATATATTCAGCTTCCGTGGTGGACAAAGTGACAATTGGCTGCTTCTTTGATAACCAAGAAATAGCTCCAGAACCCAGTATGAAAACATATCCCGAAGTGCTCTTCCTATCATCAGAATCCATAGCATAATCACTGTCAGTGAAGCCAAGTAGGTCAGAGTTTTCTCCTTTTCGATAGAATATCCCAAACTTGCTGGTACCCTGCAAGTAACGCAAAATTCTCTTGGCAATAAGAAAGTGCAATTCTGTTGGATGTTCCATATACCTACTAAGAAGACTAACAGCACACATTATGTCAGGCCTCATTGCTGTTAAATACATTAAACATCCTACAATTTGCTTAAAGAAAGTATTGTCTATCTTCTTTCCTCCAAGATCCTTTGTAAGTTTTAGGCCACTTTCTGCAGGCGTACTTGCTGAATTGCAATTTATCATTTGAAACCTATTTAGAATCTCTCGAATATATTTTTTCTGAGAGATAAAGATACCTGCAGCTGATTGTATCACCTCAATGCCAAGAAAATAATGCATTATTCCCAAGTCAGACATGTCAAACTCATTCATCATGGATTGTTTAAACTTCTCAATCATGCCCATATCATTTCCAGTATAAATCAAGTCACCCACATAAAAAGACACAATAAGGATTTTCTTTCCATCTTCACTTTTTATGAAAAGTGCATGCTCATATGGACATTTTTTAAAACCTCCTTTTTCAAAGTAGGCATCTATACGGCTGTACTAGGCTCTAGGTGCCTGTTTCAATCCATATAATGCCTTCTTTAATTTGTAGACTTTATTATCATTCCCATGCTTCACATAACCAGGGGATTGATCACCATATACCTGCTCCTGTAGATCACCATGCAAGAATGCCGATTTCACGTCCAGTTGGTAGATTGGCCATGAATGTTGTGCAGCCACTGCAATTATCAGCCTGATGGTATCATGTCTTGTTACTGGAGCAAAAACTTCTTTGTAATCGATTCCATACTCTTGCTTGTAACCTTTAGCTACTAACCGGGCTTTATATTTGTCAATGTCACCATTCTCTTTCAACTTTGTTTTATACACCCACTTGACACCAATTGTCTTGTGTCCTTGTGGAAGGTCAGTCAACTCCCATGTGTTGTTTCTTTCAATGGCTACAATTTCATCATCCATCGTTTTCCGCCATTTTGCTTATTTGACAGCCACTTCAAAATTGGTAGGATCATCATCTGCAAACAAAGCAAAATGAGTTAAGGTATTATATTCTTCCCACCCGGATGCCTCATAATCATCCATCCATATAGGCCTCTTTTTAGAGCGTTGTGGCCACGTCTCATGTGCTGCATCTGAATGTTCTAAAAGTTCATTAGGTGCTGCCAATGGATAGATGTCATGTTGTTGCTCATTTTCTAATGTTTCAGGATTTTTCTCATCATCTCCTTGTCAAAGTCAACTGGAATTTGTTGTTGTGAGGTGCTGTCAGTCCATGCCCATATATTTTCTTCATCGAATATGACATCTCGACTGACAATAATTTTCTTGGTGCTAGAATTGTACAGCTTGTAAGCTTTTGATTGGTCACTAACACCAAGAAACACACATTTTTCTCCTTTATCATGAAGCTTCTTTCTCTTCTGATCTGGATCATGGGCATAGGCAATGCACCCAAATATTCTGAAATGGTCAACTGTTGGTCTTCGTCCAATCCAAGCTTCCTCTGGTGTCATATTTTGAACAGCAAGTGTTGGGCTTCTGTTCAATATATGGATGCTCCAATTTACTGCTTCTGGCAAAAAATTCTTCGATATATTACTCCATTTTAACATGCTTCAAACCATGTTCAGAATAGTGCGATTTTTCCTCTCTGAAACGCCATTTTGTTGTGGTGTATAAGCTGCTGTTAGTTGTTTCTTAATTCCATGCATCTCACAAAAATTGACAAACTCTTGCGAATTGTATTCACCATTACGGTCGGTACGAAGAATTTTAATAGCACAATCTACTTCTTTTTCGGCAAGAGTTTTGCAGCTTTTGAATGCTGCAAAAGCCTCAGATTTCTCCTGCAAGAAATACACCCAAGTCTTTCGGCTAAAGTCATTAATAAATGTCATAAAGTATCGTTTACCTCCATTAGAGATAGGGTTTATAGGCCCACAAATGTCTGAGTGCACCAGCTCTAATGGCTTTTTTGCTCGTCATGTTTTCACCTTTGGAAATTGATCATGGCGTTGTTTGGCAATAATACATTCCTTACACACTTCTTCTGAATGCTCAAGCTTAGGAACCCCAAACACCATGTTTTTCCGTTGTAAAGTTCTCAAACCACCGAAGTTCAAATGCCCATATCGAAAATGCCACAACCATGCTGCATCCTTCAGCTTAGCCAACAAACAAGTATGAATATTGTTTTGAAGATATATAGGAAACATTCAATTTGTCGTCATATTGACTTGAGCTAGCAAGCCTTTTCTGGAATCTTGAATTCTACAGACCCCTTCTTTAAAATTTATTTCGTAGCCCTTTTCAAGAAGTTGTCCCAAGCTGAGTAAGTTCTTTTTTAAATCAGGAACAAATAAAACATTGTAAATACTCTGACTCTTATTTTCTTTAGTATAAATCCCAACATTTCCTTTCCCATGACAGTTATTGTAGAGTCATCTCCAAATGTAACTGTATCTCTAAAAGATTCATCTAAATCAGTAAACACAGATTTATCACCACACATATGATTGCTACAGCCTGTGTTTAGATACCACATATAATTACTAGTTCTTTCTTTAACATGGCATGCCATCAAGAGTGAGACTTCTTCATCTTTCTCAGCATAATTAGATTTTTCACCATGTTCTTTGTTTAAGTTTGTGCGGCATTCAGAACGAAAGTGACCATACCTGTGGCATCTGAAACATTCAATATTAGATTTGTCTACTGATCTAGACTTGTGATCATGTGTTCCTCTACCTTTCCCATTGAAATCAGTAGCATAATTCTCCTCTTGCTTATTTTGTGATGGCCTACGATCTCCATTACCTCTACCTCTGCCCCTGCCTCTTCCTCAGCCTCGACCTCGACCCCAACCTCTTGGTGCTGAAGAGTTATTGTTAGTTGCAGTTTACAATGCTTGCTCTGCTCCAATTTGCTTGCTCATTCTTTGTTCATGGACCTTTAACGAACTTTCCATATCATCAAGAGAAAGTTCATCAAGATCGTTTGACTCCATAATTGAATAAACCGCATACTCGTATCTTGGGGTTAATGATCTAAGAACTTTTCCAACTATGACAGAATCATCAATTTGCTCTCCATAAATTCGCAATTTATTTGCAATAGCCATAGTTCTTGGAAGATAATCAGAAACTGACTCACCCGATTTCATCTGAAATGTCTCAAAATCTGAACGAAGAGCTTGTAGCTGTGTCTTTTTTGCCCTTGTTGAGCCTTGAAATTTTTCTTCATAGAGTCTCAAATATCTTTCGAAGTTATTTTGCAGAGAATAGTTTTCAAAATTGAACGATCAATTGCCTGGAAGAGGTAACGTTTTGCCTTAAGATCTTTCAACCGAGATTCTTCTAACTGTTTAGTTCTTGCTGCATCTAACTCCACTCCTTGTGCAGGTTCTGCTACTCCAGATTCCACTACCTGCCAGTACTCCTTTGACCTCAAAAAATTTTCCATAAGCATGCTCCAGTGATCATAGTGTCCATCGAAGCGTGGTATGGCTGGTTGAACAAAACTGTCAGATGCCATTAGTAAATGATGAATTGAAAGGACACAAAAGCTTTTATTGATCTCAGTTTATATAGGCAATACAATGAACAATTTTTCCTACAATTAAGCAATAAACCAAAAAATCTACACCAGCCCATAAAATCTTTAACAAACAGATACACTCCAAAAGACTAAGAAATACATAAAACTTATTCTCAACAGTAAGAAGTAATCGAAGTGTGTCACACAGATTCACAAGAAATGTCATACGTTTATTGTCATCACTAAAGGGCAACTTCAGACCGTCTGTAGACTCTGTAATTGACATTTTTTTACTGTTTTCACTATCGAACTGTTTGGTGAGCCGGACATCCTCATCAGAACAATCTTTATGCTCACCTTGGCCCTTTTCTGCACACATGCCATTGTCATCAGTATTATGAGATTTTAATCTTGTGTAGTGTTTGCTTTCCGATTCCTCCCACTCCAGTGTTTACTTACATTTTTTAAAGAATGAGTGGGAATTCCACTTCGTGGGCTCCACCTAGTTTTGGAGTGGGGAGTGGGAATCCCACTCCCGTGGAGGAGGTGGGAGTGGGAATCTACTCTCCATTCTTCCCTTTTACCCTTACATTTAAAATAAAATAAATAATATTTAATAAAATATTATATTTAATAAAATAAAATAAAAAATATCATATTTATTTTAATAATATTATTATTTTATTTTATAAATTACATTTATTATAAATAATAATAAACATACTTATTTTATTAATTTTAATAAAATAAAATAAATAATATTATATTTATTTAAATAATATTTTTATATTATTTTATATTAAATTTATTATAAATAATAATATTAAACATATTTAAATATAATATTATTATATTTAGTTACAAATAATAATTTATATTGATTCTAAGTTAAAATTACTTAAAAATAATATTACTATACTCATAGAGATTAATAACATTACTATATTTTATCCTTATTTAAAAATATAATATTATTATATTTATTTAATTAATAATAATAAATATTTTTATTCTAAGAGATTATGAATTTTGTACTATAGTATCAATGATAATGTTTCATTTGTGTTGCTATTATTAATAAGTTTTTATTTACATAATTCAAATTAAAATTAATAAAAAATTATGATTTACATAACTAAGAAAATTAATAATTATTATTAATTTATAAATATAACAAAATAAATATTTTATTTTTCAAATATATTTTTATTAATTTTGTAATCAAAATTTATAATTCTTTAAATAAAGGTAAAACTTTAATTTAAAACTATTTATTCTCAATCTGAGACAATTCCATACTCATATTCCAGTGTAAGTAAGTAACCTACTCCCATTCTCGCTCCACACTCCTAATCTCAGGATTTCAACTCCACTCCAAAATATAAATTTCAACTCTAATCCAAAATGTAATTGCTACCTTAATGGATTCTCCATAATACGAATTGCTGCTTCAATATCTAAAGGCTTCCAATCATCACTAACAATCATTTGATGAGAACGTTTTGTCAACAGCTGCTGGAAGGCATATTGATACAATATTATCTTGGATCCTCAAGTCATGCATATCATAAAGGTCTAGCATGAAGGATTCCCAATTGCCAAACTTCTTAAAATCCTTATAACAAAACCAACGCGTCCCATTTCCCCATTTCTCAATACAGTCCATCTCTTCCAACAGAAGATCATTTGCCTTTCGATCTGTTAAATGTTCTTCCAGATATTTTACTTTTACTTGAAGCAAACTTATCTGTTAAATGTTCTTCAGTGCCCTAGAACACTCTGTAATGACCTCATCATATTGCTTATTATAACTTGCCAAATCATATAGAGAACATGCGTCAATATACGCTAAAGGAATTGAATTAGGGCACAACACAGTGACTTGCCGAGCTGATATAACGGCTCCTTCCAAAGAGTCACAACTTTTATTAAGAAAAGCCATTTGTGTAAAAGAAATCCAATTGAATGGTGATATATCGGGCATCGTATGCATGGGCAGATGTAGCTTGTGACCAGTGGGGGCTCAAGCCCCCACTGGTAAAAAAAAAATTTAAAATTAAAAAAGAAAAATATTTTAATTTTCTAATTAGCCCCCATAAAAAAATTATTAAAATAATCACTATAAATTATAAACCCCCATAAAATTTAAATTTGAACTTTTAAGAATTATAAAAACTTATATTTTAATTAAAAATAATAATAGTCCACCACTCAAATATTTTTTATTCTAAAAAATAGGATTAATTCTTCCAATCTTTATAATAATAGTAGAGCAAATGTTTTTAGTAATGAAACTCATGAAGAATCATCTTTAGAATCGGATGGAATAAATAATAATTTGGTTGTTTATATAGGAAACAATAAATTTAATAATATTAATAATGAGTTTATTGCATAACATTTTAAAATATGAAAATGAGTAGAGAATAATTATAAATGTATTAGTAAATATTTTATATATTCAAAATTTTAGTTTTTCATATTATATTATTATTTAATTTAGCCCCCGGTAAATTATTTTTCTACATCCGCCACTGATCGTATGTAGAGTAAATTATGGTTTCTGAGTTCTTTTAAAGCTTTCGTGAAATCCTCCTTATCAAACGCCGTAATACCAGACTTGCAACACACACGGCGGTATGGAGTAGTTACGGGAGCGGCGACGGCGGCGGCGACAATGGAGGCGTGCCCATTTCGATGACGAACGTTCTTGGGGCTTTCCTTTCATTTTCTCTATTTTTTAAATAATTTTAAGTAGCTTTCCTTTCCACAACGACTCGAAATATAAGTAGAGATGTACCTCCTCTATAGAGTTATTTGTCTGATATGTTTTTTATAAAATTTAATATAATAATATAAATTTTCGTTATATATCTAATTATATATATATATATATATATATATATATATATTTAATTATATATATATATATACACACACTATACTATACTAAGGTAAGTGATATAAATAGACGTCCTTCTAAAAATATCTAACTGGGCCTGTCAAGCCCATATCATGAAGCCCACTAATACCTGCTCTATCTGTGATGACAACATAACAAGGTGAGTGGGGAAAAAAATAACACAAAAAGATTGTGATAAAAACTCATCAAAGCAAACTGCGTTGACAAATGGAGGGTTGACAAAAGAACTTTCCGTTAAAAGTTATATAAAGCGACCCACCGCTCAGAAGATCTCCATGAAAACTTTAGCCTATGCAACTTCATGTGACCATTATTAGAGTTTTGTAACATATACAACCGAAAAATGAAAGAAATTGCAAGAACAAGATATGAACTTACATGAAACAATCGTAAATTAATATTGTTTATAAAATGGGTAAAATTACAGTAGAAAAAATAAACTCCCCTTTCTATACAATTAGTTAAAACACTAATATAATTAGACTTGACCAAGTACTTTATCTTGCCCTAATTGCAACCCCTTGTCGTTTGAGTTTCCATTTGTTGCTTCTTCCTTCAAGGAAGGATTATTTGCCTTGGACCTTTTTCCAATTCCAATTCTGCGCAACAAAATTTCAGCCCAATCCCAAAGATGCAACACAACATAAGTCCCAATTCCTCCAATTAAACCATAAGCTACTGAATAAGTCATCGGCATTAAAATCAGAGTCACAAATGCCGGAATCGCTTGCTTCATGTCGTCCCACTCAATCTCCACCACAGATCCCATCATCAAAACCCCAACTAAAATCAACGGTGGCCCTACCGCCCATGCAGGAATTGACGCCAGTAACGGCGTAAAGAAAAATGCCAAGAAAAAATACCCCGCTACCGTTATCGCCGTTAGGCCCGTTCGCCCACCTTCCCTTATGCCCGTTGACGACTCGATAAAAGTAGTGACCGGTGACGTGCCCAAGAGCGACCCCACCACAATTGATGCAGCATCGGACATGAAAGCAAAATATTGACCCTCGAAATCACCGTTGAGATCCGAGAACCCGGCAAATCTAGCCATTGAATATAACGTGCCAGTGGTATCGAGTATGTCAACGTACAAAAACGTGACCAGAGCCTCCCAAAAACTCCCTTCGCCCATTCCGTTAAAGCTGAGGGCCCCAGCTGTGCTCTTGATCACGTGAACATCAACCACCTTTTTGAAATACTCATAAGCGGAATTTCCCGACTCTGTGCTCGGAAACGCCGTTACGGACGTGTTACGAAACCATGAGACCGCCGTCACAAAAACGATGCCATATATCATTGCGCCTTTGATGTTTTTCACCAAGCAGTAAGCAATTATAACGAAACCAACTATGCCAAGCCAAAATGTGGGACTCTCCATGCGATTGTTCAAGCACATGATATCACCAGACACTGAACCCCCCGGTAGCAAGCTGACGGTGCCGTTCATTGCCGTTATAACGGGGGCAAGGGATGCCCTAGAAGATCTGGGACAGGCTCCTATAGTGACCAAAGTCGAGGAACTGTAGCTAACAAGTCCGATGCCTTCATTGTTTTGTAAACCGATAAAAGCAAGAAACAAGCCGATACCGGCTGATGAAGAAATTCGGACGGGTTTCGGGACGAATTTCGCGAGTTTGGTCCTGAACCCGAGGGCTGAAATGAAGAGAAAGATCAAACCTTCGATGAAAATGGCCGTGAGGGCACTTTTGTACGGGACGTTACCAGAGCCATGAAACCCTACGACGGAGTAAGCAAAGTAAGCGTTCATGCCCATGCCAGGAGCTAAAGCCAAGGGCAAATTTGCGAATATACCCATAATGAGGCATCCGATTAGAGCAGAAGCAGTAGTGGCTACAATGAGATCCTTTCGGGTTTTCTGGAGGCAGTTTTGGTAGCCCGGGTTGACAGGAGGGAACTTGCACGATATATCCGGTTGAATGATCCGATAACTCGGGCCAGTGCAGTTTGGAAGAGCGATGTTGGGGTCTGAACAAAGCGGGATACAGTCAGATGCGGTGCAGGTGCCGCCTGAATCAGTGAGGATGCTCGCGTTCACGGCTAATATATACGCCATAGTCAGAAACGTCGCCGTTCCGGCTCGGAGTTCCGTCGTGAAACTCGTGTTCCGCTCGGCCAGTTTGAATCGCTTGCCAGCTCGACTGCCGGCTACGAACGTGTTGATCTTCGTTGGAAGAGAGGGTTTCTCTGGTTCAGGTAGAGTCGCCATTACAAGAACTTGAGAAAAAAAATATTTTTAGAAAATGTCTTCTTTTGTGGTCTTTTGTTTTTGTTTTTTAGTGGCTTTGTATATAATTATGAAACATCTGTTGCCGCTTTCTTCTATAAGGAAATGGGAAAGAGCCACGAAGTGGCGAGTGTTTTAAGGGGGGTTTAAAAAAAATAAAAATTTCAGCAAAGTGGGCTTTCGGTTTCAGCTTTCCGGTCGAAGATAGATTTCCTTGCTGTTGAATACCTTATTGATAATTTGTGGCCGCTGGATGAGTGATTAGTGTTAATTCGAATCATGATTAACTGTTGTGGTGTCATTGTGTTTAAAAAAAATGACGAGGCTTTTACAAATTGGTGAAAAAAGCAAGAGTCGTGATAATGGAATTTGGATTTTTAAATGACGAGTTTTATGTGAGAGAGATTTCGCATACACATATGTGCTCACAGCCTCACACACACACCCCACACGCACATATATATATAGCTAAATGCTGATGTGCATTAATGGATTGGCCATATGGGTTGGGTCCATGCACAGCTTATATTGCCCCCAGTGACATATCATTTTTCTTTGTCGGTTTTGCTTTTGATTGATGTTTTCGTTTTAGAGAGAAGTGACGTAGTGGGGATTGCCTTGAATCAATTTATAGGTCAACTTCTTTTCTTTTTCATGTCAATCAATCTCATTGATTCACATCTATCCTGGTGCCATCTCTTGCTCGTTTTCACATGAATACCAAGTGACAACTATATTAACTGCTTAAAATTAATTTGATCATTTTAGTAGTACAAGAATTTTTAAAATCAATTTGATCATTTTAGTACTACAAGAATATTTTATTATAGTGGTTGATGATTTTGTTATTCAATGGTATTTCTGTATATTGTAATTGCTCGTACAAAAGTGACATAAAAATGACACTGATTAAAAAAAAAATATCACGATGAATGAGTTATGATATTATTAAGTCCACTCAAATCTTAAAACTGAATCAAGAAATTGATTGATTGATTGAAACAACGATGTAAATGATTTAATCACAAAATTTTTGTTATCAAATTAAAAAAATCACCTAATTAAAAAATAATTATATGCGAAATTTTTGAAGAGAAGTTTATATACAGCAAATGTTCGTAAATTTGGCATGCATGTAGTATATCTACACAACCAAGCAGCATTCGTAGAGTTGGCCATATTAAACTTAATCAGAAGGGTGTGCCAAATGCCAACTTGCTTGATTTTATCACTTTCCCGAATCCTTAATCTGTACAAAAAGGTTCTTTCAATTATAGCAACTTGCTCTAGGACTGAAAACAGTTCAATTTTGGGGGGTCCATATCCTGTTATATCATGGATATATTTTGGAAGGACTTCGAGAAATGAGGCACTGTTTTCTGTTACTTTACAGTTTGTCACACGAGGGCTCGACTAGATGCCTTTGCTTTCTCTTAGAGGAATAATATTATCATGGGTGGATGAAGAGTACTAAATTCGGCTCATGATTGTTTGTCGATTCCATTTTTTCCCGATAAAGTATAGGTTTGTAATTGTTTATTACTAATGAAAGAACTATAAATGCCAAAAGAATAATGAAAAATTTTATCCATGCTCTCTCAATGCAATCTCTTTTCGATTAGATTATTGTCACACTTATATTTATTTTTATATGTTAATTGAAAGGTGAGGTGATCCAATAGGCGAAGCATATTCATTATATTATCCAAGACTTTTGCAAAGAATAAATATTTATTATAGGTGATTCGCAATGTTAAACGGTTGTTTAGTGCAGATCATCTAGCTATAACTTAATTTTTATTTTTTTTTTGTCTTAAAAGTATATCCCTAATCGCGGACGCTTTTAAACCCGCATCACAATTCAAACTAGTTTCACCGAACCGGAGCATACATTTCTCCCAACAAAGACGACTTTCCTGCGACTTAACCTGAAAGAAACCCAATCGTTTACTTAACGACTCCATCACAAATGGAGCCAACACTTTATTGATAGCTATAACTCAAAATTTGTTGTAACTTGGATTTACAGAACACCAATCAAGACCAAGTTACAGCCCAAGATCTTAAAACTAAATCAAACAAGATGCTTGCTAATAATGATCTGGATTAAGTCTAAGCAAACTTAGTAAAACTCAGAACAAGTATGAAGACGAATTGAACAGAATTAAATCAAGAACAAGAGACTAAGTTTACGTGGTTCAGCTGACTTGCATCAGCTTACATCCACGGAGCAACAACATGATCAGCCTTTTATTGAATAGTATGAAGAATTACAAGAGGTATTCCAAGCACACTCTACAGATCAAGAAGCACGCTTAATGGGATCTCTACTTCTCTCTGTATCGCTCTCAGTTGCTCTTTGTATTCACCAGAACCAGCTGTTTATAACAGCTCTGCAACTGACTCCTCCTCGGCCTCGAAGCTCACGTGATCTGCACATGAAATAACAGCCTTAACGGCTTGACTGATCACGTGCAGAACATGTGACATTTTAAAGCCAAAACGACACCTTGCAAGGTCATATTAAAGAGTTCAAATTAGACTCTTTAATACGCGGCTTCCGTTGTCGTTTTAGGTCTGTAAAGCCATCGCAAAAACGAGACCTTTCCATGTCGTTTTGAACGTATCTGATTTGCTTCATTACTCACTCAACAAAATTATTTCAATTATGTTGTTTAATTAGCCGCAAATTTTGCATTTTCATAGTGCGGATGGGTACGTGAATGACTTTGATAATTTTCACATGAGTTCCAACCTACAAAGATCCAAACTACTAAAATTGAGCTTCTCTAAACATCTCCATTTTATGCAAGTTACTAAGAGTGATGATTCACTTTCTAAATCTTCATTGGGTTAAATGCCTATTTTGGGTACATTAATTTGCTGACTCTCTAGTAGCCATATGTATTCAATCACGCAGTGTCAAGTCTCAGTTTTGATTGCTAAGTTCTAACTCACATGACACATACGATGGACCCCCCCTCAAAGCTTTTACATGACATGTATTTTTGCTTTCGTAAATACAGTTAAATTTCAACTAAGGAAAGACGTCGGCTATGCAGAAGGTGAAGCCATAGAGTGGGGATCACAAGTGGCAAAAGAAGTAGCTTTACCTTCTTTGATCATTAAGACGGATTGCTAAGAAGTGGATGATTTAGTGAACAACACAAAAGGCAGCAGCACAGAGATTTTTTTGGATAATTTCACAAGTTGACAAAGATGAAACTTCCAAAATGTTAAAATCCGAAACACTAGTACTCCTAAATCTTGTATTGCTCATGCCCATTCTTTAACTAAATTTGCTTTAGAAAGAAAAGCATCTACTATTTGTCCGGATTCAATAATAGCAAAAATTTTGAATATATTTAAAGTGTGGCACGAATGAAAAATATAATTTGCTTTCCGGAAAAAAAAAGAAAAAAAGGCTTTCCAACGGCCTCTATCCATCCACTGAGCCAGACAAATGATTTATAAGACTGTAATCTCCAAGAAAATATGACTTAAATAATTCACTACATGACAGCAAAAATCCTCAATCTTCGGCAATATTTCTGGTTGAAAAAGAATTAATTATTCACTCATTTTCTCTGCATGGCTTGCCAAATGGACAACTACTAAGCAATTCAGATACAGCGACTTAGCTTTGAAACATATCACATCATTTGTGGAATTGATTGAAACTACGAGCAATGAGTTCTTTAAATATAAAAATTAAAGAATAATAATTTAAAGCGGTCGCTCCCTTGTAATGGATTACAGAGATCGGCACCATTAAGTCCCCTTTCCTTTTCCGCTTTTTGCAAAAGTGAGGCCAAGGCCGAAAAGGTTAAAAAAGAAAAAAAGATAATAAAAAGGCTCTTTCTGTTCCCCCACTTTTTTGCATGAAAATTTCTCATGATTTCTTAGGGTTTAGGATCTGACCCATGATTAGGATTTGTCATGATGAAAAGCTGAGATGCATGTATAAAGTCAAATGAATGAAGAGTAGTTTGGAGTTGCCAAAGCCCAAAAGTGACATTGACTCTGTGAATGGAGGCAGCTAAGGTGTTCAATCGGATATATAAATTAACTACACTCCAAGGGAATACCCCCCCAATAACGATTCCATAATCTGGTTGTTACGCTACCAACCCATGCCTTTAATTTAAGATAAGCTTTCGGCTGACAGTACGTTTGATTTTGTTGTTAAGAAACGAGACAAAAACAAACTTACATGATCATATGCACTTACGTTTGTTCATCATACTCGTGTGTGTCCGCCTTGTCATTTTATTACAGGGTTTTCTTCGTGCGTGTCCTACGCTTCTGGACTGACCGAATTCTCTTGTCATTCTGGGCTGGGCCTCATTCTGGGTTGAAGCCTTCAATGTTTGAAAGAAGCAAAAAGCCCGCTGCTTCCGCTTTCAATTTTATTGTCCGGTTTTATAGGCCGCCATTGTTGCCCAGGCCCAGGCCCTCTAAAGCCCATCCAGTTTGGTCGGGCCTGGGCCGGGCTTGAACTTTTAAACTAATTTTTTTAATAAAATTACAACAAAAGTACAAAACCAACGCAACTCAAATATAACAGCACAATACTCTTCACAGCTTAAATCATAATATTCTTCACAATTTTCTTCAACGGATTAACCAATTATATATATTTAGGCCTTATATAATACAATAAAAAAAAAAAAGCTTAGATAATACAATAAAAAAAATTGAGCTTAGATAATACAATAAAAAAAAATTGAGCTTCACTGAGGAGTACCGGAGTTGCTGCTGGAGCTTGCTGCCGCTGCCTCACGTGCGTTCGAGTCGTTGCTGCAGCGTCGCGCGGATGTGATGGTGGTTGGCGGGGGGGATGCTGCTGGGTCGTGAGTCTGTGCTGGCGGGTGGAGGATGTGCTGCGTCGCGCGAGAGATCTGGCGGGTTGGGGATGCTGCTGGGTCGCGAGGCTGTGCTGGCGGGGGGGGATGCTGCTGCGTCGCGCGAGAGATCTGGCGGGAGGGATGCTGCTGCAGAAGGGAGATGCTCGCTGCTGCAGAAGAAGAGATCTGGCAGGGGGGATGCGCGAGAGATCTGGAGTTATGGAGATGCTCATGCCTCGTTGCTGCTGTAGGTTGGGAACTGTTGGGCCTGCTGTTCGCTGCCGACAGCAAGAACGGTGAGAAGTTGGCAGTCTGGCACGGTGACTCGGCGAGGGAAGGAGGAAAAACGAACAAATGAGGGATTTTGACTTGTTACGACTTTGACACTTTGCTCTATTGACTGTTGTTACTTTGGTTTTTTTTTTTTTTTTTCAGTTTTATTAATTTAATTATTTAAATTTTATATAATGTAACTATGTAAGTTAGTAAGTCTGTAATTTTATTTTATTTTTTTACAAAATATATATATATATATTTTTTATTTATTATAAAGTCCGGGCTTTTAAATCAAACCCTTATAATCACAGTCAAAGGCTCTACCCATCATTTAAAGTCAGCAGGCCGACATGCCAAGCTACCGCTTTTCTGCCAATCCTACGCTGAGTTAGAGCATGCATCATTCCGCTCATCTCTCCATGAAAGTTTTTGAATTTCAATTTTTTGAAGTTCAATCCAAAAACATTTCTTGTTTCAAATTCTTTTTCTTCTTCTTGCCTGAAGAGCAAAGAAAGAGTTGTGGAAGGCAACGTCGGTAGATCGGCGGTGGTCTGGTGGACGATGATACTTCGACAGTGTCAAGCCCTCCTAACGATGGCACGCTTGTTTTGTCTGCCTATGGCCGGAGAGGTTCGGTTCTGTACATTGTCTCTTTCGCAGAGTCGCTGACCGTCTTAACACTGAGCCGAGTTGGACCCAATCGACTCATCTCTCCTTCTGAGCATGTCAATTTGTTCGACAAACAAATGAGACAGCCTCGGAATTTTAAAAACATTTCTGTTTCAAATCCTAAAAACGACTTTGGCAGTTCATTTTTCTTCTCTTACCTCTATCCACACATACCACACTTCACCATCCCCTCTCATTCATCCTTCTTTAAGTGACGCGTGTTCCCCAGTCAACTAAAATTTACTTCTGGAAGCTAGTAGTTCCTTTGGGCTTTGGGGAAAAAAAAAAAAAAAAAAATCAAAATAAGAAGAGAAAACAAGCACACTCCTCTTACTAAATCTAAATGGTAATAAAAAAATATCAAATAAATAAAAACTATCAGCCCTTTCTCTTAATTTGTAAGCATATCCATTTTTTTTTAAAAAAAAAATTGTAAGATATGTATAACTCCTCCTTGTTGTTTATTAAAACAAAAACGAGTCCATGATTTTATGGTTGATTTGATTTTTTTTTTTTTTACTAATTAATTTAACATATCTCTTTCCTTTTTAAAACTCATTAAGGTACATGCGGATAATTTCAAACACGTGCTTTCTAGGTCCATCCATTGACCTCTGAAACCATGGACAGAAATTCAATTCAAAATAAATTGAGCACGTCACACCTGAATTATGTTTCTGAATCATTGATGAATCACGAATATCTCAAAAAATAATGACCATATAAGAGTAACCGTATCTCACGTATCTAAAATTTGAACACCCTCGTGACTAGCGTTTAACGATTTCTTTGGCGCTCCTATTAAACAAATCTATGCGATTATTCATTAATTAGCCCTCACGCAAAATCTAATTAATGATTTGATGATTAAACCACACGTCGTCCTCGTGCCTGCGCATCTCATGCATGCGGCCAACAAAATTGGTATTTGCCAATGACCCACCCCTAACTCTTCATCCCGCAAATCCCCGTTTTGATAAAAGGGATTATAACAGTCGCTCCCCTAAATCTTTACTAAAATTACACTCAAATACACAATTCACATTTCTTTTCAAATAAAATCTTAAGGATCCAAACATATAAATAAATAATTCTACTTTTAGGTGATAGTTAAGTACTACTAGCTAATAACATTTATTGTGGTCCTACAAAAAGTTTCAAGAGTAAACTCCGCTCAAATTGTTAAAATTGTTAAAGAAGGGAATTGGCTTACTACATATGTTTGTATATAGAAAGTATATTTATTATTCACAACTTTATCTGATATAATGTTGTCAAAATATATGTTAATTAACCATTCATAACAATAACTATAATGATAAATGCAAAATTTTAACATACATGACATGATTATTTTAGATGGTTTCATTGGAATTATTTTAACTATAATTTTTCTTCTTTTTGTATTAACCCTTATCAATATGTTTTGTTGTCAAAATTCAATAATTTGATTAAGTAGGTTGCCTGTTTTGGTATTATTGAAATTAATACATACCACTTACCTCCATATTAATTTTATAATAGTCAATAACCGTTCTAGTATCATAACATAGGAGTATAATCTTTATTTTCAATTACATATATTTATTATTAATTAAATAAATTATATAAACCAAAATTAAAGTAATAAAAATAAGAAATATAGGTTCTCAGGTGAATAAAAAAATTAATAATTAGATATTTTTCTCTTTTTTGTTATTTTTAAATATTTATTATAATAAATACATACATTTTATATTTCTAGGATAAAATATTAAACAAATAACCCATTCACTCCTATTTTCTTTTAAATTCTTTATATCAAAAGGTTATTGGTTATTATATAAATAATAAAACATTAGAAATATATTTTTTTTAATAGGGAAATTCTGATAATATATTTACCTATTGTATTATATCTAAAAATACTTTTGAAACATCTTTGTTTCCAACGTGGTAACTTTAGATACATTGATTCTGGGAATGTTTATTTAATGATAATATCAAAAATGACTCGAGTGAAAAAATTATAAGCTAATATTATATAATTATTAAAACCTGGAAACTCTTGTTATTACATACAAAAAGGAAAAGAACCGTCTAGTTACAACCAAACCGGGTTCAGCTGCCCGGTTCATCGATTGCTTATATAATTTGTTTTCTTTATATTCCCTCAATTTCTTCTCCGTCTCCCTTATCTTTTTATAATACCTCGTAGTTTCGTCGCTGGTGAAAAAAAAAACAAAGGAAAAAAAAAAAAAGAAACAAACGAAAACGAACGCACCGACACGTCGGCCGAGAAGACCCGGAGCGCCGGTTTGCAAATCGTTACGGATATTTCTCTCTCATTTTCTCCTATTATCAATTCCTGATATGATCATATGTCTATGGACTCCAAATCTGTAAGTCTCGAAACTCCTCACCCATTCGATTAACATGAAACCCTCAGCTCGTTACGGCACCGTTTCATTTCTTGGAACCCTATAGTCGATCCATTTCCAATTGATTGTTGCGTTATTTATACTGGATTAGGTTTCTGTTTATTTGGAGGGATTTCATTTTCCAGGAAGGGAGTCAGGGTTTATTCGAATTCGGTATTTGATTTTGTTTGGATAAGAAGCTAAGGTTAGGGTTTTCGATTTGTGAAAAGTGAAAATTTTTGGATTTTGTCATATTCTAGGGTTTGATTTGAAAATATTATAATAATAGGTGTGAGTTAAGAGGAATGTGTATATTGTGTGTGATTCAGAAGTGGTCTCGCCGGGTTGCTACGATGCTACCTTGGTTAGTTATTCCACTTATAGGTCTATGGGCTTTGTCTCAGATTTTGCCACCGGCATTTCGATTTGAAATCACTTCACCGAGGCTGGCATGTGTTTTTGTGCTTTTGGTTACTCTCTTTTGGTATGAGATTTTGATGCCACAGCTGTCAGCTTGGCGTGCGCGTAGAAATGCAAGGCTCAGGGAAAGGAAGAGATTTGAAGCCATTGAATTGCATAAGCTAAGGAAAACTGCCACAAGGCGGTGTAGGAATTGCTTGACTGCATATAGGGATCAGAATCCTGGTGGTGGTCGCTTTATGTGTTCATATTGTGGGCATATCTCGAAGAGACCAGTGTTGGATTTGCCTGTGCCACCTGGGGGAGTCTCAAACTCTGGGATCATTAAGGATCTTGTTGGAAAGAGTGGGAAGATATTGAATGGAAAGGGATGGTCTGAGAATGGGTGGATGTGTGGGCAGGATTGGTTAGAGAATGGTAATTGGGTTGGTGGGTCGATTGCCGGGAAGTCTAACTATTGGCGGAAGAATGGTAGTGGCATTTTTGGAGGAGATGAGAACTGCTTGGCGGAGAAGTCTTATTCTGGTGTTGTTATTTTTGCCTGCAAGTTACTGACATCTTTTTTCTTGAGTATTAGATGGCTTTGGAGAAAGATTTTTAGACTTAGTTCATCAAGGGAAGATGCTTCTTCTGATGCAGAACATAGGGCGATGATGGCTAAGAGGGGCGAGAATGGGACAAATTTAAATGAAAGTAGAGGAGAGAAAGCACGTAGAAAAGCTGAAGAAAAGAGACAGGCTAGGTTAGAAAAGGAGCTTTTGGAGGAAGAAGAGAGAAAGCAAAGGGAGGAGGTTGCAAGGTTGGTGGAGGAACGTAGGAAACTGAGAGATGAAAAATTGGAGGCTGACAAAGAGCGTGGCAAGACATCACCAACTGTCAAGGAGAAAGATAGCAAGAAGGAAGCTGAAAGGAAGCGTCAAGAAAGAAGAAAAGAGAAAGACAAGGGTTCTAGTAAGAGCAACTCTGATGCAGAAGAACTGGAGAAGAGAGCAGCAGGAAAGGAAGGTGATCGGAAACGTGACTTTGAAAAAAAGAGTGAGTATGATCGTCGTGAATATCAGAAATCTTTTACAGATATTGCCAAGGGCCATAGCATAGAAACAGGACATATTGGGAAAAATATGTCAGCAAACAATTATAGCCGGGGAAATGCTGGGACTAGGTATCTGGATCGAATGAAGGGAACTTTTTTGTCTTCTTCAAAAGCTTTTGGTGGAGGTAGTTTCTTTGGAAAGGGTGCTAATACTCATGCTGTTGCAAAAGAAAACAAGTCTAATAGTAATGCAGATCATTTTTACACTTCTGCTCAACGGAAAGACTTTTATCCATCGGAGCATGGAGGTGGGAAATTATTGAATGGGGATGATAAAAGCATCACTCGACCTGTAAGTTGTCCTGGTACAGATTTTGCTTTTATGCATTGTTTTGGGGAATATTCAGTTTTCTTACCAACATATAAATGCATCTGTTAATTTCTTCTGAATGTATTGCCCACGACATGTTTGTTTCCAGTACTTATGTAACTAGGTACTGATTTGATTCTACATTTGCCTTCCTGATTTACTGATACTTGGGCTATTGTTGCTGGACTTTGCCTAAGCAATGCCAAATGCAACACTGCATTGAATTTCTTGTCTTTACATAACAAGTGAGCTCTCTGTTATTTTTCTAAATTCAGGGTCTTGGAATCTTAAAGTTAAGAAGTTGTGTGTTATGATACAGTTTCAAGTTTTAGGTTTAGTTAGAATTCTTTTCCCGTTGATGTTTTCAACAAAGTTTATAGCAGAAGAATAATGCTGTTAACTGTAGGTGCTTTCTGATCCACAACCAAGGGCAGCTCCAAAGAAATCATGGCAACAATTATTCACTCGTGCATCACCTGTTTCTTCTACCTCAAATGCAAATGTCATTAGTAGACCAAATCCAAAGACATCAACAGAAGTTCAAAGTCCACCGTTACCTGCTCAATCATCAACAATGCAAACATATGATAATCCGATCAGTTTTGGGCTTCCATCACCTTTTACAGTATCTACCTATTCTAATGCATCCAATAGTAGTAGTGTAGGTTTCTCGCCCTTAATTGAACCAATTTTACCTTGTGTTGGAGATGGGCATCATGATTTCACACCTGAAGAGGCAGAGCATTTTGAAGATCCATGTTATGATCCTGATCTTACAACCTTGCTTGGGCCTGTTTCTGAGTCACTTGATAATTTCCAGCTGGATCTGGGGTCTGGTTTTACAAAAGATGTAGGATTGCAAAAGCTGCATTCTTTGAAGAATGTATCTTCTTCTGAAATCAGCAAGCCATCTCCAATTGAGTCTCCCATGTCACGACTGAGAGTTGCTGATGACAAGCATAAGAGTTCTAATTGGTTTCCAGGTACTCCTAAGGCTCAAGATATGCATACATTTCTTGTGGATGATGCAAATGCAAATGAGAAGGGAGCGTGGCAGATGTGGAATAGTTCTCCTCTTGGACAGGATGGTCTCGGCTTTGTTGGTGGCTCACCAAGCTGGATTTTACCCCCAGAACCGAATCAATCAAACAAGGAAGATTTTGTGCACCCTTCTCAGAAAACTATGGCATCACTGTTTACAAAAGAGGACCCTGTTCTTCCTGGCACTTATTCACCTCAGAAGGCTTTTCTTGGTAGTGGGCAGAATGGTGGGACATTTAGCTCTGTAACTGGTTCAACTGATCATGATCCATGGCTACAGAATGCTTTCTTTCCACCATTGTCAGTCAATGATCACTTTTCTGTCAGATCACCAGAGGACGGTACACCAAATGAAACTACTTATGGGAGTCCTACTGGATCTGCAACCAACCATTCATTTGAGATGTCTCCGGCAAATAGTTGGTCCAAGTGAGTGCGTCAGATTTTAAAACTTGCTATGAATTATTTGTTAGTTTAGTGTGCTGGATGTGTATGGTTTGTCATTGTCGTAACATACCCTTCGTGAAATATGATATTTCCTCACTTGGGAGTTTTGAGCATTACTTTCCCCGCTATTAATGATTATTTCATGTTATTGCTGATGACGTTGGAATAAAAATTTTTGTGCCAAAATGTGGAGATAATAGGAAATAAAATTGACACTTATCTTCTGGTTTGTTATCCTTTGGATACTAGGGCGGTTGCCAATTTAGTTTATTCTGATACAGAATCTGAACCTCATGGTTCAAAACTATGCTGGTTTTGGATTATTGGCAGATACTGAATGTTATGATAGGGGTTCAGTTAGTGATTTGATGGCAAAGATGGTACACAATATGTATCATAAGAAATTGCTTCGATCTTAACTCTTTTTGTGATTGACTGGGGATTCTTACCCGTGCATGGTAATTAAAACCCCAGAAAGGTTATGAAATATGATGCATATGAGTGCTTATAATGTCTTTACTGTCCACCCCAATTCCTATTGTACTTTTAAGCCAATAGCTTTTGTGATATTAAGATTTAGGCTAACATTATTTTTGGGGAAGCTGTTGCTTGGAAGTGAAATGTTAACTTTTTTATCTCCTTAATGAATTTTGTTATTTTTGGAAAGTCATGCTAAAAAACTCATGTTCTTGGATAATAGTGGTGCAAAATCTAGGAGCATCATCTGGCTTATGCTAATGTTGTATGCATTTCCAGACTCTATGCATTTTATAAGGCAACTGTAGTTTTTGAGTTAGTTGAATGAATTGCTGTTAAATAAGCATTTTTAATAATAAAACTATTAACACTGATAATTGTATTATTACGATGTTACTGAGACTAGTGCTGTTATTTCATATTACTGATGCCTTTTTACTTTACAGATCCATTGGTGGTTGTTTTTAGTTTATAACTCATGATAATTCCTTTTTTTTTTGGGTGGTTTATATATATATATGTATGTATGTATGTATGTATGTATGTATTGATATGTATTTCTAAGCCAATTAATATTCCCTCTTTTTTCTTCTTTTCTTGGTTATTCTGTATCTTAAGCTCGGTACTTTTCTGGGGGTTGAATTATTTTGTAGTCTAAATTGTATTGTTAGCATTCCCAAAATTTTGAGGAAATTATGCAAGTGGTCTTTGTGATTAGTTTTATGTTGACGTGACATGAATTTGCTGGTACGTTGCGCACCATAATAATTGGTTTAGATTGTTTTGACATAAATTCATCTTAATTATAATTTGAGCTGCGCCCCCCCCCAAAAAAAAAAAAAAAACCAACCCAAAAAAAGAAAAACAAGAGTCTTTGCAAAAGTAAAAAAATAAGATAAAATAAAATCTCACAATAGTTTCCTGATTCTTGTATTACTTTGTTTTGTTTGGCAGGAAGGAATGGGCGCATGGTACAGGAGAGACTATTGGAAAGTCATTTGTCCCAAGGCCCCATATTGGGGGTTTATTTCCCACCTCAGATGTACAGTCGTCGCTTTGGTCTTATGATTGAAAAGTAGAAGTGACAGTATGAGGAACTTAAAATACACCTCCTTTTCACAAGAGGCAAACAACCTCTTTTTGGGGAGAGTTTAGAATACTGGACACTTTGTATCTTCCTTCTTCTATTTCATAAGGGAGATTGACATTTACTTACTTTAGCTTGGATAGCTATACACATGGCATGCATTCACTTCTGCATCAGGTAGCTGCTGGGTATCTCACATTTCTTTTAAGTTTTTTTAACTTGTGTCCTGCTGGAGGGAAGGGATTCTCGCGCTTTCTGACGAAAATATATTTACAGCAGAATAGAGCAATTCATCCTCTTAGTTGCTTTTCCACCAATTTTTAGTTGAACTGGTGAGATAGTACAAATGCAAGGTGCTTTTGTTTGTAAACTTTTGCGAGTACCCGTTTACCCCTCCTTCCATACTTTTTGCCAACAGATTTTAGAGACTGACCTGCTCTTCAAAGCAGTGGGTTGATGGTGATTTGATGTTTCACCCATGGTCTTTTAGGATACCATGCATGGTAAGGATGGTGTAGGTGTTGGACTGGTCAGCATGGTCTGGGCACTTTGCTGCTTCCCGCAGGCTATGGCCATCTGATGGAATTCCAATGTGAGGATCCACTCATGGCCGGTAATGAAGCTCCGTTACCGGCCATTGTTGAGCTTGATTTATACTGTGGTGTGCATTTTGCTGGTTGTCAATCAAATACGAGCCTTAAGCTCGGTGCATGTGTTGAGTGTTATTGCTTTGGTTTTTCTTTTTGAGTTTTAGGGGAGGAGGAAATTGCGACATTTACTTGCATGCATTTAGGAAACAAACTCAGATGATGTGATTGCTTTTAGTACCAGAGGGTTCAGAAAGATTTACTCCTAGACTGCTAGAGATCATTCAGCTCGCCAACTGATCGGTGGCATAGTAATTGAAGGGCAAAATCGTTATTAAAATCAAACAAGATGCATTTTGTGAAATCTCTCTGGACGGTATCACAAAAGTTTATAAATCGTCCAAAGACCGAGAGTAAGGCGATGCACGTGCAGTGATTCCAACTAATATAACCAATGCGTGCAAAGTTAGTGTGAATCTTAATTCGTTAGATTTGTATGGTTCCATAGGATGGTTTCTGCATCGTACGGAATCATCAGTTTCTCTAATTTGAAGGGCAAGAATTTACTTCGCTCACAAGCAATTGATTCTACACGCATGGTTGATACATTAATACCGCAAGGGTTAAGTCTCCTGCCCAATTCTGGATTTTGCAGAAATGGTAAAACTGTTAAGGATCCCTCGTCTGATCTTTTTTTTTTTTTGAGGGTTTTTGAGGGGACACCATCACGTAGTCACGCCTACTAACATTGACTGATTCTGATATTCCCTTGGTGTGCTGTATTTTTTTTTTTTTTTCCCAAAAACAAAAGATATTAACTAGCAATTGTGGAAACGGGTTGGACGATTAATAGAATGTCCAAGGTCATTGACTTTCAAAACTTGCCAATTCTCCTCGAGAATCACCGCTTCATGTTCGTTGACTCTTTCATTGTCTTGTTCGTGCAAATGTGACCACAATGTTTGTCCTAAGTAACTCACCTAAAACAATTGCTTTTAATAAGTTCTGATAAGCTGGAATATTTGTTGCTTTCGGAAAAGAAAGAGGGATAGGAAAGCAAGAAAGAAAGAAAAACCTAGGATAGATTTTGCCGCTGAGGCCCGAGTATAAGTATCATCATCATCATCATCATCATGATAGATGAATGAAGTTTAGGCGAGCAATATTGATCTTGTTCAAGTACTAATTTCAAAGACGGTAAAATCTCAAATTGATTCTTTCAGCTTTCCTTATTCTCCTAAATTCGAACTTGGATGATAACTAAATAATTCTATTTATTCTCCTAAATTCAAACTTAGATGATAACTAAATAAAACTATTTAAGACCGGTTGGCTAGAGGATCCTATAAGCATCTCTGAACCAATAATGTTGAAGAATGTTGATTCTCATTCATAGTTAATGGCGAATATGTTCTCACATGAGCCACACATTTATTATGTTTTCACTCCCGCACAAAATTTAAGGAAAAAAAAAATCTAGTTTTTATTTTAATTTACCTTGCAAAACAAACAATTCCTCGACCTTTTAATGCTTAGTATTTCAGTAGTTCTAAACTGACCACCTTATTATCGGAAAACTCACGAGGGAATACAAGTAACCAACAGAAGAATCGTCATCCCAAGGGTTAAAGTGCTTATCACTGGTGCTGCTGCTTCGGTCACACTGTGTATCAGATACCGTATCATATTATTTTAATGCTTGCCAGATTAGACATGCTATATCAGACAAGATCAGACATAATAACGTTGTATTAAACGCTTCGCTACCGCACTCGCATCAGACACTTTAATTATATTATATTTAAGATTTAATCAGAATGTATTAATTTTTTTGTAATTAATGTAAATTATATATTTAGAAATAATATTTATTAGTACTTAAAATTAGTAATATAAAATTAATTAATTTAAATTAAAAATTAAATTAATTTATTATTATTATTACAAAGTAAAAACCTATTAAATTAAAAATATAATATAATATTAAATTAAAAAATTAAATTAATTTATTATTATTATTATTACAAAGTAAAAAAACCTATTAAATTAAAAAATTAAATTAATTTATTATTATTATTATTACAAAGTAAAAAAACCTATTAAATTAAAAATATAATATAATATTAAATTATATAATATTAAATATAAAATTGTATTGTAAATATAAATATAAAAAATATAATATAATATTAAATTAAAAAATTAAATTATTTTATTATTATTACTACAAAGTTAAATTTAAAAAAAAAAAAAAAAAAAACCTAATGCGGCAAGTGCCGCATTAAGCTAAACCCAACTAAATGTTGGGTTTAGCTTTTGCATTATAATGCACCCTAATGCAACCCCATGGTACCCCAAACATGGGTTGCATTGCTAATGCAATGCAATCCCATGTAATGAGGGGTACCAAACATGCCCTTTGAAGACACCCAACTAAAGAATAAACTCAAGAGGAATATATACTGTTGGGATCATAATAAATTAATAAATTGCTTATTTCATAATTTTTGATAAAAATAGTGTTTGGTAAATTTTGTAAAAACAGTTTATTTCATAATTTTCTCCACTTTGTCAGCAGTTTTTAAAAGTAAGTAGGGGGTTACTTTTCATAAGCAGCTTATTTAATAAGCTACCATACCTTTTTAAAATTCCTATTATAACCCTAGATTTTAATAAAAAGATAATTATATCTTATTTATCCATAAATCCTAATATATAAAGCATACATTTAATCTTTATCATATTTTATGTAATAGATTATATAGTTCTTTAAATTTTTTTAATTGTAATTTTACATATTTAAGAAAAAAGATATGTCTAAACAATTTTATTAAACATACTCTAAAAATAAAAAGTAATTAAAATGTATGTCTATTTTCGTCATTATCTAATAAAACAGCACTTTCGTAATAAACTTTACCAAACACATATACTCTACTTTTCAAATTCACAACAACTGTAACAGCACAGTTTACCAAACGTCAAACTACTTTTTTAATCAGCAACTTATTTTATCTGCACAGAGCACAAGTAGCTTATTTCATAAGCATCCGCAATCCCAAACTGGCCCATAAACAAATTAGAGAAGTTTGATTGAACAGAAATGCATGAAAACAAGGGCACATACTATACTACATAATCTAACAATAGTTTAGGTCCATATGCCTTAACACACCCGTTAAAGACAAAGCAGTGTGACACATCATACTGCACTTGTCAGGACACAACAGATAGAGAAATTACTCTAAACCATAAAATTCTTATGAATCTTGAGGAGAGGCAATAGGTAATGGGTGTGCATCACAAGGCGGTAGCTCCTGTTCCTCCGGCATTGGTGCTACTTGCTCTTGGCATTGCTGGTGCTGCTCTCCTTGCCAAGTCCAAACTATGTCCTTGAGAGCCGGTCTTATTTCTTGATTCATCACCTTCTGGTACTCCAGTGTATCTCCACTGCTCTTTTTCACCTCCACCAAGTGAAAAAATGGGGTGATTTCAAAGATTTCTGCATCGATGCCCAACACTCCTTTCCTGCCTTCCTTGGAGCCTTCAATTTTCAGCAACCCTCCGTCTTTCTTCTTCACTTTCAGCCAGAGATGCTTAGCAATATCTTCCAGCTTCGAGATGATGGTTGAAACAGGCTTATTGGATGTAAATCGCACTTCCTTCCTTTTCCCTCTCTCCTCAAATAAGCCAGACAAGTCAAAGCCTGCAGAGAAGGAGATGATATCAAATGCATTCAAGTTGCAAGGCTTTGCCAATTCATTCTTTGGCTCTGCAATAGTACTGGAACTTCCACTCGGACTAAAACCTGCATCAGCATCCACAGGGGCTCGTTCTTTCTCTTCTGTTTCGGAAATAATGGGCTTAACTAATCCCTTGCGGAACCAAGAATTTTCCATTATTTTGGTCATGGATATCCTTGTATTTGGATTTGGGTCCAAGATCTTTGACAGCAACCTCCGCACTTCAGGGGCAAACCAGTTAGGAAACTTAAACTCTGCCTTACCAATCTTCCTATACATTTCCATAAGATTTGAATCATGGAACGGGAGATAGCCAGCCAGTAGAACATACAAGATCACCCCACATGACCATATATCAGCTTTCGGACCATCATAACCTCTTCTGTTGATAACTTCCGGAGCAACATAAGCAGGGGTACCGCAGGTTGTATGGAGCAGCCCATCTTGATGCTTAGATTCAGCAAGTGCACTCAATCCAAAATCTGAAACCTTCAGATTCCCATGCTCATCCAACAGAAGATTTTCAGGCTTCAGATCCCGATGACACACACCTCTACTGTGGCAGTAATCAACAGCACTCATCAGCTGTTGAAAATATTTCCTCGCAGCATCCTCCTTGAGCTTTCCTTTGGCTACCTTGCTGAAAAGCTCACCACCTTTAACATACTCCATCACAAAGTAAATCTTGGTTTTGCTCGCCATAACCTCATACAGCTCCACCACATTTGGATGTTTAACCAGTCTCATGACAGAAATTTCCCGCTTAATCTGATCAATCATCCCAACCTTCAAGACCTTCTCCTTGTCAATAATCTTAATGGCCACACTCATACCAGTTTTAAGATTCCTTGCATAGTGAACCTTGGCAAAGGTTCCTTGGCCAAGTAATCTCCCTAACTCATACCGTTGCATCAATATACTCCCTTTGTTCTCCATTCCAAACTATAATCTTTATACACAACAAAAGCTAATAGCGCAATACAGATAATATAGTCAAACTAAAGACAAGAATTGATTTCTAGAACACAAAGGGCCTAACCATCTTCACAGACGTCATACTTTAACATGACACGTTTTCTCAAATTTCTAGACATGGAGAATATTTGAGTTGGGAACTGCAACGGGCTGCCTGATAGGCGTTGATTCTCATCAAGTACAAAGAAGTCCAGCTCAAACGGAGGCAAAACTTCTTTAACTTCAGAGAAGTAATTTTCGACTTCCAAACACATCTTTCAGCATTCCCTGGCTTTGTTATAAACTATAGAAGCACACTAGTTATGTTTCAAAATATTAAATCCGGCACCTAAAATCCGAGGCACTACCCTGAAAAAGGAATAAAACAATCAGAATTAGCTAATTGATTTTATTGTAGCTACAAAACATTAAAATTTAAAAATGGGAAATTTAATTACATGCTGGACAGCTGGAGGCCAGTGATATTGAATTCTAAATATGTTTCTGTGAACCGCCTAGATATTGAAACTAACAAGAAGAGACAATTGTATCCGGTTTAAAGGGACCGAAATTTCCAATTCCTCTTCATGGAAAAAGTAAATCTCGTGAAAAAAAAAAAATATTCATCACCAGTTTAGATCTTTTACAATTGTGAACAAAAATCCTAATAATGTTTCTCACATTGAACTCCTGAAATCAACGTAATTGAGAAACTTCAACAAATTCACTATAAATGAAAAAATAAAAATAAAAAAAAGAGAATACGAACACAATACGAAAGCAACTCAAATCAGTAAAAGACAATCTTTTGAAAAAAAAAGGAAAAAAAGAAAAGAAAAGAAAAGAAACGGGTAAAAGAATAGAGAGAAAGGGAACGAAACGGTACCGTCTCGGCTCTCGAGTGGTGATTGAGATCTATCTGTAAGGAAGGAGTGGAGGGGAGAAGAGAACGAGAGGCGAGAATGATGAGCTCAGCTGAAAAGGCCTTGAGTTGAAATCTAATTGAAACCCCGAAGCGTTACCAGCCTCGGTTTATATTCTGCTGAGCCCACAGTGTTTATTATTTTGAATTATGCTTTATTTTATAATTGATTTTTGGGCGTAAGTTACTGCTTGTTTCTGGAATTTACGCAACTGCCACTCTCCCTTATCGCTTGTTAACGTAGGGCCAGTCTGTAATTTACTGTCATCGTTATCTCTTCCTCGGAAGAATCTCCTGCTGAATTTATACCATGTTAATCACGATTACATTCCAGCGAGGCATTTTTTTAATTATTTATTTTTAACAAAATTTGAGTAATATCTTAATTTAACCTGCTTGCGTCTGATTTTTTTTATTTTTACTGCTTTATTATTATAGTTGTTTGGGAAGCAACGCCGCTATACGATGAAGCTTCGTCCGACAAGAGGCAATGAAAGACTAGTAACAGCAGCCAATTAGGACGCGCCACCTATGAGAGCGAAGTCTCGGTCTAGATTCAGGTGATACCTTCATCAGTTAGTGTATCCGCAGTCGTATCTGACAGGCGTCAACTGCTTTTATAACCATACACGTGGCATTTGATAATTTACGATGATACCACGCCCCACGTTACGTAACGAATAATTCTTGTTACGTCACTTCCTTACTTTCGTTGGTTTGTCAAAATCTTTGTTTGTTTGTTTGTTTGTGGCGGTACCAAGATTCTGGAGTTCACCCTGTCCGGGCAGCCTCCCCTTTCTTTCCCTCAGTAATGAGCAGTCTGAATGTCTGATATCGGGATGTCATAGTAAAATTACATTATTACCCTTCCAGCCACCCAACGTTGTTCGTTATATTATTTGTACTTTAGCCCTCTTTACTATTGCGATTGAACGATACAACACTTAAGAATTCGATAAATCTTAGTTGTCATGATTTGAAATTTAAGTTGATGTAATCGCTACCTATGAGATAAAAAAAATTTTATTTGTAGTATATTATTAATTTTTATTTTGCAATTACAATATTTTTTTATTACAATTGGAGCTCATAAAATACGGTACCTCAATTTTAAATAGGACGTTAATAAGACTTTTCAATTCATTTTAAAAACATTGAAATGAGAGAGATCTTTTTAGATATAAATTACTGTACTTTTGAGTAGGGGTGGGTGTTCGGTTCGGGTTAACCCGAACCGAACCGAATCCGAATTTTATTTCAGTTTTCGGTTCGGTTCGAGTTAACCCTAAAACCCGAACGGATTCAACTTTCAAAACCGATCGGTTTTGGAATTCTAACCCGAACCGAATTGCAAAACAGATCGGGTTAAGTGCTACCAAAAAAAAAAATTCAAAGCCAGCCCCCTAACCCGATCCCCGATTGCCAATTTCTCAAAGCCACAACACAATTACACAAACCCTAACACGGTAACACCAAGCGCAGCCTAACTCAGCTCTCAAATTGGAAACGAACGGTTGCCGCCACGCCGTTCCACGACATCACAACCCACCACAAAAGCCAGCACAGCCTCCGACTCCGAGCCACGACAATAACACATCCTCATCTCTCCTCTTAAATCAGCCCACGATTGCCGTAGTGCAGTACCACCACAGACTCGGCAAACCTCATGGCGGCGGCCGACTCACGCCTCACGATAGCCTTAGTCGATCGGCTCGAGGCCAACCTCCTCGATCAATCGGCCTTAGCCTCAACAACAATGACTCTCCTCACAATGTCTCTCCCTCTCTCGATTGTGCACAACTTTCTTTGCTTCCACAACTTTAGTGATAAAGTATTCATTAAACATTGTTCTCTGTGTGTGCAAGACCCTTAAACGTGAAACTGATAAATCGGTATTTGAAATGGAAAAATATTGTATAATGAACTGTGATTATAATATTTTTACTTATTTAGCAACTAACAATTACGGGAGAGAATATCTGCATAATGCTGGACCATCTTTTTATTCATTGCTCTTTTGCTCAAAGTCCACGGCAACGGGAAGCAAGTATAATCAACACTTTGCTGCCTCATTTGGGCTCCTTTCAAATGTTGTGGACAACTATGAGTTCCAAATCTTTTGGTTCTCATTTGTCAATTGCGTGGTGCGTGACAATCTTTTTGATTTTTTATCACATTTGGAAAACGAGAAATAAGCTTACTTTTAAAGACATTAAGCCTAGTACTTCTCGCATAATTGCTTGCTGCATGTCTTTTCATTTGCTATATTATTTGTTCATTTTTAGCAATACTTCTTTTACCCGAATGGTAACCCGATCCGAATTAACAATTCAGGTTGTGGTGTAACCCAAACCGTTTTACAACCCGAAATTCGCAACCCGAAACCGAACCGAATTACAAACCCGAACCGAACCGAACCGAATTCTAAACCGAACCGCACCGAACCGAAATAATTTTCCAACCCGTTTGGGTTGAATTCTAAAACCCGAACGGGTTGTAAACCGAACTGAAAACCGAAAAAACCGAACCGTAAACCGAAAATCCCACCCCTACTTTTGAGATATATTCTCTTTTGTTCTCTTAAAATATGTGGAAAGTGTTCGCATTTGTTTGAAGAGTTATAATAGAATTATTAATGATAAGGATTTTATTATTTGAATCTCAATTTAACCCTAATAACTTTTTTTTTAATAAGTTGGGAGGAAAAAGCCTCGGTATAAAACTGGGATGTGAACTTTTGCACCCAAAGTTAGGTGTTGCATGCTATTAAGCTCCTCTAATATGGTTATTTACCAACGTCGAACTTAATGTGCCAATTATAAACGTTGATTGAATTTACAACTCAAATGTTAGGATTCTTAATATTTTGTTGTGATAGATTTTTTTTCTCAAAAGATTTGGGAGCAGGCCCTAACCTTTTTTAGCAATGTGTACCAATCATCAAGAAATATTAAGATTATAATATTCCAAATCAATAGATTTGGAAAACGACATCTCATATTCATTGAGAGGGGGGAAAAAGTCTTGAATGTTAAAAATATTAAGATTATAATCAACGAGTTCAAATATATTAACCTTACTCAAAGGTAAACAAATATACGTTATCTAACTAATGTATATCTTAAATTATCTATATAATATATAGGAGTAACTCTCTAATCAGGGATCCTTGACTTTAATAAAATTAGAGATTAATTAAAAGACAAAAAAATCTAAATTTCAATACACTACAAGACAAAATATAATATATTGGAGAATATGTTTAATAAAGTTAGAGATCTATGATTGGAAAACCACTATAATATATAATGCTTGTTATCGTGTATTTGTGATTTTACCTAGTATGACCACCTTCAGGTCTTTTTTTTTTTTTTTAATTGTTGTTCAAATAAAATAAAATTTAAGTTCAGTAACTATTCACCTGCTGCTAACAAGAAAATAAATTTTATTCTAAATGATTCTTGAAGTTGAAGGTTGCAACAGGTGACGGATGATCTAAGACTTAGCCAGAGGTTGCTATCTGCTAAACCACTTTTTTTTTATTTTTTAAAAAGTTGTCTTTTAAAAGCTCAAAAACTTGAAAAAAAATCGCTCAACAAGATCAGTTTGCTTTAATTAATATTACAAAAATTAAATAATGCTAAATATCTTGTCTCTTCATTTCCATTAGTTGGATGAATCATTGATAATCTCAATGCTCCACTGGTGAAGGCACATTACAAATTCTAAGAAGTGAGCTACAATTATTGTTGGTTGTTGGTTAATAGAATAATAATAAAAAATAGAAAATGAAAAAAAAATATATTGGTCGTAGAGAACGGTGGGCAATTTTCGTTTTGTGGCTTTTGCCAAATTAAGAATTTTAACACAACATACAAAATCATACCATTTTTCTAAAACGATAGTGGGGTAAACGTATCTTTAATACCTAGGGTTATACACAAATTGTCATTTGATTTTTATATGCGGCGCCGCATTTCATTTGAAATTAAATGCATTCCTACAAAATCAAACTTTAGTCTTTCTGTCTTTGTATACGCACTGAATGAGGCCAATCAATTAAACTATCGTCAATGATTACTTCTGTTAATATTAAATATTACAATTTTTGGGGAAATTTTTTTTTTATTAATCTAAAGAGCAACGATAATGATGTTTTCCATCCTACACCAATTTTTTTTTATCCTAAAAAAATTAAGACTTACATAAGCAAAAGCAGAGATGTTTCAAATAATGTTGAAAATATGAAAATCAATTGACAACTTGTTTATGCCTAACTTTAGGGACTAAATTAGGGGAGTATGTATACTTGGTTCAAATAAAAGGGTTGAAAAAATATTTTCACTTCAGTCGCAAGCAAAGTTTTTAGCTTAGAAACAATGCAAATAGAAAATTGATATTTGAATCTAATGTTTTCTCCCAATAACGAAAAAATAACCATAATACTTAATAGTGTTACGGTGTTAATTAAAAAATAGAGCGAATTTTCTATCGCCAAGGAAACCTACTTTGATCCCCTATCAAAAAAAAACTCACAATTCTCTTTTTTAAACTTCTACTCTCACATAAAGTTCTTATTTTGTTAATTCAAAAGTAGGAGAAAATTTTTTACTAATAAGTCGATCTTCAAAATCATTTCATTCTGGATTAGTTTCTCTATCAAAGCAGTGAATTTCTAAATTTTCACAGAGGCCTCCCAGAATTCTTTTTAAAGCCCATTGAATAATTTTTATGTAAAAAATTAATACTATCTTTTAATTAACACCATATAATTTAGTCGTTATTTTTATGACTATTGTGGCACAATTAGAGTTCTTTATTATTACCCTCGTAGATATTCAAGGAAAATTGACAAAATTAAACGGAATAAATAGCGTTAGAGATTCATTTTTGAGCATAGAAAAACTATTTGGAATCATTTTGGGTTTGGATTTAGTTAATTTTGTCATGTAGTACGCGTGCTGTTAGAATTTACACACATAAATATTAACTTCATCTTCAACGATTAATAATGTCCCATGGGACTATGAATGTGAATGAGAATTGAGATAGCTAGCTTCCATAACCGGGCAACAGATTATCAACCCATATTTGGTGGTTGCTGAAAAATACTTTTTATAATTTAAGCAAGTCTTCGAGCAATAATTTTGCTATTGCGACCTAATAATTTTGTTAAATGGAATAATGAAATGATATACCATTGGTGTCTGTATTTTTGACGTATTTTTCACATGCGCTGCCACTTGTTTGCCACGTATAAAGCAACCCTAAATTAGATTTAGAAATTACACGTTTCAAATAATTTGTTGCCAAGATGTAAATAAAATAGGTATAAAATTATTGGGAACTGTCCGTCCGTTAATTTTAACATGCGAATTTAAAATCTGATACCGATGTCTAAAATATAAATAAAATAGGTGTGAAAATTATTTAGTATGGAATAAATTTTCACTTACTTTAAAATATAATGTTATTATGCTTTAATTCAAAACTGTATTTCAAATTCAATTTTACATGTTAAAACGGGGCTAAGTTTAATCTAGATAAGGACTGAAAATTTTCTGTTCATTTACAGATATAAGTACATTAGACTAGGCACTCGTAATGGACAAATAGATTCTTATGTTTGTGCTTATCATGAACGAGCGAAGATTCAAGGCAGGAGGCATGAGAGAGAGAATGGCATCAAATCCGCTTGGCCTTTTATGGTTTGTGATAACTTTTCACGTTAAGAGAGAGCTTTGGCCGCGTTTCAATTTTCCATGTGGTGAAGTTTGAAAAATTGACGGAGACTTTTGATTCAAATGGGTAATAAATAATAAGAACATTTGATAGGAAAGTTCAAGGAAGGTTATGGACTTAACACGTGTAAATTCCACATTCAATTTTATCACGCTAAGGTGATGCTTCTTGAATTGTAACGTTGCAAGTATTTGCTGAAGTAGCGAGCGTGTTTGTCTGTCTCTTTTGCCCTTTTGTTTTGGTTGCCCCTCCATAATCAAATAATTATGAGTAATTGTACTTCTAGTCACTCAAATTTGACATGTGCGCAATATCCCGTTACATTGATCCTCGGTTTAAAAAAAAAAAACATCCCTCTACAAAAGGTGGAGCCGCTACCCGACAGCGACAATTATAGTAAGGCGTGTCGAGTTTTGCTATTTTGGGTTAATTACCATCAACTCCCAAAGTTTTTGGACAAATTCCACCGCTCGCTCAAATGTATTTTGAGTTGATCATCGCATGCCATAATTATTAGAGAATTAGCTGGGCGTCCTTTTCGTTTTTTCTACTTCTTTGTTTACAGTTGGGCGTCGTAATGCCTAAACAATCATATTTCAACTTTTGTTGTTTTTTTTTAAACAAATCCGATCACCAGCTCCTCTATAGTTCCAGAAATAAGCCAAGCCAGCTTACAGTTCGTGCATCGCATACCCGGGCGTGCTAATAGCACATACTTTACAAAGTAGGTTGAAACTTGAAACAACGTCATGTCATCATAGTTTCATAATTGTACAAACATTTTCTTGAGTACAATAATATTACAACGGTGTTGATGAAGAGTGTAGCGTACTTCTCATTCCACGAATGTTGGCTTTACCACAATTATGAATCAGCCAATACATGTATCCCTGCTGCCGCATCATTAGCATCGGCTGTAGATGTAGACGATTTACAGGCATGGAGAATGGCGCATATATCTGTTGTTTCCAGAAACTGCTCTGTGTTGGCAAGGATCAGAGGCCCGTATTCAAACACCAACTTTTTGCACTGCCAAGATATTAGGATCAACAAAAATTATTTATTTAGCTATCTACCCAAAAATGACTTTAAGCATATCTATCCTCGAAATTCATCATATCTACAATTCATTGAAATCTCTACTTTGAGAAGTAGATGTGCCATATTTCATCCAATTTCTTTGATTGCTCTCACCTTTTTTGCAAACTTGTCCACAGAATTACATGCCTTCAAGAGCACCTCGATTATCTCTAGCTGAATGAAAGAAAAAGAGCATAAGTAGGCTCCCTTGCAACACAAATAACTTCTTGGATAAAATTATTTTTGTGCAATGCAACTCTTTGACAGGTCTCCAGATATATTCCTAGAGTTAGCTACTAGGCTACATGATAGCATTTTTCTCTGAACATGATAGCTAAATCACAACACATCACTGAATTTTTTGCAGAAATAACCAGAATGAATCATGCATACTCAAAACCAGCATAAGGAAGGATAGCTAAATCCCAAAACATCACTAATTTTTTTTCAGAATTAACCTCAATGAATCACGCATACTGAAAACCAACAGCGGAGCAACAAAGATAAGCCTCCCCCCCCCCCCTCCTTCTCGTACCATATAAAATTAACTGAGACATTGTGGCAATATTCTTAATGCATGAAAAAATGCCTGACTACTGCATGCTAATACACCGCCTTCCTTACTTTTTTGACGTTTTGCATGGTTAAAATGATTTTCATCAATCCCATGCACACCAAAGGTATGATTATATAGGATAAGGTATGATTATATAGGATAAATAAATGCATGGCTATGAAACCAGAAAACTGACTATCATTATTGTCTAGCATGCTTTACACGGTTGTTGTTCTGATGATTTTATTGCTTTTATTTCGCTGAACAAAATTTCTAGAGCACATTAAAAGTCTCAGCGACTCATAAATCCAATAGACTCATAAATCCAATAGTTATCAGGAGTTTCAAGCCCCATGCTTATGAATTTCAAAAGCCATGAGTGAATAGGCAGTAGAAACAGAAAAAAAACTGCAGCTTAAATAGCAAGAAATTATTTGATATCACTTTCCTTTTTATGGCAAATGATGACATAACAAACCTGTGTGTCAGGATCTTTCAATTTAGTTAAAACTTCCGAAACAGTACGGTGACAAAGCTCACAGCTATCTTCACGAAGTTGTGAAGAAAATATTGCCACACGTTGGCAGAGGTTGAACTTTTGGCAGAAATCCGCAGGTTGTATGGTGGAGATCTCCAAGAAGAAGAGAGGAGCATAATAGTCCACTAAACTGAAGCACTGTGCTCAAGAAAAGAAGAATATAAATGATTCACCAATGAAAATCCAAACAATATCCTAAACTTAGATGATTACCTCCTCCTCGAAAGAATGCAAATGGGAGCATGACGAGTGAAGAAAGTTAATGATCTCAGTTTGGGTTTTGTTTTCAGCAAAGTAATCAATGGCCTTGGCAGCAAATTCCTCACACATCGTGCACAGATTTTCATTCCGGGCAAATTTTTCAACAGGTTGGCTTTCCTTCTCTTGCTCATGCTTGCTTACCTGCAAGACTGAAAAGGCAGCTATAATATCAATACACCATGTATTTTTAACACAACAAGATCTTTTACTTGAAAATGCAAAATGCATGTGTGGGTTCCTACAAATTCAAAAAATTGCAAATAAGAAATCATTTGAAGACAACATTTTAGCAAGTGTATAAAAGTTTGAAGGACCAAACAAGCATCCTTTTAGAAGGCAATAGCCGTTTTACATAGGTAACATCCATCCCCCAAACTTGTTCTCATCAAATAAACAAAAAGGAGTAATCTGTGACCAGCGCACAGAGAGAACGAGAAACAGAGAAAATTAAAGTACCTGGAACCACTGAAAACTTGCTTGATATAACTGAGTCCCTGCTCTTACCAGATAACTCAGGTTCTCCCAGTTGTCGGGCATCACAAGCCCAGCAAGTACCCAACAGAAAAAGAAACAACAGCCCAACTCTCCTTTCCATGGTACCTGAACAACCATTTAAAAGAAGCGTCAAAACCTCTTAATGGTATATTTAACAAACTTTCAGAATAAAAATGTAAACCTTATCTGACCAACCTATAGGGTAGACTACAATTGGTTAAACCTATTTTAGAAACATAAGAAACACACATATATAAATAATCCAGTGAACAACGTCAACCAGCTACCATACTCGTGGTGCAGTTTTGTATCTCCCCTTGAATTGAATACATCACCCCCTAGATCACTTGATTATTGCTATATATATAACATTCCATTCATAATAATCAATAAGCTTCAGAATAACTAAACTGGATTTGCACTATACCAGCCTCGAAAATTAAAGGACCTCCTTATAGCTAGCCAAGTGCCAAAATAAAGCCTAGCCTTTCTGAAATAACTAAATAACTTGATGCTTTTGCATCGCCGTATATTCTGATTTTAAATTCTAAATTTACTCATCATCGCAAAAAAAAAAAAAAAAAAAAAATCTTAACAATAAAAACTAAAACAATTGTTTAGCAACTTATTGAAGCATGGCTAAACTCAAGACTCAAGAAAAAATCCAAACAATCAGAAATTAATTAATCTCTAAAAATAGTAATAATAAGTTAATAACAGTAACAGCAACGATATACCTAAACCGGAGGGGAAAAAAAAAAAGGAGATTGCAGCAGAAAGAGGAAAAAGAAGAACAAACGATCCGTTTGGCAGCTGAAACTTTGCTGGGCGATTATGTGATCCAAAATTTTCTTTTATGTTTATTTCTTATCTTTATTTCCGAACAGATATAAATTCGAATATTGAAATTAAGGAGGGAAGATGATTAAAAGATTTACCTTCGCAGAAGATTTGCCGATATCTAGGACAAACAGAGAGACGGGGAACTGATTTCCTCCGTCGAGTGTTGTGTGGGTTAAAACGAACTGCGTTGAATTATGCTGCTTTGCTCTGGCGCGTTTCCGAAGTTATCTACGTGTGAGGGTTCCACTTCTCTGCGGTAAGCAGAACTGCTATGTTTCTACAATTCCTACAGGCTCCCTTACGTGTCGGGATCAGAGTGGAAGGCTTAAGTCATTCACCGATGGCACAGACTGACTAGGAGTAGAAGAGCTAAACCTCCAACTTGAAAAATAAAACACCAATAAGAGATAAATTAAAGAATATTACGAGCCATATATATTATATATCATTAATTCGCGAGCAATAAAAAGATGATCTTTATTTTTTTCCTTCCCCTTTTTATCAATTTGTTGACTGTAAAAAAATTATTAAAATAAATAGATATTTGATAATTAACATGTATTCTTCATTTGGCTTGCAACAGTCGAAGGTTCTCCTATTATTGATTGTATCATGCTTTGGACCAACGACAAAGGACGTTGGAGCTTTCGTTTTGAACACTTTAATGTTGTGTTTCCGCTTCTGCTTTCCACTCTTTCATCGTTATTTAAAAATTACCAGCATTCCGAATGCCGCGCAGATTAGCGCACACTTCATTAAGGCAATAAATCAACAATCATTAACCCACCTGCCACGTTTGATCTGCAGCAGAACGATCTGCTTAATGCTTCGAGAGAATTTAGGCCTTGTTTGTCCATTCCTCAATTCAATTCCAATTTGAAATATTTGAAAATTACAGAATACATGGACTTTGAAAACAATCATCATCAAGATCACTATATCGATCCCTTTTCTTCCAGACATGAACATATATATATATATATATATATATCCTAGTCACAGCCATTACATGAAAAGAACAACCCCAGTACAATATCATAAGTAGTAGGATAATGTTTTAGACAACAATCTCAAAGTCAAGGTCATAAATATCATAAACATCCTAACAGACACGGATAACATCTCCCAGGAAAGATAAAGCAGAAACAGTAAGGAAAACTAGAAGTTAGAGCTGATTGAAAGCCAAGGAAGGCCATTCATTGCATTATCTCTAAGTTTAAAGTTGGCTTCTTTTTCTTGTTTTGCTTTGCCAAAAGCAGTGAGAATCGGGCAAACCCGAACTTCTTCCTCTTTCCAGAGAATTGCTTGCGACAATTTTCCTTCTCAGCTGTCCGAGAAGAGAGAGTATCCCCATTTTGTTTGCTGAGAATTTGGCCTAACGATACTTTTCTCTTCCCATTGCCTTTTTCTGCCATCTCAATCTCTTCCGGAAGAAGGAGCTTCCTGCTTAGGATCTGCCCTATTGATAAGGTTGGCTTCAGAGTGGGAGTTGGCCCGTCACTTACCATATTCAGTCCATTTACATCACGCATATGTGAATCTTTCCGATGGTGAGATGGGTAAGAATTCTTAAACTTGGTTGAATTGTGGACAGAACGTCTCTTCTGCCCATTTTCAGATCTCCATTTGCGAAGAGCTTCCTCCACTGCCAGCTTCCCCCTATTTGCAGCTTCTACTCTGTTTAGAGCTTCTTCCAATGCCATCTTGCTAGTTTTGATTTCTTCGGTGGCTTCCTCTACCTTTTTTAAAATTTCCATTTTTGAAACATTTGCCTCGTCAACCTGAATCATAGCATCCACCACTCTCTTCTTAGAAAGTTCCTCGGCATCTTGAGCCTTGCAGGTCAGCGATGAGTACTCTTCATAGGTTAGAGTTACTACTCCTTCGGATTTTGGTGAGAGAACTCCAGACAAGCCATCACTGTATGATAAAGCCTTGATCTCTGCAACAGCAACAGCTTCTGCTGCCCTAGCTGCTTCCTTCATCTTTCTCGCAGCAACCAATCTCATCTCAGCTGTCTTAATCTTACTTTTGGTCTGTTCGATCTCAGATATTGCTCTCAAAACTTCCGATCTTGCTGCATCTCCCATTTTTTTGAATTCTTCTGCCTCAGAACTCAGCCTTTGGAGCTCCTGTGAAATATCCATGGTATTGGCATCATCTGAACCATTAGCATCTTTTGCCAATTGTAGCTTCAGTCTTGTTTGGTTTAGCTCTTCCTCAAGAGATGATACCTTTGAGGAATTCAGACTCAATCTTTCGCGGGTTTTCTCAAGTGAAAGTCTCTCCTTCTCTAATTTCTTGTTAACAGATTCAACAGAAGCTCGAATGTCAGCGAGATCAGTAGTAGTCCTGGAAAGATTCAACTTAGCCTGTTTCAGTTCCATTAAGATTAAACCTGGAGCTGAAGATGGATAGGCGTTTAAACCTCCCACCAAGTTGTGACTGGCACCCTCAAGACTTTCACAGCTATCCTTTTGTACTTCTTTCAGCACAGGTGGCATATTCTCATTACCAGAATTCAAATCAGGTGGCACATTCTCGTTAACTGACCTTGACTCAAGGGTCACATTTACCTCGGATGCTTCTTTCTGCAGTTTCAATTTTAATTCTTCAACAATCATTTTGGTTGCTTCCAGCTCTTTTAAGACTTCCAGTGTTTCTCTTTCTTTCAGAATCAAGTCCTTCTCCAACAGAGATGCTTGCTCCTCCACGTTTCCAATATCAACTTCTTCCATGTCATGCTGCCAACAACAGAAACTTCTCAGCACACAATCAAATAATCTGAAAATCAAACATCTACAAATGCAAATGTAATACAAGATACGAGCCTATTATTTTTTATTATGTGAAGGAAATGACAAAGTAAACTTCTAGCTTCTCTGAGGGGCACTACGAGTGAAATAAAGTATCTTCCCATGACAAACATAGGTACAATGTAGGAAAACCGAAAACATCAACAAATAGGGCAAGCGTACATTTATTGGCACATACGACCCATCTGAGGCAAGTTTGCACGGAAATGCCTCAGTAGAAGCAGAATCGAAGAGTCACCAAACTAAAAGAAATACAAGGCTCCGAAGTTTCTCTTTATCGCGGCTAAAGAAAGCTACGGTCCGACCACACACAATTATTGAAATGCTACTTCACTTCTCAGGCAAAGTAATTCAGTCAACTGAATTATAAGAACCCCTTGCGGAATCAGCCTTACGGAAGTAATTAGTTAACAAAAATTTCATACCGGCGTTATCGTTTCCCAAATCGTTGAATCCCATCCTTCATAAGAGGCCATATCAACTAGAAGAAGAAAAATTGCTTTCGAGGTAACAACAAAAAAGAGACAAGAGATAGAGAAAATCAAACCTCAGGTTCAGAGAGTTTATGGTGAGAGGGTTTCCAGTAACCGATTCCACCGAAACGACTAACGGCTTCTTTAACGGACTCAAACGGCGCCGACGTGTCGATCTCAGCTCTCACACCAACTTCAAAGTGTTTGTGCTCCATATCAGAACTCAAATCTAGGGTTTCAGCCATCAAACGAAAGCAAAACTAGCTACAGCAGAGCAATAAGTTCAGAAGTTAGAAGTAAAAGATTGATTGCAAAAAAAAAATGTAGTGGACGATTGATAATGGTGGGAGTTTCTGATCCGTTACTGTACGGAAACTGCACACTTGGGGGAGTGATAGTGTCCTGGAGAGCCGGAAGATAGGGAGTGGGAAGTGAACTTAAAAGACCCAAGTATCCGTTTGATTTTCCTCTTACAAATTTACTGAAATGTCCGCAACGTTTGCAAAAATTTTCTGAATGTAACTGCAACAGAGGGAGGAAATAAGCCTTTCTAATTTTACCCCTGACGGACAGAGGATACTTAAGAAACAAGTGAAAAGTCAAGTACCAGACAGGACAATATTATGTGGGTCCCACTGCCGGGTGAATATCAAGTGCTGGAAATAATAGGGTTTAATGTGTCTAACGGGCTTGTGGACTGTGGTGGGATCCACTTTGGACATCGGTAATACGCGAGAGCTGCGATCGTTTTTCTCTGTTGTGGAAGATATAGTATTAGAGTTTTTGACTTTCAATGTTACGCGTCACTTATTTATTGGATAATAAATATAAAATAATTTATTTATTTTATTATTTAACTTCATAAATAATACATTAATTAAAATTTAAATTTAAATATCGAGATTTTTAATATTATTCTCTTCTTAATATTTTTTGAGTTTGAAAAACCATTTTAAGAAAGCAGCCAGTTAGCTTGGTTTTTTTTTTTTTTGGTCCTAATTTTATTGAGATTTAAGTTTTCATACAAAAATAAATAAAATGAAAAATGGGTACTATTTATGACATTCTGATACTGCGCAAACAAAATTTGTGTTAAAACTTAAAACCTAATGAGGGAATTAGCAAGTATGCTGGTATGTAGCGTGGCTCAAGCTCAACAGTGAAATTCGGTGAGATCGAGAACGACAGTACCAATCCTGGTGATAGTCGAGGTGTAGATTCGCGGCACGTGCACAAGTTGTCATTAGTTAAGTTGGTTGGGTGGGGTTCCGGTTCACCCCTGACTTTACTCTTTGCTTTCAGTCCTTTCCCCTTCCAAACACACCATCATTAGATGACCGTTGCAGTTGTTACATTTTAGGGTAAAAGATGAGCAACGTATGGTGCCGTTGCAAAACAACTTAAATTCAAACTTTACAATCACAATTTTTTTTTTTAAGAAATAGAAATTCAATCGGCTTATAGAGAGATTCAAATATAATTTATACTCTCTTAAGCATTGCTTGTTGCCTTGTTTATTACAAATGAGATTGTTTGATTAATATAAATATTCATTTATCAGTAAAAAAAAAATTAATAATAATAATAAAGAATGAAATACACAACTCCAAGCATAACACTCAACTTCATCCAGCCCACTTAGCCAAGACGAGGAGCGGTGGACAATGCTATTTGTTTTAGGAAGCCCGAAATTTTATCTTGAAATGTAATACTAAATGTACCGATCTAATATCCTGATTACACCCTTCTTGCAAATAAAGTACTTCCACGGAGGGTTGCAGCAGCTTCCATCTATATGTTATTCACATACCTGGGCCGAGGCAGTTGGGCTAGAGAAAAACTTGTACGGGACGAGCTCACTGCCTTATCATGCCGAGGTTGTTGAGATGGTAAGTTGACCAATCACAAGTTTTATATGGATGAGAAAGTGGGCTAGACGGTGGAATCCCAGTTAAATTGGAAATTAAAAAGAAAAATTCACTGGACCAGCCATGTTAGTCACATGAAATCTTGTGATTGGTCGGGGAGTCCATCTCATATAAATATTTGTTTATTTTATTAAAAGATTATGGGTATTGATACAAATCGCTCTACCTAAATTATTTACTTATAATAATAGAGCTGCAAACACTTTGTAAAATTAAGTGTGTACAAATTGATGTAGTATAAGAAGATTAATTGTATAAAATTATCAAGTGCTCATATAATTAAAAATAAATAAATAATATCATTTTTAAGTCAATCTATATGTGCCACATCAGTCTGTGCATACTTCTTTATACAAAATTCTTTGTAGCTTTATTATCATTGATATCTTATATATTAAGAATAATTAGCAACTTGTTCATGTTCAATGATACACTTGTTTGTGTACATCGTTAAATATTATGAACATTACTCATTGCAAAGCAGCAAATTGTAATGCAAATTGCGATGTTCATCATAGTGGTGTTTAGTGGTTACATTTAAATTTATGGTTGGTCAAAATTCAAGTGATGAGTCCATCTCATATAAATATATTTTGTTTCACTAAAAGATTATAGATTTTACTGTGAATCATTCTACCTAAATTATTTAGGATGAACGATATTACAGAATACCTTTCTTCTAGCCTTTATATATGTGTGTGTGTGTGTGTGTGTTATGTTAGGAATATCAAGTTATTTGATTTTATATCGGATTTAGCAACTTGTTCATGTTGAAGAGGAGATACTAGTATCTTGTATACATCATTGCACTTTTGAATCACTACTCACGGTGGAACGGCGAATCGGGATGTCCATGTAGTGGGATTCAGTGGGATTCAGTGGGCTGCAGCCTAAAGCAGTATCCAAAAAGGAAAAAAAAAAAAGTGACAATATCTTCGCAATTGTAAAATTGATCAATCAATCCCAATTGCATATTGAAATTTTCTTGTGCATCATGTGCTTGTGGTTTGGTTATTTAACAGGATGTAGGGCACCCAATTTTGAGTGACCATTTGAAAATAGTCAAAACTCAAAAGCACAATTTGAGTATAAGCAAAGTACGATAGATGATATTAATCATCTCCACAAGAAAACGTTATTAAATATATAGCGTTGCATTGCATGACGCTTGTTGGATGATACCAAAGAGGCAAAACGTGGGTTTGGTTAAAAGAAATAATAAATTAAAAATTAATCAAGCACGCATCAATGCATGACTTTCTACTTGTGAAAGCGTCATTTACCAATTGCTATTCTAGCTTCAATTTGCCTCTTTCTCCCTAGCTACTTGTAAACTAAGTACCCCCTTTAATAGACTTGTTCTTAGTCGTCTCAAATTTAAAATCAATATTTAGCTACGAGAAGAAGTCATCCAATCATATCTCGACAGATCAACGTTCATGTACCAAAATTTTTTTGGTTGGTAGAAGCCAATCTCATCTTTTTGCACCTCCATCAAAACTACGTTACTGTAGCTGTGACTTTACCGTAAGTGATGTGCAGAAAATATAAAAACGCAACAAAATACATGAAATATGTAGCGAAGATTTTAATATAATAATATGAATGTGCTTAATAATTTATATCATAAGTTGAACCATATATGATCAGAAATTAAGAGCTAAGTTAATAGATTGTGATAAGGACCACACGGGGATTAGGCGTAGGTCATATTTTTCCACCGAGTTAATTTATTGAGTGAGAACTATATCCTATATATGTATACATGAAGAGGGACCATGCATGTCCACAGATCTATCGTTACAACCCAGTCAGGGTTGGTTCATATCATCATCAAAAGGGTCCTACTGATCGAGCCCTTTATCAGCCCACGATAGTGTGGTGCATGTTAGTTGGGATAAGCTTTCATTTCATGGAAAATATATATGAGCATAATACACTAAGTAAGATCTTTTAATAATTAATTAATGTCTTTGTAACATTGAATATCAGGATCAAGCTTAATTAAAAATAATATGTCTTGCAGAATGGTACATAGATTTGTATTCTATAGTAAAAATTGAGAAAGTAAACCAACCAAAAGTCAGATACGTACGTAGTTTTATAAATCTAATGATCTATTTAATAGTTATTAATGAACCGGTCGAAATTTTGTTTTGAGTAAATATTTTTATGCCCACTTGCCCTAGAGACATTGAAATAAATCAACATGGTTATAAAGCAAGAAATAAGAATAAACAGTCAAATTTTCGGCAACATCGTTAAAAAGTAACAGATCTAATTAACAGTCAAACTTGGCATTAAAGCTCTAGCAAGGGATGCCACATCTTGACAGCTAAAATAGAAAAAGGAAAAAAAAAAATCTTTCATGTCATTTATCAATATATTAATTAATAAACGCATGTACAGCTTGTTCTGTATATATTAATCTCCAGTGACTACAATATTTGGCTCTTCAGTATATAGTTCCCATAAGACAATTAAAGATAAAGCGGCCTCCTTCTTCTTCTCTTCTTCTTCCTCTCCAAACTCAACAATACCATCAATAACATTATCCAAAATGTTTAGTGCAAGCCAAGATCATTCCCAAAATTTAATCCATATTAAGCAAGATGACAAGTTCTTCTTAAGGCTTTTGTCCAAAGAAAGCTCAATGGCCAATCCTTCTCTCAGAGTATACTATGGAGAAGGTGCTGGTGCAGTTCCATTTATGTGGGAGTCTCGGCCAGGTACCCCAAAATGTTCATTCAATGAAACAACTCTCCCTCCTCTCACTCCTCCTCCTTCTTATTATTTTAATTCTGATAAAAATCCCAACAATAAAAAATATACAAGATCCAATCTCTTACATATCTTGTTTCCCAAGATGAATATGCTTAAGAAAAGTGATCGTGGGCCATCATCTCCTTCTTCATCATCTTCATCATCAAACTCTTCAAGGTCATCTTCGAAATTTTCAATGGTTGTGCCTATAACTACTCCGAAGAAATATCATCATCATGCCCGGAGCCGGTTTTCGAGTAGAGGGTCGTCTTTTGATTCTAGGGCAGATTATGAAGATGCTGAAGCCATTGGATCATCGCCAACTTCAACTCTGTGGTTTCGTAGAATTAAAGGATGTTATGGATGGTGATTTTTTTTTTTTTCTGGCCATGAATCTAGCCAAGGTACTTTCTTAATTATACTTATGTTTAATTTGCTTAATATAGAGTCCTAATCACTATTGATCTTCTGCATGTAGTTGTGATATTAATGTTGTATGGTTTTCGTCTTTTTTAATTAAAAAAAAAATAGTATGCTTTTAAGATGCATTTAATCAAGTTTCGTTAATTAGTCATCGGTACTTGTAATATTATTTCCTCTCTAATTAGTAAAAGAAATGAAAGAACCTTGCTTTTGTCTTCCTTTTTCTTTTCGTACCAACTATTTAAAGTTTACATGTAACAGTATAAACACAAGGAAATTTAGTCAAAGCTCGTTGATTACTTGATTATACTGATTACTATTTCAAGAACAGTGATATCTAAATTTCATGGAAAATACTACTTTCCCCGGGTCAAACCCCGAATTTACCCAAAACGACGCCGTTTTGTTTCTTCTTTTTTTTTTTTTTTTTACTTTTTTGCTTCCATGAAACGACTACATTTCAGCCTAGTTTTTCCTTTCCTTTCGTTTTGACTCGTTTTTCCTTTCCTTTCGTTTTGACGCGATCAAGGCCTTTTACTTTTCGTACAACAGCTGCAAACAGCAGCAATAGTTCTGCACCTGCAAACAGAAACGCACTCTCTCACAGTCAGCATCGCCCGGATGAGCCACGACGACGGACCACCCGCCATCACGCGATCGAGGTCTCCGTTGCCATCACCGGCGATCACGCCGACCATTCTCATACACTCACAAAGCTTTTGGCTGATTGGGAAATGATTATTGGTGCTGGAATTGTCTTTTGGCTGTTTGATAATTTTAAACAATTTAAATGATGGCATCTTTCTGTAGGCAAAAACAGTCTTAATTTGTCAAAGAAATAATGATAAAATAATAAATAGATAATTAAGTATATAGAGAACCGATTTAGTGCATGCATCATGAGATTTGATTATTGGTGCTGGAATTGTTGCCACTGGAAGTGATTATTGGACTTGTTGTTTGATTGGGTTATGTCGTTCCCTGGTGAACGAAGAGGAGAGGAAGACGAAAACGAAGAAGGGAGGAAGACGTTTAGGTTTGCTTTTGGTTGGGCCAAACGGCAACGTTTGCTTTCGGTTGATTGAAGCGGCTGGTGAAACGAAGAGGAGAATCGAAGACGATAACGAAGACATTTCGTTTGGCTGAAACGACTACGTTTCACGGAATCAAAAAGGCCAAAAAAAAGAAACCATAACGGCGTCGTTTTGGATTAATTCGGAGTTTGACCCGGGATTTGACCCGGGATAAATAGCAGAACTCAAATTTCATTAGTCTTCTGACACTTACTGGCGCTATAACCTAAATCATTTCTATTTAGAAAATATTATTTTGACAAAAAATTAGATTACAAGATTTTGAAAAAAAAAATGAAAAAACATATCTTGATAAAAAGTAAATTATCTATAATTATATCTGATCTTTTATTTTTTTTATACCCCTAATCAAAATTTTTGTAACTACTTTTTATCTAAACAGTAAAAGTTTAAATAAATATTCGGTATTTTAGGGGTCATTTAGGGTAGTTAATCAATTGTCATTAAATTAAAATTTGAAAGTCTCTCTTGTGTTTCTCTCGGTCTGGTGATAATTATTTAATGCAAAAAGGAAAGATAGGTAGAGGTTTCCACCTTTATATTAAATTTGCCCTAGCTTCTTCGGAATCTTCCCTTGCCTTTCACGTCTAGTCCTCGTCCATACTCAATTCTGTCATTTTATTGAAAGAGGAAAATTGCTGGCTGTTCTTAATCAATAACCTGCATACATTAACTAATCAGCAGTCTCAGTAGTTTATTAACCTATTTTCTTTTCCTTCATATTTATTAAGCCGTCTCCGTCCTTTAAATTAACTCCATTGTTGAGTTGCCCCAGAAAGGAAAAATTGTGAATTATCAATACTAAAATATATAGAATGTAAAAAACTTTGTCTTACATCCATGAAATGGCACGAGACAGAAAGATCGTCCGAATTAATTAACATGGATAACTAATTGCGAAGATAATACTTAATTAATCTTTTGGGTTTAGTATAGAAGTTCAAGGACTAAGTCAACCAAAAAACTAGCTCACAAGCATAACTCAACTTAAAAGCTAGCTCAAGAGTAAATGGTTGTCCAAATCTTACATACTTAAGATAAGTTTAATAGTGATATTTTCATTAACATCCCCTTTCATGTGCAAGCCAGTCATTTTTATTGATCCTTATTGCACAATAAGGTAGTGTGAGTCCATTCATATATGAGTTTGACTCTGATACCATTTAGAAATTTACGGGCTAACTCAATTAAAAGATAACTCAATAGTTGATGGTTGTTCAAGTATTATATATTTGACCCAATTTCAATATTCAGTCGATGTGATATATTTTCCTTAACATATATAACTTGATACTTAAGAAAGTTCGATTTAGGCATTAGTATCATGTTTGCCCGAAACAAGGATGTATTATTTAAAACTAAGATACAAAAGTTGATTCGCTCAAATTTATATTTTGTTGTGGCAAATGAGATGATGACTAGATACTAAACAGTTGTATTACTGCTTTTTCGGTCGAATTTCCACTCGAAATTTAATATCCTTAACTAATGCAACAATAATAGTTGTAGGAATAGAAGTAGATCTTTGAGTTATTGCCCAAAAACCTCTTGGGGTGCACTACGAATTTGTATATCTAGACTCCCAGCAGACGTTCGATCGTAATGAATCACCAAAAAAAAAAAAAAATTAATGAAGTATTACGTAACAACTACCAGGCCTTGTTACTTGTTTCTAACCCACATCTTCAGATTACAAAATAGATATCACTCTGTATAATTACGAGAGTAGATTTTTGAGTTGATATTGGGAGACTTTCGTGTTGTACAGCAATATATATATATAAATTACTTTATGTAAATTTTATATTTACATTTTATAAAATGCCAACATCGCATGTAATCCTTCCTATATTAATGATAATTGATAATGAACTCATCATAGTCTCGAATATTAGTAATTTTTTAAAGTTTGCTCCTTTTAATTTGTCTCTAGCAGCCACACGTCCCATACGATTAACCAAAAGCTAACACAATGAGAAAAGAAGTTGTACTGCATAAGATCTCATTCTTTTACTTTATTTAATAAATGAGGCCGAAGCTTGGCTTTAACAACTCAACACTTGGTGTTCAAATACTCTGTTTTTTAATGTACTTTGTCGGCAGTTCTGACTTGAGCGTGCGTCCAAATCTGCGCCACGTGCGCGTGGGTCGTTGTCTGTGTTATATATTTTATACAGAAATCAAAATAATTGTACGTTTATGCCTGGTTTTGTAATTTTATTATTATTATTATTATTTTTATGGTAGAAGGTGCAATTTAATTAGTCTTCTGGAGTCAAGTTGTCAAATAATCTGCAAAGATTATGTAATTTACTATAATCAAGGTTAGCATTTCCTTGTTTCGTTTGTATTTGTTCTTCTTAGATTTACAATTTAGTCCACAACCAATTAATCGAAGATGAAATGCTTTGAGGCAAGCCATTTCACTAACCAAAGAAACACGAGTGTCATCATTCTCTAGAACCATGTGTCGAGTAAATCCATTTTCCACGTTTCTAGCACAGTAATTTTATTATCCGCATATATATATAAAAGTGAATTTGAATTTAAACTTAAAAAAAGTACAAAACTATTTTTTTTCTAGCAAAATAACATTGTATTGCTAGTACCCCAGTTTTGTTACAAATATGATTTTCAAGACTGAAAAACTACTGCCTAGTTATGTAGAACATTTATGCGTATATGATTAGAAGGTTCAAGTTTCCGGTACATGTGCATTCATTTCACTCTCATATCCTCATTATTCGATGTTTACAAGAAATTATGCAATGAGAATTAGATAATTGTGTAATGTCTGAAATTGGGCATTAGACAGAAAATGACTTTCTATACACCAATGCTACAAAGAATCTTGGCTGTTTCCTCGTCAGATCTGGTGACTTCATGTATTGCATTTGCTAGATAATTGACATTGCCTGTAGTTACACCAGCCATGCTGTCCACATCACCAGACAAGTCATATTTTGGGATAGTTCATTTCAAAGTAAATAAAAAAACTTTATGGAAAAAAAAAAGGGATTTTTTTTTTTAAAATTTTAAAGAAGAAGCATATTTAATTACTAGGTGACAGATTTAACATGTTTGTAGAAAAAATTTACCTTATACGGCCATCGTGAGTCATGTATATGTGGAATTCCTTTGCTAGCCGATCAACCTGGTATGGGGTTAAGCCGGAGAAGCAAAACATTCCCAGCTGCCATGGTAATTTATCATAAGTTAATTTAATATAAATATGGTCTAGTTTAGCTGATGCTCAAATCTTTAATGCTATGTTCAGGCACTCATTGTAGATGTATCAATAGAAACTGCAATGCTAGCTCCCAACCTGGTTGGTTATATGCTCCCAATTGAGAGAAGAGCCTAACTTTTCAAGATGTTGCCGAAGAGTGGTTCGCTTTCTTTGAATGCGATCTGCCATAATCTAGCAAGCAACAACAACACGAGGTAATTATAACCAATTGAATTGAAAAAAAAAAAAAAAAAAAAGAAGCAAAGGAGACAACAAAAAGGGGAAAAAAGCAATTATTAAATATTGTTACCTTCACCTCATCAATCCAAAGTGACTTCAAGTTCGGGTCACTAAGGATTGTTGCGACCAGTAACATACCATGGACAGGAGGGCTCCCATACATTGCTCTCGCTATCTGCTGTATTTGACTTCTAATTGCAGCTGCTTGCTTTGAATCCGCACAAAGAATGCTGAAAAGGTAAAGGCAGTACTAGAAAAGGAAATAAAAAATGATAAAAAGTTTAAACAAGAAGCTAATTGAGTTCCTTAAAGCTAAACACCTAATGCATCAACATCGTTCTTTGACCTCTTCTATTAAGCTTTCAGGCCCTAACAACCAGAAAAAACATATCCAAGCATAAACTATGAGTGTGTCAATTGACTTTTTCCAAGGATGAGCCCCAAAAGCTAGAACAATGCAGATGTTGTTGACTGACGATGGTTAAAGTTGATTTCAAATTTTAACCTCCTTGCTACCAACAAAACTTAGTTCCTCGATTCAAGGCAGATTGGATGAACTCATGGTTCAAGTTAACTTCTTTAATTCAATTGCAGGATGCAGCTTCTACCCCTAATTATTTGCCTCTTCATGGGACTGGTGACCCGTCCTACCAGTCTCAGAAAACTGACAGAAGTATACCACTAATATTGCATAGAAAATCAATGATATTTCTATACCTGAGACAGCCAACTCGGTGTCCATACAATCCCATGCTCTTTGCGTAGGACTGAGCGCAGCCTATTAAGTGCTCATCTTCAAGAAAAATACGAATAGCTTGAGCATCCTTGTCAAGATCCCCACTGGCAAAACCTTGATAAGCCATGTCAAAAAAGGGAAAATGACCTTTTACCTAAAATTACCAGGTAATAGTTAAAAGCAATTATTTCATATAATAATTGCGGAAGAACACCACATATATGTCAATCACCTTGAATTGATATGAGATTTCTCTCCACTGTTCTTCAGTAGGGTCCACTCCAGTTGGGTTGTGAGCAGAAGGATGGAGTAAGAAAAAGGAACTGTCTGGGGCATTCTACAGAAATCATCAACAAAAATAAAACAGCAGAATTAAATCTTTCATCTAATAGTTGCTTGGCTTCACATGGCATGCGACACTGTCCACAAATAGAAGAATGCATATTAGTTTCTTTGTGCCTTTGTTACAATCTTGATAAAATGTCAAGGTTAATTTCTCTTTGAGGCCATAACATAAAGTCTCATATTTTGTGTTCCCCATATCCATAATTAGGAGTGCCAGTAAGGAATCCATTTGTTTGAACATAGCAATGGGGTAGCAAGGATCTTTCCATTGAATGATTCAAAACAAAACATCGTCTAATCCATCAGAATTCAATTCTAAAGAGTGTGAAGACTGTCATACCTTTATATCATCCATAAGTGCTGCAAAGTCTAAACTCTTTGAGCCCGGATGGTAGTAGTGATAGGTTCTCTCTGGAATTTGGGCATCTCTCCAGATGTTGTGGTGGCTGTACAACATGTAGGATTGAACTTCAATTACAGAGAAAATGGAAATTTGGACATCAATCTCATTGTCTGATAAGCATTTCACCACTTGGAAAAACTGGACTAAAACTTTTAAAAAACCAAAGGATGAAGAACAGACATACTTGGACCAAGTTGGATATGGGAAATAAATATGTGATTCAGGATGGAAACGCCTCTGGAACTCAGCAAAGAGGCGGCATGCACCTGTGCCAGACAGAGCTTGAACTCCAGCAAACCTCTCCTCTTTAAGGACATCTGAATCATTTCCATAAACCAGTTTTACACTCTCCTCAACCATTTTTGTGCTAACAGAAGCAGAAATTGATTCCCTGCTAATGCTCTCAAGGATTAGACTTGAATATATATAGAAACACAAGGGACGATATGGAGAGAATGATCGAACTAAAGTCAAACTGACCAATGGTGGCTTGACAACTACAAAATACTAGCAGAAATTAATGTCAACATAGAACTATTTGAAGCATGCAAAATGCTCACTCTTGATACAGATTGTATGTGCACCAAGAAAATGACCATTATGAATCTTTCCTAAAAAATGCAGGGGAGTTTTCAACTACGCATGCGACGTTCCAACTCCATGCTACTAATTCCAGATTCTCGATGTTATCTAGGACCACTGCAGTACTGAATTAGAATTAACTTAAGCAGATCATCTATTATTTAGCATTTGGACAAGGCACAAGTATCAAACTTTTATACTTGAATACAATGTGATTTCAGTGCATACAAACAGCAAACCAATTAGGATTGGCACTACGGTGACACGCTCACAATACTATCAATAAACAAACAAAATCAGAAAGAAAAGGAAGAAAAGGAACATGATCAACAACTGAATAGAATAACAACAGGGCCCAATATGTCGTATAAACCACATGAAAACCATAAACCTAAAGCATGGCGTATAATATTATTATTTCTTAGAAGTGTAGAAGGATTCGTAATACTCATTCTTTAAATTAAACTTGCCAGAAACAAAAAAATAATTAATATCATTAATTTAGCATTAAAAAGGGAATAAAAGAAAGGCAACTGAAGGAACTGAAACTCACAGGAACTCACTGCCAGCGATCTTTGCCTCTGCTTCTCGGACGCACTGAAGCACAACAGGCCTCCCTTTGTCATCCCTATAAGCTCCCTGCCAAAAAAAAAAAAAAATCAAAACTTGAAAAAGTTTAAGCAAGTAATAGTAAATTATTACCATTTTCTTTTTTTTTTTTAGGGCCAAAACAGCACTTTTGGCAAGAGAAATATACATAGTTGTCAGTTTACATTTCTTATATTGACATCTTGAATTCAAGACACTAAGATAAAATTACACAAACATGCATACAATAATTAGATTAATAAAAGAAGAAAGAAACCCCGTCATTACAAAAGCAGAAATCTGCGATTTTGTGTCAAGATAATGCCAACTGAATGAGAAAGAAGCAAACACATTACCACGCCAAGATTGATCTTGTAGGGAGAAGGGTCAGCAAGAAAGGCCTCTGTGACACCGTTAATGGGGTCCTTAGCTGCGGGGGCCACATGATCCCACCATCCAGCGGTCCTTGATGAAGTTGTATGAATACTGCATCTTCTTGCAGCTCTTGTCAAATGTCGCCAGTACATTATGAATTAGTGATCAAAATCCAATGCTTCTTCACTTTCATTCTGATTATAAAATGTTATTTTGGTCATTGGTGTGTTGTTGTGTTTTCAGTGGGCTACTGCTGAATTGTGTTTCTTTCCCAGAGACCAAAAGAAAACTAGGAAACGACTTTTCAACTTTCCCTCCTTCAAAACCAACTGAAACGGTTGCCCATAGATTAGGTTGCCCCGTTGCTTCCGTACCAACGACATGTCGTAAATTCTTGAGTTATACATTCGACACGTCGCCTACAAGTGGCTGATGGTCATGGGCTGAATTGGGTTGGGCTTTTTTGTTAATTTCTTAGTAAATCTTTAAAATTCAATCCCTTTTGTTTATTTCCCTTTAAATGTTATTAATATTTGCCACCTAGTGTTAAGAAACAAAAATTACCACTTGCGTTGTATTATTATGAAACATTTGAGAACTAATCCTGTTGTTGTTAGTATTCACTGAGTCTTGCACATCCAAGTCTCCAATGTGTGTAATAGCTACCTGCATAAGTTAATTAAAAAAAAATATTTCTAAAAGGTTAAAAAAAATAGTAATTAACTTGCACAAAAATAATAAAAGAAATACTACAACATGTTTTAAAAAAACGATGAATTTATGTAATACTTAAATAAAAGTGAATTTAGGACTACCTATTGGCGGTGTGTTTTAGTTAGAGCCTCCAAAACTTCATTGGTAGTTTTTTTTTTTTTACATTAGAGTTTATCTTTTCTTTTGTAAAGAGAGTGTTAGTTTCAAAATGCACGCTGACTTTTAAGGTAAATTGTAAATTTTTTCTTATAATTGGCATAACGTTGGGGCGCACAAGCTTCCATAAAAATATTGTGTGCTTTCTTATTCTTTATTACTTCATTTTGGTCTTAAATAAAGCCGATTGATGATAATAATTAACGAACACATTACACTAAAAGTATGACTCAAATTAAAGATTGAAAATTAAATAAAAAAAATTTAGTGTGTGATAGCCGCTACATACACAGGAACGTAAAATTTGCAATAAACAGAATACAATTAACTTTTATTAGTAGAAAGAAACTTAATTTATGTAGACAATATTGGTGAGAGGAATTACAGACTCTCAATTCAAATGAATAATATTTGTAAATTGTAATCTCTTCCACGTGTAGACTCCACAGAAGACATGAAAGCTTCCTTATTGAAAACGGTACATTGTGTTTTTATACAATTTTCACTCAATTCTTGAACACACAAATTCATTTAAAATAAAAACCCAAAACGACAACGTCTTTAGTTGTTCACCCTCCTGCAGTTCGAACGAATTTGACCTTTATTCCCAGTCAAAACATTAATGCTCCCCATCTTGATCATAGAGTTTGCAAAATCAGCAGAGAAGGCTTTGAAATTCTGGCTATAAGTTTTAACAAGCCCATTGGTTGAGCCCCCATTGAAAAGTGCTTGATCTGAGATAAGCAGCCCTCGTTTCTGCAAGAGACTAGAAAAATATTTACCATCGAAGGTTAATGGCGTTGGGTCAAAAGGTGCGAGGTTCGTGTCTCCTCCTGTGCTCGGGCAAGTCCTTTGGCGCTCTTTAGCAAAGACGGGGTCAATGTTTGTTGCGTTGTATATGCGGTTTCGAAAGGCACTGCACCGAGAAAAGCCAATAGTGTGGCCACCGGAGAGAGCCACTAAGTCCCTCTCGTTAAGGCCTTGTCTTCTGAAGCTGCTGATTAATCCAGTGAGGTTGAGAAATGGCGATGGGATGTCACTGTTGGCTAGGGTTCTGTTTGCTGTTGTTGAGTCTCTTCTCCCTAGAGGCACCTTCCATGTTGGTCCTCCTAGCTGCAAATTTGTAAAACACAATTAGCCTAAATTCATGAAAGGGCATGGTTAAGTATCGTGGTACACTATCATTGTGAAATGTGTCGTGTTCGGTAAAAGTTAAATAATTTTTATAAAATAAATAGTAACAGGATTATAAGATTTTATCAAAATATAATCTATTTACCCTGTGAATAAGTGTTTATCAAATACTTTACGACTGTATCTTTAATAATATATATAAACCCTTGTCTTACTCAAGCTTTTATATATCATGAGTTTATTATGTGAACATTAAGGATTATTTTTGTAATGTTATATCTTTTAAAATAATTGTTATTAGTTGTACTGTAAAATTAATTAGTTGTTAAGAGAATCGGTTAAATGTTTAATAAAATTTATTTTTAAGAGTCCTGTGAATTTTAGAAGCAATTGTATGTGGTTGGTAAATCTTTCAGTTAAACCATTGTAAGAATGTAAATGACTGAATTGAAAATAATATTAAATAAAATTTATTCACACATTTATAAGAATGTATATAATTTTTTTTTGTATATATAATAATTGATAACTAAAATAAATATTTTATAATATTAATTTTATTTTTTATTTTGTTATCTCAATACAATTGACAGTATTAATAATCTCTCTGAAGTTATTGATTTTAGATTTTTATAATATGTATAAGGATATATATGATATTGTATTAAGCATAAAAGTGATGATGGGATAATTTTGCCAAAAAGAACTTATTACATATCAAAATTATTTTTTAAAATTATTTTTAATTTTTCAAAATTACTTTTAAGTCTTCCGAAACCAATCACAAACGCACCTATCATAGTACAAAGATTAGAGGGAAATTTAACTACTCACAGCAACAACAGAATCGCGAGCTGCTACAGCCAAGATATCTGCACAAGATACAACTGGGCGTTTGCAAACCTTGTCGACCTCTTTCTTTATCTGGTCGATGACCTCGAATCCTCTAACGGAATTATTATTTGGAATTGCATTCTTTTCACTATCAATGGTGGATGTGGCATCAAGAAGAATGGAGGCATCACAACCCTATATATAGTTCACAAAGAACATGTACACAAGAATTAAAACACAATCGACGATGTGAGAACGATAAAGAAAATGTTTAGCAGTTAAGGTAATTAGGGTTAATATGCGTACTTGAACAAAACAATCATGGAAGTGGAGACGAAGTAAGGAAGCACCCATGCGGCCTTCTTTTTCCACGGCAGCTTCAACTATTCGTTTGATTGTTGGCAAAGCTTGGGGACAAATTTTATCATAGTAGCAAGGAGAAAGGGTTGAGAAAGCTGTAGCTGCAAAAGCCAAAATGAGAACGACATGAAATATGCCTCTATAAGCCATGACTAATTTGCACTAATTAGTTTGCTTTAGTTTGATGTGGCATAGGCTTTATGTGCTTTTCGCCTATTTATAGGCGATAAAAATAGGTTATTAATTGTTAGACTTGGCAAGAACAAGGCTGCTTCTTTGAAACATCATTTTCCCAACTGGAAAATGTGTAACCCACCTGTGCAGGAAACCGAGGAAGGCAATAATTAATTGATATGGAATTGTTGGGGTTATCCACGTTAGTAGTGGGAGAAAGTCTATGGTTTATTAGTTGTACTTGTATAATACAATTAATTATTGTATATATGATATGTAGAGTTGAATTTAATATAACTATTATTTATATGTTAGTTTTTAAAAGTAATAAACACATGACATTATTTATTTTTTGTATGGCTGACGTAGTATTTCGAATACATTTTAGAATTTCTTAGTAGCGAAAACGGTTAAACTTCAAATATTGATCTAGTTTTTTAGAATTGAAGGAGACTCAACAATTTAATAGGTGAAATGAATTGTATGCTCTCTAGTCTAATTCCTGAAGTGTGAGAAACAGATTGTTAGGTTATCTCATAATGACTATAGAAAGGGTTGTAGTTAGTTTATAATAAGTATGAGAGAAAACCTTATGCATTGAGCATATGTGAGCTAACTTTTGTGGTTAAGAATTGTCAAGGACTACCCAAGACTAGCATCAATGCGATTGGGTTCACCTCGTCTCGGCTTAATAGTTCAAATAAAGAGAAACCGGCTGTCACAACTTTCCTAACCTTAAGGCCTAATGTATGTGATAGGGAAAGATTGTACAGGTTATTCCACATCCATTTGAAGGGGGTTTTATGATTAATTTGTACGTGTGAAGAAAAACTTTAGTTCTTCGGTTAGTTTTTTTACATTGAGAGAAATACAAAATCACCTCACAAAAACGAAGTTCGGACCCTTATGCGCAAGGGTGTTTGTTTAGATATGTCAAAAACGTAAAATAGTAAGCCGATTGGGAATGTAAAACGATAATGAGAGTCATTACTTTATTTGATGACATTAGAGTACTTAAACAATGTCGTCTTTGATATGGCCAATGTGCAATCTTTATGATATTAGTCAATCAAGACTTTTCTTACTTAATAAGTGTCAAATGTTTAATCAGGGTTAGGTGCAGACAAACCATATGGTATGAAAACCGCAATTCGTGCAAAATAAAATTATCATCAATAGAAAGTCAATCCTCTATATGGGGGCATGAAAGTGTTAAAAAATAAAATAAAATGCTGGCGTGATTGATTCATTCCAACAGAAGAGTTGTAACATAGAATGTGCTTCGTCGAAAGAATAATTTTGCTCTGATTAATTCTATTAAAATTGCACCTACTCATTTTAATTGCTTTTTAATCACCTCCCAAATCATTCTTGATCCTGTAGTGATTTTAATATTTTATCCATTAGGGAAAAAAAAATTGGAAAGCGTGTTTGCTTGTTTGAAGTTTGTTTGTCCAACTACAATATAAAAGTTTAATTACAAATTTTGCATAAACTATTTTTCTTAAGAAAATTTTATAAATGTTAACAAGAATAGCTAAGGATAAATATTCATTTAATTATATTTTGAAGAATAATTTAAGATGCTCCTGTTGTTAATTATGGATAAGAATTCAGTGCTGAATTGAATTTTTACTGAGTACTGAATCAATAATTGTTAGGTGAGAGAAATAAAAAAAATAAAAACTCAAAATAAATCTTAATCATTGATTCAATGCTTAGCAAAAAAAAAAAAAAAAACACAATATTGAATCTTAATCCGTTAATTATGTTATATTTTTATCTTTACTTTTTTTTTAAATTTTACAACAATATCCTTTTAATAATATTAAAGATATTAATCACAGAAAAAAATATAAATTTATTAAATTAACTTAAAACGAGAATAAATGAATATCTATGAGCTAATTATATTTATTTGTACAGGGGTCAAATTTTGTTGAGCAGCCTATGTTGTTAATTTTTACCACAGCCCATGTTGTTATTATTTCAAGCTAAATTTCTTGATCGGTTGTGAATACGTAACCGAACTAGTCTTGCATTGTAGCTATTTCTTGGTTCGTTTTGAATCTTTTGCATCCCATTGATGACGTCGCTAAATAAGTCAGCTACTAATGGGCAATATATAGCGGCGTAATTCTTATATCGAAAAGACAGACAATTATTTAAGATCCGAAGGTCTGGAGACGTGTAATATTAATATAGGTAGAGTTAATAAAATTTAACACGATTCATTTATCAAACATGACCATTAATTTTGATATGATAATTACATGAGTTATGTCAAGGTCAATATAATTTTTTTCTATATAGGGTTAGAGTTCAAGTTATTGATTCATTTACTCAGCTAAGGACAATATTATTTATAAAGGATGAACGTTTATATGGTATTTTATTTTATAAAATTCTAGATAGACATCAAATTTTAATAGTATACGTGTGTAATAATTTGATGTCCAATAATTTGGTAGACGTGTATAATTTTTTATATCAATATACAGAAATATTTAGATATATAAAGAAGTGCAATTTTTATCAAATAGGTACAAAATATTTTATGTAATTCATGTTAAATAGGTATTAAACAGATTATATTATGTTAGATGACACGATTATTTAATCTAAATCCAAGATCATTCAAATAATCCTAAATCCGCAATTATTTAATCTCCCCCCAGCGCAAGTTAAACCAACAAAACTTCACATCCACTCTCATTTCACACTCAATACCCTGTCTCAGCATTTTGTCAATCACCTTCCATCCACCATGGTTCAGCAAGCTTGCAAACAGAATGCCATCAAACGCGGCTGTGTTCTGCCGATGGAGGAAGGATGCTGACAGAATAATGTGGGGCAGTACTGCACTCATTGAGGAAAGAAGCTATAAGAGAATTGGCAGCATCTCATATATCATTTAATTCTTTGCATGTCTAAGAATGCCACTTGATAGCAAGGAAGGCTAGACGGCCGCTAAGCCAGATCCAGGAATGTTCCATCATCAGCAACTGGAGGAGACCACCAGTCATCCCAAATTTTGTCCCCATCCAATGTAGATAGCGTATGAATAGCTATATAACCGTATAGAAGTGTGCAGAGGTCCATATGAATATCCTGTGTCGTAGCTCTAAAAAATCTGCACTCTGTTCTGATAAGGTTATACTGACACAAGGGGACTTTTCTTTAATTCTGGCATGATGTGTGAACATGCACAGAGAAGTACACAATAATTTGAGATCACGGTTTTGTTGTTCAACCATTGTTTATGTGTCAAATCACTAGGGTAGTGCATGTTCAACCATTGTTCATGTGTCAAAATTAAAAGTAAAAATAAGTGACCAATGGCAAAGTGATAACTATTTACTTGAGCAAAATATTTCATTAAATGTAAGAACAATAATATACAAACAAATGCTTACGGGTCCTGCAATGTAGAGGTTCAGTACTCATTTTTCACGAACCAGTTCTCGTTTTGCAGTTTGCAGTCTGCAGTTTGGAAGTTCTGACTTCTGAGCGGAAAGCTGTGGTTCACGCGTAAATAGAAAGACAGAGAGAATTTTCACGTGCTGCACAGCTGGAATATTATTGGAGCAAAGCAAAACGCACCGTTTTGGCCAATATTCGGGGCCCGGATTCGGGGTTAATGTCGGGGTAAGTAGCTTTTCCCATCAACATTATCATCATCGAATAAAGAATAAAAAATTATTCTCAACGCATGTAGCTGGCTTTTGATGATTAATAAAGGCAGAGATACGAGGAACATAACTACATAAGTCGTAAGATGAAAGTAACTCTCTAGTCTCTATCTATCCTTGAAGAACAAACGTAAGAAACATGATTTAGATGATGCATTGACGAAGATTATTTAAACAGATTGATGCTGGCTAATAATATAATCATATTATAGAAGTATGTAAGTTGACATGTTAAGTAATCGGCTATTATATAATTAGTTCCACATTGATCACAATGTTATATATATATAAGCAGCAAAGATAATAATAATTTTATTTGCTTTTCTTGATTGAACACACTACCTTCCTGCAATGAAATAAAATTGTTTTATAAACTAGTTCCAATAGACCTAGAACATTTGGAAAAAAAAAAAAAAAGCTTGCCTTGCCCTCTTTCAAAGACAACGTGCATGCACCCCGCGGCTAATAGATTCTGTTCATACTTCGGCCTGTCCGTGTCTTTAGTAAAACACTCACGATGGCCCAATTCCTGATAATCTCTGAGGGCCCATTATTTCATGAGATAGATATTTGGACCACACTTAAAAAGCCTATCCTTTGAATGGGCCCAAGCAAATGCCCCCGCAAAGTCCCTAATCTCAGTTGCGCACCTGCTTTTGGTTCTAATCTCGCCATCCAATCCCGTGAGTGGGCCGAGACCTATTTTGACTGCTCCAAAAAGCAACCCTGCAAAACCTCTCGTGAAGAATTCCGCGGCAGAGCTTTAAGCATTCGCCGAGGGTTGAGAATCTGTTGAGCCCCCACGAAAGTACGAAATCAAAAGCCCTCGCAGGCTCAGCAAATTCTTGTAATAGTCATTTTCAAAAGAAATGGGGCTTTGAGACATCAAGGGGACTTGGGGAGCAAGAATTTTTACGCCGTCGCCAGTACTGATACTGCCCCAAGGCATATTTCTTTTCTCTCAAGGACTCTGCATACAAGGGATCAATGTCGTCGGTTCTTGGCCAATTGTGGGAGCTCCTGACAGCGCCGCCATTTCTTCGGCAGTGGATCCCTTCTCTGCGAAAGCTGAGATTAGTTCACTAAGGCTCATATCTGGCCCTGGCAAGTCACTGTTTGATAAATCAAGACTGGCCGTCGTTGAATCTCTCCTTCCCAATTGAACCCGCCAGCTCGGTCCACCCAGCTGCTTAACCACACTAGTACAATAACAGTGGCGCGGTCAGGATTTTAAAACCCTTCCACGGGGGTCGTTATATGAAAACAACAAATCTGAGAGAGGGTCTTAATGTGAAAAATTGGTGAAATTTAAGGGGCGGACTGTAAAATCGTTTAAGAATTTGTTTTCAACCTAAGAGATGGTGTAAAGAAATTCTTACTGCGACGACGGACGGAGTCCCTTGCAGCGACAGCTAAGATGTCAGCACATGAAACGACGCCGGACAGGAACTCTCTAGTTGACATTTAATGGTGTCAATGACTTCAAATCCTCTTCCTGAATTGAAATCGGGAAATGCAGTTTTTTTCTCATGTGAAAGTTGCTGCATCGTCTAATAATGGATGCATCAGATCCCTGTACAAGGAATGTTACAAATCGATTTTATAGTATTATACGCAGGAATAATTTTATCGTCAGGTATTCTGGATTGTAAATTTGTAATAAAATCATGACCAAAATAAAAGATAAAAAGTATATTTTTTAATATTTTATACTTTATTTTGTAGTATATTAATTTTTTTTCATATTTTTAATTTAAGTTATGATCATATTCAAGTCAAGATCGTGATTGGAAACTCAATTATATATATATATAAATTATAACCACAAAATTGTAACAAGAGAAAAAATTATATTGTGGAAATTACTATAATCCAATATACATAGTCATGCTCCATAGTGAGCGCCCTCTCATTGTTTTTTAAGCGGATTCATTTTTTTAAATCATGTGGTTTAATAGAGTCAAATTTTAATGTTATTAAATTATATAACTTTATAGTTCATTCAAAAATATTTTTATTAAACTACAAGGCTTAACAGCGTATTTGCATTTAAAAAATGAGGGAGTCTCGTGCTTGAGAATGTTTATGTATGTGTGCTCGATAAAACATCACTAGAATATTAAAAAAAAAAAGCACTAAGAATAATGTTGATTGATCTTTTTTTTTTTTATAATCTGTGACTCCCTGTGACATTAGATTGAATTAATCAAACACCAAAAAGTACAAATGTTGTTTTAGTTTTTTTAATTAACAAACATTACGATAACTAGGGATGACAAGTATGGATAAATGATTTTACCAAATTAAAATTTAGAGAGTTAATTAGATCATTACCATATTGTATAGTATCTAAATTATTAAAAAATCACTAAAATGTTGAAATAGTATCCTGAAATAATATCAAAACTAAAAAATTTTTGAAGAGAGCAGCATCTTGAAAGAAAAAATTATTAAAGTGTGTACTTCGAAACTGGGTTTAAGAGTAAGTGTTGCCTTATCATTTTATTGAATAAGTGTTATATGTCATTTCAGTTGTGGATTGAGCAACATGTCATTGGGATAAGCAATGGGGAAGATGACAATTACATTTTGTTATCCAAGCTTCATAAGTAAAGCATGTGTTTATCACGTGCATTTAATCATAAAGCTTAGCTTGAAACGATAGTTTTCATAAGCTAGCATTGTGATTTCACTTATTCTTAAGCATGAGAGCAACACATGTTTAAGGTCGTTATTGGTTGTTATCAAGAGTGGGAAAGTCTTGAATTCAGTTGTAACAAACCGAGAACACAGCTGGTGAATGAGGAATCATTATAGAACTCTCTAGTCCTATATATTGAAAGCTTGTAACTTCATCTTTTTGGCTTGTATCTTGTTATCAGTGAGTGAATAAAAGTTGTTACTTTGTTCCTCATTAGATGTAGGCTAGGGGTGGGCAAAACTGGGTTCAGGTCAGGTTCGGGTCAACTCGATCGGGTTTCGGGTTGCTCGGGTTAGACAAAAATCATTTCGAATTTAACCCGAATTATTAACCCGACCCGATCCGACCCGAATTAAACTTGGGTAGGATCGGGTTTACAATTTTTAACCAATTAAGCATATATAATTATATATTATAACTTATGAAACTTGAGAGTTGTTGAACTGTTGAAGTTTGAGTGGCGAGAAAGCTTCAAAATCGAGTTCGAGTGGCGAGAAAGCCACAAATCGGGTCAGGTTGCGAGGATTCGGCCTTTAAGCAGCAGATCGGTGGCCACGGTTTCGGCAGCAGATGGACGGACGTACAACAACAGATCACGGACGGCTCACGGCTGGACGCGGTTTCACTTGGCAGCAGCAGATCGCAGTTTCACTTGGTAGTTGGCACCAGCAGCAGATCATGGTCCATGGATGGCTCACGGCTGGACACGATTTCACTTGGCAGCACCAGATCGCGGCTTCAGTTGGCAGCAACAGATCACGGTTCAGGGTTGTCTCTTGTGTCGTGGTGTGTGTGAGTCTTGTGGTGGCTGGCCGGCTTGTTTGTGTTGAGTGTTGACAGTGTTGTGAACTTGTGATTCTTGTTTGTTGTGGTGGTGTATTGGTGTGTGGCTGTGTTGTCTGTGTCTGTGAATTTGTGAGTGAGTGACTATGTGTGTGTGCGGCGTGTGTGTGTGTTTAGGTTTAGTTTTTTTTTGGCGACCCGATCGAGTAAAACCCGACCCAATCACAACCCGATCAGGTTTGTAATTTTTAATCCGATCAAGTTTCAATCTCGACCCGATTCGACCCAAACCTGAAAATTTTCGGGTCGGATTTAGTCGGATATAATGCCCACCCCTAAATTGTAGGCTACCTCTAGCGAACAGCTTAAATTTGTTGTCCCTTTATTATTATTTATGTGTGATTCTTCTATGTGTGTTTTCTTTGCTATTTCAATTTTGATCAATTATTAGAGAAATTAGATTGATCTTGGTGATTCTTGATAGGTGTAAACACTGACGTAGAAAAAAGAAAAAGAAAACATAACAATATTTTAGAATTGAATAAAAATTATAATATGACATTTTCTTTTTAATTATATTAGGTAAAAGCAAAAAGAAAATTTATTAACCAACATCGTAATTGATAAAATAAAAATTATTGAACAAAAATTAAAAAAATACTCATATGTAATAGGGATTGAGGTGGAGAGTACAAAAATAAACCCCACTCCGATAAGAATTTAAAGATTATTTTTCCCTTATTCTCCACCATTTTCTCTAAAAATCATCCATTTGGGGTGGGATCCAAGAGTTCCAAATCCGTAGAGAATTTCGCCATGTCAACAATAACTTAGTGTAAAAGATGCCAAAAAAATATATAATAGTAATTAAGCAGTGTAAAGATAAAGACCAGTAAAGGCATAAAAATATAAAGAGAGAAAATAATGACTCAAACAAAGCAGCCATGAAAATGGAGACGGGAGCAAGGATGGCCCTGTGCGAGGCTCATTCGACACAGCATCTTGCACTTCTGAATTGATGATCGATAATGCTGAAGGGCATGACTTCTTATAGAGTTGAGAAGATAATTGAGTGGCGGCCGTGCCACTTTGACTTAAGACTATTGACAAATAAATGATTTTAGAGTAAAAATATTGTTTAAGAATCATGGCTAGCTAATTAAGACGAATTAGTTGAAGTGTGAGCTTTTCAGTGCTATTGCTTAGTAATTGAAATGGCACAATATCATGATTTAAACAGGGCTAAAGACATAACTAGCTATATCAAGTGGGCTGGTAATTATTAAGAGCAAGTTGTTTGTAGTTATAACTCTTTTTTTTCATAATCTTATTTTGTTCAAGTGCTTGTACAGTAATGATCAACACATAGTTAACCAAAATACCAAATTGACAAAAGCTAACGCCATCCTTTTCATTTACGTTGACTTAACAGCACAACTAACACAACTTGTTTTTAATATAGGGGAGCTAGCTACTATGTGTCTTCTACCGATAGAGTGAAACACACCTTCGCATTAATTCAAGATGAAAATTGTTCTCTTTGAAGCATTACTTGTACGTCACAAGTTGATAGCGTGCATATTAGCATATTTGCAAAACACGAAACACCATGATCGATCCTGCTCTGAAAATTGTAATATAGTTATTTGATTATCACTGAGACCTTTGATTAAAAATTATAAAATTATGTTGTAAAAAGAATAATAATTAAGCATTTTAAAGTTATATTGTGAAAAGAATAAAATAAGAGTATTAAATAAATAGATGATATTTTATATATTTTAATAGTTAAAAAAAATTTTCAATCTCTACATTTGAAAGTCCAAAATTTGAGCTTCTGTTAGTAGAGGTCAAATAATTTATTTAATTTTTAAAAGATCTATAAAAAAAATTAACCAAATAATGACAAAAATTTTAATAAGAACTTATGAAATTAATAAACACTTGCGATAATTATATAACAATGTCAAACAGGCACTAATAAAGCGTACCTAGTAGTCTTGATGCCACTATGACATGCGAGCCTCTTTTCACACGTCTCAATTTACTGTGATTCTACAGTGGAAGGGGTGACAGAGTTGTCGAAGCCCTTCAAAATAAATACTGATTCGCCTAAACTAATTTGTAGAAATAGTGGAACCAGGTCGAATCCCAAGAGAACTATGTTATTAATTTCTCAAAGTTTAAAACAAAATTAATTTCCCAAGAAAACCGGATTTTCGAGCTTTCTGCCAATAAACGGTTAATCGTTTATTGTTATCGGCGAACCGTTAATTGTTTGAAATTTTAAATTATCCCAACCGGTTAAAACCGACAAACCGCTTACGGGTTGTGACCTTTCGAATTTATCGGCTGGCCGTTTAGGAAAACGGTGGCGTTTGCGGTGGTAACGTCGATTAATCGGCTAACCGCTTAGGAAACCGGTGGCCGTTTATCGCCTTCTCCATCGACTCTAAACGGATAACCGGTTAAGGAAACCGGTAAGCCGTTTTCTGTTTCTCTCGGTTCTGGAAATAAACGGTTAGCCGTTTGGTAAGCAATGAGCCGATTATTTAAGGGTTTTTAACGAGAATTTGATAAAATAAAATAAAATAAAATAAAATAAAACAAAACAAGATTTAAAATTAAACAAGGAAAATCAATCTTACCAAACTTCCAATCCAAGGGTATCAATTCCATCCAATTGCAATTTTGTTCATAGGCAAAAATATAAATTACTCAATCCAAGAACTTAGTCTACTTAATCGGAATCCCGCAGAAAGCAATTATTCTCCTAATGTAATAGACTCAAACAATCGCTCAAATCCAAACTTATCACTAATTTAACTGGGCATCATCGTTCCATATCAAATTAAGTGATAGCATTAAGAATGGTGAGAATGACTAAAACAAGATCAATTAATTCAGATTACTCCAATTTAATCAATTTGTATTTTTATTTCCCTAGAGCCTATCATGCAAGCTATGTAATTGTGGCCATCAATATACACACACATGAGCCAACTCCTTGCTACTCAATTCAGTCATTCATGACAATTACGGATCACAAACTCCTGACTAGCGATAGAAACATAAATATTGAATTAAGGCGTCAACTTAATCAACATAAATAATTCATAGAAAATAAGAACAAAAAAATAAAAATTACTTGGACTGAAGAAATTCTTGTTAAGTTCAAAGCCTCACAAAATTACAACTGGAATTTGATTAACCCCTAGACCGGAATTAAAACCTTAGCCACTCATGGTGGCAAACAAAATCAAGAGTTGTTGAAGAAGACAAATAATTGCAGCAGCCGTTTGTTTCTCTTCCTCACGTCCAAGCTCTCAAGGTTTTTGTTTCCTATTTTGCTCCCCTTTTTTCACGTTAGCTCCTTGCTTCTTTTATATTGCTTGCTTTTCTTTTGTTTCCTTTTTGCTAGCTCTCCTTTTTCCTCTTGGCTTCTTCTTTTCTTTGTGCTAGGAGACCAAATCCTTCTCCAATTGATCAAGACCGAATCCTTTCACCAATTGGTACCACGTTCTAAATAAAGCCCTTTTTGTCCGAATTTCATCATAACCTCCATGTTTCACCTCCTAAATCAAATCAAATACAATTTTCACAATTTAGCACTAGATCAATCAAAATATGAGGGAATTAAACAAAATATAATATGACTATTTATAACCTATCAAGGGGCTGAAGGGATGAGTTCTTGATTGATGGATATAATGATGTGTTTACTTGTGAGCTTGAGAAATGAGAATGAAACTCATGTTTACTTGGCAAAATGTAATTTGAGAATGAGAATAAATTATGTGGGTCCCACACAATTTGAGAATAAGGAATGGGAATTCCATTCTCATGGGGGGTAGGGAATGAAAATGTGGGAATGAAAATGTGGGAATGAGAATGAAAGATGAATTTACTTTTGTACCCTTTTAATTATTAATTTATTAATATTATCATTATTATTATTTTAGTTATAATAATTAATAATAACTAAAATAATAAAGTTAATAAAATTTAATAAAAATAAATTTTAATAATGATAATATTAATAAAAATAATATTAACAATAATTAATAATAACTAAAATAACAAGTTAATAAATTTTAATAATAATAATAATAATAATAATAATAAATGTTAATAATGATAATATTAACAATCATTAATAATAGCTAAAGTAATAAAGTTAATAAAATTTAAAAATAATAATAATAATAATAATAATAATAATAATAATAAATGTTAATAATGATAATATTAATAAAAATAAAAATAACAATAATTAATAATAACTAAAACAATAAAGTTAATAAAATTTAATAATAATAATAATAATAATAATAATAAATGTTAATAATGATAATATTAATGAAAAAATATTAACAATAATTAATAATAAATAAAATAATAAAGTTAATAAAATTTTTTAATAATAATAATAATAAATGTTAATAATGATAATAATAATAACAATAATTAATAATAACTAAAATAATAAAGTTAATAAAATTTAATAATAATAATAATAAATGTTAATAATGATAATATTAATAAAAATAATAATAACAAGAATTAATAATAACTAAAACAATAAAGTTAATAAAATTTAATAATAATAATAATCATAATAAAAATGTTAATAATGATAATATTAATGAAAATAATATTAACAATAATTAATAATAAATAAAATAATAAAGTTAATAATAATTTTTAATAATAATAATAATAATAATAAATGTTAATAATGATAATATTAATAAAAATAATAATAACAATAATTAATAGTAACTAAAATAAGAAAGTTAATAATAATTTTTAATAATAATAATAATAATAAATATTATTATTATTATTAATTTTGTTTTTAATTAATATTATTTTTATAATAATATTTATACATGTATCTAGTTAATGAAAATTATATTATTTAATATTGTGGGTATTTATATTATTTAACTCATATTAAATTTGATTACTTATTGCTTTAAACAGATAATATTGATGGCGTTTATTCTCATTCCTATTTATTTTTGAAAGCATTAATCTAGTTTCAATTCATTATTTTCATTCAGTGATTAGTTCAAATTCTTCATTACTTCAAGTGGCATATAAATGACGAAGGGACGGGCGCTTGATTGATGGATATAAATAACGAATCAATTCAAAAACTGACATTGGCATGGAATTAGAAAAAGTGGAAAGATCCTTTAAAGTTAGTCATTCTATTTCATTATATTGACAATTTTAAAAAATTGTTCATATGAGTATAATGACAATCGACTAGTGGGCCTTTAAAATAATTTAAAAAAGGAAAAAAAATAATGTCTAAGGGTCTAATTGAAATTTATCCATTTCTTCAAAATATTTTACTTTTTCTCCACTCTAGCCATGTCCAAAACCCTATTGGAAATCATTAAGGGACTAACTGAAATTTTATCGAATTGTTGTGCGTGTTTCACATTTGGTGCCTTAATTGATATTTGTTAGTTATGACCTACTTAAGTTTATGGTTTCTCCATTATAGTCCTTACTTTTTCCCCTTTCATTTTTACTAATTTCATGTTGTAACCAACTAAAATATTTAGATTTTGAATTATATCCCTAATTGAAGTAAACTATAACTTTGCCATTAGACGTAGCTCATCCCTTTTGAAGGAAAATTCATCAAGGAACCTGGTATGAAGTTCTTCAAATGAATAAACGTTTGATTTATCTTTGTTTTTATTGTCTTAATTTTTATATTTTATTTTTTTCATCATGACATAGAAAAATAAAACATTTGTTTGTTGATTTTTTTTTATTAAAACAATATTTGTTGAATTTAGTAATTGGAAATCATATACCAAAAGCTGCGGGTACAACTAGTGGATTGAGCCGAACTTTTCCTTTGCAAATACAAACACGTTTATCTTTGGTACAAATTGTGCATAAATTGTTAAGATTTACAAATATATTACATTTTTAATGAGAGTCTAAAAGCATAATATTCAAAAGAATATTCGACGATCTCCATTTTTATGAAGAAATTTAAAATTGATGTTCGGGAAATTTACCTATTTGAACACCTTCCAACTTTTAATATAAAAAAAGACCACACTCTAATTTTTCTTACAATAGCAACCATATACAAGGTTCTTAGGCCGGATGCCCCTAAAACTAAACAAACAAACCTCTAACTCCCAAGCAACAGCCGAAACTCTCCATACACCACCAAAACACTCCCCATTTCACCTATCCCACATTCATAACAAAGTTATTTATCCAACTATCACTCAACTTCCTTTCCATTTATCTCACATTCATCAAACTAATATATTTATCCAAGCATTTAAGACAAAATCAAGTAACAAATTGAAGAATAATAAGAAGTTAAGGTTAGTATTTCTTCATTTTTTTATTTTTTATTATTTGGTTGGGTTTCATACAAAAGATCAGTTGCTCATTTTATTACAATATCGGTACATTAAATGGTTAATGTGAGGTCATATATTTATAAATTAGTAAAATTCTAGTAAAATCTGACAAAATAGGTCTTAAATGTTGAAAACGAAACCTAAAATCCAAGTGACAAGTACCTATCACCCAAGCTTAAAATGACTTGTCGCCCAGGCGATAGGCTTCTATCATCTAGATTTTGGTATTCATAGTTTGAGCGATAGGCATTTGTTGCCTAAATTCTGGTATTCGTCACCCAGGCAATGGGCACTTGTTGTTGGGGCAATAAAATATTGTATGTTAGGTGATTAGTGCTTATGTCGCCCAACATACAATCGCATGTAATTCCGACAACTTTTTTTGTCGCTTGGGCAACAGTGCTGTCATTCGGATTACCCGAATTTATTGATAATCACATATTTAATTACTATAATAAATTATTATTTGGAGTGTTATTAGTAAAGTATTTTTATTATTTTGCATCCAGTTATATATAGTCGGTAGTGCTTAAGATGTATTTTGATGGAGCGTGGGAGACTTTGAAAGATAGTCGTATGGAGTATGAGAATGAAAAAGTTACTATATTTTGTTTCTGGAAATATGCACGCCATTCGGGCGACACAATCTATCATTCGATTTTCCAAAGAGTTGCATATTGCTTAATTTTGGTGGCTGCTGAAAATGTCAATTGATAATAGAAATATTAAATAAGACTACTTAATATAGTATGTCTTTTTATAGAATCTAATTCATAAAGATAATTATTGCAATCTTCGTCCTAAGCAAATCTCCACAATAGCTAAAGTTAGATGTACGGGCTAACATTAGATAAGATATGTACTTCTCTCTAATATGATATTTGTTGTGCTCTTTCTTCTATTTTTCAACTTTACCAATCAAACTTTTAGTCATTTGCTTGTAGAGAATTTCCCACATAGAGGTGCCCCAAGAAAAGTTGTTGAAATAATCTAAATCATTTACAGCATGCATTATCTCTTTTGTGATTCTCCTTCCAAACAGTCTTGCACATAAAACCCTTTTTATGAAATAGAATAAGGCAATCTTCAATGCGTCCATGTCATCCATGTTACCGAAATCAAAATCATCAAACTTGCTATCTAATTTGTTAAGTTTAAAGTATTGTGCTTCCACTAAAATACTGATAATATATTTGCCAAACAAAGTTTTTTTTAATGCAAATTTTCCACATTCCTGCATTTCAATCTTGTTACCAAGCACCCTTCTCGAACAGAGAAATGTAATATCTTGTAGCCAATCCTAAACCACATTTGGTATTCATTATCAACTTGTTTCATGACTAGTCTAAGTAATAAATATTGTACAAGATTGCCACTAAATCCAGGGTCCCCATGGCTAGAAAATTATCAAAAAATGACTTTTTGAAAAGCCTAAATTGAGTATCAGTTAACTTGGTCTGTATACGTGTAGTCACAAAATTAAAACTCATGAAATTCGTAACATAATATAGGAAGTGATCCTAGATTAGTATCTTTAATGACCAGAGATGCATCTGCTTTGTGGATATATTTAAACAATAAATTAGGATAACATTAGCATAAATGTTTAAAAAAAACTTAAAATGTTTAGAAAAATTGTTGTTGTCCATATTCAATTGCTGTCGCCCAGGACGCAAGCGTCGTAGGTATATAGGTAACAACATGTATCGCCCAACCAATACTGGGCAACGTAAGCATGTTGCCACGCTACCAAGCCTTTTATGCCACGTATAGCCATTTGGTTGGGCGATGGGGGGAAACCCACCCACATTGCCTAAGCTTGACATAGCTAAATTTTGGGCAACACGGGCAACCACACACGTTCTTGATTGGCCGGTACACCAATCTTCTCTTTAACCTCAAAATAACTTTAAATTTAGATCAATAATATCTTAGAGCCATTTAAACAAATACTTGGTTCGCCATTTGTTAGATATCTTAATCTTAAGAAAACTTTAATATTTTCGTATCCAATATATATCCTAATGATTAACTATGATAAATGATCAATCAACTAAGCAATTTAAACAAACTTCATTGTAAATTAATAAAAAAAAGTCAAGAGAGTACCTAAGCCGCCAAAACCGAAAGTGAAGGAACTTACTGGAATCAAATTAAAACTCACACAAATCGTCGCCGAAAGTGAAGCAAATTGTTGCCAGAAGTGAAGGAAATAGCAAGAATTCAAGAAATGCTAGAAGTGAATAAACTCCCTCACATGCAGTTGGGGCAATGGGAGATGTTTTTGGGCAATTTTGGGCAAAATATTTTGTTTGTGTTAAGTCCATTATTTATATAATTGGCATCTTATGGCAAGTCTAGTTAAATTGAAATTTTATTTATTACATATCTTGCAATAGGGATTAATTTATTAAATCCCTAATTTAGTGAGATTCCAATTTTTCCGGAATATTTGTTTCCTAATTTAATTAGATATCTAATTTAGCAAGTCAATTAATTATAAGATTCTCTAATTTGCGCATGAGATCTACTTAGGGCAAAAAGTTGGTTTAAACAGGAAGTTCATTAAATGCTCTAGATATTTCTTGGGAGATAAGTAAGACAAGAAAATTAGATTTATTTTTATTCAGATTCATAGGAATTATAAGAATAAAGAAACTCTTATTTGGGAATAATGTAAGTCTTTTAAGACTTACTATTTTTGTAATTATATAAAGAGAGATATTTTACAATTGAAGGCACAAAACACAGAGCACAAAACAGAGAAGCAAAATTCGACCTCATTCCTAGAGAATTTGGATTTGGCACATAATGTTATGTTGATTTATTTTATTATCTCTTTTTCATCTCTGTAGAGAGTTTGTGTAGATGTTGGATCACTATACATTGAAGAATTAAATAATTGCAATTGATCACTTTGCAAAGTGCCTTAAGGATCGTGGATTAATAGGGGTAGCAATTATTCGAGAGAAGTAGATTCAGTCTAATATTAAGTAAACTGTATGGTGATAAACTGTAAGTGAGAGTCTTAAGTTTGGTAAATCCGTAAGTTGTAACATCTCAACTTAGTGAATTACTTTTCATTTGGGCGCGGCCTCGTGGATGTAGGATTGATTAATTCGAACTATGTAAAAATTGCCGTGTCATTTAGTTTTTGTAATTTATTGTGTTTTGAAAAATTAATATTTTTTATGCGGATGAACAATAACTGTGAACAGTAACGGTGAATCATATTTTTGAAAATTAATTAAGTTATTAATTTTAAGATTTTAATTATCTACATTTATTTTCAATAGATCTAAATTCTTTTCAGTTTATAATAGTTTTGAGAATTTAGGGGCATTTTGGTCTAAGAACTTTATAAATGGTTGCTATGTAAGAAAACATGGAGTGTGGTTATTTTTTTATATATATTAAAAGTTAAAAGATGGTCAAATGGGTAAATTTGCTATTGATCTTCAGGGTGCTCAAGTGGCTATCCTCACTATGGTGAAGGCATCGCCATTGGCAGAAGGAAAAACATTAGGCTTGAAATTTTATGCAAAACATAAACTCTAGAAAATTTTGGAAAAGGAAATAATAAGGCCAAAAATCATTTCGGTGGTCTACTCTACTTTGTTTATCTAAATTGATTCCATGTTGTTTGTCTAAACAATAATGCAACATTTTAGAGGTTCTTATATTTTAAGGAGATTATCAGTTTCTCTCATCTCAAGTTAATATGCTACTTATCCCTTTATTATTTTTAAAATACCCAATAACCTTTCTAACACCATAATTTTTTAGTAATACCCTCGTTGTTAAATACATTTTTATTCATATTTATTATAAATTAAATAAATCATGTAAATTGCAATTGAAGTAAAAAATTAATACAAAAATAAATAATATAAATCTTGGTGTCAATAAAAAGTTAATAATAAGACTTTTTTTTTAAAAAACATTTGTTCTTATAATAAAAATATGCTTTATATTCCTAAGATCAAATATAAAGAAAATAATCCATTCATCTCTCTTTTCCTTTAAATTTTTAGTGCCAAGGGATTATTAAATATTATGAAAATATTTGAGGGATAAGGGGTATTCAAAACGCTCTACCTAATTAAGGGAATTAAAGACTAATAAAAAAATCCTTAAATTGCCTATACTAATGATGTGTGATAGGGGTTCTGGACTAAAATATCTAGTCATCGACTCCAAAAGACTAGTTTATTATATGAAAAGACTTATCTTACTTATTAGCCCAATTGATCAATACTTATACGCTCAATTGATTACCTTTAATAGCTAATATGGAACACAACTTAATAATTTTCCCTCATATCAAACCATAATAATTTCATCCAACACATCTCTTCCATCGCCACATTCCCACAACTAAGGTCTAGTTAGGGAGGGAGCCTATAATATCAAGGCATTAACCCAAAATGTTAACTTATTGGATGAAAGTACGTATTTTACTTATAAATTCAATTGACTCATTTTTACTAGCCATTCCAAGATGGGACAAAAATAAATTTTTATCTTTTTATTATTATTTTTTCTAAGTATTATTATTATTTTTTTACTACATCCTCTTGCCAATAAAGGTTTGCGCTCTCCATAATTGAGAACTTCAGGTCTATGTTATTGGAGACATATATCCCCAACATTCACCAGGCAAATCCGATATGTCCCCTTGTACTATCTTATATTAATTATTGCATTTAGCTAGGTAACAGTTCATTCAATGATTCAGACATTGTTTCATCATTTCAATCCTAAGATTCCTTCCAATAACTCCAAGGTCTTCCAACCAGTAGGCTAATATTTTACATTTATAATAGCAACACAAGATTAACGAATATATAAAATTATTAAAGGTATCAATTGATATTCCTTTTCTGGCCATTATTAGCTCATTGCGTTACGTGCGTTGCGAATCCGTTCAACTTCTCCCACTTGGGGCAGAAGTAGATAAATAAGTTAATGGCAACTCTTTTATCAACTTATGATTGTGTCTTATTCTATTTTATAAACCTCCATCCAAATGCTGGTGCCCCTGAATTTCACCACAAAACTAGCAGCATAATAAGACTAAACAAACATAATTTGAATCACATTATAAAAATAGTCAGCGTAGTACGACTTGAATCAGTTTATCATATGCTTCATTGCTTCTCGTTCTTATTTTAGAAGTTTGATGCTTAGGATTCCATTTCTTCAATGGGTATAGAAATGTTATTAAGATGCTAGAGAGACAATATTTCTCTGATCTAGTGTCTACAAATTTTAAGACAAAGTCCAGTGTAATAATTGTAACTAACTTCTTCGCAAGTTAGACACTAGCTAATTCTATTAGCCAATTATAACGAGCATTGTGGTTGTCAGTTCAACGGATAAAACCTCATAATTGGAATTCCACGAAGGGATGAGTTTAGTATCCATTCAGACAATACTTAAGGAATTTAAAGGAGCATTGTACTCGTAACCAAATATATAAATTGGTTCTTGACTGAAGGGCTAGCAGTTACCTAGATCTTCAATGGAGCGTGAAGACTGAATTTGGTTGAAATGATACAATCAATAATGTATATGTAATCTTATTTTAATATGAGAAGAACTGAAACCTCCCTTCATTAGTTCATGCTTGTAAACTCTAACAAAGGGATGAAGCGGCCAAATTGAGGAAATTAAACAAAAATCGATGGAAAATTACTTTAATTTTCTCATTCACTGTTCTGAATCCTGTACATTCTTGATAGCCTGCAACACAGCTTCTTTCACCACTTGAGCATCTATGCCCTCAGCGTGCCCTTCAGTATGCTGAAAGAACTTCTGCCAATAAGTAACAATGAGTAATGTTGTAACAGTCATCTACTGATTATAGAAAGCGTATGCATATAGCATGAGCATACAGATTGAATGAAATTGTAAGACATGCAATACAAGATATACAAATACAGATAAATGAAGAGAAAATAAAATATATTGTTCTCTAATAATGGGAACCACCCAATAGCATTGTCAGTATTTGCGATTAAAAATCTGAGATATGTGGTGCAAAACTTTTACAACTCACGAGATATAATAGTTTACCCAAGTACAGAATTACAGGAAGCTTCAGAGAATTAGACACATCTGTAATTAGTATGTATGTACTGTGATGAATGCAAGCTTCGGCTATCACGAATTAATAAAATTCAGTTTCAAATTAAGAGATTTGAAAAAGTTGTATTCCTCACATCTCCTCCAACAGCTTCTAGTTGGAACCTGTCTGAACAAGAAACCCTAGCATCAAGCACATCAAGCCCCAGATCCTCAAAGGCTTCTAATACTGAGACCAATAAACCTGAGCAATTCTTTTCTAAATACACGCTAATGAGGAAACCCTTTTCTAGAGTTTCCACTGTAACCTGCTGAAGCACAAAAGTAATACAATTAATTTAAGTTATTAAAGAGTATCTTACTATACTCATTATCAAGTAACCCCTCGAATAAGTACAAATTCAAATTTTGCGATAGAGATGTGGATAAAAGAAACAAGGATTATGCACCACAGGTAACGAATTTTCTTCTGTTGAAGCTTCTGAGGTTCCAATCTCTTGGTTCAGAGTTTCTACTTGTTGCTTCAACTCCTCTATATATTTTGATGCGTCCACTATGATCGAGGTTTTGTTCATCTGCCAATCACACAAATTCAACATATAAATAATCATTTCAAAATATTCATCCATCAACTCGGTTTACTTTTCACTTTCATCTAAAAACCAGCAGATGGGATATATAATCAAGGATAAAATAAATCAAGAAAAATGAAATTTGTTTGTATTCATTTCGGGCTTTCTTGTTGGTGAAATATTGCTTTAGGGTTTCTAGTTCAATCTCAAAGCTAAGTGAAATGAAGAGATAAAAGAGATTAGTTTTTTTTTCTTTTTACAGAAGTAGAGTTGGTAACATCACGAAGCAGCATCAACTTCTCGTACAAAGCTGCTTTATTTTGCTCCCTTGAAGACATGCTTCTGCTTTTCTTATTATCTGATCTCTTCGGCTTTGCCCATGTTTTCACCGTGAGCTTTACGGGGTTTTAAAAGAAGAGATGAGATCACCAACTCATAGTAATATCTTGTTTGTTTCCTGCATGAGTGCCTCCGTTTCCCCACATGAATTTATTATTATTGACTGCAGCAAGTTTACGAAAATGACCTCATTGTCCATGACAACGATTCTTCCCAATAAAAGCTAGGGTTCCATCCATAAGCATAATCAAGAACATATAGGTGTAATAACAATCAAATTCCTTATTTTATACAATTTCTCATATGAGGATATATATATATATATATATATATATATATATTTTCTCTCTGGTATGTATAAAAAAGAGTTCCATTATAAAATTGAATTTCGGTCTTAACAATTAATGTAAAGAGTATTTATATTTGTGGGCGCTGGCTGGTTAGTTTAGTAGGCAAAGCCTCTTGATGTGACACAAGAGACTTAGAGTTTAATTGAACTCACTTACATGGATTAGGAAGAAATTAGGTTTCCATCAAGTTATGCTTTGATTTTTTAATTAAAAAAGTGTTTAATATAACTCATAAAATTTGAAAGTGAAATATATTTAAAAAAATTTCTCATGTTCATCTAAGTTGTTCTCAACTTTAAAGATATTAATTATGCCACATATGTATTTACATTACATAGATAAAATTAATTATCTGTACATTCAGACGTATATACATTATAATTGAGCTCAGCATAAGTTCATATTAGCATGGAATCGAAATAACAGGAGTTTTGGACCCATTGACCGAAGATAGAAAAATTATGTCATTATTTGAGAAATATAAAACATATATGCACTGGTAAGTTAGCTTCTTATTTCACATCTTATTAAAGCATGCATCCATGCATAGCATGTGTAACTAAATTAAGATGGTTTAAGATTGGCGCACACGTTCTGATCAAAATAATTCATATATATATGTATGTATATAGAGGAGAATTGCGGGAAATTTTAATGTTTGGATCTTGGTCCTTGGAACGTAACCATTGGACGCATCCATCGTCGCTTATAATCATCAATAAAAGTTGAATCAACTAGTTGCGTAGAAAAAAAGATTAAAAACAAAAACAAATAAAATTGCTGTAGAACTAAAAAGAAAGAAGAAGGTGAGAGGAGGGGCAATTAGGTATGTACAAGGACAGCTATATAAATTAACGGGATCGAGGATGACATTTTTGCATGAGAGAGAGTGGACAAAAGAGTGACGGCGAGAGAGAAAGAGAGATAATAAAATTTCCCCGTGACCGTGAGCAAAGAGAAGTTCTAATTATTTTATTTCATTTTATTTTTTTAATTTATTTCGGAGGAAGATTGAGTGACAGCTAAACAAACATTGACGCATCCTTCGATGCTTTTCGATACACATTCAACTCTGTTTTGTTCCATTTCTCTTTCACGAGCGAATTCTTCCCCCTCAAACGCGGACCATTCTAGCCCCAGTTATCTACTTCTCTCTGTCATCCACGTGGCATGTTTGTGCTTTCACTCTCCTTCCCAGAAAATGGGCATCATATTTGGCATACAGACTTCAAATCCAACTTCATTAATCACTTGTCTGCGAGAGGCTTCCTCAGGCTCGATCAGAAGTGAGATTTGCAGCTTGCATGTACTATTAGCTTAGATCATCACAATCGGGTAAAGTCAATACGAAGATCCTTATAAGTCAAGTACTTTTTTTCTAAAAAAAGTTTAAGTTTCTATATCTTTAAGATTCGAACTCAAGTGACCTAATTTAAAAAACAAATTATTTGAAAATCATTCGACCAAGTTCTTCGACATAAATATCAAATTATTATGTTATAGACATGTGATAATGTTAAGATCACTATGTGATGCATATATGATAAAGCTTAAGATTGCTATTACGACAAAGAATGGAAATGGTAAGAATCATAACAACTAATTTTCGCATTTAATTATGCAAAATAAAACTCAATAAACTTTTGAAATTTATTGTTTTTGCGTTTATGTGTTATCTTGTTTGAATTAGGTCTTGGATCCATTTTGAAATTGGGCAAGAATGGAAATACAATTTTCGTAAATGTTCTTAATTTAAATAACTTACGGTTCAAAGTTACTAGAGCATGGAATTTATTCGCAAACTTATAGGATTAAACAGAGAAGCAAGTAGTGATACTGTATATGCATATAGTTGCTCATATTTTTGCTAAATATTAGCAAGCATGTTGTCCTAAAAATCGGGATTTAATTATGCCTTACGGCATTTTTGTTACATTTCCCAGCGTGCTTGTTACAAAAATTTGTCAAGTTCTGCTCACGCATTCCAAATTAATCTACACGCAACAATGAACTTGTGACTACTAGTAGGTAACTTGTTACCAGTAACAAAATAATTCTAATGATTGTACCATACAACTATATTAAGGTAGTTTCTAGTCATCAATCAACGAATAAAATTACATATGCACATATGGTTTTAATTGATACCCTTCCTGGAGGTTGAACATACCCTTTTTTTTTGGGGCTATGCATACTTGTAACATGATAAAATGCACATGTACACACACGCACACGCCTATATGCACATGAGTTAAGAAAGGGAGATTTTATATCCGCGTTGCATTCCTCTACGTTTATTGTCTCCATTCCACACAAACAAATCATCAGTACTGTGTACTCTATTCACATGTGTGCGCTTTAATCATCACAACAAAACAATCCACTACTTACATAAACTGCTCCAATCTTGTCTGTTGCCCTAGTTCCAATTTGCTCGGTAGGGTTTTGTACAGGAGTCTAGGAGCTATGAATCTCCCCTATAATTTCTTATAGTTCTTCATGTTAACGTATTATAATTATTTAATTTACAATCAAAATCTTGAGATTACAACTAGTAGTTGTTTCTTGAATGTTCAACGATGTGATGAAATTCCACATCAAAGCCGTGCCATGCACAAACTTCTGGTTCTGGTGATAATCAGAACTTTTCTTCCAACTTTCGCAAGCCGGAAGGGATGGCCCCCATCAAATGAATTATTTCTAATCGCATCATGCAGAAGGACTATTATTTGGAGAATAATCAGGAACACGTGTTCTCTCTCTTTCTTGATAGGTGCAATGATTAAGTGCTTAGCATGGTTGCAGTGAAGTTGATGTAATTTGTTTTTTTCTTCGAAGGAATTTTAGTCTATTTGCTATTTGCATGGCTCGATGAATGTGTTGAAAAATTGGACACGAATTACCTTCGAAATTGGATAATCTTCAATATTTTGTCAATTGAAGGTGACCTTGTGCTTATCAACATAAAGTCGTGTGTAATCATATACAAATAAAAGAGAAATTATGAATTTTGTTTTAGGTAACTTAATCAGGGTTGTCACCATAACATGCAAATCAAGATTATTAAGAATCGTGACCGTTAGGACATACAAATGCATAAATAATCAAAACCATTAATTATGTTCTCTAAATATTGACGATTTGCGTGCCATTTGAATGACTATTGGAGTGGAAGTGTACATACAGCTATTGTTTACATTTTTTCTTCTGTATATTCACCGTAACTCTAGAATTTGATTCAACCAAATCATACAAGAAAAGAGGAAATTACGTATTTAGGATTTGACAGCAATAAAGAACATAGTTTATACAAAAGATCCAACAACATAAAAATAAGAAATCAATTATCATAATCAGGGATTTATCTTTCACAGACGTAATCAATAATGGCCGTTGAATTATTTTCATATATGTATAGTATAAGGGCAATGATATTTGCTACATATTTATGTCATAACGAAATTTAGTTTCAATCACATATCAAAGGATTGTAGCGGGCAATATATTTATCATCCGTTTGTCAAAGAAACTTTTTTACTGTATAATGGTGTCATTTTAATGCAACATTTTATCAGTTGAAACTTGAGAGCAAGACGTTTAATTTACATTGTTTTCTCGTTTTCTTAACCAAACTATCCCTGTTTGATAGGACTTAGAATTGCTATTTCTTCCCCTTTTTTGGACGAAATCTCCTGATTAAAAAATTTTAAATTGAACTATCTCGTCCCTCACATTCTTCTCAATCACCTTCCCCCTCTTTTTTCAATTGTCTTTACAAAAATGAAGATAATGAAAACTAAAAGAAATACAAAGACAAAATTGTGAATAATCACTTTGACAGTTTGACCGCTAATATGATGATCACAAATCAGTTGGTAATATTTGGTATGGTGGAATTTTTCATTGCTATATATAATAGCATGAGGAAACCCCATAAGCTTAGTTAAGTTATAATCAAAAGATAACTCATGAGTTAAAGGTTGCCTCAAACATAAATATTGAGTCCAATATCATTTCCCAGCTGATGAAAAATTATTCTCTTAACACCCTTTATCACATATATGTTAGCCTTTTTGTCTGGTCCTTAACAAATACAAAGGCAATATAGGTCTACTCTCTTATTGTTCAAATGGCTCCAATGCCTATTTAAAGAAGATTCAATAAAATAAAAGTAAAAAAAATCGATCATTATAAATCAGTAATTTATCTTCCAAATATGTAATTCATAATAGCCATGATTCATTAATTTCAGCTATATTTATCTTTATTGGGAAAAATCTCAAAAATTGAAAAGAAATTAAAAAGTTCATATTCATTTTGGAATTTTTACCATTTACTCCCCTACAGTTTTGTAATGTCAAAACTAAAAAAAATTCTAGTGACAAAATAATAATTTTTCTATTAAAATTTTGATATCGTGAAAATAACGAGCTATTATTAAAATTGCAAGAGAATATCTGATAAGAAACGAAAATTATAGGAAGAAAGCGTCAATCTTCCTATTCTTTTACCGAAAATTCGTGAACCTTGAGATGCTTCTATGACAACAAATTAAAAGAGACAACTTGTCAGCCACTGCAACAAGCGAGAGTTTGTGGCAATTATTCTTCTACGATTTGATGGTTCTCCTCTCCCGCGATCTGAGAAAAGTTGGTTTAATAATATGTAGCTGAAGGCATATGTTGCAAGGCAAATAAGGGAGTATGATTTAGAATAATTAATTAATAACTCGATACACCATAATTGTCCTTACTGTGTGTGTCGCATAAAAAAAAAATAACGAGATGCAAATTGTTGGAATGTTGGTGCATTGCTGATCTGTAAGCCATTTTTTTCCTGATCAAAAAATACAGAAGAGTGAAGAGAAGAGAATGCATGATTGAATGTCCAATCAGACAATACGGATATTGCAACAAATGAACAAATAGTGCAAATTTGGAAAAGGGTCTCGTGACAAAAGCTTTTTATTTTCTGAACCTAACTTTTCTGGCAAATGAGATTCCCGTACCTTGAAGTTCGAGATGCTGGTATATATTGAGAGACAATGCTATAGCATAAGCAGCCATATGCAGATGTTCGGAAGCAAATAAAATAAACCCCTAGCTAGCAACGTTCTCTTAAATGACTTGTCGACTTAGATCATCATAGAGAAGCTTAGTGTGATCGATCAAATGTTTACTTTCGTGGGTCCAACTATCATTTGATAATTTGATTTAGGGGTCGGCACGTCAGTACATCGAGAGTAAAATAATAAAAGATTGAAGGGGAAAAAAAGTCCAAACTCCACAGTATCATTTATTATTATTATTATTTTTAACGGCACGGGAGTTTTGAAGGGTTCTGAGGGTTTTGACATTTTCCCTACTCTATTATAACTCATATCACGTGATCAGCGAAGGGACGTATTCAAACTCCACAGTATCTTAGTTTGCATATCAATTTTAATATGTTGATGTAATATTCTTTAACTCTTCACACACCAAAGAGCTGCAGTATTGAAATTAAATTATGGCATGAGTTGCATATCGCTTACACGTATTAGCTACTTACATATCAATGATCTTTTAACTTTTAGGTTTTGGAATGGATCATTGGGTAAACATCATAAAAGAAAACATATACAAGTTTTGATGATGAAAATATATATCTCGAAGTACTTGAAAAGTGGAAAAGTTTTCAAAGGCCTTGATGCTGCTCTCTATTTGCAAAATATGAGTTAATTTAAGCGGGTCACTTTCTATTGTGAAAGCGGCGTAGGGTAAGGACTCACATCAACCTAGCGAGTAAAGCATTAAAAATAAAAATAAAAGTTAGCAGCAATCAAACGAGCAAAGCCGTGCTCTCACGTCTCAATCAAGCTTCACAATTCTTGACAGCTCTATATCTGTCCACATACATTAATTGAAGTTTACAGTTCACATATGAATAACCCTATCATGAAGTTAATTGATATACAAAGTGTGCATGTGGGAGTTTGAACATGAAATCTGTGTTTTGATATCATAACAAAGAAATCGCTTAACCCAACAAAAAAAAAAAAATGAAATTCCTCGGCATAGACCCAACATTAATTAGTATTAAAAAAAAATCTTAGCAGTTAATTTATTATATACTTACTTTCTCAAGCAATTGTATGCCTATAAATGGTTATCAATAATCAAAGCCTTTTGGCATATTTTGTGGGGTCTTTGATGAGTGAATGACAACAAACAAACATAAATCTGTTGTGACGTGGGACTTTGTGACAATATTAAAGTTCACGGGCTGTGTTTTGGCTTCGAAAGAGAACAATTTGATCGAAAACGCGTACGGTTTAATGTTTATCATCATGAAGAGAAAGAAATTGATCGATGCATAGAGCAGATTTTACGATTAAATGTCTATGTCCGATTTCCTCACAAGTGGGATGCTCAGCAAATCAAATCCAAGACACGAGTTTGAAAAACAACCAAACTGAATGATCATAGCCCTAGGATCTAAAATTTTATCGAGGATCATGTACATTATTCATTCGTAGGACAGCTACTAGCTAGATACTTAGCTATTGATTCAATCCCCCACAAAATAGGAGAATGAGTCATTTCTTGCTCTTTGAGTTAATCAGAAAAGATCGATCGATGACTGCTGCTAGCTAGCTGATCTTCAAGATCATGATACAATGTACAATAATGAATTAATTAGCTCATGTGATACATCAAATACTGTGTGTGAAACGACAGGGTATCAATTGTGACCAGATTAAAATCATTATCTATTGGAACATTGTTTCGTTTGAAGTCAGTGGCGAAGCTAGCATCATTTTTTTTGGTGGGTTAGATTTTGAAAAAAAATAAAATTAACTTACCAAAAAATTTGTTTTATACAAACGAAATTAAGCACATTATACAAGCAAAAATCTAACCATAAAATTGTAAAAATCTAACTATAAAGCTATAAAATACAATGTAAATAAGAAAAATATTATGAAATTTAGATTTGTTTTTTATTTTTTTATAAATATTAATAAAGTAAATTTATAAATTATAATTATTTTTTTTTCAAAAAGCTAACCCAGGCTGCTGCCTGGGTTAGCCCACCTTTAGCTTCGCCTCTGTTTGAAGTATTTGCAATACATATATTGGAACACCAGTTGGCATGCAGCCGAGTTTGGATCCTCAAGAATATCTTTCCGATTGGAACGAGGGATCCCTCATTTAATAAAAATAAGGACTTAATTAAAATACGAGAATATTACACACTTCAATTCAACGTGGTTTATTAAAGATTGTAGTTTACTGTCCTTTAGTTTGACCCTTATTTTTGAGAGATTACTCATTAGAAAAGTGAATCTTTCAAATACTATATATTCTTGTGTAGGTATAATGGTCAATAATATAATGTGCAATAATCTCCACGAAAATCGAAAAAAGATCAGGATTTTTTCGAAGTTAAAAATTTAAATAATAATTTGTGGTTGATAAATAAAAGAAATAAAAAAAGTTAAATCTTATTCATCAATTTCCAATAAAAAATACATTTTAGAGGTTTTTTAAAAGCTTAGGAGGGTAGCCTAATCCAATTGCAAGTGCATGTTTCTTCATAGATGGGTTTTAATTGTGCAAGGTTTAAGAGATATGTTATGTGATATATATCTTAATTAACCAATCATACAATCTTAAAACCAATTGGTATTCGGTTCAATAAGTCGATCGTATATATAACATCACAAACCTAATAATTAAATCACAGCGGTATGATCATTAATTAGAAATACAAAACTCTGTTATTGTGTTCTTTGAATCTACATTGCCCAAATCATTGTACCTAATAATGAAGCTCCCTACTCATTTTGACATTTTCTCTCTTTCTCAGTGTGATTTAGAAACATTGGAAAAAACGGGCTTCTTATTGAAACCGCAGCCCATAGAACAAAGGGCTCACTTGTTCCATGCGACGCGAGAAAGCGACCTGTCAGAGGCCCATTGCCATCCCGCTCAACTCAGTCTCAGCATTGAAAAGACATTTTTCCGTTTTTGATAAAACTAATAATTTTTTGGTCCAGAATCCTTAAATTGTAGGAAATATTCAGAAAAGTTACGGTTTTTTCATACATTCCAACGTTTTAAAATGGGAAAAAGCCCTTTACATCCATGGGCGGATGTAGCTTAGGACCGGTGGGGGCTCAAGCCCCCACTGGCCAAAAAAAATTTTAAATTAAAAAAAATATATTTTAATTTTCTAATTAATCTCATCAAAATTTATTAAAATAATCACTATAAATTATAAACTCCCGTAAAATTTTAATTTTAATTTTTAAGAATTATAAAAACTTATATTGTAATTAAAAAAATTAATAGTCCACCACTCAAAATATTTTTTATTCTAAAAAATAGGACTAATTCTTCCAATCTCTATAATAATAGTTGAGCGAATGTTTTTACTAATGAAACTCATGAATAATTATCTTTAGAATCGGATGAGATAAATAATAGTTTGGTTGTTTATATAGGAAATAATAAATTTAATAATATTGATAATGAGTCTATTGCATAACATTTTTAAAATATGAAAATGCGTAGAGAATAATTATAAATATATTAGTAAATATATAATATATTCAAAATTTTAATTTTTTATATTGTATTATTATCTAATTTAGCCCCCGTTAAATTATTTTTCTAGATCCGCCACTGTTTACATCCCCAGGGTTTCGCACAATAGCTTATTTCATCCTTACTTTTTAAATAATAGCCCAAAATATCCTTCCATTAACTCACCATTAGTTGAATGCCGTTTGTTAGTAATTCATTAAGAGTAAAAAAGGATTTTCTATCAAAGATAAAATTAGAAAAATAAATAAAGTTGACATATAAGTAAAAATAATTTTATCTAATTCCACTAAATAAAAAATATCGAAAAAGATAAAAAACTTCTATTTCAATTTTTTTTTTCATTTTTTTCTATTTTGGCAGTATGAAAACCCTATAAACCCTAGATCTAAGTACCAAAAATATCACAATTTTCTTAGTCATATAAGTATACTTTGTAGCTACACTATAAAATGGCTTGAATTGAGTTGGAGATAAAGAAGATATTCAGCACATGCAAGCACGTAAAAATTAGTGGTATTTTTGAGTTTTTCTTCCAATGATTTAAAGATTACAATTTATTCCTTATGGTAATTATTCAATGGCTATATCAAACTATATCATCCTTGATTTCATTTAAGAAAAAGTTAATGGATTTTGCATACTTTGTAGTGTTATTTAATTGTGTAAAAATTTAATTTTAATATAGTTTGTATCACTTTAATAAAAAAATCTTATTTTACCCTTAATGAATTACTAATTAATGGCTTTATACTAACGGTGAGTTAACGGAAGGATATTTTAGGCTATTATTTGAAAAGTAGGGATGAAATGGGTTATTACATTAAACCCTAGGGATGAAAAGAGCTTTTTCCCTTTTAAAATTTTAAATTGGAACATATATATATATATATATATATATATATATATATATATATATATATATATATATAAATATATATATATATAAGACCGGATCGGAAAGAGTGAACGATCAAATTAATTCTTTGTTATCAATTTTAATACCAATTTTAAAAAGGAAATGGTACGTGGCGTTGTATTACCGGATCGATCGAGAACTTAATCGCTTTTCGAGATCGACTTAGAAATGCATCAATAGTCCGCTGATCGGGTTTCCAGCCGATATACCTTTTGTGTCTTTTACCAGCTTTAAGTATTATTAATTCTTTATTTGTGGCAAGTGTGTGCACCACAAGGCTCAGAGAAAATACTAAATCTGGATCCCAGAAATAGTATTCTGAATGAAGGGGGAGAAGAGAAATACGACTAAGGACAGAGATCTGGTCTCTTTGCCTTAGAAGAAAGTAGTAGTTGTATGGCAGATCTGATAAAGACCAATCTGCAAGATGCTTTAAAATAAATTTGCAGGAATTTAAACATACAACACAACTTTAAATTTCATTACAAGCTTTAAATAAAGGCATAAATTGAACTTACATGTTATCTTGGAATTAAATGCTTTAAAGAAATAGTACAGAAAGAGTTTGAGAAATTATTTTAGAAGACAGGAAAATTTCCTCGAAGTCTTCTTCGATTTCTCAAGGTTGAGAGAATTAGAGGAGAGGAGAAAAGAACGAATGCCTTCTTCTAACTCCTTTGCTTCTTTATATAGACTTGAGAGGCTTGTAAGGTCTTCAGAGTTGGTGGAGACATTATGGGGATGGCCCCATGTCGGAAAGATCTTCGACTTTCGCTTTAGTGATGAAATTTCACATGTCGGAGCATCTTTTGACTTTAACAAATTACAACAAAATGAAAATGAAATTACAACAAAATGAATCACCGATATTATAGGCGGATCACCGATTACAACATAATAAATAACGGATCACCGGTAACATAGACGGTTCACCGATTACAATAACATAATAACGGATCTCCGATAACATAAAACAACTTTTAATGCTTTAAAGGAGGGAGGATTCCGAAGCAGTCATCTTCGTTGTCATCCCCGAGGGATATGAAAGGCTCTTCACTATCATGATCTGAGGAACCATGTAAGACTCGATCCGTTGCGGAGTCGCTCCATGACTTTAAAATATTCTTCTTCAGTCTTGGCACTGGCCAAGAGGGACTGAGCTTTAGATTTCTGGGAAAGGAAAGTTCCCTGAGCTTTGACATCTTTAATACTGGGGGTCTGGAGATGTGAGGATAGCCAATTTTGGACTATAGTTATGGATAGCTTTGAATGTTCATCAAATTTTGACCACCATTTTACTCTAAAGGTTCTTTGAAGGATGAGCTGGGATTCCTGGGTATGAAATCTGAGATTCCACATCCATACCCATGGTAGGAAGAAATTTGTACAGAAACAGAGAAATGGAGAAAAACGTTTCTCAGATTCTGTAGGGGTATAATGTGCTTTGAAAAGGTTTAGACAACCGGTGGCATTAGGAGTAAGAATGTCTGGGTTTGGACCAAAATAATTCCACCATTGTTGGAACCAGTTTGGTAAGCTTTGCACGGTTATTTTTGAATTGAAGAAGAATAACCATGAATGGGACTTTTTTGGATTTTGTATGAAGAAGGTGTTGAACCAGGCCTGTTGGTAATCCCAATAGGTGAAAGAAAGGCAATGGTTCATTTGGTTTTGAAAATTTAGCGGGAAGGCTTTAGGCTTGTGGAGTAAGTCATTCCACTGTTTTGGGCTCAAAACTTTTAGGATGGTTGCCGTAGAGTAGGCAGGCTCAGAATGAGCATCACTGAGATAAAAATGTTTGAATTTCACAGATTCTGTGAATTCCAAAATGCTTTGATAGTAAGGCTGGGGTTTTGATAAATCCCATTGTTTGAAAAACCAGCCTCTGGGAAAAATCTTTAGCATTGCTTGAAATGGATCAGTATGGTAAAACTCATCTTCCATAGATAAAATGTTTTGGAAATAGGTTTTATCAAACCATTCTGAAGTTTTCTTTGAAAGCTTTGTCTGTGAAAGGACAATCTGGGAGGATGAACTTTCACCAGAAAGAATTACGTTTTGAGAAGAAGTTTTTGAAATTTCTTTAGAAATAGATTTTTCTTTTTGAATTTCTTCTTTTGGAGAAATCTGACTTTGAGAAAAGCTTTGTAAGGCGAGCATAAGCTCAGGAGATTTAGAAATGGATTGCATCCATTCTTTTACCTGTTCTTGGGAGGAAAGGGCTTTAGATTGAGCTTCATGAGCTTCTTGTTCTTCTACCATATCAATCCAAGATTTGATAGCTGCATGAAATTGTCAAGAGAGCAATTTTTCCCAGGAGGAGGATGCTTTAGAGGTGTCGGGACATGTGGTCTTTAAGGATCCCTTTCCTGTCTCTTTCTTGGGTGGCATTATCTGTTAAGAAATTTCGGTTAGAAAATCAGGGAGAGAATTTGTATCTCCTTTAATAAACTCAATATCGAAATCAAAGACACTTAAAATGGCTTGCCATCGTGCAAAAATCTGTTTTGATGCAATGTTTTGAACATCTTTTTCTAAAACATGTTTTGCAGCTTTGCAATCAATTCTAAGTAAGAATCTCTGATTTAGTAAGTCGCTTTGAAATTTGGAAATACATAAAACAATGGATAAAATCTCTTTCTTAATGGTAGAATAATTTTTCTGACATTCATTCCAATGAGCAGAAACATACTGGACTACCTGTTCTTTATTATTATTATCCAATTGCTTTAATATCCCACCATATCCTAAATCTGATGCATCAGTTTCAACGATTTTAGGCAATGCAGGATTAGCAAGAAATAAGCACGGAATATCTTTAACCATATTCTTTATCTGTCTAACAATTTTAGTGTGCTCTTCTGACCATGCAATGGGTTTCTTTTTTAACCTATCATGCAATGGTTTTGCTATCCTAATGGCATTAGGACAGAAATCAAGAACATAATTTAAACTTCCCAAAAATCTTTGCAATTGGGTTTTATCAAGGATTTTATCAGGAAACTTGTCAGTAAAGGCAAAAGATCTTTCAATAGGAATGATGGTTCCTTTTGAAATGTAATGACCAAGAAACCTGACCTTTGTTTGAAATAAAGAAATCTTTGTACTAGAAATAGCAAGACCAGCCTTTCTAGTTGTAAAATAAAAAGTCTTTAAATGTTTGAAATGTTGATCTATTGTCTGAGAAAAAATCAATACATCATCAATGTAAACAATACAGAATTCAGAAAGGGGATTATAGATGTCATTCATAATCCTTTGAAATTCCGAAGGTGCATTCTTTAAACCAAAAGGCATTACTGTCCATTCATACTGGCCAAATGGAACAAAAGCGCTTTTATAACTATTATTTGGATGAATTTGAATTTGCTAAAATCCCGATTTCATGTCAAATTTTGAAAATATGAATGAAGAAGTTTTTAAGCAAATCTTTTGTTGTGTATTGGGTATCTAATCAATTTTAAAGCTTTATGAAGGGGTTAGAAGTTTATAACAATTCTTTGTGTTCCTCATACTATGTCAGAATTTTTGTTGACATAGAAAGCGGCACAAGACCAAGGAGATCTAGATTTAGTAATCAAACCTTTGTTTTCTAAATCTTTAATCTCATTTCTACAATGTTGTTCCAATTCAACATTCATTTGAATTGGGCGGGCTTTAGTTGGTATTTTTTTTTCATCAAAAGAAGGCTCATAAGGTAAATCTACCAAGTGTTGTTTTCTTTTCCAAAAGGCAGTTGGTAAATCAGCACAAATTTCTTTTTTGATTTGAGTTTCAAAATCAGAAACTTTCTTTTGTAAGAAATCATCTTTCAAATGACTCTCTATTCTTTTAAAACTTAATTCTTTTTGCAAACAGACTAAATTAGTTTGTTTGGTTTTAAGAAGAACATTAATTTCATTACGAGTAAGCGTAATGTGCTTTGACAATATTTAAATCTCTAGTTTTTGGTTTTTCAATAAAAGGAAAAATTAAAATTTTTTCTTTTGCTTTGAAAGAGATATTATCATAATTTACAGTATAAAGGGTTATAAGATTTATGAACGGAGTTCCCAAAATAATGATATGGCTAATATCATTTGTTAAAACAAAAGAGGTTTTGATTTCAAATCCATTATTAAGAACAGACGCATCAACTTTTGCATTAACTTTTAATTTTGAATTGTTGGCGGCAGAAAGCCTTTCTTTAGTCTTCTCATGAAGATGCTTTGGAATTATGTCTTCTTTGATGCAATTTAAATCAGCACCAGTGTCAAAAAGGGCAATGGCATCAATTTCAAATTCTTTAGAAAAATACAAAGTGACTTTAATCAAGTATTTTCTTATGGTGATTTGTTTTAAAACACAGAGAAAATCATCAGGTATAGACTCAATGTTATTAAGATCTTCACCATCAGATTTTGAATCACTATCAGAATTGCCTTGTAATTGGTTTTGTAATAAAAGCTGGATAGTTTCAGAATCCTTTTTCTGTTTTTCTTTTAAATCTCTGATCTCAATTTTAATATCCTTAATCTCCTTTTGGAGATCTTGAACATTAGGAATTGTTTTTTTGGATTTCTTTTTATCCAAGATTTCAGTGAGATCATAAGTGTTCTTTTTAATGGTTATAGCTTTAGAAGTCTCAGTTTTGTCAAAAGTTTTTAGTAGTTTATCAAGATATTCTTTTTGAAGAGTAGGATCAGAAATATGTTTAACAAGTTCAAGAAATGTTTCTTGATCTTTAGTCAAAACATTGATTTTCTTTAAATATGATTCTGAATCAGAATCATCGTTGCTTGAAAAAGAAGTATCAGAATCATTTAATTCATCAATTTGTAAAGGATCACTGTCTCCAGTTAAGGAGAAATTTGAATCTGAGTCAGAAGACTCAATGAGCAGAGGAGAGATTTTGGAGAGGATTTCTTCATCGAGACCAAGCTCGTGAAGTTTTTTATTGACTCTACAGAATCTCGCAGTATGACCTTTTTGGTGGCACTTGTAACAAGTGGCTTCTTTGAAATTGAAAGGGGCCTTTTGTTTGGCTTTGTAATCTTTCTTTTTAGAGAAATTGGGCTTTTTATAAGGCCTTGAAGGTTTCTTATAAAAGCGTTCTCTAAAATCAGATTTGGATTTCTTATAGGGTTTTGACTTGTAATGCTTCTTGTAAGGTTTCGGAGAACACTTACCATTCTGATCTTTGGAAGTGGAGGCTTTAAAAGGGTCATAATTAAACTGTTTACAAAAGCTGCCTAGTTCATGCTTAGACTGTCTAAGCTCCCATTTTAAGCGCTTTTGTAATTTCAAGTCTTGGCAAATCTTTAGACCTTCCTTGTTGACAAAGCTAACTAATTCACCATAGGTGAGTTCGTCATAAGGAATACGATTGTCATGCAAGGCTTTAATAGAGTTTCTGACCTTTTCTCCTAAGAGAGTAGGTAAACCAGCAAGGAATTTTTCTTTCCATGTTGTATGGTTTGCATCATCTCTTAAGAAAAGTCGAGTGAAGAAAGTGGCTTTATAGCTTTGGAAATCACTAAGTTTCCTACATCTCCATGAAGTAACTCAAAGATTTTGTCTCTAAGGTGAGAAGGATCACCTATGAAATGAAGGGATATGGTGATGATCAAGGTGGCAACAGCATCTTGAATAGGGCTGTTTATATCATCAAGGATGGGTATTCCTTCCTCGTCAGTTTGGATTGAATTTAGGATTTCTGTTTGTTGCTGTTTAGTGAGAAGATGATCCCACCAACCTTTAAGTTGACCAGTGAAACCTGCAACAAGAATTTCTGCTATGGCTTTGTCAGAAGTTCCTGATTGGGTTTTATAGGCATTGGCTGCCATGGTCATTTGTTGCAACAAACCTAAAATATTGTACTCGGACATACCATCAATATTCCACTCATAGACTGAAGATGCATTAAACCTAGATTGGTTTAAGGCACTAGGTCTATTATCTATGGCTAGATCTGGTGGAGTTTTGATATTTGGGAGTGCTAATTCCCAATGGACACGATTGACTTTAGGAATAGGATCTTCTTGGAAGGCTTCTATATCTGAGGAGGCTATAGAAGATGTCTGATCCTGGTTTAAAACCTGAACTCTACTGGTTTGGGGAGTATCAGGAGCAATCTGGACAGAAGAGGATGCTTCAATTTTATCAAGTTGTTCTTTAATGGCTTTAGCAAAATCTGATTTGGAATCTTGAACAAGCTTTTGACTATGTTTCGAAACCTGGAAAGGTTTGAAAATAGGTTCCTTAAGCTTTTTCAAGGAATCGATTGATGAATCGAAGGACTTGAATGGTTGACTTGGATTTGGCTTTCATCCTAGTCAACTCGTTTTTCCTATTATTTAGATTAGCATTAAAATTATTCTGTTGAATGATGCTATATAAATTCTTTTCTCGGATCATTTGGCTTCGGTTTTTATAAGGAGAGGCTTTGATCCAGACAGAGGTTCTCCATGGTTTATGGTTACGCTCCTAAGAGGGGGATGCTCAGAATCAATGGTTCTATCAGTATCTGATAGATTCCATTCAGTGACCTTTTTACGCATTGTGATTGGATTTGTTTCTTTGAAAGGATAAGAAATATCATTATCAGAAACATAAATCTCAAACCAATCAAAAAACATGATGTGGACTTTATGCAAATTTACAAACTCAAAATAATTTTCTTGAATTTCTTTTCTTTGGTTTAAGAAATGTTTAAAAAACCAAAGTCTTTTTTCTTTGTTACTAATTGAATAAAAATCTTTATGAAGAAGAGTTTTATCAAACTCAAAATCCTTTTGAAGGACATTTATGACATTCTCTGTGACTGCAGAGAAGGTTGGAGAAGTCGGAGGAGAAGGTTCTTTCTCTTCCTGCTTTTGTTCTTGTTGTCTACTAGTATAGATTGGATGAGGAATACTAGTAGTGTAATCAACAGAACGTATAGATGTACTTGGTATATCTGAGGTGGAAAACCTCGGTTGGCTTTGAAAAGGCAAGTTTATGACCGAAGGGACTTTTGAGAATTTCCTTTCCAATATTGAAGTACTGGAAATTGAATCTCTATCAGAGGTTGTGGAGAATCTAGAAGATGTAGATCTCCTAAAGGATAATTTAACTTTTCCGTCTGAATACTGAGTCACATTTTGCAACTCTGTATTTGGCTCAAACTGTTTAGGAATCACTGGTCGAGTGGCTCCTTCAAGAATCCATTCTTCTGGAAGATTGATATCTTTCCATTGGATTGGTCTAGGTATGACAGTGTTTGCTTTAGACAAGTCAGTCTGTAAGAGAAGAGTTTCATCTCTTTTTGACTGGAATTTGTGCTGCGTATTGAACGCTGAGACCATTGCTTTGTATGATATTTTGAAAATCAAGGCGACCGGAACAGATCCTTCTAGCATGTGGTAGTTATGAGTTTTAATCTGTAAGATCATGCTTTCCAAAATATTTTTGTCTTTAAGAGAAACTGTTATGTTTGGATAACAGTCAAATGAAATGGGTCCTTTACAGAGACTAGATTCAATACTACTGAGTAGAGAATCATCAAAGGAGATGAACCTCCCATCTCTAAGGACAGCAAGTATAGAAGTGTTTAATCCTTCTTTAGTCAAAGGCTTTATTCCTACTTGGATTAAACCGATATGAATATAATTGTAATGCTTTTTTCTTAAATTCTTTAAAGAATCTTCAGAAAATAAATGAATTGTTTGGAATGGCTTTGAAAGGGTGATATCTTGCTCTTCAGTTTTTATAACAAAATCAGTCTTTAAGAAATCGAGTTTTTTCATATTGTAAATCTTATCTTTAGAAATCTTTGGTAAATCCCAATTGTCAATTGCTTTATCAAAATTTTCAACAATGAATTCTTCTGAATTCACTACATTCTTTGAAACACTAGTCTTCTCGGAAGAAGAGCTAGAGAAAGATTGTGCTCTACAGAGCAAAGACTCCATGAGATGCAAAATTTTAAAAGACTTCAAAATTTTCTAAATAGCAAAGTAAAATGTCTTAGGCTAAGAGTTGGTCTTACTGCCCTGTAAACACGTCGGGACTTACACCCAAATACTACCCAAGCACCCGAAGGCAACCCTTTACCGATTAGTCAATTTTTAATCTTGTTCAAATTTTAACACACACAAAATCTTTAAACTATAAAACACTACTTCCCCTTGGCTCTGATACCAATAAGGACCCCGGATCGTGGAAAGTAGGTGAATGATCAAATTAATTCTTTGTTATCAATTTTAATACCAATTGAGTTGGCGTTGTATTACGGATCGATGAGAACTTAATCGCTGGACCCAGATCGACTTAACAGATCAATAGTCCGCATAATCGGGTTTCACCGATATACCTTTTGTGTCTTTTACCAAGTATTATTAATTCTTTATTCAGTGTGTGCACCACAAGGCTCAGAGAAAATACTAAATCTGGATCCCAGAAATAGTATTCTGAATGAAGGGGGAGAAGAGAAATACGACTAAGGACAGAGATCTGGTCTCTTTGCCTTAGAAGAAAGTAGTAGTTGTATGGCAGATCTGATAAATATATAGACACACAGACACATAACCTTCAAAATTATTAAAAATTCTGATTCAGGGATCAAATTTCGTATGATTTTATATCCCCAAGCACCAAGAAAATAAATAAAACAAAGAGTTGTGTTTATTCTTTACTGCTGATGCTTTTGAAGGTTAAACGCCAGCAATAACTGAAGAGCCGAAAAGAATTGACTCTAACTCTGATTGAATGATATTTCTCGCGAATTGTTTACTTTGAGTCCTGTTGTTTCAGGCAAAGCTTATGTTACATTAATTGTAACAAACATTCAATACACATGGATGGTTAGATTTTAATATTCCTTAATCTAATGGATGAAAATAATTTTAACCTAAAATGAGTTATGGGTGTAATAACTTTTTACAAAAAATTTTATTTTGAATCACATATTTATTTATTTTTAAATAAGTCCTCATTAATTTTATATAACTAAATGATTTTGCTAACCATCTCTTCTATATTTATTCTTAAAATTTTTTTAAATTTTTATTATGTTTTTATAAAGATCTAAATAATTATCATATTCATAAAAGATCTACAAATTTTGAATATATATTTGTATCTACATTTATAATTTCTTGTCTCTCCTAGAAATAAATTAGACTTTTTTCTTTATATAATCTAAATTCAGCATCTTTAATTATAAGAGATATTATAAGTCATAAATATATTAGACTCTAATAAATTAGTAGAAAGATGTTACAATGAATAAATCATTGGAACCTCTAATAATTTCACAAAATACATAAACTAATGAGTTATCACATTCTAACTATATATACAAAGAGGATTTTCTTATAAAATATTTTAATCTTTTGATATGATCAATAATTCAGACATGTGGAAAAATAAATAATTAAATTGAATTTCGTATATTTATTAAATAAATTAAGAAACCCAAATTTATTTATAAATGATACAGAAAAAGCAAACGAAATATTAAAAATTAATAATTTTAATGAAGAAAAAATAAAAAAAATTAAAAAAGTTAGGAGATCAAATGAGTAAAAATTTTAATAAAGTTAAGCAATTAATAAAGGATTTCAACATTGAAGATCTTGATATATTAAATTAAGAAATCATTAATATAATAAATAAAAACTCAATAAATATAAGATTAAATAAGTTATAGATTCAATTAGATAAAATAAAAATTTGGTATTGAATTTGCTATAAATATAAATGAAAAACTTAAAAAAAAATTAAAATAGCTTAGGGTTTAAAAAATAAAACTCATAAACTTAATGATTTTTCATAATTATTAATTTTTTTGAGGATTCAAAAATTTATAATTATAAGGTGCAGCAAATGCAAGATAAGCTTTGCCGTTGTTTCAAGGGCTTTTAAGAGTCCTGCAAAAACATAAAACAAATGAGTTGGCGTGTCCCACGTCGCAGAAAAGTTTAATCAAACATCAATAGTGTATATCGAATGGGCTTTTAATTGACCGTACGAGGAAGCTTGCGCAAAAATTGAACATTGGACGTTTCAATTTTCATTATCGCCGCTTGGGCGAAACATTGTCTATCTGAGCTCAGTTATCTTTATTTTCATTTGACTGAATGCTGCCTGCTCACATTAAGCTTATTTTAAGTTCGAGTCATGGCTTGAACTAAAAATTTTTTGGACATAACCATTCAATCTTGCGAGTATTTGAATTGCATGCACAACTCTTTTTCTTTGAACATGAGCCTGTAAAACCAGCCAAAAACTATGGGGTATATTGTCACCATGGACAAGTTAAAAAAAAAAAAAAAAGAATTACTATTTGTTTCTGAATCTGCAAAACCAAAACTCAACCAAATTCACTTGCTGTCAGCTGCTATTGTCACAAGCCAATGACTTATTTCTTCTCCTTCGTATCAAATAATAACCAAGGCCACCAAAAACAAGCACAATAATCAAACCATCAACAACTCCCACCAAAATCAGAACCCATTTTTTCAAATTTCTCTTGCCGCGACCTCTCTGTGTCCCCTTTGCAACCTTCACCATATAAATCAACCCGCTTCTCTTTTCAACTTGCTTAACACCCATAACCACTCCATAAACAAAGCACTCTAATTCAGCTGAAGAATAGAGCACACCTACACATTCACAGTCACTTATGCACATACTTGCACATTCTTCCTTGCTCACATTAACCATTTTCGGACCATCTCTGAGCACACTCCCAACACCCTCCAATTCAAGCATCTCCACCCGGTTTCTCCCACAAAAGCCTACAGCAATTTCGCCGCAGCCGCAATCAGATTTATCTTTTTCTTTCTTTGTTAATAGTCCAATACACGAACAAGAATTAGTGAATGTACATATTTCACAAGGCTTACAGCCCAATGGGAGGTCACATGTTTTGTTAATTGCTTGAAATGATGCCTGAAAATTTTTGTTGTTAGCTGAGTAATGATACAACGCCAAATTGCCTGTTCTGTTCCCCAACGATAAGAACCTCAAGGGCTGCAATCTTTGTGAATAAATTTGAGCAATTTTCTTGCCTTTATCATTGAACAGACCTAGCCCATTTGAACCCAATGCAATGAAAGAGATGTTACGGTTCTTCGAAGGCTTAAATTCCCAGTAAGAATAATTCAACTTACCAGAGTGAAGATACAGAGCAATCCTAAAACGTTGAATTTCAAATGTGTAAAATTCAGTTGAGTTTCCAGGGAACGAAGTCAAGCGAGTAGCAACATTCAGCCTCTGTCCCCAAAGCATTACATCCGTCGGGAAATTGAAACTCTGCCACTTAACTCTGTTCACGACGTCGACGAGAACTAAATTGCCCGTTCTCAGTATCTGCAATCTCTGCACAAAAAGAGTCACATATTTAATCATTTATACAGCTTATTAGCACCTAAAATGAGTAAATCTTGTTTCCTTTTTTTTTTCTTTTTTATTACCTCGACGCCTTGTCTAGAAGTTCCTGACAGCCACCCGACTCGATCATTTGGACCCTTTAGCTGTAAATCTCCATCTTTGGTCAATTCAAGAACACATTTTTCTGACACATAGAATCTTGAATAATGCCCTGAATTCCAAACCTTAACGTCTCCAAGAAGCACTTCCAACGAACATGAAAATTTCCCATTAACAGCTTCAACACTCAATGCAGCTCTAAGATTTGGTGCAATTTGGTCAGTCTCAATCAAAAAAGCTCTCCCAATGAACCCAAGACTATACTCAGCAGGAACAGCAAGCGTAAGCTTATATCCCTTTTGGATATCCGAATTGCTAAACCCATTTGAGAACATAACAAAAACGACAAAAACAAACAAATAGTTTGGTACAAAACTTGGTTGCTTCTGAAAATTGGGTTTGTTTTTGGGTGTCATTAGGTTTTTTCGACTGTAATTGATGGAAAGAAAGTGGAGGAAAAGTTTGACATGAGTGTTACAGAAATGTAGGATATTTTTTGTTTAGTACTTTCCTAATCCCACCCCAACTCTCAAAAAGGCTTTGAGCTTTCCTAATTCAACAAATGCCATTCATGTAGTGGGGTTACTCATGCTTGTTATCGTGATAATTTTGTTAATTTTGTTTTGTTTACTAAAATTAGTACCAAAAAGTAATGTACTATATGCTCATTTTACAGTGAACAACACAGCCTGTCCATGTGAATGGTGTTTTAGTGGTGCACTACTGCACTTTAAATAGGAATAATTTAATTATCCACCAACAAAAGATGATGATTTTAGTTTTTTTTTTTTGCTTAGAACGTCTTTTGTTGAACTTTTTTTGAACATATTTGTTAAATGTTTAAAATATTTTTTTAATGAGTTTTTTTTTTAGCAAAAAAAATTCATTAAAAAAGTATTTAATGAATATTACATCTGCCCTTCAAGTACAAGTTGATAATTTCGAAAATCCATGACATTAACAAGGTGTACAAATTTAGCAAGGTGCAAAAACATGTCGATTTGTAAGTCTAAGTTTTAAAAATATTGTGATCTATGATAGAAATTTTATTAATGTAGTGAGTGATTAGTATGTTTTATTTAAAAGATATTTTTACACTCTTGTGTTATAAGAAATAAACTTAATATTTTAATGACCAATCGTCTTTAAATTGATCATGTAATCAGTTTTTTGGAATAATATTTTGAGATATTTAATTATCATTGGTTAAATTTAGTGTTAAAATCTATCTCAATTAGATAATTTTTTGAATATTGCTTATTTATGGTTTTTTTAATCACATCAGAGAGATTTAAAATTAAACTTTTGCTCACATAAAAAAGAAAATATTTACTTAAATTTTTCGTGAAATTTACAAAGAAAAAGAAGTGTACACTATCGAGTACGCATGTATGTGGTAATCGATTGTACCTTCCTGTGGCCCCCACCAACATCTTCTTCGTGGGGATCAATTGGGTGCTGCTTTTTCCGAGTGCGCAGCAAGCAAGCAAGCAGGCGTTCTTTTGAGGGAGTGGAATTATGAATGTTTCGCTCCTTGTCTGCCACGTGTATTACTTTCCATAAGACACGTGAAATTCTCGGTATTGCTGACACTGGTCTACGCTTTGCTGACGCATTATATGCCACGTCAGTAAATAAGCTCCCATTTCCAATTGTTCTTTTATTTTATTTTTTTGGTTCCTCTTTTGCCATTCTAGGCCAAGCCTTCCGTATGGTCCTAGACCCAATAATGGAAATGGGCTAAACCGAGAGAAATGTAGGGCATATTCGGCTACATCAGTCTCGACAATATCATGTTACAAAATTAAATTCAATTTAATTGGGAAGTTTAAACTCGACCAACCGTGATAAATGATAATAATGCACCACAGTTGGCATTGACAACAAAAGTGTTTAGTCATTTATCTTCTCAAACCATCTGTAGAAATAAATCGATTGACATGAAATTTCGAAAACGAATCAAAGATTTGATGTTGAATCACACAGCTCACCTTTTACATGAAACTTTATACTACTATCTTACATAAAATTAAAATACAATTGGAAAATTACAAAAACGTACACTATTTTATTATTTTGTTAAGTTTGTTCATGTAATGCCTATAAAAAGCAACCTCATTGTGAATAAAATATGTAGTACTTTCATCCATTTATCTTTACTTTGAGTGTTCAATTCTAGATTCACTTATAACGAAAGGAAAAAACATTATAGTCAAATCTATTCAAATTACAATTACACAATCACTATTATTACATATATCATCATGTATATATATTCAGTTTCCTTATTAACAATTTTATAGTGCCTATAACCGAAAGCTCATTCACTGCATTATTGTGTTAATTGAGAGAAAACATACAAAGTTCATAAATTATTTCTCTTTCATGATATAGAGATAGGTTTTGACATTCGAGCTTTTATATATCAATCTCACTATCAATTTTCTTTTTGAAAAAATCCACCATCAAGTTAGGTTCAAAGGTCTTCTATCACACTTTTTTCATCCTATTTTCTCCAAAATACATAAATAAATAAATAAGATTGGTGTTTAACGCTGAGCCATTAAGGTAGGTGGCCCAAAAATCAAAAAATAATATCAGCTGGGCCTAAGGATGGTCCAAGATCTGAAAAGAATAAAGGCTCCGACCTTTGACTTCAAAAGGCGGTGTCGTTTTAATTCAACCACTTCTTCATTGTCTCTCCCTTCGGCTTCCCCAGGCCTCGCTGAGCTGAAACGACGAGCTTCAAATTCAATGCAGTAACCATAGCTTGACGAACGAGCATGTCACTTAACTCTTCCTCGTAACCGAAACCCTATCAATTATCTATTTAACCGTAACATTTTAATCACATAAAAATGTCCTTGCACAGTGCAACTGAAACCAATCTCTTCCGCCTATCATTGATATTGACTAAGCGTGTTTCCCGCCATATTCATCTTCGGTTTCTTTCTCTGGCAATTATGAGCACCGGCCAAAACGGCAAAGTCGAAACCACCCCAAGTGGCAGCAACACGTCAGCTCGTTTCCTTTCTGATTCTGTGAGTTTTTCTTTCTATCCAGTTCTTCCAGTTTTTTTTTTCCCCACATTTAGGGTTTGTTTGACATTTATACGTCGTCGTTTTGAGTGTACTAACTATCTGTTATACTATAGGACTACTATTGTAGTGTGTAACTATTATGATTCTGCTTAGATTCTAGCTGTGGTTCAGTTTGAATGAATAATTTCCTGTCAATGCTTTTTAGCAGCATGTGGATGGTAATGGACTATCTGGCAATGAATTTTACAGCAGTAGAGGTAAAAATGGCCGTAATAGAAGTCAGATGGCGAAGTGGAAAGTGCACCAATCTGCTTCCCCTTCCTTTTCCAATGAGGATTTTCCCCCTCTGGATGTGAATCTTGTTTCTAGTTCTAAGGATGGACACATCGATAAGATGAAAACAAGGATTGATTTAGGACCAGGGCAAAAGACAGACATTATTGTTTCAACGCAGCCTGAGGACTCGCCTCGTTCAGATTCTGTGAGCCAGCATGATGACTCGTCTCCTTCTGCTCCTTTATGGAACAAGGAAATGAAGCATGCACATGCTAATGCATCGCCATCTAAGCGAAACTACTTCAAACATGAGTCAGATGCCAAGAAGTGGGATTCTTCTCATTGTTTGCACAATGTTGAACCGTTTGATATCTGCTTGCTGACGAGGAGAAATTTTAGAATGGAAAAAGGAAATGAGTGCAGACAGACTGTGGATTGGACTAGGGAAGGAATTCTGAGGCCTGGAATGGTTCTTCTGAAACATTACCTTACAATTCGTGAACAGGTGAATCTTGGTGCTTTACCCTCAGTGAGACCTTTTACAGTTTTGATAATGTATTGAATTTTATTGTATCCAGTAACTCAACTCTGTTAGTATGTTGTTGGTTCAATGTTTCAATTTTGAAAATCAACCAAATTATATAAATATTGTTTTATCATTGACACTATTAGTGTTATTGAATGCAACAAACTGACAGCGTACATTTCTAATGCTAGACACGATTGCCCTTTTATAGTCCTATTTTTGACTGTGTGTGCTAATTTTAATACTTTGTTTCGATAGTCAATAAGTTGTGCGCCAAAAGTTTTGCATTTAGTTCTACGAATTTTTTTTTTTTTTTTTGGTTGATATTTGCTTCTTGTTATTTGTTAAATCTTTGTCCCAATTTGATATCACAGATTCTAATAGTGAGAACTTGTCAAGAACTCGGCAAGGGCCCTGGTGGGTTTTATCAGCCTGGATATAATGATGGAGCAAAACTTCGTTTGCGCATGATGTGCCTGGGGCTTGATTGGGATCCCCAGACAAGAAAATATGGCAAAAAGCGGCAGGTTGATGGTTGTGAGCTGTCTGCTATTCCTAGTGAATTTAAGCAGTTGGTTCAAAGATCAATGTCTGAAGCACATGCGCTTATCAAAATGGATTCCAAAGTAAGCAACGTGGAAGACGTACTTCCTGCATTGTCTCCAGACATATGCATTGTTAACTTCTACAATACCAGTGGGCGACTTGGTCTTCACCAGGTCTGTAGCTAACCATATTATGTTCCTGTACGGCTCTATCTGCAATAGTGCAATTTGTTTTTGACTTTTGAACCACTTTAAGAAGATGTAATACAAATGTTTGCAGAGTTCGGACTGCTGTGAGCACAAGTCTCCCTGCTTCCAATATTTAATGAATGGTGTTTAAACTCAAGAGAATTTTTTCTTATCACTTTGACTTCTTGTATGTAGGACCGTGACGAAAGCAGATACAGTCTCAAGAAGGGGTTACCTGTTGTATCCTTCAGTGTAGGTGACTCAGCAGAATTCCTTTATGGAGATGAGAGGGACGAGAACAAGGCAGAGGAAGTACTACTAGAATCAGGAGATGTACTAATATTTGGTGGGGAGTCTAGACACGTATTTCACGGAGTGTTATCCATCAACCCCAACTCAGCTCCTGGGGCTCTACTGGAAAACACTATGCTTCGTCCTGGCCGCCTAAATCTAACCTTTAGACAATACTGAAAAACCATCAAGCGTCAACACAGGCATAGAATTTCTTTTATTTGAATGTACACCATCTACAAAGTTTAGCCTTCGTATTGTTATTTAGTGTATTGTGTTTATGATTTGTAACTAGAAATGACGGGTCCTATGAGAATTTATCACATTGGTTGCTCATCATGTTATTTCATCCAATGGAAGAATAGATCCTGTTCTTTTTCTTAATAAAACTGTACTAATGTCACTGATGTCTCCAATGGAAGCTCATTTTGATGGTTAGCTATTTATTTAGCTAGTAGATGCCTACAGCTTGATAATCATGATTATCTTCGCCTTTCTTGACAAGTTAGGCACCAAGATAATCTATGAAAGTCCTAATAATGTCACGTACGAATCGTATCATTGGAGCTAGATCAGATACTCTCACTACAGTACAATTATTGTGTGGTTGGTGTATGCATACACAGCATCATCAAAATTATTATTAATTGCTTGACTAGATTATTTAATCCATTCAATTTGCTGACCCTTCTCGTCCGTACTTGATCAATTACTCCATTATTGTTCTGTCGATCTTTATCTTAGCTTGTTGCTTTCGTAAAGAGTTTGCAACTCTTATTTGATTAAATTATTGTTGCATATTATTGGAAGCTTGTCCTTCAAGTGGGCTGTCCCAAATATTCATCAACTATTCTAGAGAGTTACGTACGCATAATAGAGACCAAGGAATGTGAAAATCCTAGCAGCAAGCATAGTTTGTGACAATTTGAGTTGCAATTTTTATTTTGTAACAGTTTGAGTTGCAATTTTTATAACTTATTTAATTGGGTTATTGCCATCAATACACTAAACAATGTCTACATCTTGATCAGGGTCACTTTTCATTTGATTATTATAGTTCTTAAACAATTTAATTGCTGTTGTGTAGCTAGCACTAAAACAGAGTTTAATAACTCTTAACAAGATGGTTAGATTCATTTAGTTGAAGCATAGATCCAATATTTTATGCCAGGTTCATTCTCCAAATTTTTGTTGAACCTTTTTGGAACGCTCAAGAGCATGATTGCATTGGATGTGTCAAAATTTGATCCGAATGGATAATGTACACACTATCTCATTTGGTGCCATTTTTGTAGGTCTCCACTCCAGTAATTTTGACAAGGAAATTGAGCAATTGTCGATAGGCCATCAGGGTTGTTTTCTCGACATAATAATTTAGCTTTAAGGGAGAAGTGACACCAATAAATGAATAATGTGTGGTGCAAGCTTACATTACTGGCACTAAGGAATTTTTGTCTCTTAGCAATTTTTTGAATTATAGGAGATTATTGTTAATATTATAATTTATATTACAGAAAATTATTATTAATATTTGCTAGAGGTGGGTATGGGTTGGGTTGGATAGGGTTTGGAAAAACACAACCAAACTCATTAAATTTAAGGTTGGGTTGGATTGGGTTGAAGATTTGAAGTCAAATTAAAATTAAAAATTAAATAAAAAAGAATACGAGAGTTGAAATAAAACTTATTGAAATTAAGAATAAAAATATTATATTATAAAAATTCTATTCACTATCTAGTATTTGATAAAGAAAACTAAAAGAATATATAATGAATAAATTAGAAAAGTACCTTAATTAATTGAAAATTGAGATTTAAGAGAGTAATTTTAGTTTTAGAGTTAGAGTTTAGAGTAGTAGATATAAGAACTTGATAATATCTTTTATAAAAGAATAAAAAGAGAATAAAAAATAAATTAACCGTTTCGATTTTTAGGATTTTGCAATTAAGAATTATCTTATTATTATTATTTTTTTTTTATGTGGGTTGGGTTGGGTTACATGGGTTCATCATATTTAACCTAACCCAACCCAACTCAATTGATGATTGGATTCAAAAAAATTGACCCAATCAACCCAAACCTGTCAAAATTAAATTAGGTTAGAGTAGATTAAGCGGGTTGGATTGGGTTTGTCCACCCTTAATATTTATAATCAGATAATTATTTAAATTAATTTATATTAAATCTTACATAGTATTATTTAAATTTTATATTCTCTAATATTCGAGGGACACTCACACACATTGTATGAGCAAGTGTTTTCCCACGAAGCCAAAGGCTATTGATCTATCTCTTAGCAATTAGGTTAAACCTTTTCGTAATACTGATGGCACCAACTGCCATTTGGTTACGAGTGTTAGAACCAGTATTGCCCAAAAGAGAAGGAAAAAAGTTCTGCAATATTATCGGAATTATGTCTTTTGGGAAATATTTTAAGCTACCCTAGAATTATTATCCAGCAGCCTATTTAGAAGTTAGGGTGACTTTATCGCATGATTGTTTGGCGAAGTGAAAAGTCTATTATTTTTTCAATTATTATCTTTGAGTCATACTTAATTAACATTATCAACTTTGATTTCATTACTAAAACTTTAAGATTATGTTTGCCATGTAAGATTGGATTAAATTAAATTAGATTATGTTAGATTACATATAGTGCTGATGTATGTTTGGTAAAATATCGAATTGGAATATGTTAAAGTGAATTTAGATGAAGTTACATAATATTTAAATTAATATTTGAATTTAAATATCAACTATTTCTAAGTGTTTTTAATAATAAATATAATAATTATTAAAAATAAAACTAATAAGAAAATTATATATACATTTCAATCAGTTATTGGGTAGTCATAATTATAGTAAATAAATATAAATTATTTAAATTATAGGTTATTTCATATGAGATATATCATTTCAATAAATAAAATAAATTAATTAATATTTTTTAATTAAATCATGAAAAAAAAAATACTTAATTAATAACAATAAATAAATAATTTTAAGTTATAAATTAAAAAATAGTGTAATAAATTATAAAATATATCATAAATGGACAAATATTTTTCTTTCTTATTATCCAATCGTAACTAAACCCACGTGAAAATTAAAATTACTAATCCCATGAATTTAAGATTAGAATTTAAATTTAGTCCATTAGTCTAATCCAAGTGAACATGTCAAATATGGAATTAATACTTAGTCTCAAAAATTAGTCCAATCTTACACTTAATCCTAACTTCTAAACATAACCTAAATTTATAGTATAGTGGTTGCAGCTTTAACACCTCATCAACTCCATATTAGAAAATGAAACCTTAGTTTAAATAACAGAAAGATTGTTAAATTGCAGCATGAGAGAGAGCATGATGAGACTTGAGAGTCATCTTATTGGTATGTTTTAACATGTAAATTTGATCACATACAACAGCAATAGTGCATGGCTGTGAAATAGCCTGTAAAAATATACGCACGAGTACAAAAGGGCGGGGCGGCGTTTGGGAAATTGAACAAAATTTATATTATTTGCTCTGAGTCCAATAACCAAAAAAATAAAAAATAAAAAATAAAAAACTGCAATCAACCAATGGCTACTTTGCCTTGGACAAAATAAGTTTGCATGTTCTTAATCAGCTATGCATATGCTTAAATAGTTTGACGCGTGCCACCGTTGATCAAGTGATCGATTTGTTTTGTTTATAAATAAAAAAGTTTATAACTATGAAACAAAAGTTAGTAATACATAATAAATAATAATTTTAACAAAATTATTAAAGATATAAAACATTTTCCATAATATAAGTGAAAAATCACATTAACATATCTTCCAAACTATAGTAATTAGTATTTACCAAACACTTTAATACTGTAACTTAGAAGTTACAGCTGCCTTACTTCAATCTTAAACGCACTTGAAACCACCCACTAGGGTGGAGGCGTCTTTTTCTTTCTTTTTTTTTTTTTCTTCTAATTTTCTTTTTCTACCAACCTTGGTGCGTGCCGAATCTTTTTATAAAAAAAAAAAAAAAGGAAAAAGAAAACGCACCGAAACCTAGTTGTCTTTTTTTTTAAATTAGTTTAATTTTCTACCTTGGTACATGCTGAATCTTCTTATAAAAAAGTAAAATTAGAAAACACGACAATCAGGTGTGTGTTATTGCAAACATTGAATCACAGTTTGCAAGTGAAACTCGTGTCGCTTGCGCAGCCAGTAAACAGTAATTTAGATCAGTGTCCAGACACAGACATTTTAGTCAAAGATAGGGTCGTCGAATCAGATTCTAAGAAATCATTTTTCGTGTATTTTATTGTTTTGTAACGTGTACTCACTAAAATGCACTTATTGTCCGTGAATTAAAAGAAAATTAAGCGAAAATAAATGCCTTATATTTACACCTAAGTAGATTTTGTTACAGCTCACAAATCATTAAATGGCATTACAGTATAACCTCTATAAATTAATAATTTTTATAATATAATAATTTTTTAAGTTTCGACTTAGACCATGAAGTTAAATTAATAATTTTGATAAATTAATAAGATACTAATTTTTTTGAGAACTCTTATATAACTCGTTAGTCCTATTTATATCATAAATTAATAATTGTAGAAATTACAAATACTATGAAATTATAAATGTAACTGACTATGTCAATTTATTAAAATATGAGTCTATTGTAACTTGTTTTTTCTTGAAGTTTAAATCTAGTTGAATCTCATCTCTAATTTTTCTTATGAAGTGTTGTTGATGACTTGAGTGCTTCAATGCGCGAAATAGGCTTTAAAGGTACTGTGTCATTCTCAACTTCATCTTCAGCATGATCTTCAGTGATGTTAGCAACGATTTCTTCATGAATTTATTTAATCAAGTATACATTATTTATTTGATGAATTTATTTAAATTCTATTGAATATATTTGTAAAATATAATGAATTTTCAGTCAATTAAATATTAGTTCTTTGTACTGTGAACAAACTCTATAAACTAATAAATTTTTAATTTATCGATTAATTAATATCTCTCTAAATTAATAAATTTATCTGGTCCCGACATTATTAATTTATAGAGGTTATATTGTATTTCAAATTATACATATATTTTTTTAATTTTTCATAAAAGGTAGCATTTGCATTACTTGCCTTTTAAACCTTAGGCTCTGTATGAGATTGAGGTACTATATCTTTTATGTTACAGCTTCTTAAAAAAAAGGTTGTAATTATAAAAAAAATAATAATATATAATAAATATAAATTTTAAATAATAATTTTCATAAAATTATTAAAGATATAATAGATTTTTCATTATATAAGTAAAAAATCATATCAACATAATTTACAAGATATAATGGCGAGTGTTTACTAAATACTTTAGTACTTTAACTTTTAAATTACAACTACTCAACCTCAATTTCAAACGTACCCTTAGTATCTTAACGGTAAGTTTCTAATTTTTTGAACAACAGAAAAAAAAAAAAAAGATTACTTCATGCAAATCAGTCATAATTAAATAATTTTATAAAAAAATATAATTGCCAAATAGTGCTGCATCATGAAACATATTGAAAAGCCTTAGACTGTTAAAGGAGCACTATCTTTTTTTCCCTATTATTTTTTTAATATGTGTATATTTAAATCAATCGCAATATTATTCATTCACACATAACAAGTGTGAATAAATAAATAGTACTATTTCATAACCATTTTATGTTCCTTAAATTTTATTAGGATTTGAATAATTGGTAGTATTTAAATGATTTTCTTGCAAACTTCTACCCCCGACTTGGGAAAAAAAATAGATTACACAATCTCAAATAAGTAATTTTTTAAAATATCATTGACAAATAAATTTTCTGTAATTTTAGAAGATAATTATTTTGTCGTAATCTCAACAACACGTATGCCAATAAACGAATTAAGCACATGCGATGCCGCACGTCATTGACTCCCCCGCCTATTTAAAAGAATTCCCCATCTCGGCGTCTCCAGCTCGCACGATAACTAAACCCGAACAAACAACAAGACGCACAATACTGACTCCCGCATTTTCGGAATCTTTTTACTGGCAAAGAAAATGCAGAGATTCGCAGCCCGAAGGGTTTTATCGGAAACAAATTCTCTCCGTCTGCCGCAGCGCTGCTTCTTCTCTCAGCTAGCACAGAAGGAAGAATCATCTCTGAACGAACATGAAACTTTTCTCCCGAAAATGCCCCCGTTCGATTATTCTCCCCCTCCCTACGACGGTCCGTCCGCCGATGAGATCCTCGCCAAGCGCAAGACTTTTCTCAGCCCTTCATTGTTCCACTTGTACAGCAAACCCGTGAGTCCACGTAATCTTGATTAATAATTTTCCTTTCTGTTTTTTAATATTAAAGGCATGAGTTTAACGTTTTAATTAGATTTGATTAGCAATTATTTAATGATGTATTGATGGAAGATTGCGTTAGCTTTGACGCCGTTAGATCTGAAGCATCTGCGTTTTTGTGTGCGTGTGTGTGTGTGAGAGTGTGGCAGCTGAACGTGGTGGATGGGAAGATGCAGTATTTGTTCGACGAAAACGGCCGTAGATACCTGGACGCTTTCGGAGGGATTGCTACAGTCTGTTGCGGACACTGCCATCCTGATGTGGTCGACTCAATCGTCAACCAAATCAATCGCATACAACACTCCACCGTGCTTTATCTCAACCATGCAATCGCTGATTTCGCCGAGGCGTTAGCCTCCAAAATGCCTGGCAATCTTAAGGTCTCTCTCTCTCTCTCTCTCTCATCGCTGATCCAAATGTTCACGTCTCTTCTATGGTTTTTTCCTTTTTCTTTCGTTTTTTTCTTTGTTTTTTTGTCATCTTACCTGCACGTTAAAGATTACCGCTAATTTCAGACACGTGTCCCACAGTGAAGCTGCGTGGTCCCAGTGGTGTGTGCCCGTAGTTAGTAGTTTATCTCGCTCTTAGCTAACTTACTTCTGCAAGTATCAGGAGATGTAAAAATATAAAATTTTGTTAATTATTTGATCATATATTTCATTGTACTAGAGTTTTAAAATTAAAAAAAAAAAAAAAAACAAAATTCGTTTCTAAGCAATCCCAAAAGTGCTTCTTGAAAATTTGAAAATGATAGGCATCACTTAGCACATGAAAATTCTAGAAATTTATAATTCTTGATTTATTGTGTTCGTGTAGGTGGTTTTCTTTACAAATTCTGGAACGGAAGCGAATGAGTTGGCGATAATGATGGCAAGACTATATACTGGATGCAATGATATAATATCACTGAGAAACGCCTATCATGGAAATGCAGCTGGAACTATGGGCGCCACTGCTCAGTCCAACTGGAAATTTAACGTTGTTCAGGTACCTTACCAAATTAACTAAAATTCAATAACTAGTCTTTCCCTGTAAAGTCCAAAATCTTGGGCGCTTAGCTTTTTATGAAAATTCATTATTAAGTTGGACGAGGATTAATATAGTATGTTAAGTAGATGATTATGACCCCTTGCTTTAATGGGAATGTCTTGCTGCTAGTGAATTATTAGGGATCTTTGCAGTTTTTTGGATCCTTGCGATTAGCTTTGGTCCACGATTATTGAAATTTACCAAACTAGGTTCATCAGTTTGGCAACTAGACTCAACTTGCCTAATTTTGAAGCCTAAAATATTAGATAATAATGCTAATAAATCATAATGAGACATGCATGATATCTTATCATAAACAGAGAAATCTTCTGCCTTTACTTTTTCTTATCAGTTATCACTGATTTGTGTTAACGGTGGGTCACATAGCCATAAGAAGGACATATCACAGCCCATCCTTGGCTACAGATAAGGCCCACGTATTTTAATCAGTGCAACCATAATTGAGCATTCCAGGAACAGAATAGTGAAACGAGTGAAGTAAGAGCAACTATTTTAAGAAAAGCATATTGTGTGTTTGTTCTTATGTATCAATCAACCATGATGCATGTTCATAAGAAAATAGGCAAAATTTAGCTTTGTTATAGAAGTTTGTTTATATAGGACATGTAGAACCTGGTAGAAATTTTTTCTATAAATACCTCTGAAACTAAAACACGATTATGTTGTGGTAATAGCTCTTAGTACGTTTTAATATGATCGTCATTAACATGAGATGTGATCACCTGCTATTCTCATCTCTGGTTTGGACAACAGACTGGCGTTCATCATGCCTTGAACCCAGACCCATACAGAGGCGTGTTTGGTGCGGATGGTGAAATGTATGCTAAAGATGTTCAAGATCTCATTGAGTTTGGAACTTCTGGGCATGTTGCTGGTTTCCTTTCTGAAGCTATTCAGGTAATCATCATATAAATTGTTGATTAGAATAGGAAAACATAGGGACTCGTTCTTAGAGTGTAAGATGTTTTCACTTTTAACAGGGAGTGGGTGGCATCATAGAGTTGGCCCCAGGTTACTTGCCTGCTGTTTATAAAAGCATTAAGAAAGCGGGAGGCCTCTGTATTGCTGATGAGGTTCAGGCTGGGTTTGCCCGAACAGGGAGCCATTTCTGGGGATTTGAGGCCCATGGTGTTGTTCCTGACATTGTGACAATGGCAAAGGTTGGTTTCTCTTATCTTGTCGTCTGAATGTGCCCTGGAAACTTCACTCTCCCTTGCAAAAACCATCATATCACCTAAGTTATGTTTGTAATTTTTAGATTTTGGCTCATATTTCAAATTGTAACATACACAGATTATCCATTAACCATTATTAAGCACTATGCTGTTCTGTCTTACTGTGCTCCTGGAATCTGTTTCTTATGCATTGAATTATTCTCCTTTCTGGTATGATCAGGGCATTGGAAATGGCATCCCCCTTGGTGCAGTAGTAACTACTGCAGAGATTGCAGAGGTCTTGACTCGCCGCAGTTACTTCAACACCTTTGGTGGGAATCCTGTATGTACAGCTGCAGGGCACGCTGTTTTGAAAGTGATCCAGAAAGATAAGCTTCAGAATAATGCACATGTCGTTGGATCCTATTTGAAAGAAAGACTAACAGCACTCAAGGATAAATATGGAAGTATGTTTTCTTTGTCGCTCTTAATACTTTCCTGCATTCAGCATTCTCCTGTACATTGCACATTTGCATCTATTTCACTTTATGGCTGCTGATTGTGTTTGGTCTCTGCAGTAATTGGAGATGTGAGGGGAAGGGGATTTATTCTTGGAGTTGAATTTGTCACTGATCGACAATTGAAAACACCTGCTAAAGCTGAAACTCTGTATATAATGGACAAAATGAAAGGTATATGTGCTTTATTCTTCTCTCAGTATTGAGCTAGTGATATTGCTTTATGCTTCTAGCTACAAAGAGACCTCTTTTGTTGTAGAAATGGGAGTATTGGTTGGCAAAGGTGGATTCTATGGAAACGTTTTCAGAATTACTCCTCCTCTTTGCTTCACAAAAGAAGATGCTGGTAGGTCTTTTATACCCATTTTGTTGCTTGAATCATTTACTGTACAATGTGAATATATCATGTGTCTTTTGGTTTCAGATTACCTTGTAGATGTTATGGACTACTCAATGTCGAAGCTGTGAAGCCTCCCACGTAAGTGTGGATGAAAAAGTCTACGTAAGTGTGGATGAAAAAGTGTATCTGATCATTCTCAACTTAGTCTAAATGAAAACTGTGTTAGTTAATGTCTGTTGTGAGTGAAGTATTAATGCATATAGGCCACTGCTTGAATAATTTGCTGCCACGATACTAAAAAGCGATGAGTCAACAACTCGTTGTCTCTCGCCATAAAACTCTCTTGGATTTCACTTAAATTAAGCTTTGGAACATTTTGTCTCTTGAATTAGTGTCCGAACATTGTCTCTTTTGCTTCTCCCTTGTTGAACTCTATATTTCTTCTGCCTTTGGTTGAGAATATTGGGATGCAAAGTGAGCACTATAAGATTAGCACATGAAATCGTCAATTCGGAAGCTAATAAAATGGGCAAACTTGCTTTCCTTATAAGTTTGCATAAAATGATATGATCAAGCTACCTGACCATGAGGGGATTTTTCAGCTCTTAAACTTCTGACAAGCCTTCTTAAGAAAATCTATCGGATCGAACAAAATTATATAGAAAAATATTGTGCTGGTAGCCATATGAATGAATATAACATGTAATCCTTTTAATGAAATCCTTTGTGTGTTTTCAAGAGTTCTGCGTATGGCACCTGCTGAAGTTGGAGCCTGAATCTCGACTGCCGGATTCAAAGCCGAATAGCTACAGCTTTCTAATCTCCAATCATTCAGTTTATTAATTTTATGAACTCTAATCTATAGTCACTTGGTTCATTTGGCTTGAAAAGGATTACTATGTGATGCAATCCTCTCATAAATTTAGGATCGATCTTACTCATCTTTATTTCAACTTTAATGTAAAAAGAAGAAGAATTTTTATTGCTTAAAAGAAGAATAAAGTAAATCTTTGTAGTCATTGACAACAATAACATCCCTCTCAATTAACTCATTCCTTTCCTAAGCCATAAACACTTGAAATTTTTAATCTACAAAGCGATTCTCTTATTTATTATCCTCTTCATAGAATGATCGTTGCTCACGTCAACAAACAATAATATCTAGAGCATAATTTTCGGGAATCATGAGGAAAGAAGGTAAATTAGTCAAAGATGCATCATATAATTCATATTTGGGCGAGAAAATTCGTACGGTGAATTTGCTCTCTTGCTTTTACTTGAAGTAGCTGTTGTAATTTTAGTAATTGGTGGGATATCTTTGAACTTTTTATTTTCAGTTTGTCATACAATTTGATGAAAACATTGGGATGGAAATAATTGGCTGCAGATAATGAAAACGGCAAAGTTTTTTCAAGAACTATTTAATTTGTTAACAAATTTGGATTTGCCTGTGGGAACTTTTGCAGGATGACTGGGATATTACTGACCGAAAATGTGATTTCATGAATGTCAATAACCAGTTTAATGTAGTCTATCTAGTAGCTTATTTTGGTATGACAAGATGATTTTCAAATACAAGTACTCCTAATATCAATTTTTATTGTTAATTAAATCCATTGTTGGGATACAGGATCTCAGAACGTGAATCTATATTTTTTGGCCGTCATTCTAACAGTTTATTTAGCCTTTGGCATTAATATTAAAATGTTAGCAAAGGAGGTTAGTGTTTGGTTTGTGTGAACGTGTTTAATTTTGAGCTGTTAATAACCGGTTTGTGCGTATGAATTGATTGAGCTTTTTTTTTTTTTTTTACTCATTTGTGTGTGGGGGCACTGTTGATTGTTTCAATAGACATTGTTTTAACAGTTTCAATTGATTTGAAAGTTGAAAACAAGGTGTGTTGGTTATCAGTCCTTTGCAGCATATTTTTTTAATTTATATTTATTCCAGCCGGGCGCAAGGTGAAGCGATCTTTCCCGATCTAGGAGTTTGACGTCCCTCGAACATTTGAGAGGGTTTAAAATCTGAGCGGTGCCATATCAGAATTGATGTATCAGAATTGATGTAAACGGGTCTCAGTAGTTGTAAATATCTCATATAATATGAGTTATAATCTGAGCATTAGGTCTCAGTAGTGGTAAATATCTCATATAATATGAGTTGTAATATGAGCATTAGTCTCATGTAATTCAAAAAAAAAAAAGTTGAAAAACATGCGTGCGTGTGAAATTGAGATTAGACAACTGTAATTTTGAAGTTACAATAGTTAGTGTTTGAATGATTTTTCATTTTAGTATTACAACTTTTAAGGTATGTTAATATGATTTTTCACTTATATAATGAACATTCTATTATATCTTTATTAATTTTATCAAAATTATTATGTAAAATTTATATTATTATATACTATTAATTTTTATTTCATAAGTTTTTTTTCTACAATAACTATATTTTAAAAGTTATAATACCTCAATTTTAAACAGAACTTGTGTTATGATATCATGTTGAAATGAGCCAATGTTGTCAAGCTATTTTAGTTTACTCTGCAATGTCAAGCTGCAGTGCAAGCAAAATGGGTTAAATGGTAAATTACTTCCTTAATTCAGCATCATAAAATCTGATTACTTTCAGAGTTCTTCATGATGATTTCAAGATGTACTACAAGTACTAAGGTGATGTTTGGTTGGAGGGAAATAATGGAGAAGAGAAAAGTAATTCAAATTTTACTTTTATTTTCATTGTTTGGTTGCACAAAATATATAAGAATTTAATTTTTATTATAATTTAATATCCCTTATAATGTAGAATTTGAATTCCACACCTAAGAGTGAAAAATTCAAATTCCTCTTATATTAAAAACCCAAGCTTCTGAAATTATCCTTCAACATTTTTATTTGTTTAATGCTATTAATAATTATTATTTATAATTTTATTTTATCAATTTAATATTATAAATAATTTTATATTAATTATATTTAATGAATGATTTAAGAAATTTAATAAAATATATAAACTTATTTATTTATTTCATATGAAAATATAGAAATATAAATAAACTATCGCCGGATCTCCGCCGGAATTTTGTCGGACCTTTGCCGGACCGTCGCCGGAACTCTGCTAGAATATTGCCAGAGATTCGTCGGAAAGTCACCGGACCCTTGGACATCGCAGAAGCTGCCGAAATTTCGCTGGAAAGTCACCGGCTGCCGTTGACTCACGTTGACTTATGTTGACCAATGTTGACTTATGTTGACCGATTTTTATTTATATTAAATTATATTAAATAGTTTAGTATATTAAATTATTTTATATTTTATATTAAATATAAATCATGAATTGTTTTAGATCTTTTTAAAATTAAAAAAGTTTGGTATTAATATTAAATTATATTTTATTACTAATGTAGATAATTTAGTATTTAAGGCAAAGGATAAATTTGTCCAAAGAAAAAATTATAATTTCTTTTCCCATCAAATTTTATGTCAAATTAAACAATGAAATTTAACTTCACTATTTTCTTTCACTCATTTCTTCTCATTTCCTCTCTATTCTACTCTTTTTCTCTCCTCCTCTTTCTTAAAACCAAATACTACCTCAGTGATTGAAAATTTGCAACTGTTACAAGTGTATAACTTGAAAACAAGCCACGGTACCTGACTCGTGCAATTAGGGATGTCAAATAATTCTAGATCCAGCCCAGATCCGCAAAGATTCAGAAGATCCAGATCTGAAAAAATTCGGATTCGTATATTTAAAAAATGCAGATCTAGTGTGGAAGATGGGGATTTGCACGGATCCATATGCACTTGCATCCAAAAAATCAAATATCCGGATCCAGATAAATGTTATTTTAAATTACAGATTAAATTAAAATACATATTATAAATTAAATGAAAATTTTTAAAATAAATTTTATTTACATATTTATGATGTTGTTGTTTATTATTTATGTTGAATTATTAATTTTGGATTATGAGTGAATTTTATTTGATATTATTAGGTAAGTTATTGAATTTTATTTTAAATTAAAAATTAAAATTAAAATTAAAATTAAATAAAAAATAAAAAAATTAATTTTTATTTGTGGATTTATAATGTTGTTGTATCTTATTCATGTTGAATTATTGTTGGATTATGATTAAATTTTATGTGATATTATTAGGTAAATTATTGAATTTTAGTTTAAATTAAAAATATACATTAAAAATCAAATGAAAAATGAAAAATTAAATTTTATTTGTAGATTTATGAGATTATTTGTATGTTATTCATGTTGAATTATTAATTGTTAAATTATGATTAAATTTTATTTAATATTATTAAGTAAATTATTGAAATTTTAAATTATATATTAAATTTTTTAATTTTAATTTTTACGGATTCGGATATCCGGAATATCCGTTTGCATCTGTTGTAGATATTACTTTTATCTATATCCGCATCTTTTTTTACGGATCTAAATGTAAAACTATTAATCCAGATCTGGGTATTTGGAATATCTATATGCATCGGTGGCATATATTACCCGTATCTAGATCCACATCTTTTTTTACGGATCCGAATGTAAAATTATTAATTCATATTCGGATTAGGATTTTGCCAACACAAGGTGGAATCACTAGGTTATAAGCATTACTTCCCAAAGCAACAGTCTCATTGGTAACTTTCATCGTACGTGACATGCATGCACAAATTAAGGGCATTCTAAAACTAGTTTATATGATGCCCCGTTACCGTGGTGAATCACTAGGTTATAAGCATTCTTAAGGCTTTCAATTGTAGCAACAAACATTTTACTTTTAAGAATCACCAAATTGAACTGGATACGGAAATTACAAGAATCACGCGCCGTTTATAAATAAAGTCACAAACGACCTTGTCATTTAGGAGGACCTACACACCAATTAAAATTTAAAATATTATATATAATATTATTGAAAAATAGACAATTTATAATGTCTAAGGTAAAATTTTATAATGACAATTTTTGAAGAAAAAAAAAGAAAAGCACAATTAATAATATTTTTTATTTTTTATTTTTCACAGAATATGAGTTTTTATGTTTAAAAAAAATCATTTCGGGACAAATGTGTTATTTTTTATTTTCCTTTGGTTTAGTTAATAGTTTTTCAATTTTCTAATTTTAATATTATAAATGGTCACTCTATTTTCATATATTAATATTTAAAAAAATTTAAATAAAATGTACTACATAAATATGTACAATTTTTACATAATTGAACTAAATTTAGAATGTGCCCAATAAAATATCTTCCTATAAAGAGTACAAAGAGTGCGTGTTTGTGTGTATAACATAGTATATATTCATACTTAAGCGTTATTTGCATGTTAAATATTTTTCTATAATTTTACCCAAATATACGAATAACTTATTTTTATTGTTAAAGAAAATAAATGTGTAAAATATATGAATAATTGAAATAGTTTATTATTTTATTAAATTGTTAAAAAAAATAAATATCTCTTATTCTTATTAAAATTATGTGCAATTCAACTTAACAGCTGACATGTCACTATCTAGTAAAACTAAATAATGTCATGTCATCTACACATTTACAAATTAACATACATGTCGTTTTTAATCAAAATACAAACAACAGATCATCTATGGGATACGTTAATGCAAACTATTTATACTCGTCATTTATGTAAATACTACAGTTGTTATGTCATTTTATCATTAGTCACATTAAAGACATGTCGTTTAAGTATAATATTGCAAACGTCCCTGTCATCTACAACCTATTTGTCGATTAAAATTTAAAGTATTGGATGTAAAGTTGTTGAGAAATAGATGATTTGTAATATCTAAAGTAAAATCTCACAATGGACATCTTGAAAAATTGACCAATTAATAGCAAACCACAGTTAATAGTGTTTTTTGTTTTTCATTTTCTACAACGTACAAGGTTTTTTTTTTTTTTTTTTTTGTAAAGAAAAATGTATTTTAGGACACATGGGCTGCCTTTGATTTTCTTTTGGTTTAACTAATGGCCTTTTAGTTTTCAAATTTTTGTTTTACAGAAGGTTTATCTATCCATATATATTAGTATTATGAAAAAGAATAAATATTCAAAGTAAAATGTATTAAATATAAAATGTATAATTTTTACATTATTAACCGAATTTAGAATGTGTCGAATAAGAGTCCAAACATTGTGGATATTTATAATTAAGCATTATTTTTCAAATTAAAGATCTTTCTTTAATTTTATCCAAATATACGAATAAGTTATTTTCAGTGTCAAAGAAAAAATATATGTATGTATGTATGTATGTGTGTGTGTGTGTGTGTATAGATGTGTGTGTGTGCATATAACTGGTTTATTATTCTATTAAATTCTAAAAAACAAACGATCTCTTTATCCTATGAAAAATTATGTGGAATTCAACTTAGTAGATTATGCATCATCATCATGTAAAATTTATAACATCATGTTGTCTACACTTTTGTAATATAGAAGCATGTCAGATATTCTTAAAATCAAATGACAGGTCATCCATCGTATGCCTTGGCACATACTATTTACGTTTGTCAACGACTCTGTCATATATATATATCATGTTGATCTAGACGAGTTTGACCATTCCCATTCTCGTGATATTTTTCATCTTTTAATTAAGGGTAAGTTTAGTGTTTATTGTTTACTCCCATATAACATGATTTTGTGGTTGATGCAGGACCCGAAAGAGAGGGAAAAGAAAGAATGATTCAAAGCAAGTGCTTGGCAGAAGGGACCCTTAGGACGATCTTCTTCAATACAGCTATGATGCCACTTCCACCTGCAATTGAATGCCAGAAAATTCAGAAGCAAAGGAAGAATGATTGAGAGTTTGTCAAAAGAGGATGGTGAATTAAGCTATGGTTATTTTTTTTTCTTATCTAGATTTGGTTCAACATTTCTACTTTGCAAAAATGCATGTTGGGTTGTAATGTCTCAGTGTTTCAGATTGGTTTATAAGAGTTTGAATAATTGTCCGTGTTATTATAGTATTGTGGAATGACACGTATTTTTTGTCCCAAAAAAAATCAATTAACCAATGTAAACTTGTTTAATATCATCATAATATAACTGAAAAAGAAGTAATTATAGTTATACAAAAAATAATTAATAATTGCAATGTTGTTAATAGCAATTTATATTAGGATATTTTTGTAATAAAATTTGTTATAAAATTATAAGTATTCAGAGTAATTTTTAAAGTGTATATAGCTTGACCCAGTGGTTAATTATAACAATTTGTATGTTTAGTTAGTTCAATATTGTTTAAATATCAAGTGGACAAGATTTGTCAAAGTGACCTTGAAGAAAGGGTAAATTTTGAAATATGCCCTCATGAATTGACTATATATATTTAAATTATTCTTCTTACTTTTGAAAACTTTAAGTTACCCCTATTTTTATTAAAAAAGCAGGGGAAAAAAATGGGTGAGTTGATTTTTTTTTTGGTCTTCTTAAAAAAATAGGGGGTAAATTGAGGTTTTTAAAAATAAACAGGTGAATTGAATTGAAGGTAGTCAATTTTTAAAGAAATAATCTAAAATTAATTCCTAAAAAATTTCCTATCTTAATTTCAATTTATATACCCCATCTAGAATTACAATCTTCAATATACCCGTTTAAGTCGTGAAAATATCAATTCACTCCCGTTTTCTTTCAAAAATATGAAGCGATTTGATCATTAACTCCATTAAAAATTTCACCTTCACTTCTCTTCTTCATTCTAAGCTCATAACTACGAAGAAAATGATATATTGATTAATTGATTTATTTATTTGGTTTTTAATATTTATTTGCCACGATCTTTCCATTGGTGAAATATTTAGATAGGTTTTACAACCAAATAATTAAATTTTAATAATAAAAGCGTGTTTAGAGAAATTTTTTGAGTGTATAAAGTAAATAAAGGTAATTCATTTAAAATGGATTAAATGAGGACTTTTTGGCACTTTTAATGGTGTACAAAGTATAATTCATTTTTTTAAATTAATAGATAAATGGATATAGTAATAGAGTATTCAGAGTAATTTTAAAAATGCATATAATCAACCCTTAACCACTTACAAAAATTAATAATTGATTAGTTCCGCAATCCAATCCATGCAATTAAACAATAACGAAGAATTCTTTCAAGTAAAAATAAACTCGTCCAGTAAATTCGTATATTCTAACATACAATAGTTTAATGAATCCCTTCTAATTTTGCTGAATCAACACGTCATATCTTAAGCTTCTCCAGCCAAAAGTGATTATACAGGTTCTAAATATTTAGCTAATGTTTGGTGGGAAGAAATGAAGAAAAACAGATCCAATTTCCAGTTTCATTATTTAGTTGACATGAAATTTATCTCTTATTCTTTTTTCTTTTTTTTTTGTTTGAAATTTCTTTCTCCTCTCGTCCTTTTCTCTCCACTCCTTTCCTTTTGCTTTCTCTTCTTTCATTTATTTACACCAGCTATGCCAATTAGTAAATTTTAATTATATCATTACACTGCGTTATTAGCAGATTTAGTTTCATTCTTTAATTGTGTAGATTTAGTTTATGTGACTCTTAATTGTAAGGTCACTACAGTGTAATATTAATAAAAAAGTACAAGAATACCAATCCGAATCGTTAACTAGTATATGAATTTAATCAAGAAAGTTAAGAATCATGTGCATGCATGATCCTACATTTAATTAAAAATATATATGCAACAACTGAACTTTTACATTTAAAAGAAGGTAAATTACCTAGACAAATAAGAAATATCGAACTTACACAAACCATATAATATAATAACAACCGGAATTATTAAACTTAAATATTCAATAATCATGGCATTGAACTTAAGTCCTACTGCAGCATTCAAAACAAGAAAATTGATCATCAATCACGTCAAAAAATGAAGTTGATGATTAAAATGATGATCTATCGATCATGTCGAACAGCAGCCATTGATGATGACGTGGAGAAGTAATTGTGGTACCTGCTGTCGTATGACACAGTGGATCGCCGCCGCTGGAGCATGCCGTAGTATCGGAGAGCTGACGTCAGAACTGAAATTATGTCGACGAACAAGCATGCAAATTGTCGAAACACGTACGCGCTCTTTCTGAAGACTACCCTAATCGTTACCGATGCCGTGTCCTCGAATCTAATCATGTCCTTGTTTTCAATCTTCCTGTCGCATCGAAAAATGCTGCAAGCTACCAGCAGCCAGCCGTTTACACAGATTTTGACTCGAGCCTTGAGAAGGCATGCTGCATTGTGCAGATCATTTAAAGTACTCTCATCTTGTAATTACTGAAATATCCTCACGGCATTTGCCTGTCAATTGATTGTCTTTCTTCTCAAATTTCGTGTCGTAACAATCTTTTATACGTAACACATAAACATTTTTGAGTCGTGATCCTCGTGAAACTGACGTGGTATTTTAAATATATAAAATATTTTTATTTATAAAAAGTTTTCAAAAGAAAAAATATTAATTAACACGTAAATGTTTGAATTCTGATACAATAATATATACGTAGGTGAGAATAAATGTGAACGTAAATTTGATATATTACTTATTAGAGAGGTTGATTTATCTCCATATATAATTAAATTGAGTTCATTGCATGTTATGTTATATAAAAGTCAATTTCACCTAAACATGACATCGATTAGCCATATCTCAAGAACCGTAGTTCCATAAATATTTCCGTAATATTTGACGAGAATTCTCTAGTTTACAGGGAAAAAAAAAAAAAAAGATGTGAACGTAAATTAATTAGGAATTTGCAAAAATTTGGAGTTCGGACGTATCTCAATAATGTGAAAACGATGGGTATTATAGTAAATTCAGAGAAATGTCAGAGGTATGAGTACAAAATTGTAGATGATGACAGAATGGGCTCATTCTACACTTATTTCAGCAATTATTAAACACTTCGTGCTGTAATTTAGCAAGCTTCAGTTGCAATATGTCGACACCCATAAAAATGAAAATCTAATATCCTATGTTACTAACCCAAAAAATAAAAATAACAATAAAAATAATTTGTAAACCAAAATGACGAACATCACAACGAATGTTTTGTCAGTCCTTGTCATCATCTTGGTCAAATAGCCACGTTAATTTTAGCTTTTTGTAATGACTTATGCAGCCTATAACGTTTCTTTAAATTAATTAACATATGGGTCTCATGGATATTTTTTTAACATTCAATAAAACGATTTTAATGGCAACTGTTTTTTCTATGTTAATGTCAGGGGTGGGATTATTTGAACCCACCAAAATATACTGGGAACCATATTTTTATAGAAATATTTATTACTATATTGTCCATTAATGAATTTACTTTTAAGGATAAAATTATGCAATTAAATGAAATAATTTACTCTCTACACCTATCTCAAAACCCTTTTTATTTTGTCATCCATCTTCATCTCTTAAACACTAGAATTCAACAAAGTTCTCTGATATATTTACGAATGTGTCTTCACACTAGAAATAAAGCTAACTCTTGAAATGAGAATTTTATGTTGTAAAATCTTTGATTTTCCAATTGAATGAGAGTCTTAAGTTTCAAGAGTAAGGAAATTCATATTGCATGGCTTATTGCAAAACCCGCGGGATGGCCTCAAGCCTCCAACAAACGTTAGTGGATTTGATTACATGCAATTAATCTAGGTCATATATATAGCCAATGATGAGATTAAGTTGTTTAAAATGATGACTTCAATTCTGATTTTGATTTTGCTTTTTGGGTAGAGATAGCTCTGGAAATGGGGGCTAAAGAAAGAAACCTAGAGAAAAAAAAGTTATTTCTTCAAAATTTTTATTTGATTTGTTTAAATTTTCTATTATTTGTATATTAGTTTGTATAATTAATTGATTAAATTCAATCCCAAATATTTGATTTGACTGCAATATTTGTTTGGCCTAAAAAATAGGCAACTTGAATTTTGTTTGAGTGATTTAGATTAAATTTTATTTGCACATTTTCAATAAGCTAAATGAAAACTCTAGCTAGGCATGTTAATGATTTTTAATGGGTATATTTAGTAATTACATGAGGGAAAATTTTGTTTTGTTAAGGTTATATTTGGTGTTTAGATGGGTATGTAGAGTGAAATTCCAATTTTTAAATTTTAATGATGGGTTTAAAAAGTAAGTAAATGGATATTATGGCCAGAGCCACTGAAAATTCATAGAGTTAATCACTCTCAGATAAGCCAGCAACCGAGGAAAAAGGAAATCTTTATTAGCTGGATGCCTCCTTCATGGCCTTGGTGCAAATTGAACACAGATGGATCTTATAAAGATAATCGGGAAGCGGGAGCTGGAGGGGTTATTCGAGACTCTGCTGGTCACTGGATTTCTGGATTTTGTATGCGCATTGGGGAGAGTTCAGTGATAATGGCTGAGCTTTGGGGTCTCTATCAAGGCTTACTCCTTGCTTGGGATGTAGGTATAAAATGGTTATTGGTGGAAGTGGACAGTCTCTGTGTCACTCAGATGATTTCGAAGAGGGCAGCTGTTCCTAATGTCTTCTACACTTTTACGAGCATCAATCACTCACATTTTTGCCAATTCACCGCAGACATTAATTTGGCTCATTCCGTTCCTTATGGGTTACATGTTTTTTCTAACCCGCCTGAGGGTATTTATTATTTAATTTCGCAAGACATGTTTGGGGTTACTCACCCCCGTTTTGTTCCTGTTTAGCTCGGTATGACGAGCCCCCTCAAATCAAAAAAAAAAAAAATAAGTGGGTTTAGAGAATATTTTAGTGAGTTCAAATAGCCCCACTCAATGTCAGGATATTAATACACTTATCAAATCAAATATCTACATCACTGAGCAAGTTGGTTCAACCGATAAAACTTATTAAGAGTAAAGATAAGTTTCAATTCTTAGTCATGGATGGCAAAGTAAATAGATAATTCATATAGATAGCAAGATAATACTTATTAAAAAAATAATTATTAAAGATTATTGAAAGAAAGTTTAGATTAAAATTTAAGTATGCATAGCCATATTTTAGTAGAAAATTAGTGAGAAGATATTGAAATGAATAGAAAGAAAATATTCCAAGAGTATTATTGGTGCTCTGGCGATGATATGTTGAATATTATTTCACGACACAGTATGTTCCAAATATTTCTCTTCAAATTACAAACAAATTCTTAAATAATCTAAATTCTTATAATTTTTCTTAAAAAGGTTTTTTTTAAATTAAATTTTAAAATATAAATATAAATTGTGAAATGGGGTATGTACAAAAAATTTGTTAAAAAATAATTTATCTAAGTGTTTAATTGAATTTCCATTCAAAACAATAAATGAATTAATATGTGTTAGGTTATTTAAGTAATTTCGAGTATAAATAGATATTAAGAGGGATTTAAAGTGGTGTCAAAAGGCCTAATCCAGAAGAAAAGTAACATTACTTCCCAGGGATGGGTGTACTCACAAATTGCTGTATTTCAGTATTGCATACATAGGCATTCAATCGAAACTCTTCGGCTGGTCTACAAGAAGGCCCCAACTCTACAGAAATTGACCCAAAGTATTAAACCGAGGCCCAGCAGTATTCTCTATTTGGCAGAGCATGTGAATTAAGGGATGACAACAGGGATGGGAGGGGATCAACATCCTCGATATTATATATATATTTTTATTTTCTTTTTATCCTTTTTAGAATTGAATCTCCGTTCCCTCCCCTAATTATAACAGGGAATTCCTGAAATGTCCTAACCCCTGAATAACTTTTTTTTTTAACTTAATTTAATCATATTAACTTAAAAATATATGAAATAAAATGAGCATGATCATGAATGGACTTTATCGCATTATACTCCTTCAAACTTTTGGTATATATGATATTCAAATAATGATTTTCAAAACAAAATTTAAATAATGTGATTTTTATACAATAGTGACATGATTGTTGTCCATGAGTAATAATACTTACTGATCACCGACTATGGCGCAACAAAGCTGCATGTGTGACTACTAGTTGACATTGCAATGAGGTAGCCTACTCGGTCATTGACAACGCGACGTACTATTGGACTATGATGAGATGAAGATGAGTAGGGTGTTTGCTACTGCGCGAATAATTTGAAAAGAATGAGCAAGATTGTGAGAGAGTGATTTACAGTTTGATATATGAGTTATGAGCTTATGTGATTGTGTGCTTTTTTATTGTAGTTAAGTGTGAATTATATTAAATATTTTATATTAACTAATATTTATAATATTTGTATAAATATTTTGATATTTGTTATTTACTCTAATATTTAATGTTTTACAATTTAAAATTTATTATTTATTCATTAATAATTCCAGAAAAATAAAAATAGAGAAATGAGGAAATGGGGAGGGGATGGGGATTCCACTTCATCCCTGTCTTTTCTCCGAATTAGTAATTGGATAAAAAATAGACTATGTACCATTTTTCAAATAAGAAATTGAATATAAAATCGTTCCCTTATCCTCCACAAACGGGAAAAATCCCCAAGGTTCCTCGTCCCCATGGGGATTTAAGCCATCTCTATATGTGATGATGAAAAAAGAATGTTTATCCTTGAAACAAAGCACATTAATAAGACTTTTGGGTTTCCTAAAATTTTCTAAATATAAATATGTAAATTAAAAGAAGATTAATATTTTGCATTACTTTATGGGAATTTATCATTGCACCACCTCTCTTTTGCCTTATGTTCATCTAACCACCACAAAATTCTAACATGTTCTTTGCACCACTTTTCTTTTTAAGTTTGTATCAACTAGCCACTTTTGCACTAACACTGTTAAATAATTTAAATAAAATGACAATTTTAACCCTAAATAAATTAATTTTTTTTTATTTTATAAAATCTTTGTAAATAAAAAATTATAATTGTAAAATACTCCTAATTTAATAAAAAAATAAATCCTAAAATTAGAATTTTTATTTTTTAATAAAAAAATTATAATTATAAAAATAATTACAAAATTTTGGAATTTAATAAAAATCCTCTAAATTATTAAAATTTTAGGATTTATTTTTAATAAATAAATTCAGTTATTTTAATAAAATTTTGCAAAATTATAATTTTTAATAAATAAATTCAGTTATTTTTATTAAAATATTAAAATATTATAATTTTTAATAAAAATAATTATTAAAATTTTGTAAAATCTAAATTTAATAAAAATTAACTGAGCACTTGTATTTGAGATTTATTTTTTATTAAATTTAAGAGTATTTTTATAATTATAATTTTTTATTTTTTAAATATTTTATAAAATAGAATGATCTTTTAATTTATTTAGGGATAAAATTGTCATTTTATTTAAATTATTACTTGATAATCATGAGGTGAATGTCTGAGTAAAAGGTGGTCTGGCTGTCATTAAACAGTGGGTGGTAAAGCATCGTAAAACTGTGATGGGTGGAGCGTGAGCGTAAGGCGATAGGTGATAATTTCTCTTACTTTATTAACAAGATAGTTAATAGGATATTTAAATAGTGGACTCTAGAGAACTATCTAATTTGTTTAGCCGTAGAGCCAATATTATATAATCGTAATACCTTTTTTTTCACTTTCATTAATGTTTTATTCATTCAAAGAAAAAGTTAATTTATATAAAATATCTTTGACATAGAGATGAATATATAAAATATCTTTGACATAGAGATGAAAATTATTGCAGCCCTGAAAATAAAATAAAAGAAAAAAATTCTTTAAGGAAGAAGTAAAATTACTAGGGTATACTTAAAAAATGAGGTGAAGAGGTGCCCACCACTCAACTAATGAGTGGTTAGCTAATTTATTATTAGAGCAAATCTAAAAAATTGATTTAGGCTTTACCTACATCTATTTTATTTTCTACCAAAATTGTATTAAGTTGGAAGAGAAAAGAAAACAAGAAAATAAATCATTGGCCATTTATACCTGACTTGCCATTTACTATACATCGTCATATATTCAGGCATAGAATGCATGTCGTACAGGTTTCACTTGGGAATAAAAATTATTTGAATGACTTCATCATCTAGATAACTTGTCGTACATATTTATAAGATATATTTGGTAGGAATTTTTATGTTACATTTCATATAACATAGCATTTACTATATCCAGTTGTTACAAATATAATCTGTCGAAGTTATTATTATTATTATTACTTTTTATCGTTTTTTCACGTGCGCGTCCCGAATTTGGCAAGATTACTGCAAGTCTGCGGTAACAGTAGATAAGTAGATATAATAAAATTGGCCAAACTTTTAGGAGCTATCTTTTACCCTATTCAAATATAACGTGAGGTAAGTAGCTAAATCACTCCATATTAAATAAATACTTAGCAGTTGGCAGCAGCAATCACGACAAGTCCCTCATTTAATAACAACAGCCTAACAATCACCGATCGCAGTGACTGCCTTTCCTTTGCATGACATCACCCGTGACCAATGCTATTACATCACAAAGTACAAATAATTGCAGAGTTTTGTGGACATTTATCTCATTCACTAACCCATTTGGTGATATTTGACCATTTTTGTCCAATTACAAAATTAGTGGATAAATGTTATTATTGAGCAATTTGCGACAAGGGCTTTAAACTATATCGAGCCTCACAAATTTTCACAAATGGCGGTTGTTTCTCAAAAGATATGATAAATATTCTAAATGTGTCTCTCCCTTACGAAATACGAGTGAAATAGATACATCTCTCCTTTATGAAAATGTCATTCGTCTGGGCATATACTTCATAAAATAAAAAATATATTGGTCTGCTGTAATAACAGTTGTAAGTATATATAATAGAAGAAAGATTTATTTTCTATAAAAAAAAAATCCGTATTACTATTTAAGATAATTATTGTGGTCTTAAAATACTTGAGCTACTCAATAATAAGATTTATTTAAGTTACCTTTTTGGGCAAATAAAATAGATTCTATTTATACTTATATATTCGAGCTGCGTCATAGAATTAGAATGTCCGCATAAATGCCATAAAAATTCCCTTATATGATTGATAAGTTCTCTGAAATGTTACTTTCCAAAGTCTTGTTTTGACTCCACAAATTCTACCTTGTTAGTCAAGCCACAATAAGGATTCCATTGGCATAGCATAAACATAGTGCTGCGTGACTCAAGCATCTTTCGGAAAATTTGTTCGAGGCCATGTGACCTATAAAAAAAATTAAAAGTAAGTATATAGAATCCTCTAACTCTTGGATGTTTTTTTGATTAAAAAGAACATTAACCACACAAATGCACCTTTAATGAATTGCAGGCTAAAAAGCCAAGCTTGTAGGGTCTCGAAATGGCCCTTCGTGCTTGGAGTTGTGCTCTCACAAGCAATGGAGAGCTTGGGGTTAGTGTCACACTTTCTTTTTTGGTGTTGTATGACGCACAAAAAACAATTAAGAAAAGCTATAATTGCTGGACATGACAAAGTGATAAAGCTATTAAATCATTCATTAATAAAAACATTCAGATTTCTAGGTCAACCATTCTCCTTGTGTCTCCCTAAAACAACTATAAATGTTGGGATAATTTGTTAGTGATCTTAGGGATTCTAATTAGATAAGTTACTACGTCTACTTATATATATATATATATATATATATATATATATAAATTAGGATAATTTGTTTGCAATATATGGGGATATTATTTAGATCAGCTCTAAAATAATGTTCTAAAAATATGTGTATATGCATGTATGCATATTATAATGTTCTAAAATATTTATAAAAAAGTATTTCTCTTACTTATGTATGCATGCGAGAGGATTAAATGATTAAAATAATTTTTAACCATAAAAAAGCCGTCACAATTTGTGGGTGATCGTGTGGGATGATTTATTATTATCATTTATTATTTGAGAAAATGATGTCTTTGACTCTTGAGACAAAACAAAATTCTTGTAGAAATTAATTATTAGGTACGGAATAAGTAGAAAAGGCGAGTCCATCATTTATTTGATTCCTAAAATACATACATATTTGTCTACTTCATGTCGCTCATTATAGACCCACTTGCCCAATTCAATTGTGTGGCTTGACTAATTGATGTTGGCTTATGCAGCAACCAAACATGGCCAAACTCATGTGAGTTTTGAATTTTGACCCCAAAAATCATCATCAACAATTAAATATTTGACAATGTTACTAAAAAATATCAGATAAATTTAAGACAAGATGATAGAATTTACGCCATTGAAGAAAATGGCACCACTTTCTTCCACATCAATCGAAGAAAGATATGGGAATACATAAGTCATCATTTCAATTCGTTGGGATTAAACTAATGAAGCTATCCCTCCCTATTGAAGTTTATTCTAGAAGACAATATTTTGGATAATTTTCTTTTCTATTTTTACAAAGCGGGTTTTCTTCGTATCCGATCGCCCTTCCTAATTAATAAACATTAAACCAATTGAAACTAACAAATTAACTCAAGTTTAAGCAATTTTACAATGCCTTTTGGCTATAATTATTTATGCTCTAAAAGTCTAAAAGGGAAAATAACTTTTCCATGGAATCAACTCTTAAAAGATTAATATGACGGCTGTTATGGTACTCATAACAGTAAAAGACGCAAAAATGATTCGTTATGATGTTACATCGATGGATGAAACATTGCCATAGCACTATCATTTTAATGCATTTCCGTTGTAGGGTTATAAGATTACAACTTACACAATACCTTCATTTAAGAGACCATACCTGCGATATTTGTCTGCCTTTCAAGTACAATTTTTTTTACTTAATTATTTCACTCCCATGATTTGTTAGATCATGTCTTCCTTCACACACACACCCACACACCCACACACACAAAGTATAACATTTTTCCCCCCTAAAGTGATAGACTTTAATTTGAAAAAAGAATTAATTCAAGTTCTCGTTGTTCTCAAATCTTGTAAGTAAAAAAGCAAGGTAGGGATAAACAAAGTCATACTTAGATTTTTAGTATTTACTTTCTTGTAATTTGAATTCGAATAACTAATAAAAAAAAACCCTAATTCTATCCTAGATCAGTCTTATTATAATTTATAACCCATTTTGAAAATATGTGCCTACGCAGAGAGTATTTGCTCCCAAATTAGGAGAACTCAACTTTCTAGTATTTGAATTTCTTGAGGGATTTATAACTAATGGGTGGTTCTCATGACACAAAGTGTGTGGAAGACAAACACTTAATAAACTAATCTCATCTTTTAGTGAAGATGATTATGTTCTCTTAGAATGTTACTTCTTCCAAATGAAAAGTGAGGTTAGTTGCCCACTTTTGTTTAACTTTATCAGGCCATATGCTTTTGCTCATCTGAGCCTAAAGAACAAAGATGAGTGGAGGACATGAGGCGTCGGTCTCTTCAATTCAATTACAACTATAATGTTACGTTTGCCATTGGGCCGTGTCTTTTTTCTGCAAATTTGACATTTCACCCTATTGATTCACAAGTCCTTATCAATAAACAAAAATAAAAGGAAAAAAAAAACGTGTTCATTTGTGAACGCTGTTTGTCACTCTTCGTTATAGTGTAAATCAGTTTTATAATTGAATCAACCAAGTGAATTTGAGATATTTATTAATTTAATTGTCTGATTGTGACAAATCGTAACAGGCGGACATAAGATGAGATCATGAGATAGAGACCAATGTATGGACGGCCTATTGATAGTATGTGTGAAGTTTTGTTACACAAAATTACAAAGAATTCTTGGCGTTCAGTTTTGAAATCAAGTGTTTAATCATTTTGAATTTTTAGTAAATTTTTGTCTGGACAAGTGATTCACATTTTGGGGGGGGGGGGGGGGTTCACACCATATATGTCATTGCTTATGGTCTTGTCTTTAAAATTATTTGAAGCACACACACACACACACACATATATATATATATATATTTGAAGTTTAATATTTTTAATCCTTAATTAATCATGTGGTTAAAATGGGGGAACTAATACTTTTAAACCCATACTTAGTATGTAGAGCTTTTAATAGTTATGTCTAATATACTTTAATTTGATGATAATATTGTAAACATACGGAGGCAAAGACCTAGATTGAAAAAAAAATGACTAACCATACGAATAAGAAATGATGCAAATTTCAACTATGGCATAAAAAGCAGTTTGAGAACACCTAAAGGATGAGTAAAAGTCCCTTTTAAAAGAACCATCGAATCCTCGGAAAATAACCTGACATGGAATCATCCTCAATGAGAGATTTAGCAGAGCAAGTAGCATCATATTCGACACAAACATAATAGTTATTGTCATTTTTTTCCCCATCAAACATTGTGGTTATTTGCCTTGAGAAACAATTGAAAAAATAGTAACCCTAGAAATTGTGTAGAGGAAGAGTATAGAGAAACCCAAGTGCAACAAAAAATATATAGTCAAATATCAATTGATAAAGCAAGACTTAAATGTCTAACACAAAACTTTAAAACACGACTCGTATTAATAATGCATTATATTTTGAAATTTTTGAAGGGAATAAATAACGTGTAAGTTTATAAATGTTTCAATATACAAAATACTATGAATATAATTAACATTAAAGAGGACACAAAATAGTAAATACAATGGATTCAAAAGAAGATAGAAATTAGCAAATGCCACAAAGGTTATCTCATTAAACTGAGAGGTTCTCTAAGTCTCCTTAGAGTTATGTGCAAATGATTTTTATCAAAAATTTTTTTTTGGGACCAGATTCTCTCAATTTTGGTGTCGATTTTCAAACATGTTTATTACTTTTTTACTAATTAAGACCCATCGTTTTAGATTTTTAATAAGTACAACAAACCCATTTTAACGTTTTATTCTTTAGTTTTTATATTGCACCACTCAAAATAAACCCCATCAACAAATACATGGCAAATTTCAACACACTTTTTTTTTTTTAACAAAACACAAATTGAAATAATATAAATCTTTGCAACGGTCAAATTTCAGTAAGAATCTATAAAGGGCGAATCTTTGTGGCGCACACAGGCCAATCAAACAACACACAACCACTTGGGCTAAGTCCAAGTGGCTAGAGCCACTCACTCACAAGTGTGAGCGAAGTGGTTCGAGCCCCCGCAGACGTATTGTAGGGATTTAATTTATATTTCGTTCCTTATAGCCTCAGAACTCGAGTGAAGGTAGTCTTTCTCCCAATATGGGAGTTTGACATCCCTCGAATATTTGAGAGAGTTTAAAATCGGCGGTCTTGTATCGAATTGATGTAAGCGATGCCGATGGTTGTAAATATAAGTTGTAAATCTCATATAATATGAGTTGTAATCTGAGCATTAGTCTCGTATAATTAAAAAAAAAAAAAAACAACACACAATATAACTAAAGTTTGGCTGACGGCTGCAAAGCCAAGCCATTATGTTCTTTTTACATCATTCATTCTTCAAAACTAAGCATCTGCTTCAATCACACCTGCACACACACCCATATGTACACATGCGTGTACATTTGCTTTGCTTAGCTGTTTTTTCACATTACCGCATCTCTATTTTATTTTATTAGTTTTATTGTTTCTTTTTTGCCAAAAGTAAATTCTCTAAATTAAGACAAAAACAATATAAGTGGATGCACTACCATCTCTATCTTAACAAAAATTCTTCTTCTTCTTCTTTCTAATTTACCCAAAATGCCACCATTGTACTTTCCTATAATTGGTGACACAAATCTTTGTTGGCTTTTATTTGTACATATTTCTGCATCATAGTAATCAGAAGTTGGCAAATTAAGTTTTATATATGCAAAAAATGTGATATGTTATTGCTATGGAAGAAAAATTTCAATAGTACTACAACGTGATAATTATAATAACCATACAAGTTATAAATGTAACTTTATATGTTACTAGGTATTGGTGAGTTTGAAGTACGTACGATAATGTTGTATGACTGAAACATAATAAACATTATTAATTTTACATTAATTTGAGATATCTGTGTTTATAACTAACACAACCACACAAATACTTTGAAGTAGTATTTTGGTTTGGTCAGTTTAACTTTTCTTAATTTTTATTTTTAAATGGTATCATTAGGATTTTACAATCTTTGCAGTTATTTTTGGTGTATTGTCAAATTCCTAGTTTAGGAATGTATATGTTACCACTTGCTATGGAATTATTATTATTTTTTAAAAGGCATTGCATAATTGTACCCGAAACAAATTATTTAATAAAGTAATTTATTAAATAGGAATATTTAATATAGGGTAAAAAGAATAATAATAAACATTGGAATATTCTTTTATCCTAAAAAAGGAAATAGGAATAGAGCTAAATTTTATGGCCTACTTAAATTAATTATCATAGCATTGTCGCGATTATTAGTTACCAATAATAAAAGCTTCAAATCTCAATCTAACCATTGCAATATTTAATAAATGATAAAAGAAAAAGCAATAAATAAGCATTCAAAACTAAAATCATCTAAAATTGGGAAATTTAAATCATTCTCACAGTAATAGTATTTTTCCCCAAATAAGTATAATAATATTCATCCATTCTCTAGTAGAATGGAGCGATAAATAATTTTATTACAACTTTAAGTTACAAAATTAACCATCTAATAAATGAGTGCTACATAAACACAAAAATATTGAAGTACAATTATTCTAAAAGTTTTTATTTAGTATTCACTAATTAGATAATATTCTTCCGTAATTTTTAAAAATTATATGTTACTACACTCATTAAGTAAATGTACATGAATACGGTAAAAAAAAAAATATGTATATATATATATATATTTAAATCTTTATAAAGAGGAATATTATTTACTCTTGGTTCTTATAATTTGCGTCACCATTACAATTACAAATGTCAAATGAAAATTAAGAAAAATTATTAAACACGTGATAAATAAAAGAGGGTAAAAAAAAAAAAAAAAAAAAAAACACGAAGACAGGAACACAATATACACCAAAACACACACACATATTCACTCCCTTTCTCTGTTTCTTTGACAAAATCCTCAAAATTTCCCCTTTTTTGTTGTTAGCCGCCACTACAAAAAAATTTTTATATGCGCCACCGCCACGACGGTCACCACCGCCATCGCCGCCTAGGGTTTCGTCACTCTTCACTTGTCCCCTCCACCTTTCTCAGAGCTGGATTCTCTTTCTTTTCTCCGTCGCATCTCCATGCGCCGCTGGTTCAGCGGCTTCGTTGATTAGTCTCCCCCCCCCCCCCCGGGCCCTTCCCCTCCCCTCACCTCCACCTCATACACATCGCTCACATAATTTGTCGATCCTAAATTTTAAAAATTTCATCACGGTTGTTAGTGTTCTGTGATATGGTTTGTCGAATTTAGGGCAAAAACGTAAATTGCGTCGATTTGATTGATTTATTTTGCTATTATTAAGGGTTTCTGGTGATTTGGATGGCATTGGGCGACTTGATGGCGTCTAGGTTTTCGCAATCCGCCGTCGTTTCGAATCACTTGAACGACGACTGCGGCTCCGCTCATGGCGACGTCGATTTGAGGAGAGATTCTGACACTGCGAGTAGTAGTTATACCAACAATGCTTCCGTTACGACGATTACCACCACCACCACCACTAGCTTGGCTTACTTGCCTCAGACTGTCCTTTTGTGTGAGCTTCGTCACGAGGCTTTCGAGGCTTCTACCCCTACTGGTCCTTCTGACAGCGGTCTCGTCTCCAAATGGCGGCCCAAGGACAGAGTAAGTGCTCATTTTTAAACCATTATCTTGAAAATTGTTTTCTTTTGGTTAATTTTGAGTTTATTGATGCGCCATTGGTCGTTTAAATTGATTTGGTACATGAACTAACCTTAGAGAAATAATATCTTTAAAAAAAAATTGATTTTTTTAGGGTTATGTACTTGATTTAGTCAGGATTTTGTGCTATCGGTTTGATTTTTTGAGTTCTGTTTAGGTTTCTGATTAAGTTCTTTTTGTCCAACTTGATTTTAACACTTGGTGACATATACCTTGCTTGGTTGCCTAAGTATTGAAGTGGTTCTTTTACATTTGTTAATTTTTACATGCCTAATGTGTAAGAGCAGCATCTGTTGCTCTGCTTATTATGATAAATTTTGGGAAAAGTGTATTTTATACCTTAAATAGGTATAGGTGGAGTATGCAGGCTTGAAATTTGATAAAGAAACTGTTACATGATTAAAAGAGTTACTGACGAACCGTGATCTCCAAAATTTATTTCAAAAAATAATATATTACACCAATGTCATGCCTCCCAATGCTGCTTGAGCCGACGCGTAGCTCCTTGCTCAGAATTGTGTGAGTCATTGTCCTTCTGGTTGCTCAAAATAAATTGAAGAGACGGGGATGCTGCGTTGAGGGTTGATTTCTATTTTGTTTTACCTTTTATTTAAGCTACTGCTTGTTTTTTTTTTTTTTGGGGGGGGGTTAGGGGGAGAAGGCGGGGGAAGGAAGATGTTCTGAAGGGATATGCTTACTTGTTTGTGAAACTTTCATCTTTTCTACTTTGATAGTGAATCTTGTTGTAGATGCTATGTTTTGATGTTATTCATTTGTCTATTTGGTTTAAATCTTGTGCAGATGAAGACAGGATGTGTAGCTCTAGTTTTATGTTTAAACATTAGCGTTGATCCACCGGATGTAATAAAGATCTCGCCTTGTGCCAGAATGGAATGCTGGATAGGTGCTTTTACAAACTGCTAATTCTTTCTTATATTGCTTTTAAATGCATGTAATATTTTTTTTTTTAATAAGAAACTCAAATTTGTATTAAAGATGAAGAGTACTTGTTTAATTGTTATTACCTAGGAATGGGAATAGTTTTATTTTCATGGTTTTCTGGTTTTAACATGCAAGGATTTTAAATGCTTTTGATCTCTTTCCTGTTATTTGCTGATATGTGGGGATTTGTTTACCTGTTAAATTGTTTATTCTTTCTATGTTCATGATGTCTTTCTTGTGTGTGCAAGTTAGTCCACACTTGCTCTCTTTTTTTTCTTTTTTTTTTTTTGGGCACCCTTTTTTTTCATTATAATGACGTTGGGTAATGAAACTGCTGTGTAAACTATTTTAATTCCAATTTCAATTATCTCTCACAGTTATCACTTTTGGCATTTTACTTAAAGTGGGTTGCTAAGTGCTTGACTTTTTGGAAGACTGGTGTTGACTGGTTTACCTAAATTGTTTTCATTGATAATTATCTGTTTTTCTGTATTTAATTTGTTTCCTTGAATGATCTATTCTTTGCTTCTGAATGAGGACACGGTTGGCAAATATAAAATTTTAAAAACTAAGCCCCACTGACAATTTCAACTGTCTTATGGTCATGTCTTTTCCTTTTCTGCTTGTGTGTTGGCAAGTAATTGAAGCATAGTAGATTTTTTTTATTTTTAACTTTTATCTCTTAGGCTATAAATTCGATTATATTGTTAAGATCTCTTTTTTGTTTTTGTTCTTTTTTTTTTTTTTTCAGATCCATTTTCTATGGCCCCCCAGAAAGCACTTGAAACGATTGGAAAGAACTTAAGTCAGCAGTATGAAAGATGGCAACCCAGGGTGAGAAGATATCTGACTTCTAATTCTTGATACAAAACTATATCAAGTTCAATTTCAATTTACCTTCGGAGATGTGAACAGGCTCGGTATAAAGTTCAACTAGATCCTACCGTAGATGAAGTTAAAAAGCTTTGTAATACATGCCGTAGATATGCAAAGGGTGAGAGAGTGTTGTTTCATTACAATGGACATGGTGTGCCCAAACCGACTGCTAATGGTGAAATCTGGCTTTTCAATAAGGTTTTTCCTTCTGTTGCTTCTAATATTTTCCAATTTTGTTATTGTTATTATTTCCTTTGTATTATTTTCTGAAACTTTCCTTTCGCTAACTGGTGTAATGAGTTCAGAGTTATACACAGTATATTCCCCTGCCGATCAGTGACCTTGATTCCTGGTTAAAGACTCCATCAATATATGTTTTTGACTGTTCTGCTGCTGGGATGATTGTTAATGCATTCATTGAGGTATTCAATGGTGTTTTACTAAGAATTCATCATTAAGATGATCCTCTGTTGTCATACATGAGATTTGATCTCTATCATACTTTTGACGTAATTGTTTGATTGATTTTTAGCTTCATGACTGGGGTGCATCTAACTACTCTGGGTCAACAAGGGATTGCATTCTGCTTGCTGCCTGTGAGGCACATGAGACCCTTCCACAGAGTGAAGAGTTTCCTGCTGATGTTTTTACTTCTTGCCTCACTACGCCAATCACAATGGCATTGAGATGGTGAAACCTTGACCCCTTTTCTTTTTTTTGTTTTCATTTTGTTAATCTTTGGAAGCTGTCTGTGTTTGTGTGCTTTTTTCCTTCATTTTTTTAATTTTTAATTTTACTCTTCATTTTCGAACTTTAGGAATGAGAGTGAACTATGAGCATCACATTGTTTATCGAAGTAATTATTGTATAGCTTTGGTTCTTATTTTGTCTTGAGAAGAATAAAAAAAAATATCTATACTCATTGACATTGGTATTCTCATTTGGGATTAGTCTTGATCTATGCTAGGGCATTGTGGCATTAATCAGAGTTTAATATATTGCAAGGTCTTAAAGTTAATTTCACGGTAAAGAAATATGCAACAAGTAAAGAAATATGCAAGAACTTTATCTTTTTGAGAAGTAATTCTCTCCTTGCATTGCTGATGCCTATAAGCAGATCCTGTCATATTTACCAGGAGGTGCTGGGTTGATTGTTGTCAGATGATATGAACATTTGAACTGTAAGTTTACATGAGTAAACGTTTTCACTCTGTTTATCACAAGGACCTTAGTCTTTCAGATCTAGCCATCCCAATTGAGTGCACATTTCTTGAGCTAAGATGTGTTAAGTGATAATTAAACTTTACAAGTTTATAGTTGGTTTTCGATGCATGCTATTTTTTGCACCTCGTTGCATACAGTCTAATGCATGTTTGCAGGCATAGTTGTGTCCAGAAGAATCTTTCCTCTCTCTCTCTCTCTATATGTGTGTGTGTGTGTATTGTATGTTTTGATTAAGCTTGCTAATTTCTGATTATTTATATATATCATGTCTTCCAGGTTTTGTAAGCGTTCATTACTGCATGAGTCCCTTGATTATTCTCTTATAGATAAAATTCCTGGCCGCCAAACTGACCGTAGAACACTTCTGGGTGAATTGAATTGGATTTTCACTGCTGTCACGGACACTATTGCTTGGAATGTTCTTCCTCATGGTATTTTGCGGAGATATACAATGCAGTTTGCTATAATGCAACTTTTAATTTCATGCATGTTTTATTTTGGTGAGTCATATAGCCAATGGTCAGTTCTTCACTGCAGATCTTTTTCAGAGATTGTTCAGACAAGATTTGTTAGTTGCCAGCCTCTTCAGAAATTTTTTACTTGCTGAAAGGATTATGCGTTCAGCAAATTGCTCTCCAATTTCTCACCCCATGTTGCCTCCAACCCATCAGCATCATATGTGGTATTTTGTGGGGTCTTATCTTATTGCTAAATTCATGTTATTACTTTCAAATTCAAATTATGATGGGGTTACTTGTTTACTGCAGGGATGCATGGGATATGGCAGCTGAAATTTGCCTCTCCCAGCTGCCTTCATTGGTTGCAGATCCTAATGCTGAATATCAGGTTTGCTTTCGTTCTGATTTTGTTTCACACATACAAATTAATGAGTTCCTTAGTTTCTGAGTTGCCTGGTTTGTGTCTGTTGCAGCCTAGTCCTTTTTTTAGTGAACAGCTGACGGCTTTTGAGGTGTGGCTTGACCATGGATCCGAACATAAAAAGCCACCGGAGCAGTTACCCATTGTTCTTCAGGTATGATACTTCTTACTCATGGTGAATCAAATTAAACAAAGCCGGGTGTCTGTGAACCTCCTCCTCTCGAGTTTCAAATTTTCAATCAGGTGCTGCCAGTACCTATCTGCACCATGAAATTAGGAAGTTAATTCCATTAGCTAATCAAAATATTCATATTCATGCCCAGACTGATATACTATGCATATCAGATGGATTATGCCCATTTGAGTTTTTAAGAGTTCAATCATTTATAATTTTCTTGATTATCCTTTCTAATAAGTGGAATTTTTATTAATCATTAATGCTCACTTCTCTACTAAGCGCTCTTGGATATTTTTGTTGGCATTGTTTGTATTATGGTAGGATAGGCTTGACCTGCAGTGCAGGATAGTTTGTTAACAAAATGTTTTCACTCTTTTGTATCTATTGTTCCTTTTTCTCCTCTTTGTGACATTTTTATAACAATTACAGTGTAAACAAAGATGCTTAATCAGCTGATTATTTGTGTTTCAGGTTTTACTTAGTCAATGCCATAGATTTCGGGCACTAGTTCTTCTTGGAAGATTTCTTGACATGGGACCCTGGGCTGTAGATCTGGTAAGTATTGCTGTCTGTGGTTTTCAGTTATTCTATCTCTGAGAATTGTGTATTTTTTGTGATTAGTGAATTTTTGTGATTTGCTTATGGATTGAATTGCGATATTGTAGGCATTGTCAGTTGGGATATTTCCCTATGTTCTGAAGCTGCTCCAAACTACAACGCCAGAACTACGGCAAATTCTTGTATTCATATGGACGAAGATTCTAGCACTTGATAAGGTATATTGATGACTGGTTCATAATTCTGGTGTAGATATAGGTTTGTGAATAGCTACACACCAAATCGTGCACACAAGCACAAACATGCTGCTCTCATATGCCTGTGGTAGCTTCTAGCTTTCCTTTCTTGGGGCTGTTTGCTGGGTTGGATACAACGAAGAATGAAATGTTAAAAAAGTATATTTCCTAATACATACATTTTGTTGAGTATTTTTCTGTACAGTTTATTGATAACAGAAGGATGGTATAAGGGTGTTAAAATCTGAGCAGAATGAGTATTTGGTTAATAAACTTGCCTCGGCAGGGCCTTAGCCCATGTATTTGCGGAACTTGGCTGGCCAGTCCAGTTTCTTTATGATTCTTATCTCTCTTTTTCTCTCATTGCTATCTGAATTTGCAAATGGAAACATGAAAAGAAGGGCAAAAAATATCAAAACTGATGTAAAGATGTGCAGACTGGACAGTGCAGAAGTGCTATGTACTATATTTTTTAATCCATGTATGGTTATATACCGTATTCCTCAATCGTTACTATATCTGAACTTTTGTACAGCAGTAATACTAAAATTCCTTCTTGTGGGATGACAGTCTTGTCAGGTTGATCTTGTGAAGGATGAAGGACATGCTTATTTTATCAGGTTTCTTGATAGCATGGAAGCATATCCGGAACAGCGAGCCATGGCTGCATTTGTATTGGCTGTCATTGTTGATGGACATAGGCGGGGCCAAGAAGCATGTATTGAAGCTGGGCTGATCCATGTGTGCTTGAAGCATCTTCAGGGTTCAATGCCAAATGATGCACAAACTGAACCGTTATTTCTTCAGTGGCTCTGCCTGTGTCTGGGAAAGCTGTGGGAGGATTTCACAGAGGCTCAAACAATAGGTCGGCGGGCAGATGCCCCAGCAATTTACGTTCCTCTACTTTCTGAACCACAGCCAGAGGTGTGCCTTCTTGCTTTGTGGTTATAATATCCTTCAACTAATAAATCCTTCGATTGCTGCGTAATGTCATATCTTAGTTGCTGAAGCCATTTATTTCAGGTTAGGGCTTCAGCCGTCTTCTCATTGGGTACCCTGCTTGATATTGGGTTCGACTCGTGTAGAGATGGTGTTGAAGGAGATGAAGAATTTGATGATGATGAAAAGATTAGAGCTGAAATTAGTATCATTAGAAGCCTATTAACGGTTGTTTCAGACGGAAGTCCACTGGTCCGAGCTGAGGTTGCTGTAGGTATGTGACTGGTACAAATCTGCTTCTGGATTTCTGTTTATTTTATATTTTTGAACATTCATGTCCATTTGTGTTTTGTTTAGAAACTTTAAAAGCCACATTTTTTGAACCTTCAGATCCTGCATGTTTAAACAATGTTTACTTAATCAAGAGTGTCCAGTGTCCTAAGATCACTGCACAACCTAGTCTCTCACATTAAAATTCTTTTGTTGCTTCCATTTTTAGAATTTTGAAAAGCCAGAGTCTTGTGTTTCTTTAGAATTTTGAAGAATATAATAACAGAAATTATTTAACATTTATTGGCATACTATTTGGTTTACCTTGATATGATTAATATGCAAAAATAGATTTTCTGAACTGTTATTATGGAAAAATGATTTCTTTATATGATTTTGTTTTCCGAAGAAGCCTGTGTAATTTGTAGAAAGAATCATGTTTCTGTCTTAGCGCCTATGCATATAAATGGAGACTTTGACAAGTTTATATTTTCGAAAAAATGATCCATGTTTATCCAAATATTTTCTTACATTGTATCATGTGATTTACATGTGTAACATGTTTGGACATGCAATGTGCTATATTTGTGACCTCATTGCCTGGCCTGTGGAGTTTATTGGGAATCTCAGAGGACAAGTGCTTTCCATCTATGCATTGTAGTGAGGTTTTTGGCAGTTGGCTTGGGGGAGGGGAAAGCTGTATTCAAACTATATCCATAGATTCTGAAAGCATAACTGAGTTGATTTGTAAATGTCTTTACAGCTCTTGCACGCTTTGCCTTTGGCCATAAGCAGCACCTCAAATCAATTGCTGCTGCTTATTCGAAGCCTCAGTCCAATTCTCTCCTAGGTTCATTACCTTCATTGGCTCATATAAAAACTACCGGAAGTGGAAGCATTGTTTCTTCTCAGATTGGTCCATTAACGAGAGTTGGCACTGAAGCAGTTGTCAGAGATGGAAGAGTCTCCACGAGCAGTCCTCTTGCTAATGCTGGACTTATGCATGGGTCCCCGTTGTCAGATGATTCATCCCAACATTCTGATTCTGGAATCTTAAATGATGGTGTCAGCAATGGGGTTGTCAACCATATGAGGCCAAAGCCTCTTGATAGTGCAATTTATTCACAATGTGTATTGGCTATGTGTACTTTAGCTAAAGATCCATCTCCACGCATAGCAAGTCTTGGTCGTCGGGTACTGTCCATTATTGGGATTGAGCAGGTGGTGACAAAACCTGTTATATCCATGGGCAACATTAGCCGGCCAGCTGACCCTACAACTGCAGCTCCAACACCTACCCTTGCAGGACTAGTTCGTTCATCTTCATGGTTTGACATGAATGGAGGTAACTTTTTCGTTGTCCCCTATACCATCATTTTTAATTCACTAATATGGTTATTGCCGGTCATTTTTAATTCACTAATATGGTTATCTTTGTGTTAGCTTCACAGGACGATTATATTGATCCTTCTGATTGAATTGAAATATGTTTTCTTTTGCATTTCAATTTCCATTAGATGCCTGCTATCTTTGGTGTCTTTATTCTTGTCTGTTTGTTTTTCTCTTCATGAAAACATCAATATTAGCTGTTGTTGGCAGGTCATTTGCCATTAAAATTTAGAACTCCTCCTGTCAGCCCACCACGGCAAAGTTTCTTACCTGGAATGCGTAGAGTTTGCTCTTTAGAGTTCAGGCCTCACTTGATAAATTCTCCGGATTCAGGACTAGCTGATCCACTTTTAGGCTCTGGGGACCCATCTGCAGTTTCAGAACGCAGTTTGCTTCCTCCTTCAACTATCTACAATTGGAGTTGCGGCCATTTCTCCAAGCCACTTCTCACTGCAGCAGATGATACTGAAGAAATATTAGCTAGAAGGGAAGAAAGAGAGAAATTTGCTCTGGAGCATATTGCAAAATGCCAACGCTCATGTAAATCTTTTGATTTAGGTTTTTCTTTTTAGTGATTTATTTTTTTCTATTTTTATGATGGTTCTTGTGTGAGGGTCTAATTTGCTGTTAATTTTGCTGGCCAGCTGTCAGCAAGCTTAATAATCCAATTGCTTGCTGGGATACGAGATTTGAAAAGGGTACGAAGACGGCCTTGCTCCAACCTTTCTCTCCTATTGTGGTTGCTGCTGATGAGAATGAGAGGATTAAGTATGGTGTTTCCTTTTTCGTTTTTCATCTCTTTACAAGCTGTTTCCATTTGTTAGTTTGCTTGTTCATGGTAAATCAAGTACTACTATGGGCACACTAATGTGGCTTGAGAAAGAAAGCTTACTGTCCTGCGTGATAGGAAGAAATGCCTAGATATGGAGCAAGTCTTAGGCAGGCATTCTTGTCTGGTCATGAGTTCTTGTGGTGGAATCCCTCTCTTGTCTCTGTCTCTGTCTCTTTTTCTTTTTAAATATTAAATAGGGCAGGTTCTACTTTGTTTTGGCTACTGTATGAACTTCTTAGCATGTATTTGATTCTCACAATATGAAGTTACAGCTGAAATGTCGAATGATTGAGGTCCAGTGTCTTCAAGCTGTATAATAGGTTGTTAGATGTAGATACCAGTTCATCTTGCCCTTAGGTATCATGGGAGAGCTTATTTGTCCCACTGGGGATTGTAAGTGAGCTGTGGATGTGTCTGCAATTTTCTTGTTAGTGCCCTGATATGCAAGTATGTGACATTTAGTGCATTAGATGCATCCACAATACCATCCTACTATCAATTGATTTGGACACTCGTGGGGTTTCTCTGCTGTGAGATGGTTCAGTTAATTTCATTTTTGTTGTTTATTAGATGTAGTAAGATGGGTGGGTCCTCTGGTTTCTTGTAATTGCATCTCTCTCAAATGCATTAACTGTTCGGTATTTGTTTCTTCACAGGATATGGAATTATGAGGAAGCTACCCTTCTTAACAGTTTCAATAATCACGACTTTCCTGACAAAGGAATATCTAAACTCTGCCTCGTGAATGAGCTTGATGTCAGCCTTCTGCTTGTCGCTTCATGTAATATTGTTTTCTGCATTTTTTTGATGTGTTGTCGGTTGGAATTTTAGATATCCCATTATTTTGTCTTATTTTCTTATATGATGTAGGCAATGGAAATATTCGAATTTGGAAAGATTACGATCAGAAGGACAAACAGAAGCTTGTTACTGCATTTTCTTCAATTCAAGGTCACAAACCTGGCGTCCGATGTTCAAATGCCGTTGTGGACTGGCAACAGCAGTCTGGATATCTGGTACATTTTGACTTATGAAGTCTGTAGGATTTAGTTTAATCGCGGAACTCACCTCTGTAGCGTTGTGATGCATTTTTCGGATGTCATATTGTTAGTATGCGTCTGGAGAGGTATCATCCATTATGCTTTGGGACCTCGAAAAGGAGCAGCAGATGGTCAATCCAATTCCTTCATCATCAGACTGCAGCATCTCAGCACTGGTGAGTTTCCACTCACTCCTGTGCAGTAGCTGAATCATTTGGAGAGCAATGATTATTTTACACAACTTTTTATATTCTTTTAGCTTGTATATTAGGTATAGTAAATCTCTCTAATATAGTAGAACTTTAAAGTTATTGGACATAAAAAATTTGGGAAATATGTTACAAAATGGGAAATATGTCGTATTTTGACAGATGAGTTCAGCAGGTTCGGAAAACACTGCAAATCTATGATTAAATTAGATTTGGTGGAAAAATGTGTTAGCTAGTTTTCTCTTTGATGCATTGCCTGTTAGAAGTATGAAGACTGGGCTCATGGATGCATGTCAGGATGCTAAGATGATATAAATTCATTAGACTGAACTCTTTTCTAATGTGGTGTTTTATCAATAACAGTGTGCTGATATTAGGAGATTGTTTTGTAGAGTTAGAAGCTTTTGTTGATGAGTTATATTTGTATCGTGTAGTCTGCTTCTCAAGTTCATGGGGGTCAGCTTGCTGCTGGTTTTGTGGATGGCTCTGTCAGACTCTATGATGTTCGCACACCTGACATGTAAGCATTTTGCATTAATTTTATTTCCTGGCCTGACACAAAATGGATATGTTTTTGTGGTTGGAGCCTTCCATCAAATTCAGAATTCAATGAGCCATGGTAGATTAAAATATATTTGTTGATGACAATCCTGGTTGCGAGTCCTTATAACCATGATTTTATTTTTTCACAATTCTACTTAATACTTTATTTATCAAGTGTTGTTTTTAAGCTCTATTTGTTACTGTGGTGCTGTCTTAAAAGTAATGTGAACCTTGTGAGGAAAAAAAGATCTAGCTTCTAATTGAAGTTTTTAATGTTTGGTAAATATGAATCATGACAAATAATTTTGTCAGTAGTAGTAAATGTAATATAGGTTGTTCATCAGACAACTGTGGAGAATAATCACCTTAACATCCAGGCCGCAGTTGCAAGTCTTTACCAAATACCTAGCAGCTGTGCTAAATCTGCTAGGCAGTAATACTGAATGAAGCCTAAGAGTACCATTACAACCTCTGTTTCATTATCTCTGGTTGTGTATAAATTCTGACCATCTGATTTTTGTAATAACTTCTTAAATTCATAGGCTTGTCTGTTCGACACGACCGCATACTCAGCAAGTAGAAAGAGTTGTGGGGATCAGCTTTCAGCCTGGACTGGATCCGGCAAAGGTAAATGGAACGCCCAAGTGTTTAACCATCTTTTTCTGACTTTTGATTTATTTTCTTGTATCTTGAACTATTTTCTGGGAAACTGAAGCTAATTTTGCCTTAGTTTACCACCTCACTTGTTCTTTTTCAGATTGTCAGTGCATCACAAGCTGGTGACATCCAATTCCTTGATATTAGAAACCACAAGGATGCCTATCTTACAATTGATGCTCACAGGGGCTCTTTGTCAGCTCTAGCTGTTCATAGACATGCCCCAATCATTGCCAGTGGGTCAGCAAAACAGCTGATCAAAGTTTTCAGTTTGGAGGGTGAACAACTGGGCACCATTAGATACCACCATCCGAGCTTCATGGCCCAGAAGATTGGTTCTGTAAATTGCCTCACCTTCCACCCATACCAAGTGCTTCTTGCTGCTGGTTCTGCAGATGCCTGTGTCTCTATACATGCTTGATTTGATGTCAACTCGCATGCGAGAAATGATCTATTTTTACTGGATTCAAATTCCCAAATTTGGAAGGCAGCAAATTGAGGGCAGGCCAAGGTGTCAACAATGCACATCTTTATTCAAGTCATCAAATGCCACACGTTCTGCTGCCGCAGTTGTCCTTCACTGTTGATAAATTGGAAATACGGGGTCGGGGAAATTAAAAGTGAAGTTGTATGCTATACATTCATTTGCCTCCAATGTGGAGTCTCTAACGTGTTGGGTAAGAAATCCTGCATTAGGGGTGCTTTGGCAAATAATTTGTTATATAGGTAAATGTGTGTAAATAGTTTTTTTCTCTTTTTACCCCTCCTGTTTTTCTTTCCTCCCATTTCGGCGTGTCCATTGTTCTTCCATCCCTTTTGTTCAATTTGTAAAAGCAGCACACTTGTTGCAAACAGTGAGTGATACGGGTAATTATCCCCTGAAATGCGGGGGTCTTCAACTTAAGCCCTTTCCATTATATGTTTTGTTTGAATTTATGGATAACCGGGCCTTAGTGATTTTCACAATCGTGACGTCCAACCAACAATTTTGAAACGTGTTCATCGAGAACGCCCAACAAACGTCCTTGCCCGCGTTGTGAGGTTGGTTTGTTGCAAGTGACTAAGAGGACCGCCTCAATGGCAAGGCGGCAATCAACCAGCTCACACTCACAGGAGTTGTGATTTAAGTTCGAAAGTTGCTGAAAATCATGTCCAATTCAAGTATCAAATCACCGAAAGCTACAAATGACAGTAACAATTACAAACACAAGCCATACCAAGAACAGAAAAGGGTGATCTTCATAACCAATGACACTGCAAAGCTATGACTGACACGGATATATCTAAGGATACATAGATACATTCCAACCTAAACCAAGAAATTTGCTTTCGCCATATTCACATGGATATATCATATATCCTGTTTTCATATAAAACCTGCTGTACCACTAGAATTTCTCACTTCCTCCCACCCACCATACCTTGCCCAGAAGTTCCTGACAAACTAGGAGATGAGCTGCTCGTCATCTTAAGCCTGGCATCTGCAGTGCCTAGAACATTCAGATCTTCAAATAGTCTGTATGAAGGAATAAAAGGCTTCTGGGCTGTCGTTGAGACTGGATTTCCTGGGCCAGAACTTGCCGGATCTCCATGCATAACTGAGCCATTGCTCCCTCTTATAGGGAATGAGTTATTTGGTTGCAAGGGTCTGTAAGATGTCGGCATGTTGGCTCGGGGACTTGAAAACTTATTATTGGCACCAGCAAGATGATTTTGGTTGTTAAAATAACCGGGCGTAGGAGCCCATGGTGGAGGAGGATATGCAGATGAATATTGAGGATATTGAGGCTGCACCTCTGGCTCGAATTGGGGTTGTGATTGTGGTAATGGCTGTGATTGAGGCTGGGCCCATGGAGCAACATAGTTGTTGTAAGGTACCTGCCCTTGATTTCCAGGATAAGTTTCGGAAGCATATGGATTTCCTTGAGTGCTCGAAGGAGCAGGTACCTGCTGCGTGCTCTGACTAGAAATTGGTGGTGTGTGTGGTGTATGCGGGGAGGTCGATGTAGTTGACAAGGTAATACTCAAAAGGTCAATAATGTCCTGTTCTTTTGAAGTCCTTACTGGTGCAGGTGGATCAGGCAGAGCCAAAGCATTGGATGGGGTGGCAGCTGGCAAAGATGAAGTTGCATTGCTATTGCTCACTGGCACAAGAGCGCCCCCAGTTTCTGCAGATGTATTCTGAGAAGGCCCTGGCTTCGGCATGGAATGCCTGCACATATTATCAAATGGAAAGCACAAATCAACATCCTCAATAAAAAATAAATTAAACCCGCATTTACAGCAAACAGAACAAAGAGGAGGTCAACAAACTATTGCTAAGTAGTCATGAACAACCTTCGAGCTAGCAGTGCAAAGTCATCTTCCTCTTCTTCCTCTTCATCGATGAGGGCCCTCGTCACACTAGCAACAGGTGCAGGGTGGTTACCATTAGGTGGTGCGCTCGAGTCACCAACATCAGTCGATTTGAGGCTAGATGTGGCAAATGCTTCATTTGGTTTAGGACTTAAATTTGTAACTTCAGTTGGTATGGGCAAACCAGATGCTATAGCGTCATGTTTTGCAAGCAAGTTCTGCAGAATGTCATTTAATTCAAGACCCTGGCCAAGGAGTTCCTCATCCCTGCCACATTGCCAAAAATACAATTTTAGATAACCATTCATGACCCCATGGTACTGCACGTTGGCAGAGAAATTCCACTCCCACACATGATTACACATCATTGACTAATTCTACGGATGATATAAAGAGCAGCATGCAGGAAGCTATTAATCCTTAAGAATAGCCATTTGGTGAGAACTGACCCAGTTGTAGTAAGCATCTGCATGAGCTTTTTTTGATTGGACCGACACCGACTGACGAGATCAACAATTACCTCATCTTTTACTGCCTACAAACAGTTAAAAGGAAAAAAGGAAAAAAGGAAAAAGATTTTACACCTCTGTTAGGGTAACGATTAGAGTTAAAACTATGATTTCACATACCTCGCGGTCGCTAGGATTTACAGCTTGCAGCATGTCACTTAACAGCTCCATAACATCTCGCATGGAATCCAAGCTTGAAAAACTACATGGGCAAGAAAACAACAGACTTAAACCATCTCCAGAATAACTAGACAAAAAGTAATATTTCGTGGTAGCAAGGGACCAGATGCTGTGAGAACCAAAGTGAAATCCTCACCTTAAAGTTTCAACCTCTGTCGCCATTGTTTCGTCAAGCCTTCTTGAGGAATTGCTAGGCATTCCATAACTAGCTTGAGCTTGTCCTAGAGTGGGGTGGGAAACGGGAGGTGTAAATATAGGAGCAGCATCTGGTGAACGCTTGGGAAATTGTACTCCATAACGCTGCATTCATACAGCCCACAATTATTGAATTATCTAGCAACCAAATGATCATCTATACACCATTCCTCACTGTTCTTGAATAAGAATAAAACATTTACTGATCTTATAGCAACAGATGCAATAAAGCAATAAACCAAAGCAATGGTATTTTTCCCAAAAAAGAAGAAAATTAAAGAAAGAAAAGAGATTGTGGATCAATTGTTAAATTAAACAGACTATACCGCACTTCTATAATCGACTGCAATTTCTTGGTATATCATTTTTTTTTTACCAAAAATATAAGAGAAGCACCAGGCTAAGTTCACAATATTACCACCCAAGGCAGAAGAGAGCAATCAAATAAGCAATGGAATACGAAAAGCTGTATGCTTACCCTTAAATCCTCATAAGCCCAGTAGTACTGGGGATGTTTTCCCCCAGGTCCACCAAATGCCTCTTGCCAAGAATCTAATAAAACCAAGATTTTATCCCTCAGCTGCATATCTGGCTGCAAGACCAATGAGATAAATGTTTTAGTTGAGGCAGAAGGCCTAAATAGATGTTGAACACTGTAAAAAGAACAGAAGGGAATTTATTACCATAACAATCCAAGAAACAGATTCAAAGATTTTCTCATTATATCCCACGAATTTCTCATGGCACTCAACCAGATCACGTCATTCTTCAAGTAACGTACCTATTCTCCCAGTTTAAGTAAACTAAACTTAAAAGTTACTATCCCTACATGGCCATTACAGGGTGCTCTCATCAGTGCACTGGTTATGCATAAGTAAGGAACACAGCAGCTATTACAGAGAAAGAGAAAATTTAACTTTTCTTAAAAGCAATATCAATCTCTCTCATAAGCCATATTAATCTCTCGGCAGACAAGTCATAGAGGAAAGCCAAAGAAAGAAAAACTAGTGGGCCTGATATACAGAAGCTATTCACACTGTACTTCAACATTATCAGTTTAGTTGTAGGATGTTACCAACTGCATAAAACCACCACTAGCAGTTTACAAGTTAAATTATCATCTAAACATTAAAATTCTTTATAATTGAAAAACAATTGGAAAAAAATACTATCAGAAGGGGATCAAACATGCAACAAAAGCTTAAATACTAGAATAATAACTGCCTTGCATCTCATGCTGAAATACTTTTAAAAGCAAAAGAATGGTTACCTTCTTCTTCACAATTTTAACCATCTCTCCCAACACATTCCTCTCAGCAATTTGAAAATGAACAAAATCACCACAATTCTTCACCATAGTCTCTAAAAGCTATAAAACAGTTATTCATGACATAGTTAAACAATATTAAGGTCAAAACTGAAAACAAAACAAATATTGCAGTTAAAGCACCATTTTGCAGGCCAAAGAATAAGTTGTAAAACTGAAGTCAGTAGGAGAATAAAAGATAACAAGAGAAAAGACTAGAAAGTTTCCAAAAAAGATAACAAGAGAAAAAACCAAAGGTTTCCAAAAAAATTTACCGTCAACGCAAGAAGTTGCACTTTTGAGTTCTTGTGCTGTAACCTTTTCTTCACTGCTTTCACAACATCTTTCGCCTGCCTGATCAATTCAACAGATAATCCATTAAAAAAAAAATTATTTTCATTCTTTTCAAACAAATAAAAACACTTCCTTAACACCCCCCCCCCCCAAAAAAAGTTAATAATATTTCACCGTAAAGCTTCATATTGAAAAAGAAAAAAGAAAATAAAGAAAAGAAATCTTTATACACAAAAAAAAGATTCTTTTTTTTTCTCAATCCAGAAAAAAAAAAAATTTCATCTCAATTTCATCATCTAAATTCTCAAACTGATTAAGAACACGCGAATAGATATCTTTATGTTGAGTAAAATCAGGAAACCTAACTTACAAACTTAAGTCAACCGCATAAAACAGTAACTTCTAAATTAACAGAAAAGAAAAAATTGATGAAAATAAAATTACTCCATATTCTACCTATAATACCCCAAAAAATAAAAATTATCAATTAGCTTTTTATAAATTGAAACCCTAAGATTAAAAGAAAAGTCAAAGCTGTTACTCAAGCAGAATTACCACTGATGAGAATTGATGGAATCACAGATATCGATGTTCATAGTCCAATCAGGACTGATCAAAAGCTCGCTGGTCGCCTTGTCAACTGCCACAGTCGCCGAAGACGACGACGACGACGACGACGACGACGACGACATCATCTTTACTCTCTATCTCCCCCTCCAAATTAGATAACAGAAAAAGAAAATGAAAACTTTTTCCTGTTTGTTTGTTTGTTTAACGAGAAAATTCGGTCCAAGAAAAATCCACCGCCAATGAATGGTTTCTCAAGCTCAAAGAATTTATATATTCTTCTTTCTTTTTTTTTGACCTTCAACGTTTTCGTTGGGTCTCTAATAACACGCAAATAATCGTCTCTTTTATTCTCTCTTCTCTATTAATAATTTTCTTTGATTCTCTGTTTTATTTCTTTTGCCGAAACTTCGGTTTTCCTTCGCCCTTCTTTTTTCGGTCATTATAAAAATCCTTGTTTTAGCATGCGTTTTTTCGAATGCCTTTAATCCCACGCGTCTCCTTCATTAACTGAAATACACGCACCAGTGAGTGTTCACAGCGTGGCATCTCACATTTTAGCAAATAAATTATTGAGATAATAAACATTAGCTCCCTATTTTCTTACATTTTATGGAACAAGGTTATGGTTTTTATTTTCTATTTGTAACAAACAGGCTCCAAAACTCAAAAACTCATGTTGGGATGACCATTCTACTAAGTTTTAAGTTTTTAGCATCTCTTATAAGTGTATGTAATCTCACATTTAGGGTGCATTTGGTGCGACTTTGAAAATATTTAATTAGTTTGCATTAAATTTTATATTTTATTGTATTAATTTTAGTTTAGTATATATTTGGTATACGACCATGGTGGAATATAATTATATTTTAATTTTTTATATTGTAATTATTGCTGTTAATAAATATTTTTAAATTAATTAGTAAAATATAGAATTACATCTGCCACCGTTTTTCTTTTTCTTTTTTTTTTTTACCATCAACAATCAATAATTGTTTCTTTAGTAAAAACTTCAACAATATCAGTGAAGATACTAATGAATTTCAACCTCACTGATTAGTGGGTCGCCTCACTACTATTTAGGTCTTTGGTTTGAGTCTCGTGTAATTTACATGTGCATTTAATTAAAAAAAAAAAAAAAAAAGAGGGCGCCTCTTAATTGCCCATTTGATGAAAAATACAAGATGAATTTGAATAGTATGTTCAAAATCAAAATCGACTAAGCAAAGCCAGTCTCAATATTATCTAAAACTATTATTTCATATTGTGTTCATATAGTCTGCAAAGACTAGAGCCAAACCCATTAGTCTTCTTGCAAATTAATAATTAAATATTTTTTAGAAACCGAATAGTTGGGCTCACACTTGTTTTCGAAGTTCAATTTTTTAATAAGGGTTGGATAGAGTGTAATATATTGCAGCTCAAAAACAAAAACAAAAAAAAAAAAAAAAGGTAAGGATGTGTTCGTGATTTCAATAGGGTTGAGTGCCTATTTGATATAATGGATAAAGTTTGTTATTTCTTTATAAATAAACATTTGATCATAGATTGAGGTTTGGCTTTGTCTCTTAAAAATCACGATAACATTTTGAATAATGGATAAACTTTGTTATTTCTTTAGAAATAAACATTTTGAATATGTTAATACCCAAAACTTATTTTTTTTATTTTAAAAAAAGGTCAATGTGAGGGGGTTAAGAAAAGTCGTAGATATGGAATTGGGGTGGCAAAAGAAATTTAAAAAAAGGATAATTATCAGTCACAATCGGGGTTGGCTTTTTCCCCTGTCTTACATTGATTGAGTTGCTGTTTTGTTTGTCAGCCAGGCTTTTAATTTTGAAATTTATGGATATTATTTATTTATCTTTCTACTTATCAGTTCTATTTTAGTATTGGGCAGCCACAAGCACAAGTATGATACTTCTATTGTTCCTTTGACATTATTCCAAGGCTCCTTGTTTTATTTGGCCTTCAATTCAAGCCTCTCTTAAAATATGAAATGCTATATTATTATATTCTTTTATATGAAAATTTATTTCCCCCAAATAATGTCAAAATATCGTACATTAATCTATTATTCCATCTTATCTCCTCCTCTGAAGCAAGATTCTTGACTCGTGATCTCCTCTACATCTGAATCGATACATCGATGATAGATTTTCGCGATCAGACATATAATAACATCGCGAAATTCTCGACTAACATCTGATTGTAAGATATCAGTAAAATTTTAATTGTAATATATACATAAAAAAAAAACTTAACACTCGGTGCTGTGATGTGATGTATTAATAAATCACCCATTAGGCCATTATAAAATTGATAGCATGACAAAACATTTTTTACGGGGACATTATTTTACAGTTAAGTGACGCTTCCCATGTGATGTGTCACAATAATTGGAGGAGGTATATAGCAAGAAAACTATTACCAATGGCCTAATATTATTCATAGTGCAAGATTTTTTTGGAGGTGCTTTTTTATATTCTCCAAAGTATTTAATTCATGACAAAATATTAGATATTTATAAAATTTGTTAGTGGTTATTTTGGGTATACACCTTTATTTAGTTTGCAATGGAATCGTTTCAAAGCTTACGGAAAGATGAATGCAGATGATTACCAATGGGTCGTAAATAGTCAGCGGCTCATCATAAAACTCCTTTTCTTTGGGTCCATAATTAAAAATTGAAGACTTTTATTTATTTTTTAAGTTTCTTTCTAGATTATTATTTTCTTTATTTAGGTAGTTGTAATTTTTTATATTTTAATATTTTCAATTTTACCCTTTTTGGTAATTTCATGCGTCGAGGTCTCACTATAAAAAGAGTAAAACCCTAATTTATAAGACTATTAATCAATTTCAAGAAATTTTATCTTGAGAGTTCGTGTGTTATCTTTATTTTACAAGTCAATGATTCGTACTTTGTTGGTTGTAACGGATTATTTGAAAGTAAGTCTAAATGGACTCCTTACTATACTCTTTCGAGTTGAATTTGTATGACTTTTCTTTTCTTTTTTCCCTGGATATAATAGGAGAATATGAATAAAAATTGTGCTCTTATTTTATGGGGGTAAAAAAATTACAACGCAATCATTTTCATGCTAACCACACGTAGCCATACCATTTCTTTTTCTTCATTATATTATTAATGAGGTAGAGTGAGCGTATCCAATCTTTATAGTAATAATTAAAGGGCATGAAAAGATGACACATGATTTCTTACAAAATTTTTCCACTCGTTGAATAGTGGGAAATGATAAAGATGGTTACCGGTAGCAGGCAAAGGTAGACCATTGACTCGACCAATTAATTAATCGATATGCTCCATTCATCATTCTGCTTTTAATCCATCCAGTATCCACTGGTCATATCTAATTTATCTATATCCATTCATTTCATTCATTTTGCAATCTTTTGTTTTGAAAACGACAACGTATATTGATGGGGTATGGGTGCGCCCATTTCCAACTTTTGGACAAGTCATCACCTGAAGGCTTAAATCATTCCATCGGGGCTCGGGCTGCTCTAATCATTGCGTGTGCCATTTCTACGTGTCTTCAAAACTAATTAAATTTTTACTTTCTTCAAAATTTTTTTTTTTTTTCAATCATTCCCAGATTTTTAAGCATAGGCTTGCTCGTTTGAATTTACTTAGCACAATTCGTCCTTGATTTCTTGTTCGGAGAAATTTATCAGCTCAAATAAGTAAAATACATAGTTCGATCATGGATTTCTTTTCTTTTCTTTTTAGTTAAATGAGATTTTATCAATTTTAATATTTAATAATCATGCTTAAAAAAAAAAATTAAACTGGAACAACTGTATAATGTCATTTATGTCCTTATCGAATAAAACATTTTCACACATATAAAATAATGATATTAAGAGAGAAATTGCAACAATTTCGTATAAAATTACGTTCATTGCATTTTTGTAAGGCAAAAGATGCGGCAGTTCCGAACGAAATGAACACAGAGATCATTTATTTATATATATATATATATATATATATATATATGTACTATCATTTCAATACATGCAAAAAAATTAATACAACTTCTAACAATAGATACACAACTGATCTTACTAATCACAACGTGAAAACATAATTACAGCACTCGGTTAACAAATTAGCCAGAAAATATAGCACCAAAATCGGCTCCAATATCACCCACCACCACCACAACCACCACCGCCTCCGCCGCCGCCACCGCCGCCGCCGCCTCCACTACTACTACTGGAGCTAGAGCGTGCACGATTAATCTCATCAAGAATCACAATTAGCGCCACAATGAATGCATAATCAACGTTGGGATGCACCGTCACCATAAAATTGTCCTTGCCCATGAAAATGCTTTTAACTGTTTGCTTCTCGTGCATCTGCATATATATTCATTTCCCATGAATAATTAATTTCAATTAATCAAATAAGTACTTTTAGAATGCAAATTGCCATGTTAATTGGAATTTAATTCGATGCACATATTATTATTATAATACCTGAGCGACGATCGCGGAAGATTTGCCAGCGTAGATTGTACAAGAAGAAGGCTCAAATAACCAGCTGCTGCCTTTGACGACTCTGAAATCGCAAACATCCTCTCGTGTGTTATTTGCTAAAAACACATCCAATTTAGTTGTGCTGGAAAACCACCCTGATCGAGATATCTTAGCACTGAAGATCAAATGGTGACGCTCTGTGCTTTCTCCTCTGAACACCTGCCACCTGTGATGCTGAGACATTGCCTTTTCTCTAAGAGTAACGATGGGATTGCCGGCACCGTCGAGTAAAACTCGACGCCGACGCATGAAAGAGAAGACATCTTTAACTTTAAAAAGAATGTTACCATTTGTGTCTTTGACATCAAAGCCCCCACTACTAAATACCGCTACTTTCCTCACAATTGCTAGATCAATAGGGTGAGGGCTGCAATACTGAGGGCTAATCACAGCCACCGCGTTAGCTGCTGCGCCACTGAAGCTTGGCTGCTGTGCCATGGCGGGTCAATATCATCAAACAACGACAGCTTAATTTTTCTTTCTTGAATTGGTGAGAAGTTTTCAATTCGTACTTAAGATATTTATACAGATGGCCGAGGAGGATTATTACAAAGTCATGCGTCTTTCCAAGAAGTTGCAAGGAGAACAAGTCAAATAATAATTTTAAGGCCGTGTTGATTACTTCATATTTAGGTAAGTTAATGAATGTTTGCACTTGGTTTCTTAACTTGTTGTCCCACGGAAGTAGACGTTCCACTCAATAGGAATAGATACGTTGTTGACTAGATAATGTAAGAATTGAAGACTATATACAAAAATAGTCATATGAGAACCGTCATCATCACCATCTACTGAACACGTGTCGAAACAAATTGGAGTTCGTGGCGGCGGAGATGGAAGAAAACTCCAAACGGCGACGGGTGCTAGTTTAACCAAAAATTTAAAACAGAAGAAAGATAGAATTAGGAAAAAGACAAAATAATCAATTAATATTATAAGATCCTTCTGTTTCTTTAACATTTTTCGGGTAGTGAAATTTACTTCAAGCTCTTCCTGTGCCACAAATTGAAGAGATGGCTTAAAGACCATATATACTCAATAGCAGCTTCTTCAGCAGCGTCAAATTAATTAATGTGCCTAGCCAATGCCTTTTTTTTTTTATTATGTGGCTTCTAGTGTCGGCACTATGTAGCATATCTCCCCTATGGCCGTCGCCGGACTCCGAGGTACCTACTGGATTGCCTTGAGCTTCTCTTTGGATTCCTGAAAAGCAACTGAGGAAAATTTTTCCATTTAAATGATGATAATTATGTAGGGTTGAGATATATTGAAAATTAAAGAAATGGTTGGTTTTATATATGAATATGGTATAGGACAATCTGAAGTGGCCTGCGTTTATTAAAGTTAGAAGAAGTCATTCATATATATATATATTGTTTAAGTGGGGCAGTTAAGATTGCATTATCTATGATACAATTAAGAAATAAATAATATTATACTTATTTAGTTGAAATATTTAATTATTATCTCCACTAATGTGGTAAATTAAAATTATTTATTCTCATTATTTTTCAATCACAGAAATCAACTTCCTCCTGCGATCTCTTCAAGAATTAAGAACAAATCAATAAAGAAAATTAAACGAAAATAATATCAATCTCACAACACAAGATTTATGTGGAAACTCCAAATCTGAGAAATCACGTCATTGTCACAAGACAACCGTAGAAAAAATATTCACTATATGCGAAAAATTATTACAACCACACTCGTAAATAATTTCTCTCACCCAAGCCCCAAATACACAAAAAAACTCTCAATTTAAGAGTAATTATATTCAACTCTCAAATTTCCTCTAATCCTGAGAAGAAATAGATATTTGAGTTATTGAATGAGAATGAGCATATACATTATAATGATATTCTTTGTTTATTTCTGTGTTGTTCATTAGTAGTTCTTATTCACCTTGAATTCTTTATTACTTTGTGGGTCAAACTTTTTTTTTTTTAATCAATTTTTAACACAATCAAGTGGTGAAATTTTATTAGCAATATATCAGTTGAGATATAAACTAAATATCTTAGTTAAGTATTGCATTACTCTTAAGCATTACATATATAATATGTTTATACACATAATCTGTTTGTGTAATGGTTGGTATGGTATAGTGTTACCTACAATTTACACAATTAGGGTGACGAAATGTGTAAATTGATGCAGTCTATTGTATTATAAATACAGTTTTTTTTTTCTTTGGTTTAGATCTTATATCCAAATTTCAATAAGCGTACGCAAAATTGTTATTTCTACTTGTAGATATGTTTAAATCCTGCCATTTCTACATATCTGCAATTTTTTTTCCAATTATTTCAAGATTTTTAAGTATAGGTTTGTTCATTTGAGCTTTACTTGCACAACGCATATTGCTAAAAGAAATTTATCAGCTCAAATAAATTATATACAAAGTTAGATCATGGAATTTTTCTTTAAAAAAAATTTCTTAAACATTTAATTCAACTCATGCATCCCAATTAATTAAATAAGATTTCATCAATTTTATATTTAATAATTATGTTTTTCATGAAAATTTTATGTGGGACGAACATGTAATGTCATTTATGTTTTCATTCAATTAAATTTTGTCTCACATATATATATTCACTTTAAAATTAACCAATATTAAGAGCAATAATGATATAAGAGTTATTATAACACACACAACACGATATTGGAGTTATTATAATATACATAACATGATTATCTCGAACTTGATCCTTATTTTTTTCAAGAGTTCCACGGGGATAGAACTTTGGATACCATATTTACCATGTCAGATTTTTTTAACAATAATTTATTTTCTAGGATAAATTAATGGTCGATAAAATCTATATAATGATTGCTACAAGTTGTTATAGCCGTTTTGGTACTTGGAAAATTGAGAAGCATCCGAAGCTATGTAGAGCTGTGGCGAAACAAATTTCCATACCCACTATAGCTTTGTTACTGTCGATGATACGATGGCAACAATATCATAAAAATTACATTCACTGCAGTTTGAAAGGCAAAGGATTTTCGGCACTTCCAAATGAAATTGGAACATATATCAGCACAACAAAATTGATACAAATTTCACCATACACAATTGATCTTACCAATCACAACATGAAATTATTATACAGTTACACCATTCTATCACAAATTAGCCGGAAATTATAGCACAAAAATCGGCTCCAATATGGAGGCCCACCACCACGAGTGGAACTAGATTGGGCGTGCTTAATCTCATCGAGAATCACAGTGAGCCCCACAATAAATGCATAATCAATGTTAGGATACACCGTCACAGTAAGCTCAGACCAGCTTCCTTTGACCGAGCATGCTAAGATACAGATTCTGTAACTTACAGCCCACCCATTTTAAGGAGCACTGGCCACTGTTTACGAGGTTCTCCTTTCGACTGATCACAAACATTCTCTTACGTAGAGATGGCCAACGGATCGTGCTGGGTCAATTCAGATCCATCAAATAAAGTCTATGCGTGCTCGTATTTATACTATATCGTGCCCACACGTGCCGTGCTGTAGGTTGTGTTTAAGAAAAATAATCTATTAAATTATTTTTTTAAATTTTTTTTAAGAGCACGTACTAAGTTATTGTCTTATTTTTTTAAGTTTATATACTTTTTTTTGGATCCATATGCCTTTATTTAAATTTAATAAAATAAAAAATTCAAAACTCAAGTTCATATTTAATGATAATAAATTAATAATAATAAGAGAATGTAACATTAATTGTTAAATTTGACTCTATAGTATTAAAATTCTTTTTTAGTACTTAAAAACAACAACAATAATAATTTTTTTTAAAGATTAACTTAATTGTTAATTTGGAATTATGTAAAGTCATATATATTATTTTATAATAATATTAATATATATTTATAAAATCATGATATTTATAATTTTATTTATTAAAATCATGATATCAATTACTTATTTAATAAACTATAAACATAAATCAATTATAATTTTTTTGAAACTAAGAATTAAATAAATCTAAAAAACTTGAGCCAATAAAATATATTAAAAGATTCAATTTCAAGTTATTTATAAAATCATAAAATTTTAAGTTTACTTTTATTAAAAAATAAAACATGTTTATTGCGTGCTTTTAGTGTCTAGTCTTTGAACATCTCTGTCATCGTCTTTATAAAAGCGCGTCATAAAATCTAAGTCGTATACGGTTAACGCGTGCGTCGTCTTAGCGTCTTTATCGAAATGTCTTTCGTCTTGCGTCTGAGTGCGTGCCCTCGCGCCGCCTTAATCTGCCTCTACTCTTACGTGCTGTTTGCGAAAATCACATCCAATTTAGTCCCGACATTCCACGTTGAAGATATCTTAGCACTGAAGATAAAATCCCGAGGTTTCGTAATTCCTCTGCTGAACACTTGCCACCTGTAATGCGCGGTCCTCGTCTTTCATCTGAGAGAAACATGGAAATCCCGGCGCCGTCGAGTAAAACTCGACGCAGGTGCATGAAAGCCAGCACACTGCACACCTTTAACCTTAAAAAGAAAGTTACCATCTGTGTCTCTGATAACAAAGATGTCACAAGTAAGGGCCATCTTTTTCCTCACAGCTGCTAGATCAGCAGGGCGAAGGCAGCAATACTGATAATATAACGCCGCTAGCTTGGCTGAAACTTGGCTGCTGTGCCATAGTACGTCAATAATTAGCGGATACTGTAGATGATCAATTATCAACTTAATAATTATTATAAAAGTTATATAATACATAAAAATTATCGGGTATGAGCTTCCTACTTTTTTTATCAGTATATGCTATTAAGTCAAACGGTTTTATAGTTAATTAAACACTAATTCTATTAAAGTACATGATTTAATAGTGACTGACTATATTAAATAGTATGACTTAATAATATGTCAACCTGAAACGAAAATGATGGGATGAGCGAAAGAGTGTGTGTGTTGACTTTGCTCGGAAGAAGTTACAAGAAGAAAATGTCCAATAATATAAGGCCGACTAGTTTCATATTTACGTATATTCACTGTATTTTTTTGGTTAATTTCTTATTTGTTGTCCTAGATACGTTATTGGCTGGATAATCTAATAACTGAAGACACATTCTGAAATTTAATTATGGTTTTGATTAATTCATCTGATAGGACGAGCAAGCAGCACCGATCGCTGATAGTCTACCATATAGCCTTCGTTCATTTCCAACAATTGATTGAGAGGAAAGGACTTCGAGTTCAGTCGAAGTCATGTACTCATGTGAGGTCTTTCTATTAATTCCTCTTTTGTTATTTCTTTTAATATAATTATATACATTATGGACGGGCCTATATAATGACGATATTAAAAAGTAATAAATAATTATTCGTGATTCACAGGTTCTTTATTGGTTAAACTGATGTTGCAAACCCTTTTTTTTATTATTATTATTGTTCTATGTATAGTTAGAGTAGACTTTAAAAAGATAAAAATAACATTTTATTTTTATTCAGAGAAATTCAAATTTTCGTTTTCTAATAAAAGTTTTTATTTTATTTTTTGGGGGAGTGGTTGAATTGTCTAAATAATATTGTATCTTAAAAAACTTATTTATCAAAATAATTTTATCGTTTCTTTTATTAAAGTAGATGCCGTGGTTCAATTGATAATATATCTTATGTGAAAACAAGAGATTTAAGATTTAAACCTCACTCATATAGATTAAAATAAATTAAGTCGTTGTTGGGCTATAATAAAAAAAGAAATAGTTTCTTTTATTAAAAGAGGTAGTAATATAACTTTTAATTGAACAAAATATACTTAGAAAATGTTCCATGGAGGTGATTCCATCTATGAATCCCTACAATGTCCGCTAGTCATATTTATTTGGGAAATTATTGTTCACCCACCTTTCTTTTGCTTTATGTTCATCCAACCACCACAAAATTTTAACATGTTTTCTGCACCACATTTTTTTTTAAATTTGTATCAATTAGCTACTTTTGCACTAACACTATTAAATAATTTAAATAAAATGATAATTTTACCCCTAAATAAATTAAAAGACTATTTTATTTTATAAAAGCTTTAAAAAATAAAAAATATATAATTATAAAATACGTCTAAATTAAACAAAAAAATAAATCCAAAATAGAGGTGCTCAGTTGACTTTTATTAGATTTAGATTTTACAAAATTTTAATAATTATTTTTTAAAAAAATTTATATTTTTTGTAAATTTTTAATAAAAATAACTGTATTTATTTATTAAAAATAAATCTCAAAATTTCAATAATTCAGGGGATGCTTATTAAATCCCAAAATTTTGCAATTATTTTTATAATTATAATTTTTATTAAAATAATTTTTATTAAAATAATTTTTATTAAAATAAAAATTCTAATTTTGGGGTTTATTTCTTTATTAAATCTAGGGTATTTTTATAATTATAATTTTTATTTTCAAAGTTTTTAAAATAAAATAGTCTTTTAATTTATTTAGGGGTAAAATTATCATCTTATTTAAATTATTTAATGGTGTTAGTGTAAAAGTGGCTAATTAATATAAATTTAAAAAGAAAAATAGTGCAAAGAATATGTTAAAATTTAGTAGTGATTAAATGAAAATAAGACAAAAGAAAAGTGGGTCAATGATAATTTCCCTATTTATTTATTTCACTTACTTTTCAATCTTTTGCTTAGAAAACGACAACGTATGTTGATTATTATGATGCTCCATTTCCAACTTTTGGACAAGTCATCACCGAAGGCTGAAATCATTCCATTGAGTTGCTACAATCATTGCGTGTGCCATTTCTACATCTCTTCTAACTAAATAAAAATTTTAATTTTCTTCATAATTTTTTTCAATTATTCAAGGATAATTAAGTATAGGTTTTCTTATTTGACATCACTTGCACGATTCATCCTTGCTTTCTTGTTAGGAGAAATTTAATAGCTCAAGTAAGTAATATACATAGTTCGATCATGGATTTCTTTTCTTTTCTTCTTAGTTAAATGAGATTTTTATCAATTTTAATATTTCATAATCCCGTTTACAAGAAAATTTTAAAGTGGGACAAGTGTATAATGTCATTAATGTTCTCGTCAAATAAAATATTTTCACACTATATAATAAAAATTACAAAATACATAATATGATTTTCTCAAATTTACCATGTTTATATTCGATTTCACATCTCTAACCCATTTCACCTTGAAGAAAATTTCCTTTTAAATTTTGATGTGAGAGGAGATTGGCTCAACTATAACTAAAAGAGTTATTTATTTATTTATTATTTTACACTGTAACTAAATAAGAGATAAATCAATTGAAACACACTATGGTATCCCATTTTGAGGCCTACCTACTTGTATGTAATAAGACATTTTTTACAATAGCTTATTTTCTAAGATCATTCTTTATTAAAATCATCCAGATCGGTAAAATCGATAATGATTGCTAAAAGTTGTTATAGCCGTTTTGGTACTTTGAAAAAATTTACAAGCACCCAAAGCTACAGACCAGTGGCAAAACAAATTTTCACACCCACTATAGCCTGTTACCGTCGCTGATACGATGGCACCAATTTCGTATAAAATTACATTCACCGCAATTTGTAAGGCAAAAGATTTCGGCAATTTCAAATGAAATGAAAACAGATGTATATACACTAAAATTGATACAATTTCTGACAATAGATACACAACTGATCTCACTAACCACAACGTGAAAAAATAATCTCCTCACTCCGTTACAAATTAGCTGGAAAATATAGCACAAAAATCGGCTCCAATATCAAACAAGACCACCAAGGCCGCCTCCGCCGCTGCCAAAACCACCAATACTACTGGAACTAGAGCGTGCATGATTAATCTCATCAAGAATCACAATTACCGCCACAATGAATGCATAATCAACGTTGGGAGACACCGTCACTGTGTGCCTCTGGTGCATCTGCATATATATATTCATTCATTTCCCCCGAACAATTAATTTTTATTAGAATACAAATTGCAAAGTTAACTAGTACTAATCAATTAGATCCACATGTTAATAGAATACAAATTGCATCTTAAGGCCGTGTTGGTTGCTTCATATTTACGTAAATTAATGAATTTTTTTACGTCCATTCTTATCTTGCTGTCGCAAGGAAATAGATGGTTCATTCAATAGGAATAGATTTTTTATTGACTAGATAATATAAGAATTGAAGACTTCAAAAAATTGTGAAATTAAATATAAATTATCAGACTGCCAAAACTTTGTAAGACGAGGTAATAACATGAGAATCTCAGAATCATCGTCATCAACATCTACTGAACATGTGTCGAAACAAAATTGGAGTTGGTGGCGGCGGTGCCGGTGGAGATGGAGCAAAAGTCAAAAGGCTGACGAGGTGCTATTTGAGCATAAAAATTAATCTGAACGAAGATAGAATTAGCTTTAAAACCATAGATAACATCCTTCTGTATTTTTTTTTTTTTGTTTCGGCAGTAAGTAAACCTTAGTTCAAGCTCTTCGTAAGTTCGTATGCCACTAATTAAAGACATGGCTGAAAAATCATATGCAACGGCAGCTTCTTCAGCAGTGTCAAATAAATTAATGTGCCTAAACAATGTCATTCTTGTTGGGGAAATTTTAGTTTAAAAAAAAAACTTTTAGGACCGATCTCATAAAATATATATGAATTCGTAATCTAGAAATCGTATTTTAATAATCCGAGAAGATGAACAATGAAAATTATTTTGGGTCCCAGATCACGATCCGTCACCACCGCGCTCATTAGATCACGATCCGTCACCAAATGATTTTCCGGGTTATGACTCAGGATTGATCTGACGGCGTGTAGCGCATTTATCACTCATAAGCGAGAAAATTTTTACTAAAAATTCCAGGAGAAAAGGATTTTCTCGATATATATAAAGTGCTCTCGCATTTGGAGAGAATAAACCCTTTATATCTCCTCATAGTGGAAAAACGCTTCAAGAATTGAAACTAACGTTATTTGCTTTTCTTATCATAAAAGCGCGTAAAATAACACGCCCAGGCATAAAGCGTATTAAATGGGCCTCCCACTAAAAGATATAATTATGTTTTTTGACCCAAATAACTATTATCTTTATTAATCCAGGTAGTGGTGCGGTCGATTAAATGAAATTTAACACAGGGATCATTTGGGAACATACAATAGTGGCTACAATAATTAAACTTGTAATTAACAAGCATAATCATTTAATTCCAACTCTACTCCACTATAAGATTGGGCGACTTTATATGTTCGAATAATAATTAGTCAGCACATTGATTTCTTTATTGCTCAATCCTTTGTACCACATCGTTAATTAAATCGATATCTCAACTATCCAATCGATTTAATCACATCTTATTCCTTGATACTTACTGGTTTTCTCTAATGATCATTTTCAACATACTTAATATGTTGACACACTCTGGCCAGAGAATTTTATGATCAAGTACCGAAAACCCATCAAGAGATGTGTTGTACAAATTCTATATTGTTAATCTATAACTCCAATACTCATAATTGCTCCCACCAAAATACCGAGTAATCTTGACCACAAATGTGTGTCGTGCCCATTGGTAATTCAAATGGAATAACAATTACAATCATGAAATCATAATTAACTCAAGATTAAGATTACAGTAAAATCAATGCCTATGAGATTTAATAAGTCTGACAGTTATTTCAAGGTTAATTAAATCTCATGTGTGATCCTACTCAATGTAGTCAAACTACATCAGTAAATTCATACATGATTAAGATAAATCATTCAATGAATTTACTACAGTCTAAACCTAAATAAAGTGCCCAACTTTATTTATCAACTGCGAACTTAATTTATTTAATCATAAGATAACTTGTATTTATGTCTTCTATGAATCCACATAGTGATCACATAAATACATATAATATGATTAACTGGACTTTACTAAAAAAATTATGCAATTAAGATATTTGAATAAAATACCTCATTTATTTTATTAATCAGAAAAATTATTTATTACAATTAAATAAAACACATATGCTTTAAAGAGCATATTTTCCCAACAATTCTTTAGTATGTGGTTTCTAATGTCGGCAGCATATCTGCCCTACGGCTTTCACCGAACTCCGAGGTACCTGCTGGATTGTCCTGAGCTTTGATTCCTGTAAAGCAACTGAGGAAAATTTCCATTAAAGTGATGATCAATATGTAGGGTTGAGATGTGCTGAAAATTAAAGAAATGGTTGGTTTTATATATGAATATGACATAGGACAATCTGAATTGGCCCTTGTATATTAAAATTATAAGAAGTCATAGATTTTTTGTTTAAGTGGGGCAGTTAAGATTGCATTGTCTATGATTAATTAAGAAATAAAAAATGTTACGCTTACTTAGTTGAGATATTTACTTATTAAGTATTCCAACTGTTTAACAGCTAAATTTGTTTTTTTTTTTTTTTGAGAATAACAGCATGAATCCAAGCTCCAACATTAATCTAACCATAAGTTTCTACACCTGCTAACCACATAACACGATTATGATACATCGATGTGGTTCCAGCTTAGATCCTCTGATACTTAAATCAGATGTTTTATATATAAGAAAAGAAAATGGAAAGGAGGAACTGAAAATACATTAAAACCTAGGAATTCTCTAGTGGTGGTGTTGTAAATCTTATAGGAAATAGAGAGATTTTAAGATTGATCACTTGTAAAGTTTTTAAGTTAATTTTTCTAACCTCCACCTCTAATGCCCTCTCCAGCTTAAATAAGCTCTTGGTTGTGGGTGGCTATCTCCTTAGTTTCAGCCCAGTCTCTTTTGTAGGTAGTTGTCAGTTGAGGGTGGTTTAAAAAGTTGTGGCACATAACTTCCATAAAAAATAGGCCGCATTATCTTAAAAAATAATTTTCCATATCAAGTTAGCACATTTTTAGGTCGGACAAATAAAATTCCAAGTTGAACTATTTCACTTCTAGATTGGATTAGTAGACTTTTAGGTCGCTTGAATAGACAAGATTATATTTATAAACTAGGTCGTCCATGTACTCTTCAGGTCGTGCTTATAAATCAGGTCACCAACATAGGCTCCAAGTTATACTTGTGAGGTCAACTCAACAGTAGTAGATTATGAGTGGATTAAGGTCGACTGTACTTCTTTAGGAATGGCAATGAAGTGGGGTGAGTGTGAGGAGACCTACCTCATTTCCCACCCCATTAAAATTTTTGCCTCCATTCTTCACCCCATCCTCCAATAAATTTAGTAAGGTAGGGATAGAGAATTTCTATGTGGGGAATGATTTTTCTATCATCACCCTCATTCCCCATTTGCTTATTTATAGTAGATCTAAATAAATGATTTTAGTAAATAGATTTAAATAAAATCATTACTACATTATAAAATATTTAAATTATTTAAAAATTCTCCAAAAGTTTTGAAATAATATTAAAACTAAAAAAATGTTTAAAGAGAGCAGCACTTTGAGAGAGAAAAGAAAACATAACAATATTTTAGGGTGAATAAGAATTATAATGTAGTGCTTTCTTTTAATTTTAACCTATTTATATTAGGTAAAAATAAAAAGAAAATTTATTAACCAACATTTTAATTGATGAAATAAAATTATTAAACAAAAATTTAAAAAAATCATATATAATGGGGATTAGGGTGAGGGGTACAAAACCAAACCCCACCTCATTAAGAATTTGAAGATTATTTTTCCTCCATTTCTCAAAAAATTATTCAAATCACTCTATTTGGGGTAGAGACCCAGGGGGCTCTAAACTCGTGGAGGATTTTGTCATTCCTATATTTCTTGGTGCTATTAGAAAAATCTAACCCAAACATCAATCCCTAGTTTTCAATATCGAGAAGTCATTAGCGATGTTGGAAACTAATTACCAAAAATAGAAAAATTTTCAGAAACCCAACACCAACTGAAGTCTGGCAAATTAATAATATGACATTATTTATCTGACTCAAGTGATGTTTAATTATTAGGCCTTATTATTTTTTATCTGAATGATAAAATTTTGTTGGTAGCATATCAATTAAGATACAAACTAAGTATTCCAATTAAGTATTGCATTAGTATTAGGCGATACATATATAATATTTATACACATATTTTATTTTGTGCAATGGATGGTGCGCAAATTTGTTACCTCCAATTCCTTAAATTCCTGGCTCATGGCGCGGCTAGGGCGACACAACGCATAAATTGACGCAGTCCATTGTATTATGTATACACTGGTTCTGTGGACCAACAATATTGAGGGCTAAGCATAGCTACAGCAGGGTTACCTACCGCGGCGCCACCTCTGAAACTTGACTGTTGTGCCATGGTGTGTCTAAGGATGGCAATAGGCACCGCACGCAGGCCGCAGCAGATTTGCTATTACTAAACTCACACTCGTACAAAATTTAAATTACTAAATCGGCATCCGCACTTGTTGTGGGTTTTAATTTTTAAAGAAAAACCATCCGCTGCAGGTTTTGACAATTACCAAATCCGTAATGGTATCCAATAAATTTTTTGTGATTTCTCACATTTAAAATCACAAATGTTCAATATGTAAATTTATATTAATAACCTAAAATTCTACATTACACACTCAATTCTAAATTTAATCAATGTAAATAGAAAATTAAAATTCCAACATTAATCCGACGTAAATTCTCAAATTTAAGTATGAAATATATAAATTCATTAGAAAAACACAAATGCTATGAAAAATTCATGGGTGTGCGATTGCTGCTCACAGGTGAAAGGGAAGTAGTTAGGAAGGCTAGGTTTTGCGGCTACAGCTCACATGTGAAAAGGAAATAGAGGTTAAGGTGTAGCAACTTGCACACACCACACACCACACATGACATATTTACATTTTATATTTATTTAATTTATATATTTTTAGATTTAATTATTTTTTAATTAAAATTACATTAAAAATATTTGGGCAAAAAAAGGCTGCGGGTTTGATGGATGTCCCTTTGGGTATCCATCAGATATTTAGATAATACCAAATTCACCCGCAACATAGTACGGATTTCAATTTTTAATATTAAAGCTGTCTGCTAGGGGTGGGCGCGGTTCGGTTCGGTTCGATTTTTTACTAAATTTTTCATAATCGTTCGATTACGATTATTTTAAAATCATAATCGCGATTAATCAAATTACCGAAATAATCAAACACTCGATTAATTGAAATAATTCGATTCGATTCGGTTCGGTTATTTCGATTATGGGCCTATTGGACCTATTTTGGGCCTTTTTAATTTGAGGCTTTAATTATGACTTGGTTTTTGGATATGGGTTAGGGTATTCAGGTTGCGGGTTTGGGTTTGATTACTAGCAATCGGGTTGGAGATCGGGTTTTGTGATGTTTGGGAAATTAGGGCCGGCTGCATTTTTTCTTTTCCTTTGGCTGAGTTGATGATGGCTGGGGTTTGGTTGGAGTGGATCTCGGTTTTAGGAGGTAAGGACGATGAGGATCTTGACCAAAGCATAGTGCCAGCAATGGCGAGGAGAGTTCTTTGCCAAGCTTGGAGCTTCTGGGTCGTAGGGATTTTCTGATTCTTTGTAATCATGATTTCAGCTGCGAGGGTTGTAAAGGCTCGGATCGTCATTAGCAATATCCGGAGATGATTGGTGGCCGTGAGTAGCTGCTGGAACCGGCATGGCTGCAGATCAAGACTTTGTTGACAGTGAGCTCGCGTCGTTCAATCCGATGGTGGAAGACTTCGGTAGAGATAGATCGTTGCTGGGCTGTTTTTCCAATGAGGTAGGCTGTAATTTTGAGACGTCCAAGGTGGACAACGAGGAAGTTGCAGCAACGGGTTGGATGGACAGTGAAAACCGAGAACTGGACTTATTTTTTGATTGAGTTTTTTTTTGTTTTTGTTTGCGGGTTTGTGTCAAGGTGGGGAGGGGAAGGTTTCTGCAACTTGGAATTGGTCCCGGATGTGGCCAAATTGATGGCAGTTTCCGGGAGGGAGTTGAGGGAGGATGGCCATGAGTTTGACGACTTGTTTTTGGTTAGAGGTGGTAGATCTAGCTTCGGCCGCTGGGTATGTTGTTCGCCGGGATGTAAGGAAGGTTCTGAAGGTAGCCGATTATCACCACCATCTTCCAGGGAGGCCATAACAGCCGGTCAACGCCGGTCACATTAAGCTTGAAGATCACGGGTTCGGCCGTTTGGGTTTTGGTTGAAGAATTGAAGATTGAAGAAGAGAAGTGTTCAGTTTAGATTTAGATTTTAGGGTTTGGTTATTAGAATTTTAGGCATTCGGTTTAGTTGAGAATTCGGTTTAGTTGAGAATCGGTTCGGTTTTTCGGTTTTTTTAAAAAAATCAAAAACCGAACCGATTAGTTTTATTAGTTTTACTATATTTGTTATTCGATTTTTTAGAAGTAAAAAAACCGCATAAAAACCGAACCGAACCGAACGGTTCGGTTCGATTTTTGATTAATCAGATTTTTTTGCCCACCCCTACTGTCTGCAGCCCATACAATTACCGACAATGAGCAGATTTGTAAGTTTGCGGGTACCATTACCATCTCTAAGTGTGTCAAAAATGAATTAATGGAGATAGTACATGATTAATTAACAACAACTTAATTTTTCTTTCTTGAATTGGCGAGAAATTTTCAATTTGTACTTGGATATTTATACAGAGTTGAGGAGGATTATTATGAAGCCCTGCTATATATATATATATATATATATATATATATAGAGGCTTTGTTCCGAAATAGTTACAAGAAGAAAAAGTCAAATAATATAAGGCCGACTAGCATCATATTTACGTGTATTCACTGGATACGCCATTGACTGGATAATCTAATAATTGAAGACAAGTTCTGAAATTTAATTACGGTTTTGATTAATTCATCAGGTATATGAAAGTATGAAGAGCAAGCAGCATTGATCGCCAACAGCTTACCATACAGCCTTCGTTCATTTTCAACAATTGATTGGATGGACTTGGAGTTCAGTCAAAGTCACGTGAGGTTTTAATTCCTCGTTTGTTATTTCTTTTAATATAATTATATATATTATCGTTCTATATAATTACAACGTTAAAAAGCAATAAATAATTATTAGTGATATATAGGTTCTTTATTCGTTAAAATAGTTTTTTTTAAAAATATTCTAACCCCCTTTTTATTATTTTTCTATGTATAATCAGAGTAAACTTTTAAAAGATAATAATAACATTTCATTTTTATTGAGAGAAGCTCAAAATTTGGGCTTTCTAATAAAAGCTTTTGAGGTTTCTTTTTTATTTTTGTTGTGGGGGGAGGGGGGGTGGGAGGTTGAATTGTCGAAATTAACCCTATAAAAAACTTATTTATTAAAGTAACTCTATAGTTTCTATAATTAAAATAGGTATTATTTGATTTAGTTGATAAAATTTCTTATCTGAAAACAAGAGATTTAAGATTCGAACATCACTCATGTAGATAAAAAAGAACTTAAATCGTCGTTACATTATGATAAAAAAGAAAGAATTTCTTTTATTAAAATAGATAGTAATAAAGTTGTTAAACAAGAAAATAATTATGTGTTGGGTAAACTATATTTTGCAATTGATGTGAGTTTCAAGATCTGAATGTATGCACTCAATAAATTGTCATAGACATATTAAAAAAACAAACACAAATTTACACAAATTGAAAAGAACTCAGTTAATTAAAATATAATGAACTTTACAATACATTATACAAAATATGATAAACTTCACAGAATAATATAAAAATCTGTATAGAATTAAAGGTAATATGTAGTTGTAGTAATATGGTAGCTTACCATTTTTACACTAGTGTCTGTAGAAAAATATGAAATAATTATCTTTTTTGTTTGAATAATATAGTTATAATAAGAATTTTAAAAGTGTGTGTGCTACTTTTAAAAAATAACCCTGACATTCTTCTAAAAACTGCTGTGAAAATAAAAAGAACTTTTTAAATAAATGTCTTTTAAAAGAAGTTTACCAAATTTTATTAAAATTTATAAAATAAACCGCTTGTAAAGTAAACCCAAACAGGTCCTTGAGTTATGAGTTTTAATTTTGACGCATAGCGACTTATCTACACAATTCTATTAGAACTTTGCACACACCGGTGTCTACATATTTGTCCAAACATATTATGCGAACTTTAATGGCACACGGCATAAATGGAATTATCAGCTAACCCTCTGGCTATTGCACCACGACAAATACCAACAATGTTTTTTTCTCCAACACGTGGCTGTGAAGGTTGCGCAATATGCTTGGGTGAATATGTAGACACATATCGTAATGAATACGAATTAATTTTCAACCCCACTTTGATTCCAAAATTGAACCGATTCATCTTCTTCTTTTCCACACACTCGCTCTCTTTATTGCTTTATTTTATTATTTCTCTTAAGTATCTGTTTTTTGCATCATATGTATAAGAAAAATTTCAGATGACCAGAAAAGAATGTTGAAATACTACATCGAATTTATCAATTTTTGGGAGTAAATTATGGTTGAGTATGATGGAGTGCGATTGCTCTGACTGTAAAGAACAAAATTTGTATGCAATGCAATTTTTACAATAAGAACTTGTAATTTCTTGTATTCCTACGAACTCGATACTGTATAGATGGTGGTGTTTTTGCCTTTGCTTGATCTTTCCCTCTTTCTTAATCCACTACTTTTGCTGCTCGAAGCAGCCTCCCAGATCTCGCTATTCCCAAATGAAACCAAAACAGATATCAAATCATTAAAATTCTGACATATTTCAACAATAAATAGATCTAAAACTGATCTCGATAATCACACATTTATGAAATCGTTCATTATATATTGAGACCACTCTGTTACAATTAGCCTGAAAACATAGCACCAAAATCGGCTCCAACATCAGCACCGCCACCACTGGAACTAGAGCGGGCGTGATTAATCTCATCAAGAATCACAATAAGCGCCACAATGAATGCGTAGTCGATGTTAGGATACACTGTCACCGCGAAATTGTCCTTGCCAATCAAGATGCTTTGAACTGTATGCTTCTTGTGCATCTGCATAATAACATTTTTAATTAATCAAACAAGTTTTACGTCTCAAATCGCAAAGAAGTTAATCAGTACTGATTAGTTCGATCCACATGCATATCATTATCTATACCTGAGCAATGATCGTGGAAGATTCGCCAGCATAGATTGTACAAGAACGCTCCAACCAGCTGCCTTTGACTCTGAAATCACAAACATCTTCTTTTGTGTTATTTGCTAAAAACACATCCAATTTAGTCCTGACATTCCACACTGAAGACGTCTTAGCACTGAAGATCAAATCCTGAGGCTCCGTGCTCTCTCCTCTGAACACTTGCCACCTGTGATGTGCAGTCATTGCCTTTTCCCGGAGAGTTACGATGGGGTTCCCGGCCCCGTCGAGTAGAACTCGACGCTGGTGAATGAAAGTTAAGAACACACCCTTAACTTTAAAAAGAATGTTACCGTTTATGTCTGTGACAACAAAGTTGCCATCAGTGATGGTCATCACTTTCCTCACAATTCCCAGATCCACAGGGTAAGGGCAGCAATACTGAGGGCTAATTACAGCTACGGCCGCGCCGCCGCCGATGAAACTTGGCTGCTGTGCCATGGTGTGTGTTGATAACTAGTGGAGATTAATTGTGGACAATCAATTAACACAACAACTTAATTATTCTTTCTTGAAATGATGAGAAAATTTTCAGTTTGTACTTTTGATATTTATGCAGAGTTGAGGAGGATTTTGATAAAGTCACGCTTTTATATAATTTGTATGGACCGCGTTTTCAAGAAGTTGCAAAGAAGAAAAGTCAAATGATAAGTTTAAGCCGAGTTGCTTCAGGTTTCTTAATTTGTTTTTTCATGTGGATGGTTCAATAGAAATAGATACGTTATTGACTGGATAATTTAATAATTGAAGACACGTCCTGAAACCGTGTCTACAGCCTATGGAAAGTAAGGCCACGCCTTTCTTTCCTTATCCTCTTTTTTTTTGGAAAATGAGACTCTTCCCACATTAAATACTGTATAAGCACCGAACGGTGCGTTTTGGAGCTTGTTTTATGCCATTATAGTTTTGATAAAATACCAATCCAGATGAAATTGTTGCTGTATTTTGTCATAACCTAAATCCTAAATGATCAAGCAGCTGCTGTTATGAGCTTCCGTTATTTGAGAAATTTATGGGATTGCCCCTGATGACATTAAAACCTAACAACCTGTTCTACAATCTGAGAATGAAACATATTTGCAGTGTGTTCTACAATGTGCAAAGGCTTATTCTGATGTTAAGCTTACATTCATAAGGGTGGTGCCATCCTTACTGCTTAATAAGGTTGCATTGCCATTTGTGCCATCTATTGTTTAACAGTCCTTTGATCAATATGCTTGCAGGTTATTGATTTTGAAGTTCCAATTACAGTTTAGCTGACCGCGGTTGATGTTGATCCTGGCCTTAAGGGTGACATTGCTTCAGGTGTTGTCATTTTGCTTCTTTATGAAATTCTCGATTTCTTATCCGTTTGGTACAGTTGTAAGTTTGCTGCATTAAGTAACGATCCATGGAGACAAGCCAGAAGGTTTTTTTCAAGATCTGGTTTTGATATGACTAAGTTGAATGGGTCAGAACCTAGTGCTATACCATGTTAGTCAGCTTCATGACCAGTTCAGATGCACTTGATTTCATTTCAGTAGGCTATGTAGGGAAGAAAACCAATTAACAACTAATTATTATTGACAAGGCAACAACTAAGGTTTCTTCACTGCTTATTCATGTGTTGAAATTGAATGCTTAAATAATTCTGTTCTTGTGTATGACTTTTCTTTGGTGCAATTTCATTTAATGTCCAAATTCTTCTTGAACTGGTTTGAGAAATAAAATTCTTGCGGCAGGGGGGTCAAAATCAGTGACTCTAGACATTGGTGCTGTGGTGAATGTACCATTATTTGTCAATATAAGTGATGAAATATTGGTGGACACAAGAACTAGGCAATACATGGCTCGTGCATAGGCTAGCTTATGGAGATCTCTTTCATCGGCAAAATTTTTGGTGTACTTTTGCTGTAATGGTAGCCTATTGTATCTTCATTGATGCCAAAAATGTACATGAGCCTGAGATAGTTAAGGGGTTTCAAACCTTGGCTCTATGCAGTAGTTAGTTCCATTTACATACATTTGGAAATTTTAGTCTATATAATTCTTCTTTATCGAATAGGCTCAGTTCAGAACTCAGTTGAGCAAGAGTTTCAATTTATCTGCAAGTGTTACAAATTTCCCTATAATATAAGCTGAAATTCCAGTAATATCATTACCACTTATCAGTGTAAAAGAATTTCTATTATACGATAACTAGATAATTCATTTTCCAATCAGATAAACATATCTGTAGAACAAGCTTTTCCTAAGGCTGTGGTTTCCTTTAGGGAATTATGCCTTGTTTCAATGCAGCACCATATAGAGCACAAGTATCGTAAGACTTTTCCAGTTAGTCTAGCTTTTTAATCGGCATGTCATACGATGTTCTGCTTGGAATTTTACCATGCTCATACATGAGAAAGAAGAGCAACAATGCCTTGTCAATCTTTCCTACACCAAAAAGCGCTTGAATCACATTGTTAAAGGTGATCGTCCGAGGAATATGACTTATTTCAATCACATGATACAAATAGATCAAAGCCTTATCAGTTTTCTTTCCTTTGCCAAGAGTTCGGATCACCATTCCATACGTTCCAGGGTCCGTGACAAACGTTTTTTAGTCATTTTCTCAAACACTTGATAGGCATCTTCTAACAAGTTCTCCTCTTTCCACGATTTCATGCATAGCCCTCTTATCATACTATTAATCATCCTCTCATCAACCTCAAATCCAAATCTCACCATTTCCTTGAAAATACTTACTGCTGGCCTTATTTTCCCCCACTTCAACAACCCGTTTAACGAGGTACTATAACTAATCTTATCAGACAAGCAATTCCTCTTCTTCATAAGCTTCAACGAACAAACACCCTCATAGGCGTCCCTTCCTTACAATACCCATTAAAAAGAGTAAAAGTTGTAACATTTGAATTATACCCATTATCAAACATGCAATCAATAACCTTTCTGGCCTCAAAGAAATCATTTTGGTTGCAATAACATCTAATCATAATCGAAAATGTCCAAGAATTTGGCGCTAACCCATAAGATGATGCCTCAGATAAAAATTTCACGGCAGTGTCTTGCTCGTTTAACAATATCAAAGCCACGAGCAAGTCGTTGAAGTCACACACACGCCAATTTGTCCCATTCTTTTTAATGCTATTGAATATATGTATCCTCTCTTTCAAAGGTGATGCTTTGATTCTGTCAACGAACCTTTGCGCTTGTAGACTGCGAGGGTTCTCTTTCAAGTCCAAGCTTTCTACCGTAGATGGTGATGCAACGGCAAAAACAACTAGCTTGTTGAATTGTGGGAGTTTGTTGTGGTTTCTTCTGTTGGTGTTGGTGAAGATGAAAGAATTATTAAGCAGAACAGAAGACATCATACTGATGCAACTTAATTCCTCACACAGCCAAGAGAATGAGACACCGTGAGAGAGAGCCGACGGAATTCACACAGTGAGGGAGAGTCCACGAGTGAAACAGAAAATGGCGTGGGAGAATTAGCTGCTGAGATTTCTAGCCTGAGTGAGGAGTGGATTTGGTGTGAATGAGAGGGAGAGTGACGGTAGTGTGAGATCTATTGCGCGCGTGTTGTGTTTGTGTGTTTAAACAGTAACCTTTTATATTGCACACAAAACGCACCGTTCAGTGCTTAGTGCCTGTTTAGTATGACTTATTTAAGAGGTATAAGTGCTTATTTAATCTTATAAGTACTTTTTAAAATTTTTTATAGTGTTTGATTATTTTATAAGTTGAGGTTTTTTAGCTTCAATAAGTTAATTTACCTCTACTAGTAAAAGCCCAAAATTTAAACTTTTGGGAGTAGAGGTTAGAGAGCTTTTCAAAAAACATATAATATCAAAAATATCCTTAACATATTTCATTAATTACATAATACCTTTTGTATAAAACCTACCCAACGAAAATTGTTGCCGTTATATAAACATATTGCCGCCGCCACTTCACTTTATCTCTCTCTTTCTTTTTCTTTTTTTAAATAACCAGCACTTTAATTTTGTAATCCCTACACATACCCAACACTTGAGAGAGTATATATCAATGATGCAATTTAATTTTGATAGTATTATTTGTTTGGGAGAATATATCAATGATGCAATTTTTGATTTTGAAAATTAAAGAAGTGATTGAATTAATTTTTTTCTTATTAATTGATAGCTTAGATGCATTTTGTTACGTGTTATATAATTATGAATATATATCTTTTTTGGTAATTTAATTACACAAAAGCACTTTTAGTTTACACAACCAAATAGTTTAATGGTTCAAAAGTGCTTTTTTAATTAACAACCAAACATCCAATCATTTTTTGTCCAAAAGCTCTATTGATATAAGCTCTATTCATATAAGCTCTACTGCTATAAGTTTTATTTAATAAGCTGTACCAAACGGAACCTTATTGTGGTGCTTACTGTGGGCTGAATATCAGTGTTGTTTTTTTTTTTTTAACTTTTTTCTTTTTTTATATAAATATTTGCATGTTCCAATCACTTTCATTTGTACTGATATATAGGTTCTTTAATGGTTAAAGATTTTTTTTAATGTTTTAAAACTTTTTTTCTTTATAAATTACTTAGAGTAGACTTTTAAAGGATGAAAAGGATATTTTATTTTTAGTGAGAAAAGTTCAAAATTTAGACTTTTTGAGGGTGCTGTTTGGGGGGTTAAATTGTCTAAATAATATTTTTGTTGTACTTGAACAATTTTAATACATTCTTTTCAAAATATAATTTTATAAAACTTGTCTATTAAGCAACCGATTTATACATTTTTCATAGAAAATTTCCAATTTCCCTCTACTGTAATCAATATATACCATTTATCCCTTAATGTTTTTTTAATAGTTAATAACCTCCCTCACATCATAAATTTATATTATTATTCTTATCTTATTTCTAAACACACTTTTATTCATATTTATTATAGATTAAATAAATCACATAAATGGAATTAAAATAAAAAATAAATATTAAAAATAAGAAATATATGTTTCGATGTGAAAAAATTAATAATAAAATATTTTTCTTGTACTTTTTTATTTTATAAACATTTTCTTATAATAAGTATATAACAAAATTATTATAAAATGATAAAAAATTATTATAAGAAAACTTGAATGATAAATAAATAATAATTATAAGATAAATAATAACATATTTTGGTTGTACTTTTTACATTTAATTTTAAAATATTATAAAATCTTTATTATAAGAAAATGTTCACAAAATTAAAAAAAAGTAAAAGAAAAAATAATATTTTTTTCACATCAAAACATCTATTTCTTATTTTTAATACTTAATTTTTATTCATATGATTTATTTAATCTATAATAAATATGAATAAAAGTGTATTTGAAAAAAGGTAATATTATAAACTTACGTTGTAAGAGGAATTATTGGCTAGTATAAAAACAGTTGAGAATAAATTATATATATTGATTACAGTAGGGAAGAAATTGACAATCCCCATTTTTCTTTTATTAAAGTGGTCATTTATTTCTATTGGTAAAATCTCTTATTTATAAACAAAAAAAATATGGGATTCGAACTCCACTCATATGGGTAAAAATTAAGAGTGTAAGTCTTTTAATAAAATTAATTAAGATTTACTTGAATAATGTCTCCGAAACATGTTACAATGAAGAGATGTCATTAGATCAACCTTGCACAATTTTAATTTGGGAAGTCACGCCATAGATTCCATCAGATCAACTCTAAACAATTTGAATGTTGTGCATTTTGAGGCAACTGCGAAGTTACAGACACTCCAATTGTTTGACAACTAACAATTGAGTCATACAAAAAATTAATTGTAAGTTTGACAACCAATAATTGAGTCATACGAAAAAATAAAATGATATTGTGTTCATTATTGTTAGTTACAGATGATATTTATAATTTTATAAGACCATATTTTGAACGTGCACTTGCATAAGAACGCCGTTTCATAGGAAATTTCCACTTTGGTGGCGAGTTGCATAATTAATTTTTTTTTTTTTTGAAAGGGTATAATTAAGTAAGTTAATATTTCAGATTAATGTGCATACACCTAAGCAAAACCCTAAGGGTGCGTTTTGGCTATATTGTATTATCTTGTATTCGTTATTTTTATCTTTGTTGTATTGTATTATCTTGTATTGTGCATTAGCGATATTATAATATTGTCTGATTTGGCGTTCTGTTGTATTAATTTTATTATTTTATAGTTATCTTATTGTTTCTGTTGTTTTATATATGGGAAATTTACATTTTATATGTTTAGAAAATGAAATTTAATAGTATTTAAAATTTTTAGAAATATTAAATAAAGAATTCTAAAATTTTAGAAATTTAATTTTTTTAGTTTAAGTTAAACAAATCATAATTCTTCATAAAAATCGAAACTCATGACTTAAAATTCGGCAACATAACATCAATTTTTCTTTTCGCATTTTCAAATATATAACCTGTAAAAGAAAAATCGAAACAAATAATTCAATCAAATAATCTTGAAATAATATCACAGCAAAAATAAATAAATAAATAATTCAAACATAAAAACGGTGAACCGTTTACAGGAAAACGGTGAACCGTTTATTTCCAGAAACCTGAAAATTAGATTTGGCTTAACCGTTTTTAAAACCCCCCATTTATTTCCAGGTCTCTCAAATCTCACTCTCAATCACTCTCAAATCTCAATCGGCAGTTCACTCACTCTCAATCTTAATCATTCACAGCCAACTCAAACTGTCAAACAAAGTAACAAACGACACAGCCAGCTCAAACTGTCAAACAAACTAGCCTCATCCCATCATCCATCTTCAACCAATTAAGCTTCACCGGCGACTTGCGAATCCAACAACCACGCCACTGTCAGCGGACTCAGCACTCAGCACAGCTTCATTCGTCTTGAAACTCAGCTGCTGCCGGTTCGCCGAGTGAATGAAACCCAGCCGAACGAAACCCAGCCGAGTGAGCGAAACCCAGTCGAGTGAACGAAATCCAGCCGAGTGAACGAAATCCAACGACACGGGTGTGATCGATTCGGCGAAACCAGTGAAACGTGACGCCAGGTAACGCTTCTTCAACCATTGATCACCTCCGGTAATTTGGCGTTACCTGACAAGTGGTGGAAGTCTTCGCCGGTGGCGGTGTGTGGAAGGCGATCGCGTGAGAGAAATCGGTGGTGGCGGCGGGTGTTCCACCAGAGCACTTGATGGTGTCAGAGATGGATTGGGTAAAGCAGAAAAATTTTAAGAGAAGGGAATTCGTGTTTTGAAGAGAAGCGAAGGGATCGTGTTTTGGAGATAAATTTATCTCTTATTTTTCTAATGTAATCACGCATAAACCCGCGCCCCCCACGGGTTTCGCTAATGCGTGAATGGCAGCATTACAACAGTAAAATTGTGCAATCCAATGTGAGATCATTTTGCAGCCAAACACTGAATTGTATTAATTTAATACTATACAATATTCTAATACAGTATATTGCGTGGTACCAAACACACCCTAATAGCATATGTGTGTACAAATTCTTCCAAATATATTGCACAAATTTTAATGTCACATGTCATAATAAAATTACTAGGTAACCTCTAGGTAGATATGGCATCAAGTCTCATGCCAATAAAGTTTTTTATTTCAACACGTGACAATAAAGTTTGCACAATATGCTTGGGCGACTATATAAATACATATTATAATAATCAAGACGTACTAATTAACTATATATTATTTTCTTTGATTACCAGTCTATTATGATTTTGTTGTTAGGTTTTGAATCCAAAATAAGTCTACTTAGTTAAGAGAACGTAAGTCTTATAAACTAGTCCAAAAACTCGATATGGGATGTTTTTCTAGGACTACGAGGGAAAGGGAAATAAAACAAAATATTAACACCTATCCATCTACACATTCGGTCGCATTAGTTCTTGAGCCGAATTAAATAACTAAATAGATGTTGTCCATTTTGGACATTTAGCCCATCATAATTTTGTTATTAAATTTTTAAACCCAAAACCGAAAGCTTCTGAAGACTAGCCAACATCCTACCTCGCTAGCAATTCGACGTTCATATATATTTTTACCTAGGTGTATATACATGTTAGTTCCATAAGAATTGTATGAATAAGTGGCTGCGCGTCAAATTCTATAATAGCCAAACCATCTGTTAACAACCACAAACCATGCATTGCCAAATTCTGCTGAACTTTCAATCACATCAGCCAGTATTGTCGACTTGTTGTCACCGTTGATGCGTCGGGAATGCATAGTCAATTTTAGAATAGACTGCCAGCGCATATCTTTCCTCGTTAAGCTCCACGCTTCCAGTTGTTTCCTCATCTGCATGTCCAAGGAAACATATCAATTAGATTAGTTAGGCTAAATGCTTCTTTAATCTATACGATTTGAGTCAATTATTCTGTTAATTAGTATTTCTGCTTTTAAAAAATTATCTAAAACGATTTTGCATCAAAACTCACTAAATCTACTTAATTATTCGCTAAATTTACTTGAATTCTAAGTTATAAATAAACAAAAATACTATTGTACTCTAAAAATTAGAATCAACAAACTATGAAAATAAAAACAGAGACGCTTTGAGTAATTTTTCACAAGACTAACTGAATAACTAATCCTAACTCTATGGATCAAAGGGGAAGTTACCCTGATCAATTACTTAAAATGCAAATTTTGTTTTGCTGGCCCATACATCGGCTTTAACCATTCGATCGCTCCGGATAATTGTTGAAAAAGTAAAAAATACGCAAATCTGAATGACACGTTCAACGGCTGGTAATTGAAACTGGATTGGAATATATTGCTGTGCTGGAATAATTGGCTGTTGTAGAATTTGTTGTAGTTATGGTTGCTGAGGCAGTTGCCGTGGGGATGTGCTGGGTATTTAATTGGTCGCTACCTGATGATATATGAGCCTTGCTTGCATTATGCTAGTTGGCGAAATTTGAAGACATTGTTGCATGAGGGTGCAAAGAAGGGCACTGATCATTTGCGAGTGGGAACAATTGACATGGCAGTAGCGTGAACCACACAATTGAAAATTCTAAAGTTAATAACTTAACACAAATAATGCATAAGTTGATGATGATCAGGAGGGAACAAAAAAATAATAATACTAAATAAATAAAAACATGTGCAATGAGATCACATATAATAGCAACATAAGACTAAGCAATGCAACTTGCTCATTGTGAACAAAGTGGGTTGCGCTTTTGCGCAGTAAGATTGTGCGTCTCATCGTTACTTATAGATCGTGTAAATTAAATACGTGGATAAACAGTAGCACAAAAAAATTACATGATAAAAATTAATTTTTTACAAAATATATTTTTTTTTTATATTTTTACTTTTGTGTTTTTTATATTAAATTTTGTGCTATTTTTCAGAACATGTAGCACTATTCCTGATTATTAAGGTAAGTTTTTCCAACGCCCAATTAAAGTCGACCTTGTATTAATTGCTCTAAACACCTGGTTCATTATGTTTTTTTATTTTTGGTTAAGTACCACGGTTGACTGCTTTCACCAAAGAAAAATGAGATTAGATTATACCCTTAACTGAAATTAACGTATGGTCAAAACGACTGAATTGCCCATTGTAACTAGTAAATTTACAATAATATAAAAAAAAAACACTTAATTTTTATTTATTTTCAAATTACATTTTTTGCTTGGTTATTTTTTTTATAAACACTTAATTCAATAAATGTAGAAAGATAAAGAGGCGTTCTTCAATTTAATTTGAAAAAAAAAAAGATGTATGTTCCTGATTAAAAAAAAAAAAGAATGGGTTGCTAACTCATAGAAGTCATGTATTTGTGTTATTAACAAGAAATAGTTTCACACTTGGCCTCATAGCCCAAGTGGTTGGTAGATTCTTGCCATGAAATCTTTGTGGGCGAATATTATATGTACTCACTTGCGAAATGCGAGTGGAGATCATCCCTCTATGGAGGGTCGTTCGTCTGGCGTCGCACTTTAATAGAATGAAAAATGTAATAATATAAAGTCCGTGTATATATCGATTGTAAATATCGATTGTAATATCGGATGTATTGGCTTATAATAGCGATTGTAAATATCATGTGTGTCGATGTCAGTGCATGTAGGTTTAAAAAAACAAGAAATAGTTTCTATTGTGGAAAATAGCTTTTCTACGTTATAAACAATTATATTGATAAAAAATTCATTTGAGAGGCACAAAAAGTAATAACTTTGAAAAATTATATAAAATAAATTTTGAAACAATTCACAATGCCTTTTTTTTTAAAAAGTTTTTTATTTTGTTTTTTTTAATTTGAATTCAATAAAATATTTTCAATTATGGTATGTCAAAATTCTTTAATCCAGTCAAATCTAAAATAATAGAATTAAAATTGTCAAAATTTATAACCAAACAAAAAAATTCAGAGACAAAGATTTGTTGAAATTTTTGACAAGACCGAAATCCTCTCTCAACCTCATTTTTTTCTAGTGTTTTGAGGATCAATGACATTCTAAAGTGCCACACTTAACTATAATTTAATACTAAATTAAGCTATAATTTAGTATAAAACTTTAAAATGTGTGCATTGGAGAATAACTCTATTTTTATCTCAACAATGTTGAACAAGCCTCAATCAAAGATGAACGCGGCTGTTGCTTTTATGCCTTTCATTTTCTAACAGCAATCCTCGTTTCAAATATAAACAATTGCTCACTCTTTGCTCAAAAACTCACATATAATGGCGAAAACAATTTTTTTCCCCCGACAAAGCGAACCAAGCAACTAGAGCCACAACATTTTATCAAAATTAAGCCAAAACTGTACAACTTACTACATACAATTAACGTAGCAAACAAGGAATATCTTAAAATGCATTAACATTAAACCAAACAGAATATTTACTTTTTATAGAGGCAACTTTGAAATCTAAACTAATAATCCCATCAATCATCGTCGTCATTGTTGATTTCATCGAGGATCACGATCAGGGCTACTACAAATGCATAATCAATGTTAGGATAAACTGTTACCGTGTACCTGTCCTTGTCAAGCATGACGCTTCCGGCTGTTATCCTTTTCTGCATCTGCATTTATGTCCAACATTAACTAATTATAAATCAATGAGATTAAAGAGAATCAATTATTATCGATAGATGCATATGTATCTTGACTAATTAATTAATTTACCTGGGCAACAATTGCTTTAGACTCTCCAGCATAAAAAATGCAAGATCGTTCAAGCCAGCTGCCTTTGATCTTGAAATCACAAACATCTTGTTTATTGTTACTTGCCAAGTAAACATTCAAAGTAGTCTTCAATTGAATCATTTTAGATTTTCCCACAGTAAAAAGAAGATCTTTAGAATCTGTGCTATTTCCCCTGAATACATAATGCTTCTCGTGCGCAGAAATCAACTGCGACATGCATAATAACCAAAAACAACAAAGAAAAAAAAAAAAAAACTAAATTAGTCATTCTCCAGTCTCCAGTGCGTGTATCCGAATGAAGGTGCAATAAATAAGCATGTATTTTGTAAAATACGGAGATGAAAGTGAGTGTACTTTCTTTGTAACGGTGACGATGGGATTGTCAAAAGGGTCAAGCAGAGTCCTCCTCTTATGAAGGCTTATGAGCTTTTCTTTGACTTTGAACATGAGATTGTCCGCAATGTCGTTGACAACGAAACTGCCATCGGTGACGCTCATAAACTTTCTAACAATGGCAATATCAACGGGATACGGGACGCAGTACTGAGGGCCGATTATCGGATACGGTTTGGTATATATTTCTGGACTTGCCTCTGCAAATATTGGCAGATGTGGATTTGATTGCCCCATTATGTAAGCTTTAATTCTGTTTTGTTTTTCTCTCTGAAAATTCTCAGGTTTGGGTATGTCTATGTATACGAGGAAAACCAAAAATAATAAGAATAATAATAACTTTCAAAAAGAAAATGAGGGGAAAATTCAACAAATTAGTTCCTTCAGGATATTTGAAATCTCAAAATGAACGAATGAAGAGAAGGTTTACAATTCCTCTCGGCGCCGGGGTATTTTAATAACCGTAAAAATAAAGAGACACGGAATTCAATAAATCCACTTAGATATTTGAATCCTGAGAAAGAATAAGGGGAAAATATGCAAATCCTCTCAGGATTTTTAAATCTCTCAACAGGAATGCAGGGGAAATTAAAGAAATTTCTTTGGCCAAAACGATGCCCGCGGGAGAAATTAACCCTTAATAGAAGGCATAGGGGGAAAATAATGAAACTCTAAAAATGAACCCACACTCAAAAAGAAATAAGGGTGGGGCTATTTAGACTCCTTAAACTGGCTGCCAATGATCTTGACAAATGTCAGTTGTCACATGTCAATGGTATTTTACAGTGGGACACCTTACCTCGTATCAACGTTATAATTAATAATGAGTAGTACGAAATAAACTGAAACCACATAACTTATACAGTCATTATTAGTATGCCCTGCTCCATCCGCTGGTTTTGTAGAAATTTAAGAGCCAATGTGTAAAATCACACATAACTAGGTCCCTTTCCATTAAATATCACGCCAATTTGGTCCCACTTCATTTATTGCATCAGTGAACAAACAAAAATCCCCTTAGAAATAATGCAAAGAGCAAAAGAGTGAAATTATGTATACATTTAAAAATATCTCGGAGGTCTTGGTACTGTCTTTTTGTGATTGTTCGCAAGAGATTAATCATATGAACCCCTCAACAGCTTCGAAAAAGCTTTTAAGACTCAGTCATCTCAAAAGGTCGTCTTGAGTACGTCTGCAAATGCATAGCCAAGAGATTACGATCGTATAACTAATGATCCCGCCATTTTCTAGTAGCAATCTTTACTTGAAATATGGACAATTAATTTGCTTACTCAAAAAGTCCAATTCTTTTTATTATTATTATTGTTGCTGTGTTGTTATTTTTTGCCAACAACATAACCTATGTTCAAATGTTAGAAATGATCGAGCAGCTACAGCCATCACATTTATCAAAAGCAAATGCTTGACAAGTTATATTACACAACTCAGGACACAAGGGAAATTAATGTACCGACTGGCAAACAAGAACATTCTTAAAATAATATAAACCACACACGTTATTTAAGTGATTTATAGAAGCAATTCCGAAATCTGAAATATGACTAATCTCATGCAGTGTTGTCACCGTTGATGTCATCGAGGATCACAATCAGGGCTACTATAAATGCATAGTCGATGTTGGGATAAACTGTCACGGCGAACCTATCCTTGTTAAGGAAGTAGCTTCCGGCGGTTTCCTTTTTGTGCATCTACAAGTTCAACATTAATTGTCAATTAGATAACCAAATTGAAAGAACTATTGTTAATATGATACAGCAGCAATTATTTATTTATCTAATTGACTAACTACCTGGGCAACGATTGTGTTGGACTCTCCTGCATAAACAACACAGGATCGTTCTGTCCAGCTGCCTTTGACCTTAAAATCACAAACCTCTTGTTTGGTGTTACCTGCCAAGAAAACATTCAAAGTGGTCTTCAATTGGAGCACTGAAGATGTTCCCACAGTAAAGAGAAGATCTTTAGCATCTGTGCTTGCTCCCCTGAATACAGAATGCTTCCCGTGCGCAGAAAACAACTGCAGATAAAAAGTTAAAAATTAAAAACAAAGAAAAGTGAATTGGCAAGATATACTGATCAATTGCTAATTATAATTGTATTTTGTAAAATACGGAAATGAATTAATGAAAGAGGCTTACTTTCTCTGTTATGGTGACAACAGGATTGTCGGCAGGATCGAGTAGAGTCCGCTTGTCATGGAGGCTAAAATGTTTCTCTTTGACTTTGAACATGATGTTGTCGTTGATGTCAGTGACAGTAAAGCTTCCATCTGTGAGGGTCATAAACTTTCTAACAACGGCGAGATCAACCGGATAGGAAAGGCAATATTGGGGGCCGATAATGGAAACCGGATTGGAATACATCGCCGGATTTGGTGGGGGAGTTGCCGCTGGAATAGTAATTGGCTGCTGTGCCATGATTGATTTGATATTTGATTGTAAATTGAGGATGAGAACTTTTTCAAATAAGATTGAGGATGATTTATTTATATATAAAGTCGATGAAGATCGATCGAAGCACACTCTCATGGACTGGTTCCAAGAAACTTTTTGAGGAGCAAGTCAACTAATACGGACAAGTTGTTTCAATAGATTTTTAATACAACTTGTTGCCTGATTGGTTCAATATTTATTATACCCCCGTTATTGGGTTAGTTAATGGTATAAGGGCGTGTTTGCTCACTACATTACATGAGATTACATTAGCTAATGCAATGCAATCTTAGGATACGTAAATTTTCTTATTGTGAATAATGCTGGATTAAATAAACTCAAGGAGGTTTGGATTTGTGTAATATGTTACTTGTAATGCCAGGTTTCCATAATGTTAATTATGAAAATTTTTTTATGATAAGGAAATCATGAATGACATAATTGCTAATAAGAATAAGGATGAGTATATATTTAATTAGGATTCATACAATAATTTTGGAAAATATTTATCCTTTCCAAAGTTGATAGAGTCTCCTATAATTCCTTATAAATTCACATTTTTGTTCCCTATTTCATGACCCTAAATTCACAAATGACATTTTTTTTTTCATTCTCTCAGCCGCTTAAAATTGTTTGCTCATACCCTGAATTCGAACTCTTACTTAAGGTAACTCTTACTTAAGGTAGAGACTTGACAATTTGTAAGTCTTATTTCCTCTACACTCTACAGGATTTTCTATCTTCATATTCTATTAAGTGTTTTATTTTGCATAATTTTATAATAATACAGACTTTTGTGCATGATTTATGATGTGTTTAAGTTGTGTATAGTGCGTTAGTTTATTGTTGAGTCTTGATATTTAATCCTTGATAAGATAAACACAATGAATAGTTTATGGACAACACGGATACCTTATAATAAAATATATAATGAAAAATGATTTTCGAGAAGAAACTTATCTTTCTATAAACTAGACATGCAAGGTTTTTGAATAAATTTTACTTCATAAGATTTGACATTGTTCCGATTTTATACGGATTTTCAAAATAGATATTGTCACACTAGAAAAGTGTGATTTTAGCAAAATGATCAAATTTACAAAATTATTTAGAGTTCCAAATGAACTCAGAAAATTCTTAAATTTTAAAAAGTAGTTATGATATATGTCTAATGTTCCCAATTTTAATTTTATAATTTTTTTATTAGTATATAATTTATAAAAATCTCGAAACCTATGTAACTTAGTTAAGGCATTGTGAGACAATTTTGAACTTATCAAGAAACAAATAGTTTTGAAAATAATTTTGATAGCGGATCATCCTAAAAATTTTATGAGAGATATCCATGGGTGTCTAGAATAACTTTGTATAATAGTGTTCATTCTCATGATTAGATTAAAAGTAAAAATTCAAAGAATCATACTTGTACATGTATGAGTTAGAAAATAAGGATGTTGAAATAAGTTGTTAATCATTATATCTTGCATTTGTTTGAGGTATTTGAGGCTATTGAAGACTTAGAAGTGTGTTTAGATCATTGTTTTTATTGAGGTAAGTAACTTCATTCCTAGTATACTAGCTATGTATGATTTTTTTTTTTTTTTGGATAAGGTATGATTATTTTGATACTATTATAACTACATGTGTTTTTATAGTTCTATAAAAATTAATTAATTTTCATAACGAATATGTTTATGCAAATGTTTTCGAATAGCAAAATATTGTAAATGCTTGTAAATGTGTAATCGATTTATCAAAATGATTATCTTTTATAAAATTGTCTATAAGATGTTATAATGAAATTTGTTTTGTAAGCCTAAATCGTTGCTAGGATCTTGTATGAATCCACTATGAATGTTTTGTTCACATATCAATTAAGATTATTTATGAAAATTTATACGGGGGCTACCTCTTGAAGATCTATGTGGGCTACCTTTTCTAGAGTTAGAGTGCCATGAAGTGCCACATTCAGTACAAAGTGCTACACGTAAGTCATTACAAATGAAAAATGAATTTAAATATTTTGCCTCATTGTCCATAGTTATTTTTATTTTTATTTTGATCGTGTTTTACCATACATATGTTCTAGACTAGTACTGGATTTATATTCTGATTGTGCATACGATATTCTGATTCTAATTCTTTTATAGTCTGATCATTGGAGCATAGGTGATACCATATAACATGAGCTAACATTTTGTTTTATATGTATATATGCCATACGATTTGTTTTCATGATTAATTATGCTTTTAATATTCTATACCACTTATGAGTTTATGTCCTTCAATTATAATATGTCATTTTGTAAAACTTATGTTTCTAATATATGATTTGATAAAAAGGGCTTGCAATGCCTTTGGTACCTGATAACCCTAATGTATTAAGAATAGTTTTATTTATCGAGTTGATAACTCACCTCTCATCATTACTTTTTGCAAATTGAGTAAGTTGTTGAGAGGTGTGCTTATCTTTGAAACTAGATATTTATTTACTTTTGCTAGTTGAATAAGAGAGGATGAACTTCTATTTCCTTTAAATTTGTTTATCTGCTTAACTTGTAATTGGAGGACTTTGAGACTTTTGTTATATTTATGACTTTGAGAGAAAATGTTTAGTATGATACTTGTGGATTTATGGATTTATTTGAATAAAACTTGAAGTATTTCAATTTGATATCTTTGTGCAACGATTACAGTTTGTAAGCAACCTCTTTTACTATGTTCTACATATGTTAGATTTGAGGTGTTGCAGTACTCCTCACATTAGCCTTTTTTTTTTTAATTTCTCTTTTTTGACTCTGCAGCATAAACGACACAAGATTTAGACTAATAAAATTAAATTGATTATTGGATATGCTTGCAAATGCATTCAAAATATAATGCAATTTAGTCTAATGAAATACAAAACAATGTAACAAGCACACCCTAATTATATTGGTAAAATGACTTTTATTTCAAATAATACCCGCAAGTTGCTTCGATAATACGACTTGTTGACCTGCCGGTTCAATGTTTTTATTACATCTATTGATCTATACATATTATTAAAGACTGCTGCTGACAGCAGGACCAAGTGGAACTTAAATCCGTGTACTGCGTGGACTGAAGAGAGTCTGCATTGAAACTTTTTATAATGTTTGATGATATTTATCATCAAGGCAGAAATCATAAGTCTGAATCATTTAGAGTTAAAGGCCCAATGTTTTTGGCTTAGTTGCCTAATCTTTGTGGGTTTCATACGACACAAAGATTGGATTTGGTTATAGGATTGGGCTGAATTCTTATAATATAGTCTTGCATTTGGTGTATTAGAGGATTGGATTGGACTTGCGGATAATTTAGAAATAAAAAATTAGATAAATAAATATATTAATATAAATTAAATTATTAATTTCAAAATATTTAATTAATAATTGTAAATGGTTATAAATATACACTTTTATATCATGAAATGAATATTATAAATTTCAATATTCACAACATTGTTAAATAAAATGCTTAGTGAAACAAATTAATTATCTAAATATTAAATCTGGATCAGTAATGTAATAATTGTAATTAACACAAGAATTTATTTTGGACGTAAATTTTTTACTTCCAAAATTTTATCCCATGTCATCCCGCGGCTCTCAAATGAGATGAAACTTCTTAGTTTTATTTTATGGGCCCGTGATTAAAAAGTTTGGACCTAGGACTAAACAATCCCAATTTAATTTCCATGCACGTCAAAATAATCCAATCCCCCCAAAGTTATCCCACAACTCGTGCCTTATAGTTTTATGTATTTTTCACCTGTAGAAGATTGTTCTTTGCCTATGAAATTTCCATTATGGTGGCTACTCGCTACGTAATTACTTTAATTAATTCAGTTCTGATTTCTACATTTATATCTCTCAAATTGTAAGATTTGCATCCTCTTGTTTGTTTAGTAACCATAACTTGGCATTAAGCATTGTGGGGGCAAATATTAGTTTGTGACTCTCCCTTGCGAAATGCGAGTGGAGTAGATATATTCCTCTCTTATGGAGGGAATTCGTCTAAACGTATCTTGATAGCATGAAAATGTAATAATATAAGTCCCAAGTATAAATATCTGATTGTAAATATCAGTGTATAGATCTGCTGTAATAGCAGTTATAAACATCTGTGTAATGCAGTATCTGGTGTGTAACCAGTTCAAAAAAAAAAAAAAAAACCATAACTTGGCATTATATTACTGGCATCATATTATAGGAATTGGATTCGGTCCTTTTTTTTTTTTTTTAATTATTCATCTTTTAATTTTACAACGTGTCTACTAGCGAATAACTTTAATTTTACCTTTCTGATTTTTTCAATGCCCATTTTAGTGTCCTCAACCTTGTCGAGAGCACTAGCCAACCATCATTTTAGTGTCCTCAACATCGTCGAGAGCACTAGCCAGCCGTCTGACTTGTGCTACAAGCCCAAAGCCTCATACAAACAGCTATGGCTATAGCCTTTATTGAAAGCAAAAGTACTTTTAACTAGCTGGCAACTGTAAAGGGATTTGAAATCAAGGAAAACCAAAGCCACGGATACAGCATCTTGAATTACATCAAACAGACACACTATTTTTCACTTTATAGTAGCAATTTTCAAATCTAAATCATCTCACTCTTCACCATCATCACCGTTGATATCATCGAGGATCACGATCAGGGCTACTATAAACGCATAGTCTATGTTCGGATAAACTGTCACAGTGAACCTGTCCTTGTTAAGCAAGACACTGCCCACAGTTGTCCTTTTGTGCATCTGCAAGCCCAACAATTATCAATTAGATAATAAAATAGAATTATTATTGATATAGAGCTGCAATTAATTATGTATCTTAAATATTTTAGTTACCTGGGCAACGATGGTGTTTGACTCTCCAGCATATACAACACAAGACTTTTCAGTCCAGCTGCCTTTGATCTTGAAATCGCAAACATCTTGTTTGGTGTTACTTGCCAAGTAAACGTTCAAAGTGGTCTTCAATTGGATCGCTGAAGATCTTTCCACAGTAAAGAGAAGATCTTTAGTGTCTGTGCTAGCCCCCCTGAATACAAAATGCTTCTCATGCAAGGAAAAAACCTGCATATATATACAGGTAGTAAAACAACAAAGAAAAATAAATTAGCAAGATTGTTGTTAACTAGTCTGCATTCTGTAGAGTACGGAAATGAAAGCGTGTACTTTCTCTGTTATGGTGACAATAGGGTTGCCAGCAGGATCAAGTAGAGTCCGCTTGTCATGGAGGCTTATAAGTTTTTCTTTCACTTTGAACATGAGATTGTCATTGATATCAGTGACAGCAAAACTGCCATCGGTGAGGGTTAAAAACTTTCTAACGATGGATAGATCAACGGGATAAGGAAGGCAATACTGAGGGCCGATTACCGAAACCGGATTGGAATATATTGTTGGTGCTGGAGTTGGCGCTGGAATACTAATTGGTTGCTGTGGAATTTGCTGAGGGTTTGGTTGCTGTGGCATCTGGCCTGCAGTGTGTTGTGTAATTGGTTGCTCCATGATATGATTACGAGCCTTGCTTGCAACGCCAATTGGTGTTGTTTTTAGACAGTAGTGTTGCATGAGGGTTCTTAATATAGATATATGCAAAGAAGGGCACTGATCATTTCTGTGTGGGAATAATTGACATGGCCATAGAGTGTGAACCACACGATGAAAAGAAACAAAAATATCTCGAATAGTCCATGAGTTAATGATTTCTCTGATGAAAGAAAGAAATACATACGCACTAAGATCACATGATGACATGATAACCGCGCAAACCTTATCTAACAAAGTGTGGAAAAACGTGCCAAGAGGATCACGCACTAAGATTGTGCCTGTCACTATTGACATGATACCTATGTAGTTTTGTGACATACTGACATGCGAATTGCGTGGAGTCCTGTGACCGGATCGTGCGAATGAGAAGAGTTAACGGCTCGTTTGAAAGAAACTGTGATCGGATTGTCTCATTGCATGCAAAGATCTAAATTATTTAAACCCTTTCAAAACTTGTTAATATGAATCAAATAAGCCCCATATCTGTGATCATATGATTAATTTCAGGAGCAAAATGCGATAAAAATTACCAAGAAAAGAAAGTTGGTAGGGACTTCGGATGCAAGTACTCAACCTTCTTGGTAGAGGGAATCTTGTTGTAGGATACCTGAACAAGGTGTTTGGCGCAAGCTAATACTTGTTCCCCAACTTATGATGCTCTCTTAGAACTTCTATCAAACATTTCGAAGGCAAAAGATAATTCCCTCCCAAAAACTCTATCGAGGATTTTCTTTAATGACCGGAAGTAATACAAACAAACAACAATAACGTGGGAATACATCAATTTGGGGGGGGAAAAAAACTTTGTTAATTGTTTCCAACATCCGTCGTAGAGTACTAGAATATGACATTCAACCCAAAAGAATAAACTTGAGCAGGTGACTCGTCCTATTTATCAACATATTATATCACTATCTTACAGGTCAATCTGTACCCAATTGTAGCAATAACAAAAAATATTAGTCGTTTTAGCTATTAATTTCATCAAGAATTACAATAAGGGAAATAATGAATGCATAATCAACATTCGGATACACTGTCACCATGAACCTGTCTTTTCCAAGCAAGATACTTTTGACAGAGTGCTTCTTATGCATCTGCAAGTATATCCAATAATCCATATGATTTTATTAATCTGAATTTAACATATAGAAAAATGATCTGCTGTAAGTTGCAAAAAATCTTACGCGGGCAACAATTGTGGAAGAGTCTGCGTCCCCAGTATAAACAACACAAGATCTGTCTAGCCAACCTCCTTTGACTTTAAAATCACAAACGTCCTCTCTGTTATTAGCTAAGAACACATCTAATTTGGTCTTTAGCTGGAACACCGATGATCTTTTAGCAGTAAAGATGAGATCACAGGACTCTGTACTTTCTCCCCTGAAAACTTGCCATCTGTCATGAGCTGACATTAACTGCATGGAACGGAATGAATAAAAAATTTAGCTTTAAAAGAGATCAACAAAGAAAGATCTTAATTATGTAACCAATTACGTGACCTTTTGTTGTAGAGTGACAATGGGATTTCCAGATGCATCAAGTAAAACCCGACGATCTTGAATGCTCATAAGGGTCCCTTTTACTTCAAAAATGATGTTCCCCATGATGTCCTGTACAACAAAGTTGCCACTGCTTATGGTCATAACCTTTCTCACTATTGCAAGATCAATAAGATGAGGAGCACAAAACTCAGGGCTGATGATTGAAACAGGATTGATTACTGGTGGATGAAAGATAGCTAATTGTGCCATTGAAAAGAAGGTGACTTGATTTTTTCTTTTTCTTTTTTCAGATTTTTGATGAGAGAGATCAATTAATCCTCCTTTCGTGAGCCTTTTTATTTGCATATGCTATCAAGGGCCTGGGTGACAAAAACAGGTGGGTTGAAGGATTTGAGAACTTTGGGAGTCAAGGAAGGCGACAGTATCTAATTCGATCAGTCAATTTCTTCTAGATTTAAATACTTTTCTGCTGCCCTAAAGCCTTTCTATGGATTTCAATGTTAAACAACTCGTCACGCAACAATTTATTAAAAGTATTTTTTCAATAGGAAAAGAAGTCTCTGGTCAATATGCTGTTGCCATGGTTTTTACGTGAAACCACCTCACAACTTAAGAAGTCAATGGGCAAGGCTCCTTACGCTTATGAAAATGTTCAATCGGGCATGCACTTCTAAATTAAACAAAAGCACAAGAATCAAAATTTACCAACATAACCTTAATATCTGTACTTGGTGGGCTCAATGGAGAAGTTGGTAACTGAACTTTGAATTGAATAAGACAGTTTAACCTTTCAAAAGACAAAAAGGAAACAGGTTAAAATCCCTGGATAGGGGGAGCGGGGAGCCTTTATTTAAAGTTATTGGGTTTAAATCAAAATCCAATCTTTTATTTCAGAATCCGTTCAAATCTTCATCTCAAAATGGTCAGATACTCTGCTCTTAAGCATGCAAATCTTCACCTTAGAAAACACAGAAAATGGCCATTGTCACCTTACAAGGCCAAATGGCACCAAACTTTAGACCAACAACAAGCAATGCAAAATTTCAAACAATCTTTAACAACACCACCAACAAAAGAACAACAACAGCAAAACCCTGAGCAGCCCCATATTCTATCTTCTTTATTACACTCATTTAGCATTTACAATTGCGAACCACCCACAGAAGCTTACCACTTTGTCATCAAAACCCTAGCTGAAAGCTCTCAATTTTGTGACATTTCCTCAGTTCTTGATCACATTGAAAAAAATGAAAACTTTGAAACACCTGAGTTTATATTTATTGATCTAATTAAAACTTATGCAGCTGCTCACAGAATTCAAGATTCAGTAAATCTGTTTTATAAAATACCCAAGTTCAGGTGCGTGCCTTCTGTGTACTCACTTAATGCTCTGCTTTCAGTTCTTTGTAGAAATAAAGAATGGGTTAAAATGGTTCCTCAAATTTTGCTCAAGAGTCAGCTTTTGAATATTAGGATTGAGGAATCGAGTTTTTGGATATTGATTAGTACTCTTTGTAGAATTAATAGAGTTGGTTTTGCTATTGAAATATTGGATTGTATGATTAACGATGGGTTTTGTGTTGATGGAAAGACTTGCTCTTTGATATTGTCATCTGTTTGTGAACAAAGAGACTTGTCAAGTGATGAACTTTTAGGCTTTGTTCAAGAAATGAAGAAATTAGGGTTTTGTTTTGGCATGGTTGATTATACAAATGTGATTAGGTCTTTGGTGAAGAAAGAAAAGGTTTTTGATGCATTGGGTATTTTGAACCAGATGAAATCAGATGGCATTAAGCCTGATATCGTTTGTTATACTATGGTATTGAATGGGGTTATAGTACGGGAGGATTATGAGAAAGCAGAGGAGCTGTTTGATGAATTGCTTGTGCTGGGTTTAGTTCCTGATGCTTATACTTACAATGTGTATATAAATGGTTTGTGCAAGCAAAATAATGTCGAAGCTGGAATAAAGATGATTGCTTGTATGGAGGAGTTGGGAAGCAAACCAGATGTGATTACTTACAATACATTGTTGCAGGCTTTGTGCAAGGTTGGGGAGCTAAATAGATTAAGGGAACTTGTAAAGGAGATGAAATGGAAAGGCATTGTGTTAAATTTGCAGACATATAGTATTATGATTGATGGTTTGGCTAGTAAAGGTGAAATTATTGAAGCTTGTGGTCTGTTGGAGGAGGCACTGAATAAGGGTTTGTGCACTCGAAGTTCGATGTTTGATGAGACAATATGTGGGCTGTGCCAAAGAGGGTTGGTTCGTAAGGCGCAAGAGTTGCTCGAGCAAATGGCTGACAAGGATGTTTCTCCTGGAGCCAGAGTTTGGGAGGCACTTCTTCTTAGCTCTGTCTCCAAACTTGATTTTGTAAATACTTCTTCCATTCGTTTGGTGGATCAAATCTTAAACACACCTTGTAAAATGGAAGGATGATATTTTTGGTCAGTAACCTATTTGACTTTTGAATGCCATATCTGTTGTTGTGGAGGAGCTATGCACAACAGTATCCCTAGATGTCAAATTTCATATTAGACAGAATTGTAAACTATTTCTTAGAAAGCCTCCAGAAAGCTGAAGCATGAGTTGGGATTAGGATCGTACTTATTCAATGTGTCACTTTGGGTTCCAATTTAGGCATAATTGAAGGACGAGCACCAAATAGTCTTTATTTGAGTTAAATATCCTCTGCTGGAAAGAATGTTAAGATGCAATCCACCTGATTTCCGCATCACCCATTGTGCCTGCCATTTGTACCTGATGTTGGGCTTGCAAAGGTGATGAATTCTGGCCTGCATCTATGCTATATATAACATCAACCTGATACCCAGTGCAATTTTAAAAATGTAAGGACTTTGCTGGTGGTTAATTTGTCCGACAGATCCCAAGTTAACCATTAGGATGCTGAAGCTTGGCATATTAGCTGGAGGCCTTTTGCATTATAGTTTAATGGACATTCATAAGCATGCATTTCCTTTTATAATAGCAATGCACAAATATGCTGTCAGCATTCTTTCTTCAGTTCCTTGTATTCTTTCAATGGATTACTTGTGGTAACAGTGCAGATGCCTCATCACCTTGCAGTTTATTGCTCCAAATTCTGCCAGGTGTTATGGTAGCCAGTTGTAGGGTGATTAGTCTAAGAGCATCTTTACTTCCAAGTTAGAATATCACGAAACGGTTTCACAGAAGAAACAAACAGCTTGTCCAGAGTTCCTTAAGTGGTGCAGTTGATCTATGCTACATTTTGCGACAAATTGGATCTTCTGTTCTGGAATCCTAAACATTATGTCTACGGTTTGAAAGAGCGGGGGACATGTCGTTTCTTGGTAACGAGATCATTCGAGGGAGAGATGTCATGTAGTTTAACTGTTCATTGCTTCTCCTTTAGGACCTTTACTCTCTTTGACGAATTTTCAACAGTCAAATGACGATTAGACTATTACTGAGTCATCTCGCTGTATTGAAAAGCTTAAACTTCAAGATTCAATTCAAAGCTTTAAAACTCCAATCTGAACCACAAATTCATGTAACTTGGCTTGTAGCTGGCCATGCCAGCTGGCAGCTGCAATTGTGATTCGCACCAGCCCATTTGCTTGCTTTTCTAACATGCTTTCATTAATTTACTTGGGTCTATTTCTATTGTTTTCTTTATTTATATATTACCCAACAGAGACTTATCGCTTATCGATGTCCAATTATTTAAGTTTGTGGTTCTAATTTTACATATATAATGTCAGATTGCTTTAAATGATTCGTTCACTTTCACCCGGCAAAAAATGTGGGACAAGAAGTTTGTAAATAAAGGAGAATAAATTTTACTGTCTTTTTAACCTTTTTTTTTTTTTCTTTTTTAAAGAAATCATTGAAGTTGGAAGCATCCTAAGAGCACTGTTTGTGTCAATTTTTTTATTCCTTTCATGAAGTGAGCCTTGTCGTCAGTTGATAGTATCTCTAATTAGGGATGGTAATTTAAATCAATATTCGTTAATTTAATTTTATTCAGGTCGAATAAAATATGTTTGGATTTGAAAATTTTGATTTGTTTACCAGATAGATGAATTCAATTTGACTCATTAAAATAAACGAATCAAATATGGGTTTGAGATTAATTTGTTTATTTGTTTATAATTTGTTTATTAAAGGGGTTATAAGTGAATAAGAACAATAAATGGCCTTTTTAATAAAATTATTTATATATCATTAAAATTGAAAAAAAAAGTTTAAACATTCCAAGGAATAAGGTGATTTTTCTAATTATGAAATGATAACTAGCCCAAAAAAAAAAAAAAAAATGAAAGCAAGGGCATCATCACTCATCAGCCCACCCTAGCTCCGCTCTTCATTTCGTCCATCGTTGTCTTTCACTTGAATTTGAAGATTAGTTTCTTCATTCCCTAAATGAAAGCCAAACCAAACACTCCCCAAGATCACATCAATGCTCTCACTCAAAATTTTCCAGCAAGCTTCACTTCTCTTGGTTACGGTAGTGATAAGGTCTCGAATAGTCACACCTGTTGCTGATTCGACCGTCAACTTTGCCCTTCCTTATGCCTTTGAGTTTCTTCAGTTTCTTGTTTTTGGATTGTAATTGTGTTTTGATTGGATCTACTTGTAATGAATCGATCTTGTTTATTAGATTGTAAATAAATTTAGATGAATCTATTGGATTCTTTATTAAAAATTTTAATTTATTATTTTATTTAATTTTCTGTAGTAGATGAATTGTAAACGACTATTTGTTTATTAAAAGAATTGAATCTGAATCCATGGAATTTTGATTCGATTCATTTAGGATTCAACACGAATTCGATTCGCTAAATCATTTTACTATCCCTAGATGACCAAATAATCAAAATAAAATAAGAAACAAGTAAAATAAGAGAACACATTAAATTTTTTTCTCTTTATTATTAAGAAAGATAAGTATGCAATCTATATTTTAGTACATGGCAAATGGCAAAGTACCAAATCCATTTCCTTTATCCTACGTTTTCTATGATTTGAATTTAGGTAGCCAATCAAATAACGATACTTCCACTTGGTTAAGCCTCAAAAGGCAAGGCTCTTGTGCCGATTTACTTGCTGGAGTATGAATGGGGAGTGTTACTCCCTCCCACTCCAATGTTTACTTTCTAATTTAAAAATAAAGATAGGAGTTTTACTATATGAGTAGGGATGTCAAAATCCTCCATGGGTTTGGGGCTCCATGGGGCTCCACCCCAAATGGGGAAAATTTTAAATAATTTTTGGGGAATGGGGTGGGGAATGGGAGAAAATAATCCCCAAACTTTTAATGGGGTGGGGTTTTGTTTTGTACTCCCCACCCCAATCCCCATTATATATAGATATTTTTTCTAAATTTTATTTAATAAATTTTATTTTATGAATTACAATGTTAGTTAATAATTTTTTTTTAATTTCTACTTGATACAAATAGATTATAACTGAAAGAAAACCTTAGAATATAATTTTTATTCAACCTTAAAATATTATTGTGCTTTCTTTTCTCTCTTAAAAACTACTCTCTTCAAATATTTTTTAATTTTAATATTATTTCAAGATATTACAAAAAATATTTGGAGATTTTTTTTTTACATAATTAAAATACCTAGTAATATGATAATGATTTAATTGAAGTTTTTAATTTCTAATGTATTGAAATCGTACATCTATATCTATTATAAAATAAATAAATGGGGAATGGGATGGGGATGAGGAAACCGTTCCCCACATGGGGATTCCCCATCCCCACCCCACTAAATTTATCAGGGAATGGGGTGGGAAATGGAGGTAAAATTTTTAATGGGGTGGGGAATGGGGTAGGCATCCCCACCCCCACCCCACCCCATTGCCATCCCTATATATGAGTCTCACTCATTTTTAAAATGAGGAGTATGATTCTTATTCATGTGGAGAAGGTGGGAGTGGGACTCTCACTCATGGGGAGGTGGGAGTAGAATTTTTTTTTTTTACCTTTCTTTTATTAAATATCATATAATTATATTTATTAAAATAAAATTATGTTACATTTATTCAAAAATAATAATATCCTATTTATTACTTTTATTAAAAAAAACTAATACTAAACTTATTTAAATATATTATTATTATATCTATTTAGTTTTAATAGTATTATATTCTTTAATATTAATAATTAATAATAAAAGAGATAGTTTATCTATAAATGTACTTTTTTATTACTTTGTAACTAAAACCTATAATTTTTTAAATAAGAGTAAAATTATGGCTTAAAACAATTAATTCTCAATCCAAGGTAAAATAAACATATAAATGGAATTTTGATTTTCACACTCTCATTCTAATGTCAATAAGCACCTTGGTGTATTATTTTAGAAGTAGTGAAATAATCACCCTACTCTAACTATTAGACTCACTCCACACTCCCAATCCAAAATTCTCAATTTACCTTGGTGTATTATTTTAGAAGTAGTGAAAACCTTCTCTGCATATTGAGATGGTTTTGTCTATGATAAATATTGGCACTAGAACCAAAAAGGACTTTATCAACAAATAGTTTCATCGTTGAAACATACGAAAAATTTTTTTCGCTATTTCGTTGCAATAGGAGCCTCACATTTGGTCTTTGGCATCAAATTTTTAAATTTTGTTGCTAACATTATTTTTAGCAATGAAATTTTTTTCATCACTAAAAGCACATTTGGTGAAGAAAATTTTTCGTTGTCAAAAGTACTTTTGGTGACGAATTCTATTTTATCACCAAAAGTTCATTTAGCGACGAATAATAATTTTCATCGCTAAAAGATATTGTTTTTCTTTTATTTATTTATTATTACTATTGTTAAAATATTATCATTTTAATACTAAATTTACAATAACAATTAACACCATTATGATAAAAATAGAGTTTAAAGAATTATTCTTATTGATTAACAATACAAACAAAAATTACAAAATTCGATATCCAATTTTTGAAAGAAATTTGTCACAAATGAACAGAAATTTCTTAATTTTCTTCATCTTGATGTAACCGATCCTCAATATTCCCTACAAATAAATACACAATAATTAGGTAACATAACAAACACATATATAATAATAATAATATAACTTGGAATAAATAAGATAAATAAAAAAAGTACACCATATTAAAAAAAAGAGAGAAAAGAAGTATAGATTAAATTAGAAAATGACAATTATATATTTAGAGATGAGAGAATCTATATATTTATATAAAGTTGGGACTATAAGAGATGATGTGACATCACCATTTTTCATCTTTGTATATTCTCTATTATTTAATAAATAGAGAAATTTTCTTTTAGATTTACTTTTTTATCTTCTCATAATTAATTTGATTGTTATTACACAATTAATATGTAACACTTCATCAAAAGACTCACTATCTTCTCTAATTGAAACTTTTTTTATCATAAATTAAGTAATAATTTAGAAATATTTTTAATTACTTATCTCCTTTGCCTCGCCTTAATTTATAAATAGTAACAAAAAATATGATATTCCACGTAAATATAAACACAACATAAAATAACAAAAAATAACAATGGCTCTAAAACATTGTTTTTCATTTTGGCCCTCACTTGCCTGATCATGGCAAATATTGCAAATGCAACCGACAAGAATGATGCCTCAACAACAATAAGAAACCAAGCTAAGATCTTGCAACAAGACTTGAAACTAGCGGAGGCCTAACGAAGTGCTACAACATGTTAATGGAGCTGAAATCATGCTCAAATAAGGTTGTTATATTCTTCCTTAATATTCAGATTGATATTGCCCTTGACAGTTGCCACGCTATTGATATCATCACTCATAATTATTGGCCTGCAATGATCACCTCTCACGGATTCACAGCTGAAAAAGGGAACATATTATATTCTTCCTTAATAGTCAGATTGATATTGGCCTTGACAGTTGCCGCGCTATTGATATCATCACTCATAATTACTAGACTGCAATGATCACCACTCTCGGATTCACTGCCGAAGAAGGGAACATACTGAGAGGCTACTATGATGCATCTTTTACTCTTTCTCTAGGTGGCCTCGCGGAATATATCAGCCTCAAATTTCCAAGGTTTTAGCTTAGACAAGGTGTATCGATGACACTTCTATTTTCGTGGTATTAATTTAGCTAATGCAATTTTAAATCATTAAAAAAGTCTTTTTAGTTTTAGCTTTATTTTATTTATTTTTTTTTTTTGAAGTCTTACCTCTTAATTGAATAGATAAATAGTTAAAAGTAGAATAAAAAAAGATAATATTAAAATTTTTTTTTAAAACCGCGCGAAACGCGATTCTATTTTCTAGTTAAAGAATAAAAGTAAGGGAATGAGAGAAGCAGAGAATAAGAGAAAGGAAGAGACAATGAAATAAATGATATATAAATAGGACACAAGAGTTTTAACGATAAAATTTAAAATTCGTCGCTAAACTTAATTTTAGTAGAAAATAATCTACCAAAATTTTTAAAATCATGATATTTTTTAACGACAAAATAAATATTTCATTGCTAAAACTACATATTTAGCTACATATTTAGTGATGAAGTCTAATTTACGTGGTTAAAAGTACACATTCAACGACTAAATCAAATTCAATTTCATCACCAAAAGTCTTAAATTTTAGCGAAAAACATCTGCTAAATTTTTTTTTAGATTTTCACACTTTTTTTAGCAATGCAATACAAATTTCGTCACTAAAAGTACACATTTATCGACAAAATTTAATTTTCATAGCTTAAACATAGTCTTTTGACATATTAAAGAGCTTTAACGATGAATATATTTCATCACCAAAATTATTTTTGTGACGAAATTTATTTTCACCACTAAAACTATTTTGTAGCAACGAAATTTATTTTCATTACTAAAACATGCTCTTTTGAGATATCAAAAAGTTTTAACAATGAAATATATTTTCATGTTCTTTTGACATATCAAAAGTTTAATGGTGGTTGTATAAATATAAGACAAAAGAAAGGTGGATCAATGATAATTTCTTTTTTTTTATATAATTTGGCATAACAAAATAATTATCTATTGCTGTTAAAAAAAGAAAAAGAAGTGTATTATTAAGAAAAAAAGAAATAAAGATGTGCTATTCCATTTTCTAAAGCGTGAACATGAACTTGAGAATTTTTCACATATTGGTAGTTTAGGTTCATTAAAAGATCTGTCATCAAGTAATCTATGCGTGTGTGTTTTTGATAAAATATAGGCAAGGCAAAGCAAATTTATTGCATATGAAACTTAAAAGAAAATAAAATACTAGGTTAGTGCTACTTCTTTAATATGTTTTGCAAAAATCATGAACGACAAACAGATATTACCAAAAAAAAAAAGTTCAAACAAAGCACGCACTTAAGCTCAAGAAAGAAAATATTCAAATCATCGATGTCTAACTATTTTTAATATGGATTAGTTTTATATTCTGCAAAAGTTGGAATTTGTACACAACAAAAGCAGATAATATATATGTTCAGAAAATACATGTAACGATGTATGCACACATCCTTTTCCATGGTATCTTCCAAACAGCTATTAAACAAAAATCTGCGATATATTGGATTCGGAAACCGAGAAATCTTTCTTGGGTTGAATGGCAAGCAATCGCCTAATCTATGGCTTTTCATTTTCGATCCAACGTGGACGTGTGGAGAAATGCTAGAGATTAAGTAGGCTTGTGTGCGGTATTGTAGTTTTCCTGAACTGTCTCCTCGGTGGTGGCACCAATTCTCTTAGCATCTTAATTGATCATACCCTTAAGTAATCTCTTTTCTTGGAAATTTATGCTTTAATGCCTTCACGTGTCTTCAAGTTTACTAATCTCATACTAAGCAAATAATAATAATGATAACAATAACAATAACAATAATAATAATAATAATCTGTATAAAAAGAAACCAGTTTAAACATCCAGATTCGTTCCTGTCCTTATTTCTTAAGCCTTGAAAAGCTTCATGTCCTGAAAAACAAAGTTAATAATAATAATTAAAAATACAATATCTTTTGCGACTTCAGCTTAGGTGATAAATTCAAATGAATATAATTAGAACAAAGCAAAGAAGTATGATATAAAAAGTGGTGCTTAACAAAAAATTAACTGGAAAAATAAGAAAACAACAAGAAGTAATCATCGATCAGCAACAGGAGGAAGAATCTTTGCGAAGTTGTTTTTTTTTTTTTTTTTTTTTGGGTTTTGTTTCCCAATTGAGTATTTTACTTGATAAATATCGTATGTTAATAGAGAAATGCTAAATGGGTTTCTGCTTTGGGCAAATCAATTGAACAGAAAGTACGTATATTTGTCAGAAGACTTGTTGTACTTTATTTATACATGTACACAGACCGCACACGTAATTCCAAACAGCTCTTTCGAAGTGAAAGAGAAAGGAAAATTGAGATTCGAAATCCTGAGGTGAAGTTAGAGATCATTAATTTGATCAAACTTCACGGCGAAGATGGTGACTCTAATTAAGCAGCTAGCTAGCCCTAATAATTAATTTCCTGATCAATATTCAATTAGTCTCAAGATAGGGTCACGTTTTTATCCTGATTATGACAACATAGAATGATAACTATTCGGTCAATGTTTATCCAACCATACGTTGTTGAACGTTGAAAAAACGGAAATTTCGCTCTCACAATCACAATATATGTTCCATATCCATCAATATTGCATGCATATTTTTCTTACAGTCCTTATCGCTACAGCACCTTATTAATTAGCTTCTTGGTTAATGTCAATTCAAAATTTTGCTTCCATGACAACAAACAGAATTTTCTTTCAAGGTTTTTGACAAGAATGGACTGACCTGAAATGGCGAGCTCTGCGGCTTTGGTAGGCTTTAGATTGGCGCATGAATTTTGCTAAGAAGAAATTCAGATCTTGAGCTGATCCCTGATGATACACACAGAGACACAAGGTGCCGCGGTCATGATGGTGAAGAAGGGCACATGAAGAAATAACTCAACCCAACTCAACTCATAACTGAGCTATAACAACAGAAAGAGCTTGCTCCTTCTTGATTTGTTTTCTTCAAAATGCGTGGATTAATTAATTTTTGTTAGCAGATGTATGTGCGGTTGAGTTAGTAATGCACGTGCCCTGCTTCTCCATCTTGCTCTACACACACCTTCTCATGCTGATGATGCCACAATTATATTAAAAGATGAGAGAGGGAGGGAGAGAGAGCAGTTTTCAGGACTGATGATGGCTGGCTAGCTGTTAATGAAAATGGTGGATTTGGGATACTCACAGAGATGCAAGTGTCTATGCTCCATGCCCACTCATTTATAGCAAATGAAGCAAGTTAATAAGCCATGCTTAAAGGGCACATGATGTATGAAAAAGAGCTCAGTTGGGTGGGGGACCCCAGCCCCAAAACAGCTAATTGCCGTCGCAACTTGTGTAGGGCCACTAAAGCAAGCTCCTATTTAATTTCATATTATTACAAATTTTACTCCATCCCCGTCGGCGACAGTGGCGGTAGGAGAGGGGGGAAAATGAAAAAAAAAAAAAAAAAAAGAGAGAGAGAGAGAGACTAATCTCGCCGGTCTTGTCAATGCATGTGCTTTGGCCTCCACCCGTTCACACTGAGCATTAAAGCTTCCCCTTTAAAATTGAGGTATGTTTGTAACAATCATACTACTCTTTTTTTCATTTTAAAAGCACAATATATAAAATATTAAGCAAATATATGTGTGGCAGAACTGATTTTGATTTGATGGAGCTATAATATAAAAATCATAAACTTTAGTAGGTTGTAACAAAGAATTAATAAAATTGAGAGGCCGAAAATGAGGACCAAAATGGAACAAATGTACTTAATTAAGCTATAAAATTAAAAAACTATAAAACGAGGGGACAAATGATTTACATAAATTAGTAAAATTTCAATGCAATCCTTTTTATCTGAAACCTTTTCCCGCTTCCAGGCCTAGACCTAGTTCCGCCCCTAGCTAATGTAACAATTAACGACAACCTATACTTAATTAGCAATTATAATGATTCTATTAATTTTACCATATGGATTCAAATTATAGGAATGAAAAGTTAATTTCTTTTTTTTTCCCCCCTTCTGAAATCTTCTTTCTCAAAAAACTAGGTTATGACAAGTCTATCTATCATGCAAAACTATTCATATCCCCATGTACAGTGTAGCCTTCCTATTCCTCTGAGCAGCTGGGTAAATTAACTCAATAGCAAATTAAGAAAGTAGCATCATGCTTCATAATTAAGCACAAGGCTTCTAGCTAGTTCATTCTTAAGTATAAATTGTATCTAATAAACATATATCATGACATATATGAAGTTGTCATTATCATCATTGTTAATGCATAAGAAAAGTAGGTATAATAATTAAATTAAGATTGATGTAGATATAACTTCCAAATTTATTAGTTCATTAATTAATTTCAGTTTCATTATTGATATATAATATGCCCTGCGAGCAAGGATATTTCATTATTACCGTCCATAATTCATATTTCATTTTTGGATAAATGGTGCAAAAATAAAATAGAGACGGTTGGTGTAACCACTGAGAAATGGACAAGTTATAATTCTGGCATGTGTGCCTATCTTCTTCACAATTCAGTCAACATTAATCTTTATTTTCATGTTTATATTCTGGAGAAGCTGCCCGCCACAGAACATGCAATTTTGTGTCATAATCATAAACGTTGCTGTCTGAATTTTCGCGACCAAAAATTATTTTTACATAATCAAAACTTACAATAACTAGAGAAATTAAGAAGATGAAAACATACTAGTAAAATAAACACCGTACAAAATAAGCAAGAATAGAATATCATTGCTCGGAAGTGAAGCATATGTAAGCTTTTTGGTTTCAAAAACTTTTCTGTAAAATAAATCCGGAAGAAACCATTCTGAGTAAATTGTGAAAACTCCTCTCTCTCTCTCTCTCTCCATACCATCAACTGATTTGAGAATAAGATTTTAGGTCAAGCGATAATTGATGGCTCAATATGGTATTACTCAGGGATTCACTAATTTAAGCTTAAATTTTTAGATCGAGTGATAATTAATAACTTTATTTATTATTAGAATAGGACTTACCATATGGTACGTCTAGTGTTTAAATGATACATGGATACAGAAATCTTTTCCCGTGAATGAAATAACCAAAAAATAATCAAATTTTGGATGCAGACGCTACATAACAACTTTAAGCTAGTGATGCGCTCCTCTCAAAATTAATTGGCCTAAAGCCATTTTGAAAAATTTTATTGGCTGGTCCAAAGATTGTGGGGAAAGCTCTAAGAGAACAGTGGAGCATATAGGCATATATATGGCACAAAGCAAGAAGGTGACTAGGGTTTTGTGGCTCTGGCAACTTTTGGTTATTCAATTTCTTTTGGTTCTTTTCTTTTTCTTACGGTTGAAGAAGGTGGTGTGTGTAAGGTGTTTGAAACCTTCATGATTGTACCAATTGTCGTTTTAACTAGACCCACTTTCTCAACTGAAGGGACTCAAAGTCATTTTCCAAGTCCACTAATACTGCCCTTTGTGGAGGTCACAGATGCTTCTCTCATGTCTTAAAACATGGGCTAATAGTAGAATCTTTCTTTTTTAGTCTTTTTCCTTCTTTTCACTCACAAATTATGTGCTTGCATAGGGAAAATATAGTGTATGATTAATCATCACAAATTGGAAGCGTACACATCTTTGATTAATAATGTGGCTTATTTTCTAGGAATTTTTCAATTGTTATTATCATATTGACCCCACCATTGATCTTATATTATTAGTTTAATTTCCATTGAACATCTAATAATATAAGATTGGACTAAGGAATTTCAACTTAAAGAAAAGCTAAATAATACAAGTCGAAATTCCTTACACGTTGATATCATTGTTAAGGGTGATGTAATCCTTAGATCATGGAGTGGAATGATTATATACTTTTATACTTACAATAAAAAGTGAATATTAGAGAAAGATACAACTTATAAAATTTTGTAGTAATTTTTTTCTCTTGACAGATTTTCACATATTAAAAATGTAAATTTTGAATAATATAGTGTTGCTTTTATTGTAAAATAATAATACGAGGGTCCAAATACCGTGCACCTATTGCATTGTACCCTGTATTTTGTCTATACAGGACTTGGCCTTTAGATCTAACACAAACTTGCTTCAAAGGTATGGATGTATTCTCTTTGATTTTTAACATTCACATTCCTATTGTTTTTCAAAATAGTCAAATGTTTGACACATAATTTTGGATTATTTTTAAATTTTATATTTTGATCAATTGATTTAATTTATTATTAAAATTAATGATAGGATAAGAGCAATAACTTGAAAAAACTTTTTAATACATCAACTAATTTTTTATTTTTTGAAAATAAGATAATATCAATTTAATCTATAATAAATAATTTTAATAAATAATTAAATTTTAATTTATCAATAATAATAATACCAAATGACAATGTTAAAAAATTTAATAATAATCAATATGGTTTAGTATTCAAATATAAATAATAGAAATATACTCTAAGTGTAAATAGTATAAATATATTAGACTTAATATGTTAAAATTTCAAAACTTCTAATTTTTTCACTTTTCAGCAACACAAGAGTGACTCCAATGTAATTTATCAAAAACCAGGGGTACTGTGCACCTGCAGTACCATAGCTTCGTCCGATATTTTATGATTGTGAAAGAAAATTCTTGTCACTACAAAATAGTAGCATATTGCTCAAATCCCTATTCTGAAAAATAAATACGTTCGCATCCGAAATTTCCATATGCAGGAGCAGGGAAAAAGGGGCTCAACGATGGAAACTATTTTGTGAGTAGACATCCATAGTGCCTTTCACAAGATTGTGGAAATCTTTAAGAGCCTATCAGAAAACAATAAAAACTAATACCTAATCCTGAGGAATGAATGGTCCAAGCCAAAAGCAACAATTGGCAGATCGGCAAAGATAAAATATTTATCGAGGACAATGTTTTGTGCTTCTTGACAATTCCAAGGCCCCCATATATTTTCTTCTCCCAAAAAGATTTTTAGATAAATAATTTGACCACGAGTATGTGCTTATTTTGTTCCTTATCTCAAAATAATGTTGCAATAATTCCCACGACGAGTGTAGCATAACATGAATGGAGTAAAAGATAGTCTTTAGCAAACCCTAGGCTCTAACATTTCTCAATGCATAGTCAAATGTGACATCTGGCAACCTGAGGTTCCGACAGATCATCGACTGTAAAATTTATGAAATAAAATATCAAATTGGAGAGAAAAGATAGCCATTAAGCACATTACTTAAATGATATTATAATTAATCTTTTTGGTAATCCAACCAAATAATTAACTTTATGGCTGGATGGTCTTGTTTTCTTGTGCTTAAGAATTTGTTGGATGCGGTCCATTGACCTGGCATTCCACTGAGACAGTGATAGTGATACGAGTAGGAACACAATTATAAAAAAAATTATATAAAATTGCTATGCTATGGAAAGAAAGATACATTTTAGAATGTCTTTTTGAAAAAAATTGAAGTACTGCATATATTTCTAAGTATGTCAATTTAAAAGCTATACTTGACATCAGATTCAAAAAGAATTAATATTTATTAACTATGAAGTGAAAAGGATGTGAGTTCATTAACTTGGTGGTTTATGAGGTGGGTGTACGCTAGTTAGATTAAGAAAAGAAAAAAACAGGAGACAAGCATGGAAGTAGGTAATTAAAGATGCCATTAAACAATATTGGTGTAAATGGAATGCTTATCACTTAAAAGCAAAAGACCAAAGAGTAGTGGAGAGACAAACAAAGATAATTATTGGACTCATCACCTTAATTAATTTGATATAATTTAAATTAAAGTAAGAATATATAAAAGAATGTGAGACCTACATACCATCAAATCATGGAGTGCACCACATTTTTGTCTCACATGTTGACAAGGCCAGATTTCAACTGACAACAGTGCGCTTGAGTAATGTAAAAACTCAATTATTTGGAGTCCCATCACATTCTTCTCAACTAATTCTTGCTTGCCTGATTTTACACCATTTCTTTTTACTAATTAACTAAGTTATGCAAGCATTAATCCCTTATCTGTTTCTGTATATTTGTGTTTTGTTATACCCCTTTTCAACTTTTTTAGCCAACTTTCAGTAGTGTCATTTTCTTATTGAGATTTTATGCTATAAATTGCGAACTTTAGTCACTTGTACACTTTATCAAATATAATAGGAGACACAGTTCAGAGTTTGTGCCATCAAATGTGCACATAACTTTATTCAAATACAATTTTTAAGTGGGAATTTTGTATTCTCTAGGCGGTATTCATTTGTATTTTTATCATGGCATCGTCATGTTATCGCAATGTTTAGGTCATGAAATCTAACAATTTCCCTCTTTTGTGTGGTTAAGGATTTGTTATTGATTAGGTACAGTTATACGATCTAATCTGATTATCTGAAGCTGGCGAACAAATGGCTCCATTACTCAAGTGAGTGAGAAGCATGATTGCATTGTTTTTATTTTTAATTTTTTTGTCTAATCAACAGAAAAGCAGGAGAAATTTATTAAGTAGTATTATCACTTTTTAATTTATTGTCTTATCGCTTTTGGATTCAAAGTACATTTTTTCCAAAATTATGTAATGCATGAATCGCCTTACGATTCTGACTGAATTGAGTTCATTTAATTTGTTCATAATTCAAACGATATTTCGATTAAAATACAATATCGTTTCAACTTAAATCCACCAGCTAGCATTCCTTCTTTCCTTAATTTCTTGAACCGGACGGAAAAAATATTCAAATAAATTGTATTCTACCAGTTTGTGTTTCCGGGTTTCGTCTCCGCGAATCTAATCACAATTATTCTCCACTAGCTTTAGTCGCACGAACCTAAGAAAACTTGGGAAAACAAACAAAACCTCTTTTGTATCTAATGGAATTAATTAATAATTTCCTGTTATTATTTAAAAATAGAGGTTGTTATGTTATATCATGTAACAGTCCTTGAATGAAAATCCAACGATTGTGAAAATACTATGATTTTTTATCTCATATTTTTACAATTGTTGGATGAAATCCAACAACTATTACATCATTATGTATATTACATGATAATATATATAAGAAATATCTTTAAAAATGTACCAAAATTCCTCTATTGTCAAAACACTAACGAGTATACACACTTTTTGAAGGGCATTCAATATTTTAAAAAATAATTTCGTCACTCGTCAATTACACTTCTGAGTTTAAAAACAGGTCTATCCTAATTTTTCAATAATATGAGGATTTTTATCAATTTAAAAATAGTATAAAGAAAATAGTCAGTTCTATCAAGAGAAATGATATTTAGTCTAAGGATTTACATATCTACACATATATTAGTTTTTATCTCATCTTTATGGATGAAAAATGAAAAGACTTCATGGTCCTTAAATTTTATCAATCCAATTAATTGATATCTACAAATGAGTACATTAAATATATTAGATTATTTATGATTCTCTAATGCAAATACATGTGTGCTTTAACATGTGGAGATATAACTAGATGCAAGACAATGTTAAAATTGAAAAAAAAAAAAAAAAACTAGATCCTACGTCATCTCTACGTTTTACAACAGGTCAAAATGTCGCAGGATATGAAAATTTTCACAAAATACATAGAAAAACATACACGTAAAAACATTTTATTGGAAGAGCGCACTGCACCAGGTGAGTGGAAAATCTTTCACAACCAAAGCATGGGAGCAATTAATTAGTAGTAGCTAAGATTAGGCTCAAAAATCAAGTTGCAAGAGAAGAGTTCGATGGCAGTCATTTTCCATAGCTTTCAAAAATCTTGTTTCTTCAGCAAAAGCCAGCTATGATTTTAGAATCAGTATATAGAAGAACCCCACAAGAAAAAGAACTTTGGCCAGTCAAAATTAAAGCTTTCTAGGCTGCTTCCTCTTTGTTTGTAAAGGTTGTTTTTTTTTTTCAAATAATTGAGTTTGAATCTGCATTATTCTTGGAAATATATCAACAAGAAGATTGAAAGTTGGAAGAAAGTGAAAGAAACCCATGTTAGTATAACAAACGACAGAAGCCCCCACTTGAAAATCTTGATCAGCTTTTCAATTCAAGATTTCAACTATTGCAAATTTGTACGTGATAGTGAAAATTAACCAAATTGTTAATTGCAATTGATGTGCTAGAGAATTCTTTGGAGCTTCAGTGTGGTTGTTGTGCAAAAATGAATGACTTATAATGATATATTTGATAAAGATATTCGACCGGCAAATTGTTTTCGGTTGGTACCACCAAAAATCATTTTCATATTATTGTGATTTTGATGTCAAAGCTGATGAATTCAATTTTAAGACAAATTCTAACATTTTTTCCCCTTCTAGTCTAGCCTATTTCTAAATATATGATTATAGAAATCTAAATTTGAATAACATGAATATGACTATTAATTAAAAATAGAGATACAAGAAGAATTGGATTCAGAGTATTTTGGAATTATATATTAATTGATTATTCAAAAGTCCAAGACAATGCATACTCAAAAGTTAGCTTACTATAAATTGAGAGTTGCGTCGTACTTATAATCAGAGTCTACAAATTATATTCAACTACCATAAAGTCTTCTCCTTAACACTGTTGCCACATGCATACCAATCTCAATCAAGTGAAAATGTAATGTGCGCCCACATGTTAATGAGTTTAACTATGATACTAGATAAAAATCCATTAGCCTATTTGTATTAAAAAATCTAGCTCATTAGTTGAAGGATTTACTCCAAAATAAATTCTCAGCTAACGTGAAGGTCGAGATTATTTGCACTTTAAAAATTACTTTGAGCACTCTAATTTTTTTAAAAAAAATTTACAAAAAAAAATCATGTGAATTATTATTATGGACAGTTATTATAAGTCAATATTACATAATTATTTTGAACACTTATATATTATAATTGTTATTCAATTTATAATTCTCATGTCTAAACTTTTACTTTCGGCATCTTCATGTACATTTTGAAAAATTTTTGACTATTTTTCAAAAATAAATTAAAACGAGAGTATTGTAAAATAGCCCTTTATTTTTTTTTTCTTTTTGCATTTGACCTTTCTTCTTTTTCTTGTTCTTCTCTTTTTTCTGGTAGTCTTTATAGATCAATTTTTTGTTATTATGTTTTTACTGCAAGTTGTTTGGATGCCCAATTAAAAAGAATTATTTTTTATTCTGCATCTACTATTAATCAGAAATAAACAAAAAAATTGGTAAATAAAATTGTGTTACATAATTTTTTTTACATGTTGTGTTGATTATATTATTGTAAGTGTGTATTAAATCTCTTAAAATTGGATGTGTTGAACAGTTTTATTAGTGTTTTAAGTAAATCCAACTAATTAATTTAAATAGTTTAGCAAGGAATTTTTTTTGGGAATTGTAAAAAGTGTACAAACTAAAACTTAATTTTTTAATTTAATGTATCAATGATCAGAGTAATAAAATATTCAAAGTGATTTTTAAAGTGCAAATAGTCTCATCCCAATATGAACAATTTCCTTAACAATATATATAATATTCTTTGAAGTTATAAAATTTATATTATAAAACTACAATTTTTATAATTTTTCTCATTATATCATATGTGTCCGCCTAAAATTGGTAGGAAGACTAATTTTCTAGATTTAGATTTAAATAGTCTCACGCTAACTTATTTTGAACATATATACGTTGCTATATTAAAAAAAAAAATGCTTTCCAGATATTGGGCTCAGCATAATGTGAGTCCGGTGGATCTGTCTCGGGCCTGACTATTTTGTTTGTGTAACTGGGCTAACATATGCATACTTATTGGGCCAACCAGACTTCTTACCACCTAACAAGTCAACGTCTTAGTTCTTACTTTGCATTTTATATTTCTTAAAAACTTCTCAGTTTAATTCATAAAATAGGTACAGTATATTAAAATTAACCATCTTCTCATAAAATTTCATCCTTAAAAAAAATCTGTTAAATTTTTTATTAATAAAATTCATAAAAATCCTAAAATTTTAAACTATTTTCTCCTTATCATATAATTCTTTTATTCTCTATAACTCTAAACTCTTATAATTTTGTTAAAAAATAATATTGTTTAATTAAAATTTTAAGTACAAAAATAGATTGTGAAATAGTATGGATACCAAAAGTCGGTAAAAAGAATAATTTATGAAGTGTTTAATTGAAATCTCATTTAAAATAAGAAATGAATTAATTAGTAAGGAATTTTGGAAGGTGTCAATAGGCCTACTCCCTTTTTAAGTTACTTTGCTTGACATAGTTATGAATAGATACAAACAGAGCCTGAATTAGTATCTCATTTAAAAGATTCCAAGCATTAGCTTTCGTTTCTAGCTGTTTATATTTTATTTTCAACGATCATTGTTGTTAAATTATAATTTTAAATATCTAATCCACTACTTAAGCACTTCTTCGCACGCCTGCCGCTTCCGGTTCAACCCTCATGTCACATCGCATCAGATGATTTTCCTCAATTATATTATATAATTAAGTGAAAATAGTCTTCTTCCCTACCCAAGAGTCGAATGAGACATCTTCAATATTATTTTTTCAATATTAGGCGATTAAAAATCAGCAGCCCATACGTTGATGTAAGTGGTCCTAACTGACTCATCCCAACAATAGTATGATTGATAAATACGGTACTTCTTCTTACGCCATACATCGGCGTAGTAGATGAATTGGTCTCAATAATAGTCTGATTGATAAATATCAGTTATAATCTCGTGTAATATGAGTTGTAGTTTAAACAATAATCTCATGTAATTAAAAAAATAAATCTAATCAAGTCAAATCAAACTTCCAAATGTAAAGGGAATCGTAATGCATTGCTTAAAGACATGTGAGCAGTCCTAATATCAACCTAATTACGTCATTTAAATCTATACATAACCTGAAAAATTGTAATTAAAAAATAAAATATGTAATTAAGGTATAAATATAACATTAGCATACATGGTATATTTCACGTGCTTAAGGATTCTGAGAAAACTTTGTAAGAAATGTTATTTCTTCAATAATATTTCTTTTCAGAATACTGCACTCGGGGCCGTAGGAGAGATGCCAAACAAGGCCGGCCGCTCAAGGAAAAGACAAAAAAGGTGACGAAGAAATTTGTCTTATTATAAGCCGGAATGGGGCAGTTCAGTAGTTAACTATTTTGTAGTAATCGTCCTAATCATGTTTGCTACTATAAGTTGGCTTTTCACTAATCAAATATCCACCTCCAGTCCACGAGTATATTTAATCTCCGAAATTCGAATGATCCAAGTAGTAACTGCATCCGATAAAACGACGCCGCCAGTAGCTATAGCTAGTGACGAACGCACCACTCGTTCTTCTTCACTTGGCATTAATTTGCCGCCTGAAAACATGAAGTCATTTTTTAAAGCAAATTTATAAATAAAAAGCAAAAAAACAAAAAACAAACTCCGCTCCCATGCTCACTCTCTTCGGTCTTCAGTTCATCATCTGATGACTTCGCTAGCGTTTTCTTCAAGCTTCTCTTTCCTCCGAAACGACGCCGTTGGCAGAGTAACTTTCCGGTCTCCGAAAGTTTTGAGCCGGAGTCGGAAGCTGAAGTTGAAGAAGAGTGCTTGCCGTTACGCTACGAAAACGACGAGTTTGGGAGTCGAAGGTACACGCGCCGGCGCGGAGGTGTTGGAAGATCAAACTATGGCGAAGGAAGCGCGCGGTGGTAGGGTCTTGAGAGTCGGTCTCATCTGTGGAGGTCCGTCTGCTGAGCGTGGAATTTCTCTTAACTCGGCTAGATCAGTTCTTGATCATATTCAGGTATATACTCATTCACATTTAAATTTTGTATATATATAGTGCAGTTCAGCTGCCCTCTCTTATTTACATTTCCAAAAAAAATTTTTCTATATATATACAGTACTGATCTAATTCATAATTCTGAACTTTATTTAGGATTAAGAAAATTATTAAGTTATATAATTTAATAATATAATATTATCACACTATTATTATAACATATGATTTAATAAATTTTTTTGTCATTACACTATTAAATTATATGATTTAACAGTTTTTTCTGAATTTTATTAAACTCAAGATTCTAGTGTGTGCATATATATTAAGTGCTATGTTCAAATTTTATTAATATGTATGAAAATTATCATGTGCGGATTTCTGAATTTGGTGCAAAAATGTGAACTCTAATGCACTAATTAGATATTCAAGTAATGATGCATATCATTAAGGATCAGTAACTGGACTTTTTTTTTTTTTTTTTTGGTTAGGGAGATGATTTGCTTGTGAGGTGCTACTACATTGACCGTAATCTCAATGCCTACGCAATTTCCTCTGCTCAGGTTTGTTAAGTAATTAAGAAAAAAATGAAAGGTAGTTCATGTCTTGTCGATTCTAATTGAGCTTCATATTGTTGCTTGCTTTGAAACATTTTGGTAATTATCTTGATTCCATGTCCGATTTATAGGTGTACTCAAATACACCTGCAGATTTTGATTTTAAACTTGAAAGGTAAGCTGATTTGATTGTAAATTAGCTGTTACTAGTATTTGGTTAATCAAGAAGTGAGAATGCAAAGATTGGCTGATTGTTTATGGCAGTCTTGCCCAAGGTTTTGGGTCGTTGTCTGAATTTGCAGAACATCTTGCTGCAAATGTGGACATAGTATTCCCTGCTATACACGGTCGATTTGGTGAAGATGGTGGCATTCAGGTGTAGTATGCTATAATTGTTCATACAAGATTACGAGTGTGCAAAAAATAGGTGCATATTTTGTTAAAGGTTCTGAATGTAAGATAATGTTTCTACATTTGATGGATTGTTCAGGAAGTTTTGGAAAAATATAATGTTCCATTTGTTAGCACAGGATCGCGTGCGTGCCGTCAAGCCTTTGACAAGGTAGATTAAGCTTTTTTCTTGGTTATTTTCAATGTTCTCTAGTTCTCATAGAGATTTATGGGGCATACTTTTATTTTGGAACCATAGAAATGAGTCATGGGTTTGTATATATATCACATATAGTGGATCTTACTTTTGTTGGTTATGTTCTTCCAGTAGCATCTCTTATTACCTATTTTAAAGAGAGACAGATTTTGAGTTCAATGTCTGCATCAGCAGATGATTAGGGTTTTTGAAAATGAATACCTTCTGCAAGACGTCAATATAAATGTGACCATATCAAGTTAAGATACATTTGTGATTTGTCCCTCAAACAAAGAAATGACACTAACACACTGTTCTTTTTTATTATTGGCAGTATGATGCCTCCTTGGAGATGAGCAAACAAGGATTCATAACAGTACCTACTTTCTTATTGCAGGTATTCTTCTTCAAGCACTTGCTTTTAATTAATTGTATCTCCTTTTTTTCTTCCCTGTTTTTCTTGTGTGGAAATGCACGTATCATACGTTTCTGCTTAGTGTTGCCTGTGGATCCCCATGGAATTATTTTGTGAGTTGATTATTGAAAATGTTTGTCAGCCTCATTTATTCCCCATATTTTTTAAATTGACTCCATTTTCATTGCAACCTTTCTTCAAAGTAGATTTATTAATTTTAGATACTTTAGATGTAAGCACAAATGGATGCAGAATTTTGTGTGTGTTCATAGTTAATTTTTCTCCATTTGGGGAGGTTCTTTATATGTTACATATATGCTCGTTCACAATATCACCTTTTGATATTCGACGAGACAGTCATTAATGGGTCCCATTACTCTTAGCATTTTCTTGTGCTGACACTGGAAATGGCATTTAGGGAAGTGAAGAGAATGAATCTGAATTATCAAACTGGTTTGTTACTAACAAGTTGGACCCTAACTCTGGCAAAGTTGTGGTAAGGCAAATTTCCTGGTGTTTGGTTTAGTTTATCTTGAAGTTTCCATAGCTTAAGATCTCAATTACACTCTTGTTCAGGTAAAACCGACAAGAGCAGGATCAAGCATTGGTGTTAAAGTTGCTTATGGTGTCATTGATTCCCTTAAAAAGGCTAAGGGAATTATGTTAGAGGTATTGCAGTTTCTCCCAACACTTAATAGTGATGCATGATTTAGGGATTCACTCCTTATGTGCTAAAGCTTAGACACACTTGACATGGAGGATACCCAGTTCACGTAAAATTTAATTTAGACACTATTTGTCTGTTTTCTAAAATAAATCATTTAAATATACACTGCTTGTATTGTTTTGCCTTTTTTGATTATTTGTTTTGAGTTATTTGGTATGAAAAAGTAACCATCCCAAAAAATTTGAAGCAGAAATTGTGAATTTCAGTAAATCAAAGTAGTAATTTAAATTAAATTTTCTTCCAAATATGCCTCAAAAGTCACAGGCTGGATTAAGTTTGGATTTGGGCCTACAATAGAGTTTACAGAAAACTTATACCAGTCGACTAAGGTTGTATATGTTCAATCCTATGATTTATCTGTTTTTTTTTTTTTTTTTTTGTTTCTGATAGGGGATTGATGACAGAGTTGTGGTGGAATTATTTCTTGAGGGAGGAAGTGAGTTTACAGCCATTGTCCTTGATGTGGGATCTGGTTCTGATTGCCATCCTGTTGTCTTACTGCCAACTGAGGTTTTTTTTTTCCCCCCTACTTGTTTGCATTATTTTCCCAGAATATATCCTGATTTTGGCTTAATTCTTCTTCTGATGAGTTGAAATATAAGATAGTTACTCTAGATGAATTTATGAGAAATAATGGACCAGCTTACTTTTTTTTGTAACTACCACTTTCATTGAATCATATACCAGAGTTTGGGTGAAACATAGTTATTTATCTTAGCCTAATGAATGGTTGGATAATAATATAATGGCATCAATGTCCAGGTGGAGCTTCAATTTCAGGGCAGTGTTGATGTGAGGGAGAGGGATGCAATTTTTAATTATCGGAGGAAATATCTTCCAACACAACAGGTAGTGGAGCATTGCATCCAAGCATTTTCTATAAGGATTGGCACTCTTATATTTTTGAGTTTTATTTAGTGACATGTAAATATTTCATTTAATTGCATCATTCCAATTTCTTATTCTGAGAAATTTATGTATACTCTACAGGTTGCTTATCACACTCCGCCTCGTTTTCCTATTGATGTTATTAATAGTATTCGGGAGGGTGCATCTCTGTTATTCCAGCGGCTAGGCCTATGTGATTTTGCTCGGATTGACGGATGGTTTCTTCCTTCTTCCACACATGTATTTTCATCTTCTGAAACCAAATATGGAAGCACTGAATGGGGTACAATTTTATTTACTGACATTAACCTGGTGAGACAGATCTCTGATTTTCCTCTACTCTGATTTTTGGCACTATTTTCCTTAATATCTCATTTCAATGTTTTTCGTATTATCAGATTAGTGGGATGGAACAGACTAGCTTCTTATTTCAGCAAGCATCAAAGGTAATTTGAAGTTTGTATATTGACAAGCATCGCAAGCTCGTAGTAGATTTATTATGTCTTGTAATTCATTGAGGATGAATAAATCATATGTTCTGCAATTTGGCTGGAACATCATTCTAGATGCTTGCAGAGTGTAGATAGAATCTGCATCTGAACTATATACCTAGTGCAGAACAGCTGTTCTTTACCAATTTCCTTGCAGCAATGTTGAGTTTTGTGCTTCCTGAATGAAGTGTTCCAATAGACGACTACTGAAACTATGCCAACAATAATCTCATTTATCTGTTTTTCTGATGTCAACATTCTATGTATTTGCAGCATAGTATTCTAAAATTTTGAAGTTTGACATGTCCAGAGTTAAAAGAATTTTGATCATTTATGTGCATTTCATTGGCATGAAAGTTTTCGCAGGTCATAGTTTAAACTGTGGGTTAAGGAAGGATAATCTTTAAGAGTTAAGATTTATTAATGAATGTTTCATATGCTTTTCCTAAGTAACTGTGCACATTCTTTCAAAAAACAATAAATTCTGTGCAAATTGTTTTCATGTTCAATATGTTGCATACTCTTTAATTTCTTGTAATGATTCATCCTTTTCAAAGCTTCCATGATCCCTCAGAAAGATCCCTGATAATGTTCAGGTTGGATTTTCTCATTCAAACATTCTTCGAACCATTATTGGTCATGCTTGGTCGAGGTTTCCCAATCTTGCATTGTATAATAGTGTATCAAGTCGTTTGCCTGGAAGATCAAGTGGCTCAAAACCTACCGAAGCACTCAACAAACGTGAAGGTATTCGTAAAGTTTTTGTCATATTTGGTGGTGACACCTCAGAGAGACAAGTATCCCTTATGAGTGGAACAAATGTATGGCTCAATTTGCAAGCATTCGATGATGTAAGTTCATAAATTCTTAGCATAAGACAATAAGACTTGTATGATTATTTATTGCTTATGGCCTCAAACATGGGTGAGAATAAATGATAAATCAACTAATAATCCAACTTACATTTTCCAGAGGTTGCAATTTTACAGGCATGATTGTCTCTTATTTGGTATCTACAGATTGAGGTAACTCCTTGTTTGCTTGCCCCTTCGATTGACTGTTCTTTTGGCATGGATGCCAATATAACAGATCCTGATTCAAGCTCCAGAGTGGTTTGGTCACTGCCGTAAGTATAGATTTTATATTTCCAGCTTTTTTTTAGGGTTTCTCTTTTCAACAAATATGTGAATATATATATCACCTTGTCATAGTCATTTATTCATCTAATATTTGTGGTGTTCCCATTTCCTTTCTGCTGCTCATTTGCATACTAGTAGATTTTAGATCTTTAGTGATTCATAACTGTTTAGGTTTCCTTTCTCAGGACTTACATATTTTCTGATCCCAACACTGATTTTTTTTCTTCTCTTAAAAAAATTCCAGTTACTCTCTTGTGCTGAGACACACAACAGAGGAAGTTCTTGCTGCGTGCATAGAGGCAATTGAACCAGATCGAGCTGCATTCACTTCTCACTTAAGGAACCAAGTGGTAAATGATCTCGTGGAAGGTTTGAAGAAACACAGTTGGTTTACTGGGTTTGATATAGCTGATGAACTACCTATGAGACATTCAACAAACGAGTGGATTAAGCTTGCCAAGGAAAATCAGGCAACAGTTTTTATTGCAGGTTCTGTCTCTGGCTCTGCTCTTTATCTTTTTTTTTTTTTAAAAAAAGTTGCTTTGGGGGTGTGGTTGGGGGGGAGGGGGTTTCTTTATTATGATGATTGCTCTACAGGAATTGTTAACTAGCTAGCTTAACTGGGACCTACTGTATATGCATCAGAATGTCCAGAGTCTAATTTACGTAATATTTATATTCCAAAAATGATTGGTCTAGCATAATCTGTTCAGCCCTCGCAACTGTTAACTTAATCAATAAACCCCCCCCCCCCCCCCCCAACAAAACAAAATTGGTCATTATTAGGTTTATATAATTTTTTGTGTAGTTCATGGAGGCATCGGTGAAGATGGTACACTTCAGTCTTTGCTGGAGGCTGAAGGAGTTCCTTACACAGGTTTATTCTCACTGACACTTGGTAAAACAATATGTTCTCTGTGTACAAGATTACTCATTTTCCCTTTTGCTTTTGCTTCTCCTGAATGAAGGTCCTGGTGTGATGGCCTCTAAAACCTGTATGGACAAAGTTGCAACATCTCTAGCGCTTAATCATGTACGATAGCAAATAACACGTATTGTGTTCTCCAATAAAAATGCTGATCTTATCTTTCTCTTGAAAGCTTAAATTAGTTTCATTGCCAACCATTATTCCCATAAGCTTAGTTTTAAAACAGAGGTCCAAAAATAGTGTTTAAGCTCTTGCCATTTTTTCTCTGTGGACTATTGAAATCTCCTCGGTTTTTCCAGCTAGCGGACTTGGGAGTTCTTACCATAAATAAAGATGTGCGAAGGAAGGAGGATCTATTAAAGACACCCATAGTTGACATTTGGCATGAGCTGACCTCAAAGCTTCAGTGTAAAACACTGTGTGTTAAACCAGCAAGGGATGGGTGCTCAACTGGTGTTGCAAGATTATGGTAGGTTATTGCTTTGTGCTGATCTCTCTGCACCATAGAAAATATTGGGATGCTTTTTAAAATGGCAGGTCCTCATATGATATACATCTATGGCAGTACTCTGTTTTCGAATTACTTTCATTCATATTGTGCTCCTCCATTTGTTATACAGCTGTGCTGAAGATCTCACTGTGTATGTGAAAGCATTGGAGGAGTGCCTTCTGCAGATACCTCCGAATAGTTTTTCAAGGGTTTGTAAGCCTGAATATTTCTTTTGTGGCATTCTTTCTAAAATGTTTTATACAGATATCTTATCTCATTAAAAAGAAAATGATGACATTATTTCTCTGAGAATATGTCTTATGTTATTAATGGAAATGTCTTAAAATGATAACTTGCAAGTGCCAATTGCAAAAATGATAACGAAAAGAAGTATTAGGTAAGAAAATTGGTGAAATTTTATCAGGTATGTGAAATTGAAGTGTATGAAATCTATAAACACACTTAACACTGTCGTGAGTGTAATTGATACATGCATCTAATGCTTTCCCATGAAAATCTTGTTCAATTGGTCAGGGTGGAAGGTCGCTTTTGTTTTTAAAACAATAGGAAAATTCTCTCACTTGGCTTTTGTGTTTAGAACAACAAAATCTCATGATACTTTTTTCTTCTTTTTGGAATACTATCAAGGTACATGGAATGATTGAGATGCCAAACCCTCCCCCAGAGATCTTGATCTTTGAACCATTTGTTGAGACTGACGAGATTCTTTTTTCATCGCAATCCACAAACAAAAATGCAGATCGCCTCATGTGGAAAGGAAACAGTCGATGGGTAGAAATTACTGTTGGTGTTATAGGAAAACGTGGGTTGATGCATTCATTGATGCCTAGTGTTACTGTCAAAGAATCTGGTGACATCCTATCACTTGAGGAGAAATTTCAGGGTACATCTTCGCTCCTTCCTTTCTTTGATAATGATACCCAAGGAATTTCTTTGGCTTATTTCTTTTGAATTTTTGATCCTTAAACTACAAGGCAACATAGCAAGTTAACAGTAACAGTGAAGCAATAATTCAATGATTGAGCAATCTATTAAAGCATCATTAGAAGAAGCAGATAGATATACAAATCTGAACAAACTAGGATTTTGATAGCAGATGTCTTCTTTAGGCCCATAACAGAAACTTGTGTAATTCAAAGTTTGACTTGAGCTCTGTATAATATATTTTTCTTTTCTGATAAGTAGACTAGGAAAAAGGTTGGACCCTTATGTCTTGAAAGGTATTGTTTGACAGGTGGAACTGGCATCAATCTAACTCCACCTCCAGCATCAATTATGAGGTTAGTTTGTGACCCTCAATTTTTGGAAGTTGAAGTTACATATGGTTTAGTTATATACGGTTAACTGCTTCTTTTATGCAATATTTCATTGTTCCTCTTAGTTCTATAATGGCCCATGCTGGAATGTTATGCATGCATAAATTTCTTTTTATATTATGAAAATTGGACGTTCAGTATTTGGTTCTATTGTGTCTGGTGATACTGATATGCTTGCTGAAAATGGTATACTCTTTTGGCCACAATTGTGACAAGAAACAATTTTGGATACAACAGCATTGTTAAACAAAAAACGAAAGATTGAAAATTTATTTGTAAAGCTTGTAACTTGTTGAACATTTCTTTTGTCGAATAATGTTTTTCTTTTTGTTTCAGCACTGAGGCTCTGGATAAATGTAAACAACATATAGAACTAATTGCAAACACTCTGCAATTAGAAGGTTTTTCAAGAATTGATGCATTTGTTAATGTTGATAATGGAGAGGTACAGTGATTTTATGATGCAAAGAATACGTTTCCATTTGTCGTTTGCTGAATTAGTAAACGAGCAAGATTTAAGCTTCTTCCTTTTTTTTTAAAGCCTTTTCTTGTGAATTATGTGCTCTATCTTGTGAATGATTTAGATTTTCACAATTTATATATGGGCATCCTATTCATTACTTTTGTTATCAATGAATAATCTGTTTAATTTTTGCCAATTTCACATTTTTCAGGTATTGATTATTGAGGTGAATACTGTGCCGGGAATGACTCCTTCCACTGTACTGATACATCAGGTAATAACCAATTCCCAGATTCACATATTGTTTCAATAACTTAGATTGTTTTGGTGTCCTATGGAAATTTGACTCAGCTAATGGTTGTCATAATTGCTCTGTAAAATCTAGTTTGCATCACCGAATGGAGAATTTAGAGATCATTTTATCTAGAAAAGCTTGAATCATCTTAGCTCCTATCTAGAAGACAGTGACTAGTTCATATTTTTACTAAGATATAATTGACAAAAATGTGAATGTGGGTCCTGACATATTTTCATTGCGCTGTAATGTCTCAGGCTCTATCAGAGCAACCACCCATGTATCCCCATCAGTTCTTCCGCAAGGTGCTTGACTTGGGATCAGAGAGGTTCTCGTGAAATTGATATTTTATGCTAGAGTCAGAAATTAACGGCTGATGCATTGCTTTCAAACAAGGAAGTAAAGAAATTTACAAAAAGCATTCAGTCAATGGTAATACAAATCGTTCTCCGATTGTACCCAGTGCAAATTTAATTTCTTATAGTGCTGGTGAAATTGAAAAGTGCCTTCTCTGCTGTACAACTGCGTGCCGCGTTTGGACAAAGTTTGATCAACTCACTTTTCGGTTTCTTTTACCTTAGTTCGTTTTCTATCTTTAATTATTTAAGGGTATTGGACATGTGGCATGGTAGAATTTAATGACCATACAAAACCGGGCAGCTTCAACAACCTACTAACAGATTAAAAAAAAAAGGAAAAAAAAAACATATATATACATATATATATATATATATATATATATGAGGTGGTATTAGAAAAGTGAAAAGGGATTAAAAAAACGCCTTGCACATGCAGTACGCGGCAGGCGCTGGCGCCGCTTGACGAAGAATTTTCTTTTATCTTTAGTAAATTGAGACCACGAGTCACGGCATCGACTAACAACGGCAATGGGGAAAGTGAACCCGCGTATTCTGGAAGACAGAACAGCCCCTACATGACTACGTCTACATATTCAAAGGTGACGCCAATGTAAATTTTTTTTTTCATTTATTAAAAAAAGGGAAAGAAATTATTCGGAGAACCAAAAAATAAAAGCTACTATCATTTTAACAATTAATACTTATCCCCAAAAAAAAAAAGCTAAGGGGGTTCTTTGATATATTGCATAAACCTGATACAGGTCCTTTGATGAGCAAACCTTACTTGGATTTTAAAGTTTTATGTAAGTGCACCGTAATGTTCTTGGAATCAAGCGCGAAAAGACAGAACAAGACAAAAGAAATAAAGGAAAAAGTAACACTAAAAACAGAAATTCTGCATTCAAAATTTGAAACCCACTTTAAAAAAGAAAGAAAAGTGTAAAGTGCCAATTCTCTTTAAAGCCAAAAATTTTGTCAGTATTAAATTTAATTCTCGGCAGTTTATATCTGGGGTTCACTGATATGTTGTAAGCCAGCCAGATGGTTAAAGCTTCTAGTTCCATGCATGGAAACTAGTGGTGGAGACAACAAAGGTCGACTTCTTTGATGATCAATCTTTAGGTAAGTGGGTTTTAGTGTAAAGTTTTATTTTTTGTTTTTTAAATTACTTTGTTTCTCAAATTGCCATTAAGCTACAGAGGTAATAAATTGTGTAAAAGCTTATATATGCCTTTTTCTTTAGTTTATAATTTTGCTTTGCGGTGGCTTGGATCATATACTTGACTGAATTCATTTGTGATTTAAAGTATAATGGTGTTATTGCGTTTATCATCAAAAGTCCTAAACTATGTCTTATTGATTAAGTTTCTACCTTTCTCTGTTTACGGATTTTCATCATTATGACAATACTTGTCTTGCTTTTAATTTCAAGAACCAAAATGCTCTTAAGTTCCAACTGGATTTGTCTTTTGATATCAAAGACTTGTACCTTGTCAATAAATCACCCTTTAATTTGTTGCGTCTGCTGTTTGTTCTTTTGGAAAGGTCTTCAGAAAGTTAAGCTCCTCTGGTGGTAGCAGTAACATGATTTTTGGAATTTGAGTGGAGAATTTTCTGGAACCCAAGAAACTGAAGAGAACGTTGGCATTGAGGTAAATGGTTTCCAATAGTGATAAAGAGCTAGCAGAATTTCAGGAGCATATGCCATCAATTGTGTCTCTGGATGGTCATAAAGCCAACGGCCAAAATGTTCTTCCTGTTTCGATGTCACAAAAGGGTTTGCTGAGTGATGAAAATCAGAAGTTACCGATTAATATTCCCAGCAGATTGAACTTTCTGAAATTTGGTTCCAGTGGAAATTTAACTTCTGCATCCGCTAATTTTCAGCAGAATGCACAGGAAAGAGATGTAGTCTCACATTCTATACCCTTGTCCAGTGCCCAAGGTTCTCGAGGTCGGTTCAGTGGAATTCTTGGTAAGAAAGTTGCTTGGTCATCTATGTGGAAAATCTGCAAAGAATGGATCAAGAATCCTTTGAACATGGCTCTTCTCTTATGGATCATATGCGTTGCTGTCTCAGGAGCTATACTTTTTCTTGTGATGACAGGCATGCTTAATCGCGCTTTACCAAAGAAGTCACAGAGAGATACCTGGTTTGAGGTCAATAATCAAATCCTCAATGCTCTGTTTACTCTAATGTGCCTATACCAACACCCAAAGCGGTTTCACCACCTGGTACTTCTGTGTAGGTGGAAGCCAAAGGATGTCTCTACCTTGAGAAAAATATACTGTAAGAATGGCACTTACAAACCCCATGAATGGACCCATATGATGGTTGTAGTTGTGTTGCTCCATGTTAATTGCTTTGCTCAGTATACCTTGTGTGGCCTTAACTGGGGATATAAAAGATCTGAACGACCTGCTATAGGTGTTGGTATCTGCCTCTCTGTTGCAGTCGCTGCCCCTGCAATTGCTGGTCTGTACTCAGTTATTAGCCCACTTGGAAAGGATTATGATTCTGAAGTTGACTTGAAAACCCAAGATCAAATTCCCATGAATGGCACTGGCTATTCCAGTAACCAGAGGTTGTCATTGGAGAAACAATTCTCGATTGCAGCATCAAACAAGCACAAAAGTGTTGAGTATGCCCCTGTATGGAGGGGGGGATTATTTGACATTTGGGAAGATATTGCCACATCGTATCTTTCTTTATTCTTCAGTTTTTGTGTTTTTGGATGGAATATGGAAAGGCTTGGTTTTGGGAACATGTACGTTCATATTGCAACTTTTCTCCTCTCTTGCACAGCTCCATTCTGGGTTTTCAACTTTGCTGCCGTCAATGTTGATAATGAGACTGTCCGGGAGGTTCTGAAATTAACTGGTCTTGTGCTTTGCATTTTTGGATTACTCTACGGTGGGTTCTGGAGAATTCAAATGAGAAAGAGGTTCAATTTGCCAGCAAATAACTCATGTTGTGGAAAACCAGCCATTGCAGATTTTGCTCAATGGCTATTCTGTTGTTGGTGCTCTCTTGCTCAGGAAGTTAGAACAGCTGATTACTATGACGTTGTGGAAGGTAAGCTTTGCATGAAACAAACTGATGAGAATAGCCAGCTTACACTGTCACCGTTACCTCGTGAAGATGGATCAGCTCAATTCAGATCGAGCCAAACTTCGCTCTCTGGAAACAATCCTGGGTTTTCGAGGATTGGGATTGGAAATTTTTCTGGTCCAAGCAGGTTTTCGAAAGATAAATGTAGTCCCAATAGGCAGGCTCCTGAAGCGGAGGGAGAAAGAGATGCTGACTATCTTGTGAAGCCACCAGTTCGACCATCGATTCAGAGATGAGACAATGCGCTGAAGAAATCTGTATTGATAGTATCTTTGTAGCTTTTTGGACAATTCTGTTACATCTCTATGCTTTCACTTGCTACCTTATAGTGTCCACAACAATTTATTGAGCCATCTTTGCAGAAATAACAATCGCAGTTTTGAATGAGCTCTTTTACTTGAGAACATAACCCTTACTGAAACCATGGGCTTGTAGGAACTCGTGTTAATCATACATATGCAAACACTGGACCTGAAACTCATTTTAGTTGAAAAATGGTTTTAGACCACACATGATCACCATCTACAAGTGACCAAAACGGAACCATCACCAGTCATCATTGACCGCTCCAGTCCCTTTCAGCCTCAGGCTAACTCAGAATTTCAGACTTCACATCTACAAAATTATAGGCAAGTCTAAGACCTAGATTCAAATTTTTTGAGGGCTTTTTCAAGTGTGGACGTTCACAATTTTTAAAATAAGAATTTATAATCCGAGTAATTAGTTATATATTTTATAGTTGCCGGCTTTAAGTGAAAGGCCATACCACCCTTCAACTGGCAAGCAGCAAACTAAATATCAATTTTCAACAAAATAATCTCTGAGATTTCCGTCAACAAAAGAAATGGACACCAACAATACGTTGATAACTTAAATAACCCACATGCAAAATATACTTAAAACATTAAATTTTACAGTTATTACCAAAAGCTAGCTAGCTACATTTCCATGCAACAACAACAGCATCAAAAACCTAAATGGTGAGCAAAAGGCTAGGCAATGACCGGCGAGCAAGATCCCTCGGCTGGCTCTGCCACAAAGTGTTCCGTCCATGTCTGACTCTGATCTCCCAACGCGGTGGCCTCAAATCTTTGACAGTGAGCCACGTATTAAAATACTCTCTAAATTGAGTGATCAAGCCATCTTTCACATTCACAGTCCAGACATGCACCCAGTAAGCTGGAGCTCCTTCCCAGCCCTCAGCTATCACACAATCCCCCACCACCTCCACGCTTCGCGGCTCGAACTTGAACGTTGCTTTGCTTGATTCTCCAGTTAGCAACCTCACCATATGCTGGCATTTTGGTGGGCCATGAAACCAATACTCCAAGTCACTAGCCAAATATTTGGCCACGTTCTCCATTTCATCATTTGCCAATGCTTTGTATAGGGCTTTAACAATAGCCTCCTGGTTTTGTTCTGCCATTGAAGTTTCAACGTTGTTGGTGGTACCTTCCATTTGCATTATCAAAGTTGAGATAGCTAATAATTTGTTAAAACAACTTTGAAGATCAAACGGAGCTAAGGTTTTGATTTTGGGTAGCTTGATTATTTTTGTTCGTTGAGTTTGCTCCTTTTATAGAAGAAAATTAACAATGGACAGTGGGGTTTGGTCCTTTTTCCAAAAAAATAAAATAAAAATAAATGTGACGTTTTATAAAATTCAAAGGTCTAGATTTGCTCATTAGAAGTTGATGAATTTAATGCTGCATAATTGATAAGTTAACGTCAACATATAAAAATTTAAATATATTAGTAATTTTCGAATGGTTCTTTAAGGGACAAATCGATGGAGAGTTAATTTGTAGTTGGCACCGCTCCCACATAGCTACACAAATCTACAATTTAATTTAACTTTTATAATTAAAGTGCCATTTCGTAGTTTGGAATGTCTGTGATTCATTTGTCTGTTTGGTGTATAGACAATGCTAGAAATTGACTCATTTGGTTTTATATTAATCGGGGGTTTTCTAAAATTTGTCTTGCAACATTTTGAGCCAATGGTTGCTCTGATTGCTTCCTGGAACTAAGAAAGCTGAGAAAGAGGATACAGTTTGCAATTATGTAAAAATGACTGATTTGTTTAATTTCTTCGACATGTATACAAGTATTGGATCTTAAAACGGACAAAGCGGCCATTTTTATATCACCCCTTGATGGAATAATCCGCTAGAAATTGACCATATTATAGTAACCTAAAATCTTAGAGATTTTTAATGTTCTTTTCGTTGACACCAAACATATGGGAAATTAATAACAGCAGATAGATCGAGATCGTTATTGCAAGTTGCAAGTAATTGTAACAATAAAGAATTTTTGTTGTTTAACTTTCACCCCGAGTTGAAGTTTGCTGGTTTTGGTTTAAAGCAATAGACAAATCTTAGTAGAGGGGTGGGTAAAGTCTAAATAATTTTTTTATCCTCTACATTTCTTAGAATTTGAAATCGGATGACCAACTAAATAAAATTTCTTGAAAACCACTTGTCAGACCCCTAACAACAAATAGCTTATGATTGAATATCATGTAATGATATCACATACAGAATGTCCAGAATTATTTGAATTGGACGGAATAGCACCAATTCCTTGAAAAGAAACAATTCACATCAACAGCAATTAATCTCTATACCAATCACTTATCCAATTATGCTTGAAATCTCAGCGATCTTATACCATGTTTGCACCTCAACCAAATATATACCCAAGATATCTTAAAGATATATTAACTTTTCATTGTGTTTTCATCCTCTATGATTGCTATGAAAGTCTCTTTTAACCAGCTATTTTCACTGGGTAGACAAGAAGGACCCTAGGAGTTAAGAGACAGTAAGTAAAGAGAGAACGAATATTTCGGCCATTTTCAGTGAATTGCTAGATGAATGTGGCTCAAATTGAATGCCAGCCAGGCTGGAGGCAAACTTGACTGTTTTGGCTCGTCTCTTTGCTTTTGTCTTTGTTTTTGATTGAAACCGAGACCAACCAAGGAAGCCGCCCGGTCACTTTCAGCGTGTGCTAATTACTGCTATTTGATAAAACCCTACAAAGGCCGCAATTATTCTAAGGACGCCTGTATGCTAATTAAATAATTGCAACATGATCTGAAAGGTGAAGTAAAGACAATTCTTCTTCTAACATGAAATAATGTTCCAAACAATCATTACTAACCATATAAAATTCTGAAAGATTTTATTCATCAACTATGGTTCGGTGAATATTAAGTTGTTAAACTTACAACAGTAAGAATTTTCAATTGTGACCTTCAAACATTATGAAGTTTGAATATGGCATTGTCTAATGTCTAGTAATTATATCATTATTTGTTTTAGCACATCTGTGATATACACTATTGTATAGAGCAAAATGTGAATTTTGCAACTTTTAGGCATTTGTATAGAAGACTGACTCACAATAACAATGCGTAATTGACATAATTGGCCACATATGCCGTTGGGCAAGTGGTAAGGTAGTAGTCTTTCCTGTCACTTGGAAGGACAACGTCTCGAGTTCCTATGAGAACTTAGTTCTGCCTTATAATATTTACATGTGCGACGTTGATGTCATCTTTTTATAATTTTTTGTGTTATACTCTGCAAACTTCTTAACTATGCTATAGTTTTATGATTTAGAGTGTGGTTGGAATTGAAGTTAGACAGCTATAACTTAAATAAGCTACAACACTAAAGTATTTGATAAACACTAACAATTGTAGATTATAAGATATGTTGATATGATTTTTTACTTGTATAATAAAAAAATCTATTTCATCTTTAATAATTTTGTTAAAATTATTATTTAAAATTTATATTTATTACATATTATTAACTTTTGTTTGATAGTTATAATTTTTTTTTCACAGTAACTATAGTTTAAAAGTTACAATACCTTAATTTCAAACGGGACCTTAAACTTCTACGGCTCCCCCAGACTATATATGTTTAATTGTATGAATTTAGACTTTTCCTACACAAACATTATCTACTAATAGTGCAATGGAGAGATAAAGAAACTAAGGAGAGTAGTTGTCTTAGATAACAAAGTTCTACAAGAAAAACATGGACCATTTCATTAATTTCTTCGAATTGCCCATGATCAAATTAAGTGGAGCCCTCATCGCATAATGCAAATCTCCTCGGCTGGAAACGGTAAGGACCACAGCATTTTTATACCAAAAAGAAATAAATACTCGATACGTAAGCATGCATTTAAGCTACCAGTTGGATCCAACCAAGAGCCCTTCGTGTACATGCATGAAGTTTTGGACATATATGCATGCTCCTAATCCCAAACCCTACAATCATCGACTGAACGATAATATACACTTGCATATGGGGACTCAAATGGCTATTATTGTGTCAGATTTTCGATTCTAGCTGTCTGATAGAAGTACGGAAATTTCTTAAATGATATTTGCATTAACACTGCCACTTGAGTGTCTTTGGTTGATTGCTTCTGCGCATTCATTTGAATCGTTTCTCATCCACTCAAATCATGTAATTAGCCCATTGAGAGGTCATCTCAGTTGGAGAAAAACCCTTTTCAACCAAGGATGGCCCTAACTCGTTCGGTTTTCTTAAAAGGTTTGATTATGAGGTCAGATGAAAATTCAAACATAGGTACAAAAAGATCAAGATATTCTTTCCTTATAAATTGGTTTTCAAGGTGAATGATTCAAATGATTCAAAATTTTACAGAGCTTTATTAATTTGACGACCCAAGGCTCTTGAAAGTTGAAATAGCCTTAGTGAATAGTCATTGTCTTTGTTCTGGAATATCAAATTAGATACAGGGCCATTGGACCAACTGTATTGCCACTAAAACTTTGTGGTTTTTGTTAGAGATGGCCAAAAATATATATGAGTAGTAAGCAGAGGACTGGGATAATAGGGCCTCTGATTGACCGATGTGGGCTCTTTGATATGATGCAAAACGAGTTAAATGATTAACGAGAGTTCAGTCCTTTTCGATACAAATTAAAAAGGGTCTCATCATTTGTCTTTGTTAGGTAGTGAGTGCCAATCAATTTGCAATCCTGATTAAAGGGGTCTGTGTCTGTCAATTTCATGTGATCGTCATATGAGCCATGCGTGCAGTTTCATCGCCATTATCGAGAGTTTTATGATCAAATGCATTGTTGTCAATTTGTCATAATTGTTTTGGTTGGTGATGAACTGTAGACAAGTTGTCAGTAGACAAATTTCGAACTCGCCAGCTTGAGGAATGAAACATGAAGATTCAAAGGAATCACATATAATCTTGAAAATCCTATGAAGATGATTTGGATCCTTCAAGACTATGAAGGTCATTATAAGCCATTGCACGCGTGTATGGGGTTAGACTACTTTATATAATCTGTAAGGTACAGTCTTCATAAAATGGGCAGTTGGAAATCTTACATAACCTGTAAGATACAACCCTCATAAATGGGATGTCTGGCTCACTTGCGCCCACCTCCAATTACTAATTTCGCGACCCATATATACTACTAGAATCATTGACATCATGACATGTAAATGTGACAAGATTATGGCTATTATAGTATGTAGTTTTTAATATATATGGAAGAAATTCTTAAATTATGTAATTGATATGTCATTTTATGCCATTCAAATTTTGTATAAATTCGGCCTTTCAGCCATCTTGAATAAATAAGAGTAAGTGTTTTTTTAAGAAAAAAAGGGTAAAAGAACTACCTCTCAATATATATAATTAAAGAATAATGTTAGACTTCGCAAAATCCTTTAAATCAATTGAAATGAAGGTTTGAGATAAATTTTTGTGATTTTAACCCTACTCAAAATTAAGGGTGGGTCATTTGGTTCGATTGGCCATTTGTTTTAGTTCTATGTGAACCAAATCTATCTCAACTGTACTTGGCAGTGGGGTTTGGTTTGATTTGGACATTAAAAATCAAATGATTCATAAATCCTTCAAATCAATTGGTTTTTGTAACCAACCCGAATAGCCAAATAGTTCGGATAAGGAAATTAAAAATCAAAAGTCAAAAATAAAAAATAAATTTTATGTTAGTTAATACAAGTAATTATTGATGTGATAGAACACACTTTATTTAATATGTTAAATTATAAGTCTTATCTCACTTTGAGAGATAGTGTAAGTACTCTGGACGTGGATGCAGTGCATGTTGGTAATTTTGCTGTGTAGTTTTAATATTATTATTTGTGATTTTGTGCTGCTGCTTTCTTATTTTATTCTTTTGTTGTAGATTTTATAATTTGTAGTGAATTTCTAAACTATGTAAATTTGTTTAATGTTACACTTTATTATGTAGATTTATTTGATTTTATCATATTATTTTTTATTTGTGAATTTATGGACCGCTGATTGTTGCGATAATAATAGTATATTACTATCATGTTGTTTTTTTTTTTTATTGAATGTACGAGATAAAATTACTCCAATCAAACAAAACAAAACAAAAACCAAACCGTGGAAACAAAATGAACTAAACTGAATTAATTTGATCGGTTTGGTTCGATTCTAGTATTTAGTTCCTGTTTAATTTATAAAATTGTGAACTAATCGGCTTTGATTTAGTTTATAGGCTAGAACTAAACAAAACCAAATAGTGCCTGGCCCTACTCAAAATAAATACTAATTCAAATGCAGTCGAGGCCGAAATTGGGCTAAAGATGTATCCTCCAGCTGGGCAACGACAGTTGTTTTGGGCTTCTTCGGGCTCACTCGTATTGAATCTCTGTGTCTCAGAATTTTCCATCACATTCACACTCATCCTCGCGTCATTATAAACACAAATATCTTCGATCCCTAAACTCCTCCTCTCCTGATTCAACTCATATAGCCAACCAAATACAATTATTTAAAAATCATCAGATCAAAATAAATAAAAACATTTAAAAAGTATTAGATCAAATCGTTGAATCGAATTCTCTCAATTTATATTCTCTTACTCGTAAAATTTCCATCCCATGTGTATTTATATTTACATAGTTCAATGAAATAATGTAATCAAATTTAAAATAAGGCATACGTGATGAGTTTTTTAAGATGATCTTATAGATAAACGTGATAAACACATTTCATATAAATTGAATAGGGACAATCTTTTTCTCCTTTTACAAATTGTCAATAAACTAAATGTCTCTTAAATAGTAATGAAAGTAAAAGTTTAAAATTTGCTCCATAAATTTGAATTAAAATTATCTTAATAGCTGCTTATTGTAAATATTATCAGTTGTACTCTAATTATAATAATAGGACTGTTGAAAAATGGGAAAAAAAAAGATAGGAGAAGGGATGATGACTGTCAATGTTAACCCACTGAAATAATGAGATGTGACCAAACGGCACTGGCAAGTGGCAATACAACTTGGCATATATTAATACACAATAGTCATGCTACAGTCATCATGCACACTTTCTAATGTGGCATTATTCTGGGCTGGTACATGTCCATATATATTTGGTTACCTCACTCCACAAAACTGGTTAATAACAATCCACTTGCTGCGTTATCTCTTATCTCATGCTACACATCACACACAACCCATTAAAAGTGGCATGATAAAGGCAGCAAGTGCAACACCCGATATTTTTAATTAACAGGTAGAAGTTAATAAAATGAAAATAATTATCGTATTAATTAATTATAAGTATATAAAACCCAATTAATAAATGGAAACAAACGACGATTTTAATCTTATCTTATGGGTTTGTTGTTGTTGTGGTGTGATCACCTTGTTGATCATCACTTGTTGGAAGCGTCAACCATTCATCAGGAGCTGTGTTTTGTTGGTGATCATCACTTGCATCCACAACAAATTTTCCTTCACCCAGTTTCAAATTATCCTGGTACCCAAACACCCTTGTATGTGGGTACTTGGAGTAATTTTCAACATTGCTAATCTTGCTATCCAATGTTTTCAGAAACCCCAGCCACCAATTATAAGCAGCAGCTTGGCTTTCACCCCACTCAAATTCTAAGCTTTCCGTGGCAGCTGCTGCTGTTGCTGAAGGTGCTGCCGGTATTGTAGGTGCTGTAGTTGACCAAACAGGCTCGGGAATTGGCATTGCCTCAGTTAGTGAGTAGTAACAACATTGTGCTGATGACGATGTTATCGCCGATGCTGCCACTGTTGCTGCTGCTGCTGCTGTTCTTGTTGATGATCTATGAAGCTGCAAGGCTTGAACAATCTCTCTTCTAGCTTCGGCCATGTTAATAACAGAATCTTGGAGCATTCTTCTGGTTTGAGACCTCCTTCTCATTGGCTTTGATATCCTTGAATCGTTTCCTTTGGAACCCATTTCGACTATCAATTGCTAGGAAAAAAAACAAAATGGGACTCAAATGGGCCAAAATAAAAGATTGAGATCTCTTAAATGTCAAAGTGTGAAAAAGAAAGAGATGAGTCAGAGGAAGTAACACATGTAAGCTGACACGTGGTGGTGCTAAAGGACACATCACATGTTTATTTTTAAGCAAAAAGTCACGGTAAAAAATAAAGGCCACGTCCACCGCTGGGTAGCTCTGTTAATTTGCTGCGTCTGCCCGGCCTTAAAACCTCCTGATGAGAGGAATGATCATTATGATGATGCTACCGACACAGCCACTCTTTTGAAAGCAAAATTAAGGGAAAAGAGATAGGTTAATTTTTTTTTTTTTAAAGAGATTATTGCTCGTGATATTTACAATCATATAAATATTAAGATTTTGATATGACATCGCTCAGATTTTAAGATTTGTTTACATAAATTTTGATATGATACCGTTAAAATTTTAAATTCTCTTAAATATTTGAGAGTCGTTAAACTCTAATATTAAAAAAAAAATTACCTTCACTCAAATTCTAAAACTCTAAAAAAATATATATAAATTAAATTTTTATAATATATCTATAGAGACTCAAACCACTTCCTTCATACTTACTTCCTTCGTACTTACGAAGAAATAGCCTTAACCACTTGAATAAGCCCATGTAGTTAAGATAGGTTACTTACTTCAATATTTGGTGTTTGATGTTTTCGAGGCCCAGCGGTATCTGGGATATTGCAAGCATATCTCGAACAGTGGCAATGTTAAGCATTTAATCCTCGTCTGTTGCCTTAAATATAATTGATTTGATGATGGGGGAAGGACGATACCTCAACCCAACGGATTAGTCTATTCAGGGAACAAATCTATTATATTGATACTTCCATCATTTCATCCATAAATTTTTCACATTAAATCGCACAACTCAGTAATTTTCTTGCTTACAGCGAACCACTACCGACGGTGAGACGCCATGGGCGTGACTCTTTCATGATTTCACCTGATAAACTTGAGTTATTTTCCCATATTTCAATTATTAAGATTTAGGACGTCTTGATATCCGATCTAAAACGTAGGACTTTATAATATACTACTCCTTTCAATTGGCCAATTTGTTGGGAGAAAGAAAAATGCTAAAGCTTAATTTGGAAAACGAAATTTATATCTTCTTAAAAGAGTCTGAAGATTTTTTACAACATCTTGATCACCATCTAAAATAATGACAGAATCACAATTATTTTATACAACCTAATTGTATAAAAATAGAGTAGTGCTAGAGAGAGAGAAGTATGAGAGAAAGACGAGAGAATTTTATTCTCTCTCTCTCTCTACCCACTCACTCTCTCTCTACCATTTTCTTCATTGTTTCTCTCGTCTTTCTCTCGTGTTTCTCTACACCAAACATTTTTCATAAAAATATTATCAACTCCCGTCATTGAAAAAAAAAATAATTGTTATCACTTCTTAACTAATTTTTTATGCCACGTTATTTTATACACATTAATTTATATAAAGCTGTTTGTGGCTCTGCTATCATTGCATTTAATGAGATAAAAGATCGTTAATTAATCTTAGAGTTGCGATATTTAACCCCTCATTATATCTTATCAGCTCCAACTGATCACTTCTATACCAATACCTATTTTATCCGTATAGAAAATGATTTAAAAGGGTAAAGAACTTTTAAGTGCACACATATAATAATTTCTATTAATATCTAATTTAGTTAATTTAATTTCTTAAACCTTAATTTCTTTTAAAACTTTCAAATTATTAGTTCTTCTCAAATATTGCATATTCTACTTTTGTAATCATGAAGAAAAAATTAATTTACAGTACTCAATAAACGATGATGAAAAAGTATCAAATCTTTTTTTATAATTATGGCAATGAAGGATAAAACTCTTAAAAAGAAAGAGAGAAATTATAGTGATGTTGAGAGTTTTTTTTTTTTTTTTTCAAAATAGATTTTATAAGTTTTACATGGTGGATGATTGTAAAAAAGATAAAAATTATAATAACATAAATTTGAGATTATATGTGATTGATACATTGAGAGATAAAGATTAAATTACAATTTTTAATGGAATTAACTGAATAGAGACTGTTAAGATATGAAGGGGACTAAGGTGGCGTTTGTTTTTTAACTTAATGACTTAAAGTGACTTAACTTAATTAATTAAGTTAATTAGAAGTGTTTGTTTTTATAACTTAATGTGACTTTTTAGATAATTTTGACTTAATAAAATAAGCTAATTTTTTTGACTTTTTACTGAATGGAGAAATCTGAATTAAGTCACTTACTTTCTAATGTCAAAAATATCCCTACTTTTTAATTTATTTTTCACGTAAATCTCAAAATTCACCTATAGACATTTACCCCACATAATAATCTCATCATTATTTTTTTGGCCATCATGGAATTCATTATTATTTTGCTTCTCTCATCTAGTTCTTGAATCTCCCATTAATATATTATTTTACTTATAAATGTTAAAATATTGTGATATTTAATATATTATTTATTTGACATTCAAATTTAATAAAGATACAAATATAAAAGTATATATCTTTAGTTTTTTAAGTTAAAAAAAAAACAACTTAATACTTATTTTCTGAGATTCAGATGAAAAAATAAACATATTCTTCGATTGAGACGTTCGTCTATTCGAATTATTAATTGGATCTATTGATTTGAAAAAAAATTACTACTCGTAAACTTATTTGGCAGTCTTGTTTGGGTCAAACTTCATGGTGCTTCCTGAGTTCGAGTTTCTTCGTGAGGTCCAAATTCAGCTCTGCTAAAAAGTTGAGCTTGGACTGGCACAAATGAGTAATGACCCTCAACAGTCAACCCAACTTTCAACAATTGGGCCGGATCCAAATCCAAAATTACACCAGGTCAAAAGTATCAAATTCAAATCTCCCAACAATCTTAATAGGTTTGTTTAATTGATAATAACTCGAGAATAAGAAGCATTCAAAGAATAATAATAATGAATAAGAAACCCTTGACGGTTAAACCTCAGTCAATTGCTGAACCAGGAAAAATATCTAATGAAGATTTCATGATTAATTGGAAAGGACACTTGTTTATCTGTCAAAGATTCGATTTTATCCGAGACAGTCAACTAACCGAGGAAAACAATACATATAATGAAATTAAGTTAATTATAAATCCTATAGCTCTAGGTTCCACTTGCAAAAAGTGGTGGACAAGTCCCAATTTGGTATTGCTAGTCAAGATCTCTTTGTTTCTTTAAAGCCCTGAACCACGTTATGGGAATGTCATTTTTAGTACATTTGAATAGTTTAATTTACACGAAGATCATACAATAATAAACAATTATGCAACAATATGATCACTATATCCAATGGTCGGTCAATGCCTCAATGGTCTGATCTTGAATATTTTGTATTCACAGCCGTGAAGTATATTCTACTGTAAAGTGCCAAGATTCCTCATATATACATATACAAAGTACATTGCAATACGACTGACTAATTTTCTGAACCATGCTTAGCTGCCCCAACAAGCTGCCGCATATCTGCTTGGGTGGCCGGTGCCCGGTGGTTAATCTTTTATGGCTTTTCAACTGAAATGCGAGTTTTATGAACGACTTAAGAGTGTATCCAAACCCCAAGCAAACTAACCGATCGGCTGGACACAATATATGTGATTTATTTAAAATCTTTTGCAATACTTAAAAATTATTTGACAATACTATAAACGACCATGAAAATGATTATCTATGTAAATATAGCGGTGGAGATATATTCGCACAATATTTTTTATGCATACTTTTGTATGGACGTTCCACTGTCCAAAGAACATGCGAGTGTGTACGAATAGTGGAGCACAACACAGTTGGGGTTCTTACAACTCATGCTTAGGTAATGTTTTGGTCTTGACAGCTGCTCAACGTTGAATTTCTCAAGTTTTATTGAGCTGTAAGTAAGCTCGTTGTCGCCACCTATTCAAAATCTCTCTAATTTCTACAATGCAAGCCAGCTGCCAGAGAGAGACACAGAAAGAAATTAAGCTAGGTCGATTTCTAGTGAAGCTTTTCAGCTTATCTTATCAAGACAAGTACTGGCTAGCTACCTACTTAATTGGTTTCTGAAGCATCGATCACGTGCCCTCCTCAAACTACTAGCAATTCTTTAATGTTCCTCACTTTCAAAAAGGATCGTAGTAGCGGTAAACATTGCCTTCCGAAGACATTTTTAGTCAACGTGTGGAAGAAAAGATTTGTAGTGACGGAGACGTAGGGTTTGAGTTATGTTAGGTATTGTATTTAAATTTATTTCAATATCATATTTTTATCTTTAAGACGATGTATTATTGATTGTTTCGATCTTCAACAAAAAATTTATCATCCTCTTCAAAAAATAGATAAAATATTGTGAAAAAGCAATCAATAATTTTTTTTTTTTGCGATTGTTTCATCGCCTATACAACTTATTGGGAGTTTATTATTTCCTCAAAAACAGGATGTAAATGACAAAAAGAAAAAAAAAAAAATCCTTTGATCAATTAATGAGTAGTTAACAAGTTACGACTTCATTGGTACAAGTCAAATCTGTTAAAAAGATTTTAGTCTCTTCAGCATACGTGGGGAAGGAGAGAATCCCGCAAGTCTACGGGAACAGTAGAATTAATTTGTCGGAGAAGGAAAAGAGAGCAAATGGTCCGAGTTTTCTTTTAACTAACACTAAAATCAAAGAGTGTTCTTTTTCTTCCTCATATAATTAAAGAGTATTCTTCAACTAGCCTTATATTTCTTAATTTTATTAATGAGAAAAAAGGCCACATCGCAAGGCGAATGCAAATGCAGCTGCAAAATCGACAGGTCATACCATCGGGCCTCGGCTTTAGCAGTTTTTGTTTATAATTTTTTTAAGCATTCATGGCTGGCTTACATAAATCTTCTCTTCAAGTCCCTTTTCAAGAATCCATTTGTCAGGATTCATGCGGTGGGGTCAACTCTACAGCTCCTACTTGTCCCCAAAAATGCATTTTTTATGAACCATCTACTACATAATGCATTAGTGCTCCAACTTAATGCCCGGAGGCCAGAGCTCTAGAGATTTGATCGATCAACTTGTTCCTTTAGTTAATTCATCTCTCCTCTTTCTTTGGAATAATCCCTACATATAATTAAACATTTTTTTCTTTAGAAAGAAAAGTCATAGCTAGTGCACCTCGTATTTCAAGTGGACGCTATTTAAAACAAAATCTAAGACTCACGCACCATGGGCCAACTGATTAATTATTAATCTCTGTTTCATAAGGATTGATTAAAAAAATATTTTAAAAAATAAAGGTTATTCTAAAACGTAAATTTTATCTGAGTACTTCGACCTAACGCACAAGAATAAGCCTTAGCTTGGTTGGTGTGAAATTGAAAAAAAAAATTGATAAACTTGTAATTCAGATTAACTTAAACGAGTTTTCCCTGATATATGATAATGATATATGAAAAGCACCAAAGCAGTCCTCTTTGACACGACATACTGATTGTAATTTGATTCGTTCGCATTCATGAATATAAAATGAATCGTTTAAAGTTGTCCATTCTATCGACAAATCAATCACACAGCTCCAATAAATTATACACAAGAAATCGGTCTTCATTCATAACCTTGGAAATTGAATAAACGTAACCCCACGAAAATAAAAATAAATTAATTGTTACAAGCCAACACAATTCCTTGATGTGGTGACACCACCATCTACAACAAGATTGTGTCCACTTACATATCTAGATTCATCGCTAGCAAGATACAGAGCAGCCTCAGCAATATCTTTTGACCTAAGTGTCGTCCCTTTCAAGTTCCCAAGCCCATTCACAAACTCTTCCATTTTTCTGACTTCTTTTTGACTAGGAATCCCAAAGTTCATGCACTCATCTTCTTCTTCTTCGCCATCACCACCACTTCTCCATGCATTAACAAGCATTGACGTTGCCACCCCAAACGGAGAGATACAATTAACCCTAATCCCATATCGGCCAAGCTCACAAGCAGCATTCTTTGTCAGCCCCACAATGGCGTGTTTCGAAGCCGTGTAAGCGTGGGGGCCTAGTCCCCCCATGACCCCGGCAACGCTGGCCGTGGAGATGATGCAACCACCTCCTCTGTTTATCATCACACGTGCGGCGTGCTTGATTCCTAGGGCCATCCCCTTAACGTTCACACGCATGACATTGTCAAATTCATCGGCGTCAAAGTCAATAATGCTCTTGTGCTTACGTTGATTCCCAAGAACCCCGGCATTGTTGTAGAGAATGTCGAGACGTCCGTATCGAGAAACCGTCGAGTTGATTAAGTTCTCGATGTCCTCTTCTAAGCTAACGTCACAGTGAACAAAGGTGACAGGCGCCGGAGCTAACGTGCTAGCAAGAACTGAGCCGAGTGTGTCTTCGACGTCGGCTATCACGACTTTGGCGCCGTGCCGGGAAAATAATCTCACGGCAGCCTCGCCAATGCCTCTGGCACCGCCCGTTATTATAGCAACTTTCCCCTCCAGCCTGTAAATTAATTAAATAGCAAGAAATTAGTAAACAGTTAAATTAATTAATTACTTAAATGCAACATTTCTTATAGAAGCTACCTTCTGTGAGAAGGAGGAGCGTCATCCCAAGCCAAGACATGAATGCCTTGGAGAGTCGTCTCAGGCATCACTTGAGCAGGCATGAGTTTATCAAGATGATATAGAGAGAAAGAGAGAGAGGGAGGGAAAGAGAAGACAGAGAAAGGAAGCACTTGGCAATGAACTGCTTTTGGTTAGGAGAATGAATGTATTTATAGGCGTGGGAATTAATATATATTTAATGTTTACCGGTTACGTGAATGGGCTGTTCTCTATTTAAAGGTAACTTCCTTAGAAATGTCCCTCACACAAAAAGCCTCGCTTGCCCCCTCAAGGACAGGACCTTGTTTCCTCATCTTCCTAGCTATATATATATATATATATATATACACATACCAAAACTTGTATAAATCATAAATACTTTTCATACACAACTTATTTGACCAAACTGACCTCTGCTTCCATGGTTTCAACTTTCAAACAATCACTATATATATTATTTGTAGTATGTTGATCATCTACAGTGAAAGATTTGATCCGATTAAATAAATGTTATCAGTAAATCAAGTTAATATCTTGGTGTGGCCCATTTTTTAATTAATTAGAAAGCTCAAATGTCTTCGAATCAATAATATGTTTCTCACTTGGTTTCAGAGAAGGAAATCAGGATTATTTAGGCAATTGAATTTTTTTGGGGTTAATTTAGGTCTGACAAAGTCCTCTTTTCTTTCTTTTCTTTTTTTTTTTTTTTCAAAGCAATAACATATATTACAAGGGTTAAGAATGACCAACAATACATCGTATTATAGGCTAAATACAAAGCCATATCTGACTTAAAAATTATAAATTAGGATAATACTTGAGATTTAAACTTGAGATTTACCATGCTTGTCTTCTTTAAGAATGGTTATATTTCAACCCGCAAATTGTGTGAACTCAACTCACCACACCTTTAAGAAATTAATAACAAATAATTCACATTTTTTTTTAACTATTTCAAATTAAGAATAAATTTGAATAACTAACCAATTAAATCCTCATTACTATGATTATTAATTTTCAATTACACTGACCAAAAACTAACTAAATGTATTTGCAACATCACATTAGCTATGAAACTTATGTTATTATTTATCTCATGAAATTTATTAACAATGAGTAGGATCTAATTGATTAATTATTTAAACCTTTTGCCTATTTTAATTTTCAAAAAAAAATGTGAATTTTTATAAATAATTTTTTATGATTTACAAAAACTATAGTGTGGAAATTCTTTTCATTAAAGATTTATCATGTGACTAAGGTTCCAATTTCAGACCTCTTATTTTTTACATAAGAGATTTTACCATTTCAACCAAATGAACAAACAACTTTTTTTTTTTTTTGGGTAAAGCCAATTTATAAGGATTAACACACAACTCATGCCTTTTGGATCAATCTAATAGTGATTTTTTGTTTTTTTTTGGGTGAATCTTATTAAGACGGGTGAAAAGATACAAAAGGAGTGTAATTCAAATAATTCTAAGAGGCCATTCATCTTAAGGCTAGTTTGAAATTTTGGTGGCTGATAAAATAAGTTATGTACGAATGAAAGAAACTGATGATAAAAGAAGTAGTTTAGTGTTTGGTAAACTATAATATTACAGTAGTAGTAATTTTGAAAATATAATACATATATTTGGTAAATAGGGGAGCAAATTCTAGTTTGAATCAACCAAATCGAACTTCGGGCTAATCGAGTTAAGAAAAAATCATTTGAATACAATCCAAATTTATAATTCCAACCAATCTTATCATAACTAAGTTTAAATCCAATCTGATCGAATCAAAAACTCAAATTAAGTTTGGATTAGATCTAATTTAGGTGCTCTTATTTATGAGCAAGCGTTATAGAGGATTTTTTTTTTCCAATTTTTATATAAAAAAGTAAAATTCAAAGGCAAGTGTTTTTCAGTTTTACAGATTAATTTCAATTAGAACACAATTAAGATTTAGCAAGGCCCTGATCTATTTCAACTCACACTCAAGCCTTCAATGCTAATAGATATCATTGTTCTTCATTAATTTTTCAAAAAACAAACAAAAGCTGAATTAAAATATAGGGATATTATCATTTTCTCACTAAAATTTTTCTGACACATCATGTCAGTACCACGGTTTGGTAAAACCATCATTTTACCACCAAACGTTTAAATTGTTAGTATTTTCTCACTATTTCGTTAAAACTCAGTTAATAGTTAACAGAAAATGTATAAAAAGTCAATTTTACCCCTATAAGTAAACAACAAAAGATGATTTAATTACAAAATCTACCATGACTAATTGCTTGGCTTTACGTGAGATGTCCAAAATGCCCTTATAACGTCAGCAAAATATTTAGTTTGTTAACGGAATAGTGGGAAAGTGCTAACAGTTTAAATGTTTGGTGGTAAAATAATATTTTTACCAAACAGTGGTACTGACATGATATGCCGGAAAAATTTTGGTGGGAAAATGATAATATCCCTAAAATATATTAAAGACTGCATGGCAAATTACAGCGAGACAAGGAACGATCAAAACAGAGGCTGGCAGGCTACAGACTTGGTAGCTTGGTGCGACCATGGATCTATTGTGCTTGGTGGTGGCTGTCGCGATCAAGGCAGAGGCTAACGGCTTAGTACAATGGACAGTGGTAGTGTAGTTTGCCATTTTGGTTTTACAGTGGATAGCGGCTTGACTAGTGAATTGTTAATTTGGAGTTTTGGTTTTAGAGTTTTGCAGTGATGGCTGCTTCAGCTTGTCTGTGTGGATGTAGAGAAATTAAGTTATATGATTTTGTCATTTTTTATTATAGTGTGTGTGGCTGTGTCGGGCTTGTGTGTAGGGTTGTACTGCTCTGCGTGTGAATGTCAATGTGTATATGTGTGGGCGTGGGTGTGGGTGTGGGGTAAGATTGGGCAAATAACTCGATTTGATCTGACCTAATCTGATCCGATCTAAATATTTCGGGTTCAGATTGGATGCAAATTGACGGAAATACCTTATTGAATGATTTTTTTGTTAGTCAAATTGGATCGAATTTGGATTAGACCAAACGCAATCTGATCTGATAGTTTGATCGGATTGAAAAAAAAAATCAAAAGACTCACCTATACTCACAAAATTTCCCACACAAAAAGCCCCACAATGACACACACAACGCACCACACTTACCCACACAAAGCCCTAACAAGCACACCAACTACAACTAAAAAATGACAAAATCACATAATGTAATTTCTCTAAACCTATATACACACAACCGTTGAAGCCGTTATCACTGTTAAACTCCAAAACCAAAACTTCAAATCGGCAGTTCACCAGTCACACCATTGTCCACTGTAAAAATAAATTAGCAAACTGCAACACCACTATCCACCATACCAAGCTATTAGCCTATGCGTTGATTGCATCAAACACCACCAAGCACAACACAACAGGTCCATGGTTGTACCAAGTCGCCAAGACAACAACTTACCAACCTCTGCTTTGATCGCACCTTGCCTCGTTGCTATTTGCCACACATTCTTCAATATATTTTATTTCTTTTTTTGTTCAAGGGGTTGCTAAATGTTAAATGTATTCTAATAAAACTACTTTATAAAACTAAAAAACATTTGCCTTTGATTTTGATTTTGATTTTGTTTACAATAAAAATTAGAAACAAATTTTGTTTAATGCTTGCTTAAAAATAAGAGCACCCAAATTAGCTTTGATCCAAACTAAACCCGAGTTTTTGATCCTATTAGATCCAATTTGATCCAAACCTAGTTCGGATCGGATTATAAGTTTGTGCTAGATTTAAATAAAATTTTCTCAACTCGATTAACTAGAATTTCAATTGGGTTGATCCAAACCTAAATTTGATCACCACTAGTATGGGGCTTTGTGTATTGGGGGGGAGGGTGTGGGACTTTTTGTATGTGTGGGGGTGTCTGTTGATTTTGTTACTTTTCCTCAATCCAATCAAACTGTCAGATTGGATTAGGATTGATCAGATCTGAATACAACTCGATTGGATTGGCAAGAAAACCATGCAATTGGGTTTGTTCTTAAATCAGCATCTGATCCATACTCCGAATATTCGAGTCAGGTCAGTCGAGTCGGTCGAGTTAGATATTTGCCCATCCCTATTGGTAAATTTTATTATAAAATGTTGTTTTATTATATAATAACAAAAATAGATGGTAAGTTTAAATTGCCTTTTATTTGTATATTAGGGTTTATGGAGAATAAAATATAATATTTTTTTTGTTAAAATATTAAGGTTATAATAAGAATTTTAAAAAGATGTTGTAACTTATCCAATAACCTACTTATAAAAAGTAATCCACACTTGTTTTAAAAGGCTATTATTAGAATGGAAAAATTTATTAAACAAGTAGCTTTTGAAAAATTTACCAAATACCATTTTTTTTTCAAAACTTATGAATAAACTACTTATGGTATTTCAACCTTAATCCCAAATAAAGTCTTGCACTATTGTTCTTTTCAAACATACGTGACTACGAATTTCCGATTGGATTCCCTACATTAGTGGTGATATGGTTGAAGCCTAAATTTGAATAATAATATATGAGGCGAAATATTAAAGATCCTCAACGGAATTGATCTAGTCAGTAAACCATAGTTAAACATGTTAAGCACAAATCCTAATGAGCATTGGCCGGCAAACCAAATCACAAACTTCAGCTACAATCCAGTTGAGCGGAACACAAAGGCTAGAAAATAAAGAATCGCATTAGGCTGATTGTCCAAGATGAAATTATTCATTGATCCACTAGCTATGGCCAGTCAGTGTTTGAACGGCCGGGAAAGATTTCACTTCAGTTATTATTATTATTAGGGAAAATGATAAATACACCCTCAACGTTTAGGTAAAGGGACAAAAACTCCCCAACATTTTAAAAAAGATATTTACACCCCCATTCACTAACGGAAACAGTAACTTTTAACAAAAATTATTGTTATACCCTTCTAGCATATAAAAAAAATTATTGATTATTCAATTTGTTCATATATTATTAATAAACTTATAAATATACCATCATTGCCCAATTTTTCTATTTAAATTTTTATCAAATTCCCTCTCCAAGCCAAATAAATTTAATTCATTACTGAAGAATAAAAATAAATAAAATTAGTTATTAATGTTAACTTATATTTCAATTAATACCATAATAAATAACATAAAAATTAGTTATAAATATACAAGTTTAAATGATAACATGTGAAAAATTATTAAATATATAAGTTTAAAATTTCAATAAAATTTTATGGTATTAATACCACAAGTTAAATTTGTATGTATTTTTTTTATATGCTAGAAAGGTGTAACAGTAATTTCTGTTAAAAGTTACTATTTTCGTTAATGAATGGGGTGTAAATGTCTTTTTTAAAATATTAGGGGAATTTTTATCCCTTTACATAAATATTAGGGGTGTATTTATCCTTTTCCCTTATTATTATTATTATTATTTAAACCACGTTGCATGTGCATTATGCATGATACGGCATTTTGTTTCCTTTTTTTTTTTTTCCGGCTAGGTAGAGATTAGACGGAGCACAAGTAGAACTGTAGAAGTAGAAGTAGAACCTTACGGCTTTAATAAAAGATTTGATCAAATCCAAGGTAGATAATTTATCTGAAATTTAGTGTCAAGATCCTTCATCAGATTATCCCACATGGTCTTGCCAGACCTCTGTTTAAATATTGGCGATTTAATTAATTAGTCAAATTGACGGTCCTCGTATCTATTGATGTTAAGTACATAAATTCTATATGCTTTTAATAAATAAAGACAGTTATTGATGCCAGGGTCATGGCTTGAATTTGAAACAAGAATGAAAAATACAGGAGTCCCTATCCGGATTTTCATTTATCAAAGGCGTTTAACAGAATATGCAAAATAAAAGGGAATAAATTTTTATTAAGTGCCATGTCTAATCCTTAATGGCATAAGAATAATTTTAGATTGTTATAACACATGTAAGGATATATATGAAATTGTATTAAGAGTCAATTTGATAATACTGTAGTTCTTAAAATAATTACTATTAATTGTGCTATAAAAATAATCAGCTGTAAAAAAAATGAGTTAAATGTTTGGAAAAATTTATTTAAACGTGTTGCGAATTTAAAAGCAATCTTTTATGTTTAGTAAATCTTATTGTTAAACTATTGAAGAAATATAAATGACTATATTATACATAATATAGAATAAAATTTATTTAAATAATTATAAACATGTGCATGATTTTTTATTTTTTTTGCATACATACAATAATTGATAGCTAAAATAAATATTTTACATTGTTAATTTTATTTTATTTGATCGTCTCAATATAATTGGTAGTAACAATAATCTCTTTAAATTTAATGATTTTATTTCTTATACTAATAAGGATAATTTTTTATTTTTAAAATATAGGGAAAAAGCCCTTTACATCCCTAGGGTTTCACATAATAGCTCATTTCATCCTTACTTTTTAAATAATAGCCCAAAATGGCTTGAATTGAGTTGGAGATCAAGAAGATATTTAGCACATGCAAGCACATAAAAATTAGTGGTATTTTTGAGTTTTTCTTCCAATGATTTAAAGATATTGTGTTAATTACAATTTATTCCTTATGGTAATTATTCAATGGCTATATCAAACTATATCATCATTGATTTCATTTAAGAAAAAGTTAATGCATTTTGCATACTTTGTAGTGTTATTTAATTGTGTAAAAATTTTATTTTAATATAGTTTGTATCACTTTAATAAAAAAAATCATATTTTACTCTCAATGAATTACTAGTTAATGGCTTTACACTAACGGTGAGTTAACGGAAGGATATTTTAGGTTATTGTTTGAAAATAATGATGAAATGGGCTATTGCATTAAACCTTAGGGATGAAAAGAGCTTTTTCCCTATGATATATATACACACGAGAATATATATGAAACAATATAGTATAAAGGTGATTCTCAAAATCAAACTTTGAAAAGCTATTGCTTCCATGCTTTTCAAAATTTATTATAAGATGATGTGATTTTGCCAAAAATGATTTATAAAAAAATTTACCAAATGCTAAAATTAGCGTTTAACTTTTCAAAATCACTTTATAGTCTTTCAAAAGCAACCCAAATGGCCAAAAGTAAAAAATTGATTCTAAAAATTGAATTTTAGAAAGTTATTTCTTTCTCAATTTTTAAAATGAATGGGGTAATTTTACCAGAAGTGATTCTCAAAAAAAAAAAATTTCTAACACTTTTCATAATGACTTTCAGACTCTCAAAAGCAATTCTAACCGGTCCTTAAATACAGTGAATAATGTAAACATATCAAGATATCTTTTAAAATTGACGCAAGTTTATATTATGAGAAAATCTTAATTTTTAAATTTTCATTGTTACACTAATTTGGGAAATATAACCCCAATTTCTATTTTATAACCTATAGAGTTGTCCATAGCTTTTTTTTTTTTTTGGGTTAAAGTAATCCAACGTTAAATAATTCAATATTTAATCAAATAACAAAAAGCGCATTATTTTTGCAAAATAATGATGACAGCATCAGAGATATAACCATATATTTAGTTGATTACCAGCCATACCCCACGTACTTTGACTGAAATTTAATGTTGACTTTTACAAACAGAATCAGAACAAGCAGCCTCAAGGTCTTGACCAGATCTGCCTAACCAGCTGCCCTTTATTCAAATTCAACTTTTTAATTCCTACATTCAAAGAGTTTCTTTAAAAGTTAAAAGTCTGTGTCAACAAGATATTTCTTTTATGTCCTCTCTTATTTTGAACCTTAAAAGGGCAAAATGGTGGGGGTGGGCAAAGTCAAGATAAATTAATGTTGAGAAGTGGGTAAAATCAAAATTAATTTCGTAACCCCTATTTTTCCGTGATTCAAATTTTCGCGAACAAATAATAACTGTATGAAGGTCATTTCATCATACGGCCCCCCAGATCCTATTTCTGGATTTGCCAGTCTGGCTTGCACGAAGAGAGTATCTATATATAAATATAATTAATAATTTCATTTTTTTCTTTTTTCATTTTTCTTTTTTTTTTTTCATTCAATGGCACAAACACCAAGTCAAAAGGTCAAAGTCTCGAAGATTTAATTAATAAGCAGCCGTCAATGCTGTAATATTAATCATTATTCATATTTTAAATTTTTTTAAATATTTAAAGAATATTAAATTTTTATTAAAATTAATATAAATAAATTTTAATATTTATATAATTATAAATATCACGAACTATAACCTCAAAAAAAAAAAAAAAAACAATTCCTAAAGTCTTTGAGAAAAAGATATATATGTGCTCTTTTGTTATTGCATGTTGCAATAAACAACAGGAGGAACTATGCTTGCAGCCAAAGCAAAACAATTATAAAAAACCCTAAATTAGTTTCCAACATATTCTTATTGGATTTATGTCTTGATTACGTTGCAAATTGGTCATTAAAAGAAATCTTGTACGATTAAATCAATAATTATTATTTTGGACAGTAGAAGATACATATGGGCCCCTTCTGTTTTTCATGTTAATTAAATGAGTACATGTCGTCTTGCTTTCCTATGTTGGTGCATTAATGCGAAGTAAACATCAATTGGTTGAAGTGGTAACGCATCATTTTTTATTAAAATCTCGAGATTATTGCTCCTAATCATAAGCTTATATTATGCATTGGTAACCAAACACAACAATATTTTCGCTGCGTCGTGATTCATGTGATATGCAACTTGTTAGCAAGCAACAGCTAATGGCTTGGCTTTAAACTTTTTTAATAAAAATTTTCTTTTAATGCAAGAGATTTGGTGTCCAAAATTTGCTTGCTTGCTTGATATTATTTATGATTATTTTCGCATGAAATATAGGAATAGGTGGGGTCATTGAGTTTGGTTTTGAACATTTAGAATGTAGGAAATGCTAGCAAATGACCGATTTCTCTTAATTTTCAATTTTCTTTTCCCCACTTTTGGCTATGCTTCCCAATCTGTGCATTATATTTTATGCGCAATAATAATTTAGGATTTATTAAAAAATGAGATATGTAAGGTGAAATTGACGCATCTAACCCAAAAAAAAAAGAAAGAAATGGATAATATAATTTATAGTACACTTGCTTATAATATATAAAATGACTCTTCACATGTATATAATTTTTATATTAAATATTTTTGGGTACATTAGGAATTTACACAAGCAGTCCTATCAATGGAAGATTATATAATATTTCCAGATACTTTGTGGGGAACAAAAGCAGAGGAAATACCTTCTTTTGACAAGGGCAAAAAAGAAAAATCTTTATTTCCTGTCTCTCTTTAGTTTCTCTCATTCTAAATGAATGTATGATGGTGGTTGCACATTACATATTGATGCATACCTTTATCTTCTTCTTTATTTTTTTTTGTGATAATATAATTAAGAGATAATGACCGATTACATTGGAATCCTTTTTTCTTATATAATGATAAAAATTTAAGGAATATTTTCGTGATCCCACATTCTTTTTTCTTTTTCAATTATTTTGTGGTTCGATTATTGATATCAAAATATGCTCAGAGAGCAAAGTCACATCTCTTTCTGCTCCGTTGCTTGGACCGCTTTTCTTTGACATTGAAGCTTGTTTAAAGTCTCTAACATGGGTTTAAAGGCCTTTGACATACATACTGGATCAGAGACCCAACCCATAACAAAATAACACTACTGAGTTTTGATAGGGATGGCAATGGGGTGGAATGGAGGGGAGGAGGCTTACTCCATTCCCCATCCATTAAAAATTTTATCTCCATTCTCTGATAGATTTAGTAGGGTGGGGATGGGGAATCCCTACATGGGGAATGATTTCTCTATCCTCACCTCATTCCCTATTTATTTATTTTATAATAAATATAAGTACATGATTTCAATAAGTTAAAAATTAAAGAGTTAAATAAACATATTATAAAGTATTTATATTATTTTTAAAAAATCTCCAAATATTTGAAACAATATCTTGAAATGATATCAAAGTTGAAAAATCTTTGAAGAAAACAGTATGTTAAAAAAGAAAAGAAAACATAATAATATTTTAGAATTGAATAAAAATTATATTTTAAGGTTTTCTTTTAGTTGTAGTCCATTTATATCAAGCAAAAATTAAAAAAAAATTATTAACTAACATTATAATTGATAAAATAAAAATTTAAAAAAATATTTATATATAATTGAGATTGGGGTAGGGGTGGGGTAGGGAGTACAAAACCATACCCCACACTTATTAAGAATTTGAGGATTATTTTTCCCCAATTCTCTAAAAATTATTGAAAATTCACCCCACTTGGGGTGGAACCCCAAACCCATGAAGTATTTTACTATCTCTAAGTTTTGAGTTATCTATGTAATATAAAATAACAATTGGCCGTAATAAACATGTAGGCACATTTTAAAATAAGATTTTTTTTTTAAATACTGATATATTTCAATCAGATGACTCTTTTTATTTACAATAAACTATGACTAATTCAAGATCAATTTCATTATAACACAGTTTATATTTCTATTTTCTTATTGCGACATATCTATCCTTATTAAAATATATATACTCTATTCATATTTGTAGGATGATGATTACGTACCTAATTATATATTGAGAAGAGAAGTTAGAATCTCAACTTAACAACTGGGCTCGACACTACGCCCCCAAAGTCATAGGCGCTGCCACGGAGGTTGCCGCTGGGATATGAGCCCAATGACAAAATAAGAATTTAAAATTGAGCAACGTTACCAACCTTTGACTAAATGTTATTTATAAGTAGGGAAAGGATTATATACCTACCTTTGACTAAATGTTATTTATAATTAAGGAAAGGATTAAATATTCTTTTTTTCATCTAAGTTTTCCAAGAGTAGAATACTAATGATTTATTTACCATATAACAACATAAAAATAATAAAATTTCTACTATATAATATTACATGTAGCACAAGATTTTTTAGAATTCAAGACGCCTCATATTAGAAAATGATCATAATTTATAAAGATAATACTCTTTAACTTTATATTCATATTTTTAAAACATGGGCATCCTCACTTTATTAAAGTGCAGATGTAAGAAAAAAAAAAGTTTTCAATGCATTGAATTATTTATTTATTTATTTTTTATTTTAGTGATATCCTCGCTTTAACAAAATAAAAGTGTTCTTATTAGAGAAGAAACATATATACATATATATGTGCTAATCTGATATATGATTCTGAACTTTATTAAAAATTTAGAAAAGTCATTAAACTTTACAATTTAATAGTATAACACCATTACACTATTAAATTATGCAGTTTAACTGTTTTCACGGTCATTGTGCTATTAAATCATGTGGTTAATAGTTTTTTTCTAAATTTTAACAAATTTAAGTTTTTATATTGGTGCATGTGTACACACACATATATATATAATTATTTTCAAGTGCAACGCTTTTATTTTTTAAAAAATATAAATACCCTATAGTCATTGTGTCGTGGTCAATATTTAGAGGTAAAAATATCCAACTATCATTGTGCATTTGACAACGGTAACGAGTAAAGATGGCAATGGACACAGCTCGTAGCGGGTTTGTCATTACCAAACTTATACCCGCAAAAAATTTAAATTACCAAATATACCTGCAACCCGCTGTAGGTTTTAAAATTTTTAAGAAGATCCACCCGCTATGGGTTTTGACAATTACTAACTCTGCAATATTATCCAATAGATTTTTGCTGGTTTTTACATTTAAAATTATAAATGTTCAATATGTGAATTTATAATAATAACCTAAAATTTCACATAACATAATCAATTCTAAATTTAACCAATATAAATAGAAAATTAAAATTCCAACATCAATCCAACATAAATTCTCAAATTTAAGTATAAAATACACAAATCGATTAAAAAAAAATCACAAACTAGTATCTAAACATAATAATTATCATTTCATATTATCATTCAACACAAGCTCCTAAAGAAGATCTTCATTTCATTCATCACCAACCCGATTCTTAAAATAATGATTAAGATTAATATTTTATAAAGAATAATACATTTTAGATACTAATTTGAAGAACAAAATTATAATAATGAAATAATTCATGCATTAAGTTAAAGAATAATAGTCCATAAAAAATTATAATAAGTAAAAGTAAAATATGTATATAATAATCCATGCATTAAGTTAAAGAAAACTCAATCAAAATTACAATAAGTATATTTTTAGATTTAATATTTTTCTATTAAAATTAAATTAAAAATAATTAAAAAAGATGTGGGTTGGTGGATATTCATTGGGGCATCTGTTGGATATTTGGCTAATACTAAACCCATCTGCAACCTAATGCGGGTTTCAGTTTATGATACCAAACCTGCCTACAATCTACAAAATTACCACAGCAGGTGGGTTTTGACGAGGAGATTTGCGAGTTTGTGGGTAGCATTGCCATCAATGCCAAATTGAGTAAATTACCTGTCATTTTCACCGGTTAAAAAAAAAAAAATTGCAGCGGCGATAGCATCGAGAGATGAAAAGATAAAAAGATATAGTTCATATGCTAGCACCATTCCACACCCCCCCCCCCCCCCCCCCCCCAAAAAAAGGTCAGTTCACAATTTTTCCACCTAAAAGCACGTTTGTAAAAAACAGCCCAACCTTAACATATAAAAAGCTATAATGTTCAACCATTGGGTCTTTGGCCCAGTGTCCAAGACCCTACACTCACAATTATGAGGATAGCAGTTCAAGCCTCCGCAACGCATGTATGAGGGTAGCAGTTCAAGCCTCCGCAACGCATGTAGGAGTTTATTTTCTTTCTTAATTATGGTATATAATTAAGTGAAGATAATTTTCTTACTTTCGAAATGTGAGTGGAGTATATATCCTTCGAATATTTGATTTTATATAATAATTAATATAAACTAGTCCCAGTAATTATCTAATTATAAATATCAGTTGTAAATCTCATATAATGTGAGTTGTAATATGAGCATTAGACTTGTGTAATTAAAAAAATATATATATAATGTTCTATCAACATCTGCAGACAATAAAGGCGAAGGGAAAAAAATTTTAACATCTCGTAGGCTCAATTTTGAGGCATCATAATGAGACACTAACTATTCTCAAATTTATTCAATTTCTTCAGCTTGCTTGAGCCAATTGCTTCATTAATGTTTATGGTCCTTTCTCCTATTTACCCAAATGTCCATTGGGAAGACAACTACTAGCAATTATATGTACACAATGAGTCAAAGCCTTCGTGTTCAAATATTTCATATTAACATTATTTCAAAGATCAAACCAATGTTGCCAATGGGCCTGTGGTCCATTAGCACGCCCATGCCCTCAACAATCTTGAGGGCAGGGATTCAAGTCCCAACGACAGGGTCAGTGTTGGGACTTGCCTCCCTGTAAAGTGAGAGTTAGTTGACTCCCCACATTAGAGTAGAACCGATTTCCCTTCAATTAATTGTGAGGGTAAATCTCCCTCCAAATTTAGTAAAAATTAATACTCAGGCTATACTGAAATAGAATTAAGCAGATTGTAAATATTAGGCTTATAATATTTCAGTGTATCAAAAAAAAAAGAAAAGATCAAACCAATATTTTCTCATTGCTTTTAAATTAAGCGGATGGTCATTCAAACATTAGCTTACCGGTGGGCCGGATCCTTAATTTGTCGAGAAAGAACTCTTTTAAAGAAAATAAATCGGATATTATTTTAATTAAAAAAAATAAGTGTTTTTATTGCTTTGTCGATTTCAAATCTTAAAAAGTTTAATCCTGCCCGGAAAAAGGTGAAGCCCAAACTGCATCATGAGTAGGGCCTATTACCCTTAAAGTTGGCCTCCCATTTTTCAAGCAGCCCAGAAGGGAAAAGGCAAACATTTTGGATTATATTAGCATTATTGGAATTTTCCAACAATTGATCCCCGTCCGTACTTTTGATAGTTTCTAGAGATTTCTATCACTGTGTATAGCTCAAATCATTTATTTCTTTCCCACATTTGACCCAACGTTAGTTTAATATGCGAACAATTTTATGAATACATAGATGTTTTAGAATTTAGATAGTCCATTTTCTAATTTTCCAACCCATTTAAGAAACAATACGGCTCCTTTGGCGGCTCCTACTCACCGTCATAATCACACCATCTATTACAACAAATCAATAGATATAAATAAACTTCATAACAACCACCACTAGTGTATAAATTTTCCACGAAAATTTACAAAAACACTCTTTTCTTTGCTTAGAAAAAAGAAGCAGCACTCTGATACATAGTGGAATCAACTGTGCGACAATGATTTTTTTATGTTTTAGCTGCTTAAATTTGTGAACACGTTGCCCAAAAGTGGTTGTGGTTGCTAATGTTATTGTTGGAAAATGAATCGCAATTTTCAATACACTAGAGGTGATGTGAGATGAAAGCAGCCCACCATATCTATCAACCAAAGCTTACAAGCAAAGATTAAATGATTATATCTATGTATATCGTTTTATATTTAGTCATCTCATTTCATTATTTCGTTTCTTTTAACAGTTTCTTTAACTAAACATTTTAAAAATATATAACGTACTAAAATACTTTCTTTGGAATTATTTTTACCTAGTAATTCTAACCAACTCCGCAAGTGGACCCCAATGATTTGATGCCACTTTCATCCCATTTCAGCTTCATTTGCAAATGAAGAAAGTGCCGTTTTGTTTTGAGATTTGTATTTGGGCTTTTGTTATGTTATGTACATGATTATATAACAGTGATTAAATTTTATTCAACGGTTATAAAAATATGAGATAAAAAAATTAAATTATTTTTATAATTATTGGATGAAAATTTAATGGTTGTTGCATAATCATATATGTTACATAACATAACAACCTCCTTATATTTGATTATGAGATTGTCCAAACTTATCAATATAAGCTAAGTCCATTCTTATAGCGAATTAATTGTCAATGTTTAACAAGATCTACAAATCTAAAATATGTTATTTTACTATAGTTTGGGTATCAAATACCTCTTCATTTTAAATTTCATTAATATCGAACACATTTCATAAATAATTTTCCTTTTTTAATAATATTCGTGGGATGATAGAGGAGGCTGTGAGATTAATCTCACCCATATTAAATTAGTATCACAGCTTTACTAAAAAGAGATTTTTTTTTTTTTATTATTATAACGGATATTCCTACATAAATAAAAACATCAATATAAGAAGAAAAATAACAAAATGTAATAATTGAAAGTGACATACGAACTTGGCTTAAATTTTGCTACTAGCAAGCTAGCTTCTTGGCACTGAGAGATGGATGATTCAATTCAACAAGGGGACCATTAAAATGAAAATTCAATGAAAAATGACAACTATACCAACTTACACGAAAATAACTTTCTCCCAATGAACCAATGCAGCTCCACCCAAAGCCCATTTGTATTTTTATATGACAACGACCACACGACCTTATTACATTATATTATATGTTACATACGTTAAAAAATTTGATAAGTTAATAATCAGATTTTCACAATATTTCACAGTTTTTTTTTTTTAATTTTACTGTTCGTTGCATCTCTAACGATTCGATTAAATTTAACAACCCTCATTTGATTAATATTGTAACTTAACCTTAACCATACTCAAAATATTAAGAACCTAACTCTAAAGACTGGTATAAAAATAAATTGTGCAGTTGGTGCAAATATTTTTTTGGTCAAAATTTAGGAATCAAGTGCCTTTCAAGAAATGTTCTCCTGTAAAAGAAAACAGGAAAAAAAAAAAAAACAAAGAATCTATTAAAGACAAAAACAATAATGAAGCTTCCTAGATTTGATTTCACTAGTGTCGGAAAGTAGTACTGATACGTCAGCTGCAGCCAAAAAGCACAGCCGTTAGATCACCAGCCGTTACATCATTGCATTTATCATCTGAGTGTTTGGTTCGCTTGATTTTTTGTGTGTCGGATCTTTGTCCTGATTATTCCCCCTAATTAGGGTCCATTATCCTCGAATTTTATCAATTTTTTTTTTCTTTTGAGTTTTTTAAGCACCGTTAATGTTATTATCAAGTGCAACGAGACCGCGATGGTGTCGATATATGTGAATTGTGACGCCCATGTCTTAGCATTCGTGGGCTCCACTTGAAAAATATAAAAATAAATAATTCCAGGTACGTACAAACAAAATATCATATAAATTTTTTATATTTTATGTTGTATGCGGACCATGACAGACTGAAACCAAAAACGTAACACTTGTTTTCTTTTTCTCCTGGGCCCACGTTCTTGTTCATTGTCTCTCCACGGTCAACTTGGTAAAATGATCTGAGCTACTGCTAATGGAAATTATTATAGGGTCACGCTTAAGCGTGTAGATCAAATTATTAATTAGTTATCCCCTGATTCCGAGTCTATTCCAAGCCGGTTGATTTCTAATTACTATCCGGTACTATAAATGATACAGATTTATAACAGTAATAATATAATTATAAATTTTTATATAAATTAATATGACATAATAAAATTAATTAAATTAAATATTTTAGAGCTCACATAATTTATTTTTATTTTATTAATAAAATAATATCAAATTAATTTATATAAAATAAATTTATACAAAAATTTATAATTATATCATCACTCTATTGATAATAAAATAATTAGACCAATATACCGGATTAATTTGGATAATTAACGTTGGATCAAGAAAATGTATTGGCTGATTTAATCAGTTTAGACATTAATCTTCTCTGGCCGAAAGCACCTGATTCGGACTTGACTAACAATTAGTCAATTAAGATAGTATTTATTATAATCAATTGAACGTGAAATAATTCAAATAAACACGATCCAATGCGGCGAGTGCATCATAATCGGCACGATGCGCGCCGAGCAGACGAAACATTTTGTACCCTCACGGTTTTGTGTTTTCTTTTAAAAATAAATTTATTCTCTCAAAAAATCCCCAATTACGTTTAAAAAATTAAATTAAAAAAATCGCATTAAATACACCCTCACTCTCACAAGTCGCTCTTCACGTTCTCTGACTGGCTGCTGTATATTCATTCATTTCACTTCACAATTCCAATCCCCGAGAAAAATCGCTGTCTATTTTTCTCTCTCTGCTCGATTTTACTGGAAATGCAAATGTGAGAAGGATTTTTCATGAAATTAGGGTTTCTAGTGGCTGAATTGCGAGGAGAAAACTAGAAAGAAGAAGAGGAATGCCGCTGACGAGGTACCAGATAAGGAATGAGTACAGTTTGGCGGATCCGGAGCTTTACAAAGCTGCCGATAGAGATGATCCCGAAGCGCTTCTTGAGGGAGTCGCCATGGCTGGCCTCGTCGGCGTCTTGCGCCAGCTCGGTGACCTCGCCGAGTGAGTTTCAGCTTCTGATTTACAAATTCGGCTTCTTCAGAGCTCGAATTCTGATTTTTAAGCTTAATGCTAACTTGCTAGAGTCTGATTTTTTTTTTTTCAATTTTACTAATATTAAACTTGCGTTTTGAAGTTGATAATTAGAGTTAGATTCAGATTTTATATTACATTGAATAGATGATTTTGCTTCTGCCATCTACTAGGTCCATGTAGATTCAGGATTCTTTGAGTGTTGATATGCATTTATTTATTTTTTTCAATTAGATTAATCAATTTTTTTTTATTGGTAAAATTCAGAGAAGATTTTGGATAACAGAAGGTCTAACTCACGGTTGAATTTACTGTATGAATTTTTAAATTGAGGCTCAATAGCATTTCATTATAATGGATTGTTGTCCGTGAATTTTCGTTCACAAATTGTTTAGCAGAGCTAGCATGAGAAATTTGATAACTTATTTGTTTGTTTCTCTTTGTTTGTGGCTGCCATAGGTTTGCTGCTGAGATATTCCACGACTTGCATGAAGAAGTAATGTCGACTGCTGCAAGAGGCCATGGTCTAATGGTTCGTGTCCAGCAACTTGAGGCAGAGTTTCCTTCAATTGAGAAGGCATTTTTGTCCCAAACCAATCATACATCATTCTTTTCCAATGCAGGTCAGGCTATTTTCTCTGCTCTTTTAATCTTTTACTGTAGATTTGTATATGTTAAGCATGCTTGTTATTGTTTAATTATTTGATTGCTTTCCTGTGATGTATAAAGATTTAATACACATTTGGATAATTTGAAGATGGAACTCCTTTCCCCATTGCAAGCTTCCATGGTACTAGTTCAAATGTTTCTGCATTTGGAGCTCGAAAGGGCAGGATCTTTATGAATTTCATATTGTGTATTAGTTTATAACTATTTCTTCGAGTACCTGATTGGGTCACTGTGTCTGTGGAAATTATGTATTGAAATGCGGCCTAAAAGTTGATAGTTATTTAAATGCATAATTTTGTTTCAGGTGTTGACTGGCATCCTAATCTACGCACGGAGCAGAATCTGATCACTCGTGGAGACTTACCTCGCTGTGTAATGGACTCTTATGAGGAATGCAGGGGTCCGCCGCGATTATTTCTTCTTGACAAGTATGATTCGCTGAATTTTTTAAAATTTTACCAATTCTCAAATAAATTTTTAAATGTTTGCTTTAAAAGCTGAAACCTTTCATATTGTTGTGTGATATTTATCAGATTTGATGTTGCTGGGGCTGGGGCGTGTTTGAAGCGTTACACTGATCCAGCATTCTTTAAAGTTGAAACAGCACCTTCTGAACCATCTATAGAGGTCCATAGGGAAAAGAAATTCCGAAAAGTGAAGGTATTGCAGTGAACAGATTTTCACCATATGGTGAACACATTTTTTTTTTTTTTTGGTTAAGCATCAGAGCACTGTTTTTTGTACTTTAATCTATACTCATTCAAATATTTGTCTGCCAATCAATAAAATTCAGGCATAGGTTCTATGTGGGCAAGAGCAAGGACAGAACTAGCATTGGATAAGTGGGGGAAGCTACCCTCGCATAATTAAAAAATATCGTAAATGACATCCATGATTTAAGCCCCTATGAACTTAATTAAAATGCTCCTATGAGTTGAAAAATTTAAGCCCCTGCCCCTGTGAACATAATTGAAATGGCTGACAAGTTGAAGTTGTGATAACTTCTATTGAATTCATTGTTAAACTACCCCTTTATGAACTAAATTTCTGGCTCTGTCCTTGAACAAGAGTCCATATTAGTTAACTTAATTTACCAAGTGCTGCAGGTGGTTAATGTAGTTATTATGACTATATATATATTTGTGGACTTGGTGTTCCTCCTTTTGTTCTATGAAATTGTGCCCTTATATGACTAACGTATAATCTTATCATTTATTTCTGCAGAAGAAAGGATCACGCTGGAAGAATGGAGAAACCCCAGAAATTGTGCCAACATCACATGCCAAGTGAGGCCTTTAAATGCATTCTTATGCCTTATTTTGTGATTGATAAGTGTCAAAAGTGACTCAAATTATTTTACATGTGCAGACTGCATCAATTGTTTTTGGAGGAGAGTGTTGAGAAGGGCCTCAGTGACCCTGCACGTCTTGTGAAGTTAAAAAAAAGGCAATTAGACCCGTCTCCATTTGACTCAAGATCTGGGAAAAGTTACATGGAAAAATTCTTGGAAACTCCTCCAGAGCGCGATGAGGTTCGGGAAATTTCTGTTAATCCATTGCCCTTGAAAATGGCATCAGATTATTCTAGTGAATCAGGGCTTGAAATATATGAGATAACTACAGTAAGTCCTGTTAAAGAAAAATCACAAAGAAATGAAAGCACATGTTCTTCACCTAATGCACATGAAGTAGTTCTAAAGCCATCTATGGATGAGCTGTACGGAAATGACAGACAGATTGTGAGTGCTGATGGTGAAAGAGAAGAAATTCCTTCTATCCATCCTAAAGTGATGGTTGAAAGGGATATAGCAGTTGATAGAGAAGGAAAACGAGAGGGGAGTGTGGATGAGGACAACTCTGATGATATGACTAGTGAGGTTGACAATTACATGGATGCTCTTACTACCATGGAGTCTGAAATGGAAACAGACCATGTGTATAGACCTAAATCTGATAGTGGCTTCTCGAATGTTGAAAAACATGCTGTGGATCCTGATAGGAATGGGGAGCTGCTAGAGTTCGAAACCCATTCTTCTGATTCTCAATCAATTGGAAACGTTTCAGCATCTGATGATGGGAACAATTCATTGAAGAAAGGAAGATCTAGCTTTTCTTGTTCTGATACTCTCAGCAATTTGGCTGAAATTATACCATCTGATGGTGAAGGATCAGCTATAGTGGTTCCTACTTCTGAAGCTTTTATGCCCGAACATGCAGAGGCACAATCCAATCAGTTTCCTGAAGATATGGCAGTTATGTGTATTGATGAAGATAATATCAATAGTCTTGGAGAAGTATCTGGTAATTCCTCTCTTGCTGATTCAAATCATCCCCAGCATCCGCTGGACCCTGCAGCAAGTTCAATGCAACACCATTCGGATGAAACACCATCTGAGCCAACGAAACTTGGTTCTGCATTATCATACACTGATGAAAGAGAGACTAACTTGGCTGAATCTTCAGCAATTGTTAATGGCATGACTTCACAAACAAGGAATGGTAGTCCTTCTACAGTTTGTGCTGAAAGCCACTCTCTGGATAAGTTGGATGGTGGGCATCGCCTTGTCTCTTCTTATGTTTCATCACATTTATCAAACAATTCAGAGCTGGCTTCTGAAGATTTTGCAGAAAAAAGTTATCCAGACAACACAGTGAACATTCAGATTGGTTCACCTTGGTCAAATACTTCTTCACCTACAGAAGAGCAGGTCCATTACTCAATTTTGTCAGAAGTAGAAGATTCAGACGTTGGGAAGCGTGATGATTTAGTCTCTGAAGATGTTGATGCTTTGCCAGAAACTGAAGTCTATGGGGAAAGTGATACTTCACAGAATTGTAACTTTCAAGAGCAGCACATATCAGATATTGTGGATAATGTACCACAAGATGAACTTGAATCAGTAGAAGAAACACCTGTTTATTCTGAGGAAGCAAATACTTACTGTACTGCAGACATTGAGAAAATAGGCGCATCCACCTGCAATGTAGATGCAGTGGATCAAGAGGCTGTCCCCCCTGAATTCCCATCTAATTACCAGGATTGTTCAATACTTGAGGATCATGCAGGCTTAGATGATGTAGTAGCTGAAGGTGTTTGGGTAGAAAATATGGCTGTTTCTGCCACTGATGTGCCTGCTGAGGCCAGTGCTGACGATGATGTTGATGTTGTTTATCCACTACTGGAGTCACTCTGTTCTCCATCTAATGATACCGTGAATTCCGATACTGAGGATCCCCTCAAGGATGGATTGGAATTTAACAAGGTGGTTTCCGATGATTGTCTTACAGGACCAGAGGCAGAAAATGAAACAACTCAAATGCAACTTGCACCTAAAGTGTTTGACTCGGCCTCATGCAAATTGATCTCTCATGATGAGTCCAATTCAGAGATGGTTAAAGGTGTCCAGAACTCTTCAGCTGAGGTATCCCAAAATAGTTTGCCTGCAGGTGATGTCACCATTCCACCCACATCTTCAGGACTCGTTGACCAGGAGCTGGAATCAGAATCTCTCCATCAGAGTCATCTTCTGGATGGTGGAGCAAATGCCGTGTCTTTACCTGCTGTTCAACTCCCAGATCGAGAAACTTCCTCGGAGCAGCCACTGGAGTTGCAAACTAATCAACTTCATTTGGAATGCATGGCAGCAGAAGCAAGTCCTACATCACCAGATCATTTATCTGAGCAGATACAATCTTCTATTCACACAGATCAGCAAAGACTCTTTAATGATGTTTCTGAATCTTGTCAAGCAAACCTTCCAAACGAACCTTCACCGTGTGGGTACTTGCAACAATCAACTGGATTAGAAATCAACATTGCTGAACAAGAATTGGATCCATTGAGTTCTGTCTTTCCTAGTTCTGGCCTTCTTCCTGAGGCAGCTCAAGTCAACCTGGAGGAGATGCCACCATTGCCTCCTCTGCCGCCAATGCAGTGGAGGTTAGGGAAGATTCAACATGCTCCTTTATCCCCACAGAGAGAATTCATGGATCATAGTCAGGAGTCATTTCCATCGATTTTGCCATTTAGAGATCATGAGAAAGCACAATCTGCTTTTCCAGCTGAACAGAGTGACATAATGCAGTCTGCAAATCCATTTTTGTCTGTTAGTGTCGTTGAGGTGGAGAAGCCTAATCTGGCTGAACAAGTGGGTGATGCGATGCAGCCTACTTTGTCTTCACTGCAATTGCCATTTATGGCTGAGGATGCAAATAGTCCAAACAGCCATCCTTTGGAGGGAACTCAATCCCTGAATCTGTTCTTAACTGAGAAGCCTGATCACGGTTCCCTTGCTTTAGAGCATGAAGTGGTTCAATTAAGTTCAAACCCTTTCTTGTCTTTACCAGCTAATGAAGATACTGCTTCTGAATATGACCCCGTTTCTTCATCAGAAAACCTAATTCACTCTCTGAATCAATCCGCATCAGAGCCAGGACTTCCACACATGTCAGAAAATTTTGAAGGGGAACATGGAAATTCTTCTGATAAATCTGCGTTGCCACCCAGAAAGGTTGAAGATACAGCTTCTAAAAATGGCCCTGTACCATCTCCAGGTAAACCAATCCACCTTTTGAATCAATCGGTGTCAGAGCCATCACTTCAACACACTTCAGAAAATTTAGCAAGGGAACATGGAAATCCTTCTGATAGGTCTGTGCTACCACCTAGAAATGTTGAAGATGCAGCTTCCAACTATGACCCTGTATATTCCCTGGAGAAACCAATCCATCCTCTGAAACAATCGGCTTCAGAGCCAGGACTTCAACACACCTCAGAAAATTCGGAAGAGGAACATGGAAATCCTTCCGATACCTCTGTACCGCCACCTAGAAAGGTTGAAGAGCAACCACACCGTGGTTTGTCAAGTTCTGAGGGAAAATCAACATGGCCTTCTAATCCATTTGCTCTATTAACAACCTCTGAAGTTGGACATGCAAATGGAAGTTCAACAGTTAAGCTTCCCCGTCCTCGGAATCCACTTATTGATGCTGTTGCTGCTCATGACAAAAGCAAGGTGATGATGACTTCATGTGTCCGTTTCAGATTTCATTTTGTTTTCTTGGAGAAGTATTGCTTACTAACCATCTCAATTTTTGCAGTTGAGAAAGGTAACCGAAAGGGTTCGGCCTCAAAGTGGACCAAAGGTTGATGAAAGAAATTCACTGCTAGAGCAAATACGAACCAAGGTAAGGCCTGACTCTCATGTCAGTAAACACCACCCGTCACCTAGCCTATTCTTCTTTTAGTAAACGAGAAATCAGTGGTTGCATAAACTGCTAGTTATGAACTGTTTTCTCCTCGCAGTCCTTTAACTTGAAGCCTGCAGTGGTGTCAAGACCCAGCATTCAGGGTCCTAAAACTAATTTGAGAGTTGCTGCCATCTTGGAGAAAGCAAATGCTATTCGACAGGTCTACCTCCCTCTCCTACTCTCTTTCTGTTTATTTTTATGAACTTGTGTTACATATTAAAAGTTACAAATTCTGATATAGGCTACGGCTGGAAGTGATGAAGATGATGATGAAGATTGGAGTGATTCTTGAAAACTTCTCCCCTTGACAGCGCTTGACTCGCAATTTCAAATGGGTTGAGGCTATTATTCTTTCCCTCATAGTGAATAGGAATGTTTAGCTCTGGTGTATTCTTTTCTCCACACAAAAATCATGTATTATGGTCTGTCCGTCCTCCTCCTCTCGCTCTCATGTTGGTTATGTATATGTTGCCGTATGATTCTATAGTATTTACGAAAAGTCGGGTACTTTACCAAAAGAATGACCATCGAGGCATGGCGTGCAAGCGCTATACCAATCAAGTTCTATATATCATTGTCGTAAAAATTTAGGTGTAAATCTTGTTGGTGTGGTATAGGTTTTGAATGGTGTATTTGGCAATTTGTATTCATGCAGGCATTGTGCTTATGATGCATAATTGCATGCAGTTTATGGTTCATGTGAACGGCTGCTTCTTTGTATGTAATCCAACAGCTTTAGTATCTATGATTTTCTTTCAGAAATACGAATATATGGTTGCCCACTGAAATTCTATTTCTTGAAAGGCGGGATACAAAATCATGGAGAATCAGTGTTACACAAAGGCAAGCATTGGTCGATTGTGACTTTGTGAGTCCACTCCATGGAGATAAGTAGAGGGAAAGATGCAACAATGGTATCAGTGACACTCGCATAAAACAAGTACATTAATGAGCTAATTGGAGATTTTGTTTTTCGATGCCTCCTCTTTATCGGGTTCCCTCAATAAGCACTCATGTGATGATAAATTGACTCGCGTATTCAAATACAAAGCTATAATCTGAATGAGATATTGGCGGGAAACAGGCGATGACCGTTTTGACAAACACGACGTCTCCCGCATTGGCAACGGCTCGGGAGATCAAGAACCGCCTGCTTCAAGGCTTCAGCTCCATCAAACAACTCAAGTATGTGCATGCTATCCTCCTCCGCGTCGGCCTCGATCAAGATAACTATCTTCTCAACTTGCTCTTGCGCTCCTGCTTCGATTTTGGTCAAACAAACTACACTCATCTCATCTTTAGTCAAACCAAAGAACCCAATATTTTTCTATACAATACTATGATTCGAGGTTTTGTTTCTAACGATTGCTTTCAACACGCCATTGAATTTTACATTTCTATGCGCAATGAGGGATTCTTGCCCACTAATTTCACTTTCCCTTTCGTCTTAAAGGCTTGCGCGAGAGAACATGATTTCCAGTTGGGTGTAAGGATTCATTCCCTTATCGTTAAAGCGGGTCTTGATTGCGATGAGTTTGTTAAAACCAGTTTGCTTAATTTATATGTTCATTGCGGGTACTTAGCCGACGCGCTCATAGTGTTTGATGATATTCCTGACAAGAATGTTGTTTCGTGGACTGCGATTATTAGTGGGTATATTAATGAAGGGAATTTGGAAGAGGCTATTAATATGTTCCGAAGGTTATTGCATAGGGGTTTGAAACCTGATAGTTTTAGCATTGTTAGAGTTTTGACTGCGTGTACTCAGTTAGGGGATTTGAGCACAGCAAAATGGATTCATGGATATGTTAACGAAGCTGGTATGGGAAGGAATGTGTTTGTAGCTACCTCTTTGGTGGACTTGTATGCAAAGTGCGGAAACATGGAGAAAGCACGACATGTCTTTGATCAGATGCCTGAGAAGGATATAGTTTCTTGGAGCAGCATGATTCAGGGTTATGCATCAAATGGATTTCCGAAAGAAGCTTTGGATATGTTCTATAACATGCAGAGAGAGAATCTGAAACCTGATCATTATACTATGGTCGGAGTTCTTTCTGCTTGTGCAAGTTTAGGGGCATTAGAATTGGGAGTTTGGGCTAGCAGTTTGATGGAGAGAAATGAGTTTCTATCGAATCCTGTGCTGGGTACCGCATTGATTGATATGTATGCAAAATGTGGGAGAATGGCTCAAGCATGCAAAGTCTTTAGAGAGATGAAGGATAAGGATCAAGTGGTTTGGAATGCTGTCTTATCTGGGCTTTCAATGAATGGATATGTAAAAGTTGCATTTGGGGTTTTTGGTCAACTAGAGAAATGTGGGATTCAACCTAATGGTAACACATTTGTTGGCTTGCTTTGTGGGTGTACTCATGCTGGTCTTGTTGACGAGGGTCGTCAGTTTTTCAATAGCATGAGTTGTGTCTTTTCCTTGACTCCTATGATTGAGCATTATGGATGTATGGTGGATCTTCTTGGTCGATCAGGTCAGTTAGATGAAGCCCATGAGTTGATCAAAAGCATGCCAATGGAGCCTAATGCCATTGTTTGGGGAGCCTTGCTGGCGGGATGTAGATTGCACAAGAAGACTGACTTGGCTGAGCATGTACTAAACCAGTTGATTGCATTAGAACCATGGAACTCTGGAAACTATGTTCTCCTATCAAACATATATTCCGCCAGCCATAAATGGAATGACGCAACAAAAATTAGGTCAATGATGAGTGACAAAGGGATCCAAAAGATACGCGGATGCAGCTGGGTTGAAGTAGAGGGAGTTGTTCATGAATTCCTTGTGGGCGATAATTCCCATCCCCTATCTGAGAAAATATATTCAAAGCTTGATGAGTTAGCAACGAAACTGAAAGCAGCTGGTTTTGTTCCTACAACTGACCATGTGCTGTTCGATATAGAAGAGGAAGAGAAGCAGCATTTTCTTGGTTGTCACAGCGAGAAACTGGCCCTCGCATTTGGTCTCATCACCACTGCTCCAAAAGATGTAATTCGAATAGCAAAAAACCTTCGAGTATGTGGTGATTGCCATGAAGCCATTAAACTCATTTCAAAGATCACAGGTAGAGAGATAATTGTTAGAGATAATAACCGATTCCATTGTATTATCGAAGGTTCATGTTCATGTAAAGATTTTTGGTGAAATCAAAGCATATTTGATTTATTTTAAGCTAATTTTTCTCAAAGAAGCTTGTCATTGACTCGTGTTTTAGAATAAACTGTAATTTTAGTTTTTAATATTATTATTGAACTTGGAATGAGTTTCAACCTAAAAATTATAAAAGAAATGGAAGTGGGTAGAGTCGGTTACGGCACTTTGAACTGGCTGATTCTCAACTGCTTAAAATTATCATCCCTAATGTTGTCATTAGAAGCTCAACGTACAAACCAAAGAACGCAGAAAAATAAGTGAAAGCATTAAGACACTTTGACAATCTGGCAAACTTAAAAGCTGCTTTGTCATGTCTACTCTGTTGTACAGTTTCGTACACTATATAAGCATTTCTCGTTGAATGCTTACTTACTAATTAAGATTTTGTTATCTGCACTGTTGTAATTATGTTAATATAAATTATTTAATTAAAAAGATCCACCGGCGAGAGAAAAAGAGGAAGGCCAACGGTTGCCCGGCGCTGAGGACCTCAAGTGCGTGCAACGACGTCGTTTTACTGACGACTCTCATTAGCAAATTGCGAGGTCTTTTTCTATCCACTCAACTTGTAAACCCTTCTAAATTCTCCGGCTTCTCTTTCGGATTTGAACGCATTTCTTTATCTGACATTAAAAAATATTTTTAATAAATAAATAAATAAAGGCGAAAAAGGATTAAATAGACAGGCATTCAAGCTCAAAAACTTTTTTACGGGAAAATCGTTTCCCAGTAACAATACCAGAATAAAAACTCACAAAATTTCTCAACAAGACAGCGAAACAAACAAAATCCACATCCGAAGCACGATCAACAACTGAAGTTCAAGCAAAAGATTGCAACTTGAAGAAGATGCAGGGCGCTGGCAGCAGTAGCGTTTCTGATAACAGCAGCAGCAGTGAAACGACGCGCGTGCCCTTATCAGAAGTTGTATCTGATTGCGTGAAGCGGTGGTTTAGGGACACCCTTAAAGAAGCCAAAGGTGGTGATATCAACATGCAAGTGCTGGTGGGTCAGATGTATTTTAGCGGCTATGGTGTTGCCAGAGATCCCCAGAAGGTTTTCTTTTTCTTTTCTTCTTGTGGGTTTCAATGAAGCTCTTGTGTTTTTGATTTGGGGGGTTTTTGTAGTGAAGAATATCATGTTAGTGTTTTAAAATGTCACTGGGGTTGGATTTGTTTGACCAAGTATAGCTAATCGAATGAAATCACTGGCTATTGAGTATAAGTGAGTGGGTGCTTGGTAACATTCTCTGCTGCACTGCATCGGTTAGCCTTAGTGAAACGTGGGAGCTTACTTTTGTGATGTGTATTTTTTGCAGGTTTTTCTGTTTTATTTATGTTGCTTATGTTTATAGTTGTTGCGATTACAGGGAAGAATCTGGATTTCAAGAGCATCAAGGACTCGGTCCTCAGTTTGGAAAGTTGGTGAAAAGCATCCAGGTTGACCTATATTCTTATTCTTTATGCATTTTTATTATCTGTAGCATGTCCTCATATTGTGGTTAATTGATCTGGCACTTGTTTGGCTTGGTGCATCTTTATTAGGTTATAACGCAAGTGATTCGGATTCAGATGAAATGAAAGAAGAATCTTAATAATGACCAAACTAGGCTTTTTGCTCAAACAATTGAAAGTGAGTTACTGTCTGTTAGCTATTTATTTTGTTTCTTGCGCCCGTTTTTAATTTGGTAGCCTGAATCCTGAAGCTCATGAAGAGTTTCGGCATCTACGCTTTTAGGTTTTAGCTGGTTGTGTTGCTTTATGGTTTAAAATTATGTTTTGTTGTTATTTAAGGCAAGCTATGTGTCAGATTATGGAGTTCGCTGATATTTTGAAATTTATTAAATTGGACAATTCACTTTCCTTTTAAGGCTATTCAAGCTCTTCTTAAGCCAACTGACTAGTGGAAATTTGAATTGCTACACGTTCTTTTTCAGTGCACGCACCCTTGTACAAATTGTCATTACCATAATCTTAGAACACTTTTGACAGATCAGTTAAAATACAGATAGGATGACTCTTCTTATGTAGTGTTTGGTATGCTTTAAAGGACCAGTAGGATTGAAAGGATGCGATTCATCCATAGTGGACTGAATAGGACAATCAGTTGAGGGCTGTTGGGATAAACGTCATTGACAACTTGGGGAATGACCAAAAATGTTATATATTTTCAATTTCCCACAATTCTTCTGTGTTTGCTGGACAGTTTTTAACAGAACCTATAGGGAAAACCTGTACCCTACTTTTCCCACCATTCTCTTGTAGCTCAGAGATTTCTAGCCAACACATTTACTCAGGAAAATCAGATTTTCTGACCGTTTGAAAACTCAAAACAGAAAGGAACTGTTGGTTGATGGTGATAGTGTTTGTGCTATTCTTAGGGCTTTTGTCTTCTTCATCGTATTAGGATCTGTGATGCTTCTGATGGGAAGCTTATTAGGTGTTGCTAGCCAATGTGATATAATTAATGTTTTTGAGTTTATAGGATATGATGGGATTTTAGAATATCTAACATGGTCAAGGAAGCAAGTAATTGCATGTGGCAAACTAGCCTTGTGAGTATTATTGTTCCAAGAGATTCTAACTTCCGTTATCTTTTTAAGGTGTGCGAACTGACTGGCATGGCTAAGAAGAAAATGATTATATTCTAAATATTGGTAAACTTATATTCATTTAAGCTGACACTCTATTAATATTTAAAAAACTAATCCTAATCATGTAGTAGAGGAAAAGGTGCCTTTTTCTTTTGTCTCTTGAAATTTTGTATACATTGCCTTCAATGTTGTTTCATTTAGAGGATAATCTCTAGTTGCTACTTCAATTATATGCCTACACTTTCCTTATATATCTTCTGTGTTTTGTAACATATATCTCTGTCATTGATTCATTAGAGAAATGAATGGCTAAAATTACCTGTTGAATATAGTGGACAGTATGAACCATTGCATTCATAAGCACCTTCAGCTGTCATTTTATTATCTTATTTCGTAAGATACTTATACATGCTTGCCTAGTTCATCAGGCCTGATCATAGGTGAAAATTTTCTGTTATTTTTTATTCCAGTGCTTTTGGCTTCTAGCAAGCAATGTTTGTAGCATCTAAAATGTTCAGTGGCCAGAGAAGAAAGCCGTCACCATACTGAACATGGTTTAAAAGATGTTAACAAGCTGAATCAGTGCAGGCATGAAGTGATTGAACAACTAATTGAAACAAAGTTTCAATTATCTGTAATGGGGACATGGCCCTTGAATGAGTCAAGTTCTAGTATGATTCTCTGTTGAGAGTGTTCTGTAGTTGTGCTGCATCTCACTTGCTGTAACATTAATGCCTTGGCAAATGATGAACGTTGTATTCCCTACAGTGGCATGTATTTTTTTGCTACTTTGTGCACTTATATTGCTATATATGTATACTGATCGCTTTGTTACTTGTTTTTTTTGTAGGGCTGCCACTTCACCACCTTAAAAACGCCTGTAACATTCTTTTTTCTTAACCTCTTTGGTTGGTTTGTTTTTACCACTTGTAACTTTGTAAGCCATTTGTTCATCATATAAACAAGTATAGTTACAGTTTTACAGGCAAGAATACATTGTCGATTTAAATTTTTGAAATACTATTTGTTCATTATATTTTTCAAAATCATGAATAGTGAGTGGTGAAATAACTGTGTTTCAGGGACCACATTTGATCCTCAACAAATTGCCGGTAAGTGGTTTGTGATGCCTGCTTGTTTAAGGCTTTTAGCTGTCTTTGCTCTTTTATTAATGAGAAATTTCTCTGTGCTCTCAAATATAATGGGGTAGTTGGCTCCCTACATCGGGGTAGAATTGATCTCCCTCCAGCTAAAGTGAGGGTGAATATATGGGCTGCATTGTAATAGAATTATCTGGATGAGTCCCAAGTGATTATTGATTGTAAATATCAATCTCAATAGAGCTATGAGTGTAGTATATCAAAAAAAAAAAAAAAAACTCTGAAGGGTAGAGCTAATTGGCAATATACAATAGATATAAGTTTTGGTTTGAATTCTTGATGGATCTTATTTAGACTGTTGTGATGTTTTTATTCACTTGTTTGCTTTTGGATTGACATAAGCCATTCTGATTTTGAGCGGTGCTTGCTTTTGAGTGAGATAGTTAGATTCCAGCAAGTAAATATTCTTCCATTCAAAAATAAATAATGATAAATAATAAATATTCTTGTGGCTGTCGACTCATAATCTATAAGGCATGCAAATGAACTAGCTAACAATAATTATAATGAATTGGCTCGCATGGATTATGGGGCCGATGTGATTGATTAAATGTTTGTTTAAAGATTCAGATGGTTCTGGGTTCTTGTTTAATTAGGAAAAGTCTGCGATTCTTTATTTCTTTATTTGGGCCTATTGGGCTCGCATTTCGTAAACGGCGCTATGGCCGATTTGCTCTCTCTTTACGGTTCTGCAAGGGACAAAGATTTTGGCAATTCCGCTTATTTATTTTGGACTCATGATGGGTTTATTAATTTGGAATTGGAATAGTCTGAATTCGAAATAGGTTAGAATGAGAATGGGTTAAAATATGAATAAATCTTTTACTTGAACTATAAGAATCGAAATTATTATGAGTTGAATTACTATTAATGTGTTTATTTTCTCATGGAATCGGAATTGGAATGAGTTATATTGTATTAAATTATTAAAAAGTACTTAATGAACTATTGTCATAATTAATGTTTTGTATTTTAATTATTGTGATTATTTATTTAAAAATTATTATTATTATTAATTATTGTTAATAATATATTAGTATATCAATTAATTGTAAAAATTTTTAATTGTAAAAATTTTTATCATTAATAACGGCAACAACAACAATAATAGTAATTAACATTAATATTATTATTATTTTTATCATTAATAACAATAATAAGAATAATAATAATAATAAATTCAAAATACATTAATAATTAGAATACTTGTATTAATTAATTGTAATAATATATTAATTAATTAGAATAATTTTTTAGCTGAGGACAAAATGGGCTTTTTTTATTTTATGCAGGGACAAAATGGTCAATCTAGGGGATGGGAGATTGATTTTCATCACCTCCCTTGGGAATCAATCTCCTATTCCTCATTCTCAAAATCGTGCGGCCGATACAATTCTGATTCCAACTCCTGCCTTCATTTTACGAAGTAAATGTCATTAATGATTCTGATTTCCTAATCTAGAAAGTAAACACACCATAAATGTACTGGGAATGAAAATTTCAACCTGAAGAATGTGACAAATATTTATCTATCAAATAATATTTTATATCTCAAATGATATCTTAAAAAAAAAATCATCCAAAATAAAGCAGTAGGCTTATCAAGTGCTGGAAGAGTTTTCATATTTTCTTAGGAGAAGTGTAGCAACGTCCTATGGCCTGAAAAAATGGTCATAGAATTTTTTTTTAATTTTATAAATAGTCATAAAAATCTTTTTTATTAGTTATACCCAAATAAAATAAAATGAGATTAAGTGAAACAACATAATTATCTAAAATATGATTTATGTGGTCATTTCTAAAAATATTCGGTTTTCATGACCATTTTACTAAATTTTAGGAATTTCGTTTTCTTTTTTTTTTTTGGATGATTTTTAAAATAATTTATTGTATTATTTTTTAATGAACGCCCTGAGTGCCAAATAATTTGTGATGAATGTTTTAAATTTTGGCAAAAAGGAGAATATGACTCTCGATGACAAATTAATTCTACAAAGAGGAACTTGCTATTTTCATTGCTATATAAAGAACAAAGGAGAATCTGACGCATCCCCCTTAAACTGATGTGTTTGTTTGTGCTCTTTTGTTTAAGGAAAGAGAGTACCAGAACCAGATATCTTTACGATTCACTCGATACGAGCCCATTTAGTATACTATGTTTGGTCCGAGCAGGTCAAAACAAACACAAGAGCCTCAGCAACTTGTCAGCAATATCATAGTGGCAAGTAGCAACGAACAGATAATAACTGCACCACGTAACACTCACCAACTACGTTCTCCCACATGCCCCGTGCCGATGCTGATGCTAATAATTAATGCATGTTCCATATAATCATCAAGATCAGAACAAATTATGACCAAGAAGAACATTGAGTGACTGAAAATGGAGAGTGAGCCACTCATTGTTCAAGAACAACCAGCTAACACTTCATTTCTGACCACATATTTGTACGTCGCTCACTTCTTAGCAAGATGGGTTGCCAGGTTTGGTTAACATTATTCTTTGTACTTGCTTGCTTTAGGGTTTGGTTTGGATCCGTCATTTTCTTTTTATTAGATAAGAAAAATCCATCATAATTTTAATGGCTGATGAATTGGGAATTAACTGTTTTGGTGTTTGCAGAATGTGGGAATTCTCTGTTGGTTTGTATATGATCAGTGTGTGGCCTGACTCTTTACTCTTTGCTGCTATTTATGGCGCTGTTGAATCTGCCTCCGTTGCTTTGTTTGGTCCCATTGTTGGTCATTGGGTGGACAAATTGACCTATGTGAAGGTTTGTTTGCTCAATCTTAGATTCATTTGGTGTGTGTGAAAATTCTTGAATTGACTGACTAAATTCGTTTGGTGTTTATCTCCAAGTCCAAGATGGAACTTGGTAGAGAATGAAAGAAATAGAGCATGAGTTGAATAATGCTAGTTGAAAAAGATAGTATAACAAGAACTAAAAGATGTAAACACAAAGAGAGAAAGACAGCATAAGTTCTATTATATTCACCATCTCAGTATATATAAAGTGCATTCTTGTTTTCCAAGAAATGCTCAGTACAATCACAGATTTAATGTCAATCTAAAGGTTATCCTTAATTCTATCTAACAGACATCATTCACTATCCTTCGCAAAGGACATAGTACATTTGTCTTTATGTAATTTGTCATTCTTATCCATGAGCTCTCTAGAGAGTTCCTTAGAGGCTGCTGATATTCTTATGAGCCACCATCTTTTGCTGAGTCATCATCCAAGTCAGTGCTTGCTGAACAGTTAGCTGTTGTTGTAGTTCATACCTTGATTTTTCATTGAGACATTTCATCCAGCAGAGAGTTTAATTCATCAAACACTTCTCTATTCTAGCAATGTTTTGCTTGCTACTAGTTTTCTCTTGATGATAAAATTTAATCTATTGATAAGAGTTTGACAATTTCAATCTATATATATGGGCAGGTGCTTCGAATTTGGTTGGTAACCCAGAATCTCTCCTTCATTGTTGCTGGAGTTTCGGTGATTACATTATTGTTCTTCTCAAGTTTAAAGTCCACAAACTTCATGGCATTTGTCTTATTGGTGATACTAACCAATATTTCTGGAGCTGTTGGTGTGATATCCACTCTTGCTGGTACCATCTTGATTGAAAGAGAATGGTAATCACAATTCTATTAATGAGAAAGGATATTGTCTTCAGATTTCAACAATGCTAATGTTGTTACTCATATTTTGAAAGCACAGGGTGGTGGTGATATCGGAAGGTCATCCTCCAGAAGTATTGACAAAGATGAATTCGATTATTAGACGAATTGATTTAACCTGCAAGTTACTAGCTCCTGCTATAACCGGTTTCATTATCAGCTTTGTATCACTACAAGCATCTGCTATGACTTTAGCCATATGGACTACTGTAACTGTTTGGGTGGAATATTGGCTCTTTATGTCTGTTTATAAGGGAATTCCAGCTTTAGCTGAAAGCAGCCGGAGGAGGATCATGAGGAGTATGCCAATTGATATGGAACGGAGCACATCCACGCCTCGAGAAAGAGAGAGCTTGCTTTCTCGTGGTGAAAATAATGCAGAATTGGCAGAAAAAAGGTGTAGAAGGAAAATAATTGACTGGATTTCAAATGCCCCTTGTGTTGGGGCATGGCAAGTCTATTTAAAGCAAGAAGTTGTACTCCCTGGAGTTTCCCTTGCCCTGCTATTTTTCACAGTCCTCAGGTAATTAACAATCTTATGCAATTTGCTTCATGAACAAGTAATAAGATATACAGTCAAATTTAGTTTTCTTTTAGCATGATTTACTTATATGTACCAGTCTCTGACCGTGGATTTCCTCAGTTTCTACCCATTTGCCTTGAGACATCAAAACCTCTACTGCCCTTTCCGTATTGTATTTTTTATTGGCAATAGATGCTAGTTCCTGACTCTGTCAAGTAATTCATAAGCATTGTTCTTTCAGCTTCGGAACTTTGATGACAGCTACATTAGAATGGGAAGGTATACCCGCATACATTATTGGAATAGCACGGGGAATCAGTGCAACTATTGGAATAGCAGCGACAGTTCTGTACCCAATTTTACAGTCTCGAATTTCAACTCTCAGAACAGGACTCTGGTCTATCTGGTCACAGGTATTAGAACCTTAAAAAATATGCATTTTGGGATATCATTTTACAGTTCATTGACTAACATGCTAATATTTTCATTACCATCCATTTCGTACTTCCCAATAGTTATATCTTTAATAGATATTTATTGAACATGTTATAATTGTATTTGGTATTTCTGCTTCCCATTCAGTGGTTCTGCCTCCTCATATGTGTTGCTTCAATATGGATCCATAATAGCCTTGTAGCTGCTTATATGCTGATGGTTGGAGTGGCAACATCTCGGCTTGGATTGTGGATGTTCGATTTATCTGTCATTCAGCAAATGCAGGTAGAATCCTCAGGTTAAGCCAGTGATGAATTTTTTATAATAAAATCTTAAGCATTCAACCTTTTAATAGTCTAGGGGAAGTTATTCCTGCACTTTTTTCAAGGAATTACAGTAGTTTCCTTAATCCTCTTGCAAATACTTTAAAATTTTTCCTGGGTGTCTCCTTTAATTTCCTGTATAGGATCTCGTTCCTGAGTCTGATCGTTGTGTAGTGGGAGGTGTTCAGAACTCCCTTCAGTCAACTCTGGACTTGATGGCTTATATCATGGGAATTATAATCTCAAATCCACAGGTAAGCCTCTAGCATTTACTATTAGTTCAATGTCGATGATCAATTTATCAATATCAATAGTGCATATATATTCTTTTGAGGTCTCACAGTATACAGATAAACTCAAAAAGAATATCTGTCTTATGCGGGAGTTCTCACATAGGTGAATGTGAGGGCAATATGCTCCATAATGTTGCAGGGGACAGGGAGCCAAGCCCCAACCCAGCACTTGTATCATGTTCGACGTTTTTCAGATTTAACATTTTAGGCCTCACAAGTTCTGCTGTCACATAATTTTTCAGGATTTCTGGAAGTTGATCTTGATATCTGTTATTGTGGTAACATTGGCTGCAATACTCTACACTTTTCATCTATACCGCATCAGGAAGCACGTCTTTCATTTTGACAAGCTAGTAGCATCCGTTCAATGGATAATCAGGTGATTTAAAGATGCAAGCTTGAATCAGAATTGTGGAGACTTTATTTCCCCATCGCTGTGATAGGCAGGTGCCACATTTTGCATTTGCTGACCTGAGTTCTGATAGACATCAGATCTGTCTATTAGCATTTATTTGGATATACATGAAAGTATGCAGCTGTTACAAGATAGTTGCAAAGAAAATAAGTTTATATGAAAGATTGCTTGTTCGGCTAGTAAGGTTAGTTCATTGATTACGACACGGGCTTGAATAAAAACTCAAATCCTGGCCACTGGTTCAATATTGAGCACAAAATCAGACGAGCTCTAAAATCCTTGTCCATAACCTGTGTTAATTCCCTAGATATTGAGTGGTTTATAACACCTTTCACAGCAAAAATCTGGCAGGTTATAAATTTTTTTTTTGTTCCATCCAAGTAGCATCTTAAACTACCAAAAAAATCCTTATCTTGAGAAGGTGTCATCTGCCAGTGCCAATTGCCATGCCTTCCGTTTTCTCTTATTGGTGAGGATGCATAATGCATGTTGCTTTATGATTTTCCTTTTTGAATTTGGAGATTTATTAGGATTGAAAATGAAGTTGATGGTGTATGACTCAGATGGAGATTGAATAAAATTGGAATTAAGTGATCCTTTTTTATTAATGCGGGATTAGGCGTGTATCCGTACTAGTTTATTACGTTCGCTAATGTCATATTTTACAACTTTATTGACCCTTGACTTCTTATATAGAATTAATAAAACTAATGGTATTTGTGGGAGAAGGAATATTCTGTGGAAAAAAGGAGACTCACATTGGTCCACCCCTGTATTGGGTTAGTGATAATTAAAACCAACTCACTATGGATTGTGTTAAGAAAAATCAACTCAATCTAGCTAAATGAACATGTCCAATCTGAATTAATTCAGTCTTTTAATCATCAGGTTGAGTTGAATTAAGTTGATCGAGTTGATTAAAATTAAAAATAAAAAGGAAATTATCATTACCCCACTGGCTTTACGCTTATCTTCACCTCACTTCTCAGCTTTATGCTCATCTAACCACTTTAACGTTAACGTTTCAGAGCCATTTCTTTTTGCTGAGATCGATTACCACTTCATATCACTATCAGATAATACCGTTAAATAATTTTAATAAAATAAAAATTTTACCCCTAAAGAAATAAAAAGATCATTTTTATTTTACAAAAACTTTGAAAATAAAAAATTATAATTATACAATACTCCTAATTTAATAAAAAATAAATCCAAAAATTAGAATATTTATTTTTTTAATAAAAAATTATAATTATAAAAATAATTACAAAATTTTGGGATTTAATAAAAATCCCTTAAATTATTAAAATGTTGGGATTTATTTTTTAATAAATAAATTCACTTATTTTAATAAAATTTTATAAAATTATAATTTTTAATAAATAAATTCACTTATTTTTATTAACATATTACAAAATTATGATTTTTAATAAAAATAATTATTAAAATTTTACAAAATCTAAATTTAATAAAAATTAGCTGAGCACCTCTATTTGAGATTTATTTTTTATTAAAATTAGGAGTATTTTTATAATTATAATTTTTTATTTTTTAAATCTTTTATAAAATAAAATGATCTTTTAATTTATTTAGGGGTAAAATTGTCACTTTGTTTAAATTATTTAACGGTGCAAAAGCCTGCTTAATCGATACAAATTTAAAAGAAGAAGAAAGAACACGTTAAAATTTTATAGCCATTTACCTAACATACATAAAAGAGAAAGCAAGAATAATAATTTTCCAAAATAAAAATAAAAAATAAAAAATAAAGAAAAAAATCATTCGATACTTAAAACAATTCAAATAGGAAAAAACACATTAACTCTCTATCATGCATTAAAAATTGTTTATTGTACCCAGCATGTGTTAATTAACAAGGCAACAAAAATGAAGATGGTATAAAAAAAAAAAAATTATATGACATAATGTCTAAAAATCAATCAACCTACTTTTAGTTAAAAATTGGGTTTGATTACTTAATTTTGAATTTGGAGAATTCAATCAATGCCTGTTTAACTAGGAGAAATTGAAAAGAGTTTTTTTTTATAAAAGAATAAAAAGAGTTAGATTTACAACTGAGATTAATTTTGTTATAATTTTTATAATTTTTGGATTGGGATTGGGTTATATGAGTCTATCAACATGAATCCAATCTAACCTAATTATTAATTAGATTAAAAAAAATCAACCCAATCAATTTATTATAGTTTCTAAATTTAATTAAATTAAGTTGGATTGAATTAAATTCATCGGATAGGATTGAGTTTGTCCTTTGTTTTTTTAAAAATGAGATATTAAACAAAAAAAAGTTTATAACTACGAAACAAAAGTTTCAAGAATGATATTAAATATAATTTTAAATAATAATTTTAATAAAATTATTAAAGATATAAAATATTTTTCATGATATGTAAAAATCATATTAACATACCTTCCAAACTACAAGAAGCAGATTTACCAAACATTTTTAGTAACAGAAAAACAAAGCCCAACCTCAATCCCAAACATACCCTTAATTGAGTTCATATTCCTCGTCAAATGTCAACCAAAGAACTGATCCGCGTACGGACAGGGTACTTACCAAGCCGTCCTGAAAGTTGTTTTATTTATTGTATTCAGTTTTTGTTGACTTTGATAAGTCCGAATCTCAATTCTTAAGCTTTGATTAAGGAAAAAAACAAAAAAACAAACAAAAAGAACATTCTCTGCCAAAGAGGCCAAAACCGAAAGTGTCTTAAATTAATAAGAGCGAGTTCGATTCGATTCTTAAATATTTATTTAGTATCATTCTAATTAAAAAACCTTACCAATAACATGGATTATGCTAACATATTACAGTAGTTAAAATTAGCGAAGTTCAAAAATATGTTTTTTCAGAAAAATAATTATCAAATTCTCTTTAATTCTCTTTAATTCTCTTTTCACCCGCGTAAAAAAGTAAATAGAATTTAAAGCCGCAAAATTTTTGCATTATTGGAACAATTTTTTTTTTACCGATCGAATAAACGGCCCCTCATGTCTGGCCAAGGACACTCCAGTACAACCGCAAAATACAGGACACACTAGTACAGCCTCAAAGAATAATTTTCCCCACAAAATCGAAGAGAATAATAAATCCGCAATTCAAACAGAGGCGAAAAGTCAGAAGCACTTTGGAACGGAAAGTGCTTCTCTCTCTATATTTGTCCATTTAGGCCCTGTACGAGTCACAACCTCCCTGACCTAAAAGTCAGAAAGCTTCTGTCCCACTTTATTTGATTTTCTCGCTCACATCACAAATCACAACTTTATTAATTTTTTTTTTTCCGTTCATATCTGAGAAAGGTTGGTACTATGCAAGGCCAGCATAAGTACGGCCGATTTCTTTCCCATAATTTCTTATTTTTTTAAATTATTTTTTTAAATTTTATGGCACCGCTGTTTTTATATTTATTTTTCATTAATTAAAAAATTGGGAGATATTTGTCAATTTGATTCGTACTGATTGCACTTGAATCTGTCCTTCCTCACATAATCCTCCACCAAATGAGCTGTTTTTATGATAAGACAGTTTACTTTATATTAAATGACCTAACTGCCCCCCCAACTCCCTTCTTCTACTTCTGTCCTTTCGCGTACGATACATGTTTGCCGTCTGAAATGACCGTTTAAGCCTTTCAACTTTTCCACTGGATGAGATCCCTGAGTGTTGACAAAATTACAGATACGAACACAATTTCCATTTTTCGTCTTGCAGATCCCTGCTCTTGTGCTAAAGCTAATGGGGATGGATAACTTTACTCATTTGAATTTGTTGCCCTCGTAGTGATTGTTTTAAGATACGGTATCCCTGACAAATCGAGGGCTTGAGTGAAAGAAAATGACAAAATGCAATGTTACAATAGTTATGAAATAATAACATTGGGTCAATGATATTTGACATAATTACAAATGAAAATACTTTGTATTTTATACATGATTTTCTACATTTAAGATATGATAATTGGGCAATAGGAATAAAAGAAAAAATTATAAATTTTGTGCACTAGAATTTAGAATAAAATGTACAAAAATTCCTAATTTACATTTTTTATTTATGTTTTTAACAGTAAAAGAATTTATTATTCTTTCTCACAAATTTCTACTTAATTTAAAAGTTAAAGTAAAATATTTTCAAATTTTACAGGTCCTAATACAAATTTTAGCCACATATATGCTAAATACCTATTAATGAAAATGTATAAGAGGTCTATATGATTCAAAACTCAATCATATAAATAGATTAAGAATAAACTATAATCATAATATGCATATTTATTTGTGATTTCGTAATATTTAGGGATCCACATGATAATATCTCATTCGATACTAGGCGCAAAGAATTGAAAGTATTAAAGGGGTAATATTGTCCATAGGAATCAAAGGAACATAACCAGACCAACTCTTTGAAAGGGACTTGCAAGGCTAAAACAGTAAACTAAAGTTGTCCTTCTTCTTCATCACTTCAACTGCCTATTGCCCAACATAAACCCCACCATTTTTTCTGTTAACGGTTACTTCTGAGCTTCAAAACAAGAAAGAAAAAAAGAGCAAAAATCTCATTTTACAAAATCCTTTTTCACATTCACTTCTCTTCATCAAACAAGCTCAACGAAAAAGAAAATACAAATTGTAACATTTCCTCTGATAATCTTGTCAAATTTTCATTTGTTTTTTCAATCATGAAGAAGCAAAGGTGCTCCGAACAGATCAATCTTTTCGATCTTCTATCAGAAGAGATCGTTTTTATAATATTGGATTGCCTTAATACGAACCCTTTTGACAAAAAATCATTTTCTTTGGTTTGCAAATCGTTTTACATTACAGAATCAAAGCACCGCAAGAAACTGAAGCCTCTTCGCCAAGAGCACTTACCAGCTGTTCTCATTCGTTATTCAAACACAACCTATCTTGATCTCAGTCTCTGTCCACGCATAAATGACCATTCTTTATTAGCAATATCGAAAATCACTAGCTTTGCACTTCAATCTATTGATCTTTCACGTTCTGGGGGCTTTTCAAGTTCTGGGTTGCTGAGTTTGACGTTGAGCTGTAAGAATTTGAAGGAGATTGATATTTCAAACGCTGTGAGTTTAAAGGATGCTGGGGCTGCGGCTTTGGCTGAGGCAAAGAATTTAGAGAAGCTGTGGATGGGGAGATGTAAGATGGTTACTGATATGGGTGTTGGTTGTATTGCTGTGGGGTGTCAAAATTTGAAATTGATTAGCTTGAAGTGGTGTTTAGGTGTTGGTGATTTGGGTGTTGGTTTGATTGCTGTTAAGTGTAAGGAAATTCGAAGCTTGGATCTTTCTTACTTGCCGGTAATTTTCTCTTATGTTTTCTGTTTTCTAGTATTATTAGTTACATGGCAATTTTTTTTTTTTTGGGTTAATGATCTGGTTGATTGTATTTAATGAGTTCAATCTATTGTAAAAGTGTTTAAACTTCAAAATTTTACCGGCTCAATTTAATTTTGATTAATTTTCTTTCCTGCTTCGTTGAATTGCAGATTACAAATAAGTGTTTGCCAGCTATATTGAAATTACAACATCTTGAAGATTTGATTCTGGAAGGATGCTTTGGAATTGATGATTGCAGCCTGGCAGCCCTGAAACATGGATGCAAGTCATTAAAGGTAATGATTATAGATATATTCCTCTGCTCGTTACAAATTGAAGGATTTTCTCATGACATGCACATTTCTTTCCTTTTGGTGTTTAAAGTTTAAGGTGCTGACTATATTGAGCTTACCATGTTTATATATGTTGAGGTGGCTTTTCTGTTAATGTTTTGTTGTATATTTTTCAGTGAATTATGTTATGGTATGAGAATGTATTACCCATGTTAATTCCACTGAAAGCAACATAAGGAAATGTTTGAGTGTTAAGTTGACTGTATTGAAGTATTTAATTGAAAAAAATCTGCCTATTTTGCATTTGTACAGGCGCTTGATATGTCCAGTTGTCAAAACATCAGTCACCTCGGCTTGTCTTCTCTAACAAGTAGCATTGGAGGTTTACAGCAACTCACCTTAGCACATGGCTCTCCTGTATGCGCCTCAACTTTGTCGTCTTCTTATGTACTGAGGTTTATCATTTTTAACTTATAATTTACATTTCCCATTTCTGATCATCAGGTCACTCTTTCTCTTGCCAATGGTTTAAAAAAGCTGTCCATGTTGCAATCAATCAAATTAGATGGTTCTGTCGTTACCAGGGCTGGCCTGAAGGCCATTGGAGATTGGTGTGTGTCACTGAAGGAGCTGAGTTTAAGCAAGTGCGACGGAGTGACAGACGATGGTCTCTCATATGTTGTAACAAAACACAGAGACTTGAGGAAGCTAGACATCACGTGTTGTCGCAAGATATCTGATGCTTCCATCACCCACGTTACTAGTTCATGCACTGGTCTGACTTCTCTTAGGATGGAGTCTTGTAACCTGGTTCCTAGAGAAGCATTTGTGTTGATAGGACAGCAATGCCATTTTCTTGAGGAGCTTGATCTGACCGATAACGAAATTGATGATGAAGGTTTCATATTTTTCATTTACTCTACTATTTTTTGAATAAAAGCCGCTTATTAACTTGACATGCTTATGCTTTTACTCCATGCAGGTCTGAAGTCCATTTCTAGGTGCTCCAAACTCTCTGTTTTGAAACTAGGAATTTGTCTGAACATAACCGACGAGGGACTTGCCCATGTTGGCATGTGCTGCTCAAAACTCAAAGAGCTCGATTTGTACAGGTTTGTGACCTACAAAATGCAAGCTTTTTTCTGCTTCTCTGTTTCCTTTCTCTTTGTGAATTATCAATCGAAGCTTTAAGTCTTAGTTTGATTAAAGCAGTGTTGGCCTTAATGTTGCATGAACTGATTTGTATCCGAATGTGGTTACTCTGATTAGATGTGTGGGAATAACGGATTCAGGCATTTTGACAATCGCTTGCGGCTGCCCTCACCTTGAGATGATTAATATAGCCTATCTTAAAGACATTACTGATTGTTCCTTGCTATCCTTGTCGAAATGCTCGAGGTTGAACACATTTGAATCTCGAGGATGTCCTCTTATCACATCTTTAGGTCTGGCAGCAATAGCTGTTGGATGTAAACAACTAATCAAGCTAGACATAAAGTGGTGTCACAACATTAATGATGTTGGAATGCTCCCGCTTGCTCACTTCTCTCAAAACCTCAGACAGGTAGACTCCCGCTGCTTTCTTCTTTGTTCTTCAGTGACTTCCACATGTCAAAAAATGGAAGTTGATACCACTTGTTGTGATTCACACTTTTCTTGCAGATTAATTTATCACATACCTCAGTTACGGATGTGGGGCTCTTGTCCCTGGCAAGCATTAGCTGCCTACAGAGCATGACTATCTTGCACTTGAAGGGCTTGAGTCCGAATGGACTAGCGGCTGCTTTGTTGGCATGTGGAGGGATAACAAAAGTAAAACTCCAAGTAGCCTTTAAACAGTTGCTTCCGCAGCCTCTTATCGATCATTTGCAAGCACGGGGTTGTGTGTTTCAGTGGAGAAATAAGATATTTCAGGTATGTGTATTTGAATCTGTTATGAGGATCGCAAGCTCATTATTTATTTATCTAGTCAATTGCATGGTTTGCTTACATTATCTAACCAAATAGTTGACAAACATGCGAACAAACCTACCTGCATGCTAAGGCACAGAGAATAATTTTGAATGAAAAATTGCTTATAAAATTGTTGTTGAGTGATTCTGTAATGCAATTGACAGGCTGAACTGGATCCCCAGTGCTGGAAGTTGCAGTTGGAAGATATGGTGCCATAGTGATTTTTTGAGGTCTTGCCAAGACCGCTGCTCCCTTTCCAACATTCTATACAAATATAGATTCCACGCAGAGAGACCCAGCAAAGCTGACAGGAAACTGGAACTTTTCGGTCTGTCTCCAAATAAATTACTCGTACCTTTGGTGAGGGAATTGTTTTAGCCTTTGGTCCACCTGGAAAAGAAAATTATAGCACTATTAGATGTCTTTCTGATACGAGAGCTATGTTGTGTAGTGTGTATTATTGAAGCTTCACAAAATTTTGGAAGATGCATCATTCTGAATATGTGATCTTAATTCTCTTTACCCTGTTGGAATAAAAAAGAAAACTGTGTTGAGAAAAAAAAAAAAAAAAAAAAAACTCGGCTAATCTGATGTGATCTCTATTTTGTTTCTTCCTCGAGGAGGCAAAGATTTCATCATGCCAGCGTGCAGAACTAAAACCAGATTTAGTGGATTGATGCTATCAAACATTCAAACTCCATCCAAAAATATGAATAATAACTTATTCTGTACGCATTTTATAAATTGCAAATTTAGATCACATGAGTACAAGAAGCAATGAAGGTGGGATTGGTGAGATCATATCATGCAGCCTTTGACATAAGAGAATGGTTAAATAAACTAGGGAGACTCTTATGCTCCATAATCAAGGTGGGATTGGTGAGATCACATCATGCATTCGTGATTACGTAGCAGTTGTTGGATGAAAATCTAAAGATTGTGAAAATATAAGATAATAAAATCATGTTATTTTTAGAATCGTTAGATAAAATTTAGCTGCTGTTAAATAGCCAAAGCCATAAACTATTACTTCATATTTATATCTTTTTTATCCTTCTAAATTTTGGGTAAATATTGTTGCAGTCTTAATCATTAGTTTAAAACTTATAAAACTGTCATTGACTTTTGAATCCACAAATAGAAACCATAAGTAATTAAAAATTTTGAGTTAAATTTTCATGTTGCTACAGATGTCATAGTCTGGAAATAGAAGGGGCACATTAGTTGGTTGACGAAGTCAATAATAGTATGTGATGCTGTAATTTTTTTACAGCATCAATAATGTTTTTAATTATACACCATTGGATTTAATTAATGGTACACAATATTTGTAGTTTAAAAAAAAATTTATAAATAGTGGTAAACGGTAACAAACGTGGGGAGAATTTTATAAAATAACTTTGACCACCCTTAGAGTTTGAAATAATTTCACTTAAATAGTATATTTTATTTTATTTAAAATTATTTTTCAATCCCCCTTTAAAATTGAAATGTGATAATCTTTTTTAAATAAATCATTCAAAATCTATTACCATTAAGTATAAAATATAATGGTAAGTTATTTAACACAAATCAAATAAATAAGTTGTAACTGCAAAATTTATATATGATATAGCACTAATAAATAACACAACTAAGCATACATACTCGAGTAAATGTCATAGTTACATCAATAAACTCATTGTTGAGATTGCTTGTAACATAAAAATTATTTGATCACACATGTTTTAATAAATTTTAATATCATATATTAAAATACTCATTATTTTATATAATATTAAGGGTCATTGTATAATTGATCATGAAGTATGTATTATTTTTAACACCTATTTAACATACTTATTTCTTGAACTTTATATTTATCTAATAATTAATATCCTTACATGGTAGGAATTTTAAGTTTTATAAGCCTATATATTTTCATTTTATTTTCAAATATCACTTTGTTAATTTCATAAAAGTTAAATCTAATATATATTCCTAATGAGCTTTAGTTTATGAATCGTGAAAGATTATTTTATTGATACTCTTTGATTGTAACTATAAAATTTTATGTTATTAAGAGTCATTACTTTTGTTATAATAGTTAATAGTGACAATAAATAAAATATTACCTCCAATTATATTTACGTGGGAAAAAAAGTGAAAGAAAATTATTTATATTTTTAGATTTTTATTGACATAGTAGGAAATTATCTGAGCCTTATAAAATTTAATTTTCACAAGCTTATTTTCATTTTATTTTCAAGTGTTACTTTGTTAATTTCATAAAAGTTAAATCTAACACATATTCCTAATTAACTTTAGTTTATGAATCATGAAATATTATTTTATTGTTATTCTTTGATAGTAATTATAAAATTTTTATGTTACGAAGAGTCATTACTTTTATTATAATAATTAATAGTGACAATAAATAAAACATTACATCAAACAATATTTAATGGACAAAATGAGGAAAAAAAATCATTGTATGTTTTTATATTTCCATTATAAAGATATGGTTTGGGATACTTTAACTTAAAATTTTGACATAATATTTGAGCCACTAATATCTCATAATCTAATGGTTAATATTGAAAGTTAAAGTAACATTTCATAATGTTATATCCTCCACCATTGAATTGCATCAAATAAATAGTTTAATTTTTTGTTAAAAATTTAAATCAAAATGTTTCTCACTCTATAGTTATATAGACATATATTTTTCAATAATAATTGGTGAATAAAATATTTCTCATTTGTTGTGACTCATATAGTATTATTAATAAAACACATATAAAATAGTTTATTACAATACCTTCTATTATCATTATTGTTTAGGTATTAATGGTTTGAAATTAAATTCATACAATACAAATTATTATAAGACTTTGTGTTAAATAACCTATTTGATATTATATTTTATACTTAATGGTAATTGATTTTAGAAGATTTATTTAAAAAAGATTATCAGATTACAAATTTAAAGAAGGGCTGAAAAGTAATTTTAAATAAAATATACTATTTAAGTGAAATTATTTCAAACTCTAAGGGTGGTCACAATTATCTTACAAAAAATCCCCACCCACTTCAAACGCTAACAAACTGTTTACCATTATTTATAAATTATTTTTTTAGTACAAATATTGTATACCATTGATTAAATCTAATGGTTCACAATTAATACATTATTGATGATGTAAAAATTTTACAGCATTATAGAGGAACCCTTAGTTTAAAACTTATAAAACTGTCATTGACTTTTGAATCCACAAATAGAAACCATAAGTAATTAAAAATTTTGAGTTAAATTTTCATGTTGCTACAGACGTCATAGTCTGGAAATAGAAGGGGCACATTAGTTGGTTGACGAAGTCAATAATGGAAATAACTTAAAAATCGATTTTAGAACTACGTGGCCATGTAAGGACGTGTCAGAATTAGAGAGTGAGGGTGACCATGTCATTTCATGCCCAAAAAAGACAAAACAGAAAAAGATTTGGCTTACAGCCACCAGCTTCACAACCTGAAAATATTTCCCAACTTTGGATACTTGGCGGCTAATTTATGTCATTTGAATTGGTCAATATAATTAGTCAATCAATATTGTTGACCAAATTTTTCTCAATCATTGGTTAATACAATATATAACTACGATCCCACATCAGTTTGTTAGATAAAGTGTGTGTGTGTATTAAGTGTGTGTTTAAAGTGTAGTAGGCAGAATCGTCATAATGCTGCTACGTGAATTCTTTAATTCATATGTAAAAAAAAAATGAATCCAAAATGATGTGTGCGTCATCCATCCAAAGTTTGGATGGGCCTGAGTCTGTCTGGGCCGAGGGGTGGGTTGGTCCTTCGGGATCCCACATCGGTTTGTGGCCTTTGGGTGTGTGTGTATAAAGTGTGTGGTAGACACCGTAGTAGTCAGCAATTGCATGCTACGTGTGTTTGCTACAGTAATTCTTTAATTCATATGTCAACAAAAAAAAAACTATGTACATTAAACAGTGACAATTTTGGATTAAGGAGTACGTCTCAAGGAAATGAGATGAATGTTGAAATTTACAAAAGGACAGCACATACCCTTTGCCCTTGATTTGTGTTTACTTAGTAGCTTTTGTAAATAAAAGTATGTATCTTCATAAAAATATTTGATTATTGAGTATGGAACTATATTGAGATCTAGTCACTCTTTAGACTCTAAAATAATCTTTAAAAGAAACACTATTTAACATAAAATTTTAGCTCATTTGAAACAAATTTTATTATTTTAGACATTTCATTTCGCTATTTTCTTATCGTGACAATCAAACCTTTCTTTCTTATTTTTTATTTTTTTTTCATGTTCTCCAAGTGTGGCTCTAGATCATACTCCTCTTACTAATGCTTTTTAAATTAGATTTTTTTAAAACAATATGGCTAGAGCCACGAGTTTTTTTTTTTCTACAAACTATTTGTAAACATTGATATACTGTAGGTGTATTACTGAAATGAAAACACTGCACAATCCAAATATAATTTCTCATTATTTTATTTTTTATTTGAATTATTTGTATTATCTCACATTATTTTGTATAAATAACTTTAAATTCTTGAAGCATAATAATTTGCAAATTCTTGCATAAAAAAGACACATATTTCAAATACTTAATTATTTTTAGTTTTATGAAATTAAATTTAAAGCACTTCCAATGCCCTCAATAATCAATCTTTTTAAAATTTTTAGTTACGTTTGGTAAAAAACAATTTGGTGAAAAAATAAAAATAAAAATAAAAATTTAAGCTAACTTGCTTTTTGTGCTTACATTTTAAAAAATTTGTAATTAAAATTCAATTATCTGCTACAAATACATGTGTGATAGAAAATTATTAGAGGCAAAATATAAAAAAAATCTAAATTGAAGGTTAAAAAAAAAAAAGAGTATACGTGGCAAACACCAGTGCGTCTATCTGGGAGCTGTTTAAGCCGACTCAGAAAATATCAAACGGCTAACTTAAGCTAAGCTGGGCAAGTCCAGTCAAACCCACAAGCTTTGACCAAGAATAATTTTTTTTCCACGGTCAAACAAGGCTTTTCAGCTTCTGAGAAGAAGCCATTGTTCAAAGTCACCTTAACTTATTAATGAGAGACACACCACCACCATCAAAGTCACCTTCAAAAAAATACAACACACACCATCTTTCCTCTGCTAGCACAAGACTGGACTCCAAATTCTAATACAATTCAATTCGTCTATAATTTCCAGACGCCGTCTTGTTTCTTCTCGACAAAAAGAAAACAAGAAAGCTGAACGTTCATTTGATGGCATCGTCTTCATTTTTTATGAACAACAGCATGGACAGTTTCAGCCAAAACAGAACAACGACTACTGCTAATACTACTTCTTCTCCTTCAACTACTACTAGTACCTGGGGATTCACTAATTTTACAAATTCTGATCATCAAATTGGCCTTGAAATTCCGAAGTTTAAATCACTCTCACCGTCTTCACTTCCCTTATCCCCTCCTCCGGTTTCTCCTTCTTCTTTCTTATCAATCCCACCTTCTGGTTTAAGCCCCGGTGCCCTCTTGGACTCCCCCGTTCTTTTCTCTAACGTAAGTGTTTTTTTTTTTTCGAGTTAATTATGAATTATATATAAACATGATATTATATATATGTATGTGCATGATTGTCATTATAGTAATAATGGGTTTCTTTTCTTCTGTTTTTCGGGTTTAGATTCTTGCCTCACCAACAACTGAAGCCTTCAACTGGATTAGCAATCAGCACAATTTCTCCAAGGTGGAAGGGAATAACTACTTTGATTTCTCTTTTCAAACCCAAACAAGGCCTTCTTCCAACTCTGTTTCAGTGGTATAAACTATACACACACCTCAGTTCATTTCATTCTTTTGCTCATCTATTCATCCTTAAATATTTATTGCTGTTACTTGTTTAACTTTGCCTTTTAGGAACAGATTCTCTTTTGTCCATTTTTAGTTTCTTACTGTTTTAGGCGATTTTTAAAACTGTTGGTGCCTCCTGTCATTTTTGCACCCTTTTGTCAGACTCTGTACTGCTCATAATAAGCTTATTATTTAAGCACTAGCGCTTATTATTATTATTTTTTTCTCGATTGGCTTACAAATTTGAACAAGCGTCTTTGGAACACATAGAGCCTCTAGACTTCTAGTTTTATGTATATAGCATGAAAGTTATGCGATATTTTGGCTCATACATAATTTGATAAAATGTTCTATTATTTCAATTTTTAAATTTAAAAAAATTATATTATATTATTTTGTAAACATAGAATTGTATCAGGTCTTTTACTAGTTAAATAAACGGTAACATTCAATAAATTTTGAAAATTTCATAAAAGAAAAGGCTTATTGGGACAAATAGAGTTTTGAGATACATTATATGCATATATATTGCTTATCTTCAGTTTTGATTTGATAAGTTTCAATCATTTAATCTCAGCAGGAGGAATCAGTTAAGAGGCAACAAGAACCATGGAACTTCAATAAGCCCACAAAGGAATCTGATTTTTCAACAGAAAATCCAGGGGTGAAATCAGAATTTGCCCCATTGGAAAGCTTCTCTTCAGATATGGCATCGTACCAAACAAATGTTCAGAGCAATGCTGCTCCTCAATCTGGTAATTACGGCCACCACAATCAATCATCTGCATATACACGAGAACAGAAAAGATCAGAAGATGGTTATAATTGGAGAAAATACGGGCAAAAGCAAGTGAAAGGAAGCGAAAATCCCCGGAGTTATTTCAAATGTACTTTCCCGGATTGCCCGACGAAGAAAAAAGTTGAGAGGTCGTTGGATGGACAGATTACTGAAATAGTGTATAAAGGAAGTCACAATCATCCCAAGCCTACATCTACTAGAAGATCATCATCTTCTCAATCAATGCAACACTCTACATGTGCCAATTCTGATCTTTCTGAACAGTCAGTCGGGCTGTTAGGCAACACAAATACAGACTCTTTCTCTATGCAGAATGAGTCTTCAGCCTCATTCGGAGAGGACGATTTTGTTGAGCAAGGATCACCAACGAGTAATCCCATAGGAGATGATGATCAAAATGAACCTGATGCTAAAAGATGGTAAGCTTTCGCAAATATTAAGTGCTATTTGTGTATGATGAGCTTGCATATGGGTTCTGATTATAATGGTTCTTGATTCTGCAGGAAGGCGGAAAATGACATTGAGGGTGTTATTGGTACGGGGAGCAGAACTGTGAGGGAGCCAAGAATTGTAGTTCAAACAACAAGTGATATAGACATACTTGATGATGGATACAGGTGGCGGAAATATGGACAGAAAGTAGTGAAAGGGAATCCTAATCCAAGGTGATTATTACTCTTTATTATATACTACCTTATTTTTTCGGAAACCGTTATGAATTTGGTTTCTTATTGCAAGTTTTCATCATATGTAGGAGCTACTACAAGTGTACAACTACTGGATGTCCAGTAAGGAAACATGTAGAGCGAGCATCGCATGATATGAGAGCTGTGATCACAACCTATGAAGGGAAACACAATCATGATGTTCCAGCAGCTCGTGGTAGCGGCTATACATTGACTAGACCTTTACCTAATACTAATACCAGCAATGTGCCTCTGCCAACAAGGCCATCTGTAGCTGCCATGGCTAGTCATTCTAATTTATCAAATTACTCTAACTCCTTTAACAACACCAGGTTTCCATCGTCATCAGGAAGTCAAGCGCCACATACAGCCGCAATGCTGCAGAGCACAGGGAGCTATGGAATCTCAGGATTTGCTAAGCCAACAGCTTCATACATGATGAATCAGACTCAACAATCAGATGGTTTCTTCAATAGAGCCAAAGACGAGCCACGGGATGACTCATTCCTGGAATCATTCCTAAATTCAAATAGCTAACTTGGGAGTGCATCAAGTTCTATCAATTAGCGATGAATTTTTATGTTCTGTAGATTTTGGGACCCGGATAGGTGGACTCACATGTATTTATTCATTTGTTTGAGGCCACACTGAACTTGACAGTTCCACTGGCCTCACTTAGAATTTTTTTCTCTTCTTTTTGTGTCATTTTTGTATCCAACAGCTGATTTCTGATACTTTTTATGTTGTTAAGTCACAACACCTACTCCTTACAGATGAAAGATTAAGCATACAAAATTGAATGAAAAACATAGCTGAAAATCAGGGGAACTTCAAAATATAATACTGCACAATTAGAATAAAGCATCTAAGTGCGTTCCTTTGTCACTTTGGTTACAAACAATAGTCTAAAAAAACGAATAGCAAGAAGAGGTTTCTGCTGATAACAGCTCTCTGTACAAACTCGAAATCTTAGATACATATGTAATATAGGTGAAAAATGAACAATGGATGCACAAAACATTGCCAGCGAAATTGCCACCCTTAGATGTAAGACTGAGTTGATAACTTATACCCAGAAATGAGTGCTGAAAATGCCAATGCTAGGAATGCTAAGAACTGCATGCTAATGGAAGCCGCCAAGGAGTCTGTAAATAAATTATCAGCTCCCTCTCTCATCCTATTTGTCATGGGAACCGCCGAAGATGCTGATGATATCAACAGATAAGATATAATCTGTGTGACACACAAAAATCCCACAGACAAGTCTTCAAATTCAATATAGCTTAGAGAATAAAAGCTTGTATTCGAAGCTGCAACTGTGACATAAAGTATAGTATTGCTAAAGATTCCAACTTGTTACGGATGTTCCAGATGCTACCAGGACCCCCCTTCAATTTAGGGTAGGTCCATTTGACCAAATACAAAATATAAAGGCAAAAATGAAGGAGATGGCAATTGCCCTTTTACCAATTCGCCCATCTTATTCTAAAGTTGGTTTTAAACTAATCAACTCGCTTTTGTAATTATCTGAAAAGTTTCCAAATCTCAATCATTTTTCCCTGAGAAAAAACAATACTCCCTATTCTATCAAATCAATCCAGCAAATATGAAAAAAAAAAAAAAAAGCTTAATAAAATTCAAGATAAATTATTCTTCTTGACCACAAAAAGTGTTTTAGCTTTGAGATTAACTTTTTATGCGTCAAAACAATTAAAATTTTCTTTTATTTTTCTTCAAATAAAAGCAAAATGACAAGGAAATAGAATTAAACTGTAAAGCAAAAACTCAAACCTGATCCCCAAAGAAGTCAATTAATGCAGAGGTTCGCTTCTGCATCATTTGTCTGCCTGTTGATAACTCATGAACATGACGCAAAACTTGCCCTAGAGTATAGAGAGTCGAAAGAATTGCTATCGCCAAAACATATCTGCAAAAACAAAAAAATAAAAATAAAAATTTGATCAAATAAAAAAATACCCATCTGGGAAAATCTAAAAAGAGAAAAATCAAAAATAAAAAATTTACCTGAACTCTTCGTATTTATCAAAATCTTTCCAATCACCATGCCGGTTACTGGCCATGACGATGAAAGCAAGCAGAGAAAATACCATAGCCAATCCCCTCAAAGCCAGAGACCCTCTCTTCAGCAAATCCTCCCTCCTCCATCGCCTTGTAATTGCCGCGACACCGAACCCCGAAGACGGCGCCTGGTTCTCCACGTCAGCCGTCGGCGCATCCCTTGGTGTCTCGAATTGTGGTGACTCCACTCCTTTTTTCTCCATTTCTGACAACTCGCAGTACGAGGAAACAACAATGTCGGAACTGAGAAAGTGTGTTCCGTATTTATGTTTGTGGGTTGAGATGGGATTTTACTGAATGGTAAAAAAAAAAAAAAAAAAAGAATTGTCTGGACAAAGATCAGACGAAACAGAAGAAGGCAAAGAGGAAGCCTTGTGATTTCGTTTTGGTTTCTAAATTTGTTACCGAAAGGTATGACAACTCAGCTTTGTCTTTACGAAGACACAAACTTCGTAACTAACTCCAAAGTTGATACGGTCAGTGAAACAAAGCCGGCCTTACGATCTATCGGGCTACACGTGGACCAATGGCGTTATTTTCGTAAAATGGCTATAATAAAGCGTCATTTTTTGTTCTATTTTCTCCCTACATTAAAATTGCAATTCATTTGTCAGGTATTTATCTCTCGGAAAAAATAAGACATACAAAAATTTCTTATATTATACTGATTATATTGTTGCACAATGTATGACAGAATCAAGCAGACATTATATCTGACGCACATAATTGATCTAATTACTTAATTATTGAACCTCTTTAAATAATTAGATTTAATGGTTATGTGCAGCTGTGGTATGGTACCACAATTAAATCATAACTGGATCCGACTCATGCACTGGGAAAGAATTCTTCTAATTTATTTGGGTGTAAATTTAAAAGTGAGTTAAAAAGCTGCTTGTGAAATCTTTTAGGAATGAATAAATATTTATAACGTTTGAAATATTGGTCATTTTCAAAGCAAGTAATTGTCATGAGTCACGACTTAACAAAAATTTACTATTATGAGCAATTATTATTTGGTAATACCTTAACGCATTCACCATTTTCTGGGCCAAAGTATTAGCGGTCCATTATTTATATAAGTTCATATGTTTGGGATCGGCGTTGAGGTCAAGAATAGCTTCCAAGTTTATAAAGACTAAAGTTTTTGCAGAACACTAACCATCGCCATTGAAAGTTTACAAGTTAATGTGATTTTCACTTATATCACGAAAATATTTTATATTTTAAATAATTTTATTAAAATTATTATTTAAAATTTATATTTACTATGATTACTTTTATAATTATACTTTTTTCTGACAACAATTTTTAAAAGCCCAAAGACCTCAATCCCAAACATACCCTTAACCGTCAAAAGTTGGATATTTTACATATATATAATGGACCACTAATACTTTAATTTATTAATAATAATGGAAGCTTAACGCGGAGACGCTGCCAACCTATTTTTACTAATTATTCATCGTGATGACATGAACCAGATCGGCGTAGCCTACTAATGTATAATCAAAATTCAAAATTGTATTTCTTCACTCATAGCGACCCGATGGCAAATCGTTACTTTTCTGGACGACAAATCGTTAAAATGAAAATTAGTATAACGACAAGTCGTGCTTTCAAATTTCAATAGAGAACGGGCGAAGCAAGTAACTACGGGAGCTTGTAGGGTAAATAGAGTGAAGGCGAAGCTGTGCAGTGACCGATCTAAAAAAATAATTTATTGGAGACTAAATTAGATAATAATATAATATGAAAAACTTAAATTTTGAATATATAAAATATTTACTAATATATTTATAATTATTCTTTACGTATTTTTATATTTAAAAAATGTTATGCAATAGACTCATTATTAATATTATTAAATTTATTGTTTCCTATATAAACAACCAAATTATTATTTATTTCATCCGATTCCAAAGATGATTCTTTATGAGTTTCATTACTAAAAACATTCGCTCTACTATTATTATAGAGATTGGAAGAATTAATCATAATTTTGAGAATAAAAAATATTTTGAGTGGTGGACTATCATTATTTTTAATTAAAATATAAGTTTTTATAATTCTTAAAAATTAAAATTAAAATTTTATGAAGGTTTATAATTTATAGTGATTATTTTAATAAAATTTTGATGGGGGTTAATTAAAAAATTAAAATATTTTTTTTTTATTTTAAAATTTTTTTTGGCCAGTGGGGCCTCAAGCTACATCCGCCCATCAAGCTGCGTGAGAATTTCTTTGTTTTCGTATAATCGGCCAACTTCAAAATAGAATATTGAAATACGGAGAAACTTCTTCTGGATCTTTGATGATTTCACCAAGAATGATCAAAGAATCATATGCTTCTTTTAAAGAACCTTGTAGAAGAAATAAATAAACGAGAATAAGCAGACTGATTCTAGCCTAAGCAAGTTGGCATTATATACTTTCTCTCTTTTTTTTTTTTTAAATAGTGACACACGCACATGCATATTATAATTAGAAATCTATTGAGACTTTCTCTTTTTTTTTAGCCTAAGCAAGTTGATATTGTATACTCTCTCTCTCTTTTTTTTTTTTTTCAAACAGTGACACACACACATATATATTAATAGTACATTTACTAAAAAGGAACTGGAATTAAGAATGGAATCAAATTAAATTGTGACTTTAGTTGTCGGAATTAAAATCAAAATGAGTTGTATTCCCATTACTTCATCTTGGAAACGAAATCGTAATAAGTTAAATTATTCCAAATCACTAAAAAGTTCTTAATTAACTATAGTTATAATTATTATTTTGTATTTTAATTATTGTGATTACTATTATTAAAAAATTATTATTATCAATAATTATTGTTAATAATAATAATAATAACAACAACAACAACATTAATATTTTAATTAATTATAATACTTTTTATCAATAATAATAATAATCAAAATCGGATGAGTTGCAACAACAGCGGCAATAACAATGGCATCAACAACAGCAACAACAAATTGGAATTGGACCAGCTGCTACTAGATTGTGGCATCATCATCATCATCATCAGTGTCATTGTGATGACAACTGTTGTTGCTGGACTGTGACTACTTGTTATTGCTCGAAAACAACACAAATGGAGACAATGCTGGCGACCAACTGTTGCTTCACTGCCTAAGACGAAGACAATCGCAATTTGACTGTGATTTTTTTTTTTTTTTTTGTTAGGAGAGCATTTTTGGAATTTCGAAATGTTAATAGGGGCATAATAGTCGCTCTAAAGAATGAGAGACTGATTGCCACCCCCTTTGGGAATCAATATCCCATCCCCAATCCTAATTTAAGGTTGGCTCTACCTCAATGATTTCAATTCTCCTCTTATTTTTTAAGTAAATACTATTAATAATTCTGATTTATCAATTCAAAAAGTAAACACACTATTAGTCTATTATGATAATTTTTTTTCCTCACTTAATATTAAAAGGATATCCACTCTACTTATTTTAGTAGAAGAGGTATTTATTTCTATCATATATGAACTCTTGTAATTGTTGGCACTCGAACCAATGTTTAAAGAAACAAAAGTTTTAACTCTCAACTCCCAAAAAAAAGATAGATTCTAACGTAGCTCAACAATAATAAGAACTTCTTGTTCTGTACTTTTCATGAATTAAGGAAGGTGTGGCGCTATTCAGCCTCCGCTAAGTTCCTCATATTACTATTTTTATTTCTTTTCCATATGTCTTTTATTTTCTAACATGTTTCAGCAGTAATAACGATAATTGTTGCCTTTATCTCTAAAAGCTGCACACTTCTTTAGTAGATAAGTCTTTGTTGGACAATTTTGTGCTAAATCTTCTCTTTTTCCTTGAACTATTTTTGAATTTTTTAGATTATTATTTATTATTTGTATATATTTTTTAATTAATTGTGTAATTATTTTTTCCTACTTTATCTAATTTCAATCAATAATTCAATTTACAAACTACTTGATTGTACCAAAGGCCGATGTATACTAATCGTTCAATTGGGATACAATAGTAAAGCCACAATGCTGAAAAAATTGCAAATGGGGTTAATAAGATCCATATTTCCCCTTGAATGTAATTTATAAGGCCGACTTTGATTGATCTCCACCCCGTCAGCCAAAGCCCGAGATAGAGGCCTATCATTAATGCTCACAGCAACCCAGCCCATTTATACTCTGATGCGGGGTTGGCACAGCAGTATTGGCACGGTCCATCTTGCACCTCTAACTCGAGGTTTATAACTTTTTATATAGGGTCCGCCTACGTTACAAGTAATGTAAAGTACGGTCAGCATGTAAAATTTCTTCCAGATCTTTATATTCTGTATTATTTATAATTATTTATAAATATTATAAAATTTTTTGAATTGTAAAATTTTATTTTACTCTCTTACACTCAATTTTATTTTATTAAAATTCTAGAGTACGAATTCGCCTCCTATAATTTTAAATTTCTAAAATAATATTCATTTAATTAAAAAATTTATTTACTTAAATTGCATTGTAATTAAAATGAATTATATTATCACTTATGTGTTTACTTTATCTTAGAATCAAAATTAGAATGAGTTAAATTGTAATCAACTGCTATAAAATCATTTATTAATTTTTATCATAATTATTATTTTGTATTTTAATTTTGTTATTAAAATTATTTTTATTAATAAATAAATAAATAAATAATAATAATTGTTTATTATTATTATTATTAACAATTTAACAAAAAAATTATTATTAATTATTGTTAATAGATTAATTAATTATAATAATTTTTATTCTTGTTATTAATAATAACAAAAGTAATCTATTTAAAAAATATAATTATATTTATGATTATAATAGAATAATCGTTATAACTATAATTTATTTGATAATAATTATGTTTTTTTATAAATAAATGTTATTTTGGAAATTTAAAATTATAGAAGGCAAATTCGTACTCTAGAATTTTAATAAAATAAAATTGAGTGTAAGGGAGTAAAATGAAATTTTACAATTCAAAAATTTTTATAATACTTATGAATAAATTATAAATAACACAAAATATAAGGATCTGAAATAAATTTTACATGTTGACCGTACGTTACATTACTTGTAACGTAAGCGGACCCTTTTATATAATCCACACAGCCGGAGCCGGAGGGGATGCCATTTAGATCTGGACAAATATTATTTAATAACAAAGTTCCATCTATTCTATCATCCATTACCATTGGCTCTTCTTGATCAGGTTACTGGTTTGGGTCCCTAGCTCGGGTCGCTGTCAGTATCTCTCTGACGTTACCATTTGCAAGGCAAGACCATTTTTCCACTGCCCGGCAATTCGAGGAGTTGTTATCAAAGCGAGGCTCCTTTGGTTTGGTCCACTCCTTACAACGATCTCTGGCTGGCTTGCATTTTTGACGATTAGGACAATAAATTACAGACAGAGAGTTCTGGGTTCCTCCCGTTTGTTGTGTCATTTAGCAATTTAATTTTTCAGAATTCTTTGCCAGAATGAGCTCATATTATATTCTGAACAGTACTTGTGATCAGCAGAAAGACTTTTTCTTTCTTCGGATGTGACATTGTTTGTACTGTAGCTACAATAAATTTGCAGTTAATGAGAAACAATTAACTTCTTTTTTTCTTACCCCCGAACGTATAAACTGCCATTTTACCGTCTTCTAGTATGTGATTTGAGACAAACGTGTTTCTACATTTTACAGAAATAGCTGTGTCCGAGTTGCCTTTATCGAAGAATTACTTTACGTTGAATTCTGGTTTAATTAAGATTCTCAATTCGAGACTTAAAAATATAATTATTTTAAGTATTTATTAAGAGTATTTTACCATTTTAATCGTGTCATTCGACTCGAATTTAAATTTTTTGAGATATAATATAATTTTAAGATAGCAGATGATTTAATATACTAAAAAAATATGAAAATTCAAAAAGAGTAATTAAAATCACCAAAGACAAGAATATAAGACTTTATGATAACAAAAATTGAATTTGTTTTAATAATAAAAGCAATTAATTTATGTTTGTGTATTTAACTCTATGTTAAATTCTGTGCCACATTTATTATATCACCCCAGCTTATTTAATTTTCTAATTAACTAGATTTCTAAGTCGATACTTTTTATCTTATTGTTACCAAAAAATTGAGGAAAAAATTTATTTTAAATTTTTATTTCAATTTATTAGCTCATTTATTAAGTTCATTTGGCTCCTGTCTTAGTTTACATTTACCATGAGAGTGTCTGTTGAGACTTATTTTAAATGTTATTATTAGATTTTTACTTATTAGCTACAACTTAATATTTGGGCTAAACAATTTTTTTTTTTAATTTCAATTTGATATAGCAACCTCGAAAATCCTTGGCATAATTCGAGGCTTTTAAAATGGAATGCTCATAAGTTAGTTAAATATACTTTAAGTTTCGCTAATTAGTGGTATGATTGGAAGATTTACCAATCTTTAATCCTGATACATTGTAATTCTTTTCTCTCTTCAATAAAAATAAATTAATTTAAAAAAAATTGAGCTAAAAACATGTTAAGTGATTCAATTAAAAAAAAATTAAAAACACTAAAAATGTTTTTGACAATAAAATATTTTTATTCTAAAACGTTTTTCATAGCAATACTCTCCAATGTGCAAATCGTGCGGCTGATCTACATCGACCCCAAAATGACAAGTCGTTTTTTAATGACCAACAGCATGTGCTCTTTTCCAATTCCTGCTGCAGCTACTTCTTGTTTGGCAATTGGATGCACGTGCATGTCAGCCATCACAATTAGATACCCTAATTATTGTTCTCGCATTAAATTGTAACATAGCAACACCCATTTCACAACAGCCCACCGACTAATAAATCATTAAATCTTTTTTTTTTTTTGAAAGGAAATCATTAAATCTTTTATTAATTATATATTTTTGTTTTTTCTTTAAGAAAAGATTCTCTAAAATCTTATTAACGATTATAATCTAGACATAAAGTAATAATAAATATCAATGCATTCAAGCCGGGCCATCTGGAAAGGAAAAAGGAATATTGAAAAGTGGCCTAATCCATTGTTTATATATATATATGGCTTAATGTTATGTATCAAGAAACAACAGTTACAAATTATGAAAAATATATGTCTTGATCATTTATTGTTGTAAATTTTTATACAAATATACACTTTCGATAATAGACTGATGAGCCTAAAATTATCTAAGTATATATGATTCTATGCAAAAACAATAATGATGGGATAAAATGAAGATGATGAGGTGAGTTTTTGAACAGGTGACACAATTATGTGGCGTTTTGAATACAACTTTTACACTACAAATTAACCAAATAATGTCACGTGGTATTATATTCGATATTTTAAATTTAGGCATGTGAAAAGGAAAACAAGTTAGGAGAACTCAATCAACACCTTTTTTTTTTCCCAACAGAAAGTAAAATGAAATAATTCAGAATTCCAATAACGAAGTCAAGAACTCTTGCTTTATGGAATCCACAAATTAATTAAAGCTAACGACAAAACGATATGATATTAATAGGCAGGACAAATGTCATCATTTACATCATTGTTTGTTAATTTATTAGCAATTTCTGAAAACCCTTTTTAACAAAAATATTCTCAAAAGTAGGTCCCCAATTTTCCTTTTGTTTGTTCCATTATCTTTCCTTAACTCGCCTATATTATCATTTCTCCATCGCAAATTAGGGGTGGTAAAAATATCCACTCGGTCCTGACTAAGGTATTTTAGGTTGGGTATTGTTTGGTTCAGGTTTGATGCCGGGTCAGTCTTATGCATCACTTGATAAATCTGGAACCTGACTCAGAATCTGAAATTTTATTTAAAAAATATTATAAAATATATATTATTTTATATACTTATATTTATTTGACTCATTTATTACACATATATAAAGTTTTAAATACTTAAAGTTTATATTTTCATGTCAAATTTTATTAAAATAAATTTAAAACTTATAAAATTACCAAAAAAATAAAAAATATACACATATAATATTAAAAAATATAAAATTCGGGTATCCGGATTAAAACTGAATTAACATCTGTATCAGATTCAGTTCGCAATACCCGAACCAGGCCCGTAGTTTTGCCAACCTTACTCCATCTAAATTTTCTAACATATCAAGTTATTGTCAAGTTTTGGTAAAAATTATATTTTATCACCATATGTTTATGCAGTTATGACTTTACTATCATTCTATTAAAATAAGTTAATATTTAATGAAACATGAGTTACAAGTTGATTTTACTCTTGGGTATAAAAGATGATTTTTTTCCTTTAGAAAAGAAAGAAAATACAAAAGAGAAATTTATCATTTGTTCATCGAAAATTTTTTGACATATCAATTCAATATCAAGATTTCCTGAAAACTAAGGGGCTGTTTGGTATCGTTTTTATAAGCTCATTTTCATTTTTGTTTCCGAAATTTAAGTGGAGTAAGTGTTCGGCAGCTATTTTAAGAAAACGTGATTCATGAAATGTAAAATTCAAGCTCATAAATTAGGCAGAGTTTGGAGAACAACTTTTAGCTGTTCTGTGCGTTTCATAAAATAAATTATAATTTATTCTTTCAAACAAACAAAGCACACAACACGATGTGCTTTATTTCTATTCCACTTTCCAGAATCTTTTATCCTATCGTTCTTCTTCATCTTTTTAATTCGAAACAATTCTTCTTCATCTTTTAACTCTGTAAAATCCATTTCTATTTTATTATCAAAATGAACAATCTCTCAAAGTTGCTTTGTTATAAGAAAATCCCAGCAAAAGTCTCAAGAAAAAATTCAAAATAAAAAGATTAACCTGTGTTGAGACCTCTCTCTAAAATCCAGCTGCGATTTATCCTTATTCAAGTTCAAACATGGCGTCGTTATTGTTGACTTTGGTTCCTCAAGTTGAATTAAACCATCAGTAACATTTTAGGGGATGAAGAAACTGATAAAAGAGAGAGCTAACGAGAGAAGGGGAAGGTAAAAAGAGAAGGGGAAAAAATTCTTTTATTAATCTCAAACGTATGGGGATGTTTACTGAGAAAGAAAAATATTGGAATTGTAAAAAAATATTAGCCCCTTCGATCTGGTCTCATTTTCAATCTCTTATATAACGCTGATTCCGGAGGAACTAGAGGCGGCGGCGGAGATGGAGGCCATGCCGGGAGAATGGTCTTCGCAGTCGAAACACGACGCGGTTGAGTTCGGAGGTGGGAGAGCCGAGTTGACTCGGACAGGTGGTGACGGGATCGGTTGAGTAAAGACCGAAATCAGAAGCATTGTTCAATTTTAAGGGATATTGATTTATGTCCCGCAAGTGTCGCAGCGATTAAAAATAGAATTATAGTTTCTATGTGGCATGATTACATATGTAATCAATAATGTCTACCGCAAGTGTCGCAGCGATTAAAGATAGAATTATAGTTTCTATGTGGCATGATTACATATGTAATCAATAATGTCTATTATGTAATTTTTTTATAATTATTTTGTTTAAATCATGTGTTGTAATATATATCTTGGTTATGGTGTAAAAATAATGACAATGTAATACTTTTTTTTTAATTAATGTTAATTCTAAAATTTTATCATCATGTAATTTTTTAATAATAATTTTATTTAAATTATTATGTTATATTTGTGTATATATTAGCTAAATAATTATTTTATAACTATAAATATGAAGTAAATGCTTAGTAAAAACTGTTTTTGGAAAAAGTATTACCAAACGCATATTCTATGTTTTTATCATTTTTAACCGTGTCTACCAAACGCATATTACTGTTTTTAGTTTTAAAAAACAGGATACAGAAAATGATACCAAACACATATTTAAATTCAAAATACAGTAATGTAAAACACCATTTTCATTTTTATTCTTAAAAAATACAAATCCAGAAACAATACCAAAAGGGCCCTAAATGATGCCACATAACATTTAAACTGTTAGCACTTTACTACCCAATGTTAAAAATAACTAAATATTTAATGAAGTATAAAGACTATTTTGTTATTTGAAAAGAAAAAAATTATAAAGGAGAAATTATGGCTAGAAAAGTAGTCATTATATTAAAACAAAAAAAATGAGTACCTTTTTTATTGCATAAATGTGTATTCAAATATCGTATTCCAAGTAATACAAGCAAAATACTTTAGTTTTGAATCTTTTGATAATATTAGCAATCCTAAGTCATTTCAAACACTACAATGGCAAGCTAAATACCTTAATAGTGCGTTTAATTTCTGGAATGGGAATGAGCTGGAATGGGAATGAGTTGGAAATGAAAATGAGCTGGAATGAGAATAAAAAATGAGAATGAAATTCTAATGTTTATTTGGCAAAAATAAATGGAAATGGGAATGTGCTGGATTGTCATTAATGTGTTTACTTGGCAAAATAAATGGGAATGAGCAATCGGAATGAGAAATAATTTATTAAAATACCCATAGTATTAAATAATGTAATTTTTATTAACTAGATACATGTATACATATTATTATAAAATAATATTAATTAAAAAAATAAAATTAATAATAAAAGTAATAATAAATGTTAATAATAATTATTAATAATATTATTAAATTTTATTAACTTTATTATTTTAATTATTATTTTTATTAATATTATCATTATTAACATTTATTATTATTATTATTATTATTATTATTATTATTAACTTTATTATTTTAGTTATTATTAATTATTGTTACTATTATTTTTATTAATATTATCATTATTAACATTTTATTATTATTATTATTATTAAATTTTATTAACTTTATTATTTTAGTTATTATTAATTATTGTTATTTTTTTATTAATATTATCATTATTAACATTTATTATTATTATTATTAAATTATATTAACTTTATTATTTTAGTTATTATTATTTATTATTATTATTATTTTTATTAATATTATCACTATTAACATTTATTATTATTATTATTATTATTATTAACATTTGTTTTTATTATTATTATTAATAATAACTTTATTATTTTAGTTATTATTAATTATTATTATTATTATTATTATTATTATTATCATTATTAACATTTATTATTATTATTATTAACTTTATTATTTTAGTTTTTATTAATTATTGTTATTATTATTTTTATTAATATTATCATTATTAACATTTATTATTATTATTAAATTTTTTATTAACTTATTATTTTATTTATTATTTATTATTTTTAATATTATTTTCATTAATATTATCATTATTAACATTTATTATTATTATTATTATTAAATTTTATTAACTTTTTTGTTTTAGTTATTATTAATTATTGTTATTATTATTTTTATTAAAATTATCATTATTAACATTTATTATAATTAAATTTTATTAACTTTATTATTTTAGTTATTATTAATTATTATAACTAAAATAATAATTATTTTATTATTATTTTTATTGTTAATAATGATAATATTAATAAATTAATAATTAGAATGGTACAAAAGTAAATTTATCTTTTATTCCCATTCTCATTCCCATATTTTCATTCCCTATCCCCCATAGGAATGAGATTCCCATTTTTTTCCCAAATTATGTGGGATCCACATAATTTATTTCCATTCACAAATTCAATTTTGTCAAGTAAACATAGCTTTGATTCCATTCTTCCATTCTCATTCCTTATTCCAAGAAGTAAACACACCATAAGTTTTTACCTTCATCGTTTAACAAATGTGTTAATAGTTTCAACATGAAATTCCTTAAATGTCCTTATGACATCAACAAATTTTTAATTGTATTCATGTTTTGGCAGTAAAATGATAATAATCTAAACATTAAGTGATAAAATATAGATTTCAGGAAACCTTCATACTGAATTAATACGTCAGAAAACTTTCAATGGACAAATGAAAATATTTATTGCACAATTGAAAGGTATGTTTTGAATTTAACATGAAATTCCTTAAATGTCCTTACGACATGAACAAATTTATGAACATTTTGTTGGTAAAGTGATAACAACACAAATATTTGGTGGTAAAATGTAGAAGTGATTGCATCGTTAATAACTAAGTAATTACATCCATGCCCTTGGAATAACTTTTGCAACTCTTGGGTTGAATCCAATGGTTGGATCACAAAAAAATTAAAAAAAATGGTGTATGAAACCACAATTGCATTGTAGCTAGACCCTAGTTTATGTATTATCATGAGAGTGCCTATTGAAACTTATTTTAAATGTTATTATTAGATTTTTACTTATTAGCTACAACTTAATATTTGGGCCAAACAATTTTTTTATTTATTTCAATTTGATATAGCAAATTCGAAAATCCTTGGCATAATTCCCGGCTTTTAAATTGGACTACTCATAAGTTAGCTCAATATACTTTAAGGTTCGCTAATTAGTGATATGATTGGAAGATTTACCAGCCTTTAATCCGGGCTATCTAGAAAGGAAAAAGGAATATTGAAAAAGCTATTGTATATATATATATATCAAGAAACAAAAGTTACAAATTATAAAAAATATATGCATCGGTCATTTATTGTTGTAATTTTTATACAAATATACACCAATAGACTGAGCCTAAAATTATCTAAGTATATATGATTGTATGCAAAAACAAAATATGCTAATGTAATGATGGGATAAAATGAAGATGGCCAGGTAACTCTCTAAATAGGTGACGCAATTATGTGGCTTTTTGTATACAATTTTTACACTATAATGGTGCGTTTACTTCCCTGTAATGGGAATGAGTTGGAATGAGAATGGGCTGGAATGAGAATAAGAAATGAGAATGAAATTCTAATGTTTAATTAAAAAAAAAAAATGGGAATAGGAATGTGCTGGAATGCCATTGATGTGTTTACCTGGCAAAATAAATTAGAACGAGGAATGTGAATGAGAATTAATTTACCAAAATACCCACAGTATTAAATAATATAATTTTCATTAACTAGATACATGTATAAATATTATTATAAAAATGATATTAATTAAAAATAAAATTAATAATAATAAATGTTAATAATTATTATAAATATTATTATTAATAATAAATTTTATTAACTTTATTATTTTAGTTACTATTAATTATGTTATTATTATTTTTATTAATATTAACATTATTAACATTTATTATTATTATTATTATTATTATCATTATTATTATTATTATTATTATTATCATTATTATTATTATTATTAACTTTATTATTTTAGTTATTATTAATTATTTTTATTAATATTATCATTATTAACATTTATTATTATTATTATTATTAAAATTTTTTATTAACTTTATTATTTTATTTATTATTAATTATTGTTAATATTATTTTCATTAATATTATCATTATTAACATTTATTATTATTATTATTATTATTATTATTATTATTATTATTATTATTATTATTGTTATAACTAAAATAATAATAATTATTTTTATTGTTAATAATGATAATATTAATAAATTAATAATTAGAAGGGTATAAAAGTAAATTTATTTTTTTTTCTCATTCCCACATTTTCATTCCCTACCTCACATAAGAATGAGATTCCCATTCTTTATTCCCAAATTGTATGGGACCCACACAATTTATTCTCATTCCCAAATTCAATTTTGTCAAGTAAACATAACTTTTATTCTCATTCCTCTATTCTCATTCCTTATTTCAAGAAGTAAACACACCATAAATTAACCAAATAGTGTCATGTGATATTGTAAGGTGAGCATTATTGCTTCCTACATCATTATTTGATATATATATATATATATATGTAGAATGGTATTTGAAAAAAAATTACAGGAATGGTGATATAACAAAGGTTATAAACAATCTCTATGCAATTATATTTGATATTTTCATTTATTATCAATATGCAATTATATTTGATATTTTAATTTTAGGCATGTGAAAAGGAAAACTATTAAGGAGAACTTTATAACCTAATTATCCTCAATCAACACCTTTTTTTTTTTTTTTTGAAAGAAAGTAAAATGAAATAATTCAGAATTCCAATAACGAAGTCAAGAACTCTTGCTTTATGGAATCCACAAATTAATTAAAGCTAACGACCAAATGATATGATGTTAATACGCAGAACAAATGTCATCATTTACATAATTGATTTTAGGACCTTTCTTATTTATTATCAATTTCTGTAAACACTTTTTAACAAAAATATTCTCAAAATTAGGCCCCATTGTATCTTTTTGTTTGTTCCATTATCTTTCCTTAACTCGCATGTATTATCATTTCTCCATCTAAATTTTTCTAACATATCAAGTTAGTGTCGAGTTTTGATAAAAACTATATTTTATCACCGTATGAATTCCTACTATTATTATTTTATCATTATTACATTAAAAATAAGTTAATATTCAATGAAATATGAGTTAAAAGTTAATTTTACTATCGGCGTATAAAAGATTTTTTTTCTTTTAAAACGAAAAAAAATGTAAAAGAGAAATTTATCATTTGTCCAGTGAAAGTTTTCTAACATATTAATTCAATATCAAGATTTCCTGACATGATACCACCTAACGGTTAAGCAGTTATCACTTTACCACCAAATGTTAAAAATAACTAAAAATTTAATAAAGTGTAAAGACAATTTTTTTATTTGAAAAGAAAAAAATTACAAAAGAGAAATTACCATTAAAAAAGTAAGCTGTTGTATTAAAGCAAAAAATGACTACTTTTCTGATTACATAAACATGTGTATTGAAATATTGAATTTCAAGTAATACAAGCCAAACACTTCAGTTTTGATAATATTAGCAGTCCTACGCTATTTCAAACACTATAATGGCAAGCCAAATACCCTAAGTTTAACCCTTCATTATTTAACAAATGTGTTAATAGTTTCAACATTAAATTCCTTAAATGCCCTTATAACATCAGTAAATTTTTAATTATGTTGATGTTTTGGCAGTAAAATGATAATAGCATACAAATTAAGTAATAAAATATAGGTTTTAGGTAACCTTAATACTAAATTAATATATCAGAAAACTTTTAGTGAACAAATGACAATATTTATTACACAATTGAAATGTATGTTTTGAATTTAACATGAAATTCTTTAAATGCCCTTTTGACATCAATAAATTTTTAACTGCGTCAACGTTTTGGCGGTAAAGTGATAACAATACAAATAATTAGTGGTAAAATGTAATTTTTACCAAATCTTAGTATTGACTTGATATGTTAAAAAAAATTAGATGGATAAATAATAATATTCCTAAAAACTTTATCAAAATATTGAACTATAAGAATGGGTAAAACTGGACCGGACCTACAAGAATTTGGTTCAATTCGATTTTTTCAATTTCATTAGGTGTTTTATAACTAAAAATAGAATGGATTAATACCGAAATGAGCAGAATAGAAATTACCGAACCAATTTTTTGAAATTTTTAGATCAAACTGAATCACAAATTTTAATTTATCACGAAACAAAACCGATCCTAACCGGTGGCCACCCCTGCTCGAGTGTCTGTAGTAAACACGAAACTTAAACACGCATTCTCGGAATCTGAAAAATAGAAACGAAACAAGCGCGTTGACAATTACTTTAAAAGAAATTAACTACATATCATATGTCAAGGCGGGAGAGCGCGTGTAGATTATCATGTGATGCTCCCCACAGTAACGACACCACGTCAGACCAATGGTAAGTTATGTTCGGCTTTGTAAAAGCAGCGGGTCATAAAAGGCCGTTGAATTCGGTTGCGATTACTGCAAGTGGGCCCTCGCTCTTTTGTTCTTCGGCACTTTCTCTCGTGGCGGAACTGAAAATTCTAGAGTTTATCGTGACCCTCCACGTGGCACACCCTGGACTTAACGAACCAACGAGAATCATAATTGCGTTATCCTCACTGGAATATAATATTAAAATATTAGTAAAATGATCGAGACTTAAGTACTAAAATAATAAATTGATTAATTTCAGAAAAAACAAATAAAAATTGAGACTCAACTACCTTGCAACATAAACGCATACTGTGCCAAACTGCCACATATCAACTGCCAATCACGCCACGACATACTTATGAACGCATCATGATACTCGGTAGTCACTTTACAGCATTTCTGACAAAGCAAAATCCATTTTCCTTCACAAGAAATCACCCACACCGTGATTCCAAGTTTTTGTTTTCTAAATATAAGTTAATAATTAATATTTATACCAAAATTTAAAACATAGAAAATAGGGAGAGATTTAGAGCAGTACTTACACCGTTAAAACACTTATTTAATGCATGTATAATAAGTGTGGATGAATTAAATTAATTATTAATTACATAATAATTTTTTAAAATAATGCGTACATTTTATAGCTAAATTAAGTGAGTATAATACAATAAAAGTATGTTTAAAATTTTCAAAAAATAAATATTATAGATAGAAGCATGCGGAATCAATATGATCAACACTACAACCCTGACTATCAAAAAATAAAAATAAAAATAAAATAAAAAACAACAAATAAAAAAAAATACGGCCAAAGTAATTAATAGCAGTGTCCTGCACAGGCTTTTGTTTTTTACTGTCGTGGCAGAAAGTAAATTAACGGCTAGTCCGGCGTTGGGTGCGCCCACATGACTCGTGCTTGTGAGCGAATGATGTTTAGTGCCCCTACAATTACTCGTAGGTCATAAATGCAATCTAATTGGGTCAAATTTTGCCGTGATAAATTAATTATCAATCTCTTGCTTTAATCAATTTTATAAGTTGCAATTACGTCACTGCACGTACTCATGTGCAGCGTCCCTCTGTGTTTCAATGATTCTTCATCCAGCCCTGAGAATTTGACTTCTGTGATTCATTTTTATAATATATTCTTCTTCAGTTAGTTTGAGGTTGTTGAGCTGAAAATTTTTATATTATAATTTTAAACTCTTGTATTATGGTCGTTAAACAATAAATTGTTTTGTTATGGAACTGACTACTGAGTAAATTTTATAATTACAGCAATGTTTAGACACTATATGATTTAGAAAATCAGATCCCAAGTTTTTCCAAAAATAAATTTTATTTTTGAAAATTACTTCCCTAAATAAGGTATTTTCTCCAGAAGAAAATAAACTGCATTAATGTAGCGGTGGTGGAACCAACCCACCCAATGTAGAAAATGAAGAAGATATGGTGGGCACCAAATAATGTCATCTGAGACAGCGGAAAAGTGAAGACAGGGACCCAGAATCGCCAATTTTTGCAAAAAGCATAATTGTGGCTTTAGACTCAACCAACGGTCCCTTTTCTTGCAATTATTAACAAACAATTCCATATAAACATGCTCATTAAGTACAAAATTCAATGATACAATTGCTGTTATTACAAAAATAGACTCCAAAATCCAAAATTTAATTAATTAAAGTTAATACTTTATTAAATAGTGCTGCATATCTCAAGCAATTAAATCTTAAATGAGATCACACTTTATTAAACCGCAGCAAAATTAAAAAAAAAATTGTTTATTAACAATAATTTTAATAAATATAAAGAGTCCTTAGAGTTTTTTTTGTTTTTACTCTCAAAATTGGGACCCAACTAGAAGCTAATCCCCGCCGAAATCTGAAGACTGCGTAGCGATCAAGGAAGCAAGTGGGATGGCAGTATTGTAAATATGACCAAAATCCATCTCCAAAATCCAAGTCATCCCACGCACTTTCCACGGAGCAAGCGTCCCTCCCTCCCTCTCTCTCTCTGTCTCTCTCTTATTCCGCGTGTAACCCACCTCGCCGCGTTCCCCTCTGTCTACGAAGCCCCCGTCGAAGCTTATCGCCTCGGAGAGAAAAAAGTCTCAGTCAAAATTAAAAAACTCGTCACTCTCTACTCACTTGAGCTGATCATATTGATACATGGCCTTGCCCCGTCCGTAACAGAATCCCAATCCCTTGTTTTTTGCACTACTAAAATGTTTTTCCGTTTTGCCCCTCCTAAATTTCTCAATCTCCCAATCTGCTCCTCGCCCTCCCTCTGTAGAACTCTCATCGGCGGCAACCACACCTCCGCCCGCTTCTGCTCCCGCTAATCGCCTCCCCTTTCCACTCACTTCATATTTCTTTTTTTGATTTTTTTGATTTTTTGATTTTTTTATAGGAGAAAAAAATAGAAAAATTCGTAGATCAAAAGAAGCAAGAGATGATGGAGCCCACCGTAGGAAAACCAAGCTTTTTGAGGAATATTCTAGTGCGGGTGCTTTTATTCAGCGTTTTAATCATAGTCGTCCGATTTGCTTACGTCGTTACAATCGCCGGCGAATCATGCAATCTAGGCGACTTTTGTTTCTTCTCACTACCGGACAATTTCAACCTTGTTACTATCGGCGCCGGTACCGGAGCTTCGGGGATAACCGCCAACAAAGCGGTCCGATCTAATGCTGTGGGTCCCAGCCGCCGTGATATGTACACCAGCAAAGAGTGGATCAAGGCCGTTAATTTCTACTCGTCCGTTTTCCAAGATCTGATTTCCGAAGGCTACGTCTCGCAAAACGCGAAATCTTTGTGCGTTGAGACGCAATACGGTCAGGACGTTTTCGCTTTGAAAGAGATCGGCGTCGAGGACTCGATTGGAATTTTCAAAAAAAAGTCGAAGCCATTGGTGATTTCGGGCGAGGGGCATCGGATACCGTTTGATGGTAATACGTTTGATTTTGTCTTTGTCGGTGGGGCCAGATTGGAGAAAGCATCCAAACCGTTGGATTTTGCCTCAGAGATCGTACGGACGCTGAAACCCGAAGGGTTTGTGGTGGTCCACGTGGGGGCTAAAGATGAGTATAGTTTCAATTCGTTTCTTGATTTATTCAATTCTTGCAAGTTAGTCAAGTCACGTGATATTGATGGGTTTGATTTTTCATTGCCTTACATTAGAGAAATTGTGTTAAGGAAAGAGAGTGATTTGATTCTTGGCCATCGGGAGAATTTACCCGATGGCAATGTCGCAAATAAGTGCTCAGTTCCGGGCTATAAGCAAGCATTTGTCCGGAAAGCAGAGCCGTTGATTATGGAGGAGCCATTGAAGCCATGGATTACGATGAAGAGAAATATAAAGAATATGAAGTATTTACCATCAATGGCTGATATAAGTTTCAAGAATAGATATGTGTATGTTGATGTGGGAGCTAGGAGTTATGGTTCTAGTATAGGGAGTTGGTTTAAGAAGCAGTATCCGAAACAAAACAAAACCTTTGATGTGTATGCAATTGAGGCTGATAAGACTTTTCAGGAAGAGTATAAGGTGAAGAAAAAGGTGAAATTGTTGCCCTACGCAGCTTGGGTGAGGAATGAGACTTTGTCATTTGAAATTAATCATGACCCGGATAAGGAAGTGGGGGTTAAAGGTAGGGGCATGGGGAGAATTCAGCCTGTGCAGTCGTTATCAGATGGTGGGTTTGATGGTGAAGTGGATAGGATTCAGGGGTTTGATTTTGCGGATTGGTTGAAGAACATTGTGACGCATAAGGATTTTGTGGTGATGAAAATGGATGTTGAAGGGACTGAGTTTGATTTGATTCCGAGATTGTTTGAGACTGGGGCGATATGTTTGATAGATGAGATCTTTCTTGAATGCCATTACAATAGGTGGCAGAGATGCTGTCCTGGACAAAGGAGCCCGAAGTATGAGAAGACATATGAGCAATGCTTGGAGTTATTTACTTCTCTCAGGCAGAATGGTGTTCTAGTTCATCAGTGGTGGTAATCAGTAACCATTCCACATTACCTCTGCAATGTTTTTTTTTTTCTTTAAAACCTTTAAAAACCATTGGTTTCCCCCCCCCCCCCCCCCCTAAAATTTACAGTGAAATGTTGTAGGACTTTTTTTTTAATAGTATTTCATTCTGTCCAGATTTCTTTTGTTGTAAGAATTGCAATTAAAAATGAAATTTCTGTTAAGTCCTGCTTATTGGCATCTTCAGTTTCCTTTTTCAAATGTATCAATGGGTTTATCTTGCAACTGTAAACTAGAGATGAACTTTTGAAGCGCTGTTCTGCTAAAATGAGTAAATGTTTTGATTTGTCTGGCGCACCTTGAATTTCACTCATTGATTGTTTAACTTGTAAGATAAAAATGTTGTTGAGTGTGTTTGTTGGCTGGCAGTTCTGATGCTATGGATTTCATGGTGGCGGCATTGGGAGCTCAATCTACATAAAACTTTTGTGTTTTATTTGAGAATTGAGGTTGTTCATCCCTGAGATTCTTAAACAATCTTTAGCAGTGTTTGAATTATAATTTTCCTCGAATATAATAAAGAACACACACAATTGCTTTGGGACTTGGTGTATTTCTCTCTCTCTCTTTCATGTAGTTGAAAGCTTCTAAAAGTTTCTAAAAACTTGTGAGATGTTACATCTGCAACAACATGGAATAGATAGTTCTGATCTATAAGGGAAGAGACAGTCTATTTTATGTTTCAGTCTCTTGACTGGAGTCATGAGCCTAGAACTTGTAAGGTATTACATTGACTGCAGCAATGAGCTGAAGAAGATATGCTGGGCTGGGTATCAAATTTGGTAAACATTGTTGATTGCTCTTTGCTGGCTTGAGTCTTGTTATATGGCTACATTATAGAATATAGACCAGGTCACTTTAGCACCAGCTTTGGCAAACAAACTGGCTGAATTATCTTTAACCCGTAACATTATTTGTGTAAATGAAAACTAATCTGAATGGCATAATTTCTCAATTACCCTCTTCCCCCAGTCATAAAATTTGACTTCGAATATGAGCTGTAAGATTTATTCTGATTCATGTTACTGAAATAATGCTCATGCCAGTGCCACAATCCCAAACATCAGTAGATTTATTGTGTTATGAGCTGCTGGTTAAGATTGTATTAAGGGAGGGAATGATCATTTTCTCCAGCAAAATTTAAAATTACCCAAACATGTTTGATAGCAGGATCAGAAACCAATATTTAGTAAATGTTATGAGACTAAAATTATTGGAAACGATTTCTTGCCATGGTTAAATAATAGTTGAAGAGTGAGATGAAACAAGAAAGGGGATAAATTAGTCATTAATCACCCTCATATCGTGCGAGCGAAAAGAGCTCTTTTGACTTTACAGGGTAAGAGTAAGAGATGAGCACGTCGATAATTCATAAAACAAACTCTTGAGATACAAACGACCAACACGCCGTTTTTTATTCTTAATATCACCATTCACCAAATTATCTGTTCCAATTTTCCCTAATCCTCTAAAACAAGATAAATAGACAAAAAAAAATTAAGAAAAAAAAAGTTCCATGATTGGTCCTTTCCTCTTGATCTTTAACTTCCTTTTTTGTCTTTTGAAATAAATATGCTGTTTCATATACATTTATGTACCAACTTCCTCACCATCACCTTGAATTAATATTTCCTCTCCTTCTGGGGCTGCCTGCCTCCTCATGAAAATGATGATATGAGCCTTTTGGATCCCAAGAAAATCCTTCCCATTTTCCCGGAAAATATTTGGGTATTTTTAGGGCTTTAGCGGTGCTTTATAACACATAACATGGGAGGTTGTTGTAGCATAGAAGTTAAGTATGGATCAGTCTATGAGGAGGAGGAAATGGAACGTAAAGATAATTATAATAATAAGAAAATTGGTGAGGAAGAAGATTTTGTGAGAGTTGGTGATAATGGAGCCTCTATCAGATTACGAGGATCTTCTAAGAATATTTCTATGTTTACACAACAAGGAAGAAAAGGTATCAATCAAGATGCCATGACTGTTTGGGAGGTAATTATTTCATCTAACTAATTCTCTAATTTTGATCTCAACAATATGATTTCATTTATTTACATGTTTATGTTATTTCAGATTATTTGATTGTGTTGATTAATGCATTAATTTCTTGGCTGTCATTTTCTCAATGTTGTTAGCTTTGATCGATTTCTGATCAAATTAATTTTCCTGGTATAATGTTAATTGTGGGATCATAATTTTTTTCCCTTTGTCCAAAAATATTAATTATTCAAGATTCTGATAAATTTTTTGACAATTCATATTATGGTGTTGAGATTGGTAGTTTTTTATTTATATATATATTTTTTGGTTTCCATTTCTCTTACCTGGCTGTTATCTGGGAATTATTAATCATTTTCACCTAGCCAAACTTATCAGAGCCGTGATATGATAATTTAATTTGATATTTGTGATCAAAACTGTCCTTGACCAAAATAGTTTATTTATTTATCCATTTATTTTTGCACCATAGAGATGCACTCTCAGCATTATGGGACTTATGATTGAAGAAATGCAATCTTGTTCTGTAATTCCTGAATTAAACTTCTTGAAAAGGCTTTAGTTCATGGCCGCAATTTGAAAGGACATGAATCCTAAAGTTCCTACTTCCAACTGTTAGATTCAAAATAGAGAAAGTAAAATTTAACAAATGAAACTTAACATCCAATTTTGATTCAGAACTTTACTGGTGATAAAGATACAGTCTTCTGCGGAGTGTTTGATGGCCATGGACCTGCGGGTCACAAGATTGCTCGTCATATACGTGACAATTTACCATCAAAGCTCTCTACAGCAATCAAGCTTCTCAAGAGAAATCATGAAGATCATAGTAATGGTTCGAAATCTAGTCAAATTCCATTCTTTCGTGCTTTGGAGGCTAGCTTAGTTAAAGCTTATGAAGAACTTGATGATGAACTTGGCTTGGCATCTGCAATGGACAGCTACAGCAGTGGTGCAACTGCTGTAAATATCATCAAAAAGGTACCCTTGGACCCTTAATCAATTTAATTTAGGGAATGCTCGGGATTAGAGTTCTGCAGCTTTTAATTTACTACTATGGTGGAATAAACTGGACTTCCTTCCTGCTATTCTTTCGGATTTGCAGGGAGAACACTTGATAATTGCCAATTTGGGTGATTCTAGAGCTGTTCTCTGCACTAGAGATGAGAGAAACCAACTCGTTCCTGTCCAACTCACAACTGATTTGAAACCCGATATTGCAAGTAGGTTGTTTTCATTTGGCCTAAAAGCCCAATTAATTTAATCAATCTAATAGTTTTTGTCGTTACTCAGGTGAAGCTGAAAGAATCAGGAATTGTAAAGGCAGAGTTTTTGCAATGGATGAAGAACCAGACGTGTATAGAATATGGATGCCGGATGAAGATTGTCCTGGACTAGCCATGGCCAGGGCTTTTGGAGATTTCTGCTTGAAGGATTACGGCCTTATCTCAATTCCTGAAATTTCTTACAGAAAACTTACTAGAGAGGATCAGTTTGTGGTCCTGGCAACCGATGGGGTAAGAAAAAGGCACAACTTCGTATCGAGAACTATTGAAAGACATCTCCTAATTCCACTGCATTGATTATATTTCTCTCTATTAAATTTTAGTCTTTTAATAGATCTTAGAACAAATGAGACAAAATAATATTAAATTTTAAAGAATAAGGCGGATGTTTATGGGTAAAAAAAGAATACAAGAAAATTTAGACAATCTTTTAGTATATTAGAAGACATTATTAAATTTTTTGGGTAGCACAAGAGGTTTGAAAATTGAATTCTGCTCGCATGAAATAGCTTATTACACACAATTTTGTGATATACAAAAGATATTTCTGCCATAGTAGTCAATTTGTTGTCTCAATCTGGTCTTTGCAGGTTTGGGATGTTTTGACAAACAGTGAGGTGATAAGAACAGTAGCTTGTGCGAGCAAGAAAGAAATGGCAGCAAAAATGCTAGTAAGTCGAGCAGTTAGAGCCTGGAGAACAAAATATCCAGGTTCCAAGATTGACGATTGTGCCGCGATTTGCTTATTCCTGGGACACAAGCCTCTGTTAACAAAATCAAAATCTGACACGAGCTATTGCAGCAGCATAAGTCACGTAAGTTATCCGCATGCCGCTGGTAGTAGATCAATGAGAAGTCAAGCAACAGAGAGCGAATTGTCTGTGCACAGCAGGATGTCCCTGGAAGAATATAGCGCACTTAAAGGAGTTAGTAGAGTTAATTCTTTAGTGAAGCTTCCTCGATTTGCCCGTGGATTGAGCCGGCGAAGATCAGGAAAGCGTTTTGAAGATATTGCAGAGTGAAAAAGGAGGCAATTATTTTCCACCAACTAATATCGTTCTATTAAGTGTCGAGATCTCTGAGAATTTGTGTACCATTCAATGAGCCTCATAAAAAAAAAAAGAAAAAAAAAAGGAGTTCTTGGGGATCAATTGTCCACTTCTATATTGGTGTTTGAAAGAGTGATGCAACAGAATTATCAGAAATTTGGAGAGATTTTTCCTTTCTTCATGTGTTAGTCTATACTTTGTCCTGAAAACTCAGGGTCAGTGTGTTTTTGTATCAAATTTGCTACTAATTAATGACTATATAGCTTTGCCTATTGCAAATTCTGTGGAATTTGCAAATGTATATATGAAGTAAATCACACACCCTACAGAAATGGATAATAATACCCCAACTCTCTACTGAAAATCCCAATCTCTCAATTGTACCACAATTTTTTTTTTTTTTCGGTTAACTCTTCCCCTAGATTTCATGAACTGTTCATATTATCATAAGGCGAGGTCGAGAAGGAAAAATAGAATTTGAAATATTCTAAGAGGAAAAAGGGAGAGGGACCTAACAAACTGCGGCTATTCAATAGGTCATTCTCCCACGAACGGCCCTGGTATCTTTTTTTTATTTTTTATAATAAAGCATAAAATATTTGGTAAATTAACAACAGAATTTCTACTTATTTGATATGCTCAATTCCTTAGAAATAGTTATGCTCTCACTATAAAATTAAGGCCATGAACACCTACAGGGCAAAAGAAAATTGTGGATAGAATAAGCCAAGTAATTGATTCGAGTCTGTTTTGGATGTGGCACAAATTTTATTTGTCCTTTTTTTTTTTTCCAAGATGAGATGGTTCCCACTTGCAATTTCTAAATAAGTATAGTCCAGTCACAAAGCATTGTTTTCGGCTTCGTTTTTGCTTAGATGGGTTTTAATTTTTTTTTAATTAGAATTATGCCCCCTGCAAACCACATAATAAATTAAAATTAGTTTTAACCCCTCAAGTCTACAATTCACTTACATTTTGTGTTCGTAGAACGCTCTCCTTCTAAAGACATTCATGTTTTGCTTTGGCAATATTTTCCGGCGACGGTGAAACTGGCAAATTAAGAATGGCTAGGCCCCAAGAATGGGACAAGTTCACTGCATTTTGTGAATCGTATAAAATAACTCAAGTGGTAGATTCGATAATCAAAGAAGAAACCACATTCTTCCCTTTTTTAGAATTTCTTTATCCCACTGCTCTAGTTACTTTTCTCACGTCATTTTTTTCAGCTCATTCTCAAGCCTTTTGGCCAAGTAGCATTTATTTCACAAATTCCAGTAAACCTTTACAGTTTTATTTTTTCTTAATGATAGTTATTATTATTGTTGTTGTTGTTGTTGTTGTTGTTGTTGTTATACTGCATAATTTCACACTTGTTTGTCTAAATTAACGCCCGTATTTCATAAAATGCATACTTGCATATAATCGTTAGTAATTCAAACAATCATGTTCTTAATTGGTTCTGCCCATAATTATAAGTACGTATAAATGTTTGATTGAGATTCAATCAACTGATATTATCTTATATATTGGAAAATTGTCATCACAAACTTACAAAAAAGAGGGTAGCACAAATCTAAGAACAATGCTAAATACAAATCTCATTCTTTTACTTAATTTTTCTCTATGATTGTCATTAATGGGTTTCATTAGCACTCCTTTTTGTGCCACAGGCTAGAATTACCCTAGCCCCTTCGTTCCTTGAACGCAATGAAAAGTTCAGCAAGAAAATGTTTTCCCCAAAGGTATCGACAGTCCTTAACGTCTTTGATGCATTTGGCCTCTTTCACATGCTATTCTTGTTCAGCGTACGAGTAGACATAAGCATTGTTAAAAAGGCTGGGAGGCTAGCAATTGTTATAGGCATTGGATCTTCTTTGCTACCATCCATATTCATATCTTATATTATAAAAGGTGCCATTCAATTAGATGAAGAGCTTAGCCGTACTCTTCCAACTGTTGCAGGCTTAGAACGCACAATGAACTTTCATGTCATTCTAGTCCTCCTCACCGGCCTAAATCTGCTCAACTCAGAGCTCGGGCACATTGCTTTATCTTCATCATTGAAGTGGTGCATTGGGCTGGTTTGTTTGTTCAGTTGGTAGCAATGCAAGAGATGCCTTACAAAGCAGGTCTAAACATGCCACCTTGTTTGTGAATCTCAGCACAATATTCATGATCTTTTTGGCTGTTTTCATCCTCCGGGCTACAATGTTTTAGATGATGAGACAAACCCCAGAAGGGAAACCCCTAAGGCAATCATATACATTGGCCATCGATGTTATGTTCCTCATATGTTGCTTTTTTGCAGAAGCCACAGGATTTCATGGCCTATTTGGATCTATAATATTATGCATCAGCACTCCAATTAGTCCCCCAATGGGATCCCGTTTAGTTGATAAAATTCAGTACTTTGTTTCGGCAGTGTTCATGCCTTGCTTTATAATTACTACTGGCAGAAGGGTAAATATGTTTTCTATAAATTTTAATGCTTTCTTGGCAGTGGCAGGCGTGACATTGGTTTCTTTTTTTTATGAAACTTTTCACCATTATCATTCCTTCACTCTATTACAAAATGCCGTTTGCGGATGCTTTCTCACTTGGCCTAGTTTTGACCAGCCACGGCATCTATGATGTTCAAATTTTTAGCCATGCAAATCGGCGTAAGGTACTCTTCAACCTTTTACTCTATTTTATTTTTTTGCCGAACCTCAACGAGTACTCTTTTAACTTTAACTATCCACATTTCAAGTCCAGCAGCCGTTTTGCCATTGTAACTACCAACTTGTCTAGCAGATTTCAATTGAGGAAAAGGGTATAGAGTCTTCTCCAAAGAGAAATTTAAAATGCAAATTTAAGGCTAGACAAGATTAATTTTCTGGCTATGGATAGCATTCTCAAATTGCATTTTAAAAGGTGCAAATGTCTGTACCGGTGAATTGTGATTGCTAGGATTTTATTGTATGGTTGTGCAAATGACATGGTAAAATGGATGAATTCTAAATTTTCCACACTGAAATATTATGTATCTTTTAAAAAAAAAAACAGAGGAATCATTAATTGCTATATTTTTTTGGGATAAATAAATTATTTACTAACAGTTAATATTAATTTCTTGGGAAATCACAGATGAGAGCTTAACCATCATGGCGATGGCAGCAATTTTGCATACAGCAATTGCTATACCTTTAGTAAGAGTCATTTACGATTCTTCAAGAAGATACATTGCCTACAGAAAGCACTCTGCCCAGCACTGTGGACGACATGCTGAGCTTCGAATTATAGCCTGTATCAATGAACCAGACAACGTGCCAACGATCATCAACTTCCTGCAAGCCTCCAATTCTCATCGAAATTCTCTAAGAATTTATGTGAGGAATCTCGAGAATGCATTGGCAGCTCAATGCCTTGAGTTATCCAACACAGATTAAACAAAACACCTTCTTCTTCCTCTTCCTCTAAACCAAACAAAATTGATCAAACCATTACTGCTTTTCGCAGTTTTGAACAACAAAATTGAGGTCTTATCACAGTGCAATGCTACTTATGCTTCAATGCACCATGATATTTGTGCAATGGCATTTGACAAAAGCACTTCCCCTGTAGTCATCCCATTTCAGAAAGAAAATAGTCCATTCTTGAAACTAGTGCTAAAAAATGTACTCAAAATGGCCCCTTGCTCAGTTGGAATCTTGTTCGATCGTAGGATATTTTCAGATTGTACACCCATATTCGCACGTAGTTTGAAGATGAACGGCTGTGTGATTTTCATAGGAGGGCCTGATGATTCCGAGGCTCTTGCATATGGTGCACGCATGGCTGATAATACTAGCATTATGCTTACAATAATCCGATTTATCGCTATGAATAATCATTCCACTAATGATTTGATGGAAGAAAAGCAGGATTCAAACATGATTAGTGAGTTCAGAAGGAACAATATTGACAACAAGAATGTTTAGTACATAAACAGAAGTGTAAAGAAGGAGCTGATACGGCAGCATGTATGCTTCATGCCATTGCTGATGATTTTGATCTCATATTAGCTGGAAGAAGACATGATAATAATTCACAAGTATTGGTAGGACTATCAGAATGGAACGAGGTTGAAGATTTGGGCGTTATTATTTGGTGATATTTTTGGTTTCTTCAGATTTTCATAGCAAGGCTTCAGTTATGGTAGAAGAGGATAAAAAGCACTAGATACAATTTGAAAGCTTAAATGTATATAATGTTGGGATAATATGCTCTTTTAAAGCATATTAATTTATTTTCTGATTAATAAAATATTTGAAATATTTTAATTGCATAAATATATTGAATAAGGTCTGTTTAATCATATTATATGTATTTATGTGATCATCATATGGATTCACAGAAGACATAAATACAAGTTATCTTATGATTAAATAAATTAAGTTATAAACAGAGTTGGGCACTCTATTTATGTTTAGACTGTAGTAAATTCATTGAATGATTTGTCTTAATCATGTATGAATTTATTGATGTAGTTTGACTACATTGAGCTGGATCACATATGAGATTTAATTAACTTCGAAATGACTCTCAGACTTATTAAATCTAATAGGCATTGATTTTACTGTAATCTTAATCTTGAGTTAATTATGATTTCATGATTATAATTGTTATTCCATTTGAGTTACCAATGGGCACGACACACACTTGTGGTCAAGATTACCCGGTATCTTGGTGGGAGCAATTATGAGTATTGGAGTTATAGATTAACAATATAGAATTTGTACGACACATCTCTTGATGAGTTTTCGGTACTTGATCATAGAATTCTCTGGCCAGAGTGTATCAACATATTTAGTATGTTGAAAATGATCATTAGAGAAAACCAGTAAGTATCAAGGAATAAGATGTAATTAAATCGATTGGACAGTTGAGATATCGATTTAATTAACGATGTGGTACAAAGGATTGAGCAGTAAAGAAATCAATGTGGCTTGGGACGAATTTTTATTCGAACATACAATTATGGAGGTCAGTTCCAATCTTATAGTGGAGTAGAGTTGAGATATCGATTTAATTAACGATGTGGTACAAAGGATTGAGCAGTAAAGAAATCAATGTGGCTTGAGACGAATTTTTATTCGAACATACAATTATGGAGGTCAGTTCCAATCTTATAGTGGAGTAGAGTTGGAATTAAATGATTAGGCTTGTTTAATTACAGGCTTAATTGTTGTAGCCACTATTGTATATTCCCAAATGATCCCCGGGTTAGCTCATTTAATTGACTGCACCACTACTGGATTAATAAGCAAGATAACTAGCAATTTGGGTCAAAAACATAAATATATCTTTTAGTGGGAGGCTTCATGAATATACTTTTGTATAAAGGGGCCTTATGTTATTTTACGGTATGGAAAAAGGAAAGAATGTAAGTTTCATAATTCTGGGCTTGTGATTCTAATTACGAAAAGAGATATAAAAAGGCTTTATTCTATCCTAAATAAGAGAGGAAAAAGTCACTATAAATATATGTGAGAAAAATATTTTTTCTACACAACAATATTAGAGAAAAAGATTTTTCTCTCTAATTTTGAGAGAAAAATTTTCTCGTGCTAGTTTGATTTTAAGTAGTGATAAAGGCGCCCACACGTCAAGTGCAAATCAATCCTGAGTTATAACCTGGAAGATCGTTTGGCGACGGATCGTAATCTAACGGGCGTAGTGGTGACGGATCGTGATCTCAGAGCCTAAATCACATTAGCGGAAAAGCCAGTTCAGATTTTCAAGGTACGATTTCTAAATTACAAATTCATATATATTTTATGAGATCAGTCCTAATTTTTTTTAAAAAAAACTGAATTTTCCCCAACACATAAAGGGTAATTTACATATTTTTTCATTTAATCCACTCGTAATCATTTACAGAAGTTATCAAGAAAATTAAATAATTTACATATTTTTTTCATTTAATCCACTTGTAATCATTTACAGAAGTTATCAAGAAAATTAAGTTGTACAGACTTTTTAAGAAGCAATGATTGGGAAATCTTGTCCATTCACTCTTGTAAATGGATTAATGACACCACAGGGTAAATTTGACAATTTTCATAATACTTTGTTTTGATAATTTTAAAATTACATTAAAAAAAATTAAAATTTGGTTCTCAAATTTAATTGTTATGAACAAGATTGTTCCCACTCCATTATATATTTGAATTTTCTTTTTTATGAATAAAATTTTTCTGTTCATTGTATATGTGAAATGCCATTGAATTTTTTTATCCCGCCCAAAATTCAATTTTTGGCTATATTCCCACTTAAAATTCAAATTATATATCACAACTATAAAAATTTAGTACTGTTATTCATATTTTAATTAATTTGGTTCTAGTACCTATGATTTTTTTGCTAATCACCCGAATTCAAACCCGGTCAGGCCTTTTTTAATTTTATTTAATGCTGGTAATAAAAAATTTTGTTTTATATTTTCATTCTGTGAGGTAAACTTTAATTTTTTTTAAAAAAAATAAGCTTGTGACTTCTGAACATTAAAAAATTTGTTTTTGCATTGTCCAAGGTAAAATTGTCTTTGTATTATTCTACTTACGTTTTTGCTCAAGATTTATTTTCACTGGCAAGGCTATTTGAACTCACAAAAAAACTATTTACACCCATAATTCCACAATAATTTTTATTACCGAATTATGCATTATGACAATTAACTTTAAGGATAGGGAAAAAAAAATGCCGTAGGAAGAGAATGAAAATTCTACATAAACTAAAACAACTTTCTACGTCTTCTGAAGATACACAATCAAGTAACAAAATCATACAATAGAAATAATTGAATTTGATGATTCAAGCCTTAAAAAAAAAAAAAAAAAAACTAGAGTCCTTGATATGTATACTTATTAATTAATTAAGCTGATTTGTACTCAATGGCAACTATGGCCATGGGTGAAAAGACAAGAAGAATTAATTCTTTGCATCCTGCAATTACGATGCAAAATTATTAAGATTTTCATGAAGATTGAAGGCTAATGGATGAAAAAAAATTGATAATGTTATTATAAACTCATATGTATAACATATTCAGTAGTTTGTTCGCTCAAAGTTTTCAATTTATTGACAATCATTATAATCTTTAATATTAGCAAGGTTGATCAGAGTTAAACCCCTTATGCGGTCACCATTCAATAAGAGGGGGTGAGGAAATAAAAAAGTGAATGAAGAAAGAAGAAGAAGAAGATTTAGGGTACGTTTGGGATTGAGGTTGGGCAACTGTAGCTTCCAATCTACAACACTAAAGTGTTTGGTAAACACTAACTACTGTAGTTTGGAAGCTATGTTAATGTGATTTTTCACTTATATCATGAAAAATGTTTTATATCTTTAATAATTTTGTTAAAATTATTATTTAAAATTTATATTTACTATATATTACTAGCTTTTGTTTCTTAGTTGTAGCTTTTTTTCCACAGCAGCTATAGCTTAAAAGCTACAGCACCTCAATCCCAAACGCACCCTTAGAGGGGTAGCTTAATATCGGGGTTATTTTTAGATTTTTGAACGTTTATAGGGTAAATTTTTATTTTTTAAATTTACATTGTGGGTGCGTTCAGAAATGAGTGTGGAGAGAAAACTTTGAGTTCAAATAGCACACCCTATTTCCACATTTTATGGGCTTTTTGTGCTTGTGAGCATTAGTTCTTTCTTTCTTTTTTTTTCCTTAGGCTCGTAACTTATGAGCGAAAAAAAACTTGTTTTTGTATCAGAAGAGACTTCTGTTTTGGCTTGAAGAGTTTCACATATTTAATGAAAATGCGTAAATATGCTTGTGAATTTAAAAAATTTTAGGGAGAGGAGGGAGTTGGATTCTTGCGTGTATTCATGAAGAAAATAATGTTGCAACTAGTATTAAAATCCTTGCAGCCTCCATTCTTCCTCAACGCCTAACGGGGCTCTATATTTTGAACCTAGCTAGAAGAGTATATTGGCCAGTCATTGCCTTTAGTGATCTCACATCGATTAAACGAAATGCCATCCTCTACACCAACCAAAACTCTTGTCATGCTTAAAGCCTTTCGCCAATCCGAACAACAAAGTACTGAAGCAGTGGTTTCCTTTCAGTGTAATGCTTCACAGCCAATATTGCCCCTTATGTTTTGATGCATGAAGATGTTTGTTCAATGACATTTGACAAATGCACCTCCCTAGTGATTATTATCCCATTCTAGAAAATTGTTTCTTTTTTCATTAGGATGAGAATGAAAAATGTACTCAACATGGCTCCTTGCTCAGTTGGTATTTTGTTTTTTTTTTGTTTTTACTTTTAAAGGGAAGGGGGGTGGGCAAGCCCAAATCTATTTTAACCCCCCTTCCCACCCCCATGTTAGGAAATTGGTGGGTGAAGCAGGAACGCAACTAAAGTAAAATTGAGAAAATAATTAAATAATAGCCAATATTTGGCTATAAAAGGGGCGTTCCCCATTTCATTTTAGCATTCAATTTTTGTGAGAGAAAGTAGAGAGAGCTTGAGAGTTGTTTAAGAGCTTAAAATTATAAAGCTCTTATTCTAGTGTTTTGAGAGTTTGGGTGTATTGGGATTTTTTGGGTAGTGCTAAAATTCTACAATACTTGTAACTCCTTTTCACTAGTAAAATATTTTCCTTCTGTCTTCGCCCGTGGACGTAGGCTAAAAGCCGAACCACGTAATTTCTGGTGTCCCGTGTGATTTTATTATTGTCTCATTATTTCTCAATTTTACTTTAGTTGCGTTCCTGTTTCACCCACCAATTTCCTAACAGTGGTATCAGAGCTATTGATTGTATTTTTTGGAGTCGGAGGTACTGTTCACGTATACAGTACTATTCATATACGGTACTGTTCACGAGAAATGGTGGGAGCGATCCAAGAATTCTACGGTAGAAAGCAGGAGATAGTGGTGTGAGTAGAGCAACTGTGTGGTTTTGTACATGTCTAGAAAAGTTCTGTCACAAAGGTGATAAGAGCCTAAGGAGTCTGGGTTTTAAGTGGGACCGTTGTGACCCCTCCAGTCTTTCCTGGGAACTTTCCTGGTGTGCATTTTCACACATACTCACAACTATTCAAGGTGATACACTAGTTTGTGTGTAGTATTTATCAACAAAATGGCAGCAAAGTATGAAATTGAGAAATTCAACAGGAATAATTTCTCGTTGTGGAAAATGAAGATGAGGGCAGTTTTGAGGAAAAATAATTGCTTAAAGAATCGAGAAAGACCTATGGAGATAACTGATGACAAGTGGAACGAGATGGACAGCAACGCTATTGCTGATCTACACTTGGCACTTGCAGATGGGGTGTTATCCAGTGTGGTGGAGAAAAAGACAGCAAAGGAAATCTGGGATACTCTCACAAAATTGTACGAGGCTAAGTCGCTGTACAATAAAATCTTCTTAAAGAGGAGACTCTATACTCTTCGAATGGCGGAATCCACTTTGACCCACCATGTCAACACTTTCAAGACTATATTTTCACAACTCACAACGCTGGGTCATAATATGAGGAAAATGAACGCATGAGCTTCTACTTCAAAGTCTACCAGATTCGTATGATCAACTCATCATCAATCTGACGAACAACAATCCTGCGGACAGTCTAGTTTTCGACGATGTTGCAGCCTCCGTATTAAATGAGGAGAGCAGGCGAAAAAGTAAAGAAGACAGACAAACAAGTTCGCAGCAAGTAGAGGCGCTATCGGTGACGAGAGGGAGATCAACAGAACGTGGTCCCAATGGGAGTCACAATCATGGTAGATCAAAATCCAGAAGTAAGAAGAATGTTAAATGCTACAACTGTGGCAAGAAAGGGCACGTCAAGAAAGAGTGTTGGTGTAACCAGAAGAGAAGAGAATGCAAAGAACCTGAGTCATCAAATGCTCAGGGGTGTGTAGCAAGTACCTCGGATGATGGCGAAATTCTCTACAGCGAGGCAACAACTGTTTCAGAAGGCAGAAAACGGCTATCTGATGTCTGGCTCATAGACTCAGGAGCTACCTGGCACATGACCTCTCGGAGAGAATGGTTCCACACATATGAACCTATCTCAGGAGGATCTGTATATATGGGTGATGATCATGCCTTCGAGATCGCTGGTATTGGTACTATCAAAATTAAAATGTTTGATGGTATAATTCGCACAATTGAAGAGGTACGACATGTCAAAAGCTTGAAGAAAAATCTATTGTCTTTGGGACAAATAGATAGTCATGAGTGTAAAACTCATGTTGAAAATGGGATCATGAAGATTACTAGAGGTGTGCTTGTATTGATGAAGGCAGAAAAGATCAGTGCTAATCTGTTCATGCTTAAAGGAGAAATACTGCAGGAAGCTGATGCGTGTGTCGCGTCAAATGGAGAAGAATCAACGATGATGTGGCATCTCAAACTTGGACACATATCAGAACAAGGTTTGAAGATTCTCTCTGAGCGAAAATTGCTTCCAAGGCTCAAATCGGTAAGTTTACCATTTTGCGAGCATTGTGTTACTAGTAAGCAGCATAGATTAAAGTTTAGTAGATCTGTTGCTAGAAGTAAATGCATTCTAGACTTAGTTCATTCTGATGTTTGGGAATCACCTGACACATCCATGAGAGGTGCAAAGTATATGGTGACTTTCATTGATGATTATTCTAGGAGATGTTGGGTATATCCAATTAAGAAAAAGTCAGATGTATTTCTAGTGTTTAAAGAATACAAAGCACGGGTAGAACTTGAATCTGGAAAAAAGATTAAGTGTTTGAGGACAGATAATGGTGGAGAGTATACAGACGGTGAGTTTCTTGCTTTACATGGCAGAAGGTATTCGAAGGCGTTCACGGTGGCATATACTCCTCAACAAAATGGAGTGGCGGAGCGGATGAACAGAACTCTTACAGAAAGAATAAGAGCTATGTTGAGGACTGCTGGTCTACCCAATTCATTCAGGCGTAAGCGCGCACATTATATTGTAAATCGGTCGCCATCCACAGCAATTGGGCTGAAGACAGCGATGGAGATGTGGACAGGAAAGCCAGCAAATTACTCTCACCTACATGCATTTGGGTGTCCTGTGTACGTGATGTACAATGCTCAAGAAAGAACAAAGCTGGATCCAAAATCTAGAAGATGTATTTTCTTGGGATATGCTGATGGAGTAAAGGGGTATCGTCTGTGGGACCCCACTGCCCACAAGATCGTCATCAGCAGAGATGTTATCTTTGTAGAAGATCAACTGCAAAAGAGAGATGGGGATGATAGCACTGCAAAAGAAAAGTCAGAGACTGTACCAGTTTATGAGGAAAAGAATCAAGAAGATTCAGATTCTTCTGAAGCAACACCAGAGCACGAGGAACGAGAACCAGTCGAGTCCGAGGCTTCAGAAGTTCGACGGTCAACTCGTGAGAGACGACCGCCAACGTGGCACTCGGATTATGTCACAGAGATCAATGTTGCATACTGTCTTCTAACGGAGGATGGAGAGCCATCAACTTTCCATGAAGCTTTAAACAGCTCAGATGTTGCTTTGTGGATGACAGCAATGCAGGAAGAAATTGAGGCTCTACAGAGATGTTATCTTTGTAGAAGATCAACTGCAAAAGAGAGATGGGGATGATAGCACTGCAAAAGAAAAGTCAGAGACTGTACCAGTTTATGAGGAAAAGAATCAAGAAGATTCAGATTCTTCTGAAGCAACACCAGAGCACGAGCGAGGCGAGAACGTCGAGTCAGGGCTTGAGGATTCGACGGTCAACTCGTGAGAGGCGGCCGTGCGTAACTTTCGGATTATGTCACAGAGATCAATGTTGCATACTGTCTTCTAACGGAGGATAGAGAGCCATCAACTTTCCATGAAGCTTTAAACAGCTCAGATGTTGCTTTGTGGATGACAGCAATGCAGGAAGAAATTGAGGCTCTACACAAAAACAAGACATGGGAACTTGTACCACTACCACGAGGAAGAAAAGCCATTGGAAACAATTAAATAATAGCCAATATTTGGCTATAAAAGGGGCGTTCCCCATTTCATTTTAGCATTCAATTTTGGTGAGAGAAAGTAGAGAGAGCTTGAGAGTTTTTTAAGAGCTTAAAATTATAAAGCTCTTATTCTAGTGTTTTGAGAGTTTGGGTGTATTGGGATTTTTGGGTAGTGAGCTAAAATTCTACAATACTTGTAACTCCTTTTCACTAGTAAAATATTTTCCTTCTGTCTTCGCCCGTGGACGTAGGCTAAAAGCCGAACCACGTAATTTCTGGTGTCCCGTGTGATTTTATTATTGTCTCATTATTTCACAATTTTACTTTAGTTGCGTTCCTGCTTCACCCACCAATTTCCTAACACCCCAAGGTTCGAACTCGAGATCCGAAGCAGGGGGGCTACCGCTGCACGGCAACCATCTCGACCACGCCCTTGGGGGCCAGTTGGTATTTTGTTTGATCGCGATTTATTTATGGACTTAGACCCATTTTTATGCTAGACTGAGGGTAATATAGTGATGAGGCAAGGAAGCCACAGAGGTCATCAAGGGCACCTAAGCCAAATCCTAAGCATGAAGAGTATGCACGTAGGACGTAAGACTCATGCATGCAAAATGCAGAACGTGGAACAAATCCTAACTATGAAGAGTATGCATGTAGGACGTGAGACTCATGCTTGCAACATGCAGAATGTGGAATATTTAAATGCAAAGGTGTAGCGGAGCAGTCGGCCACGTCAACTAGGCGTTGGAGGATTTATAGCTTTAGTTGTTCTTTAAGTTATATATTGTTGCTTAGTTGATCGGATTTGTAGCTAAGTTGTTGCATTTATATTATCTTCTTTTCCTTGTTTAGCTTTGTATATGCCTTCACTGTCAGCTGTATCTCAGAGTAGTTGGTTACATTTTAAAGTATAACTAAGCTCCATTGATCAATAAAATTTATTGAGAAAATTATCAAAAACACTTATCCTGTGGTCGGATCGAGCCCAAAGTAGAGCATCTTAGTTTATCTTTTGCAATTATTTTTGCATAATTTGGGATCCCATGATAGACCATAGATTAGTTTGGTAATGTTATAGTTTTTAAAATAATTGTTATTAGTTGTACTGTAGAAATAATCAACTGTGAAAAAAAAATCAGTTAAATGAAAAAAAGCATCGGACCTAGGGACTTTTATAAAAACTTGATTCAATTGCATATAGAAGGTTGAGAGGCGAAATTTGTAAGCCTGATCGTTATGTTGATATAGTGGCCTATTTCAATTATAGAAAATGATGTTCTTTTTAATTATATAGAAGCAGTAAGTAACCCTCAAAGTGTACAATAGAACTAAGCAATTGATGAGAAAATGTAGTCTTTTCATAAGAATGAAACTTAGGAGTTAGCTACATTTCCCAAGAAAAAGAAAACAATTGGGTGTGAGTGGGTATATGCAAAGAAGGAAAGGTTTCCTCATAAGAATAAAATTTGATACAAAGCTAGATTGGTAGCAAAAGGTTACGATCAGAAAAAAAGAATAAACTATAATAAAGTATTTTCTCTAGTTGTGAAACATTTTTCTATTCAAATTTTGCTGGTTATGGTTGCATAATTTGATCTTGGACTAATTTAACTTGATGTAAAAATTGTAATCTTACATGGTGATTTAGAAGAGGAAATTTACATAACTCAACCAGAAGGATTCAAGGTTGTTAGGAAAGAAAATTGGGTTTGTAAACTGACAAAGTCCTTTTATAGATTGAAACAATCTCTGATAGGTCATAAATAGTCATGCTATATTTAGTTTAATTCCCTCATATTTTGATTGATTTTGTGCTAATTTGTGGAAATCATGTTTGAATTGATTTAGGAGATGAATCCTGGAGGTTATGATGAAATTTGGATAAAAAGGGCTTTATTTGGGCTTTGCAAACGTGGGCCGACCATTGGCTGAAAGGATTCGGTCCTAGCAATCAGAATTGGAGAAGGATTTGGTCTCCTAGCACAAAGAAAAGAAGAAGCCAAGAGGAAAAAGGAGAGCTAGCCAAAAAGGAAACAAAAAGCAATATAAAAGGCCAAGCTGGGCGTGAGAAAAGAGCTGGAACGTGAGGAAGCAAACACAAAGGATTCGGCTGCAGCAACTTATTCATCAAATAACTTTTGTTTTCCTTTGCCACCATGAGTGGCTAAGGTTTTAATTCCGGTCCAGGGGTTAATCAAATTCCAGTTGTAATTTTGTGAGGCTTTGAACTTAACAAGAATTTCTTCAGTCCAAGTAATTTTTATTTTCTTGTTCTTATTTTCTATGAATTATTTATATTGATTGAGTTGACGCCTTAATTCAATGTTTATTTTTCTATCGCTAGTCAGGAGTTTGTGATCCGTAATTGTCATGAATAACTGAATTGAGTAGCAAAGAGTTGGCTCATGTGTGTGTATATTGGTGGCCACAATTACATAGCTTGCATGATAGGCTCTAGGGAAATAAAAATAAAAATTGATTAAATTGGAGTAATCTGAATTAATTGATCTTGTTTTAGTCATTCTCACTATTCTTAATGCTATCACTTAATTTGATATGGAACGATGATGCCCAGTTAAATTAGTGATAAGTTTGGATTTGGGCGATTGTTTGAGTCTATTACATTAGGAGAATAATTGCTTTCTGCGGGATTCCGATTAAGTAGACTAAGTTCTTGGATTGAGTAATTTATATTTTTGCCTATGATCAAAATTGCAATTGGATGGAATTTAAACCCTTGGATTGGAAGTTTGGTAAGATTGATATTCTCTTTGTTTAATTTTAAAGTCTTGTTATTTTTTTTACTTTATTTTATTTTAATTTCGTGTTAAAGAAAACAAATTAAAAACCCAGAAATTGCCATTTGCGCCAACCGTTGTCCGATTGTTCCCAGTAAGGTTACGAAACGAATTCGGCTAACCGGATCTCACCAACCGGGTGTCCGAATTGTGTCCAGAGAGTAGACAAATCGCAACCGGTTTGCCGGTTCCCTCATCCGGCCAAATTAAATCGTTCGTAAAGCTACCTCAGTAACGGTTTCCGGATTTCACCAACCGGTTGACCGAATTAACTCGAAACGAAACCAATCGAACGGTCTCACCGGGTTTCATTAACCGGATTAGCCGATTAGAGAGAAAGAAGAAAGTGCAACGGTTTACTGTGATTCTTTAACCCGGTACCAAATACTTCCAGAAAGCTTACAACCCGTAACCGGCCTTCCGGATTCCTCAGCCGGTTATCCGGTTCAGCTCCCAGATCGCTACTGCCAACAAACGGTTTGCCGGTTCCATTTTCCGGTTAGCCGGATATTTCCCAGAAAATCAAACAAGACAAACGGCTTGCCGTTTACAATAAACGGTTAACCGTTTTTGGGCAGAGGCTTACAAAATCTGGTTTTTCTTGGAAAATTAATTTGTTTTAAAACTTTGAGAAATTAAATACATAGTTCTCTTGGGATTCGACCTGGTTTCACTATTTCTACAAATTTATTTAGTTGAATCAGTATTTATTTTGAAGAGCTTCGACAACTCTGTCAAATTTGGCGCCGTTGCCGGGGAACTAATTTTAGTTTCTCATTGTTTAATTGTTTATTTGATTTAGTTTATGACCCGTTCCTCTCAGACTCCTAATTTGCAGTATAATCCTGAAATTGAGAGGACAGCGCGTCAATTGAGAAAAGAGACTAGAGAGGGGAAACGTCGTCTTGAGGAAGAAGCAGAGATAGATTTCACTACTGGTGGTACATCCATCTTTGCGGAAGTAGAAGAAAAGATGGCAGATAGAACTCTCAAAGAACTGCATTTGAATCAATGAAATATTGCTAATGATTTTGAATTAAAATCTGGTTTGATTCATTTACTTCCTTCTTTTCGTGGTTGTGCAGGTGAAGATCCTCATAAGCATCTCAAAGAATTTCACATTGTTTGCTCTGGAATGAAGCCACATGGTGTATCCGAGGAGCAAATCAACCTTAGAGCTTTTCCCATCTCTTTAAAGGATCAAGCTAAAGATTGGCTCTATTATCTACCTTCCGGTTCAATCACCACATGGAATGAGATGAAAAGGCTTTTTCTGGAAAAATTCTTTCCTGCTTCACGAGCTGCTAGTATTAGGAAGGAGATTTATGGCATCACACAGATCACCTGGGGAGGCCATTTGTCTGATCTTGGAACGATTCAAAAGATTATGTACAAGTTTTCCCACCATCATTCCGATCAACTCCTCATCCAATATGTCTATGAGGGATTAGTGCTAATGGATAGGAGTATGATTGAAGCAGCAAGTGGAGGAGCTAAAGTGAACAAGACACCTGAAGCAGCCAAACAATTGATTTCAAACATGGCTGAAACTTCTCAACAATTTGGTACAAGAGCGGGTGGAGGATCTATCAAGCAAGTTAGTGAGGTAAGTGATCTTAAAAATCAAATTTCTGATTTAACTGCTTTGGTTCGTCAAATGGCTGTAGGGCAATTACAAACAGTAAAAGCGTGTGGAATATGCTCACTTCATAGGCATCCTACCGATATGTGTCCCACATTGCAACAAGACTCCACACAAGAAGCCAATGCCATATGTGGGTTTCCTGGTCACGTTCAAAGGAAGTATGATCCATATTCGAATCACTACAATCCTGGATGGAGGGATCATCCTAACTTTAGCTATGGAAACCAAGGAGGACAACAAAGGCCACCTTTTCAGAACTTCACTAGACCACCTCCAATCCCTACACAGTCTCAAGCTCCCAACTCAGGTATGTCTTTGGAAGATATTGTTAAGAATCTTGCTAACAGTACTCTTCAGCTTCAACAGGAAACAAGGACAAGCATCCAGAATTTAGGCAACCAAATTACTCAATTGGCCACGTCAGTTAGTAAGTTGGAAGCTCAAAATTCTGGAAAGTTACCTTCACAGCCAGAAGTCAACCCAAGGGAGAACTGTAGTGCAATTTCACTGCGAAGCGGAAAAGAAATTCCCTCGGGATCAACTCCACCTAAAGAAGCTGAAATGGCCAAGGGAGATGAAGATGAAGAAGCTCCCTCTAAAACAAGGCGTGGGGTAAAATTCGATCCTCCTTTATCTCTTTCATCTTACACACCTACACCTCCTTTTCCTAGCAGGTTAGCTAAACCAAAAGAAGATGAGCAAGAAAAGGAGATTCTGGACACATTTAGGAGAGTGCAAATTAACATCCCCTTGTTGGATGCGATCAAACAAATTCCCAAATACGCAAAGTTCTTGAAAGAGTTGTGCACCAACAAGAGGAAGATGAAAGAAAAGGGGAAGGTAGAGGTAAGTAAGAATGTGTCGGCAATTTTACAAAAGAATATGCCAGAAAAATGCAAGGATCCAGGTATGTTTTCACTACCTTGTGTGATTGGTGAAAAGAAAGTCGAGCATGCTATGCTAGATTTAGGAGCTTCAATTAATGTCATGCCATTTTCTGTTTACCAAGAATTAAAATTAAATGACTTGCAAAAGACTGGTGTAGTTATTCAATTGGCTGACCGTTCTTATATTCACCCACTTGGGATAGTAGAAGATGTTTTGGTACAGGTTAATGAGCTTATATTTCCTGTAGATTTTTACATATTAGAGATGGAAGGTAATCCTTCTTCAAAATCGGCTTCGATTTTGTTAGGGAGACCCTTCATGAAAACTGCCAAGACAAAAATCGATGTAGATGAGGGTACTCTCTCTGTCGAGTTTGATGGAGAGATTGTTAAGTTTAAAATTTTTGATGCTGTGAAACACCCTACTGATGTGCATTCTCTGCCGAGTTGATGTGATTGATTCTATTGTGCAGGATGTTTTTGCCCAAGGAAGTGTTGGGAATGAGCTAGAATTAGATGCACAATCTAATTTAAAAGGCATTGGATGATTTATTCGCTTTGCGAGTTTGTCGAGCAAAACGACGTTAAAAAATTGCGCTATTGGGAGGCAACCCAAATATTTTCTTGCTTTTGAGTTTTTATTTTTATTTTTTGGTTTTCTTTACTTTCGTTGATTTCATTTTAAGCCTCTAGATGTTCTTGAAGCAGAAGCTATATTTTGGACAGGAGATTAACTTCAATAAAAAGCGCTCACGCCATTTTTCAGCTTTCTTTGGCACCCTCTCCCTAACTCATTCGAGTCCACATCGCTCACATTCAGGGGAGTTTCTTTCTCCTTTCTCATTTACTTTTCATCATTATTTTTTGTGAGCTATTTACTTGTTGATACATTGAGGACAATGTATTATTTAGGTGTGGGGGAGGATTTTGGCATGTTTTTAAATTGTTCTTAAAAATTTTTGTGCTTTAAGTCTTCTCAATATCTTTGAATACCTTGTAAGTTAGGGATACATCTTTGTTTTGAGTTTTAATGCATGAAAGAGGTAAGCATGAATAGTGTTTTTCTTTAAAATTTTCGACAGTGTCGAATTTATTTGTTGATTGAAAAGTGCACAAGACTTGATGCAAAATAGACACTCTAGTGAGCTTTTGAGCCTAAGAGCAACTCATTACATTTTTGCTTCTTTTATTTTTGTTGAGTGTATCAAACTTAGTGTGTTTATTCTAGAACTTGCTTATGAATGTGTGTTGAGACCACATTTTTGAATTGATGCTTAAGTGTGATAAGGGCAATTAAGTTTAACCAATTCTTAGACTCTAAAAGACCCACCTTTTATTTTCCCCTAGTTAGCCCCTTTGAGCCTATTCTTCCTTTTCGTTTGTTTCTAACACATTGTTTAACCCAAAGCCTTCTTGTTTGTTATCTTTGTTTTCTTTCTACCCTATCAAGACAAGAGTGAAGTAATTGCATGATTGAAAAAAAAAAAAAAAATTTCTGTTGTGAAATTTATTCCCTTAATTTGATGATTGAAGAATTATTTGCAAAAGCAATTGAATTATCAAATTGTTTCTCCAAGTATTTTAAGTGCTTAAATGTGGGGATAAATTTCATTGTTTTAGAAATATGTTTATTTATTTTATGTGGTATCTAAATCATGCATGTAACTAACTCTTTGTCTTGATCGTTAAACCCTTCATTTTTCCTTCTACCATACCTTTACCTAAGCCCCATTTCAACCCTTGTTAAGTCCCTTTGATTTTTGCATCATATTCATGTGCAGTGGTGGAGATTTAAATCATTTGCAAGCTTATGGTAATAATATGCTTTGTTTTGATTTTGAGAGTAAAACACGCACCCTAAACACTTTGAGAGCATTGAGCGAAACCATGTGAGGGTGTTAAGTCTTGCTGCATTTGATTTTGATGAATTGATAAGATGCTTATGTTTTTGTTACAAATTCTATCCTATGAATGCTTATTCTCTTGATTGTCACTATGATTCGACTCATTGATGTGTGTTTAGCTTTATTGGTATTCTTGGATATTGATTGGGATGAAAGGAGATAAAGAGGAGGATTGGTATGATGATTTAAGATATGCTTGAGGACAAGCATGGTTTAGGTGTGGGGGAATTTGATAGGTCATAAATAGTCATGCTATATTTAGTTTAATTCCCTCATATTTTGATTGATTTTGTGCTAATTTGTGGAAATCATGTTTGAATTGATTTAGGAGATGAATCCTGGAGGTTATGATGAAATTTGGATAAAAAGGGCTTTATTTGGGCTTTGCAAACGTGGGCCGACCATTGGCTGGAAGGATTCGGTCCTAGCAATCAGAATTGGAGAAGGATTTGGTCTCCTAGCACAAAGAAAAGAAGAAGCCAAGAGGAAAAAGGAGAGCTAGCCAAAAAGGAAACAAAAAGCAATATAAAAGGCCAAGCTGGGCGTGAGAAAAGAGCTGGAACGTGAGGAAGCAAACACAAAGGATTCGGCTGCAGCAACTTATTCATCAAATAACTTTTGTTTTCCTTTGCCACCATGAGTGGCTAAGGTTTTAATTCCGGTCCAGGGGTTAATCAAATTCCAGTTGTAATTTTGTGAGGCTTTGAACTTAACAAGAATTTCTTCAGTCCAAGTAATTTTTATTTTCTTGTTCTTATTTTCTATGAATTATTTATATTGATTGAGTTGACGCCTTAATTCAATGTTTATTTTTCTATCGCTAGTCAGGAGTTTGTGATCCGTAATTGTCATGAATAACTGAATTGAGTAGCAAAGAGTTGGCTCATGTGTGTGTATATTGGTGGCCACAATTACATAGCTTGCATGATAGGCTCTAGGGAAATAAAAATAAAAATTGATTAAATTGGAGTAATCTGAATTAATTGATCTTGTTTTAGTCATTCTCACTATTCTTAATGCTATCACTTAATTTGATATGGAACGATGATGCCCAGTTAAATTAGTGATAAGTTTGGATTTGGGCGATTGTTTGAGTCTATTACATTAGGAGAATAATTGCTTTCTGCGGGATTCCGATTAAGTAGACTAAGTTCTTGGATTGAGTAATTTATATTTTTGCCTATGATCAAAATTGCAATTGGATGGAATTTAAACCCTTGGATTGGAAGTTTGGTAAGATTGATATTCTCTTTGTTTAATTTTAAAGTCTTGTTATTTTTTTTACTTTATTTTATTTTAATTTCGTGTTAAAGAAAACAAATTAAAAACCCAGAAATTCGGCTTACCGGTAACGCCAACCGGTTGTCCGATTGTTCCCAGCAAGGTTACGAAACGAATTCGGCTAACCGGATCTCACCAACCGGTTGTCCGAATTGTGTCCAGAGAGTAGACAGATCGCAACCGGTTTGCCGGTTCTCTCATCCGGCCAGCCGAAATCGTTCCAGAAAAGCTACCTCCCGTAACCGGTTTTCCGGATTTCACCAACCGGTTGACCGAATTAACTCCAGAAACGAAACCAATCGCAAACGGTCTACCGGTTTCATTAACCGGATTAGCCGATTAGAGACAGAAAGAAGAAAGCTGCGAAACGGTTTACCGGATTCTTTAACCGGTCAGCCGAAATACTTCCAGAAAGCTTACAACCCGTAACCGGCCTTCCGGATTCCTCAGCCGGTTATCCGGTTCAGCTCCCAGATCGCTACTGCCAACAAACGGTTTGCCGGTTCCATTTTCCGGTTAGCCGGATATTTCCCAGAAAATCAAACAAGACAAACGGCTTGCCGTGTTAATAAGCAGTTAACCGTTTTTGAACTGGTTTTTCTTGGAAAATTAATTTGTTTTAAAACTTTGAGAAATTAAATACATAGTTCTCTTGGGATTCGACCTGGTTTCACTATTTCTACAAATTTATTTAGTTGAATCAGTATTTATTTTGAAGAGCTTCGACAACTCTGTCAATCTCCGAGACAGTGGTATAAGCAATTTGATCGATTCATAAAAGGGCATGACTTATGAGTACACGAAAAACAAATTTGAATATTTTATGTATTTTCGTAAGCTACACGATGGATCTTTCATATTCTTACTCTTGTATGTTGATGACAATCTAATAGCTTCTAAGAATAAAGATGAGATTGAAAAGTTGAAGATTCAACTTAATTAAGAATTTAAGATAAAAGATCTGGGGGAAGCTAAAAAGATTCTTGGTATGGAGATATGTAGAGATACGGCTCATGGCAGAGTTATCTTGTCTTAAAAGCAATATTTGAAGAAAGTACTACAATAATTTGCATACAAGACCTGTGAGCATATCATTGGTTTCTCATTTCAAGATTTCTAAAAAATTGTCTCATTTGACAAATGTGGAACGAGAATATATGTTACAAGTTTTTTATTCAAATGCAGTCATTAGCTTGATGTGTGCAATAGTGTGTGTAAGGCTTGACGTTTGACAAGCAGTTAGTATAGTGAGTAGATATATGCACAATCCTGGTGAAAGACATTGGCAAGCTGTGAAATAGATTCTCTGTTACCTTCAAAAGACCGTAGATATTGGTTTTTTTATTTCAGCAAGATGATTCACATGGTGAAGATGTGTTTGGAAATGTTGATTTTGACTATGCTGGTAATTCAGACAAATGACGGTTAACTATTGGTTATATATTTACTCTTACTGGAGGGCTGGTAAGTTAGAAGTCTACATTACAATCTACAATTGCTCTATCAACAACAAAAGTTAAGTACATGACAATTATAGAGGCTATTAAAGAGGCTATGTGGTTATAAGACTCACGTAAAAACTTAGGATCGGTACAAGAGCATATTAATGTGTATTGCGATAGTCAAAGTGCTATTCACTTAGCAAATAATCAAGTTTATCATGTATGTATGAAATATATTGACGTGTCACGAGGGAGTTAATTTTTTTTATTTTACTACAATTATAAATTTGTTTGGACTTATGTCGGGCTTTAATTGTGGGGTGTATTTCCAATGACGTATTTGTAGATAATTAAATAAAAAGGAAAAAAAAAGACTTTGTAGAAGGGGTTAGGAGGTTTATATTTCAAAAAATATGCCGATGCACTAAAATATACCATGCATTCCCCATCTTATCATATGATAATGTAGATGATAGATAGTGAAGTATAAGCGAGAGATATTTGTAAGAACTTACTAGCATCTGTGGCACAAAAGTAATCGGCACCCCTAAAGGCAGGAGAAGTAAGTGAATGATTCCTGTCAATAAAGAAACTAAAGAAATCAGAAACATCACATTGGCATGATGAGATATTTTTCCTCTCGTACCCGTTAATCTTAGCTTCGTAGTTGCTGCACAAAACCAATAAACATTCTTGGGTGTCGTTTTAAATTTGCCAATTTACTCACAACATGAGAAACAAACAAAACTTTTTAAAGCAGAAGAGGAAAAGTAAAACATAATAACTAAAATAAACAAAAAAAGAAGAGTGTGGTTCTTGAACAAATTAAAGAAAAGCTAGAAAGAAAATCATGGAGTGGTCGAGAATTAATCTAGCTATCTAGATAATTTGATTTAAGATATTGAATTTGTCCTTTGGCTCATTATTTGGGGATTATATTGGCGTAAATTTAGTTAAATGTAAAACCAAAACTCGAGCCAAGACTTATGTAAAAGAGCATATGGATTAAACTTAAGTGTTCGATCCTATAAACTTAATTGTTTGGTGCTATGTGGAGCAATTTCCATTTTATGAACTAAATTCACTATTAGACACATATTTACCCTAATTAAACAAATAAATAACCTTGTGCAATGATTAAAAAAAAAAAAGAACCAAACAAACAAAATGACAAACATGGTTGGAATTACTTGAGTTTTTTATTTTCATTTTTAGGAATTAATTGGATTATTCTAACTTCTAATCGATCTTCCAATCCTAAAAATAGTTATATCGAATAATTATTATTAGGATGAAGCCATTTGCACTCTAAAAAAAATACTTTGAACACTCCTTACTTTAAAATATATTTTATTACAAAAATACTCTTTCATGAAATTACTAAAAAAGAACATAATTACTTTAACTTAAAAACAAAAATACTTTACACACCTATTTATTATAAATCTTAAAATTTTATTTTCTTCATCAATTTATCATCTAAGGTTCATGGAAGTTACAAAACCAAAATTGTGCATTCTCCATTCGTACACTGATCAACACCCAAAAAAAAAAAATTTATTTTAGTCTAATACCATTGACTTTATTAAAATTTAGAAAAGCTATAACTCTATGGTTTAATAGTATAATACTATTAGACTATTAAACTATACTATTAGACCAATTTTTTTGTTTATATGAATACCACTCTATTGGTGGCGGGTTATAGGCGGTATCCTTACATGTCATTTAAAACATATAATGAAAAATACATGTGGAGGGGGGTATAAACCAAAACCTCCAATCAAGAAAAATAAATACAACAGTAATAAAAATTATTAAGGCATAACCTAACGTAAGAAGCATAACAAAATGACTACCTTGGGTTAGCTTGGTTCTCTGTAGGTAAGACAATCGGAGACCCCGCATCTGCAATATGCTTAGTGATGGAAGGCTCAGGTCGTGGAATATCTAAGGGTTATGAAGTATCTGACGGTAGAACTTCTGACTTCTTATTATGTACTTTGATCTGCCAGTTCCCACTGGGCTGCTGGGGACGAAGTCCCGGATTGGCCACGTAACACGTCTCAATGATATGGCTAAGGTGCTTCCAGGAAGTACAGTAAAGTGGGATTTTCTAAAAAATTATACTATGCCAAAACCCAGAATCTCCCACACCGATTCGTATCCGTGGCATCAAAGGTTGAGTGACATCATATTCTACTAATACCCTAGCTATAAAAAGGTAAGCTAAAGAGGCAATAATTTGGTCAATTCGCAATGGCTTACCAAAAGGTGATGCAATAGAAAATAATACTTCTTTACAGTGCATGAAGTGGACAGGCAAGCAAGGAAATGATATCCGTATTGGGACTATAGGGGACTCCTCAGAACATCAAAAATTGGTGATCCATTTAAAAATTCTCATGGCACTCCCATTGATGTACTATGTCTGCCTAACCCATAGGCGGAAGTAGTCCTCCTCAACATCCATTGAATTAACACATGTCGATTATCTAAAGGGACACCTTGAAAATTTTCTTCAATCTCAAATTAGTAAAAAATTTACGAATTAATTACATACTAGGTCTGTTGTAAGAAAATTTACCTACCAATGTCAGCTTGAAAAGAATGACCATTGACATAACTTAAAAGTGTATTACTCTCAAGTATAATAGTGTCTAGTTATAATATAACCCGGTGAGTCTGGAGTCGAACCACAAGGAATTTAAAATCCAGTAGTCAATTTAAAACTAAGAAAATTAATTGTGGGGAAAAGAAATTATTTTAAACGAATTTAAAAACATGCTAAGGCTATATGATCCACTCTCAGTATTCAAACTATAATTTTCTTACTCTCTCATTTTTTATATTTTGCCTCACTTTTACCAGTTATTTATTATATCATTTAATTCTATGTGTGTGGATAAATATGGAATAAAGTACCTAATTTGCCACAACTATAATAATGTGTCGACATTGTGTCAAAATACCATACAAACCCAAGAAAACTTTTAAATTAACATGATATAAAAATAACCAGAAAAGAATAAAATAAACTTAAAACTCACTTGAGAAAAGTAATTAATTTCATGATTTGAAACCTTGAGCTTCACGTTTCACCTCAGCTTAATAAAATTAGCTACTCATGTTGAAAGAAAACAAAACACTCTTTTTATTTGATAAACTTTAGAAATATGTTACAAGGAAAATTGATTACAAAACAAAAGAGAAAAAGAAGAGAAAACACAATTCTTCAGCACTCTGCTCCTCTCTCGACTTTTCGCACTCTCCAAATTCCCCCCCTCGCTTGCATTCTTCGTCTCCTTTTATAGGCGATGATTGCCGCCTCTTTATTCTTTTTATTCTTATTTAATTTATTATTATATTATTATATACTTTTTTTATTTATATATACATATTGAAATACGTGATGGTCAGAATGACCATCATGAGCAACCAAAGCTTGGTTGCTTTGTTTGTTTTTTTGTTCTTTTATTTTTTTTATTTTATATATATATTATTACATCTCCTCAATTGTGCTCCAGTAGTTCTTCTTTGTCCCTGCTTTCAATTTCAATTCCATCTTTATTCCTGAAAAAATATTTACAAGATGAAAATTAACATATTGTGAATTAAATTGACATAAAATATATTTGGCGAGTATTAAAATAATTTAGAAATAGTGAGTGCATTAATTGACACAATAAGTGAAAAACTAATAATTTTATCCTATTAAATGTCACTTTTCAGTATCAATCAACCATCGCTTGAATTTCCATAATGGAAAATTGCACGCCAGGCTCTCCCTCGAATGAAGTGACGGTCTTGATCAAAATCGTCAAGCTGGCTGGGCTGTTCATAATATCCACAAAAGATTTTTTAGTGGGTTTATTCAGATCGGGGATGGAATTCAAAACCGAGGCATAAGAGGGTGCAGACGTGGGCTGAATGGTATTTTGGATCGACGGATCATTTTGAGGGTTATTAAATACGATTGTGGAGGGCATTCGGACAGGCTAAGTGTTAAGATTTACTTCTGAAATGGATTGGGCTTGAGTTTGACTAGTGGGAAAGGCTAGTGAGACATAGAAAATGCTAGTGGGGGGACACAATTCATGTGCTGCCCAAAGTGACTCATGAGCATGGGGATTACCGCACAAGTGCAGACTTTTGGGCTGGTCTTGGTTGGATGTTTACTGACCTTGACTGAATTCGGTGGTGGTTGCATGCAGCTGACATTCAGTGGTTAACAGCTGCAACTGGCAGTGAGCACTATCCCGAGTTCTTGCTTGTGATTTGCATGAGATTTTTTGGCGTGAGGGGGTTGTTTGTGTGGGTGGTGATTATGGCTAACTGGTGGTTGCATCTTGAATCGCTTCGTGAAACAAATAGCCATGGGGCATAGGCTGGCTTGGAGGATGCATAGGGGCTGTGACAGTTGGATGTGCATCTCCCGAGTGGTCATGTGTGGCTTGTGTTGGCTACGGGCTAAAGGCTGGTGGCTGGTTGGCTTGAGATAAAAACCCATTCACCAAGTTTGGTGATGAAAGCTTAGAGTTAGCTGTTGAAGGGATGATGATGGCGATTGGAGTTGGCTGTTGAAGAGATGACGATGGCGGTTGATTGGTTGTGTTTGCGGAAGTTGGGGGCTGTTGGGGTTGGGTAGCTAGTGATTGACTTCTGTACTTTGAGCGGGTTTGCCTTTGAGATCTCCTAAAAAAATGAGATTTATTTCTGGAAGTGAAGGGAGAAGCCAGTGATGGCTGATTGCCATTACCATCAGCCGGCTCGTCTCGAGCAGTACTTTCTTCCCCTTCTTCTAGTGAATGAATGGGTAATTGATTTACTATCTCACAGCAGCATTCATAGTCATTGATGCCACCATTAATTGACATTTCTTTGGTTGAAGGTTGCTAAAGTTTCGTGAGGATAGAGGCAGTGGATGTTGGTGGTTGGTTTGCATTGGGTTGGATTTGAGATGGAGGGTTTGCATGAGTGTGGTTTGGAGAGATATGTGGTGGTTGTGGTGGTAGTTGGACGTCAAGCGATGGGTCAGTGGTGAAATTGAGGGTCGTCAAAATGATTTCTTAGGAGGATTCAAACTCAAGTTAATTCATTCTTCGGCAGAGAGGGTAGAGACCAGTGATGGCTGGTAGCCATCACCGGTAGCCGGAGAGGCCATTAAGGTCGTTTAAGGCTATTAGGGGGAGGGCGGGAGTCAGATGGTCCTGCCACTAAATTAAAATTATTTTTTGATCAACACCCCAAATTTCACCAATGAGCTTTAATTACATCTCATAAATCACATTAATTAAAAAATTATAATAGATTCTGCAACTTATAGCTTACACTTAGCAAGCAAGCAAGCAAGAAGAAGAAGAAGAAGACAACGAGTGTTGAAAAAAACTAATTAAGGTTATTTTTTAAATTTAATAAAGTATGTCTAGTAAAAGTTTAATTTTTAATTTTTGTATGTGATTGTTCTAAGTAATTAAGTGTACAGAATAAATTTTAGAGTACAAATAACCGTACCCAATATAGAATGATAAAGGGAGAAAAAAAAACATTCTTAGTGATTGACATTTTCATGCCACGGCTGAATTTATACAAAAAAGTTAAGAATAATGTGAGGCTTTTAATATTTAGAACTCAATTCTAATTTCTATCCTAATCAATATAACATTCATTTAATAAATGGCATAATGATAAGTTTATTAATTTTAAAATTCATTATCTAATGATAAGTGATATTTATAGTAAGAACATAAATTGAGATCCAAGTTGCGATCCTTAATATTGTTGAAAAGCTAAGAAAAGGTCAAAAGAAAGAATCTTGTCATAATTTTTTGATATGACTGTTACGCTTTCAAAAGTGATTCGGCAAATTCTTGATTGAGTTAATTCGTTGAATATTAATTATTATTGATTGATTTGATTCTTTCTTGCCATATCTCTCATGATTGGAACCAAAATATGACCTTTATACTTATTTTGTTGCCGTCATGCAGTACCTGATGTTAGAATAATCCAAGAAATTCTTGCCATATTTATTTAAGTCATTTTTTTCACTTTTTTTTTTGTTTATTTTAACAGCACCAATATTTACACAAAGCTCAGCACAAAATCATTTTGTGCAAAGTATAAAAGCCATTCACACTTGCAAGCAACAACACCACACACGCACGAAACAAATCCCCTAGGAGTGCAGCAACGTTTCTCCCGTGTCTCTCTCTCTCATTCTCCCTCTATTATCCCCGACCGGCCACCACACAGCAGTGCAGCAACCATACTAATGGTCATGATATTATGAATGATACAAAGCTTCCCATTCAGAGGAACAATTGCTGCAGTCCTTGGCAATCATAAGCAATTTTGAAGAACCCAATCAAACCAAACTGAAAAGGTCCCTCATGATAAGAACGAAATTCAAGCAACCATAAGCAAAGCAATCAATATTAATCACCAAATTAATATAGGCTTAGTAAAAAAATTTGAAGGCCACGATATCCTTAAAAAGAACAATAACCATTCAAAATACGAGGCCTTAAAAACATATTAATTAATCTTTAATGATTAAGCAGCATACCTCTTTAATTACAAATTAATCTTTAATCAATTAAGCCGATTATGTTGGGGGATAAAGAGCGATGCAGCTGAGATCGAGAGAATGATGGACAATGGAGCCGAGAGAGTGAAAGAGACCAGAGCTGAGAGAGTGAGAGAGACTGAAGCTGAGAGAGTGAGGGAGATCGGAGCCCAGGGAGCCAGCTAGATGCTTGAAGCGAAAGACGAGAGAGCTGTCACTGTTGCTGTGTTGTGAGGGAGAATGGAGCTGAGATCGAGCATGTGTGTACACATAAGAAAGAGAGGAAAATGTTGATGTGAGGTGGGGGACAGAGGGCGAGACATGAGAGAGAGATGGGAGAAACGTTGCTGCAAGATTTGTTGCGTGCGTGCGTGTGTGGTGTTGTTGCTTGCACGTGTAAATGGCTTTTATACTTTGCACAAAATGAACCGTTTTGTGCAAAGCTTCGTGTTAAGCTTTGTGAGAGCATCATTTTCCTTATTTTAAACATGTCACTAAGGTTATTGATTTAGTAAAGGTGACAGATGCGTTTAATAGTGAATTAAGGTGACAAAATCGAAATTCCTCCTAGTGAGATCAAACAATACATAAGTCTGGGCCCAAGTTTTGATTTTATATATATTTAATTGAATATACACCACCATAATCCACCCACAATGCAGCCAAAGGACAAATTCAATGTCTTAAATCAAATCATTTAAATAGCTACATTAATTACCGACCACTCCGTGATTTTCTCTGTAGCTCCCCTCTAAAGGTTCAAGAACCATACCTTTCTCTTTTCTTTTCTTTTTTTTTTTTTTAATTTTGGTTATTACTTTTTTTTCTCTTCTGCTTTATAAAATTTTGTTTGCTTCTCATGCACTGACAAATTAGAAATGACTTCCAACAATGATACTTGGATTTGTGAACCAGATGCGAAGCTGAGATTAACGGGTTCGACAGAAAAAAGATCTGATCACGTAAATGTGCTGTTTCCAATTTCTTTAGTTTCTTTATTAACAGGATTTTTTCATTTACTTCTCCAGCCTTTAGGGGTGCAGGTTACTTTTGTTTCACAGATGCTAGTAAGTTCTTACAAATATCTCTCGCTTATACCTCGATATCTATCATCTTCATAATCCTATGATGGGATGCATTGGAATGCATGGTATTTGAAAATTTTTAGTTCATCTGCACATTTTTTAAATGCAAACCTCTAACCATTTCTAAAAAGTTATACATTTTTAGTTAATTGGAAAGAAGACGTTGGTAAAATGGGAACATTGCACAATTGTTTTAATCAGAATTAAAAGAAAAACTTTTAATAGATCCATTACAGAATAAAATATAGTGCATGTAAGTGTGTGTATGTGTTTTTTTTTTATTATTATTATTATTTTTACACGACATTTAATTGATAATAGAGTCATTGCAAGTACAATATTAATGAATCTCATCCGCATTACATTCAATGATCATTAGTTTGGGATATTTTTTGACAGGCAGGAATAGCGTTAGGCCCCTCGTTTCTTGGACACAATGAAAAGTTGAGCAAAAAAATATTCACCCCGAAGACCCAATTGGTGATTAGCGTCTTCGAATCTTTTGGTCTTATTTACATAACGTTCGTGACTAGCGTAAGAGCGGACTTAGGTATTATGACAAAATCTGGAAGACTGGGAATCGTTATCGGCATTGGATCTTATTTGCTTCCGTTGATAGTGACATCATTATCGACCGTGGTAGTAAACCAATTCGATCCATTAGATGGAGAGCTTGGGGAGTCCGTCCAAATGGTTACAGGACTAGAATCAACAATATCCTTCTACGGAATGTTGGAAATTTTGACAGATCTGAAGCTCCTAAACTCAGAGCTTGGCCGCCTTGCTTTGTCTTCTTCCTTGACAAATACCCTATTGAACATGACATTGGGAACATTTCTTGTAGTCGTGAGTGATATTCAAGAAGCGGGTATTGGAAGTATAAACCTTTTAAATCTCGTGAGCTTCGTGGTCATTCTTATATTAATTGTTTTTACCCTCCGTCCTGTCATGGTTTGGATGGTGAGGCAAACTCCTGAGGGAAAACCCTTGAAGAATGAACATGTAACAGCCTTGAATATCATGGTCATTTGCAGTTATTTTGTTTCAGAATCCATGGGGCTTATAGGGTTTTGGGGACCAGTAATTTTAGGGGTTATCACGCCTTTAATTCCACCAATGGGATCCCTTTTAACAGACAAAATGGAAGCCTTTGTTTGGTCAGTGTTCTTGCCTTGCTTTTTAATCAATTCTGGCAAAGGAGTTAATTTGTTTTCGACTACACTCACTGGTTTCTTGATAGTAGAATTCCTCATATGGGTTGCTACTACTGTGAAACTTTTTGCCATTATAATTCCTTCACTCTATTATAAAATGCCCTTTATGGATGCTCTTTCCCTTGGCCTCCTTTTGAATTGTCGAGGCATCTATGATATTCAAATCTTTAGCCGTAGCAATCGACGTAAGGTACTGTTTAATTACACGATCATATTTTGTTAAAAATCTAGACAAATGACTCTCTCTCTCTATATATATATATGTGTGTGTGTGTGTATAATATCTAAATTTTGATAATGTAAATGCAGATGCTGTCAGATGAGAGCTATGGCGTAATGGTCATGACAGCAATGTTGAAGTCTGCTATTGCTTTACCGTTACTTAGAGTTTTTTATGACACTTCGAGAAGATATGTAGCCTACAAAAGACGCACAATACAACACACCAGACATGATGCCGAGCTTCGCATTCTTGCGTGTATTTATGAAGAAAACAATGTTGCAACCATTATTAACGTCCTTGGAGCCTCCATTTTTCCACAACGCCCAATGGAGCTCCATGTTTTGAACCTAGAAGAGTACGTTGGCCGCTCTTTGCCTTTAGTGATTTCACATCGATTAGACAAAATGCCATCTTCTTCTAAACGAACGAAAATTGGTATCATCCTTAATGCATTTCGCCAATTTGAACAACAAAGTAGTGGCCCCCTTTCAGTGCAATGCTTCACAGCCACTGCACCATATGATTCAATGCACGAAGATATTTGTTTAATGGCATTTGAGAAGTGCACAACCCTCGTGATTATCCCATTTCAAAAAAGCAATAGTTATGTTATCAAAAAGATAACGAAAAAGGTACTCAAAATGGTTCCGTGCTCGGTAGGAATTCTATTTGATCGTCGAGAATTTATGAACTCTAGACAGATTTTCACGCATAGATCGGAGATAAATGTTTGCGTGATTTTTTTAGGAGGTCCCGATGATCGCGAGGCTCTAGCGTATGGTGCTCGCATGGCAGGTGATCAAAACGTTATGCTTACAATCATCCGATTCTTTGCTGTGAACCATGCTACTAAGGATTTGATTGAAGAAAAGAACGATTTGAACTTAATTAGTGGTTTGAGGATGAGTACTATGGACTGCAAGAATGTCAGGTACATTAAGCATAGTGTGAAAGAAGGATCAGAAACATTTCATGTGATTAATTCTATTGGCAATGATTTTGAACTCATATTGACCGGAAGAACACATGATTATTGTTCGCCAGTGTTGTCGGGGTTAGTCGAATGGAGTGAAAGTGAAGAATTGGGAGTGGTTGGCGATATACTGGCTTCTTCAGATTTTAAGAGCAATGCATCAGTTATGGTGATGCAACAACAAGCTTCAGTTGTGGAAGAAATGGTGATTCAACGCCCAGGATTTGTACTGAAATGATGGGTTACTTTAATGTTTGGATTGTCAACAAATAGATGAAGGGCAAAAATAATCGAAGCTCAATTGTTTGTCAAGTTAATCATTTTTCTCTCTAGTTTTAGAATCCATCAATTTTTTTTATCATTAGAAAAAATTTTGTTGAGTTTCAAACTTTATGTATATTTTACTATTTTAGCCATAAAAATTTTCATGAACGGATAATCAATTTTACCACGTTTAAGTAAAATAATAAAAGATAACAAAAATTAAAGAGAAATGCTAAGTGTCTCGAAGGGCGAGAGAAACACGAGAGAAACGACGGAACATGCTGCCGTTTCGCTCCTAAAATATCTCGCCCTTTTTTAATTAAAAAAAATTAAAATATCAATAAAAAATAATAAAGAAAACAGAAACCTATCTGCTCTTTACTTCACTTTTTTCAACTCTCTCACCGTCTCTGTGGAGCAGCCCTCTCTTTCGAACTCTCACTGTCTCTCACTATTTCACGATCTCTCTCTCACTCACACGCTCCTTTTCATGATCTGAAATTCTTTGGCCTTCTGCAACTCTTACAAGAAATTAACGCTTTGGTTCTCACAAGGGCAGATTGATTTTATTGGGAAGCTATTAATCAGAAAAAAGAAAAAGGTCTATATTTAGAATATGATTTGTTGGAGAATCTCAGAGTTAGTCAATTTTCATTGAGCAGAGGTGAACCAGTCAAAATTTTGCTTCTTCCAAATTCCTTATAGAGTGAAATTTATTACCCTTTTCTCCAAGGATCATCTGATTTCCTTGCTAACAAATTTTGTTACTCTACCAATCTCGTCATTGAGCAGAGGTGTACATTCAGTTAACTGATCCATTACCATATCAATTGGTAATCTAAGCTCATTATAGAAATTGTCTAGCTAATCCATGCCGTAACTGTTTTCTTAGATGAAGGACAAGAAAAAGGAACGAAAACCTTTACAGAATACATCACCCAACAGAAGCAAATACCGACAGATTTCCATTCCAAGCCTAGAGCCTCCACATTTTTTTTATACCATCAGTTCTTAGATCCCTTTCTTTCAATTGAATTAAATACAACTTGGGTATCAGAACTTGATTTATATCGCAAACACATCTTCGCTTTTACTCCCAGCATCGCTTCATTATCACTGGTTTTGTTCGACTGAGATAGTGAGAGAGAGTTGGAATGATGATAGATAAAAGATTCTATTTTCTTTATTGTTTTTTATTAATATTTTAATTTTTAAAATTAAAAAAGGCAAGAGACTGCGGGGGCGAAACAGCAGCATATGCTGCCGTTTCTCTCGCGCTTCTCTCGCCTTTCTAGATGCCTAGCAGCACTCAAAATTAAATGTTACAAAATCTTTTTTTGAAAACTTGATCAATGGTCGAAAATTTTTTGATGAATTTTAAAACATAAGGAGGAAATGATTGATTTACTAAAACAAGAGGGATTTTTATCATTTTCCCATAGATGTAACTGTGACAACAAGTAGAAACAAGGAAAGATAGATGAAACCAATATAACCACCATTAACGCACTACTCTATTTATAAGGACACAAAAAAAATTGCATAACTCAGAAAATTGAAGAAGGATGATATCAATTAGCGAAATGCATTAAGGATCATATCAATTTTGGTTTGGTTTAGAAGAAGATGGCGGTTAGTTTAATCGATGTGAGATCACAAAAGGCAAGAATCGACCAATATACTCCTCTAGATTCAAAATATAGAGGCCTATATGTAGGACTTCAAGGAGCATTGGCCGCTACTGGCGGCATGTATTGACACAGAGTTTTATACAAACATCCTAAATCACCTTAGAACCACCGACTCTTGTGGACTAAAGGGTTCTTGCTGACTACATATGCACTATTTAAAAGTTTATCCAACAACATATCTTCTTGAAGTGTCGTAGAAAACTCTTTAAGTAAGATCAAAGCAATAGCGGACTTCTAACACTGATGCAAAAATTAATTTTTTTTTGCTTACATGGTGAATGGCTTGTCTAGGTTTTTGGTAAAATAAACAGCACCTAACGCTGATTGGCCCGGCTGAAATTTCGAATATCATAGATTCCTCGGCAGTTCAAAAGGAGGCCGAGGGAAATAGCATCGGAAAATGGTATTTGTGATAAAGTGAAGGAATATGATGGCAAAAATTTTCATATTGAAACCTGAGAAACTTATTGAAAATAAATTTTCTCCTTTGCGAGCATAAGATTAAAAAGCAAGGCAAAAACACAGACCAAACGAAGTGTTCCATTTTATCTATTAAAAGGAACCCCATTGGTGGAATAAGAGGTGTGACAATGCCCAGTGCTATTGGTCCCCAAAACCCCAAAATTGCCGCAAATTGTGAACCAAGAAAACTGCAGCGATCATGAGATGCGTAGCCAACATATGATAATCCTTGGATTTTCCCTCAGGAGTTTGCCTTATCATCCAAAACATCACAGGACGGGAGGACAAGAACAACAAAACCCATGACTTACAATAAGCTCAGGTTTCTCAAAAAGGCATCACTTTCCGTGCCCGCTTCTGTGTTGGTAAACTAGAACTGGAAGTATTTTAAGAACTTGCAGAAATCCACATATTATTGAATAGTCAAGTCATCTATTTATACAACAAGATTTTGAAATTAAAATGCAGAAAAATATGCTACAAATCAAGATAATCTAAACTGATTTTGATTACTTTATTTGCCTAAAGACTATGACAAAATATAACTAATGTAGCTTCAAAAATCATAAAAGTTAACACTCCTTCTTGATTTTGAAGCTGCACACTCCAAGCTTTTGCCGTAAGAACTCAAATCTGGCTTTAGGCAAGGCCTTTGTGAAAATGTCAGCATATTGATTTTACATCGCAATAAACCAACCGCACTTCTCCTTCCTTTTGAACATCACGCAGTAGAATTTTATTTTGAAGTGTTTTGTTCTCGCCATGGAACACCGGGTTATTAGCTATTGATATTGCAGTTTGGTTGTCCACAAATATCTCGTGGTGCTTTCTCACGCTCCATATGCAAATCACAAAAGTTTTTCGATCCGAGTGCTTGATTTGCGCAGCAGAGCGCCATATATTCTGCTTCGCTGTGGATTGTGCAACGATTTCCTGTTTTTCGAGCACCGTGAAAAATTCAACCAAGACTAAAACAGTAACCTGAGGTGCTACGCATATCATCAGCACATCCAGCCCAATCACTATCCGAATAACCATGGAGATTGAAATTTTCAACCTGACTGAACTTTATGCCATAATCAATTGTGCCTTTTACATATCTCAGAATTCTTTTTGCTGCTTGAAAATGAATTTCACTAGCACAGTTCATGTACCTTGATAACAAACTCACAGCATGCATGATGTCTGGCCTGGTTGCTGTCAAGTACATCAAACAGCCAATTAAACTTCTAAAGAGTTTGTCATCAACTTTTTCAGCTCCATCTTCTTTCGAAAACTTCTCCTTTTGATTCATTGGAGTTGCAGTCAACTTGCATGCTTCCATGTTAAATTTGTTGAGGACTTCTTTTGCATATTTTTGCTGGCACACAAAAATTTCATTTTTCTTTTGTTGTACCTGCATACCAAGAAAAAATGTCATTTCTCCAAGATCAGTCATTTCAAAGACCTCTTTCATCTCCTCATTGAACTTGTCAATCAGCTCAAGTCTACTTCCAGTTACAAGTAGGTCATCAACATAAAGAGACACCACAAGTATTTCATCACCACTCTTCTTGATATACAAAGTAAATTCACTTAGGCATTTTTCAAAACCTAAGTCAAGCAAGTATGCATCAATTCTGCTGTACCAAGATCTCGGCGCCTGTTTTAAGCCATACAAGGCTTTTTTCAACCGATACACCTTCTCTTCTTCTTCTTGAACAGCAAAGCCTTGTGGTTGTTGAATAAATATTTCTTCCTCCAAGTACCCATTCAAAAATGCTGATTTGACATCCATTTGATGTACAAGCCAACCTTTTTGTGTAGCAAGGGCCAATAACATCCGTACAGTATCCATCCTCGCAACCGGAGCAAAAGTTTCCGAAAAATCTACCCCAAACATTTGAGCATACCCCTTGACATCACCAGCTTTGTACTTATTTACAGAACCATCAGAATTGAGTTTGGTTCTATAAACCCATTTCACTCCTATAGCTTTCTTGTGATTTGGTCTGTCCACCAGTTCCCATGTTTGATTCTTTTCAATCAGCTCCTCCTTCATTGCAGCCATCCATTTTTATCACCGCTTTCTTCATACCTTCGTGCTCCATCACAAAGAACATTACACCTTTGATAGATGTCAGAAAGTGATCGGGTTCCTCTAACAGGTTCATCATCTATGTTATCATCCTCCTCATGAAGCTCAATCCTTTTGTCAAGATCCCAACCCGCTTATCTCGACTCATGGAATTTGACATCTCGCTGACATGACTTTGTTGTGGTTTGGCAAGCAGATTCTCAGAGGCCTCGAGGATGAGTCAGAGCCTACAAAAATTCCAGCATCTGCTTTCTTGTCCAATTTGTCTCTCTTAACCTGATGAACGTAAGAGAAACACAAGCAACCAAAGGCTTTCAGATTAACAAATTCTGGTTTGTAGCCATACCATGCTCAAACGGGGTTCTTTACGAAAGCTGGTTGAAAGTCCGCTGAGCAACAATCGTCAGGTTTGTCCGCCTCACCAAAATTCCTTCTAAGAACCCTTTGTCATGAAGTAAGCACCTTGCCATCTCCATAATCGTTTATTTTTCTCTCCACCACTTTTGTTGTGGAGTGCAATAATCGATGCTCGATGCCTGCATCTTGACAAAATTTGTTAAATTTTTCGGAAGTATATTCACCTCCGTTATCAGATCTGATCACCTGTATCTTGCAACCACTTTGAGTTTCTACAAAAGCTTTAAACTTTTTTCTTTAAACTTCCAAAAAATGTCAGCAACTTCAGATTTCAACTTCATGAAATAAATCCAGCAAATTCTTGTGTGATCATCAATGAAAGCAATGTAGTACTTACTGCCGTTCAATGATGGTGTTCTGATGGGCCCTCCTACATCAGTGTGTACTAACTGTAATTTCTAAACAGCCCTCCAAGCCTTATTTTGTCGAAAAGGGAGCCTTGTTTGTTTCCCATATTGACAAATTTCACATACAGGTAACTCCTTCTCCAATTGAGGCAAGCCTTTTGCAAGATTATTTTTCTTCATAAAAAGTATAGCGGCATGGTGAAAATGCCCCAACCTTTTGTGCCAAAGCAAAGTATTGCTTTCTTCTTTGTGTACAGCAGCCTGCTCTTCTTGCATCAAGTCTAAGGCAAAGCTTTTGTCTTTCATATGGACTTTGAACACGTCTCTATTTTCTGCATCTTTGATTATGCAGTTTTTGTCTTCAAACAACACCTTATATCCTTTTTCCAATAGCTGAGCAACACTCAAAAGGTTCTGATTAATTTCAGGCACATATAAGACATCAGAAATAAATTTCAAACCTGTGTGACCTTCAATTGCCACTGTTCCTTTGCCTTTCACAGCGATATATTCCCCATTTCCAATTCTGACTCTAGAGATCGATGAAGCTCTTCAAGAGTTCACGATCATAAGACATATGGTTTGTACAACCGCTATCTATAAGCCGCCTTCGGTTGAGTCTGGTGAAGCAGGATGCCACAAACATTTGCTCGCCATTCAGGATTTTCGAGCAGCTCCTTCTTGTTGCGAGATCTGCATATTTTTTCCATATGTCCTAACTGTCCACACTTATTGTATTTCACATCTGGTCTCCACCAACACCTTTTTTGTGGGTGATTGGTCTTTTTACAGGAAGGACAACATGGAAAAACTTGAGTGTTGTTGCCTTTTTTGCTGTCATCTGTGGAACCTCCACCGCTTTGTTTTATTCTCGCATCTTTTCTTATTTTTGCCACCATTGAAGCTCTGTGATTTGGCTTGAAGAGCACCCTCTACAGTTCCTCCTTGTCTCATGCGTCTCCTTTGTTCCTGCGCCTGCAAAGCATTCAACAATTCTGCCAAGGTGATGGTTGACGGGTCTTTTATGTTTTCCAAAGTTGAAATTGTAGTCTCAAATCTCTCAGGAATTGTGACGAGGAGCTTTTGCACAATCCTAGAATCAGAGAAATCAGTGCCAAGGAGTCTTACGTTGTTGACAATGCTTTGCAGTCTATCGGAGTATTCCTTGATCGTCTCTGATTCCTTCATCTTTTCCAACTCAAATTCTCTGCACAAATTTACTACTTTCATACCTCTGATCCTTTCGTCTCCTTCATACTCTTGCTTTAAGAAATCCCAGATCTCTTTGGCAGTTTTCATGGTCATTATTCTATTAAAAATAGAAGTTGAGACTGCTGCAAACAAGCAAGCTTTGGCTCTGGATTTTTTCTGCTTCCGATCCTTGTGATTTTTTATCTGAGCCATAGTTGGATTGTGTTGGTAAAGGAGGAATCTCATATTCCTGTTCTACAGCTTCCCACACATCAATAGCATCAAGATAGGCTTCCATTCTAACAGCCCATACTTGATAATTTGTGCCATCAAAAATAGGAGGAGCAATTGCAGTGAACGAAGCTTCTGTAGTCATGTTTTTAATGGTTATGGTTTTGTGTTTTGATTTCACAGGTCCTTTAAGATATAGCTCTGATACCAATATGTTGGTAAACTAGAACTGGAAGTATTTTAAGAACTTGCAGAAATCCACATATTATTGAATAGTCAAGTCATCTATTTATACAGCAAGATTTTGAAATTAAAATGCAGAAAAATCTGCTACAAATCAAGATAATCTAAACTGATTTTGATTACTTTATTTGCCTAATAATAAGGACTGATATTTTATTTGCCTAAAGAGTAGGACAAAATATAACTAATGTAGCTTCAAAAATCATAAAAGTTAACATTCTGGAACTTCACTCACAAGTTCAAAAAACTGTTCCATATGCCGTGCTCATTAAGCAAATGTTAACGAAGAAGAGAGAGCAAGGCGGCCTAGCTCTGAGTTTAGGAGCTTCATATCAGTTAAAATTTCCAGGATTACGTAAAATGACATTGTTGATTCTAGTGAGGTAGCCACTTGGAGGGACTTGCCAAGCTCTTCATCTAATTGAACGAATTTCCTTACTAACAAAAACATGAATGATGGCAATGTCAATGGAAAGCACAAAAGATCCAATGCCAATAACAATTCCCAGTCTTCCAGATTTTCTTACAACACTTAGGTCGGCTTTCACGCTTGTCACGAATGTAATGTGAAGAAGGCCGAAAGATTCAGAGACATTAAGCACCAATGTGGTCCTAGGTGTGAATATTTTCTTGTTTATCTTTGCATAGTGTCCTAGAAACTAGGGACCTGAGGCAATTCCAGCCGTAGAAGGCACGTAAAAGTTATAATTAAATAGCCAACAAATCAGTTTTAAGTATACGAGTGAGCAATGGAAATCTGATTCAGTATTGATACTGTAATTCCATTTTCACTCATCATCAATTAACATTTAATTACAGGAATATGGCTAAATGAAAATTGTTATAATATACAATGAGAGAGCTTTCAATTTAAGAAAGTAAGGACAAATTTAAAAGACAAAAGATACTGACTCAAAATTAGAAAGATAATTGAAAACTAGCTAAATTCCAATTCCCACCCCATCATACATTACAAAGATGATAGATATCGTTGTATGAGGAGAGCTCAGAGATGTAAGCGCTTACTAACATCTGTCAAACAAAAGAAACCTGCATCCCTAAAGATTGGGGAAGTAAATGAAAAGCTCTTGTGAAAAAAGAAACTAAAACAATCGGAAACAACACTTGTGTGCGATGGTAATGATAAGTTTTTCCTTTGGTTATCGGACCCGCCAATTTTTGTCTCTCTAATGGTTCACAAAAACCAATTAACCTTCTTCAGTTGTGCCACCATAGACGTTTCTAATTTGCTAATTTACGTGCACCATGAGGAGGAAAAGTATTGGTAAAGAAGGGGAGAAACAATTTTGTGATGACCCAAAAAAAAAAAAAAAAGAATGCAAAGTACGGTTATTGAACAAATTAAAGAGAAGCTAGAGAGAAATTTACGTAGTGATCAGAAATTTATCTAGCTAAATGGATAATTTGATCAAAGATACGATATTTTGTCATTTGGCTGTTATTGTGAGGATCTTATTGGCGTAAATTCAGTTACACCCGAAATCAAAACTTAAGCCCAGGTCTATGTACTGTGACTGATTGAACTTGTTGTTTGATACTTTTAAATAAGAGTTTCAATGTATTTTGAATTGAAATTCACAATTAAAAAAAAATTTTAATTGTAAATTACAATAATTCTTTGAATGATTGTAATAGACAACATCGATATTCTTGAGCCGAAAATATTGTTTTAAAATTAAAAATTTAGAATTTGTGTTAAAATTTTTAGAGAGATTAATATTTTCTCCTACATGTATGATAATTTTTTTTTTTAGCTCATAAGTTATTCATCACTATTTTCATTATACCTTGTAATTCCGTAGTTAAGCATAAAATCTTAACATAATGAAGAGGTAAGTGAATAAGTGATACAACCCAAAAGCCGTGGGAAGGAAATTGCCATTTGTCCCTAAATTTTAACAGTGACTTTTGGCTTTCACATGACAGCAGCTTCCCTAGCAAGTTCAAACAAGTCTTGTCCAGTAACAAATCATTGATCTCGGCTTTATTTTTGGCAATTCAAGCCACACAAAAATTAAGCATATTCTCTATTCTCCTAGGCTAATAAAACCATACTTTCAGTTGCTTATCAAATTCTTTCTTTCTTTACCATTTTCCTTCAGCAATTGGCAAATTAACAATGGCTTCTAGTACGACATCAGCGAAAAATTTCACTGTTTGCCAACCATTTGCAACGATGGTGTGGGGACGTGTAGGATTCGGATCAGAACACCCAAATTTCAATACCCCAAATTTTCTTATTCCGATTACTTTAGTTACTATATTATCAGCAATTTTTTGGCTCATTCTCAGGCCTCTCGGAAATCATACCTTTGTTTCACAAATGCTAGTAAGCTCTTACATTTCTATCATTTTTATACAAAATAATCTGAAATGCAAGCGTCTACACTTTATAAAATACAAATAAAAACAGTGACTAAATTGCCGTAATTTGTATTTAGAAAAAATGTGAACATTGGTAAGAGAGCGAGGAGTAATTTTATTTTATTTATTTATTTATTTTGGTTAGATATGAAGAATCAAATTCTTTTCGTTTGTATAACCTGTCGTGGATGCACTAACAGGCTGGAATTTTAATGGGTCCTTCGTTTCTTGAACGCGTGAATGAAAAATTCAGCAACAAAATATTCACACCAAAGACTATGACGGTGCTTAATGTCTCTGAATCATTAGGCATCATTTACATGGTTTTCCTGCTGAGTGTGCGGATAGATATAAGAATCATCCAAAAATCGGGTAGACTAGCAATTGTTATAGGCGTTGGATCTTTTGTGCTGTCAATGATAGCAACAATATTTGCATCTTCCTTTGTAAAGGGGGCCATTCAATTAGAAGAAAATCTTGGCAATTCTCTCAAAACAGTTGCGGCACTAGAATCAACAATATCTATTCATGTGATTCTCGCCCTTTTGAACGATCTGAAGCTTCTTAACTCAGAGCTCGGCCGCCTTGCTGTGTCTTCATCACTGATCAGTAGCGTAGTAAATTGGTTTGCTGTGCCATTTACAGGCAATTCGAGCGGCCAGGCCGCACAAGTACCACCACCAGGCAGGTTTAAACATGCCACCTTGTTGATGTTCCTGAGCCTTACATTCATTGTTGTTCTGATTGTTTTTGGCCTCCGACCCACAATGTTTTGGATGATGAGGAAAACCCCAGGTGCAAAATCACCCAAGAGAGGACATGTATGGTTTGTAAATATAATGTTGCTCGGCTGTTCACTCTTTGGGGAAATCACAGGATTGCATGGCTATTTTGGAGCTGTAATCTTGGGAATCAACACACCTGCAACCCCTCCAATGGGAGCACGTTTGGTTGATAAAATTGAATCGATTATTTGGACTGTATTCATACCCTGTTTTTTGATAAATGTTGGCAGAAGAGTCAATTTCTTTTCTGTAGGACTTAAAACTTTCTTGACTGTGGAGTTAATTATAGTAGTTGCCACATTGGTGAAATTTGTTGCAATTATAATCCCTTCACTCTATTACAAACTTCCCTTTAGAGATGCTGTCTCGCTTGGCCTTCTTTTGAACTGCCGCGGCCTCTATGATGTTCAACTTTTCAGCCGTGCGATTCAGCAACAGGTACTGTGTAATCCCAATTCACTATATAGAAAAAAGCTAATCATGATCTAAATCCTTAACCAAATAACTGGTTTTATCCAATGAGCAGATGATCACAGATGAGAGCTTTGCCATCATGGTCGCTTCGTCAGTTTTGAAGTCTGCCATCATTATACCATTAGTGAGAGCTGTTTATGATTCATCAAGAAGATATGTAGCCTATAGAAGACACACTATCCAACACAATGGACGCAACTCTGAGCTTCGTATCCTTGCATGTATTAATGACCCAGACAATGTAGCAACCATTCTTAACATCATTCAAACTTCCAATTCCCCGCAAAGTCCGATAGCAGTCTTTGTTATGAACTTAGAGGAGTACGTTGGACGTTACACACCGGTTGTCATCCAACATAGATTAGACAGTTTAGAATCTTCTTCTTCTAAACCTAACAAAATTGATCCTATGATTAACGCCTTGCGCCGTTACAAGGATTACCAAAAAGGCCTCAAATCTGTGCACTGCTTCACAGCTGTTGCTCCTTTTGCTTCCATGCATGATGACATTTGTTTGATGGCATTTGAGAAGTGCACCGCTCTAGTGATTTTACCCTTCGAGAGAGCAGATAGTCCAAAAATTAGGACAGTGACCAGAAATGTAATCAAATTGGCCCCATGCTCCGTAGGAATCTTGTATTATCGCGGCCTATTCATGGATCCTAAGCCAATTTTTTCACGACAATTGACGATATCTGTGTGCGTGCTCTTTATAGGAGGACCTGATGATCGCGAGGCTCTGGCATATGGCGCGCGCATGGTAGAGAACCATAGCATCATGCTTACAATTATCCGGTTCATTGCTATGAATCATACTACAAATGACAATTTGATAGAAGAAAGTTGTGATTTAAACATGATTAATGGTGTCAGGATGACCTGTATTAACAACAGCAATGTTGAATACATAACGCGGAGTGTAAAAGATGGAGCTGAGACAGCGGGAGTACTCAATGCTATTGGCGATGATTTTGACCTCATACTGGTTGGAAGAAGACATGATCGTTGCTCACAAGTATTATTAGGACTTTCAGATTGGAGTGAGATGGAGGAATTAGGGGTGGTTGGTGATATTTTGGGTTCTTCACATTTTGTGAGCAGGGCGTCAATTATGGTGATACAACAGCAAGCTTCAATTGTAGAGGGAATGACTGGGAACTCAAAATACACTTACAATAACAACCGAATTCCATAGACGATAATGAATCCGCAGTTAGGTCCAAGTTTACGCACGTGCATTTGGTGGCCACAGAAAAAGAGTGACTGGCTATCAATTTTTTGAGAGAAGTGTAAATATTGGGTTGAATTGGAGCATTATATTCTTATTACTTGCTGCAGTGTTTCAAAAATCATATGCTTCTCTTTCAAGCTCCTGTTATATTGGAAATTGCACAACTTTGTGTGGTATCGGAGGCTAAATTTTCAGCATAGTGGCTTAATTGTTATCTATATATGATCTTTCTGAATATGTGACGCCATTACAAATTAATATCCTTCAAATTTGAACAATTATATTTACATTTACAGGAAAGCAAGTTTTTTTGTAAGGGATTGAATTCTGTTAATAATGAGATTAATGATGTGTTCGTAACTGTTGTGCTTCAAATTAAAGTTGAAAAATACAATGTTAAAATGTTTGATTAAGACTGACACCCAGTTTTATCTTTGTAATTCCTGGGGGTAGTTTTAAAAATACAACTTTTAGAATGTCACTTTTACTATATAGCTAATGTAATGCAACTGACCCCTGCTATTATTCCAAAATTCATGCTTCTCCAACAGATAATCCTCTAACTTATAAAAGTTACAAGGGGAAAAAAAGAAGTGTTGGCCCTCTCACCCAAATTTCAACAATAAACCCATTGTATACTATCAAATTTGTTTTTCTTAACTGACTTAGAGCACTTTAGAAATCGATTGATTTGGTTCAAGGTAAGAGAGTAGTACATGGAGATTTTCAGAGCTATGCCTTAGTAATGGCGATAAAACACCAAACTTAAAAGGCGACAAAAATGGGTTATTTTTATTCATAGTCATAATTCATTTGCAGAACATCAAATGTTCTGTGCAACCTGAAAGAGCAAGTAATTAGTCCTCATGGTCCCAAAGATCAGCCACACACCTGAATGGCCCTGCGCTATTGTTTACAAAGAGTATTTCACCATGTAATAGCCGTTTCTGAAATCATCACAACAACAATATCATATCAATCAATCTCACACTCACACACAGGCCATAGCGATATGTATAAATGCATGCACTTTTGCACAATGAGAACATTACCTCGTCAGTCATACTGCAAAGAGTTTGGAAATCTTGCTCTGGTATTTCCCAACCAAAGACCTTAATATTCTCCTTGATCCTGTCAGGATGTGTTGATTTTGGGATCACACTTGTCCCTCTTTGAATCCCCCATTTCAGCAGAATCTGGCCGGGGCCTTTGTTCAGCTTCTTTGCTATTCTCTCCACCGTTGGATCATGGATCAGATCTCTGCCTGCTCCTTGTGAGCCCAATGGAGAGTATGCCTGCAAAAGATTCAAAATCCAAATGATCCACCAAAATTAAATATGAACAATGCGAATTATTAGTTGGTCTTACAGTGACATGGATGCCATTTTTCTTGCAGGCCTCAAGTATTTTATCATTTCTCCATCCGGGATGCATCTCCATCTGAAGCCAAAAGCACCCACTAAAGGGATATCACATAATAGCTGTTAACAATTTTGTAATGACTAATAAATCTGATTCTGACCTGACAAACAGAAGGCTTTGTCTTAGCAAAGTTAAGTAGTTTATTGAGCTTCTTCAGAGTAAAATTGCAAACACCAATATCCCTAACAAGACCATCCTTCACAAGCTTCTCCATTTCTCTCCAAACACCTTCCATATCAAACTCCAAAACCTCCCCCTCTTTCGGAGGTCTGCTGGCTCCTTCTTTTAGCCTAAATGGCCAATGAATCTGTAACCGACAAGAAATGCAATTTGAAAGGCACATACATTGCTCCATTACTCGTACGCGAAAATTTTAATGAATGAGAAACAAGAACATATTTAATATGCAATTACCAGATAAAGATCAAGGTAATCAAGTTGGAGTTCTTGAAGGGTATTGTTCAATGCACTCCGAACTCTATCTGGAGACAAATCTGCGCACCTATATATTTTCTCCATGAAATATGAAATGATATTACCACATTTGAAATTATTATATCTAACAAAGTACAAACTATTCACATTATAATCAACGTCTCGACGTAGCTCGAAAATCTGTGTCTAAAATATTGTTATAGTTTTCTTTTCAGGTTAAAATATTGAGTCCTATTAAAATTCAAAGTAAGGGTATGTTACCACCTGGTCAATGGCCTAAGCGGTGACCAGCATTAATGATTTGGTCACTTATTGATCATTAATGTGTTGTAATGTATTACCATAGCTTAGATGTGACAAAGAAATCCTTTCTCTGGATCCCTGTTTGCATGGCCTCCTTGAGTGCCTGCCCTATCTGCAAGAAAATGGAAAAATAAAATAAAATAAAATAAAAGAATAACTTTTTTAATGGTGAATCTTGCAATATGTGAAGAGATCCAGAGTGTGAGAGACATTTTCTTGAACTCCATACTGCTTGGCAGTGTCAACGTGTCTGTAGCCACCCTGCATCGAAATCAAAAGCACTTGTAACCTGAAATGTTTTATAATGTAATGTGAGCAAAATATGAAATAAGTGATAACCTCAACAATGGCAGTGAATACAGACTTGAAGGCTTCATCTCCACTTTTCCAAGTGCCCAATCCAACAGCTGGAATTGTGTGGCCACTCAACAGCTTAAACGACTCGGCTTTATGATTAGTCGGGTCGATATTTAACTGATCCATTCTTGTTCTTGTCTTTGCAATTGTGATTTTTGTCGGTAACACTAGAGCTGTTGAATCTTAAATTAGATTTATTGCATGAATTACACAATTATAGGGACTCTGCATTAGTACACGGCTTCTTGCTTGGGAGACACGTACTGACAAAACAGTTAAAGAGGCATCCGTGCCTTAATGCTTTCTATTTCAAAGAAAATGTCAGCAAGTTTTTAGATTTGAGATTTGCCTAATTTTGGATGGGCTAAATGAATAGACTTGAGGCTTCATTTTGAGGTGTTGGTGCCATATTGGCCTAAGTATGTGTGAGCTTAAAATGAGGAATGCGGGTAACATCAGCGCCATAAATTGAAACCGAATTCCCTAGGTAAGAGAGAGTTTTAGCCAAAAGTTTCTCCATAATTGGATTTCTAGATTTGACTTGCCACAGTAACTCACTGTTTGTGCAATTAATGTACTAAAAATGAAATTTCCTCTACCCATTTGATCACTGGTGTCAATCACTTGATATGATAATACCATTATACAACACAATACCAAATGCAACCATGCAAAGCCACTTTTGCTTTGTCAAAGAGGTTTAATTAAATACAGCGTAATGCTAAATGGCCATACCCTTCTCTCTCTTACTTGTAGCCTACAATAATTATTAAAATAATAATTAAAAAATGAGCCAACAGAAATGTGAAAAAACATTATCCCCATCCGCGAGATCTGCTTTCATCTGTTAACAGAGAAGAGAAAAAAAAAGAAGGCCATTATCGCCAAGCACGAGATCTACATCGGTGCCGACGACGACCACACCAACAATACAAGTAATGAAATTAAACATGTTACAAGTAATGAAATTTATACACCAAAGGAAAACTTCTTCTATAGATTATATGAGAATGATAGGTTGATTGTCATTACGAAACTACCTTATCCTTGTTGATAAAACAAAGCAATTACAATTTAAGGAATGAGATGCTATGACGATTTTGAAGTACTTTAAAATAAAGAAAGCAGAATGTAAGGAGTTGTTTTCAACATTGATTTAGACGAGTATGATTGATTGAAAAATGTATTACGGACAGATCTAAGAAGTAAGGCAACCCACAAATATTTTAGAAACGTCATCACATTTAACATTACATATCTTACTAACAAATATGACATGTCATTTACTCCCTTTGTCAGAGTTAATCATAAATAGTTAATCATAATGGCCAATATTTCGTTAGAATGCGGATTAATTTCACATGACGATATACAAACGTTTATATGGTTATTATATATAAATTGATCAATCTAGATCTCAAATATTCACACATTCTTATATTTCTAATCATTTTAAATTTTAATATAAACTTTTTTTTTTATTTCACAACATTTAAATTAAACATGTTACAAGTAATGGAATTTATACACTAAAGAAAAGCTTCTTCTATAGATAATATGAGAATGATGGGTTGATTGTCATTGGGAAACTACCTTACAATTGCAACATGTGAACACTATCAAAAAAGTTATAAAAATTCATGGACTCATGCATCTGCTTTTCTAATTATTCTACAGAGAAGGCTAAAGTTTAACGAGTGGTTCTCAAATTCATTGTCACATGATTTGAACATTTCAATGAACACATAAATTTTCTTTTTGACAAAGCGCGATAATAACTCAAAGATGCTGCAATATTGCATTTCTCAGTGATATTATAAACCTCAATTGATATTTGCATTCCTAATTATAAAGTATTGCATCAGTACAAAAAGGTAATATATACGCAAAATGCAAAACTGACGGGATTATGGAACTAAGGAGTGAGACAGGATATAATAACAGCTCATAAAAATTAAAGCATATACAAAACAAACAAAATTAGAGACAAAGTGAAGAGCCAAAAAATGAAACACTTTTACAATATGCAAAATTATCAAGCTTTACAATTTGGGTCAAGCCCATCAGCAAGCTTCTACAATTTGCTTTGTTACGCATCAATATAATATTTTCGAAATCAAGTTATCATTCAAAAATTCTCACAAATCACATAATTGAATTTTTTTATGGAATTATCGTAAATCACAGAACTATCATAACACAAGTACAATATATCAGAACTTATTTAATTATTTATGCCTTAATGATTCCAAAATTTTTCACAAATCACATAATTGAAATCTTTTTAATTATTTGATAAAAAATTGATTATGTACACGAGCGAGAGAGAGAGAGAGAAAGAGAGTGTGTTAAATGGGACGTTTAACAGTGGTGGCGGTGGCACCTTGTTGCTCGACGACGTGGTGACGGCGGCCGGCTCTATTCCGACGTAAAGGTTGTGGCTTTTGGTTTTTTTCTCGCAAAAAGATCAAAGTATTTATTTTTTTTTTTTTTTCGCATCTATACAACCCGTAGTGAGCGTTCTGTGATTTACATGATTTATACCGCTTATTAAAGAGACACACTGACAACCTTATTGATCAGACGTATATTCTGGGGACTTATTATTACATTCAATTACATAAATAAGATAATGTATATTCTGTGACAAAAGTTACATTTAGACCATAAATGCGTCTTAGAGACAAATGGCCTCGCGGATATTTATCTAACTGGCCAAGAGACGCCTGCACAACCCCACCAGGAGTGAGACCCCTACCCACCATTTACATAAATGAGAATATTGAACACAACGCTATGTGGTTGAACCAATACCATGACCTGTTTGAAGAATTTCAACCATCTATTAGTTCTCAAATTAAAGATCGTTATTAAGAGAACAATTAATAGCTACAAATGATACTTTTGTTTCGAGAGAACAATGTGTAAATCTCTGGGAGAAGAGTGCTACTAAATGAAAAGAACAATGTTTAGCAATAAGTCTAAGAGATCCCCTAATTTTTGGCCATTATTATTATTATTTTAATTGTTATTGTGGATCACAAGTAAGAGAAAGAAGGGTACATGATACGACAGCACCTGACGTCGTTCCTTCTCCCGTCTTTTTGGCCATTTAGCATTTTCCTCAGATACATGGGCTTTAGAGGTGTTTCAAAGTCATTTTGTTTTCAAAAACAATCTTTGTAAGAGTGATGCAATTTCTTAAGGAATACTTAAGAGGGTTGGTTTGCAAGATCCAGCTATCTTATGACTGTAGTATGGTTTCGGGGAACAATTGACGATTGGTTAAAAATATTGAAAAATAATGAACGACATTCATATCCGTACCCAAAAAGCCGAAAGAAACAAAACAGCAGGCTGTCAAAGAAATTCAATTTCTTGAAGCCCATCAACATGTTACACGTGACACCACGCCCCTTCCTACCATTAACACCCCTTTCACACGTTAACGTTTGTTCAGTTCTAACTTCTGACACCCGTGACAACTGTTGGATTCTCCAAATTTGAAAAAATTAAAAAAATAGGTCAGATTATATCAAAACTACTTTACAGTAGATCAACTATTTTACAATAGATCACTCACCGCGTGATTTAAATTAAGGGTATTATTATTTTTTTATTAAATTTTTTTTAATATTATATCAGTACTATAATTTAATAAAAATATTATTTTATTATCAAATATTTAAATTATTAATATTTTTTTATTATTTATTTTTTTATTATTTTATTAACTGAATAAATATTTTACCGACATTGTAAGAATATTTTAGACATCTCATATAAAACTAAATAATTAATCAAGATAAATTTTATAATTAAATCATTTTTGTTGTTTACTTATAAGGATAAAATTAATTTTTTATATATTTTTCATTAAATATTAATTAAATTTTAACAAAATAATCAAAAAATACTAATAATTTAAATATTTAATAATAAAATAATATTTTTACCAAATTATAATACTGACGTGTACCAAAAAAATTTTAATGAAAAAATAATAATAATCTTTTAAATAATAACATATTATTTATTATCTATTATTTTACATATACGTCTTTAAATAAATCACTCACCGCATAATTTAAATTATAATATATTTTTTTATTATTTATCACGTCTTATTCACTCTCTTGTTTAAAACCGCTCGGTTATCTTAAAAAATACAACTCAAGACTCTTACCAAATCCCTCATCATCTGCACAAAATCAATCTCCTACTTCAGCTTCTTTAAAATTATTTTTTATCCTCTTATTGATAAATCCAAACCCAACAAATAATAATAATAAGGCCAAAAATAAAGTAAAAGACGCCGTGACCATTAAGTAGTCCCTTTCAAACTCCAGACACATGAAGCCACCTGCCTGTAAGGTTGGTTCCACCAGGCATCCCTCTTCTTTCAAGAGCGACACAAACACAGTCTAAATAAAGTTGAAGAAAAGAAAAAAGGCTTATTACAAGTAACACATTGCTTCAGTTTTGTCTCATATCCACTACTGTAATTCTGAAAACTGAAACCCAATTCCAAAAACCACTCAAGTGATCAGGACCCAATTTCAAAACAGAGTTAAATTCTTCGTTTCTTCTACTATATACTATATGAAGCCATTAGCCATACAAAGAGGCACAGAAATGCTGATACCTAACATCTGTTTAACATTACATTACAACTACTGATTAGACTAATAATAAGGTTCACAGCCATTACTTAATTAATCTCTCAAAAAGCAGAAACACAGAAAAAAAGAAACCAAAACACACTTTTAATATCTAGTTATTATCAATATTGGTGTTACACCTAAACCAGGGAGGATTTGCGGACAATGTAACGATAAGCAGCGACCTTTCTTCTCCGGGAAGAAGAGTTATCGACTGAAAGAACCAATTTGCCTGCTTCTTTCGATGTAAATGAGTTGCAAATTGCTTCTTCAGAGGGTGAAATTTTTCTGGGTTTTTCAACAGCAATTGTGTAGCTGCCTTCAGCATTTGGCACAAATTCTGCACTGTACTCCAAGTCCCAGCCTCCAACAACAATGTCCCATGTAATTGCTGCACCAGCCTAATTAATTGATTACACAACATAAACCACAAGCAAAATTAGCACAAAACAAAGATTAATAAAGAAAATTAAGCAGTTAAAAAACTTCATAATTTTTATTAATGAACCTCAATGCCCTCAATCTGTATGTTAACTTTCTCTCCTCCTTTGACAGTGAACTCAGAAGCCGGTTTAGGGGGACCATTGTTTAAATCACTGGGTCGACTCAGTCCCCCATACTGTACGGGAATGTCCTCTGGCCTTACAAATCTAAATCATCAGAAACACCAAATCCAGTCTCATCAAACCAACTAGAAATGACAAAGATCTCAAAGTTTAGATGCCAACAAACTCAAACCCATTTAATTAAATTGTCAAAATAAAGGCAAATACAAAAATTATATTAGAGATTCTGCGAAAAGTTGCCCCAAAAAAATAATCCATGAAGAACCAAAAGAGCTAAAAGACTTACTTGTAAAGCGTATCAGCAACATTCCCTTCCTTAGAAATCACAAACTTGCTCTTAGTTCGCTGAGTTAAGAATGGACTGAACATTGAGTACAGCATGCTGAAGTACCATGGCACATTGATAAAAATCTAAACTCAACCCACCCAAAATAACCCACAAATTAGAAAATGAAACTCATAATATTATCAGATTAAAGTGAAAAATTGAAGAAAAGAAAAGCAAAAATATACCTTCCGGGCAACCATTTCAGGATAATTATCTTGAAAAAGTGAGAGGATCTGATTGGAGGCAACCCTAAGCTCTCTCTTGGGCATGTCTTTAAGATCAGTGACTTGAATAATGGAATTAACACCTCCAGGCTTAAAATGCAAGAGATTGATGCCTCTTTCCAAAACCTGAACTCTCCATCGCAAGAATTTTTTGAGCTTCTCATCGTCCCCAAAGATCCTTTCATACATATCCTTGTCTCTAAAGACCCCATAAGCATTGTAACACACAGGGTGGCCTTCTCTGTCGTAACCTTGCATATAAGCCACCAAGCCTTCAAGTTCCTTGAAACCCAAGTCCTCTTCAACGATGCCGTCTGCTCCAAACTCTTTTCTCCAAGCCAAGCATTTCTCCAGCATGTTGAAAGAATCTAGAACCCTGAAGTCCCTTGCTCTCAGAAACTTGAGCAGAATCACATCGGCTCTTTCGTCACCGGTACCCAGAAGGGGAATCCCCCACATGGAGCATTCGTCCTCACCAGAGCCGTTGTGGGAGTCGGCGAGCCTGTTCCTCAGCTCTTGCAAGGCCTTCTTTTCGGAGGATTTGAGTTGAGAGACGAAGTAAGAGTCTTCCTTGAAGGACGGAGTGCGAAGAGTGGCGGCTTCCATCAGAGAAGCGACGAAGGATTTCTTGGTACTCGTGTAGGGCTTAGGTGAGGCCTCTGGTGGTGGGGTTTTGGGTTGTTGAAGGGACATGGGCGAGGGTGATGACTCTGGTACTGTTACAGCTTCCATTAATGGATCCTTTGAGTGAGACCCAGATGGAATCTCTGTCTATCTCTCTGCGTGTGTATGCTTTGTATGTGTTGGTAATAACAACAAAAGCGAAGCAATGCAGAAGAGAAGCGAAGTTCGTCAAAGAGAAAAAGACACTGCTTTTGAAATAAAAAATAATAATAGTAATGAACTTACAGAGAGATGATGAAGTAGTGAGAGGGGAAGGGAGAGATGAGCCGCGATTTTGGTTTGAACAAAGCCACAGTGGCTTAAAAAGAACGAGGTACCAAATTTGAATGTGTGGCAAGTGCATCCACGCACTGTGCAGGGCGCATGTTATTACGATAAATAACATTTGTACCCTCAGTTTTCATTTAATAACAAATAAGCTGTAGTGTGTCTTTTTGATTCATCACAAAATTTTGATCAATCTAAAGTTTAATTGATATCATGATAGCCACTCGGCCAACCGACTAGCACTGCTCTCACGTTCTTATGAATTCAAATTTCTTCAATTAAATATAATTTTATAAAATTAATTTATAATTTTTTTCTTTTGTGAAATGTAATTAGAGACATTTCTCGTTTGTGGGAGTAACAAAATTTAATGTAATATTATAATCTCAATTATCTATTTGATTGTAAATATCAATGTAATTATTTATTGTAATAGAAGTTATAAATATTTGATGTAATATCAGTAATCTGATGTGTAATCAGTATTAAAAAAAATTGATATCATAATAGTAATTGAACTGTTAGTAAATATAAAAGTAAGTTACAATTGGTCTATATAATTTTTTCAAAGTATAGTAGTTGATATAATTATTTTTATAAAATAAAGTAACTAAGAAATATGTTTAAAAAAAATATCTTACTTAAATAAATATATACGAAAACCTATTTGAAATATATGATAAAAATAATGAATAATTTTTGAAGTGATTTTATATCTCAATTGATATGTTATTTATCGATTGAATAGTGAAATTGCTAAATGAGTAATTTCATGTTGTTACGAAATTTCACTGTCCAATGGATGAATAATAATTGAAGACATTTGGAAAATAATTATAATAATTTAGACTTGGAACTAAAAACACAAACCAACATTGATTTGTTTCAAAAATTTTTAAGAAAATAGCAGAAAAAACTATTAATATAATTAACAAATTTGACAACGTAAATTGCATAAAAATACAAATTATGTCTTTATTCGTAATGTTTCTGAAATGTAAGGACCAAAATATTATTATCCAATAAAAACTAAAGGATTTTCTCCGATCTGAGCCGACCGAAGTCAAGCTGAAAACTGGAGCCTGTACGGAGGAGAGCGGTGGCGGTGGCGGTGACTTGTAGAAGCGGCGATAATAATTGATGAATTCAGAGCTGAAACTGGGGCACGGGTTTGTTGGGTCTTTGGAAAAACTGGGACCCACAAAAGCTTAAAAAGTTTTATTTTTTTCTCCAACGTGGGGCCCAGTGTCCGTCACACACCCCCCAGGCTCGAATTTCGGGATCCGCGACCAGCAAACAAATGGTACTTTTCTTTTCGTGAAACAATTTCAAAATTGTCATTTTATTGTATCTATTGTTGTTAGGTAATTTAATCAACGTAAAACCCAAGTAATTAACCATAATTAAGCCGGTTTACTAAATTAACTTAATACAGCAGGCGTTTGTTAAGTCAAGTGCTTTCTGGACTAGTGCTGTGTGTGGTCCTCTAAAGCAGCAGATTTGTTGTTCAAGTTTTGGGCGACTAATGACTTTTCTTCTTCTACTTTCATAATTTAGTCGGGGGATTTTTGCTTCAGGCCTTGATAATTAGGATCCAAGAAACAAATCATGAAAGCCGAAGGTATTTCTACCAAGCTGTATAATGTGTCTTGCCGTATACAGCATCATTGGGTCAATGGGGGCACGAGTAATTAGTCAATACACAAATCATGAGTCTAAGTTTGCGACAATTGAACATCCGACGAAGCAAAAGTAAAAATAGAGGAAACAGCATTTGAATTTTGAAAAATAGAAGATTACTGGATCTCATAATCCAGAGGTAACTGACGACTACTCATATACCGGGCGTAGATATTTGAACTCGTGCCCGATTGATTTGTGTGTTATATGTACAATATAAATAAAGAAAAATAAATAAAGAAAAACACGTTTATGTATAATGGACATCACATTGATGTTAATTTCTTCAGAATATTATATAATGATACTTCCCAAATACTTATCGTGTATACATCATTTTCTCTTAAACGATAAACAATATATCACTTGACAGGAATCTAACAAATAAATCTAATACATCAAAAAACACATAAGATTTTGTTTTTTTGTATATGGGATAAGCTCAACATATGCCCATATAAGAAATTCATGCTAATAATAAAATATAAAATTAAGGTGTAATTTTGTAAATATTAAATACTACTAATAATAATAATATTATTATTATTATTAAAAAAAAAAAAAAAACTAGACTGCTTCAATAGACTAGGCTTATCACTTATGGATTTCTTGCTGGATTGCTCACCTCTATATTATTGAAACAATGCAAGAAAAATAATTTTAGCTCATTATGAGACATCGTTTTCGAAGCCCTACCATCTTGCTTCCATCATTGATGCTTCAATCTAGGTGTTGAAAACGATTAGCCTGAGGTATGTCATGTCAATTTCCATTCGAAGTAGATCACAAGTTACAAAAAATAAATTTTGCACATTATATTTTTCGGAGGAACGATTTATTATTTCGCAAAATGGCATACATGAACAAATTTCTTTTTATATTTATTTAGCTTCTGATTTTTTCAATATTCAATCAGAAAGCAAGGCGAGCTTAAAAGTTATTAATGACCTTATTAGTGATTTTGGATTCCAAAAACAATCCCACGTTGTCCCACTAAAGTTTATATACGTGACAACAAAATATTTGAAATTCAACTATACTAGTATGAGATTCCAACTCATGGTTTGACCCATAAATTAGAAGCTCAGGGTGGGATTTTTTTTTTTTTTTAATTATAGGCACATATCTCATAAATGGAGTAGATTTTAGGAGGTAAAAGAAAAAAAGAAGTTAATTTCACTTTTACCCATCGTTTTATTTTTATTTTTTAACTAATAAAACTTGTACTACTATTGTTAAAATATCTATAAAAATATTCTTTCAGATTCAAGATTCAACTTTATATTATTTGGATATTCAATTTTCCATAAAGAAATCGATTAATTTCCCATCAAATTGTACTTCATTCACCGAGAATATTGACCTTTTTCACTGCGAGCTTTGTATGGGCTTTGTGAAAACATGAGATTGGATTAAAACGAAGACTTTTGGCCCCACTTTCGAGGGAAATTAAGGCGGAATATTATCATCGGATTCTAAAAATGTAAAAGGCATTTATTTAGTAGGAAAGAGGAAGAATGTAAATGTGAATTTTTAAGGATCCGACTAGGTAATTAAGCTTAAGCATTGCTATTTCATTTTTCGCTTTGGACCCATTAATCATTTTACCCAACCAAGTAGCTTTTAGCTTTCCACTCTCAAATTCAAAAAAATGGGTCTACTTTGACAAGCAAGAAGGGTAGGGCGACACATAAGTCATAACTATAAGATTGTCAAAAACCGTGAATCTTTATCCATATTTCATCATTTGGGGTACAAAAATATTCCTCTTTCGTTTGGGAAATTTGGGCTACGTTTAGCATAAGAAAAGAAAGCACTGAGAGGCCTAATGGCCTATTATGTGCACTCATTGCTTTCCATTACGCCCAGCTCTCGAAAAGGGGCTCCTCAAATCTAGAAAATTTTAAGTACAGATAAGTTCAAGTTCACTTATACATGGGAACTCGTGAAAGGTTAATGGTAAATTCAAAATTATACAAAAGTAATCCTTTCTCCTTTAACTTTTTCTTGTTTGCACCAAAATCGCTTTTGACTTGTGCTTAAGCCTCACTTGATTAATCACGCCCTTTAATCATCACTCATTAGTGTCCGAAAAGTTCACTAGTGTCCTAATTTCTCTTATCTATTATTTTTTTTATATGATTATGGTGGAGTTATTTTAAAGGAGAATGTTAATTCATAATCATTTAATTAAAATTATAATAAATTTTTTATTATTTATTATTTTATGTGTGTGATTGTTGTAACAATTATAATTAAATTATACATATGAGTTAAATATATGACATGAAATATGTGTTGTACTGAACTCAATCAACGGATAGTTGTTTCAACTATTATAATTAAATATCACATGTTCGGTTAAAAAATTGAAATGAATAGAGAAATGATAATAATGGTTGTTCTAAATTGGAGCCGTTGCTCGGCTAGAAATAACTTTGGTTTTTTTTCCTAATAAAAAAAAAGTTATGGTAATATTAGAGCATATTTATAATAAAGTATAAATTTTTTTTATTATTTTTTTCTCTTATCTATTATTTTTTTTATATGATTATGGTGGAGTTATTTTAAAGGAGAATGTTAATTCATAATCATTTAATTAAAATTATAATAAATTTTTTATTATTTATTATTTTATGTGTGTGGTTAAAATTTATACTTTATTATAAATATGCTCTAATATTACCATAACTTTTTTTTTATTAGGAAAAAAAACCAAAGTTATTTCTAGCCGAGCAACGGCTCCAATTTAGAACAACCATTATTATCATTTCTCTATTCATTTCAATTTTTTAACCGAACATGTGATATTTAATTATAATAGTTGAAACAACTATCCGTTGATTGAGTTCAGTACAACACATATTTCATGTCATATATTTAACTCATATGTATAATTTAATTATAATTGTTACAACAATCACCAAATGGACTTTTAACTTAGCGGTGAATTTCTACCCTTACAGTTAAGCAGGATTGTAAAGACATCCCACATATGTGAGAGCTATTTATCTGAACATGTATTTTAAATAATTTAATGTAATAATATAAATTTTTGTTATATATTTGATTGTAAATATTAATATAATAATATGATATTATAATAATTACAAATATCGGTGTAATACAATAATATAATATATAATTAATATTTTAAAAAATTGTTAAAACAATCACCTATTAGATCTAATGGCTATAGCAATCACTCTACTTAGTATGTGCCTCAACTTAACAAAACCCTTCTTGCTACCAGAAAAGCACTTTTTGCCCCCTGTTGTGTTCAATTAAAAATCTGCAAATAGCAGATGCAATGTTGCAGGAGTTTTTGTTATCGTACAGTCATGTTCTTACATTATTATTGGAAGCATTTGAAGCCATATTAATCTATAATTATTTCTTGAAATTTATATGGATGACAGTCAGTAATCCGGGTGCTTGAAAGACAGTTTCTTCTTATTTATCATGAATTGTTGTAATGCAAGCTGCAAAAGATTACTAACTTTGTTTGTTTATAAATACAAAAGATCTATTTGTTGCATCTAGTGTGTCTGGGGAAGATGAGTGAGCCAAAATTTCAGCGGCTAAAAGTTGTGAGTATGCTTTTAGGCCAAAAGAAAAACAGATACTCTGGCACCTGAAAAGAATATCTTCTCTGCTTAATCAAATGAAATTTTTAGAATTAACCCACAGATATTCTGATCAAGATTCTTCCAAAACATGATCTTTTAATTCTTTATGTCCCACCATAACGACTTTAACTGATTAAAAGAAAAAAGAATAAGGATTACAGCTCATGTAGGATCAAATTTCAACAATTAGACAAGAAAACAGGAAAGCGAAAACTAGGGTGTTTTTTTCTTGATCATGAATATGATAGTCATTATTAAACTAGAGAAAAGCAATTAACCGCGTGCCATTGTTTTATCAAGTGGTTTCATTTAACCATCCAACTAAGTTATTTTATTTTTATGTTTATGCGGTTATGCCTCTGCTCTTCCCTGGCTTGAGCTTGTCTGATTGCCAAGTAAACATTGTGGCTCAAGCAAAAGAAAATGAATAGAGTCAAAACAAAGAATCCATTGGCAGGTCAAAAATAATTGTTCATTTATCATATGATCAGTCTTTCCTTTCCTGCAAAAATTGCAGGCCCCTGTTGTGTCTTCTGAAGCTTTTGAGACAATACATGCTCACAGCATTACTCAATAAGACCCATATTACTCAACAGTTACCAGATTTGCTGAATTTTGCCGTGTGCGTGATACAGACACAAAGTCCGCAGGAATCGGTTTATGCTCAATCCCAAACGCACCATTAATGAGTTATGGGGCTTTGCTTTCCAGGCAATTTCACAATCCAAAATTTGGTTTTTTATTGCCTTGTTGGCTTGTGTGAAAGCATTTGGGAAAAACAGGGCTGATTTTCCATTGCGTACACCATCAGAGGGACTAAAGAGTGAAGATCGGTCTACTTTCTCTGGACAATTGCAGCAGTCCTTGGACCTACTCACCTAGACGCTCTGGTACCATTACACACATTATTGCCAAAAAATAAATAAATAAAAACTGTTTGTGTTCTTCCGTTTCTTAGGATAAATTTAATTCATGTACATAAAATGATAATTTTTAATTTATTTCTTGAAAATATAAAAAATTTTAATTTATTTTCAGGCATTGATGATTTTTTTATTTTCTTAAGAGTAAATTGTTATTTTCATCTTTGAAAAATTAGATTAAAGGTTATCACTCTAAACAGAGGATAAACTAAAATTAACCCTTTAAGCTAGGGTTTGCTGCCCGACAGTAAAATTTTTTTAAAATAAGATATTTACGGTAAGTCACAGTAATGTAGAATACTATTAAAATAAATATAAAAGCAACGGAATTGAGCGGATGAATAAATAAATTTTGACGAACTGTAAATTTTAAAAAAAAAATTGTGGCTCGGAGAGAACACGGAACTATTGCGTGTTCAGAGATGCACAATTCAGAAGAGGAGATAAAATGTGAACAAATTTGTCTTGTCTTAGCAGCTAAATAATTGATCGATTGATTGATTTGATTGGTGAGGGGAGGCCTGCTGCCCCTGCTACCGCCAGGCTACCTGTTTCTTTATAAAATTGCGAATTCCTTAGACCCACCCTCACATGCTCAGTCCTAACTCCTCAACCGCTAATGGGGCTTTTTCTATTTATTAGGGCTTTTAAAAAATGTACAAGGGAAAGACATACCTGAAGGGATCATCATTACCTTTTGGCAATGGAGTGGTGCGACAATGTGTCCAAGAAAATATGGTAAAACGCTCACTCACAAAGACAAACAAACAAACAAACAAACAGCCATTTAAAGCAAAATGGAAACTCGAACAAGTAAAGCAAGATTAAAGCAGCAGTTGCGGCGGACAGGAACAGGTTACAGGGTAGCCGATTTGTTGCGGTGTGTTTGTCTATAGCATATTAGCATAATCGAACAAAAGCTTTATGATATTGGGTGAGATCTCGGCAGGTCCAAAACATGTTTGCTGGGTTCTTTCTTTTTGAGACACAACTCTGAATGATCATTGAATAATTTGGGCCAATTACTAGTGAAGGGCCCTTTTCATTAAGGATGCCAACTCAATAAGTGGGTTCACTGAGGAGTAGGCCTTTTGGCAATCCTCAAAACTCCTTGGAAAACTCGTTTCTAATTAAAATAACTTAAAATAATCAAATATAATTTAATTATTTTTATTTTTTAACTGAAATTTTGATTAAATATTTAAATAAATTATTATTTTAGCAAAATTTGTACGCCCACCCCGTTTCATTATTAATATTTTAATAAAAATATTTTTTTTAGAGAAAATCATAAGATTTTAGGACTATAAAAATATAAATTATATAATAGGAAGAAAATAATTTAAGATTTTAAGATTCAAATATATTTTATAAATAAAAATCTTAATAATAAATTAGGGCAAAAAATTATGAAAAGATTATTAATTTTAATATATGAATTTTTATTTTATAAATTAAACTAAAAATATTTTAAGAATAAAATTCAAGTGTGTTTTAAGGATTTTAGAGGGGTGTTAAAAAGTTAAAAGCTCCACTCTTGATTATTGATTCCAGAGAGTTAGTTGTCAACTGACTATTTCAAGTGGCCAACCGCCTGCAATGCATTTGTGGCTATCAATTGCAAAGAGTTAGCTGCTAATCGGTTGCGTGCCAAATTTTGAAAATCTCTCTAATGTTAACATAAGCGGCTAACCGGTAACATAATGAGAGCAATAATTAATAATAATTATGACATTAATAGATAAATAAATTGAAGTAAAAGCAATAAGGATACTTAAAATGCATATATAAATTCAAAATGATTTTCAATACAACACAAGTTCCAACGATGCTAATAAAAACATAAAATTAAACATCCTTACATAATACAACCGGGCAATTTTGGTCCCCAACATAGCAACGCAAGTACAAAAGTTTTGACATTATCATCGAACTACATCCCGCGATGACGCATTTGCATGGCATATCTTTCCTAAGGTGATTAGGCAAGGTAAATAACACTTAACACACATAACAAATCATATTTTATGCCCAATATACTAGTCGCATATATATTTCTTCTAACACCCAATCCTTCAATTTTGCCCATTTCTTCATATAACTTAGCTTGCAAGTCAACTATATCCTTATTTGAAATAAAAAGCACATTAATCAACCTATCAAGCCTAGGTACTATTGTAGGGATGGTAAAATTCGGATCCGGATGCGAATAATATATGCACGGATTGCGGGCGGATATTCCGAATATCCGGATCGCATAATAATAATTTAAATATAATTTTAAATTTAATAATTTAAATATAATTTTAAATTTAATAATTTACATAATAATATTAAATAAAATTCAATTATAATTTAAAAATCAACAATTTAACATCAATTCAACATACAACAACACCATAAATTCACAAACAATAATTTCATAATATAAATCAAATATAAAAAAATCTAATGTAAACCGATTTATTACAAATTCTCTAATAATAATAATAATTATTATTATTAGTTTTTTAACATTTTTTAAAAGTTAATGAAGATTATAGAGTTAATTATGCTTATAAATTTAAACAAATAATTTAATTAAATAAATAATTTAATTAAAAAATAAAAAAAATCTAAGATAAACCGATTCATTACAATATTCTCTAATTATTATTATTGTTAATTTTTTAACATATTTTTTAAAGTTAATGAAGACTATAGAGTTAATTATGCTTATACATTTAAATAAATAATTTAATTTATATATTTTTCAATTGAAATTTAATTAAATAAATAATTTAATTATTAAAAAAATGCGGATCCGGATATCCGGTTTTCCAGATGCACTTGCGTTCGGATCCGCATTTTTTAACATGCGGATCCGGATTTTTCAGGATTCGGATCTTCCGGATCTTTGCGGATCCGGGCCGGATCCGGATTTTATTGCCAACCCTATACTATTGCTGCCTCCAACTCAACCATTATCCCAAGATTTGAGCAAATTTAATCAAATGTTTTGTCTTTGCTTTTTCTTTTCCTAGACTTGTTTGTCGAACTACTTGGAGCGTAATCTAATTGCTGAGGAACAGCATTCAAATGTGGAGTAGTTGACATACCATGAACAAAATCTTTAGTAAAAGGTCCATTAACTGACTCACCTTCTAAATTCACACTAATTTCATCACCTTCATGTATCTCTTCTTCATCATCATTTGCATTGCCACCATTAGCTCCAGTTGCTCAATCTCGACCATAAATGTCAGACAAAGTGTGATAATGAGGAAATGATTTGTTGAATAAACCAACTGCCTCTTTCTTTTTCCCATAAAAATCATATTAATAATAATGTGTTAATAATACAAATCCAAATTAAATAATAAAAAAAACCATACAATTCAAAACTTTACATTGACATACTCATTAAAAACATCCCTTTTCACATATTATCATCATATTATTAACATCCCAATCAAACCCATTAAGAGATAACATATCTGACATAGCACACCATTTTTGCTTGAACCATTTAACTCTAAACTCAATGTGAGGGAATGCTTTCAAACCACATCCTGACAATTTTGCTTCTAACATATTTTTCAATTGTTGCAAATACCCATTTTTGTAACCAGAATCTGCCCACCACATGGGATTTTGACTTAATTTTGATAATGTGTCAATCAATACATTATCTTCAGTTGTTGTCTAGTAGTATTTGTTCATACCCCGACATCTGGTAGTTGGAGTTAGAATGGAACTCATCCTATTTATTCAAAAAACAGTACAATATAAATGTTTACAAATAATATAATATCAATTGTTAAAGAACAATGCAACATCCAAATTTAAATAATATTACAGTATCTAATGGTAAGTAACAATACAATATCTGGATTTAAATAACACTACGGCATCAAATGCCAAATAAATATACAATATCCAAATTCAAATAACAATGTAGAATCCAATGCAAATAACAATACAACAACAAATGTCAAATAATAATTCAACATCCAATGTTAAATAAACCGAATTCCAAAAGTGCATAAACAAAGTTTTCTTGAATTTCTACTTGCTTGCCATGTGTTCTAAATATCTTGGGCCAAAATTTATCTCCAAATATTCCACTCATTTGAAAGTTAATGGTATCAATTACTGCCGAATCAAAATCAATATCTGGAGTGAGGTCATCAATTTTTTCAAGTTCCATTTCACCGAAAGTCATTTCCCTTCTTATGAAATTATGGAGCATGCAACAAACAGATATTATACGCCTTTGTGTTTTTATATCAGAAAATGTAGGACTTTTTAGTATAGCTCGTCTTTCCTTCAATAACCCAACATATCATTCAATCACATTGCAAGCACTAGAGTACTACATGTTAAACAACACTTCTAGAATGGTAGGTTGGTATCCATTTATAAAGTCACTCAAATGGTAACATTGACCTCTAAATGGAGAAAGAAAACTCATCCCATTGGTGTAGCCACAATCAACCAACTAATGATAGCCTATTGACGACCCAAAACAAATAATGAATAAAAGTCACAAAATCAATTACACAATCTTAAAATCTAAAGATAAGTAGTTAAAGTTATTACCATGGGGGACTTTTAAACCATTTCTTCTAGTTATGACATCTTTTAGTACCCACATATCATGATTTGATCTTGTAATTTATAAATAAATTGCATATATCGTAAACAAACTCCCAAGACATTTGTTACAATTTCACTTTTTCTAGTTTTATATCTTGGTTTATCGGCGTATGAAATGTGAACCTTTATCTATGTACCATCTAATGCTCCCAAGCAATTATAAAATATTAGATTTGAAAAAAGTTATAAGTCAATGTATATAACTATATAAATGAACACAATGTGTCAATGCAATATTATATGTACCTTAAACCATTTCCATATTGGGTATGTTGAATTCTCTAACACATGCTCAAATTTTTTTTGAAAACTCTTTTTGGCATCTAATTATTGCCTTTCAACACTCATGGAAAACATTTGCTAACTGTCTGACCGGATGACTCGATTCTTCAAATGGTGTGCCAAAATATACAGAAACATTGCAAACATTTCCTTGAGCGACACATTTCTAGTACCAACTAAAACCCCTTTATCACGAAAAAGCATACATAATTTTTAAAAGATTTATCTATCCATTATTAATTGTGACAAACATTTCACATACTTTCAAAAACCAAACCATACAAAAAGTTTAGCTGTTTGATAAACACTATAGTATGACTTAGGACTTTTCAATCTTCGTTGATGAGTTAGAAAAAGATGGGAACATATAGCAGCACACACAATTATAACCATTTGCAACATCATCACCAAATTGTGTATGACTACCAAGACTTTCCTCTTTCTTACTAATAAATGAGTCGTCCTATATATCAACGTCACAAATTAAGCTAATAAGTAATAATCAAATTTCAGAATCGAAAGCAAATTAAGCTCACTGGTTGTAAACCATAATCTTCACAACTATTATTAAACAACATATAAGCAAACAACAAAGATTATTAAAAAAATGTGCTAAAACAGATGTTATAATTATAAAATAGAATACAAATAATGCAAATTATAATCAACTTTGTATGTCCCTATCTTTTCAAAAAATTTTTTTACTTATATTAAAAAAATAAAATTAGTTCAATTCTTAGAGTTACATATATTTGTTTTAGAAATGAATATATGGTGGTGGCGTTTTGATTGAATGATATATATGTGTGTGTGTGTGTTTAGATCAATTGATTGCTTCATTTTCTTGTAGGTAATGATTTCAACGAAAGTAGAATCCACGGGGACTTGTGCGTTTAAAAAAAGAGAGCTCAAGATTATAACATGACGTGAATTTGGTTAGTATTGAAGAATTATTTTGGGATCAAAAGTTTCAAGAAAAAAATTATGGGGGTAAAGTTTTGATTTTATGTGTACTCACTACAATAAATCTGACTTTTTAAGATAATTTTTTAATGACATCTATAGATTTTGTCATAAAATAATGCTTATTGTGACGTTTGTAGGTTTTGTCATAAAATATTACCTATTTTGTAACGAATAATATTTGTTTTATGACCCAATAATTGGTCACTTAATCAAATGTTTTACGACGAACATAAAATTAGCCACAAAAGGACATTCATTTTTTAGCGCAAAAAATTCCCTCCAAAATTTATCATTTTCTGACAAAATACCATCATTTATGACAAAAAAAATATGGCAGTAAAATATAACCATAAGTGACATAATCATTTCGTAACTAAAAGAGGGATGTAAAATTGATCAAACCATTTGTGACAAAAAATATTAGTCTGCAAACCTAATATGGTTTTGATTAATTTTTAAGACCTTATTTTTTTTTATTGTCATAGATAATTAATTATTATGACAGAACTAAAAAATAGTTTAAAATTTTGTCTTGAGTAATTTTATATTTCATGACCATTTTTTTCAGAGACACGTTATTTAGTATCCAATTCATTGTTTTGACGAACTTCACAACATTGACAAGAAAAAAAAATAATAATAATAATCAATTTTTTAAATTATATTATATTTTGTGACCAACAAATTTTTGTTATGTATTTTATTAAATAATTGATATTTTATCTTATTAATGTGTGAAAACATCAGCTTACCTCTATGTACTATTAAAAAGATTAAAAGGAAAAAAAATCATTACTGCGCCCCTCTTTTGCCACCATCTTCTAAATGAAAGTGAAAATAAATTGAAGTTTTATACTTTTGGAAGGTAAAATTGATGTTTTTCATTCCAAGTAAAGAGTAAATTGAAGTTTATTCTAAAATGTATTGAAGGGGAATTAGTAAATTTTAAATAAAGACTTGAAATTGCTGGAATGAGAGCTTCCTGCAAGACTAATCAATTAAATACCTTTTTCTTGAAGTTTAATTACCCACATTATTGTTTATTATTTAGCTTCTTACAAGTTTTGTTTAACTATGTTAGATTAATAAAAATAAAAATAATAGCCTTAAAATAATTAACATGGATTAATAAAAAAATGATAATAGACTTTTTTTGAATCAATAACGACAAATTTATAATAGCTTCTTCTGTTTTTTTAAAAGAATCTTATAATAGTTAATTATGTTGGATTTATAAAAGGAAGACATATTATATTAGATATTAAAAAAAAAAAGAATAGCTAAACTTAAATAGAACATAAATTTCTCTAATTAAATCGTGAAAAACAATTTAATCCACTTCCCTCACTCCCTGGCCAATTTTGTTGTTATCCAAACAAAACAATTTAATTCCCTCCCACTCTCTCCCTGGCCACTTCACTTTAATTGACTTTTTATTAAAAAACTACCCATCTTTTTCTTTTGTAATCCTTTCCAATTTGTGCGTGTGTTTGTGTTTGTGAATGATGATTATAGAACCAAAACGCACGACTATGGAGGCAACACTGTAACTCTACCTCAGCCGCCGCACAAGCACTAGAATCACGCCCTTTGCCGCCGCCCAAAAGCACGCCACCCTCACCAGTTTAATCACGCATGCTAAAATAAGCCACTCAACAAAATTCACTCTCATCTCTCGTTCTACTTCAAAATTGTGAGTATATATAAACTCAGCTAATTTAATTTTGACTAGTTTAGTTGTGATTGGATTATGTGAAATTCATATTTTTGTGTTTGGTAAAATTAGCGATTGAAATTCTTAGATCTATTATTTGAAAATTTTTATGCTTATCAAACGCTTGATAAAATTTCTAAGAGAATCTAGTAAAAGAAATTTAATTGATGTTGCATTCTTACCTAAATATTTTTATTTATAGCTATTTGTCTTGCCATTTATTATTCTTTTACGCATTGGCAATAAGACTTTCTTTTATAAGATTATTCTTCTAAACTAATTAAGAGGTTGTTTGTTAAATGTCTAAAGTCTGAAATTTTATTAATTTTAGATCTTTTCTAAAATTTACTTGTTTGTTTTTTGGAACTTATGTCTGATTTTCAGACATTTACATCTTAATAGAAAAAGTAAACTTTTGTGACTTTTATCTGAATGAGAAAATGTCTGAATGACAAGTAAATATTATATTCTAAAAATATCTCTGTAAAATAACTTATTTCCTAAAGTATAAAATCTAATCATCTTTTTTTGTTTTAATTTACAAGGATATAAATGTCAAATAACCAAGTTTAAGATGTTTTTTATTGTAAAAACAAACAAGATGCCACTTATATTCAGATATTAAAAAAAGAAAAACAAACGTGTCATTTAGATTTTCGTATTCAGACCCATTCATATTATATTCAAGTTTTTTTTATTATTAATATTATTTTTTTTATCATGTAAAGCCAAGTAATCGATAGAGAAAAATGATGTACCAATAATAGATGATTAAATTGTGAAATACTTCTAGGAAAATTTTTTTATATTGTAAAGATCGAAAATGATAGATACCCTCAAAGTCATCATCTACAACATTGTCTCAGCAAAACGAGGATCAAACAGTAAAATCAAGGAAGAAGATAGCAAATTTAAGGAAGTTGAAGCATTCATGAAACAACACCCTGTTGTTTACTTAATTCTACTTTTGTGTAATGTTACTTTTATGTTTCTTCTACAATGTAATCTTATTTTTAGACTGTTGATTTCTTACCTTTTAGATTTTACATTTCTTTGTGATGAATTATATTTATGTTAACAATATTTTTCACTTCAAAGTTCTTTTCTCATTAAATTTTGAATTCTATGACTACATATTGTTATTAAAATTTATGTGAGACTAAAAAAATTGTCCTTAAAATATATTGGAGACTAAATTAATTACTAATTGTATTTGTAAAAATTGTCACAAATGATTACTATTTGAGATGATTGTGTAATGTCGTGATATCTAAATTTCAACAACAGAAAAATAACGTTGCTAATTGTATATTTGAACCTTTAACATAACAATTTTTAGTAACTATCGAGACTATCTTTACATACTTTTAAGACAAACATTGTAGTCATTATAAATCACCTATTGAGACAAGTATTATAGTCACTATAAATCACCTATTGAGACAAGTATTATAGTCATTATAAATCACCCATTGAGAAAAATATTATAGTCATTATAAATCACATATTGTGACAAATATGAAGAATCATTGATTGCATTTTTTTAATCTCTAATTTGACTATTTTGAACACCATTTGTGACCATTTTAACTTAATTTTAAGACTATAATTTTTATCGCAAAACATATTTTCAATATGATAAAAATAATTTTGGTCGCTAGAACCTGTCTTTCGACAACTAACTTGTGACAGTTTATTTATCGTCATAGAAAATGTAAGGCGATTAATTTGCTTATCTTTAGTGACTAATTTTTTTATAATAAAATATGATTTTTCCTGTAGCGACTTTACGGATGTGTATATACATGGGCTATTTTAGTTTGCAAAGAAGTCAAATGACTCAACCAAGAAGCAAAAGCAGTAAAATAAGCTGGACGAATGAGCAGTAAAAATGAGTAAAAGTTAAATCGGCAGAAAAGTGAAGACATACATGATGATTGGAGATGCTAGAAGGTGATGACAGAACCAAATGGTAATGGGCTGCAGTCAACAACTAATATGACCAATAATTGATGCGAGATCGATGATGGGCGGTGATATCAAGTGGCGTTTTGTTCGTGGGTGGGAGAGATGAGATGGAACAACTGCTTAGATTAGGGATCTCTAGTTTTTTTTTTTTTTTTTTTGTATTTTTCTATAACATAAGGAGCATTTTCAAAAAATAAAAAAATTAATGAGGACATTTTTATCGTGGGGGAATCAGATTCTGATTGACAGCCCCTGGATTCACATCCTGTATTCATTCCTTAATGCTGCATGGGGCTCATATATTTCATTTTCATTTCCATATTTAATTTAGCAAGTAAATGAGTTTTTTTATTCGATTGCTTCATTTCAATTCCCATTTTAGAAATATAAACATACCGTAAGTCTGGTGTAAGTTTGGTGGAGCTTTCCTCCTAGCACTTTTAAATTTTCTTCCTAAAATTTAATTTAAAAAACTTCACATATTGCATAAAGTTGAAGCTCCTTAAAAAGTGCCCGTTGCTATAAGAAGAGATGTGGAGCTTTCAACACGGCTCTAAAATTCTTAGAATAGCGCTTTTAAATTTTCTTTCCTAGAATTTAATTTAGAAAACTTAACTTATTGCAGAAAGTGGAGCCTTTGTATTTAAATCCAAAGACCACGGTCCGAACCCTAAACTTTAATTAAACTCAGGGACTATATAAAATTGCTATAGACAACGACTATAGAAATCAAATCTTGCCATTGCATGTTCTTTCATCTCAGTACTGGTGGACCAACTCAGGATTCAATGGGATTATTAGTCATTAGTGACAGGTTCCCTATTTTCTCCATTTGAGAACGATTTCAGATCTCTTTCATCATTATTTTACATTTATTTCATCAATTATATATTATAATTGAGAATTCTCAAGTTTCGACATGTGCACATTATAAATTTTGATTCTATGCGCATGTATATAAACGTCATACACAAATGTTTAGGCAAATTCTGAACTTATTTTCTTGAAAACAAATAAAAATAAAAATATATTTATATGAGCTTGTTACTGATATTGGCAATGTAGGATTGTAGGGTCAAGGCATATTCTTATTCTCTTATTATAATTATTATTAATATTTTGTGTTCAACTTTATAAAAGTTCATACCAAGAACAGATGTTGATTCATTTTGTGTAATTTATAAATGCAAGCATGCATACTTCGGTTAAAGGACTCTTAAATATCATATTAATTCCCTCTACTTTGCAAACTCCTCCCATCAGTTAGTGCGATTTTATAATATTTTTTAAAAATATGAATTCATTAAAAAAAATACATCGTATCATAACAGTGTATTCTTGATTACTAGATCTTTACTATTCTATCTAATAATTTCCTATGAGTTGAGTAATAATAATTAAAAATACTTCTTAATTTATTCTGTATGTGTGTGTGGGACTAAGAGGTCGATTTTCTATCCCAATATGGAGTAGTTGGTTGTGTTTAAAACTTTACTAAAATTGGATATTAGAGCTATAATTAATGGGTTTGCTTGGTCCAAATGCCCATTCATGTTCCACTATAAATACTCGACTCTCAATTACGTTTATTGCTCTTTCTTGGTTGGTGTACCCATAGCGCAAAAGCAAGGAGATGCTGTGATCGGAAGAGAAAGTGCGAATTGTTTTTTTATTTTTTATTTTTTTTCAAAACTTTATACAAGACGACATAGTTTTAAATTTACTAAAAAGAAACACAAATATGAGTATTTTTTTAAAATTGAAATAGATTAATGAAGTGCTTTTTTTATTTTTACAAACTTATACGAGTTATCACGTTGTAAATGGTCCATACCCTAACTAAAATTAATTAATTATAAAAAAAAAAAACTTGGACCATATGCTTCCTTTACTAATTTTTTTTTTGGGGGCAGGTATCCCTTGCTCTTCTTTCTAAATCTAATTTGGAATGTAGCAAATTGAATCATTGGATCCAATTGTGAAGAGATGTGGGCTCAATTGGCTCCTTGTTCAAATGCACCTATTACTATAAATGTAATTTGCTATCACTCTCAACTCTATACTGGATGCAAAAACATTTGTTACGTTCATTGTTTTGGGATAAAATACCACACTCGTTTAATTTAAACTTTCATTTTTTATGATTATACCCATATAAATTCATTCAATAAGCATCTAACACAATTTCACATGATTTATCTACATTTTTACAAACGTTGAAGAATTGAACGATCACATTTTATCTTATCGTATGCTTCACTAACTCACTCACAATTCACATGACACTTCTGCCATGGGCTACTTGCTAACCTCTCTGCATCACACACTCCCAACGGTTTGAAAGTTTGAACCCATGTCTTAAACATGATGCGGTTTAGTCTAATTTTCATCAAGAATTTTTTAAAGTTTAAAAAGTAAAATTGAGACGGGATAAAATGAGTCATGGTGCTTGAATTCCCCCCACCCAAAGTCCCAAACCCCCCCAAAAAAAAAAAACTCTAAACAGACGCCTTTTGTTTATATGCGCTGATAGTGTACAACTAAGATTTGCTAATTTAGTCATTAAAAAAGAAAATGAAAAAGAGAGAGATTCTATTAATTTAAGAAATAACGCATTTTTTCTTTATATATTTCAGTCAGTAAAATGCGCGTGGTGTACAGCCTCGCAATTACCCTATTTTGATACAATTAAAAGACCATTTATAACTTTTAAAAAAAAAAAAAAGACCATTTAGAATTTACTACAATTTTTTTATTTAAAAAAAAAAAAAAAAAAAAAAGGAAACAGCCAATTTCACGTCAGTGGATCAACCATCAACGCGCTCCCGGTGCACTAGGACTGAATCTGTTTTTCATTTAAAATGAACAAAGCACTTTACTTCGAGTGTCTCAGATTTTTTGCCATTTGGGAATAATACAAATTATTTTCAATTTCACCGAATTGCTAAAATGCGCCTGACGTGCAGCGTCCCACCATCACTCTGATTTTGCTCCATTTCGCGCTTCTTGGGAGTGTACTCGCCATTACCTCTCCGTTTCCCTCCCTCCCTCGCTCCCTCACTCTCCCTCTCTCTCTCTCTATCTCTATCTCGTCTTCACCTTTAATCTCTTTTCATTTGTTTCTATTCACTGAAAACCAAATATATGTATATATACGAACACACGAAATCACGAACACGAAGCACTCGGTGGCTCGCATGAACCGTTTGATTTCACCAGAACGATTTTGATGACTTTGATTCGATCAAGTTCACTGATGATTTAAGATTCTAGAAATTCAGTTCATTCGGTGGCGTTAGAAGTTCAAATTGATTCTGCAATATCGGTTTGGTTTCAACTTTATTCTCATCATCTTTCTACTTCGACTAGCCGTGTGTTTGCTTTTATTTTATTACTTAAAAATCTTTTGTCTCTATTTTTAATCTCTGAACCGTAATCTTCTTCTTCCTCGAGGGTTTGTTATCATTGTTTTTTGTCATATTTGGTTGGATGATTTTGTGATGGTGTTATTATGCTGCTTTTTTAAATGACATACATTATATCATACGGTGTTGTATTTTTATTTTATGTTTAGCTATTATTCCTCTTTTAGTTTGTTAGATGTTAACTGCGAATTTCCCCTTCAGATCTTAGAGCTGTAGCTATAAACATTTATGTGTATGACTATGAGCATGTTTGTGATTCAATTTTGTTTCTGAAATAACAGTCTGCCATGCGTTTGATGCTTGTGTTTATTAACAATGCCTAGTTCTCTAACCATTTATTTTATCGTCTTGTCTTTCTAATGATTGCTGTGATACATTGTTATCGTCAGTTGAACATGCTTATTTATGAATTTGTTGTTTCTTGTTTATATTGTTTGTTTACTTATTTGCAGTTTTAAGATTTCGTTTGAAATTCATGATTATGAAGTTTTATGTAGTTTTTTTCCCCCATTTTCCGATGACAGAATGGCTGTGAGTAATAGTCATGTTTCTTCAAGAAACCTGCAAAAGAGCTACCTTGGCGCTGTCATATTTGGTTGCAAGAATAGTACCATCAAAGAATGTTTGGCTAAACAACTATTTGGTCAGTTATTCATGTAGCCTGTGAATTTGTTTCTAGCAGCATTTCAATTGCTGGTTTCGCATTTGTTGCTAGTATCTTGACCAATAACTTACGGGTTTTGTATTGAATTTCAACAGGCTTACCTGCTCAACACTTCTTATACGTGAGGAAAGTTGATCCTGGCTTACCGCTATTCCTATTCAACTACAGTGATAGAAAACTGCATGGAATATTCGAAGCTGCTAGTCCCGGCATGATGAACATTAACCCATATGGGTGGACTGATGGTTCAGAGAGAACATCATACCCGGCGCAGGTACTACATAAAGTTTCCTTCTCTGATCTTCCTGTTTTAAATTGTATGGTTAGTTCTGACTGTTTCATCAAGAGATGTTCTTGTGCTGATATCATGCTACTTCGTATATAAAGGTTCAGATTCGTGTGCGGATGCAGTGCCAACCTCTCAATGAAGAAAAGTTCAAACCAATAATTGCTGATAATTATTACACTCCTCATCATTTCTGGTTCGAGCTAGATCATTCCCAAGCAAGCAAGCTAATCTCCATTTTGTCATCTATGCTCATTGCACCAAGAGCTTGTGTACCACAGAAGAGAGAAAACCAGAGAACAATTTTCCTACCTCTTCTAAAAAGCAACAGAATGGAGGAAGATAATAGGTTGAAGCTGCTTGGTTCAGAGGATGAGCTTGCTAAGCTCTCCAGTTGCACTTCAAATTCTTTGGATACTGATTTATCTGTAGATGGAGAAAGAGGGGAAGATGAATTGCATAACCCATCTGCTTTGGAAATTGTGCAGTCTATTCATGGGAGTAGTAAGTCAGTTTCTAGAGATTCTGGTAGCTTGGATGGAGATGACCGACCATTGGAATCTCATTTAGATGTGAAGGAGGTTGATCAAGATGAGAAAAGCCTCATATTAATGAAACTGAAAGAATTGGCAGTTAACCATGAACGTCAAGACTTTTCTTCAACTGATTATGAAAATGAACTTGCTATTGGGGGCGATAGACACTGTAGTTTTATTGGTGAACAAATGAGCTCGGAAGAGATTGAAACTTGTTCGTCATCTCGTTGTCAGTCCATCATAAATGAGGTAGTTGATGATATCCGCCCCTTATATGTCCTTTAACTTCCCATCAAAAGTCTTTTTTTCATTTTTTCTTTTTTTATTAATATTATATATCTGGTCTTAACAACATTGTCTGTTACTTCATCTAGTTGATCAAAGAGGTGGCAGAACTGAAGGCATTTAAAACAGATCAAACTCTGAAGATGAAAGGGTTGGAGCAGAAGCTGGTATTCCTTTGTCATTTCCTCATACGTTGATCTCTGCGATCTTCCTAACTGTTTCATTCATCTTTTATAAATCATTTAAGCCATCACCAGTTAGCATTTTCTTTTTCACCTCATCTCTTTTTGCTGTATGTAACAGTATGCATTTACCGTATGTTTGGTCATCCTGTGGAAATTGAATGGCTATATGTGGCTTTAATTTATGTTTGAACGAACAAAACCATTGTATGTGGGGCTGTTTAAGTCCTTGGTGTCATCAAATTAAGTTTGGGTACAGATTCAGCTGGCAGACTTAGGAAAGATGGCTTTGATTGTCATTGCAATAGGTGATGATGCCTGGAATATATATATATATTTTTTAATAATGCCCGTTGTATAGACTGATATGTTCAAACATATTGGAGCTATATATTTCCTCTGGATGTTTAAAGGACTTTGTTTTTATCATTAAAAGATATTCTTGATGTAATCTACTTTTTTTCCCCCCTTTTTTACCATTGAGAATTGTAAATGGTAGTGTATCATTCTTGAATGATAAATCCCATAAAATAATAAAGAAATATCTACAGGATTCTGAGTAATGCATAGCAGAACACCTATAGTGATAAGCAATATCGAATTCAGGCTTATGAAAATTTAGTGAGTCACTATAGGAGTGATTGTCAAAATATCATAGTCATAGATGCTTTGGCAAGGTTGATTATAAGTGGAAAGCAATAGAAACAATTGTCCGAGCAGTTGAATGATCCTTTTCTTAATTCCACTCTCCCTTTTTTTCTAGGAAAATGACAAAAGCATGGAGCTTAGGAACAAAATAAAATTCTGTGCTTCTCTGTTTTTTATTTAGAGGGTTAAGTGTATGCCATTACTAATTCTTTGAACGCACTCAGTGTCTTTGTAAAATCAAAGCTATTATGTATTTCTCTAATGATGAATTGCAAAGGTCCTTTGCTCTTTTCTTCATTGAAGATTGATTTGTTCGTTTTCATCAGGGAAGAATTCTGCAGTTAATTACTGTGTAAACAAACCTTTTGTCAAATGCCCTGTGCTTCAGTTTTGCTTTTCATCCTTTGAATATATTTTGGTGTACCTACAGTGTGTGGGAAACAGTGCATAGATTGTTTTTCATTTCTCCACCTGACGCAATTAAATGAATAAAATTGATCCCGACATTTCAGGTTGATGCAGAAGCTGAAATCCAGCGGTTGAAAGAACATTGTTTGATGGTACAATCTCCAAATAATGATACCAAGGAGTGCATGGATGAAAAGCTTCTTGAGTCCTCAGATGAGCTGCATTTAGATCCTTCTGAGTCAATATATCTGGTAGGTGGACATAATGGTGACTCATGGCTATCAACATTAGAGTTATATCTTCCCTCATGCGATGAGATAAAAACTTTGAAGCAAATGAGCTCTGCTCGTTCATATGCTTCAGCTGCTATGTTAAATGGTGAGCTTTACATCTTTGGTGGTGGAGATGGGAATTCATGGTATAATACAGGTATTATGTCTTACTAAACTCCTGAAAAGATTATGGTTAGCAGAATTAATTTATCACTAATATTTTTATTATATTTTTTGTAAGTTGAATCATACAGCCCAGCAAATGATGAATGGACCTCACGCCCTTCATTGAATGGGACTAAGGGAAGCTTAGCTGGAGCTACTATAGATAACAAAATATTTGCAGTTGGTGGTGGAAATGGATTAGAGTGCTTTTCAGATGTTGAAATGCTTGATTTGGACATTGGTAAATGGATTCGTACACGATCAATGCTTCAAAAGGTAAAATTTTTTGCTTGATTTGTATCTATTAAGTGAATCCACTTTTAAGGTTACAGTGGCTTAAGGAGGGGAAATTAATTTACATGTTGAGAGCCTCTCTTGAGTTTTTTTTTTTTTTCCCATAAAGCTGTTCCTGTTTCTGTTGGCTTTTATGTTATGTTCTTTTGTTATGCCACCTTGTGAGGCGTACATCACATGTGAGGTTACTAACACCAAGTCCATGATGTCCTTTATTTGTCTTTCAGCGATTTGCTCTTGCTGCAGCGGAACTTAATGGGGTGCTTTATGCTACCGGAGGTTATGACGGAAATGAATATATGAAGTAAGATACGTGCCATTTTGTACTCTTTATGTATCTTTTCCTTATCTTTTTAGATGCAGCATAGTTGCATGCACAATTAAGTTTGTATGTGTCATCTGAAGAACTGGAAAAGAGTTCAAAAATTTGACGACATTATTTTTAAGGATTATCACTTGTTATAGTTTTTAGCATCTCGACATGCCTAACAGATATGATTATGCAGACATATACATTTTAAAATTATACCCATGCATACCTATATGAATAAATATGTTTGATTATGTTAAAAGTATGCACAAGCTCAAACTTTTTCTATGATTTTTAAGGAAATCATAGATCTTGGTGATATCTAAGCCTAGAATGGACTTGGATAGCACTTGATACCCAGACCCAGTGGTGCTGATTTTTTCATCCCTTAAGCTTTTTCGGACAAATGTTAACTTACAGAACATAAGAGCCATGATCTGATACCAAGAGAAGTCAGAAACAGTTGCTGCACAGGTGGTTTGATGGTGTACCTGATTTTACTGGCATGATACTTTTGATGATACCTTTTATTTTTCTGCTACCTCAGTTCTGCGGAAAGATTTGATCCCAGAGAGCATTATTGGACCAAAATTGCAAACATGAACAGAAGACGGGGATGCCACTCTTTGGCTGTTCTTAATGGAAAGCTGTAAGTTTATTTATTGATTTGTCTCATTTTCCACTTCAATGGCACTTATAAGACCTGTGCATGCTATCATAGAATGAATATGATATGGTCCCTAAATTACGTCATATCTTCATTTTGAAACTAGAATATCCAATATTAGGTGCATTTTCAAGTTTTATGTCTAGGAACTTGTATGGATAATTTAAGTTTTTCACGTGAAGACAATGTTACAATATGATCAAAAGTTTAGCATACGTCACGAGGGATGAGCGCGACCCTGTCCCGACTCTTTCTCCCCCCTGTGCACAATATTGGATGTGACCTAAAATTTTTGCACAAGTAAAGATGAAAAAAAAATTTTCAATGGAGCTTCAGATTGACATGGTAATGACCGAGGGGACTAGCATAAGATTCCATTTCTTATGCTTCTTTCTAACATCCAGATTCTATGCATTTATGAAGTACTTAATTTGAATTTACTTTGTAGATATGCACTGGGTGGTTTTGATGGTAGCGCAATGGTTCCAAGCATCGAGGTTTATGATCCACGTCTTGGATCGTGGATGAGTGGGGAACCAATGAAACACTCCAGGGGCTATTTGGGTGCTGCTGTTGTCAAAGAGGCCATATATGTTATTGGTGGGGTGAAAAACGGTTCTGAGATTGTAGACACGGTATCTTATCTTTTGCCTCGGTTCCTTCTTGATGTAAATATTAGGGGGCATCAGGCTTACTCATCAATTATATGATAACAGGTGGAACGTTTTAAGGAGGGCCAAGGTTGGGAAGAAATTTACTCAAGAGTGATCGGGAAAAGATGCTTCATGTCGGCTGTGACCATATAGTCATGTAAAGCAACTTTGATGAAGGAATGTACGGGCTGGATGTGAATGTTTAATCTTAATCAACTAACAACTGGATAGCAAGCAAGTGAAATTTTGAAAAAATTATGCTCTTAAATCGCACAGCCTTAACTAGTTATAGCTCTGTATAGAGTACGAGCCATTTTGCAATACATTTCTGGACAAAACTCACCTTTGCAAATTTTGCTACAGGTTCTTATGTTTTGATGTGGAGTGATGGGTTAGTAGGCGATCCTGGAAGCAACAGGTTCTTATTTTCTAAGAGCACGGCTTTATTTCAGCCTTGTATTTAAGCAATTAAACGCACCGTTTTAACTCAAGGGAAGATCTCAGATCAAAATGCTAATTTTTATACTAATTATGCTACATTTTCGATGTATTATTATCATAAGTATATTAAAAATTCTGTACGCTGTCTTTTGCATCCAAAATCATCGCAAGTAGTTAATTTTAAATGAGTTTTGCATGATGTAAATCAAAGGTTTACGGGTTCACTTTCACTGCTTTACGAAAAGTTATTACAATTGGAATTTCTTAAAAATATTATTGTACTACAATCACATGTTTCATATTCTGTTATCTTGGATGGTTTCAAACCTTGTTCATGGATTTGGTGGAAGCCGGGTAATAACAAAATTGGACGCGTACAAATTTGTGCTTATTTTTTATTCATATAAAAAGTGTGCACATGATAGAGATATGATAACATATTAACATGTACTTGAATGCTTATCATACACATTTATTTGAAGAATTAGTTCAAGACGGAGTAGAGATGGTAAAATCCTCCATGAATTTAGGGTCCCACAGGACTCCACTTCAAATAGGGTGAATTTTAAATAATTTTTAGAGAATGGAGGAAAAATAATTTCTAAATTCTTAATGGGGTGGGGTTTGATTTTGTACTCCCCACCTCACCCCCATCCCAATCCCTATTATATATAGATATTTTTTCTAATTTTTATTTAATAATTTTTGTTTTATCAATTACTATGTTATTTAATAATTTTTTTTTATTTTTACTTGATATAAATAGATTATAATTAAAAGAATACCTTAGAATATAATTTTTATTCTACCTTAAAATATTATTGTGTTTTCTTTTTTCTCTTAAGAACTACTCTCTTCAAATATTTTTTAATTTTAATATCATTTCAAGATATTACTACAAACATTTGGAGATTTGTTTTTACATAATTTAAATACCTAATAATATGATAATGATTTAATTGAAGTTTTTAATTTCTAATTTATTAAAATCATATATCTATATCTATTATAAAATAAAAACGAGGAACGAGGGAGATTGGAAAATAAAATATCATAGAATGTGAAACCATTCGTTATGTATTCTCATCTCCACCCCTACTAAATTTATCGTGGCGTACAACGGACAAGAGCTGTGAATGCACGCAACATCCACACCCCCACCCCACCCCATTCATCGCTTATCCTTGTGGATGATAAGTATTAGCACCTACTCATTGATTAAAAAAAAAAAAAACACTAAAATTATATCTATTATTTAAGTTGACGTCTTGTGAATTTAATTTAAATACTTCTATAGATTCATGAGTCGAAGAGTTTTAGTTCTTATTTTTATAGACTTAATTAAAATGTCTCACAAATTAAAGTTGTGATATTTTATTTTGAATTTATTATGAAGTTGTTCCCTCTTAACTTAATTTTGTAGCTCCCTTTCTAAGACTTACGAATAAAGTAATCCAAAAAAAAAGGAAAGAAGGTTGTAGCAAAACTAACTAGTTCATCTTAAAAGTTTAATAAAGTGGTTGAAAAGTATATTTCCAAGAAAGTATATTCTACTAACCACCAGGAACTTTTTTTTTTTTAAAAAAAAATTGAATTTTATTAATTAAAGAACAATAACCATTTAAAAGTGTAGCTACTAACTAGTGTAATATCATATGGTTAAAATTACTTCAAAATCATTAAAATGGTGTTTCTTTTTAATTACAATTGTATTTTTTTTCTTTCCAACATGAAAAGTGATTTTTCAGTTGGTGTCTTGGTGTTTTAATTTTATAGCCATAAAAAGATTGGCCCGATTTTGATAATTTACAAAACATCGCCAGCCACAGCAGGCTCCACGTTGTCGCGGAATGAACGTGGGCCGCCGTGGCTGTTGTTTGGTACTTTTTTTTTTTTTTTTTCCATAGTATATTATTATTTGAACAAAAAATACTACGTTATTTGTTTCAAACAATGATTTGATTTTGATCAAATGAGAAACGCGAGCCGAATTCAGAATGGTTGTTTTTGGCCATTCATGAAAAGTTGAAAACATTCCAAATGCGTGTTTTCAGACAGTACGAGAAACAAAAACTTGACACGCCAAGACTTATTAAAATACAGCAAAAATTCTTAATTTTTTTTTTTTGTTTAGCATAGAGTAAATACTTTTAATTTTTAACGTTATTAGGAGGCAAAGTAGTCGTGGCCCTCGTGCAAATCTAGAACGTGTAGCTTTTTTTTATAATCAATATATTAAAGTCAATAGTTTTGTTTATACTGCGCATATGGCTTTTGGGTTTTTGTTTCATATTTTGCAAAATTGTCAATGTTTGTATTATTGAGGGCGCCCAGCCACCCTGCATTTTAGTGTAATAGATTTTAATTCCTAGTTGCTGCGAAATATATGCCATTATATGTGAAATAAGTGGATACTTGATAATCATTAGTAGCATACTGAAGTGGGTATTCTTAAAAAAAAAATTTGTAAATAATATATAATTAGTCCGAGGGCTAGCTTTAGAGTATCGGGACCTTAGACAAATTATTTTATGAAGTCTCTTTTTATTCAATAATTTCAGTACCAAAAAAAAAAATTAAATAGCTCAAAATTCATTTCATTTTCAATTCTTGAATTCCAACAATAATCAAGAGCATCTTAAAATATTTCAAAACAGAACGTAAAAGCTAACTTCCATTAGAATTTTTACAAAAGTAAACAAATAAATAATTAAGAACAATAATATTTTTAAATAAAATATTTAGAATGGTAGTATATAGAAAGTTGGGGTAATGAATTGATGATCACATAATGGATATAGATTTTCTATTTTAAGAAACTAATTTTATTTTTTATTTTTCAAACGAACTAATGCATGTAATAATTTTCGTTGTAGAGAAGAGAGTAATAAAATTTTTCATCTATGATTTTTCACATTATAAGGTTTTTAATACAAATTGAAAGGAATGCTCAAATTCAAAGATTTTAACATTAAATAATTAAGTGTTTTTTTTTTAAAGGTAAAGAAATTATTTATTTTTCTTGTAAAAATCATAATAAATGAATTAATGGTTAGAGAATATCATTAATTATATCTCTTTAACAATAAGGTTGCCAGACGTAAATTTTCTTTTAAAAAATAACTCTTAATTATATAATAATTATTAATTAAAGAGATGTTTAATAGTCTTTTTGATAAAAAGTAATTTTTTTTTAAAAAAAATTTGTTAATTAAAAAAATATTAATTAAATACTAAAAAAATGAGACCACCTTCAAATGGAGTTTTAAGCGACCGTCTTTCACCCTAATCAATCCTCTCATTTCACTCAAACTAAAATCTAAAAACGTAATTTAAAAGCCCGTGTTGATATCATTAGACCAAAATTGAGATGTTTTTAATGTAGGCGAAAGATATCTAATTTGACCGTACGGAAGATGTGCAGACTGCAGACCCACGTTTGAAAACGTGCCGCTGTCAACGCTACAAATTGTCTTGTCGGCCTGTTTTAATCACCAGCTGCAAGATGATGATGTCATCATTGGCGCAAAATAAAGCCAAGTTGGACTTGGTCCATTGCTTTTGGTGCTTTATATAAGGCCCATTTAGGCTCCAAAATTGGGGGATACAGCCGCACGCAGCATCTCTATCATTGGCTCATTGCTGCCTTCGAATTCTGGTTTCCGAGTACCCACTTCACTTGGATCAATTATCAATCATATAGAACACCCCCATCAGTTCCTGTCACCGCTACTTTTGGCCAAGCTGTATTGTAACAGTGTCACGCATATCCCCATTAGTAATATTATCGATTCCAGTCATTTGAATTTTGATAGCAGAACAAAATAAGAAGAAGAAGAGGAAGAAGAAAGAAGATGCCTTGCCTTTACATCTCCACAAACGTCAGCCTTGATGGAGTTGATGTTGATCCCATTTTCGCCGATGCCACCAGAGCTGTTGCCCAGATTATCGGAAGACCTGAACACGTACGTTAATCTTCTCTTTTATTTTTTACCACTCTTTCTGGTTTTTTTTTTTTTTTTTTAAATTTTGAAAAGTTCATTTTAATTTCCACGTATAAACTTAGTTTGGAAGCTTAATTTCTTGATCAAGTCCTATAAACCTCACGTAGTTTTGAAGATCGATTTATTGCTTCTGTTTTTTTTTTTTTTTTCAATTTTTATGTCCTCTTAAAATCAAAATAAGTATTGTATCATCCATCATGAGAAGATATGAAGGAAATATATGGGAATTTATAGGCACTTTTTTATGATTATTATTACTATTATTATTCTTCATGGCAAATGCATAGTAGTTTTGGAATTATCAGATTATCTTTTTACTACTAGACAGCAAAGACATCTGGTTGCTTTTTTCTTTTTATAATTTTGTTTTACTTTTCGAACTTTGCCATTAGACAGTTACTATAAATAATATTAAATGCCTTCAACTTGCCCCTGAAACGTTGTCGCTTTCGGTGCACTTCGGAAAATCATAATCTATTAAAGATATTTGTCAAAATCATTCATGCCAAACACGTGATCCGATCACGTAGCCATGCGTTTGTGATTCTTATCTGCAAGACTGCAACATCAAGCTAGCTTTATTCCTATTTGATCACAAAGACATATGTGTTTATTATATTTTGGCCCCATCAACTGTACAGATTTGGACATTTACCCCCATGCGAATTTCTCTTTGAATTCCATGCAGTTAGTGATGGTGGTTCTTAAGGGGTCAGTGGCCATATCTTTCAACGGAAACAAAGAGCCGGCTGCATATGCTGAGATCGTGTCGATGGGTGGGATCAACAGAGAAGTGAAGAGGAAATTGATTGCCACAGTCGGCTCCATTCTACAAGCCCGGCTGTGTATTCGCAAAGAAAGATTCTTCCTCAAAGTGTACGACACAACTGCAGGACAAGCAAAAGCCGGTTCCAAACTATGATCACTTCAATATATATGTAGTGACAGAATGTGGACTGACTTGCTTGGTGTTAATAATAGGCTCGCGTTGTTATATTAGATCGAGTCGTAAAAGTTAATAATGTTCATTGTTCGCGCCTTGAACTTCCGAGGGTTCAAGTCTTCAAGATTCTTAATTTCAAACCTTTGTTCCACTGTCAAAACGTGAAACCCATAAGGATTCGATATCCAATCTTTCTTACAATTCAAATCTTTATGTCGGGATACTGCAAATAAGATATACAAATGAAAGCTCAGATGGTTCTTGATGAAGATTTTAATCAACTAACCAGCGGGTTGTAAATTAAACCGTTCTCATTTCATTATTACATCAATTAGTACGCATAAACTTATGCGACTGCGTGCCCTCTTCATTTGCTTGTTGCGGAGTGCTACAGTCAATCGCGACTAACTCACCTCTCGTTTTGCATTCGACACGTGTAGCTGGCATTGGCATATTTATTTACATTTATTCATTGTTTCGCTTGTCTCTTGCATCTATTGTCTTATTTGACTTAAATACCATCCCGTATATCGACTATAATTACAACCGTGCCCACTTTCAATTTACCACAGGACCTTTTCAAAGTTTAAATATTATGCTTTTTGAACAAACACGTCTTATCTCCTCAATTGCTTCTCTAAAATTGCTTTCAACTATTTCTCCTCTATTTCAATAAATTGTTTTCAACTACCTATCTCAAGTTCCCGAGAGGCCAGAGGTAGGGTTGGCAATGGGACGGGATGGGATGTGATTTACCAATCCCAGTCCCGTCCCGTATATGTAAGTGGGATGAAAAAATGTCCCATTCTCGTCCCTATATTTTTTTTGGGATAAAAATGTGTCCCAATCCCGTCCCAAAAGAGATGGGATCCCGTGAGATCCCATCCCAATTGGAAAAATTCTCTTTTTTAGTAGCCAATTAAATGGGATGGGACGAAATTTGACAATCCCACTCGTCTCAGATATGCAAAAATGGGATGAAACGCTCATTCCCGTCCTTAAATTCTTTTTTGGGACAATAATATGTCCCAATCCCTTTCCAAATTGCAGGATCCCATCCCATTGGGAAAAATTGCCATCCCTAGCCAGAGGGTGCAAAAACTTTTTTTGGGAACTATATTTGTAGTAACTTAAGTTCCATGTAATTTTTTTTAGAATCACACAAATATTTAAGTAAATAAACAACTGAACTAATTATTATTTTTATATCTTTTCAATTATTTGGAGAGTTATCTAGAGTAAAATATTTCAACCATGCTTGTCTTGATTAAAATAGGTCGAGAAAAAAATATAAACAATAATATTTTATATAAAATTTATCAATATACGCACCCATATAGTTTTTAAAATTTAAAAATAAGTAATTTGATAATTATTTAAACACAATTTCAGAGATTTTTTTAGACGCAATGAAAAAAAAAAAGCAAATAACTTAATAAATTATATAATATAATTATTAAGCAAATACACAACATTTAACTACACACAACAAACTCAAATCATCTAAAAATAATTAACATCAAGTAATTTTAAATTTTAAATTAAAAATTTCTGGTGTACGTAAGTCATGTGATATTGTGAAATATATATTTAATAAAAAAGAGTAAAAATTAAAAAAAAAATTGGCCTTTTATAGAGAACTTGCAGGATGATATTTTGAAACAAAAGTTTTATCCCAAAAAAAAAAAAAAATCTCTGCATTCACGTGGCTTCTCTTAAGATTGAGGAGAAACAATCCAGTGTTCAAGAAAATTTATAGTTGAAGAGGTAATGTTGTTAAATTAAAATGGTATAGATGCAATTATTGTCAAAGTAGTGGGTGATGTTCAAGTCAAGAGACAAAAATACACGTTTGTTACGAGACACCTGTCCAATTTAGAATAAGTGAGTGAGGCCGACTCCTCTTTGCTTGTTACTTGCACTGTAGATGAGGCCGCGCTTCTCATTACTGTATTTTCTCGTCATTTTACCATCACTTTTTCATTACATAACTGATTGTCTGCCGTGTGCGCTCGTGTACCCTTGGGCCGTCAGAAATTCTTGGGGCTTATCCTTGAGCTGAAATTCAATTGGGCCAACACCTTGGGCTTGTTTACTTTTCATTCCAAAACAAACAAGGGTATTTTGGGGAATTCACCAATTATGCCGTTCTGACGGACCAGTTATAATTTATAAACGATTGATTGAGCCTGTGGATTTGGTAGAGAGGCGACGACTATCAGTGGAAGACTGTAAGGTAAGGTAAAAGAGTAGGGTTTTCCGTCGGAAGTTTCAAGAAGATGCCTTGCTTGAACATTTCAACTAACGTCAAACTCGACGGCGTTGACACGTCACCCATCCTCTCCGAGGCCACCTCCACCGTCGCCAGCATCATCGGCAAACCCGAGGCCGTTAGTACACTCAACGCTCTCTATTTCGTTTTCTTTTGTCATATGTTTGCTTTTTATTTCAAATTTTAGGTTATTTATTACATGCCATTAGTTTACTCAAGCTACTTTTTTTTGAAAAAAAAAAAAAAAGAATCACCAAAATAAGTGATTAGGATTGTTCGATCGTTAACTTTGGTTGCTGTGCTTTTAATAGTTACGAACATATTCTAAGTGATTAATAGCTTTTAAGGTTTGTAAATTGAGGCGTGTCTGAGCTTAATGGCTATTAGGCGAAGCAATGTAACTTACAAGATAATGGTAATGAGAGCAAATTAAGATGCTATGTTAGTGCAGAGAATGCTTTATGGATTTTACGAACCTATATGTAGTTCGGCTGCTCGTAAGTCCTAACCATCACTTGGTGAATCTGTAGTTCTATTGTTAAGCTAAAGAGGAATTGTCTGTCGTTCTGTTTATGTTTTTTTACTCAGTATTGCCATTGTTTCATTAGTCATTATCTGACTATTTCATGTTTGTTGGTTGATATGCAGTACGTGATGATTGTGTTGAAGGGATCAGTACCTATTTCGTTTGGTGGAACTGAGGATCCGGCAGCTTATGGTGAGCTGGTGTCCATTGGTGGCCTTAACCCTGATGTGAACAAGAAGCTGAGTGCTGCAATTTCTGCAATTCTTGAAAAGAAGCTGTCGGTACCCAAGTCACGATTCTTCATCAAGTTTTATGACACAAAGGCAAGCCATTTCAACTTTCTTGTTCGTCTCTGAGGATGATTGTTGCCATGCACTTGTGACTTGTTTCATCTCATTGCATTCTTCCTGTTTGTTTAGGCCCATCAAAGTCGAGAATATGCACAGTGTTTGCATGCTGTACACCAGCACTAGATCATGTAAATAAATCTTTACTGTTTATAACCGTGAAAATGGATCTCGTCAACTTTTCTTGAGAATCAGACTTATGCTTGTTTTCTGTTCATTCGTATACCACTGTCCTTTTATGGGAGTTGCTGTCACTCTAAAAATTGCTTATCCTTTGTTTATTTTGCAGGGTTCAAACTTTGGATGGAATGGATCCACCTTCTAGATATTACTCTCAAAGCACGATGCCGTGCACTCTGACAATTGTCTTATCTATATGGTGATTGCAATCTTTAGAACAATGTTAATAATTGGCTGAATATTGTGTAATTTCTCCTATGATGTGCTTGCTTCTCGTTGGTGCTAGCCAACAATATTGTGGAATAGGAACTGTTTGGTTTATGGAGTAATATTACATTTGTTATCTACTGTTTGATTATCCTAGGCCAGCAACTTATTGTCAGGTTAGAAATTTTTAATGCTGCTTCTCTTGGAGGTCAGTCAGCTAATAACAATTGGAAGTTAAAGTGGAGGGATTTCTTGATGACATAAGATGTTACAAAAACACTTGCTAAATCCCTATATCATAACAAGTCAGTCTTATGAGTTACTAGGTGCGCTCACTCTTCATAGGTTTTGTCCATTTGCATTTTACTTGCTTAGTAAGAGAAAATAATGCCATGGGTCATTGGGAGTTAGTGTGACCATATGGCCACTTCATCAAGATTCATTCTGTTTGCCATCTCAGCCCTGTGCTTCCAAACCCAGTGCATTCTACAGAGACTTAAAAGAGGCCTTCACCTCTGCATATATCTATTGCACTTGAGAGTTTTCGGAAAACCATGTTGAAACAAACACATTGAGCAGTAGTTCTAGAAACCATTTTTATTACACTTCGTGTAGATCTGGAGTCTGATGTTTGTTATTGTGTGGTCGATTCTAATGCACGAGAAGCAGTACATTCTATAATCTGGTAGTCAGTTTAGTAAATAGATATTATGAGTTATGACATGATCCGGTTGATAATTGGATTAGCTGAACCACAATTCGCAAAATTTAAAAGAGTAACCCGTGTGGTACAATCTTGTTTTGCATAATGTTTTTATAAAGTTATAGGTTATCTAAAATGCAACAAGTTCAAAATTTATGGGGCTAAAGAATTTTGAAAATAGTGTTTTCCAGCCCCCGTTTCTTGCAGAGGCCTTAGAACAAGATTAATATTATTGTGAAACACACTTTCCTAAGATGCCGTTACGTTTAAATTTTTATTCACGTAAAAAAAAAAAAAATAATAGTTGAATAGGCACAAAACAAAGAAAAAGGGAAGTTGGGTTGCTAATGAGAGAGAATATTACGGCATTGTTTCTACTTTCTAGAATTTCTACCTGTCATACGGTTATTGAAGGAGGATTGACACATTGTTAGGAATAGATCGTTTTTTTTATATCAGAGGAATAGATCGTTGAATTCAAGAGAGAATGCATCACGATTTTAATGGTTAGAATTAGCATGACAAGTTGGGACCTAATAAGAGTACCTTGACGGAAGTAAATTCATGTGAGTATGATCCCAGGGAACAACACGGTCACATAATTCAAGAAAATTTCATCAGAACATGAAGCTGCCGACCAGGCCTGACGTGAATCAGAAATAATCAAATAGATTTAAGAATCAGAAATAGCAACTCCTAGATTGAACACTCGTTGCTTTAAATCTACTGAAAACTGCGTTACCCAAGTACAGCTATTAGCCTGGATGTTTAGGGGGGAGTGGTATAGTAGATATTATCACCTCGGCTTACCCAATTAGGCCAGTTAACTAAGTTACCTACGAAGACATAGCTAATTAACTAAAACAGATATCTTTGAACGTGGCTAATTTCAATTGGTCAGGAACAGCCTATGAATAGGTTTGTGAAACTTTGTATTCAACACAATTTAATCTCAATTCAGAATTTCTCTCTTTAACTTGTGCATCTAACTCCCAGATTTTCTAGAATAAATATATTAATTACTTAAGTCTTCAGTTATTTCCTGTTAACATCCGTAACAAAAAGGGCAAAATTAAAAATTAAAAAAAAAAAGAGAGAGAAGAAGAAGACAAAGAAGACAAATTAAAGTTATCTCATCTTACGCATAACCTTTTGGACTTCTAATTGGACTTCTGAGAATGGCCTGGGATTAATTCACTAGTTGAGTGTTGGGCTTCACTGATTATCCAGAAAAGTTCAGCTTTTATCAGCATTTCTTCATAATTAAAAAAAAAAATTGCCAAAAATTTATCTTCACTGATTATCTAAATGCATCCCATATGATCCTTAATTTATCTTTATTATCATTTTTATCCTTTTTCAAGTACGATTATTTATTATTTTGAGACAAATTGGGGATCAAATATCATTACTAATAAAATGAGTGTAAATTTCAACCAAATCTTAAGTTCTCTTAGTGTGATTTAGCATATCCATAACACAAAACTGTTTAATAAACACCTACTGTTAAATTTTGAGTGGATATGCGTTTGGTTAAAATTTGAATAAATATCTTAAGTTATTTTTTTCTCAAAGAAATGGGATATGATAATTTATTGCATATACTCTTATAAATATTATGAATACTTATATTAATTTGTTAACCTCTCGACAAATTCTAAATAAATTATTTTATTAGTACAAAAAATTGATAACATATCGTCTTAACAAAAGATAAAAAATTAAAAAATATATATATGTCCAACACATATTATATTTTTCACTATTGATAACTGATACTTATAATGTTATTTTAGTAATTAGAACATGACTTGATCTTTCTTCTTGATAATTGCATAAGCCAACAAAGAATTGTTTAATTATTTAAATTAAAATTAATGTATTAAATAATAGGTGAGATTTTTAAGTTAATATTTTAACAAAATTTGATTCATTGATCTCATATAATTCGATTAAATTACATTCAAAATCCATCATAAAAATAGTAATCATAAACACAAATAGGGATGGCAAAAATTCCCACGAATACGGGTACCTTCGGAGATTTTCTATATTTGGAGAGAATACTGAGATAATTTTGTATCTAATTTTTTATTCAGAGAGGGTGCGAGAAAAATTTTTTATTGAGTTTCTTATTCGGAGAAGGGATGGGGATGAGGTGGAATCCCCATCCCCTCCCCATTTCCACCTTTTTAATTTTTAATTTTATTCTTATTTTTTAAATTTACTAATAAATAAATAATAAAATTTGAATTATATTATAAAATTATAAATATTGGTAAAAATAACAAATATCAAAATATTTATATTATTAAACCTTTAAGCCTAGTTAACTAATTAAAACCTTAAATATTTATTTAGCACATTAAAAAGATTGGGTAGATTATATTAGAGGCCGGGTAGATTCAATTAGCCCAAAAATTTTGTTTTAATTTTAATTTTATTTTATTAAAAATATTAATTAAGTATTTATATTTATTTTATTATCGATATAAAAATAAATTCTTTTTTTTATTGTAGAATTATGAAGATTCATAAAAATAATTATTTTAATAATTTATATTTTACATATGACTTTTGTAATAAATTAATATTAATATAAGATATATTTCAAACTTTATTTTTATTTAAATTTTTTATTTTAATATAATTAACTCAAAATTAAAATTAAAAAAAAAAATTAACTATTCAAACATCCGGGATCCCTATTGTTATTCAGAGAATGTATTCTCTCAAGCAATTCTGACAAGGGCGAGAGGGGACGACGGCATACACAAAATATCAGGAATGGCTACAGGGCCCTTAGTCCCCTCCCCTTCCCGTTGCCATCCCTAAACACAAAGAGATATATCTAAGATAAACTCGCAAAATCTGAATCTCTGATCCCTACTATCTCGTTCGGAAACAGCAGATAATCAACTAGAGCTTTCAAGATTTAACTAAAGATATAGATCCCAATTACTAATTAAATTGAGATTAATAACAACAGACAAATCTAGTCACATGCTTTGCATTACAAACAAAATGGAAATTGAGAATAAACTTTTGGTATCTTCTTCATATATATCATCTATTGTATCTAGAAAACACGATATTACAATATGTATCATGTTAATTGCACTTTTAACAACAAGAAATTAATAGATCCATACAAGTTTCATTGATATCCACGAAGTATATTTCCAAAAATGTCCAAATTGAAATTTATTTCGGCTACACCCCATCAAAAAAAAAAGAAAAAGAAAAAGGAAATCACTCAATTAACGAATCAAACCGCTACCTCAAACGCGTGCAGAGACGGCCGGTGCAGCGGCAGTGGCGGCATTCGAGGCGGCACCACCGAGGAAGGACAAGAATCCGGTGCTCGCAGAAGGCTCTTGTTCGTCCAAGAACAGATCTTCAGGAACCCTAAAAGCCCCGTGAGCACAAACCAGACCAGCCCCCACCATCAGAGCCGAGATCAAGACCGATCCGACGCTGGTGAGGAAAATGACGAAGACGCTCAAAACGATCAAGACACCAAGTGTCTCGCGCTCGCTGAACATGCGGCCGAATACAACGAGCGGCTGATCGGAGGGGCGGAAGAGGTAGAGGAAGATCCAGGAGGCGAGGAGTCCGAGGAGCATGAGGAGAGAGAAAGGATTCGTGATGAGCGAGAAAGCAAGGACGACGGCGATGACCGTGAGGTAATTGACGCGGAAATAGGAGTAGTTCTTGCGGATGCGGAGGGTGGCTTCGGAGAACGACTCGGGCTTGGAGAAGGCGGATCGGTCGGCGAGTTCGGCCCACGGGCGGCGCTGCGCGAAGCCGTTCCGGAGTGAGTCGGAGACGTGGTTGATTAGTGCGCGGAAAGCGGGGGTGGCCACTGGTGCTTGTGATTGGGCCGATGTGGCGGAGGACGCTGTGGTGGTCGGTTGGGGGTTGGAGATTGGGAGGACCGGCGGCGATGCGGAGGTCATTTTGGGGATTTTATTATTACCTTTTGTTTTTCCTCTTCCTTTGGTAGTTAATGAATTGAAAGAGATTAAAGGAGGATGGAATGAAGAGGAGCGAATATAGCGTGTGGACTGAAAAATGACATTTCACGGCAGTTTCTTTGGCGGGTAATAACATTTGTATCCCTGATTTTAAATATTTTACAAAATAAGCACATAGTTTGTTCATTTGCGTAAAAAATGTCCCTGACCAATGACCAGTGACCTCTACAGAAACGATAAATATTAAGGGTCAGTTTAATAATTTTATAACTTTTAAAATAATTACTGTTAATTGTGTTGTATAAATAATTAGTTGTGAAAAAAATCAGTTAAGTATTTAATAAATTTTATTTTTAAAAGTATTGTAAATTTTGAAAGCAGTTATGAGTGTTCGATAAAGTTTATTATTAAATTGTTGTAAAAAAGTAAATGATTAAAATATACATAATGATAAAATTTATCTATACATATAAAAATGTGCGCATACAATCTTTAATTGTATATTAAATTCTTCAAATATACGCATATTCATATCACAAATCTCTGTGTATTCGAAGTTGCAGAACCAAAAAAAGAAAAAATTAAAACATGAGTGCAACAGCAAGAAAGGCTTGGTTTGTGGCAGCAAGTATCGGGGCTGTTGAGGCATTGAAAGATCAAGCGGGAATCTGCAGGTGGAACTTTATTATAAGATCGGTGCATCAGCTATCTCTTCATCTCAAGCTTCCAAAGAGATTTATAATAATAATTATTATTATAATAAGGTGAAGAAGCTCGAGGAAAAGGTCAAAAGGGTCATGGATTTGAGCTGCTGGGGTCCTAGTATTGATAGGTTTTAATATAAAATATGAGGAAGAATTAGGTTGAACGGAAGTAATTGCGAATTATAATAAAAAATATTAAAATATTAATTTTATTTTTAATTTCAATGAGGATAATTTCAGGTTTAGATAATAATTGTAAGGATATTTATAGAATTATATTAAAAAATAAAATTGATTCTTAAAATTAGAATTTAAAAGTTACTCCTTTATTTTTTAAAATCTGCTATAAGAGCAGTTGATTTTGACAAAAATAATTTTAATTTTTTTTACTAAACATTAAAATTAACTTTTAAATTTCAAAATTATTTTCAAAATTATTTTTAACCCTTCCAAAAATAATCCCAAACGGGCCCTAATTACCTTTGGGGATTTTGAATTTTATCTTTTGAAAATGGAGCCATGTTACATTGTTACTCAACAATAACAAGGGTATTTGCATCATTTAGATAGATTTAGGAATTTATTTAATAATAATGAATAATTTTTAATCGTTAAGTAGTTTAATGATAAATTGATAACCTCAATAATGTTAAAGACACTAATTTGATATTTATAAATTTTTTTCCTGTTATTTTTAAACTGGTTCCATTTTATTATTAAATTATATTATAAAACGTATGCATTTAGAACCTAATACACCATAAATTAATCTTAACAATATTTGTAGACTGCAACTGTTAAAAGACGGATAATTTGTGTCCTTATTTGAGAAAACTTGAACAATTAGGAACCCCTGTGCTATTACTCTAAAAATCCTTTGTTTTGCTTTCGTTTAATTTACTTCGTGGCTACGGAAGAACGTTACGTAAAAATCACAGCAAAGGCTTAATTAAATAATAGAGGATTTCCAGGCAACTTACATCTCGTGACCAATTAGATTGTGGCACAGACGTGGCACCGCCAAAGAACACCCAATAGATCCATTACAGGCTATATAATTCTCTCTAACTAGCGTCACCGACACGTACGGTAACAATAATAGATCAATCAAATGTGAGATTTTGCTTTCATTTTTATTTGGCCTGATTTTTTTTTTTTAATTAACGCATTTGATCACGCACCACTGCCCATTTCACACAAAATCAGATTATTCAGATAGTATAAGAGTGTGTTTAAGAAGGAAAATATGAAAATTGATAAAACAAATAGAAGAATTTCGTAAGTGTAAAATTACCTTGGTTTATTTTATTTATATGTATACTTTTTTTTTTCTCTCGAAAACAACATTGCTCTTAAATTCAGGCAGTCCAAATAATTCAACCAGTTCAAAGAAACTATCAATGCAAAAAATCAACGGAAGAAAAAAGTTCGCCACGTGGCTTGACTGATGTTCCCCGAATGGATGATAGTACATGTAGCCCAACGAAAAATAGCCGTTAGCAAAACGACCGCGCTTTAGAGTTGAGACAAGGAGGCCTGATCCGGATTCTTCATAACCGTTTTTCAAGACCAAGTGTACTCAAGTAAAACTAGCCGTTATGATTATGTAAAGTATTGACGTTTCTGATACCAAGCCCCTGCTGACTCTGTCTCCCTTCCATAAACAAAAACAAAACCAAAGCAGCTCTGCATGCTTCACTGAATCATTTTATCTCTTCCTTCTTATTTAGCTTCTCTCTCACAATCTTCAATACTTAGCACTTTTCTTCTCTGCAAAACAAGAACCCAAAAAGTAGAGAAGATAAACAGAAAAGAAATATCATATATTAGCTCTTCTTCGTCCTTCCCATATCTTTCTTTCTTTCTCTTTTCTTTTTTTTCTCTCTTCTGTTTCATCTATTTTGCGTTCATGGAAAATACTTATTGTTATCTGTACCCATTTCATAACTACAAGCATTTTTTTCTATATACATACTTGTTTTTGTGTTTAGTGCTTGCTTTTACATCTCAATTTGTTGCAGGTCACTCATGGGATGGGGTAATTGTTGCTCAGGCAGATTATCAGTCGCTTCGAGCAATCAAACATGATCTTGTAGACCCCCATGGATTTTTGCGGAGTTGGAATGACAGTGGAATCGGAGCTTGCTCAGGTGGGTGGGCAGGAATCAAGTGTGTTAAGGGACAGGTCATCGCTATTCAGCTTCCATGGAGGGGACTAGGAGGACGAATCTCCGAGAAAATTGGCCAGCTTCACGCTTTAAGAAAGCTTAGCCTTCACGATAATCTTCTTGCTGGACCTGTCCCATGGTCGCTTGGCTTCCTTCCAAATCTCAGAGGTGTTTATCTCTTTAATAACCGGCTTTCTGGTTCCATTGCTCCCTCAATTGGTAACTGTCCTAATCTTCAAACTCTTGATCTGAGTAACAATGCACTTATTGGTGCGATTCCCCCCAGTCTTGCAAACTCCACGCGGTTATATAGACTTAATTTGAGCTATAATTCGCTTTTGGGTTCCATCCCATTGAGTCTCACTAGGCTACCTTCTCTGTCTGTCCTTGCTCTTCAACACAACAATTTATCTGGTTCTGTTCCAAATACTTGGGGTGTCTTAGCTGGAAACAAATCTTACCAGCTTCAGTTTTTGAACCTTGATCATAATCTTATCGCTGGAACAATTCCAGTTTCTCTTGGCAAGTTGGGTTTGCTTCAAGAGATTTCTCTGAGTCATAACAGAATTGTTGGCCCCATACCTGATGAGCTAGGGAAACTCTCTAAGCTCCAGAAATTAGATTTATCATACAATGCCATCGGTGGAAGCTTTCCTGTCACCTTTACCAACCTAACCTCTCTTGTGTCACTTAATCTTGAGAACAATCGCCTTGGTAATAAGATCCCAGAAGGATTAGAAAGATTACAGAACCTCACAGTGCTCAACTTGAAGAATAATCAATTTAAAGGCCACATCCCAGAAACTATTGGCAACATCTCTGTCATCAACCAACTTGATTTATCCGAAAATGATTTCAACGGTGAAATCTCACCTTCACTTGCCAGCCTAGCAAATCTTACCTCTTTCAACGTTTCTTACAATAATCTTTCTGGTTCTGTTCCACATCTCCTTTCCAAGAAGTTCAATTCAAGCTCTTTTGTTGGGAACATGCAGCTATGTGGCTACAGCCCCTCCACTGCATGTCCCTCCCTTGCACCTATCAGTCTTCCTTCTCCACCAGTGGAGGCGCCAAAACACCATCATCACCGCAAACTCAGCACCAAAGACATTATTCTCATAGGTGTTGGTGCTCTCCTTGCGGTTCTACTTATATTGTGCTGTATTTTACTCTTTTGTTTGACGAGGAAAAGATCTGCTTCAAAGGAAAAGAATGGTAAATCTACAGCTCAGAAGGTTGTTGAGGGGGCAGCTCCAAAGGCTAGCACTGAAGTTGAATCTGGTGGTGAAATGGGTGGAAAATTAGTGCATTTTGATGGGCCATTTTTGTTTACTGCCGATGATTTATTGTGTGCAACTGCAGAAATAATGGGAAAGAGTACTTATGGGACAGCATACAAGGCAACATTAGAGGATGGTAGTGAAGTTGCTGTGAAGAGATTGAGAGAGAAGACAACCAAGGGACAGAAAGAGTTTGAAGCTGAGGCTACTGCACTTGGAAAGATTCGCCACCCAAATCTCTTAGCTTTCAGAGCATATTACTTGGGGCCAAAAGGGGAGAAGCTTCTCGTCTTTGATTTCATGCCTAAAGGAAGTCTTGCATCTTTCCTCCATGGTTAGTACACTCAAGCTTAAAAGTAATTTTATCCCAGGAAACTACTTTCAGCAAACAATTGAGAATCACCAGATTTTAATATGCATTTTTTACCTCATGCAGCTCGTGGTCCAGAAACTATTGTCAATTGGCCAACGAGGATGAGCATAGCCATAGGCATTGCTCGCGGATTAAACTACCTTCATGTTGAAGAAAACATGATACATGGGAATCTCACATCTAGCAACGTACTCCTGGACGAGAAAACTAATCCTCACATTGCAGATTTTGGCCTCTCTCGTCTCATGACTGCCGCTGCCAACACCAATGTAATTGCCACTGCCGGGACACTAGGCTACCGTGCACCGGAGCTCTCAAAGCTCAAGAATGCCAACACAAAAACTGATGTGTACAGCCTAGGAGTGATCATATTGGAACTCCTAACAGGAAAACCCCCTGGCGAGCCAATGAATGGAATGGATTTGCCTCAATGGGTGGCCTCGATTGTTAAGGAAGAGTGGACTAATGAAGTCTTTGATTTGGAGCTTATGAGGGATAACACAATCATAGGTGATGAGTTACTTAACACATTGAAATTAGCTCTGCATTGTGTCGATCCTTCACCAGCCGCACGCCCAGAAGTCCAGCAGGTGCTACAGCAACTAGAGGAAATTAAACCGGAGCTAGCAACTGGTTCTGGTGATGATGGAGCAAAAGTCCCAAGCACAACGGAATAGAGTTGCATTTATTGTCGTCATGATTTCATCAAATGGGTTTGGCTTATAGGATTTATAGGAGAAGCCAAGTAGATAGAGTCATCAAATTCTTTATTATTTATTATTGTGTGTATATACGTATTGAAGTTGTGAGGTTTATTAGAAAAAAGTATTCTTTTTGTCTAGGCCAATAAATGTAATCTTTTTCAATTCATGTTTCTGTTTGTAAACAGAGAATCTCTAATAAAAAAAAAAATAAATTATGAAATTGCATTAACGTTTTCTATTTCTGGCTTTGCAATGCCGTTGGCGTTGGGTCATCATGCTGAAATTTTGAGCAATTATTAAAGCTATCGAGACTGCAGTTTTTCAGGGCTGGTATTTTTGTGGGGTTGCAGAGTGATTCCTATTCAAACACTTCTTCATATCTTCGTAGCTCTCGCTTCAGTCCACCAGGGCCTTCGCAAAATCAGTGGCTTAATTGTTTATCTTTAATTTGTAGCATGCATTTCCATTAGTCTCATATTTGTTGGGAGGACAAATATAAGAATTTGTAGTTCTCCTTTTATGTGGTGAAATGAGTTAGTTTCTATTCACAATAGTTTTTTTTTTTTTTTTTTTTATTTAGGAGTTCTATTCACAATAGTTACTAGAGGATTTATGGCTCTCCAAAAAATAAAAAAATAAATAACAACTCTCGTAACTTTATATTTCTTTTACGAAAATCCTAGACATCACGAGGGGCGAGTGCTGCCGTTTCGGGTCTCTCCCCCGCATGATGTCCAGCATTTGCTAAAATATTAATTAAAAAAAAAAAAAGGGGACATCACGATTCACGAGAAAAGCAGCGCTTTGTCTTTTATGTAACTCCTCTATTTTCCCTTCAATAAAATTTTCTATATTCATATTTAAAAAAAAAAATCTTAAATCCAAATAAAATATAAGTTATAATAATTCTTTTTATAAGAAGATATAAACTTCTTAATTCTTTTATCTCACCGCAGAAAGATTAAAGCGCGCTTCGAGCGTTTTTACCAAAAATAAAGATTCGAGAGCATCTCAAACGTCGTCGTTTTAAGGCGAAGCAAATACCCGAAACGAGATTTCGTAACTTCCTCAGTTCATCGGCTGAGTTCATTATCCTGCGATTCGCGCAAATGGAAGACCTCCAGTTACAAAAAATAGCGATATCAGGTCCGACACTAGCCTCAATGATCCAACGGTTCTCGTCATCACTAGGTGACGTAGACGGATTCATATTCGGTCACGTCACTAATATCACTCCCTCTACTCTCTCTGACGACTCTGCATCGGCCTCCTCCTCCACCGACTCCCATCTCGTCGCCACTATCACCGGCTTCATCTGCACCGGCGTCCCTCTCTCCTTCTACGACTCGCTTGGCCGAGTCGACTCGCTCAAAATCCCCCCTCTCCAACACCACCACCAACTCCTCGGCTGGTTCTCCGGCCGCCGTCACTCTCCTCTGCGCCCCTCATTGCGCGAATTCGCCGTTACCGATTCCCTCTCCAAAATCCCCCAATTCCATTTCCCTGTCAAGACCCAAACCCTAACCCTAACTCTAACACCGTGTGTTTTCATTCTCTTTACTACGCCTTTGGCCGACCAACTGATCCACACGCACCAGTACCGCGCGTACCAGTTCAACACTTTTAATAGCTCGTTCCATCCCAGGACGATCGACGTAATCAACATTGGTCCTGCATTTCGGGGGCACTACGGTAGTTTCGCCCCCAATTGCGCGCTGCCGTTTATGAACTGCTCGTCGGCGGCGATGGAGGAGGAGAGTTTGAGCTCCAAAAAAGAGAAAGTGGGCGATCAAAAGCAGTTAGATTTGTGTGCAGACGGGTTTCAAGTTGAGAGCTTGAAACGATTAGTGGGACCAGAGGCGGCCAGTTATACAGCTGGCTTGGAGGATTTGTATGAGAAAATGCTGGCTAAAGTTGAGAGCTTGGCTCGGCTGGTTGAATCCAGTTCGGCTCAGGTTCTTGAGCTGGTGAGTTTCAGTCTGATGAAAACAAAATTCTTTGCAAATTGTCGGGTGAATTGTTTTTAAAGTGTTGTTTGTTTGTTTGGCAGGAAAATAACAATAGAAAGTTGAGGTACAAGGTTGCTAGGTCCACTGGATTAGAGTAATCGATGGTTGGTTTGTGTTTAATTGCTGGTTGATTAAAAGGTAATCTTTATAGTGTATGTTGTTTTACTTCGTATCTTACTATGTTTGGCTTATTTTTTTCTTAATAAAGGCAACCATTAATGTTCACTGATTCTTGGAATGTTAATTCATTTTTCTTTTAGGTTTTATAGTCCAAATGAGTTATTTAACTCATTGTTTTATGGAAGTGCAAGCATATTGGTCTAATTGTATTCACCTTGCTTATGGAAAGGGCTGGATGGTAGTGCAAAAGGGACTAGAAGCATTATAGGCATGATATAGTTGCAAGTCATTGTTCGAGATTTGCTCAACTGCAATGATACATGTGGCACGCTAAGCTTGAAATTTGGTGAAACAGCACCACTTCATTGCATTTTGTGTTTGTTGAGATAAGCACCAAATGATTAAAAACTGAAGTGTTTAAAATGCACATGTAAATTAGCAATTTTTTGGGGTTGGTGTTCAGTTTGCGCGGGGTGTATATCATTGCTCGTTATTTAGGTTCATCAGTCATTCCCTGAAAGTCCCAAGCTGTTGGATGGTGTCAGCCTCTCACGTCTAGTTTGTTGATGCAGAAACCTTGTCAACAGAGAAAATAACAAGTGGGGGCGATATAATATATGCGACAAAAGGAATTAACGTGGTTCAACATTTGGCTTATGTTCATGGGTAGAGAAAATAAGTTCCAGTATTGAAAAAGCAATTGATATCAAGCTTCTATGTTTTTTTTTTCCGGCCTACTCATCGTACTCATTACCTATTCCTTTGGTAGAATTTCATGCCTACTGCTCTTTGTTTCTCCTTTTTCTTTGTCATTTTGATTTCTCATCAACCAATGCTGATTGATGAGATTGACGAGAAAGATACATGTGTGAATTGCTACAATTATTAGTAGGGAGCCCCTAAGTTACCTTTAATGTAACTAACATTCACTTACATGAACAGTGTGTGGTGCGGGCTCATGTACTGCTCATGTGAGTGGTGTAAGTTACATTAAATGTAACTTAGCATTTGCCTTATTAGTATTCGTGGCATCATATTCAGGATTCCAAGAGCTACCATAGGGGGCTGATTTATTTGATTGGTCCTCATCTTTCTTGGGAGCACATATACAACGGAATTTAAGATCATTACTTTGATGCTTAACTTTTACGAGGAAACATATGCTTTTTATGTAGTACTTTTTGGATAACTCAAATCTTAGATAAAACTTCTTCTGATAATTTTTATCATTTAGGTTCAAAACTTTATCTTTAATTAATGCTTATCTCTTTCTCAAGTTCATATTAAGTTTTTGGATTCTTTTATTTCTATTTCTTTAGCGTTGGACGTATTATCCTTATATAAACTTCCAGCAGTTAGATCTTTAATAGTTGAATTTATTTGACTTATTTAAACTTCTAATATTTGGGACTCCAGTAATTGAACTTATTTGACTTATCTAAGGTTTCTAGCAGTTTGAGTTATTTGACTTGTAGTAGACGTCAGCAGCTGAAACAACACCGTCCTTTTTATTTTATTCCACCGTCTATTACTTTTGTTACTGGGTAGAGCAGCTGACTTCTAGTTCTTGAAGTTGGGTTATTAGAAGTTGAAAAGAACTAGGATTATTTCTCTCTCATTCCCCTATAAAGGCAGATGTAAACAGGCGTGAAGGAGATCCATGGCTTAATAAAGGGACGGGATTATTAATGTAATACCCCCAATTCTAAATGTATTTTAGTCACTTCATTAAGTCAAAGACATTTTAGTTTTATCCCAACCTTTAACTAACCCTAGCTCTAAGTGTTATAAAAAGAAAACTATGCCATCTATATCTTACAAAAGAGAGCTCGGCAAAGAGATGAGGAAAGAAGAAGAAAGGAGAGAAGAAGAAAGGAGAGAAGAGGAAAGAGAGTTCAGCCATGAGTAAATAGAAGAAAGAACCATGAGATCAAAGAGGTGAGTCTGTTTTTGGTGTTTGTGAATGAATAGAAATGCATGATTAGATGGTAGTAGTAGAGGTAATCTTAGATTTTGTAGGGAAAAATGCTGGCAGTGGGTTGTTTCGAAAATCATAGTAATTTGTTCAAGTTAATTTTGATTCTAGGTTTTTGTATACAGTCCTCTTCTTTCTTTCTTTTTTCTTTCTCTCTTTTCTTTTTCTTTCTTCATCTCTTTGCTGATCTCTCACTTGTAAAATGAAGATGTATTTTTATTTTTCTAATTGTCGTGCTTATCAGAATCCAATGTCCACTTCTGCTACTATATCCCATTTTTTAAGGGCTTACTCCACTCTCAACTGCATTGGCCTTCCTCTCTTTTCTAAGTGAACGAAAGTATGACATAAGCTTGAGTTGATCTATCTACTGAGATAGTGTGATGGTGAATTATAGACGAATCTGATGGTGAGTTATAGAAGAATGAGAGAAATAATCTTATCTCTTTTAAGTTTCTGATAAGTCAGCTTCAAGAGCTAAGAGGTAGCTATATTAACATAAAAATAAAGGTAATAAACAGTGGAATGAAATAAAGTCATGAAAAGGGGCTTTGGTCCAACTGCTGAAAGCCTTGGATAAGTCAAATTAGTCCATTTGCTGGAGATTCAACTGTTGGAAGCTTAAATAAGTCAAATAAGTGCAACTGCTTGGAAGCTTATAGAAGACAAATAAGTCCGTTGCTAGAGAGATATATAGATCTAGACCTTTCATATGAATTTGAGAAGGAAACAAGTATTGATTAGAGATAAAGTTTGGAATTTAAGTGATAAGATTATCATTAAAAGTTACTTATTTTGAGTTGGAGTTACCCTAAAAAGTAATATAAATAAATTTTTTGTTTGTACTCAAAAGGAATAAGTCCTGACAGGTAGCCCACCAAAAGGGGGAAGAAAAGGGATACTTGATGATAATTGCTTTTCTGATAGTGAAACTTATTTTTTGTAGCGACCCAGGTGCTGGAAGTTTTATTTAGCCCAGCTACTAGAAGCCTTAATTAAGCTGAGCAACCTTAATTAAGCCTGGCGGTTGGGAATCTAGCTACACACACACTCTCTTTAAAAAAAAACGAAAAAAAGGAGTACTGACAAGTAGTCAAAAAGAAAAAAATAGGAGCTCGATTGCAATTGCTTATTTTAATAGTGGAACTTATTTTCTCTTGCCTGTAGATGTGGCCAAGTGCTAAAACACATTGATTTCTTGTGTTGCCGCACTTTTTCTATTTTTTTGGTTGACCAAATTTCTGCGTTATAACAGTTGATAATCTTGGTAGATAAAGATTTTAAAAATAATGCAAGATTTCAGTTAATTCTCCAAGAAGGGAAGAACATTCTCCAAGAAACAGAACCTATTTTTCAGACCTAGCTCTAAATAATTAAACGTATTTGCCTTTCATATGTTGTTCAATACAGGAATCTTATTAGAGAAATGAAGTACTTGCAGCATACTCTCTTACCGATGCACATAAAGGTGGTCCATTAGAAAGGCAATCATCTGCCTGTATGAGTATTTTAATGTCAATATTTTGTTGATTCCTCTTTCAATTCTCTCTGTTGTTTATCTAGCTTAGACCTAGATAGATGTAAAATCTACCACATTCAACCTTTTTTAGTTATTTTCTGATTTTTGATACAGAGATGTGCGCCGCCCATCGTTTTAGCTGACATGTCAATGTTCTGGTATTCGTGAAATTTACTGTTGTGAAGATGACAATCCATTGTCCTCAGGACGATGTCAACGTTCTAGCTGCAATTTTTGGTGCCGTTTGAGCTCAAGCTGGGCTATTTTTCTGGAGCCCCTAATGATAATATAGGAGGCCATTGGAGTATTGGCCTTTTTGTAAAGGCGAGGATCTTCCTGCCTTGCTTTCAATTTGGGTATATGTACAGGACTCACATTGATCATGTTTTGTGTAGTATTGTAATATCTATTTCGTTCTGTCGCTGCTATTCAAAGTTCTAATCATTTTACAAACCCAACCTGGTTCGTAAGTCGAGAAATGAAATTGGATTGCATCAATTGCGTGTTTTTCAAGGAACCCCCCCCCCCCCCCTCCCCAAACCAAAAAAAAAAAACCTTTTCCATTTTTTTTATTTTCGTTCACAAACTCTCTCTGGTTTGTACTTCAACAAATTAAATTGGATTTCATCAATTCAAAGTTGTTTTAGATCCCACATTTTTCTACTTTTGATTCTTTACTTTATAATACATTTCCTGAAGTTGATGCTGCGGATCCATTCATTAATAGACAATGATGATTGTGTAAATGAACTTTCTCATCATGGCCAAATGCAGGATCCACTCTCAGCTACGACCTCAGAAAAACATCGACAATGTATATGTAGAATGCGACAGACGTAAGAAGTTGGTGAAGCACTTCTGAGTTCTAAACTACTAAACTCACCGTCAAATGCTATATTCAATAATCATTCTAACCTCATATTTGAGCAGATAGATGACAACTTCTGTAGGCTGCTTCTGTCAACAAAAAAGCCTCTCACCATATCCAAATACCCTTGATAGGATGTATCTTCAATTATGGCGGCACAAAATCTGTGCCTGGAGCACTTGTGCAGGTTGCTCTATTGGTGTTAAAACTCTTAATACTTGAAGTGCTTGGCTGTGCCACACGCTGGTGTGGCATTAAACAGTATGAGCACACGGTACAAATTCGATGCCAATAACTCTGCAACATTCATTCATCTAACTTCTCCATCTCAGACAACACCATTTTCCATGGTCCACTTTTTGTGCCCAACCTGCAGTGAATAATCATTTTAATGAGCTTATAAATCCATCAAGTGTTACTTAATGTTACCCAATTTCAACCACAAAACGACATGCCTTCTTATTATTTCATTAATAGATAACCTATCACCAGTTAAATATGGTAATCAAACATTAACTTAACATTCTGAAACCTGAACTCAGCTTACCTCCAGATACCAAATAATACTCGCAAGGTCATGAAGAGAAATAGCCCTGCCCAGACTCCAGCAAGACCAAAGATGGGAGCAGTCACAAAAATGAATGCTGAAGAGGTAAGTCCAACTAGTACCTATCAATCACATTTAAGCGACTGAGAAAAGAAATTGAAGTATTATACTATGCTATTGTATGATAGGAAAGAGAGGGAACCATAGAGTAGGCAGCATATTCAAAGTCAGAAACCCCGTAGTACAGCCCATCGAGGACAAATGCAAGAGCATTCATTGGTTGGGATCCAGCAACAAACTGCACAATAGAGTCAATGTCAGGTAAGCCCCAGAGATTTACGTCTACCATCACAAAGCTGCGACTGTGAATCGCATGATGCGAGGGAAATGAAAATGACTTCACTAATAACCTCCCAGATGAAGCATTTAATGCAATACATACCGCAGGATTTATAAAGGAAAATGTATTGGTATTTGGTAATATAAAAAAGGACCAGACAGAAAGCCTATTCAACAATAGAAAAGTCTTGAACTAGAAAATTGTTTAGAGTGCAAGTCACTCACCAATAAGCCAGACCAGGCAATTGCCAGAACTTCAGAATCTGTGCTAAATAAGTGAGAGAATGGTCCAAATCCAAGGAATAATAAAGCAGCTAAACTAGTTCCTGTTACTAAACCGATCTGCTTGCCAATCAAAATGAAATACCATGAAACTGAATTAGTTAAATGAAAAGAAACCAATCACAGGAAAGGCAAATATAGTAGTTAGGGATATTAAAAACCTGCAAGAGTCTGAAAACCACTTGGCGTGCTTGTTCATAATTTCCTTGGGAGTAACCAGCAGCAAGAAGAGCCTGTGAAAAAGACATCAAACAATAATGTTGGAACCAAAAATGTTTGAAATAGAAAAACCAATTAGTTTCAGCATATATCAGTGTGATATGGATGCCTTCAGTTCAAACCAAGATACATAAAAGTTGCCAACATTGTCCCACCTCTATCATACAGTATTCATCCTAGTCGGCATTGGCATCTATAGTACATTAAACTAATATTTTCACTCTTGTTCCAACTTATATATAAATTTTTCATCGATGGCCACTGGCACAAGGACATGAAAAAAGTAAGAATGGCCTCAAACAAAAGTTAACTACGACATATATAATAGTCATGAATCACAGAAGATAGAAAACATCCCATGGTTTTTACTTTGATGAACTCCACATAACTTCAGAAACCACTTAGTTGCTGAGTAGGTAGTGACTAGTGAACAAGCTGCTTCTTGAAAACTTTTGGTCTATCCACTAATAAAAATTTGATATCACATGGGTGAAACAACACAGCAGACTACAATGCTCAAAAGTTTTACCTGACCAGCTAATGCTAGAGCATCACTAAGCAAAGACAGTGTTAACCAAACTTCTACACAGATCTGATGACCAGCCATAGGTATTGGGCCCTCCCTCGCTGCCATGGATGTTGCTAATGTCATAGTTAGAAGCACTGCAATGGTCCTGCCGATCAGAAGACCGCCTGCAGACACAATGAATACATCCTCTACTTAAGTGGATTGCGTGCATAACACTGTTTAAGTATCAATAAGACAGATAACTTCCATTGGATTTTTCTAGCATAAAAAACAAGACACCCTAAGGATTTCAACCTTTGGAACAACAAAATGTTAATTGGACAATATAAAAATAGTAAGCAAGGCATGTACCAGATTTTAGATAGTGGATAACTCTTCTCCCATCAATGTCTGGGGACATCAGCAATACATTGTCACTCAATTTCCATACAAGGATAAAAGCAGTCAAATATCTGTTGAAATTATTCAGGGGAATCAACAAGGATTTAAACAATTGAACCAACTAATGCAATTGCAAAAATATCAGATGCAAAATACACTGACAATCGATGTTAAGTTTACCACATTAATGACATACTCAGAAATCACAGTTGCAATTGCCGCACCGCCAATTCCGAAATGGAAGAAAAATATCAAAATTGGATCCAGTATTGCATTTAGTAAGTTGCCAGCCCCTGATAATACAGAGTAGACATTTGTCACATGCACATATGACATAAGCTATCAGGAAAACAAGATAACCTTTGTGTTAAAAGGGATTTTAACAGAGAGTTGCATGCAAAATTTAACAAGGAATCATTTTATATAAAAATATAATAAAATGCTTCTCTTACTCCATCCTCTTAATATATTTTCAATTAATGATGAGGTAGAGGTACTTTTGTAATAGAATTGATCAAGATGATTACCTTGCTAACAAAAAGACAGCATTGTAATGGGTTGGTCAGAGACATGATGCCACAGTACCTTCACATCTAGTGAGTGATAGCGCACTCAGGCAAGGTTCAGGAACCTTGTGGGGACAAAGGGATTTTAGGAAAATAGGAAAGCCTGCGATTCCGGTCTCGAGTTGTATATGTGTCGATGCACCATAAATTATGTGAATGATGAATAATTAACTAATGGCAGGGTTAATAGTTATTGATCAATTAAAACTTAAGGTCCTGGAGCTATGGGGCTTTTAATATGCCTAGACTGATCAAAGTACCTTCTTCGCTAGTCAAAGAATCAAATATGAATTAAAGCCAGTACTGTTTTATATTTACATTGGAGTAATTTTCAGAACATGAATACTGTAAAAAAGATTCAATTGAGCATGTACATAAAACTAATCTGGACATACGATCCTGATGTGCATACAATTAAATTCAAAGATAGAAAATAGCTAGCTAGATTGATAGAGAGAAAGACAGATAAATATGAAGAGAAGAGAGTGCTGCAATACTTGCCAATAGCGTATAAAGGTGTCTTTGTATCCATAAATCCACGAAAAGCACCTTGTGCAGCAAGTGCAATTACAATGGGTGGAGCACCAAAGGCCCTCAAGTTAAGAAAATTTTCAGCTGGCACTCTCATTGGTGAATCCTATAGCATGAAAAATCTTATGTGATAAATCTTATATAAAACTTCCAGAAAAAATCCCCATGGAATATATGATAAGACTTAATGCGAAAGATGTAATCATAATGCATCCATGGAGTCACTGTAATATTCATGAAAGGTGCCTCAAGCATAAAATGATGGTGTAAACTAGTAGAAATTCTCTTCCCAAATTTGACATGCAAAAGCTGTATAAATTGATGTAGTGGTTGCAGTGTAGCATTCAAGAGTGGAATAATGCAAGCAACATCATCATTAGTAGCACTTCTACATTCTAGTACGCGTCCGTAAACACACACCTGACACTTGACTGTTCCGCCCTATCGTATGCATACAAGACACACTATATGAACCACAAATTACAATTGGGCACTGACTACATTTTTCATGGTTCATATACTTAAGATCAAGAAGTATGCTATTTCTGATGTACCCGAAAAAAAAAAAAAGTTTTGCCCTTTGCATTTATTTAAATGACGATAGACCAAGACAAGACTTTGACATACAGAAAAACCCAGAAAGATAAGCAAAATACTAAAGTGGTGAATGTATTAAAACTAGACGAGCAGGACATACTGCAGGTATACCCATGATATTCATTAAGAAACCAGATCCAAAAGAGAGTGCCAGAGCTTCTGCAATGCCAATGCCAGCAGCAAGTGCTAAAGAAGTCGAGATTGAAGGAAGAAGTTTCTTGCCTTGTTGCTCAACTCCATGATCTTAATTGCAAGTACACAACCAAAAATTATCCAAGTAAATATGAAAGATAGTTGACAATAATACAGAAAAATAAACTCGGTAGCATTTTCATACAACAGCTTAATGCCGTTACCAATTTGGCTAGAACCATCATCACTGCCCTGACTTTTCACTGCCTGCTCTTCAGCAACAAAGGATGTTGTTATGTTGAGCAAAGGAACATTGAACAATTTTGACACCAGATTAAACACCGAAACCGAAACCCCAACAGCCGCCAATTCAACAGATCCTACAAATAGAAAAGCAAATCCTTTTTGTAATTCAAAACCACCAAAAAAATCATTAATCGCGTCATCAACTACAATATCAGTACCTCCAAGCAATGCGTTAATGGAGTAAACTTATTCAGCCTGGAAGTCAAATACTGTTAAAACAACATCACCAACAGTTACAATATCCTAGTACGACATGCGCTTACTACGTATGATTCAATTATAATAAAAATCCTATGTTACAAGTTGAAACGCCGCCGTTTATAGTAAAATTAAGAGAAAAAAGTCACCTAAATGACCAATAAAGGCTGTATCGACAAGTGAAGTGATAGGATCAGCAGCCAAAGCCAACGCAGCAGGCAATGCAATTGACCATATCTCCAACCCTAATTCATCAAACTTAAACCCGTCGCTACAACAAATAAATAATTATTAGTTAAAAAAAATTTAAAACCAAATAACTAAAACAAACAAGAGTCTTAGTTAGTTTAGTTAGTTAAATAGTACCTTAAACGGGCGATGATATTGATAAGAGAAAATGAACCGAACAAAGAGAACCGGCTCGGGTCGGGAGGTGAAGTTTGGAGTGATGTACTGGCGGTTTTTTTCTTGTGTGGTGCCGATTTTAAGCGAACGGAGCAAGTCAAGTTTCTTCGGTTGAAAATTCTCAATTTACTCGGCGTCAACGACGCTTTGGTTTGTTTAGAATTATAATAATTATAAGAAGAAGAGTGCATGCAGCAGAGAAGATGGCGCGAGAGATTAGTACTAGTACCAGCCATTGAATTGAATTTGTTTGTTAAAAAAGCTTTCCAAGATTCTGTTTCTGCTTCGAATCCTGGCAACGAAGCCCAACAGAAACGCAGAGCCGTTAGTTATGGTCTAGATTTCATTTGCATGCGCCTCGAAATATCTGCTTTCTCCTCATCGCGTGCGCGCATCGGTGGCATTTTTGTTGAATTTTATTTTCAAATTTTTGGTCACGTGCAGGCGCGTGCGTATCCGCTTCCGCTTTTGGACCTCGGATTGTATTCAATTTGGGCTCTTATTGAGCTGCCCGGAAAAGCCCATTATAAATAAAATGACCCAATCTAGCCCATTATTGAGCTTCCCATTTCTTTTTCGTTTTATTTTCCCCAAAAAAAAATATATTGATTTGATTTTTATCTTGATTCAAAAAGGTTAATAAACAATTAAACATCCAATAATGCATTGCAATTTGCAAGCCAGTACGGAGAAAAGGATCTTTACCCTGTTGATTCCTTTTTCATACTGGATGTGAATAAAGTTAAAAGTAACAATTAGACAGCGACTAAACTACAACGTACGTAATTTTCCAATGTTGTAACTACCCAATCTTAAATAGATTTTTTCGTGACAGGAAAATTTGATGTCAAAACTTCTCACACAACCACACATTTCATATATATTTACGGGTGTATTTAAATTCCCTTTTGAGCACATGACGAAAGATTTTCTTCAAAAAAATTTTTTTTGTTAGCCCTCCACTTTCTTTAAAAACCCGACTGAAGAAAACAGAACTTCTTTTAATATAGTCACGGACAAACAAAGCGTTCCGTAGAGAGAAAAATATTGCGCGAATTTGGAGACCTTATGCTTGAATTGCGCCCCCAGCAACTGAAAATGTTTCCTCAACAGCCCCTGCTAAATCTGCAACCTCGCTCTTTGTTTAAAGGTTGTTTGTAGACAATCTCTACCTCCCAATTGCATTATATAATACCACTCACAATTTGAAGTTTTTTCTATTAATTGCCTTTGATATTTTTAAAGTCTGTACATAAAAAATTTAAAAAAAAAAAGCTGGTATTATAAACTAATTACTAATGTATTATTTTCTTTATTCCACGCTGAAATGGTTTAAATAAAAAATTGTATAATTTCATACATATCATTTGTGGGAGAGGGTGCAGCTCTCTTACATAAACGGTATTCGATTGTGGGTCTCGTTTTTGTGATGGTGTTGCACCTTAACGACGCTGTAATGTAACAAGCTTCATCATTTACGATATATACGAGAGGACTTGTACTCACATGTGCCTTGGAAGTAAATTCACCACGAGACAAACTAAGCCAAATCTCTACTCTCTAGCTACATTTTTTATTATGACTTCTATTTTACAATTTTTATGAAATAAATTATCTATTTAGTAAAAAATAGTTATAATAATTTCACACTTAATACAAAACATTGTGTTTGTAATCATTCACCAAGAATTATGACTTTTTCAAGATTAAGCTGAAGTATAACAAACAGAATCTACATACAAATAATTATATTATGTAATTCTTTGTTAAAGTTTTCCTTTATTATTATTATTAATAGTAGTAGTAGTAGTAGGAAATGAATTGGTTGAATAAACAGTGACTCGACCACTCTATCGCAGACAAAATATTTGGTCTGAAAAAGTAAGGTCAGTGTTTGCTCATCTTGGCTCACATAATTGCGTGAAGCCATAAATATGTTTGTCATACTCTTCTATACGATATATAAAAATCAATTTTCAGGAGGAAATCATCTGCGTTTATAATTAAAATGTACAAAGAAAACAAAAATGGTAGGTCAATCAATACCCAATACTTACGAATAATGATATATCTAATTTAGTGGAAGCAAGCAAGGAAGCGTGGAAATACAGTCACCTGGAAAGTGGGGAAAAAAAAAAACAGAAACTCTTCAAAAATAGAATATCATAATTAGGTGATGTAGATTTTATGTTTTTATTTTTTATTTTTTACCATATTATGTTTTTTTCAACTATGTTTCATAAAAATCATTGAATCATGTTAACCTTCGTGATATGCTATAAAAAGAATAATTTACACTTTTAGACCCATGTTTATAATCCTTTAAAAAAAAAAAATCAAAAACCGTGTGTATAAATTAATAGTATTAATTAAAAAAAAGTTTCAAGATATGTACTTCAAATTACTAAAACCAAAATGATACTTTTATTTTTAAGGAAATATTTAAAAAGAAAGGGGTATGGGAGACCAACAAGCAGTTGACCATGCCTTGTTCATCAACTGGATAAGTCCCGCAATTAATATCTTTTATCTTTTTCTATAAGCTTTTGAGAGAAAAGAAAAATCAGAGGGCAAAAATCAAACGTAACTGTACGAAAAGAAAAGATAACAACTAAAGAGAAAAGAGAAAGAAAATGACCCCCAATAGAACTTAGCAAAAATTGATAGAAGTTAATGAAGCAGAAAAAATGTTGAGAGGTGAAAACGTTAAGTACCCAAATTAAGCAGAATAAAAAAATCAAACACCATGATCTTCTGAGCCGATCTCGAGAGAGAGAGAGAGTAAGAAGAATCCATGAAACTCAGGATGGATAGCGCCAGTGCCCATTATTTTTATCATGAAACCCTAGATCATTCCCATATTCATGGCATCCATGGCGCTATCCCTCCTGAGCTTAACAGATGCTTCTTTACTTTTAGACAATACTTTCTCGCAACAAAAAACCAAGAAACCGAACCAAACTAGATAGAAGACTTTAGAATTGAGTGAAATGTTTGGTTGGTTCTTCGTAATAAAGATGAACTCACAGCTGTATTTATAGCTGCTGAGAGGCCCCCGAGTGAGAGAGAACGTGGGGATATACGGACAAACGTCACCTCTTCTGGAGCCATGAGAAAGCTTGACTCATTTTTTATTATTATTATTATTTTCTTTTCCTATTTTACAAATCAATTTTCTCATATCATGTATGGACAGATTTTATTTTGTTTGAATATTATTATTACTATTATTATTATTTTAAGGCTATGGTTATATGTTATATTAGAGTTCATATATAGTAAAATATAAATTTTAACCACATATAAAATGATAAATAATAAAAAATTTATTATAATTTATTATTTATTATTTATTATGTGGTTAATAAAAAATTTATTATAATTTATTATTTATTATTTATTATGTGGTTAAAATTCGTATTTTATCGTAGGTGTACTCCAATATAACCCAACCATTATTTTAAAATCTTTTGTCATCATACGTACTGTCTTTTTTATCGATGCCTCTGCCGACTACGGTACGAATTGAAGATTTTGGCTAACAAAGTACTCTATTTTTTTCACAAGTGCATGCGGCTTTTTCGCGTAAATTTATACGATTTGGTGAGTGGTTATAGTTTTGAAATTTTGTTGAAATAGAAATCCCTATTATTTTAATTTCCTCCCTTCATGATTACTACCCCTTTTCAGTTAATCTTCTCATTAATTATTACTATTAGTACATATTATGGTGTTTAATCTCATAAGCTTAATTAAGGGTAAGGATTTGACAGGGAGTCCATATATTGCTTATAATAAACCACCCACCTACCACTTTGAGCAAATATTTTTTAATCATTAATACAGATTCTCTTATCGACTATTTATCTAAACTACCACTTAACCTACAAAAATCAAATGAATGAAGAAGCATACAGCCAGAACACTTAAGATTTTTTTTTTTTTTTTGAATTAGTGTCCATGAAAATAAGAAATATTTCATTATTTTGACTACTTGAGCATAATTCGTGCAAGAGAAAACAACGTGTTTTTGATTTTTTTTTTCATATTTTTCCTCTCGCAAACAAATCTTATATCAGTTTATGTTTTGTTAATTTTGTGATAAAAGGTCACAAGTGAGATGATGTCTTGTTATTAAATATAAGAGGAGGTACATCATAATGAGCATATAGAAGAAATGAATATCGTGTAATGAGTATTCACCGTAACATTTCTCAAACTCGATGGGGTTTTCACGCCAAATGCAGAGATAATTGTATCTCCATTAAGGGGAAAAATGTCATCACAAAGCAACAGTATCATCATGGGTGGCCCCATTTGTGCCCCAATTAAATTATTATCATGGAAAGTGATCTTTTTGCCCTAATTGTTTGGTATCGGTCTAAGGAGCTTTATTTGATTTTGGGAAGTTTCTTACTCTATGAAAATGACATTTACTTTTAAAAAAAAAAAGCTTAAATATTACCTTCTTGTACTTCCCACCATCACCAAATACCAGCCCCATCTTTACAGGTCATAATAACCAATATTATTAATTTATTTTGGTTGCTCCTGTTTTCAGTTGATCATGACACATTCCTAATATCAAAGTCTAAGCAAAAGATTAGGAGGTTTTCACGAAAATAAATCCCTACTTACGAATAAATATTTTGATCATTTAAATGTAGATGATCTTATACTTTGAATATAAAAGATTGGTTAGACTTTTTCTTTTGCATTTGACATAGTATCACTGATACAATTAAGTGACATTAAGGGTACATTTGGGATTGTTTTAGGAGACTCAAGAATGATTTAAAAAATTGAAAGTTAATTTCATATTTGGTAAATTTTTTTAGAAATCACTTTTGACAAAATCATCACATCATACAACATACTTTGAAAAGAAGGAAAAGAGTAGTTTTTTAGAATCTAATTTTGATAATCAATTTTATAAGGGATATTATTATTTTTCCACCAAAGTTTTTCTGACACATCATGTCAGTACCACGGTTTGGTAAAAATATCATTTTACCACCAAACATTTAAATTGTTAGCACTTTCCCACTATTTCATTAACTGAATAAATATTTTGCTGACGTCATAAGGGCATTTTGGATATCTCACATGAAGCCAAGCAATTAGTCATCGTAGATTTTATAATTAAATCATCTTTTGTTGTTTACTTACAGGGGTAAAATTGACTTTTTATACATTTTCCGTTAAATATTAACTGAGTTTTAACGGAATAGTGGAAAAATACTAACAATTTAAACGTTTGGTGGTAAAATGATGGTTTTACCAAAATGTGGTATTAACATGATGTGTCAGAAAAACTTTGGTGGGAAAATGATAATATCCCATTTTATAATTAAGATAATTTAATATATATTCTCATATATATTATAAAATTATTAATTTTACCAAGATTATCACTATTGCCAATTTTATTGAGATAATAAAATAAAAATAAAATCAATAATACAAAATGTTTGTTCTAGCTATCATTATTATATATACACAATAAAAAAATATTTTATAAACATGTTCATAAATGTATAAATAAATTTTTGTCAACAATATGTCTGTAAATTTACCAAACTCGTGTGACTATTTTTAAAATTCAGAATACTTTTTAAAAATTTTTACCAATTATGTTCAAAGTTGATAATTTATTTCTACTGCATAATTAATAATAATTATTTTAAAAACTACAACATCACAAAATTGACCCTAAATGCACGTAAATTATTCCACATTCTTTGTATTAATATAATAGAAATTATTTTTATTTATCCACTTGAATCTCATAAAATGAAACAATTATTTTACGGAAGTTCATAGATGAAGATTTATTTTCTGCAGATGTGGGACACTGTTCTTAATATCCCCATTCTCATCACGTATATATCTGTAGTTTTGTTACTCAAATGTTATATACTTCAATGTTCATTTTCGGCTAAAATGAGATAAAATTAAAGAAAAAAAGAGATGATATAGACGTTGAACTTTTTCCTTTTGGGATTGAAATATTTGTGAGGGAAAAAAAAAAAAAAAAGAATAAAAAGTTTTTTTTTTTTTTTGGGGTTTTGGGGGGGTGGTGGGGGGTGTTTGTGGGGTTGTAGTAGGGGAACTGTGAAGTGATGCCACTTATGGAAAAATCCCAAAATGCGCCAAAGACTCGAAGCCACCACTGTCCCTGTTACCAAAAATAAAACCCTCCACTGACTCGGAGGGGCGCCTCGGAAATTGCACCCGTTCTTTTTCTTTGTTTTTTTCCTCTCAATTAATTTTTTTTCTCTTCGTCTTTATTTGTTATTATTCATTCGTACAATATTTTTGCCCCGCCCTGCGTGGCCACACCCACTCAGTTCCCCGACTAGACACGCAGGCACTGGCAGGCTCCCAGTTCCAGCTCCAGGGCCCCGGGGGCCACATTCATATCGCATGACCGCGTGAGACCACTTACAAATCCTGATTTTCTCCCCTCACCATCCCCAGATGTCGTATTCCTCAACTGCCCTTCCCATTTCCCTCATCCCAAACCTTAAATCAAGTGATAACCAGCGGTCATATATTGTATCCACTGGCTCTGGCCCTGGTCTATAAGGATATTTTAGTCGGATTAACTCGTCGTGAATGATAAAGATCCTAATCATGTGACGCGACGATGATAAAAATAATTATAGAATTATATAATAGTATAGCATTATAAAATTATATAATTTTACCGTAGTTCTTTTTTTCGGTCAATGAGTTGTGTCATATTGGTCGATTCCATTATCCAGCATTCATAATAAAATATCCAAGAGCCATGATGCCTTCGGACTGGAAATTTATGACTCGACCTGCCCACTCTGCTCACCTGATACAGAATTGAATTGAGAGCTTAGCTTGCAGGGCATTTTGAGAGGACTGAGCAGTCATGATGAGTGGACCTGTGACGCAGCAATTGCAAGGCATTTCCCCTCCGCGTGATCCAATTATAGGCTACATCGAACGGCTCAAAAGGCATTCTGATTCTGTGTTTGCAGATGTTTCAGCGATCATTCACTGGCCAGTCGTTCTAGATGGTGAAAAGAAACATCTCTGATCAAGTATGCAGAGTTAGCGAAGACTGCCTGGCTAGACGATTGACCCGGGACATGTCGATCGACTGTGCATACATGGCATGCCCCCACCACGTCAATAGTGCGCCCCCTAATAATTTTTTTTTAAAAAGAAAATACCCACTGTCCACTTATTTTTTTTAATTTTTTAAAAAATACATATTTTTTTTTTAATTGGAATTCACATGAAGTTATTTTTTTTTTTTTTACTTTTTCACTTTCGTTTGGATGCCGTTAAGAAAACTAACGGAAATATTTTTAAATGATTATTTTACCCCCCAACTATAATAAATAATAATAGTCACATATAATAGATAATGATAAACATAATAAATAATAATTTATTATTTATTATTTATAATAATAATAAATAATAATTAGTAGATTAATACTATTAAATTACTTTTAACATTTAAAATAATATTAAAATTTTAAATTATTATATTTATTTTAATAATATATTTATATTTATTATAAAGATTTTAAATAAATTTTTGGATTAAATAGATTTTACAATTAACAAAATATCTCCATATTAGTAATATTAAAATTGACTTTTACAAAATATTCAAAATAATTTTTATTTTTATTTATTTATTGTTTATTATATGTGACTATTATTATTTATTATAGTTGAGGGGTAAAATAGTCATTTGTCTAAATTTCTGTTAGTTTTCCTAACGGTATCCAAACGAAAGTGGAAAAGTGAAATAAAACGTAACTTCATGTGGATTTTAGTAAAAAAAAAAATTATGTATTTTTTAAAAAGTTAGAAAAAATAGATGGACGGTAGATTTTTTTATTTTTTTATTTTTTTTGGTTAAATGTAAAATATAGTTTGAGGAAATCTAATAGAAGACTCTGGAGCCAGAAGTAAGTTTGAAAATCTTAACAAAATCAAACGATGAACTGTAAAGCCATAATGGTTGTGCTGCAGTCTAACCCCTCCATTGTCTTACGACTTTATGTTTATGATTTTCTTTTTTTTTTTTTTATTTTAATCTTTTGAACACTACTTTATCGACATTGTTTACCGACAGTTTAAGAAAAAAAAATACAATTATTTTAGATCTTAATATAGTCAGAAAAAGGATGCATAAAATCAAGTAGCATGGGATATGTTATAGAGACTAGAATCAGCTTGGTCTGTATCTCTATTATAATAATAAAAAAAATCTTGCTTCGTGTTGTGTATCAACGTTGGTTTCTTTGGGTAGCTATTCCAGTTGACACTTGACAATCTTCTTTTCTCTGACTCTGACGCTTGATTAGAGCTCAATTTTGCTCACATGTAGGAGAGGAGGGTAAGGCTCGGCGCCATTCTTATTGACATTCATTTATTATACTTTATAAGAAGGGTTTGGTTGCATGCATGTGAATTATTGATATGTATAGAATTTTCATCAAATTAATTAATAAACAAACTTAGAAGGTGCAACTGATCAGCATAGGAAATAGTAAATTTTCCCATTAATCCATTGGATTTAGGCCAATTATCTTTTTAGTTCCCGTATTTTAAATTATTGAATCCTGTCGCTTTTTTCCTTCCTGTCTCTCACCGTCTTTGTAATCTAGTAAAAAAATACTTGGTTTGATTGCAATTAAAATAAAAAGACAGGCTGATTTGTCAATGTTAAAATACAAAAACTCAATTTTAGTAATTCATTAAACAACAAAGAGACAAGGAGAAAAATGGGTAAAAAAAACAAGATGATTGTCCTTGCTTCTAACGTCACAGTCAGGTAATCTAAAACCTAAAAAATTCTAATAAATAATTTACATGAGAACGATAACATAAAATTTGTGACCGTTATAATATATAATAACGGAATGAAAGACAAAACCGGTCCTATAAGTCATTGTTGCCTCAACAGTATGTATGTATGTATGTTTTATTTGATAATGCTGCATGCGAAACACTAACAAAAATAATAACAATAATAATAATGAAATGGCACTAACGATAAATGATTCTCATTCTTTTGATTTCCTTTGGCTAGATGGAAATGCTACACAAAACAAAAACGCTGCTTCTCTTCACAAACAAGTTAACAACTTCAATTTGTTTACCACATGATTTTTGTTTTTTTGTATTTCGTTTTCTTTCAAAAGCTAGATTATAATAATAGATTATTAGGGTTGTTAAAATATTCTCGAATTTGTCGATTGGGTGCATCCATATATCACAATCAAAGGAAAAATGAGGATTACTTAATATTGATTAAAGAAATTAAGTGGAATTCCCTATTAAAGAAATTAAGTGGAATTCCCTACGATTATAGTGGTGTTGGTTTTATATATTGCTTCACCATTTTAGGTAAAATGGCTTACGTACCCTTAATGATTAAATTATTTTAATAACAAATTGTAAAGTATGGAGAAAGTTGCAAATTGGAGAAATGTTATAAGTACGCTAATAATTGTATAAAATATTTATTTAAATGAATATAAACAATTCAATATATATTATTTACTTTTTAATGTGGTACACAATCACTTGTTTTGTTGGAAAACCGTAGGTTGGCCCATACCATACACTTTTTGTTGCTTACCATCATTATTATCATCGCTTGCTTACTTGCTTATGCTAATTAAATAATCTTAATTTGCTATATATTTCTCATCATATTGTAGCAAATTGTGGTAAGTGTATTTGATCTATTATTTTATCAATAGTTACTTATGTATCATATCATAAAGTGATTTTTTCTCTTTTTAATTTACTATATATCATTTCACTTGTTGTGAATTGTGGGTGAACTTATTGTGTTTAGTCCAATTATTTATTTAGCCTTTATTCGCTTGTATGTTTAGATATTTCCTTCACTTCTTTTATTTTATGTTTTGAGATATATACTTAAAATCTTAGATTCCATACACTTATGACACGTTTTGGTACTCTACATTAGTTTATACAACTTTTAGGAATATTTATGCCATTTCTTCTGCTTGTATTTTTTCTTCATACTTAATAATTCGTTATTAAATTAATTTAGTCATGGTATATAAATCGTTTCCCCTAAAAAATTCTCAAAATACTTAAATTTTATAACTAACATCAAGATTATCAATAAAACAATATATAAGATTAACTCAGTTACAATTAAAATTTAGGACAATTATCTACCAACCACCCAATATTTTAAGCCTTTTAAAAAATACACAAATCTCTTTTTTTCACTTTACAAAATTCCAGCTAAAGTTAGTCAATTGCTAAGTTACAGCTACTGTACCTTACACCCACTCCTGCATGATTCTTGTATAAGGTGTACGTTACAGCGTTGTAACTTAGTAATTGCCTAACTTTAGTTAGAATTTTGTAAAGAGAAAAAAAAATATTTGTGTATTTTTGAAATGTTATAAATATCCCTAATAATTGTATAAAGTATTTATTTCAATTAATATAAACAATTCAATATATTTTATTTACTGTTTAATCTGGCACACAATCACTTGTTTAATTAGAAAAGCATAGGTTAGCCTATACCATACACCTTTTGTTGCTTACCATCATTGTTATTGTCGCTTGCTTACTTGCTTGTGCGAATTAAGCCATCTTAATTTACTATATATTATTTCTCATCAAATAGTAGCAAGTGTATTTGATTTGTTATTTTATGAGTAGTTATTTATGTATCCCTATCATATAGTGATTTTTTCTCTTTTTAATTTACTATATATTATTCACTTGTAGTTAATTGTGGGTGAACTTATTACGTTTAGTCCAATTATTTATTTAGCCTTTTATTTGCTTGTATGTTTAGATATTTCCTTCACTTGTTTTATTTTATGTTTTGAGATATATATTTAAAAATATTAGGTTCCACACACTTATGGCACACTTTGGTATTCTATGTTAGTTTATACAACTTCTAGTGATATTTATGGCATTTATCATACTTCTAATTTTTCTTCATATTTTACAATTTGTTATTAAATTATTTTAATTAAGGTATATAAATCATTTTGCTTAAAAAATTCTCAAAATACATAAATTTTATAACTAACATCAAGATTATCAATAAAATAATATATAAGATTAACACAGTTAAATTAAAATTTAAGACAATTATCCATTGACCTTCCAATATTTTAGTCTTTTAAAAAAAATACATAATTTTTTTTTTCTCTTTACAAAATTCCAACTAAAGTTAGAGACAATTACTAAGTTACAATTGTTGTAGATGATTTTTGTATGGGGTGTATGTTACAGACGCAGCTGTAACTTGGCAAGAACCCTAAAGTTAACAAAATTTTCACTCATCAACCTTCCCGTTAACTTTGATAAAAAGCAAAGATGACATCATACACACCAATTTAAAAAAAAAAAAGAGCAAAATTGGCTTGCATTTTTTCAGTTCATCAAGCACATATTTTTTTCTCACCTTCGTGCCCACCCATCATCCATGAATAAGCTTAACAATCCCACCATTTTTTCTCCAATTTCCATCCATTTTGATCAACGAAATAAGCTTGAGTATCAAAACCTGGAGAAACCAAAAACCTAGAAACATGCGATTGTTGTTGCTGAGAGTTCTAGCCAAAGGCGGAAAGCATGGTCGTGGTTGGGCACAATCGGTGAGCATTAAGTGCCATTAACCAGAACATGACCCTCATCTATCGTCGGAGAAGACTCGATTCACTTCATTTTCTCTCCGTCTTAATCGTCAATTACAATCTCTCTCTTGCTTAGTGGCCGACACAACGTCTGATATGACTGTGCAAAATTAAACTTTTTGGAGCTATTTTTTTTTTTTCTATTATCTTAGGCCTACACTTTTATTGCTATTTGTCAAAAGTGATGAACTAATACTTTTAAAGTTAAGTATGATTATGAGGGTACATAATCTTCCTCAATTAAGTTTGATTGTGTGGAATTTATTTATAATCTTTCTTCTTTATAAAATACGAGTAGAGTGAAGACATCTCTTGTCTGTGAGGGTTATTTATCTGGATATCAGAGATGGCAATGGGGAGAGGAAGGGAGAAGACGGACCTCCCCGTACCCATCTCCAATATTTCATATATGTACCCATCCCTTCCCCGTCCCTGACAAAATTATTTTTTAGAATCCTCGTCCCTTCCATGAATAATAATAAGGGATCCCTAAAGGTCCCCGATCCCCGAAAAATCAATATGTTATTTAGTTTTCAATTTTAATTTTATCATATTAAAATAAAAAATCTAAATAAAAATAAAATTTGATAATATATCTTATATTAACATTAATCCATGACAAAAGTCACATTATTAAATACAAATCAGTATAATAATTATCTTCATCAATCTTCATAATCCTACAATAAAATAAAAAAAGAAATTACTTTTATATCAACAATAAGATAAATGAAATGAGTATAGACACTTAATCAATATTTTTAATAAAAGTATTTACCTCTAGCGCCTTCTACTCCTCTTGCTCTTTTTCGAGAAATGTGGCAAATTAAGAGATAGGCTCAAGTTTTAAATTTAAAATAATAAAAATAACATAACTAATGTAACATCTAAGAGAAAAATTTAATAATTATATAATATAACTACAAGGTAAAATAAACTCATATTGCCATTATAATCTTGTAGACAACTTTGACAACACATTAAAGCCTCCAATGTGCTTAAATGATGCTTGTTACGGTACTCTACCACTGGTGCTAGAAGATAGCTTGGAAACAATATTTGTAATTGGAATTGCCAAAATATCTCTAGCAATTCATGCCAATATAGGATATCTATGGGTATTTGTTTTCCATCAACTCAAAAATATTAAAATCGTTCATCTGTGGCATAACTTTCTCATCCAAATATTAATCTAGTCAATTAAGAAGTTTAATAATATAATTATTTTGATATTTGTTATTATACTAATATTTAATGTTTTATAATTATTTTAATATTTTTTATTTATACTAATATTTAATATTTTATAATTTATATTTTATAATTTATTTACTAATAATTTTAAAAAATTAAAATTAAAATGGGGAAATGAGGAAGGGATGGACATTCCACCCCAGCGACGTCCCTTCCTCGAATAAGAAATTAGATAAAAACTATCCATCTTTCTCCCGAATAAGAAACTGGGTAAAAAATTGTCCATATACCCTCCTCGAATAGGGAAAATCTCCAAGTGTCCCCGTCCATGTGGGAATTTCTGCCATCCCTATTGGGCATGTACTTCATATAATTTAATGTAATAATATAAGTCTCAATTATATATCTGATTGTAAATATCAATGTAATGATTTGTTGTTACAGCTGTTGTAAGTATATGTGTAATATATTAATATGATGTCTAATAAGAATTAAAAAAACAAAAAACAAAAGGATATACGTTTTGATTGAACGCGAAGGAGAAACTTTGAGTACAAGGGATTTTGAGGAGACAAAACAACGTGATTCTGTTGACCATTTAAATATAAGGGGAGTAAATTAAGTTCTTCCTTTTTAACTATTAGCTAAAATATAACGGAAGGGGGCCAAAAAAAAAATATATATTGGTTTATTGGTTCATTATTTTCAAGATTGAAGAGAAGCATAAGCAAGTTGTTGTGGAGAAGCATGGTGAGCCAGCTTAAAGTTACGAGGATTTCAAATAAGGGCAAAATAGTTATTTTATGTTTCAAAACAAAAAAGTCATTTGATTACTATTTCGTTAATTCTCCTAACCGTGTCAACGGAAAAGTGGGCAAGCGAAAAAGTTATCAACATCATGCGGAGTACTGCAAAAAAAAAAAAAAAAAAATTGTGCATTTTAAAAAAATTAAAACATCGGATAGTTAGTGGATAATTACCCTAAAATTTTAGATCTATTTTAAAATATGAAAAAGGGATCGTTTCACATAATCTAATCGGCTAGTGAGAATCGGTGGTCACATCACAGTCTCCTTAATTCTGATTCTTTCCTTATGCACAGCGTGCAACCACACCTTTACCACCGAGGGCTAAAGTGCATGTTTTTAAGTAGTGTTTACTTTTTGGAGTGGGAATATGGAGTGTGGATTTCTTTTACTTTATTGTTTACTTACCATCTTTAAGGTGAGAGTAGAATTCCCACTATGTGGATCCCACCTAATTTTGGAGTGGAGAGTGGGATTCATGAGAGAGGTGGGAGTGGGAATCCACTCCCCATTCTTTTCTTTTTACCCTCATAATTAAAATAAATAAATAATATTTAATAAAATAAATAATATCATATTTATTAAAAATAATAATTATAAACATATTTATTTTGTTAAATTTAATAAAATAAAAATAAATAAATATTATATTTATTTAAATAATATTGTTATGTTATTTTATAAATTAAATTTATTAAAAATAATAATATTAAACATTAATTTTAATAAATATTAATTAATTAATTAATAATAATAAATATTTTATTCTAAGAAAATATTAATTTTATACTATATTATTATTAATAATGTTTCATTTGTGTTGCTATTATTAATAATTTTTATTTACATAATTTAAATTAAAATTAATAAAAAATTATGATTTACATAATTAAGAATATTAATAATTATTATTAATTTACAAATATAATAAAATATTTATTTTATTTTCTAAATATATTTTTTTATTAATTTTTAATTAAAAATTAAAAAATTTTAAATAAGGGTAAAATAATAATTTAAAACTATTTACTCCAAATTCAAGATAATATAAACACATAAATTAAATTTTAATACTCTAATTCAGATATAAATAAATAACTTACTCATACTCACACTCTACACTCTCAATCCCAAAATTCCCACTCCTCAATATTCTTAAGGCAAACCAAAGTGTAAACGGTATGTTAAAGTTTCGAGCCGTAAGGTTTCGCTAATGAATTCATTGTATCGAATAAACAAAAGAGTAGAAATAGCAATCACGTTTTAAAAAGCAACTGCTACATTTTTGGAATTGGCACCTGCTTCACGCTTCCACAAGGACCACAACACGCCAGAATATAAAGACGAAAGTTTTCTTTTTTCTTTTTCCATTTTACTTTTTAGTATAAATTTTGTGATTAAAATAATGTGTAATAAATTGACAATTTTCATATGATATTACATTATTGGACATACAAAACTGGATATATCAAGTAATTTAAAATATAAATTAGTTGATTGAAAAATTATTTTGTATGTATGGATACTTTAATATGCCATTTTCCAACATCTAATGTAGATCCGTGTATATCTGTTAAGGTGATGCTCATATAAATAACTAGAATTTTATTGTTCATTTGTAATATGTGCAATTATTGTTTTGTGTAATAATAAGTATTCACACGTTTTACAGTGTAAATTTTATCCAATGCATCATTGTTCAGCACTTATACACACAACTATTTATTAGTTAATTTAAATTTTAGAAGGTAATAATATCCGCACATGACAATTTTCACTTATTTTTATTGATTATGGTGTGAAATGGTTTGATACTCTAGTAGGATTCCTCCTTGTCTATCTATTGCTTCCTTATCATGTACGTATGAGCATTCGTAATTTAGCGCAATTAGTTGAAATATATACATAACAATAAATTAATAAAAAAAAATGCAACACTATTAGATAGAGGTGGCACAGTGGATCACGACACGGATATGACATATTTTTCGTATTTGTTTTGACAAATACTGACACCATTAATAAATGGTTTAACACGATATTATATAATAAATAATTGTGTTGAATTTATGTTGGACCACCTCAATATGATTATACATTTATAACACAAATATAAATTGATATATAGTAATATTATCGAAATATATATATATATATATATATATATATATATATATTGAATATTAAAATTAATTGCCCGTGGTATATTTATATTGAATTACAAACTTATTCATCTCATATTTATGTAATGCTAACTTATTTATATTTATTTTGAAGAATAATATCGACATATTTATTACTTTTAAATTATTTATTTATTTTTGTATTTAATATGTTAAATGAGTCAATACAATTAACACAATTAATAAATAAGTCTATCAAAATTTTATTATTTTAACAAAATTAACAAATGAATCGTGGTTATATTTTAATATTGAAACACAATTAATAAATGACATGTCATATATAAAACTAGACACAAACGTATCATGATTACACGGAGTGGACAGCCCTACTATTCGAGAACCCCAGACATTTTCCGTGGGGTAGGTGTAATAATTTGTAGTGTAATAATTTAACCGTATGATTTCCGTAATTGGTTATACAATCCCTGCCTGCATTGGCCGCATAAACCGTGCCAAACTCACGAAAGGTCAAAAAGTCAAACCAAATAACCTGGAAGATATCACGTTAGAACATAAATGTGATAATCATGGCGAACGGGGCCCACGTCTTGACATATCATATGCGCGAGTCAAGTTTATTATTTTGATTTTGTCCTCATGCGAGTAATGCTCTGGGTGCAAGTGTGCAACCCCCGTCGTACATCGGAATTCATTTCCCCAGTAAATTATACGGTGCGGCTAGTAGCACTGAGGTTGAATACAGCTCATCACCGGCACTGTTCACGTGGCGTGTCACCGGTGGTAATTTTTTGAAATTAGCCAATGATAAAGATGGCGGTGAGATCCGCATGTTAGTTTGCTAGCAAGTCGTAATCTTGGGATCTTAGCCGTTGAATTTTGAAACCTAAGTGAAGGCCATCAATTTCAGTTTGTTCTTAACAAGGGGTTTGTTCATGAACGTAATTCTCGATGCAAGAGAAGCCGTAACGCGTTGTAATTTGTGATGTCTCGTTAATGCTCATGCTTAGTGTTCAAGTTATTCTGTGTCTTCTTCTCACATGGTTAAAGTTTTATTTTTTGACGGTACAAACCATCGGGGCAATTTATTTTATTGGGGGATGATATCAACGAGCCTCCATATTCCAAGTATTGTACTTGTTTATTTGGGTTTAGTTGAAGTGATTAGAGCTACTCTTTCATAAGAACGAGAAAAGTGGTTCGAGTCCCTGCAGACGCATTGCAGGGATTTAATTTATATTTCTTTTTTTTGAGGCTTAGAACTTGAGTGAATGCAGTCTTTCTACTAATATGAAAGTTTGACGTTCCTCGAATATTTGAGAGAATTTAAAATCTGAGCGGTGTTATATCAGAATTGATGTAAACGAATCTCAGTAGGTGTAAATATCAATTGTAAATCTCATATAATATAAGTTATAATCTGAGTATTAGTATCATATAATTAAAAAATATATATATTATTGTACTTGCTTCGCATTATATTCTATGCACTTGTAGTGCTTTTGGCCAAACCGCCAGAGGATTCGAAAGCTTTCTAGTCTCCATTCTCGAGAACAGAATACAAGTCTTACGCGAAACAGGAGTATATTTTGGCTCCACTTGTAAAAGATTTGAAGGTAAAAAAAGAAAAAAAAGAAGAAAAGAGAGAAACAAGGTAAGTAGGTTTAGTGAACTAGTGGATGATTTTCCTGTGCAGCGAGTTACTGTAAATAACTAAATATAATTTAGGGAGATTCATAATTATGTTAACAAGTAATTAATAATTATTCAATTCTCTCAAGTAACATCTAGTCTCCGACCTCTATAGCGAAGCTTTTGAAAATATATTTTTGAAGTGGTAAGCTGCTTTTATTTTCGTTCATTTGGTCCAGCAGGTGAGAGTTTCAAACCTTCAACCACTCTATGTACTAATTATTTTTTATTTCTTTAAATGTTGAAATATAAATTCAACCTAAAATGAGTCCAAATATTCAAATGGCATCCTCATAGTGCTGATCTAAGACTAGAGGTTCGGTGGATTTTCTAATTGTAAGTCCTCGTAAATTTGTCGTTTAAAAACTACAATTAAAAAGCAACACTAAAGGGACTTATTTGATGCATTGGGCAAAACATTTCCCTGGATAATAAACAGAAAAATTCAGGGATTCAAACATTATTAGTCTTTTCATATCCGAGAGTGATTGGGAATATAGAAATTGGGCTCGAAACAGCTCGGTCACACACATACAAGCACAAAACAGTGAGGCCCATCTTGGCCCAAAAAAATTAACCCACAAAAAAGCATTTTCCCATTTCAATTCCCCTCCTTCCCTTTGAACTTTCCCGCCTTCTGAACAATAAAAAATTATCGAAAAATTAGAATGTTCCATTGATCCCAATTCAGGCGCTGAAAAGCGAAAACCCTAATAATCATCACCGGAAATGTCCACGTGGCAGATATTCTCCGACGCCGATAACAATTTTAAATGGCAGGTATCCGGTCGGATACTCCAGCCGGAACCAAATGGCTCCCCAATTCAGCAGCACAGCTCGAGTTTCCGTCTCCCTTCCATGTCCGATCTCTTGCTTGAAGGTAAATTGCTCTCACGAGCACGTGTATGTATACATACGTATAGCTTTTATGAATTTGCATGGTTTTTACAGGGCACTCGAAGCTCCTAGAAAACGGAAACGAAGGAGCTGATAATGTTAGTACTCCGATGTTTAAAACCGGTTCGGGCAAAGCGGTGCCGTTGAAGCATTCTTCGATAGAGAAAGCGTTATCTGTTCTCGGCACTGACAATGACTGTGACAATTCGTTTGCTGGTGCGCTATCATTCGTTTCAATCTATTTGTTTGGTCGGTTTAACAACTTGCTAGTGAAAACATGATAGGTGGTGTTTCCGGTGCAATTGTAAGGTGCTTTTTCAGTAAAAGCACCTTTTGTAGATAGATTTTGTGCACTTTTAATTAAAATCCTATTAATTGCTTCTTCAAAATGCAATGTTAGTGCTTTCTTGCCATTTCAAAAAGTATCCATTGAGTACTTAAGCAATCACGAACATTTTTTTTCTAATTCTGAGGAAACAATTTTGTCTATTTCCAACAACCACTGTAAATCTTCTATTAATCTTATAGACAGGATTAGAATGTTTTTGATCCAAGATCAAGGAAATCAGTCAATTTGACGTTGACTCGATTGAATTCATATCGTACTGTAGCATAAACCACAAGTTTTTTCCCCTAAATAATCAAACTTTGGTAAATGTTATAGGTGAAGAGCACCCAAGAGAAAATGGATTTGGCTTCTCCAATTCTCTTTTCCAGACAGGCTCTGGAAAAACTGTTAACATATCCTCTGCTGGTTTGGTTAGAGCAAAATCATTGTTGGGACTGGAAGAAGGGCATAATGATTGCAGTTTTGAAGGCCTTCAACGTACAAGGATGACATCGACTCCTGGTTTTGAGGTGAAAGAGGGAGTGAAGGGTAATGTATTTGAGAGTGTTACATCAGTTCTAAGGCCTTCATCAATTAGTAAGGCTGGTTTTGCCGAAAGTAGATTCAAGAACAAGATAAATTCAAACATGATGCAAACTGAAGGGCTTAATTCTGCACCCACACGGCCTCAGATTAAGTTCCATACTGCAGGAGGAAGATCTCTATCTGTCTCCACTGATGCATTGCAGTATGCAAGGAACCTTCTTGGTGATCCAGAGTTAGGGACATTCTTTCACGAAGAAGACGTGGGTCGATCGGATCTTTCATCTTTTAAACACGGAAGATTCGATGATTCTTCTTCAAACAAGGAAAATGATGTTTTCACCTCCTTTTTCCATCTAGGAACACCAGAGACCAAAACAGCATCAAAAAATTTCACATCTCCTTTACGGTCGTTTTCAAACCCTGTGAGGTCGCGGATCAATGCAGAAAATATGAACACGTCTGCTAACTTGATTGAGAAATTTGATGCAGTTGATCATGATAGAGTCAGTGGGTTGAATGGTAAAATTCTTTCCGTAAAGAAGCCCATAAGAAGCACGCATGGGCATAAAGCCATAATGGACAACTCAGTGGAAGATGATATTGGTTCAAAAATTAATTCACTTGGGAGGTCATCAGGTAAGCCTCTGGCTGATATTACGAATAATACCAGCACAGCTTGTGCAAATATTAAGCAAACTTGTGAAAAGAAGAGACTATTGAGAAGTTCTAGTTCTCCATTCAAGAGGCCTCGTATCTCCAAATTCTCCACCCCGTTGAGAACGAATCTTTCTTCACTTAATGGTAAATTTTTGGAGGTTTCTGAAATGACTTTCTGGTTGTTAATTATCATTCCTGTTGCTCCTTATTTAAGGTATATTTTCTGTCAGGTTTATCTACTTCATCAACAGAACAATCTGGTTGCAAAATAAAAGTTTTCTCTAGATATCCATTTCAGATTCCAAGAATGTACGTGAAGGAATATTTTGGAATGCCTCCATCAGCCCAGGGCATGGTACACAGACTTTCACAAGTTCTTCTTCTTCTTCTTTTTTTTTTTTTTTTTGGCTCCATCGTGATTGATATCTTCTTACCACTGACACCCTTTTACATGCCTGAATCTAGTTGGATCATTTGCAACATCAAGTAAGATGGATGAAATCTCATAATGCAGATAAATACATGTTTCACGATGCATCTAGCTCAAATTGCATTGGAGCAGAGGCTCTTTTCAATATGTTAGCGCAATCTGGAGCTTCAACGCAATATGCCTCTAAACTGTACACTTCTTATCCTTGATCTGTTCTTCTTTTTCTTGCCCTCCTGAAAAATATGATTCTTGGAATTACATTGCTTCTGTATCTGCCGTATATGGTGTGGGTTGTGATAAGGATATTGGCACGTTAAAATTAACTTTTTATGATTGCTGATTTGGAGATGGGCTGTAGCTTTAGTTAGTCCTATTTTGCTTGGTGATATAATATTCCTGTTAAAAGCATTTTACATCATATTTATGGTTGAATAATGTGGATTGCAGATGTGCTACACTGATTATAATATTTCAGTTCAGGTTCATGGATTGGGTTTCAGTAATTTATACTGAATACTCTTTTTTTTTTTAACCCTTAAAGAAAGCAAATAGTAACTTTGTATCCTTGTTTGCCTGTTGTTGACCCATTCCATTTATTTATCTTTCTAGATGGGTGTCAAATCATTACAAGTGGATAGTCTGGAAACTGGCATGCTATGAAAGATGCTACTTAGCCAAGTCTGCTGGCAAATTTTTGACTGTTTTCAATGTGCTTGAGGAATTGAAGTATAGGTAATGTAACCTTAAATTATTTGTTTAATCTTGGGTTTGTAAGACGTCCATGAGGCAACTTGTGGTCCTTTTGAACAGATATGAGAGAGAAGTAAATAATGGCCATCGATCTGCAATTAAGCGAATCCTAGAAGGGGATGCATTGCCTTCCTCAATGATGGTGCTGTGCATTTCAGCCATTCACATGAATTGTGTACCGAAGATTGAGGCTCATCCTGAGGCACAAAATGGGGCTGAAAATAGCTATGCTGTGAAGCTGGAACTGACTGATGGGTGGTAAGGAATGTTCAACTATTAATCCTTGCTTTACTAGCACATTTCTTTGGTATGAAATTGAATATCGGCTCTCAGGTATTCAGTTGATGCTTTTTTGGATGTATCGCTGTCGAAGCACCTTGCGGCTGGGAAACTTTTTGTGGGACAGAAACTCAGGGTAATATGTTAATATTTTTGTTTTTCATGTCTGCTTTCTGATTATAGCATGTTAGGCTGCTTTGGCTTTCACTTACCGTTAGATTTTTCTTATGAAGATCTGGGGAGCAGGATTATGTGGTTGGATTGGGCCTGTTTCTCCCCTTGAGGTTTGTGAGAGCCTTTGGTTTTCCATTGAAGCTAAATTATTTGCATGTTATACCTTCTGTCATTAGAAGCTCTGTTCTCATATTTTGCTCAAATTTCAGGCTTCAGGATCTGTTAGTTTACAGTTGAACATAAATGGGACATACAGAGCTCATTGGGCTGATCGATTGGGATTTTGTAAGCACTTTTAATTTGTTTATCCTTTTTGCCTACTATCCATTTTTCATGCTTAGTTTTCGTATTTTCTACAGGCAAGGGTTTCGGTGCTCCTTTGGCATTTAGATGCATCAAGAGTAATGGGGGCCCAGTTCCAAGGACTTTAGTTGGGGTCACACGGATATATCCTGTTCTCTACAAGGAGAGGTCATTTGAGCTATATCCTTTTTTATAATTTTCACTTGTTAAGTAAAAATTATAATATGCATGCAATTGACTTGCATTTTTTTTTTTTGGGGGGGGCTACTCTCATATAGGTTAAGTGATGGGAGGTCTACTGTGAGATCAGAAAGGATGGAATGTAAAATGATGCAATTATACCAGCAGAGGTGAGCCTTTGCCTGCTTCATTTCTGCCTTTCTGTTGTCCTTGTGAATAAATCAAATTACACCTTGCTGGAATAATTGGTTGTTTTTCTTACCACATAGTCACAAATGAGCACTATCTTAGGTGGTTGAAAGATTCAAAGAATTGCATTGCGATTTGTTGAAAGCAGCTTGGCATATAAATGTATCACAGAAGATATGACCGCTTTCTTAATTATGGAGTAATCCAGAAGAAGTTTAGACCTTCTTGGATTTTATATTTACCAACCTGTACAGCTCTTAGTTCTATTGAGTAATTTCAAACAGTAGCATGGTATATATATATATTTTGTGTCTCCCCCATCAAGTGTGCGTGTGTCTTATGTACTTATGTAAATTGTGCAAGTTATGATTTAATATTATTGACCGTGTAACTTTCACATTAAGTTCTGGAATCTGGTTTTGCTCATTCTTGATCATTTTTTATTTAACTTTTTGGGCTACAGGCAGTCTATTGTTGCAGAAGGAATTGTTTCTGAGTTCCAAAGAGGGAACAAAGATTCTCATATACTTAATGATAGCAATAGTGAAGGAGCAAAACTTTTCAAAATGCTTGAAACAGCAGCCGAACCAGAAGTTATTATGGCAGAAATGAGTCCAGAGCAACTAACTTCTTTTGCTACTTATCAAGCAAAATTAGAGGTGGAGTTTGGTTTCTTCGCTTGATATATTAGCCGATATTTAAAAAGTTATTTTAATCTTGTTATATTTTCCTTAGGCGACAAGGCAATCAAATATGGAAAGATCAATTGAGAAAGCCTTGGAAAACTCTGGCTTAAGAGAGAGAGATGTCACACCATTTATGAGGGTGAGGGTGGTTGGATTAACTGGTAAAAATTATCAAGGAAAGGGCAGCTCTAGAGAAGGCATTATAACAATCTGGAACCCAACAGAGAAACAGGTGAATCCTAGTATCTAATTGCAACCTTTCTTTTGTCAGGTTGTGTTTGCACCTGTGTTTTATCAGGCATTTCAATTTCATGTTTTTTTGCCTGTTGATTGAATTTCTAAAATAACTGATCCCATTTTTCCCCCTTCTGATAACAACTTATTTCTATCCAGCCTCATCTTAATCATTATGAAGACAATTTTTAATTTCTTACTTTTGTAACAGCAATGTGAATTGGTTGAGGGGCAGGCATATGCCATTCTAGGGCTTGTACCAATGAACTCTGATTCGAATACTCTTTACTTACAAGCGAGGGGATCTACTACAAAGTGGCAGCCTCTATCTCCTCTAGCAACTGAACATTTTAAGTAAGTCCCAGTTTGTCCTTTCTTTAGAACTTAAATGCCCTTTTCTATAAGTTAACCCAACTAACTAAATCTGTCATTGCATGTAAAGTAAGGGGCCTTAATAGAATTTGAATACTGGTTTGGGTCCTTGTACAAGTTTATGTTTTTGGGAGTAGTGATCAGTCATCACCTTTTTGAGAGGTTAAAAGTCTCCATTGGGTTTTCCTCATCAACAAATTTAATCCAGTTCGTACTTGCCTGTAGGCCTTTCTTCAGTCCTCGCAGATCAGATCTAATGTCAAATTTGGGTGAAGTTCCACTTTCCAGGTGATTTGATATTTCTGAACCTTTTTATATTTATGCTTCTGATTTGCTATTGCTTATGCTTGTTCTTTGTTTATATAGTGAATTTGATATAGCTGCATTCGTGGTGCATGTGGGAGAGGTTTATGAGGATTCTCAGCAAAAGAAACAATGGGTTTTTGTCACAGATGGCTCCATGGCAGAGTTGCAATTGGAAGATCTATCAAAATCTTTGCTTGCCATTAGCTTCAGTTCACCATACATAGACCATGATTCATTTTCGCCAATTAACTATAACCTTGTTGGATCCACAGTAAGTATAATGTTGTTCCTTTAACTGTGCCGAATTACTGATTTATGAAAGCTACTAAACTGGAATAATGTAGAGCTCAACAGTTTTTCAAAGCGAACTTCTAATTAACCATGGTTATTAATTGCAACTGAGGTACATATTATCTAATAAATGGGGTTTTTGGGGAATTGACATATTTTCTTTCTATACAAGGGTTAATGTGTATATCTGTCTATTGCAGAGACAATCTAACTCTGATGAAGGTATCACTTGGGGGATTATTTTGGTGAATAGACAGGCTTTTTGGTTGCTAATCTTTCATCTTTGCAGGTTGGCTTCTGTAATCTAATCAAGAGACCAAAAGACCACTTAAATCATATTTGGGTAGCAGAGGCAACTGAAAACTCATCTTATCTTTTAAGTTTCGATTCCCCACCCTGTTCTCACCTTAGAAGAGCTGCTGCCTCTGCTCAAAGTTGGGCAAAGATCTCTAGCTCGGTATGACTAACTTAAATCAACTTTGTCACTGTTTTATGTCATTCGTCCCTTGCTGCTAAACTACATTTTCTGTTTGGTTTGATTCTTGCAGATCATTGACAAGCTTAAGGAGAATGTTTTATTTATTATTGGGAATCGTAAATGTTAATTGATGAAGGGGGCCGCTATAAAAATAACAAGTAAGCCTCAACCTCAAACCAACCTTTGATGATGCACAAGAAATTATTAGCTGGTTCGAATTTCTGAGACATATTCCCCTTCTGGGTAGAATTTGGATCAAAAGCCAGTTAAATCACTTGGTGCTCAACGACTAGTGGGTGTTAGCAGCCTTATCCTCTGAAATGCTAAAGCAGCTTCAATTGGCAGTGGCATTTTCTCTGCAGGTCTTTCTCCTTCTACTGAAAAGCTGATATTCTGATAAAAGAATCACAAAAGCATCTTTACTGGAGCCACCCATTTTGGTGCAGTTTGTAGACCACTTTGAATTACAGTTGAACAATTACAAGGCCTTACACTTCAGCAACTCAACCATTTTAGAAAATGGTCCTTAAAATTTTTGTTTGGGAGTCTCTGGTCTTCTGATTTTTCTAAATACTGACTCTCAGAGAGAATTTTGTACAAATAATTAAGGATCAAACAGTGATTTTATACGGCATGTTAGCATAAGCAGTAGAGAAGTTTTCAGTATACAGAAGTTCTTCCCCAGGCATATATACTGTTTTTGGATTATTGGAAACAAACTGCATGGCACACCGTAGGCTATGGTCATACCTTCCAATGGGCAAAATCTGGCCGTTCATACATCCATTTTCCAAAAGACTTTGATCCAATATCGTAAGGGCCGAATCTTTTAGTGTCCATTGAAACAATCATGAGCTCTCCTCTTTGTTTCCTTCAAGCAATTCACTTCGTGACAATAAAAATAAGCCAAACTCTGAGATGTCTTCCTTTTCAAGAACATCTCGTATCACAATTTTTGTCCCAGATTGTACTTTAATCTGAAACCGAATCTCTGGCGTCGATCAGCTACTATTTGTACGGATGGGGACTAGAAAGCCAAAGTTTAATCAAACGACAAAACTACCCTTACAATTGATGTGAACTTTCTTAAACTCGACGGATAAAATGGTCATATGATTATCATAGCAACTTCAACAAGTCACCACTCCCCACTTTGGTCGGTCCAAGGAGCAAGAACATTCCGAAATCCCAAGAAAAAGCTACTCTGAAAATCTGTCCTCCCTTTCAGTTTTCTCTACATCTCTCCTTCAAAGTTTAAAGAAAGCAAGACAAGTCAAGGGAAAACATGGTGGATGGGAAGATAAAAAATGCGTTAAGTGGGTGCATAAAAACCACAAAGGGGCCTTGGAAAGTTCACAAAACAACAAAAGATGGTGCTAAAGGGACCAAATATCGATTCCCAAGTGAAAAAGAGAGGCAGAGGAACAAGGAAAGGGAGCAAAGACGGCGAGCGGTGGCCAAGAATATATTTGCTGGCCTACGGAAATATGGCAACTACAAGCTTCCCAAGCATGCTGATAACAATGACTTATTGAAGGCTCTTTGTGTCGAAGCTGGTTGGCATGTTGAGGAAGATGGCACCACTTACAAGAAGGTACATGTATTGTTATGCATATATTATAGCCTTCATAATTTTTTTTTTTCCTGAAAAACAACGAGTATCGTTTTTCACTTTTTTACGGCAGGAATTCATGTCAGGATTGCCAAGCTTGATCAGCATTGAGTTACCGTCTCGGACTCCGGTAACTATTGAAGATCAATCAGGAGATCAAGATTATTGTACTTGCAATAATCGCATGGTTTCATTTGAAGAGTCTCAAGAAGGGTTTGGTGTTAACCTCTCACTGTCATTGTCACTTGCGAGTTCATCAAGCAATCTTGTTTAAGGGAAAGTGGTCAATATGGGATTTGGCATGAGAAGAAAGGTGGTATATTCCCCAAAAAAAAAAAAAAGAGAAAAAAAAAAAAGGGAAAAGAAGAAAATGATAGCAGATACATATAGTGTTGTTCCTTGTTGAATCTATCTCCACTTTTCAATTCTCTGTTACACCAAAATATATGTTAGCTTGCGATACCACTATAAATTAAAAGTTTATGTGGAGACATGGGTAGTGTTACTTTCTTGATGCATGTATCTGTCAGGGCACTTGTGACTTTCAACTGCAAAGGAAAGACCTCGGCCCTGGAGAGATTGGAGATGGCCTTTGTGCCCGAAGAGAATGATCCTTCAGCTGGTTTAGGCCCGTTGCATTTTCCGATTGGGAGCCCAGCCAAAAGTCCAGGCTGGTTTAATTTATATTAATCTAACATTTGAAACCAATTTGTCCGAACAAACTGAAAACAATCCTTAAGCCACTTAGCCAAGGGCCGCATTTCAAACCCTCACAAATGTAATGTACACATATTTTTTTCTTTAATTATATTATATAATTAAGTGAAGGTAGACTTCTCTTTTATTTTGTGAGAGAGTAGACATCTCTCAAATATTAAATGGTTAAAATCGAGTAGCCTATAAGATTTATATGTTACCTCAAGAATACCGATTTATAAATATCAATTATAATATCATATAATATGAGTTGTAATATGTGCAATAATCTCATGTAAATTAAAAAAAAAAACAACAATCCTCGGTTCAGTTTTTTTATCTGAAAGGATTGAGGATTATATTTATAGTGTGTTTAATTATTGGAAATAAAAATGGGATGAATGATGTATTTACTTGTTTAAATAAGAGATGGAATTATTGTAGTGAGTTCCACCTAAATTAAAAATAATCACTAGAGTTCCCATTCTCCTAGAAATGTGAGAATAGGATTTTCATTCCCTAAAATGACCATATTATCCCACTTAAATCTTGAAATTTATATTTTATCCTAACTTATATTATTATTATTATTATTATTTTGACGACGACGAAGAATTGATGATGATGATGATAATAATAATAATTACTATTATTAATGTTATAATAATAATCATCATAATAATAATATTATTATTATTACTACGACGACAACAATAATAAATTAAAGTCAATTAGTAACTTATAATTATCCATTCTAATTCTAAGATTAAATAAACACATTAATAATAATATAATTCATTACAATTCCGATTTCCACAACTAAAATAAATAATTTATTGTGATTCTCGTTATCCACTCCCATTCTAACCTGTTTTGATTTTAGCCCATTCCGTGTCCAATTACTGATTAGTTTTCAGTATCCACTGTTGTAAGATAAAAGCAGCACTGAAAGTTGAAACCTTCCATTAACACCGACATCAGCAGTAATACCATTCGCTATTTGAACACCACTAACCTTAAATAAACTTTCCACATCTTCATTTTCTATATGAAACCACTGAGAGACCTTTAATTGATACATTGGTTTCTAGTTTTCTACAAAAAATGAAATAGTAATTCATTCCAGACGTCAGGTACACCAGGCAAACACCAATGAATGCAATCGGAGTAAGATGGCGGATTTGACAATTGTTCGGGCTTCAATGTTTCCCAGAATTTCCGGTAGACGGAAGGATGACCATCTTTTCGATACTCTGAAAGCTGAGTAATATTAAGAACTGTAACCTTTGAACCCAACTTGCTGAGCACCTTATCCAACATGCGCATTGTAGGGAGGTCAGAACCGCTGCCCCAGTAGCCCTCCAGGTCTATGGGGATTTTTTCGTTGTAGCAGTTTCCTTCACTTCCTGGTTGCCACTCTCGACTCCTGGATAGGATAAATGTTCACATAAATCAACTGGAAGGATCACCAATCTATCAAGTAACAGAAGAATATCCCTTGTTCTGGTCTGTGAGAAACTTATTAATCATGGGGTTACAGAATAAGTGATTGTTGATGCATATTTAGTCAGTCCTTATTTTGAATGATACAAGCAACTTTGCCAAAGGTGCTCATAACTTTTACTATAACAATCAAGGTGAACAACTTGGCAATGAACAATGGTCCTTATTCTCATGTAATAAGGACATCAAGATGGGGTTCATGTCAGAAACGAAGGCCAAACTGCAGAACCTCAAAGTTTGATGCTTAAAACTAACAATAAAGAAGGAATTACTACTCATTCTGTGAACTTATTGGATGCACAGAAAGCACTAGTTCTCAAATTACACAATTGAAGAAATGATTGTAATCAAAATTACCTACAATTTTCCATTAGTTGTCAATTTGATAATCCAAGCTGAGGATCAACAATTTCTAAATTGGGTAACTAAGGTTGAATACTGACTAAGCTTGTGAAGTTGGTCACTCTATGCATAATAAAAGCCTAAATTACCCCACATATCAACATTTCAACATGTCTCATGGTCTTGGAACAAACTTTGCCGGCTTTTCAAGAATATATCTATATGGTAGGACAAGGAAGATATTTCCAAGTAACGAATACACTCACCAGAGATGTGTTGGTGACATGGTGACAAAGAATACTTGCTTCTTCAGAGGATTGAGTTTAGAAGCCACCCAGTCGGCCCAGGCACTCATTGCCAATTCCATGGCCCCCAGTCCATCTAATTCTTCACAAACTCCATTTTCTTCAGCACTCCATCTGCAAAAAAGTTGCAGTTATAGTTATAACTATTTATAATTATCTATATAACCCATTTCTCCTAAACTAGAAACTGAATGCTAGAATACTTACAACAGCTTGACTGGGCCCTGTCTCCACCACAAGTAAGAGTTGAAAACCAGAATGTCAGCCTGTTCCCACTTTGATGAATGCTTAAGCACTGAATCCGGACAGATTATGCGCTCATCCAATCTGTGATTCACTGGATCATCAGAATTGGATTCTACAAGGAGTGGAGCCCACAAAAATTCCACAGTGGCATTGTACTCCTATGGATGAAACAACAAAAAAAATAATAATAAATAAATAAAACATGGCAATTTCACAGATATAGTTATGTTCTATAAAGCACATAGTGGAAAGAAACAAAGTCACATTTTCCTCTAGATATTTAAGGATATTCATTTCAACTATAATTCGTACTCCAATTTCTGAGACAAGGTTCTGGCTTACATCTGCTCTAAAAATGGTAAGCTGCGCATTTGGCGTGATGGATCTCTTATTTTCAGGAATCACTGATTGTAACAGACACAACATCGATATCCATTGCCCCCTGTTTAGCGAATCCCCTACAAACATAAGCCTCTTCCCTCTCAACTTCTCCCACATTTCAATTGCATTCCATCTACAGAACCATAACATCAAAATAAACGCATAAATAAATGAATCCCTCAACAGGAAACTCCAAAATTTCCAAATTCATACACTCAATATTTCCATGTTACAAGGACTGCATTTCTTCATCCACAATCAAACTTGAGCACAATTTAAAAAGCTGTAGGATACATATGTCCTCATTTCACGTTAACACCTTTCAGCAAACCTCTGAAAGTAAAAATGAATACCAACATAACTAGCAATCAAGTAGCTTGGCAGAGTGCCAACCGCAAGCAAATATCAATCAAAATAACAGCATGATTTCCATTATTCATAGTTTTCCCGAAGAGTTTACCTCTTCAAATTGCAGTTATGGGGCTGCCATCTCCAGTACTGATACCGCAAATCAGACCGTCCATGCTTGTGACATGCCAATTGGTCTGACATGTACGGACACTGAGACTCATTGTACAATGGATATGACGTATTATCGAATACCCATTTGCCCGAAAACACATCACACCTCTCTGAACTCACCCTCCTCCGACCCGATTTCACTCTCGGGTCAGCCCACCCGATTTTCCACCCGCTGTACTCCCTTGTAGCATTGCATTTACTAAATCTATCCAACACCTCTAAAATCCAAAACAAAGCACAAAAATTAAACAGCCCGGAAAACAAAAAAATAAAAAATCTAAAATTTAAAACAAATCAAGGAACAAGGCAAACTCTTTTACCTGATTTTTTATCAAAAAGATTTGGTTGAATGTAACGGACGGGAGCTTCTTGATGATCATGATGTGAGTCTTGATGGATTCGCTGAATGCTAAGTTCATTGTAGAGAATTGAACAGAAAATAAAGACAAGAAAGAGAAGTGCAACCAAAGGAAAGTGGGTTTTTTTCCTGTTACATCTTTGACTTTGAGTCATGATTATTAGTTTATTTGAACTGAAAATGGTGTCTCTCGCGACTCAAGAGAAGAAGCAATACGCAAGAGCACAGCTGCACAGGCACAGTAACTGTGACAGATGTGCAGGTGCAGCTGAGTTGCAACCTGTACCAAAGCGGGCGGGGATGCGACGATGACTTTAATGAGATTTAATTGATTAAATAAATAAATAAACGAAGCGGGTCAAATTATAGTTTAAAAAAAAAAAAGAAAAAAGAACATAATTCTTAGCTGGAATATTTTTGGTTTGACCAATCAGATTTTGCCTAAGATGGACAAATGTTGTAGGTTAGGACTTAGGAGACCTCTGTCGGTCTTGCTGACGAAAACAGATAATCATATAAAAATTTTCAAATATGAGGGTTAAAGGCCTTCCATTCTTAATCTTTTAAAATTTACAAGTACTTATACATTTTTTACAATTTTGTCCCAAAGGTCCTTACCTTAGTACCTTCGAAATCCGTTAATAGATCAATAACTCAATCATCATTCTCATGAAATCACCTTAAATGACGTATTTCATTATTTCAAAATTTCAGAAATGTTTCGATCAAAAGGTTGTCTCTCATCTCTTCTTCTTCTTCTTCTTTTTTTTTTTTTTTCCATTTCTTTTAATCAAACTTGTTGAAAGGAACTCAAGTCTCTAAATTTTAAAAATTTATGAATTAGAAACTATTCATTATTCCTTTCAAAAAAAAAAAAAAGAAACTATTCATTATTTACAAAATGTACTCATTTTGTAAACTTAAGAGTATTTTCTTCTTATTTACAAAATGTACTCATCCTTATTATGTAGATTAAGATTTGAAGTTTATTCTTAACAACTTTTTTATTATAGTACATGTAAATTATAATATTATACTAAAACAAAGTGAAATTATTTTCTTTATTAGTAAGTGATTCTCAACATAATATGATTTGGCACATTTGGTGTGGCAGGATTACCATTGTAGGGATTTGCATGAAAAGAAAATATAAACTATGCTATTATTTGTGATTTCACTAAAAATCAGGTGTTTTATAATTATTATATTATTGAAAAATGATCATTAAAAATAAATTATAGATACTAAAAAATTGTATTTGCTAATATAATTGTTTGATTGAAATACTTTTTTAATCAAATGAAGTCATGATACCTCTATCTTTGTTGGATTATCATTTAGACTCCATGTGAGGGAGTCAACAGATCACACATATATATATATATATACACACACTCCATGTGAGGGAGTCAACAGATTATATATATATATAGTTTCATAAAATATTTAAGGGAGGCATGAGAGTTATGATAATGATGTTGGGATAATATGCTATTTTAAAGCATATTAATTTATTTTCTCATTAATAAAATATTTGAGATATTTTAATTGCATGAATATATTGAATAAAGTCCATTTAATCATATTATATGTATTTATGTGATCACCATGTGGATTCGTAACATAAATACAAGTTATCTTATGATTAAATAAATTAAGTTCATGATTGATAAATAAAGTTGGGCACTTTATTTAGGTTTAGACCGTAGTAAATTCATTGAATGATTTGTCTTAATCATGTATGAATTCTTGATGATTGACTACATTGAATTTGGATCACATGAGATTTAATTAACCTTGAAATGATCGACTTATTAAATCTCATAGGCATTGATTTTACCGTAATCTTAATCTTGAGTTAATTATGATTTCATGATTATAATTGTTATTCCATTCGACGACACCTTGTGGTGAAGATTACCATTATCTTGGTGAGCAATTATGAGTATTGAAGTTATAGATTAATATAGAATTTGTACAACACATCTCTTGATGGGTTTTGATTTCATAGAATTCTACGGCCAGAGTGTGTCAACATATTTAATATGTTGAAAATGATCATTAGAAAACCAGGTAAGTATCAAGGAATAAGATGTAATTAAATCGACGATTGAGATATCGATTTAATTAACGATGTACAAAGTTGAGCGATAAGAAATCAATGTGGCTTGGGACGAATTTTTATTCGAACATACATTATGGAGGTCGGCCCAATCTTATAGTGGAGTAGAGTTGGAATTAAATGATTAGGCTTGTTTAATTACGCTTAATTGTTGTAGCCACTATTGTATGTTCCCAATGATCACGGGTTAGCTTTCATTTAATTGATCGCATCATTACTTGGATTAATAAAGATAACTAGTAATTTGGGTCAAAAATATAATTATATTATTTAGTGGGAGGCTCCATTAATATCTTTTTGTATAAAGGTATGTTATTTTCTGGTGGTCCCTTATGAAAAAAGGAAAGAACGTAACTTTAGTTTTGTTTTGCAGGGTTCACTAAAGAAATAATATAAAAGCTTTATTTTTCTCCAAAAAGAAAGAGACACGTACGGATCGAGAAAAAGATTTTTCTCTAATTTTGAGAAAAATTTTCTCGTCTAGTTTGCTTTAAGAATGATAGCGCCCACACGCTGCGTATCAAACCTGAGTCATAACCTGGAAGATCATTGGTGACAGTTCGTGATCTAACAGGAGTGGTGGTGATGGATCGTGATCTAACGGGAGTGGTGGTGACGGATCGTGATCTAACGGGAGTGGTGGTGACGGATCGTGATCTAGGAGCCTAAATCACTTCAGCGGAAAAATCCAAACTGGATTTTCAAGGTACGATTTCTAGATTACGAATTCATATATATTATATGAGATCGGTCCTAAAAGTTTTTTTTAAAAACTGTATTTTCCTCAACAAATGAGTCTAGCTAATTTTGTCTTAGCATAAGAATTACCATTTATATGAAGAGATGTAAGTGGATTTATTGATTGCTCCCATTCTTTGGCATAAAAAAATTAACTTGTTTTAAAATGGTTAGTGGAATGTTTTAGCTTAGTTTACCATAAAAACATGGTGATATCTAATTCTTAAATAAATGAATTAATCGGGTCTTATCCTCTTCACTCTGATTAGCAAACCAATTGTACCAATTTTAATTGCCTGACATGTCTAATATATATAGCATGAATGCATAACAGAAGGGCCACGCGAATGTAGCTCAGATGGCCATGAATACCTTTGTGCTTGTAACAGTCTTTTGGGATCCGGATCTTCTTTAAGGCATCTTCTATGCTATTTTGCAGTTCAAGGTTTTGAAGGATCTATAAACACGTGTCATTAATGAAATTAAAATATTAAGATTTTGTTTTAATTAATTTTTCACTTAAATAAATATTCAAACTCACGCGTGACTCTTGTTAATTTTTTTTTGTAAATTCTTTCTCTCTAACACATACACATATCCTACTTACAAAAATACATCAGCTAAAAAATTGTTGTTTTTTAAAAAAAGAAGATTTCTATTTTTCCCGCAAATTCTTTCTCTCTCAACACAGATCCCGCTTATAAAAATACTGTGGCCAAAAAAATTTATTATTATTACTTTTTTAGGTAAAAAAAAATACAGAACTTATTGGACGGATTATCCTTCAACCACGTTCTAAGCCGATGAAACTTGATGAGATTTAAGCACACTTGCAAAAAAGCTTGGCTACTCCAGTGCGCAGCACTTAAGGGTCTTGTTGGGATTGAAGTCTTTGGAGAGCTTTTAAAGCTACGATTCTTTATGGAAAAAAGTTATAACTATGAAACAAAAGTTAGTAATACATAATAAATATAAATTTTAAATAATAATTTTAACAAAATTATTAAAGATATAAAAGATTTTTCATGATATAAGTGAAAAATCACATTAACATAACTTCAAAGCGATGAAGTTAGTTACAAAACACTTTAATATCAGAACTTGAAAACATACCGCCAACCTCAATCTCAAACGCACCCTTAATCCCATTGGCCAAAGGCATCTTCGATATTCACTTCAATAATGAAAATGGTATGAGAAAGATTTAGGGTAGTGGACCATGTGTGCTGCCTCAAGGCGTTTTAGGTTTTATCAATCGCAAGCAGAGCAATCATTATCCTACTTTTAACAATTAGCTGCAAATTGGCGTGAGAGGGAAAAAATTTGTTGGAAAAATTTTGACAAGGGTTACAGATGAGTTTTTGAATGTTTATTTAAGTTAAAATTAATTAAAATAAAATTTTATTTATGACACATGTTAATAAATCTTAAAAGTCTATGAGAACTATGAGAGAAATTGCGTAGAAGAGGATTTACATCCATTCAAATAATATAATAAGCGATAAAAGTTGGTGTTTAGTGGATCGGATTTCCTAAGTTGAATTTTTTTTAAAAATTAATATTGAAATTAAAGTCTAACTTTAATAGTAAGGAGTGGCCATATGATCTCCAAATTGCTGGCTCGACCACTTAGGATCGTGATAAATTTTTTAAAAATTTATCTTAGGAGAAAATGAAAGTATAATTCCTCCTGTGATATGAAAATGACCAGATATATAAGAATTATTAAGCTTCAGTCCTATTTTGATTGAGAAATGAACTTTGTTACACCTACCTTTTAGTGATTTTAATCCCAACTTAGCTTCTCAATGATGTAAAATATAAGCATAAACAAGCTCATTCCACACATCAGGCACTCCAGGAAGGCACCAATGTATGCAATCTGCATAGCTGCTAGGGTTTGAAATTTGATCTTCTGTTAAAGCTTCCCACTGCTTTCTGTAAATCGATGGGTGACCTTCTTTTCTGTATTCTGAAAGCTGAGTAATATTAATTATTTGCACATTTAAGCCTCTTATGATTAGTTCAGCCAGAACAGATTCAACTATGCCCATCATTTTTAAGTCTGTGTCTCTTCCCCAATATCCTTCTTGCACTATTTGTTCTGTTTCACCATAACAGTTCCCTTTTTTAGCTCCTCCCCATTCTTCAGACCTATATTGGAATTGCACACATTAGAACCCGTTAGTAACCACTGTTTCAAGTTAATTTTGTAAATAAACTTGAAAGGTATTAATATAGTTGACAAAAAGTAATTGCATTTCACTTTTTACTATTCAGTTAACGATTTTATTTCACGACAACTGGGTTCAAGAATTAAGAGGATTAATGTATCGTGTATACCTTTGATGAGTAGGTGACATGCTAACAAAGAACAATTGGGTCTTCTTTCGATTGATGTTCACTTCCAGCCATTCTGACCAAGTTCTCAATGCCATCTCATAAACTCTAGGCATTAGTACATCTTTGCGAATTCCATCAGGACTTCCAAAAGATCCCCACCTAATTAGTCATTTTGTATTACAAATATCAAATGATTGTTCAATTAATTAACTATAGTAATTTTGTAACAAGAGAAGAAGCAGAGTTAAAATAATGCTCTTACAAGACTTCCATTTGGGATCTTTTCCACCACAGATAGGAGTTGAAAACAAGAATGTCTGCATCAGTCCAGCATCTAGCATGCTTCTCAATTGCCTGAACCCTAACAATCCGATCTGGCAATCGGTGATTCACTGGATCGTCTGAGTTTGATTCCACCAGCAGTGGTGCCCAATAAAACTCAATTGTCGCATTGTATTCCTTCGATTTTATGAATCAATCATTAGAATTAAATGTGCAACATAACTTAAAATTACGAGCCAGTATTCTCTACTGAATTCAGAGATAATCACTTGAGCAAAATAATATCCGTGATTTATGGACTGACAAAATAAATGATGACAAATAGACGGGTTTTGAGCATACTTGGGTGATTGAAGCATGGAAAGTGCTTCTGGAAAAACAATTAATAAGTGCTTATGTGAACTAACATTGAAATATCGGCCCAAGCCCATTTAGAGATTATGTTTCGTACTTGATGAGAATCCATATAAAAATGAAAATAAAGAAAATAGTTCACATCTGAACATATTCATGCAATTACTTGAGGTTACCTACAAAGAATAGCAATCACACGACGATATTTAGAAACCAAAATAAACTCACAGCGGCCTTAAAGATGATCAATGAGCCATTTTGCTTGTAATGCATAGATTTAAGCTTCGGAGGGATTGATGAATCGACCAAGCACACCATTGATACCCACTGCCCTCTGTTCAAAGAGTCTCCAACAAACACAAGCCGCTTGTTTCTAAGCTTCTCTAGCAATTTTGTGGCATTGAACCTAGCTTATTATCATAAACAACACAACACAGTCCCACAAAAACTCAAAAACACAGCCTTGATTAACTTCATCATTCACTTGTAATATCATATAATCAAAATATATTATAACTCTCAAGCTCGGACGTTTGAAGACTGATTCATTATTCATAGTAACTCCAGGTGAATTAAGTTAATACGAAACGTGAGCAACTGTACATTTCATAATATAAACATCCACGCCAGATACAGATTGTATCTTTAAAGCAGACATCTGTATGTTTTAAAATATAGATTTGAAGCTGAACAGACCTGGGGAGGTCACACTGATGAGGCTGCCACCTCCAAAACTGATAGTTCAAATCCTTTCTTCCGAATTTCTCACAAGCCAACTGATCCGACATGAACGTGCACTCCTTCTCTTTGTACAAAGGATAAGATTTATTGTCAAACACCCATTTGCCTGAAAACAAGTTACACCTCGGCGGCGACAACAACAGCAAGTCGCGGGAACGTTTACTTATTAACCTGTCTTCAACGAGCTGCACATTGTTTTGAGTTACATAAACGGCGGCAAAGAATAGGACGGCAATGAGTAGCGCGACGAGGGATTGAAAGATGCTTCTGATTGCCCATGTTGCTGCTGGAACTATAAGCTGTCTTTTAGCTGCCATGGATATGATGATAAATGAAACTTTCTCTTTTGCTTTCGTTTGTATTCTGTTCCTTCCTTTTTGAAGTTTCTGTTGCAGTTGTCGGCTCCTGTTTCTTTCTTTTTTTTCTTTGCATAATTTCGTTTTCAGGGATTAGGAGTAGTGGAAGAACCTGTAAGCTCTTGGTTGTTTACTGAAAGCAATTGACAGCACGAACTTGTCGTTGGTTGGGGCTGTTATGCTTTACCAAAACACTCTTTAAAATATTCGTTATATCCACTAGCTTATGAAGGTAGTTTTACGTGTATTTACATCAAAGATACCTTACGTATTGCTTGGCCTTATGAAGGTAGTATTATAGTTCTTATTTGCTACTGCTTTGTCTTGAATTAGCTGCCCATAATGTAAAATCGAAGGGAAAGACAAGAAAAGCGTTAAAGAAAAGACATGTAAGATATGTAAGTAATTAGAGAAGCCGACTTCAAATCAATTATGCTCTAATTCTCTAACATTATTTAGGAAGTAAAACCTCTAACGTGCATACTGAGAATTTTAAACAAAGCTTAAAGTTGAATCTAATTGTTCTTCATTTATAAATTCAGCAATTGAGGTCTTTGAGTGCCTTAAAGAATTTGGTCTAATGGATTATACGCAGTATTATTTAGTGGGTTACTTGAGTTTTAATTCTATAAGAGGTACTAAGGTAGGGGAATGGAAAAAAAATCAATTTTAATATGCTTTATCCGCCTCCTATCTCTCTTTTTTTTTTTAAAAAATAATAATAATAAATTGGGGTCTTTTAGAGCAATAGTTGGCAACTTAACTGAGAAAAACCGAGTCTGTTAGCTATGTATTTTTCAATATTTCTGTTATGCCTGAGCTGTTGTGATAAAATGAAATATCTGAAAATGAAAATTAGGTTAAGGTGGTTGAAATCTCGACATCCAAATATATACGTTATCGTTAAGATACCTCAAGATTTTCAAGGCTCCTAGCCTTTTTTCTGCGGCCAGCCTTATCCGGAATTTTGATCTTTTGGCGTTTGTGTCTGCAAAGCTTTTGAATGCTCATATGACCTTTCCTAATGATATAAGAAGATCGATGCACAGTCATGATCAGTAGCAACTAACAAGTCAAAATCGATGTCTATGGATAAACAGAATCTATATTGATTTAGATTTGCAGAGCACTATGAGACAGGCAAATATGTCACTCATTCAACACGTATTTTACCGGGGAAAAAAAGAAAGAATGGATATTTTATAGTGACAACACGAATTTAAGGCCTAACTTTATTTTTACTTTCACAAATATATAAAATGATGCGAAATCTCAAATTTTATTTGAAAACTTGTGGAGTTTTAAGTTTTCTTAGCAAAGTTAGAACGAGAGATATATATATATATACATACATATATGATCATGTCATCATGACTACAATGGACCCAAGATTAGGTCAATCCAAAGTATAAAACTACAACGAAGGCTATGTTTGGAATTTAAAGAATTATACCTTAGAATTTAAAGAATTATAATAACTTTTAATTCACATTCGGAGTTAAGGATGCTGCTATTGACGTGGAAAATCAAAGAGCAAGGCCATTATTTGTTATAAGAGATTTTGGTGGCAAGGTAGTAGGGATGGCAATTTATGGATTTGGGCTAGGCTTTTCAAAGTCCAGGCCCAAGCCCATATCATCCCATCAAGGTTCAGGCCCTTCAAAAGCCTGTCCAAATTAGATGGGCTGGGCTTGGGCTGGGCTTTTTAAATTAATTATAAAATATTTTTTAATTAAGAAAAAAATATTTTAATTAAAGATAATCATCTAATATATAATAAAATAATAGTCAAATACATAAACTATTAGTAATATAACATAATAAATAACAAATACTAATATAAAAAATTAAACTAAATTGATATTTTGAGTTTTTTCTTTTTTTATTTAAATTAAATTTATTTTTTATTTATAAATTAATAGTAGAACTTTTTTCGAGGCCTTGTCTGTTCCAGTTATATGAGCATAATTTCAATAGTATCAGCGATCAGCCAGGCAAGGTTTTCTGCAGTGTGCAGCAACTAGAAACAAGTGCAACAACTAAAACAACCCGAGTTTCATGAGAATGTGGCCTATGTAGAAGCTGAACCAATTGAGTGGAAAATGCAGGTAGCAAAAGATGTCGACTTATCATGTTTTATTATTGAAACAAATTGCCAAGAGGTTGTGGACTTGCTAAATACAGAAAGGGTAGCAGGACATGTATTCTTTGATAGTTTCTCTCATTCAAGAAAGAAAGAAAGATTTTTAAATTGTTCAAATACAATACACTTCAACAGTTGCCCATTTTTTTGGCCAAGATGGCTTTAGAATTTAAAATTTATAGACAATATACTATCAGAGGTTACATGTTTTATTTATTCTTTGAATCAATGAAACCATGACTTTTCTCCCAAAAAAAAAAAAAAAGATCACAATTGTTGTCCAATGAAATCAGCTACTCTCACGCATACGCATAAGAGATTGGGTGATTGACAAATATTACGTAGAAATTAGCATTTATTAAATATTTAATTTTTGTACTTTTATAACTTTAATAGAGCACGACAGTACGTATATGTACTGACTTAAGATTGAGATATAGCTACAATTATTCGAAAAAGGATAATGTAGCACAAGCCGACAACAACATCCAATATCTAGTCAATTAATATGTTGCATGCACAGTATGGGTTTAAGGTGACAATCGGATGGCATTTAGGGCTAGTGTGATAATGTTGTAGTTTTTAAAATAATTGTTATTAGTTATATTGTGTAAATAATTAGATATAAAGAGAATAATTTAAACATTTGGTAAAATTTATTTTTAAAAATAATGTGAGTTTTAAAAAGGAAAATTATCATTCATCTACTTTTCTTTTGCCTTATGTTCATTTAACCACTACAAAATTTTAACATATTCTTTACACTATCTTTCTTTTTAAATTTGTATCAATGAGTCATTCTTGCACTAACACCATTAAATAATTTAAATGAAATGATAATTTTACCCTTAAATAAATTAAAAGACTATTTTATTTTATAAAAACTTTAAAAAATAAAAAAAATATATAATTATAAAATACGTCTAAATTAAACAAAAAATAAATTCAAAATAGAGGTGCTCAGTTGACTTTTATTAGATTTATATTTTACAAAATTTTAATAATTATTTTTATTAAAAATTTATAATTTTTCCAAATTTTAATAAAAATAACTGTATTTATTTATTAAAAAATTATAATTTTGTAAAATTTTATTAAAATAAATGAATTTATTTATTAAAAATAAATCCTAAAATTTTAATAATTTAGGGGATGTTTATTAAATCCCAAAAATTTGTAATTATTTTTATAATTATAATTTTTATTAAATTTAGGGTATTTTTATAATTATAATTTTTATTTTCAAAGTTTTATAAAATAAAATAGTCTTTTAATTTATTTAGGGGTAAAATTGTCATCTTATTTAAATTATTTAATGGTGTTAGTGTAAAAGTGACTTATTGACACAAATTTAAAATGAAAGGTGGTACAAAAAATATGTTAAAATTTAGTAGTAATTAGATGAACATAAGACAAAAGAAAGGTGGGTCAATGATAATTTCTCTTTTAAAAATAATCGTCTATATTTAGTAAAACTTACTGTTAAAAGTGATGTGAGTTTTAAAAACAATCATATATATTTGGTAAAATTTACTATTAAACTGTCATAAAAATATAAATAATTGAAATGCTCGTCTGGTATTGTTGTAGCTTTTAGAATAATAGCTATTAATTATATTGTAGAAATAATCAAATGTAAAGAGAATTAATTAAATATTTGGTAAAATTTATTTTTAAAAGTGCTGTAAGTTTTAAAAATAATCATATATATTTGGTAAATCTTACTGTTGAACTGTCGCAAGAATATAAATGACTAAATTGGATATAATATTAAATAAAATTTATTTAAACATTTATAAGCATCCATATGAAATTTTTTTATTGTGTACGTATAATAATTGACAACTAAAATAAATATTTTATATTATTTATTTTATTATTTATTTTGTTATCTCAATATAATTAGTAGTAATAATAGTATAATAGTACGTAGTAGTAATAGTAGTATAATAGTACGTAGTAGTAATAGTAATAATAATAATAATAATGATGACGATGATGATGACCTCTTTAAAGTTATTGATTTTATTTCTTAATCAATAAATATAATTTTAGATTTTTATAATATATATGAGGATATATATGAAATTGTATTAAATATAAAAATAATTCTCAAAATCAGATTTTTAAAAATTTTTCAAAATTTATTATAGAATAAACTGATTTTACCAAAAATAATTTACCGCATTTAATTTTTAAAATCATTTTTAAACTTTTGAAAAAAAAAATCCCAAAGGATCCCTTATTCCTGTCAATTATATATACAATGTTTTTCCTTACTGATGGAGAGTATCAAGTACTGCTTTCCATTTGGTTTCACATTCTCCTTCAGCAAATAACAGACGAGATGTGAGATTCATGTGGACGGTGGCCCCCCCCCCAAGCCATTCGTTGGTTGGGATTATGGTCCTCGATCGAAGCCACACAAGTGACCAACTTTGGTGGATGAAGAGATAATCATGCAGTCTTCTTTTTAAAGAATAAACAAATCAACAAAACGGAGTCATTGGCGCATTTAATCTTTTAAGCCAATGAGCTTTGCTTGAAGAATCAATTGATGCAATGCTCCCAACTTGGCTGAGTTTTCCAATTAAGGTTGGATTGTGACCAGTGACCTGCTACCATTTTTCTTTTTCTTCAGTCCAATTCAATCGGCCGCTGATTATATGGAGGAGCCAGGGGGGGGACCAAAGATTTGCTGCCCAATGAGATTATGAGAATCACCGTCTTTCCTTTCTCAGTCAAGCCCCATCAACATTTATGCAAGCACTCCTCATTTTCTTTTAATTAATTTTCTATTTAATCTCATTTTCTTCCGCATTCAAGGACCCCTCATCAACATTTTCTATGAGTCTCATTTTCATCCCTGTTTGAGGAACACGTGATTTGAAACAGATTCAAGTTTTGTTCAAAATGAGAGCTCTATTGCTCTACGGCGCAGTATAATGTACAGGACAACTATATGTCATTGCTAGATCTCAGTCGATAATAAATAATTCATTGATCATAAAGTCAAAATTTTAGGGGAATTCATACTTATTTCATAATTTACGGCAGTGCTTTGTCTACCCTTATACCAAGCCTTGGAAAAAGACAAAAGTAAAATTTCTTGTGCATATATATATATATATATATATATTCTAAAAGTGATCAAAATATTAATTCAAGAGCGGCTTATATTTACCGGATGGTTGCTCTCTCTCTTTAAATCCTCGTCGCTAGATAGCACCAGGACCTTAGGACAAGCTTTTGATTATCCATAAATTTTTATTGATGCTGATCATACTCCAAAAGCGTTCAATCTATTTAAAAGAGAATTAATGCCCACTCTCTTTCTTAGTTTCTTTCTTTCTTACTTTTTTTTTTTTTTTTTTACATAGTAATTATAAAATGAATTTACATTCTTAATATTAATTGATGAGTGATGACGATGCCCGCGTCGTTCGCTTCTATCTTTTTGCCCTTTCCAACACAAACAATGGCCGTTGAATTTAAAGGAGTCCTCGTTCCTGTTACAAATACATACATACATACATACATAAAGCAAACGGATTTTCAACACAAACAATGGATTTCATAACGCAAACGACATCCCGTCAAATTCGTGCTCCTTGACTTGGTGTGTCGGTTAAAGAATGAGAGTTAGAGCCTACAAAGCATTAAAAAAAATTTATCAAACATTTTTATTCTAAATGAACTCGCATCTTCCACGCAGCTAGAGCGAATTGTTCAGTTAAAATGACTCTACTCATACATTTCAATGTTTGGGAAAGACATTTCGAGTGTGTGATTTTTTTTTTCCCATAAATAAAATAGTTGGGCTAGTAAAAGAATATAAAAGTACATGATAATTAATATTTAAATTAACATTTGATAAAAGGCTGGCAAAAACACATATGTTGTTTCCAGTGAGTTTAATTTTCTTTTTGGGGAAACAAATTCAAATCGACATTATTTTGGGTGTATTTTCATCAGGTTTTGCTTCCTCAATCATTTTTTTAAGAGCAGATCTCAAGATTGTGTAATTACATTACATCACAACTAATCTTTTACAGTGATCGATTCCGATAGATCTCTAGTTGAAATGTCAATTAATTAAATAAAAATATCGTGGCCCTTAATCAATTTGATGATGGTATGGTGTAAAAAATCCTCTTGAAAATTGTGAATCATCCAAAAAGATTGTTGAGATAGAGGTAACGCATCATATCTTTAATAAAATCTAAACGTGTATGTATATTTCTAACATAAATAAACCAATCATTGATAATGAGACACAAAAATTCACACAACGCATATGTCATGAATTTCATTGCCGCCCCATCGTATGTAAGACTGTTAAAATAGCTCATTACTCAAGCAGTTCTACAGAGCCACGTCAGCAGAAGGCTGTTAATCAAGAATAACAGCTCAGCCAAGTTTGTTAAAGAGTCTCTGTCCAGCTCATTATAGCCAGCTTATTTTGTTAAGAAAAGTTAATTACTTACAAGTTGAAAGTCACGTGTAAATTAGATATATATAAACATGAGCTTGTAAACGATCATCATGGAATGAATATTCTGGAATTCATTGATTTCATTTTCTCTGAAATTTTCTTAAAGCCAAACATAAATTTTTGTTCTTTTACATGGTATCAGAGCCAACAATGGCGAACTCAAGTACTGCAATCTCAAATCAACCAATCGTGAATTCAAATCAACCTTCACAAATATCATTTACCTATGCAACCTAGATACCTCTTTTGACGTGTAGAAATCCATTGAAAAACAGTTTAGAGTTAAGTCTGAGGCTAAGATAATGCAACTTAGATATGAAATGAACATTCTAAGAAAAGAGTCAATGACTGTTGAAGAGTATTGTGCACAAATGAAATTACTCGCTAACAAACTTGCTTGTGCTAGTGACATAATTACTAAAAAGGATATGTTAATGAGAATTCTAAATGGCTTAGGGCCTGGCTTTCTAGATCTGGCCTCAATCATTACTGCAAATAAGATGAGTTATGGTGATGCTTATGCTTTATTACTAACACATGAAGCCAGACTTGAACAAAATCATAGCATTAAAACTGTGCTTAATGCAAATTACAGTGCAATGAATGTTAATCAGTCTTATATGAGAGGAAATTTTAGAAGAGATGCTTTTAGAAATGGATATTATGGTCGATCTGTGAATAGAGGTTTCAATGTTGGAAGAGGCATGTTTCATAATTCATATTCCAGAGGATTTCTAACTGGTACTGGTATTGGTAATTTTGGAGGCTATGGCAGAGGACAAGCAATGCAGTTTCTTAGGCCACCTGTGAAATCAAATTTTCATTCTTCAGCTAACATGCACCTTGATGAACCACCACCCATATGTCAGATATGTCATAAACAAGGGCACACAACAGATGAGTGTTGGCACAGATATGATGATAATCCCTCACAATTTCCTAAACAATCTGGAAGGGGCAGATCAATTGGATCAAGGGCTGCCCATATAGCTAATTTTGATCCTTATGCCAGTTATACTACTCCAATAACTGAAGAACACTATGGTGCTCCTTACTCAAGCTACAATCCTATGCACTACTCATCTTATCCAACTGCAGAAACAGTTGTTCCTGAAGCTTATCTTACCAACTTTGAGGGACCTGCTGATGAAGGATGGTACCTTGACAGTGGTGCCACACATCACTTAACCAACAATATGGCTAATATGAATGTCAGAGAGGAATTCTAAGGCTCAGGCCAACTTGTAATCGGTAATGGACAAGGTTTGCCTATAACTCACATTGGTGATGCATATTTTACTTATAAATGATTAAATGTTGCATATAAATCAACACATATTTTGCTCAAAGATATGTTGTTAATGTCTGATATCACAAAGAACTTATTAAGCATCTCAAAACTAACAACTAATAATAACCTTTCTGTTGAATTTGTTGGTAATATCTGCTATGTGAAGGATTATCTGAAGAGGCAAGTGCTTATGAAAAGATTTGCTGAGAAAGGATTGTATAAGTTGCTTCTAAAGCCACATGAGTCTCTTCATTCTTCTTTCTTGTGCCAGTCTTCCTCCATAGTCCATTCAACCAATGTCAATGTTGCCTGCATATTCCTTAAGCTCACATGTACTAAAGAATACTCAGAACAATAAGTCTAACTATGTTTCTTCTTGTAATGCCTCACTTATCAATTTTTCCAGCTATATTTCATCTTGTGATGAGATCCTTCTTTTACACATGCATTTTGGTCATCCTAACTCTCAAATATTAATGCATTTGCTAAAGAATGTTAATCTCTCAAGTAATATTGTAAAACAAGCACTTGAATAAATCTGTTAAGCATGTCAAATGGGCAAGTCTCATAAACTTCATTTTCCTAGCATAGAAACCAAAACTACTAAACCTCTTAAACTGATACACACAGACCTATGGGGACCCTCACCTTCACCTTCTAGAGATGGCTATACCTATTACATAAGCTTTATTGATGATTTCAGCCGATATACTTGGGTTTATCCTCTTAAACTAAAATAAGAAGCATTAGATGTTTTCAAACTATTCAAATTGCAGGTTGAAAACTAATTTAGCACCACCATTAAAAACCTATAATCTGACTGAGGGGAAGAGTACAGATCATTTACTCAATTCTTGAACAAGTGTGGAATCATCTTTAGACACTCTTGCCCTTATACACATCACCAAAATGGGTTAGTTGAAAGAAAACATAGACACATTATTGAACTATGACTCATCCTATTGGCACAAGCTAAGTTACCATTTAAGTTTTGGTGGGATGCTTTTCATACAGCTGTTTATCACATTAACAGACTACCATCTACAGCACTGAAACTTCTTACTTCATATAAGAAAATCTTCAATCATAAACTTGATTACAATATGCTCAAATGCTTTGGTTGTACATGTCATCCTTACTTAAGAGATTACAACAAGCATAAATTTGATTATCACTCAAGTAAATGCATCTTCATTGGCTATAGTCCATTTCATAAAGGATATAAGTGTCCATTTCATAAAGGATATAAGTGGCTATAGTCCTTAGGCAAAATATACATAGCCAGACATGTTGTATTCGATGAGTCTACATTCCCTTATTCCACAAATTCTGTTTTCCATCCTAATGAATCATTTCCTCATTCAAACTAATCTTTCACTCCTCAACAAGTATACAATTTGTCCACATTACCTATAATGCCAACTTCAGTTGAAAGCAGCTCATACAATTCTCAATCTGCATATTCTATTGGAAGTAGCTCTCAAAATCCAGATGATTCTCATTCATTCGGTTCAATTATTTAAGAGCCAAACTCAATGTCTTACCATGTCCATTGAGTTTGAGGGGGGCTGTTAAAGCAGCTCATTACTCAAGCATTTCTACAGAGTCACATCAACAGAAGGCTGTTAATCAAGAATAACAGCTCAGCCAAGTTTGTTAAAGAATCTCTTCCACCTTATTATAACCAGCTTATTTTGTTAAGAAAAGTTAGTTAGTTACAAGTTGAAAGTCACGTGTAAATAAGATATATATAAACATGAGCTTGTAAACAATCATCATGGAATGAATATTATGGAATTCATTGATTTCATTTTCTCTGAAATTTTCTTAAAGCCAAACAGAAATTTCTGTTATTTTACAAAGACAACGACATTCTCTGAATCGTGACCTGTCTGATGATATCAAATGGGAATCCCATTATATCATATTTATGCGGTGGCTACAGGAAGCAAACGACATGTCATCTGCATGGAAGCCACATAAACCAGCTGGTAAGCGTCGGTTAAAGGTTGAGAAAGAAGCGTACGTGAGTAACCGTAACGTACGTTTTCATGGGCGGTGGTGGTGGAATTATTAAAGAACGTATTAAAGAGTCAAATTGAAAAAAGTTAAAAAAAGAAATAGGAAGGCGGAAGCAAGAAGAGCGTGCAGACGCAGACGCCAGAGCCAGAGCCAGAGCCAGAGCCAGAGCCAGAGATGAAGGAAGCAAATCAAGGAATGGCGAGGCAGCTTAGCCAGCGTAACACGGCGAAAGCATTCAAAAATAGACCAACAAACAAACAAACACACTTCACACGGGATCATTAAAAGCCCACTTGCATTATTTTCCAAGTTGCAACTCGCAACTTGCAACTTGCCTTTTCTACTCCATTATTATTTTTATTAATTTCAAAGATCTCTTCCCCAAAAAAAAAAAGAAAAAAAATTAAAAAAAAAAAAAACTACAACTTGCACTTCTTTAACAGAATAGATTATTAGGAGAAAGACAGACACAAAACAGAAAAAACAATTGCCCACTTGCACCCGCAAGCAATTGGCCATCCGCGCTCCGCTTCTTTTTCTTTTCTTTTAAAATTACTAGCTGGCTTTATCAAAACCCACCAACTTGCAAGAAACTCACCATCACCTATTTGTATTGATTCCTCCAAACCTTTCTTGACATTTTATTTATTTTATGTGCAACATGTTCCCTGTCTCCTCGGTCCTCTCCCATCCAATTCCAAATCAGGACATTTCTTTTTACACCATACCCGGCGCGGCCACATCAACTCAAATATACAGACACACACGATACATACATATCCTCTTTGACTAAATTATCCACTAATTGATTTACCCTGCACCTGTTTATTTACGTTTTAAGTATTTATTTACGGTAAGTCATTCAGTCACGTAACATTGTCTGATTGATTACAAGGCCACCGCCCACCGGAAAGCAGTGCGAACCACTTTGCACTAGTGGAATATTAGCTGAAAACAGAAAACTTAACCCCCATGATGTCTCCTGAAGATTATTAATTAATTGGTAGCGTGCGACCCTTGTGCTTAACGTCTTTAATTAACTAGTTGATTAAGCAAGTTTCTTTTTTTGTGGGGGGGCTAATTAAACAACCTTAATCGTAGTATAAATTTAAAAAATAATGGGTTGAAGATACCTTAGAACCGGTTGTAATATTCCAATACGTCTTCTCTTTCCCAGCAATTTGATATTATTTCTTTAATTTACAACCAAAAAAAAAAAAATGCTTTTTTGTTGTGGAAAATTCTGATGGATTGACCGTTTGTAGTTCTACTTTGTACCGAAGAAAAGCTAAATAACGGCCGCCTTAACTCGTGGATTATCAAGGAAGGCTCATTTTTTATCACATGCCAACATATCTCGTAATTCTTATAGTAATATATATATATATATATCCAATTAATTAACCTTCCAATTAAAATATTACAATATTGACTAAAACTCTCTACCACCGTACGATCAAAATTCAATCAGCCCCATTTGTGTCATTCACCTCACTGTCTCCCAGACAACTTGCGTTTTTTTAAATTTTTATCCTATTTATCCTATTCTGATATTTCTTATTATAAAATACAAGAGTGTGTATTAAAAAAAACAGCAGATCGTCGGCGGTAATGACGATGATATGATGGTGGAAGCTATTAGCTAACAACATTTCCTTTTCCCTTTTTTTTTTTTTTTAAATGGGCAATGCTGTAGGTCGACATTATTATTTATCAATTAAAAATATTTCACATTAATAATTAAAAAGAAAAAAGAAAAATGCAGTAAACAAAGGAACATGATGAAGAAGTAATTAACAGAAATGAGATGATCCTGTAGTTTCTTTAGGCAATCCACATCGGATACTCACAAAAACGACTGCGTATTACCAAAGACATAAACACTATTTTGTAATACTAGTAACTAGAACTATTCACTCGAGAACAGAACATGACCTGATCGTGCCGTTGTTGTTACTGCCGATGCTGCTGCTGTTACTGCTGTTGTTGTTGTTGTTTCGCCTGGTCAGGTTCCCGGCGATCTGCGCCAGCGACTGGAGGTTGCATCTAACGATGGTGTCGACGAATACGCAGGTGTCTTCGTCCGTGTTTCCGGGTGGCACGTCGACGACGTAAGACTCCACGACGACAGTTCCGTTACCCGCGGGCGCCGGGTGGAGAGTCGTCACCGACCTGTAATTCGCCAGCCTGTGGTCGCCCCCGATGACGCTGAAGCTTATGACGTGGCGCTCGTCGTCTAGGATCTCGAGCCTCTCCGTGCTGCGGGCGGCGGGGAGTCCGGAGATGACGTGGACCTCCCGGAGGGTGCCCACGTCGCCGTCGCCGTTAATGACGTGGCAGCTCTTGACGAAGTTCTTGTAACCCTGGGGGTTGTCGAAGCGACGGACGACTGACCAGACGGTCGAGACGGGAGCGGCGATCTGCTGGACGACGGAGGAGCAGCACTGGTTGGGGCCCACGACGAGGGTGTGGTAGCGTGCGACGGTGTCGGGGACGGGGGTTGACCATGTTGCGGGGAAGCGCTTTTGGAACTGAAGCTGATCTTTCTGGCAAAGCATGTTGGTGGCTGTGTTTACGTTGTTGATTCTGTGCAGCAATAGAGATGATTTCGGTGGATTTACAGGCATTTTTTTTTCTGGTTCTTTTGAACCTGAGGGCACTTCCTCCTCAGGCTCTAGGGTTTCTTTTTGTATATTTTGTACGTGGGTTTTTTTTTTTTTTTTGGGGTTTATGTTTGCGTATGTATATGTTTGGGTTAAATCACTTTCTTCTTACAATCACAGTAGAATCTACTTAAGGGGTTATGTGAATGAAATGAATATATAGACGAAGAGAGGAAGAAGAAAGGAGGTGGGTGGGTTGGATTTGTAAAGAATCAAGAGAGAGAGAGAGAGAGAGAGAGAGAGAGAGTTTTTGATGAAATTTCATGTGGTAGTAATAAAATAGCGTCCTCATGGTCTACCTCAAATGACCATTGTACCCCTTTCTTTTGAATCTTCCTTAATAGTAATAGTAATGTAATATACCTTTACTCTGTTAATTTAATCACCAAAGACCCATATTGTAATAAAAAATTTACTTAAGCATTCAATCCATCTAAAGAAGCTTCTTTTTGACGCAATTATATAACTGAAATTAAAATTAAATCAACTTTTTAATATTTAATGGAAAAGAATTTATTTTCATTTTCATAAATTGGTTGTTACAAGTAATTTTTTTTTTATTACACGAGACTATTTCTCAAACTACAATTCATATTATATGAGACTATAAATGATATTTATAAATCAGGCTATTACTGGGACCAACTACAACATTAATGCTAATAGAGCTCTGTCTAGATTTTTAATCCTCACTAATATTCGAGGGATGTCTACTCCACTCACTCATGAATAAGGGAGAAGACTGCCTTCACTTAATATAATTAAGAAAAAAAATACCTCCATAATACGTTTGTGGAGGTTCGAACTACTACCCTCTAAGATGGAGGGCAACAGGACCAGTGGCTATGTTACAAGTAATTATTAATCATTAGTTTTTAGAGTTGAATTTGTGTTAATTAATATAATAGGCATTGAGGCATGAGTATTGGCTGATTTAAATCTCCTCAATGGTAGGTGTAATAGGAAAAATTAAATTGATATCAACCACAATTCTTACAAAAAACAAAACAAAAAAGCTTCGAAATCATTTAAAATTTATTGGTCCAATATTTGACACTGATTGTGGGAACAAAGATTTTCAACCCTGAAGTAGAATGTGTGAAACAAAGTACAAGAAATAAATCCCTTAAAAAAAAAAAAAAAACGAAAACAAAACAACAGTATATTAATTAGGACGGCGCAATTAATTAGTCTTCTATGGACCCGCTGTACGAAGGGGCTGCAAAGTCATTTCGGAGGCATTACAAGTTTACTTCGAAGAGCCAGCGTGCAACTTGGTAAACTGAAAGTGCAATTAGGCGCAAAAACTGCTGTCAAGAAAAGACTCAGCAAAGCAATCGAATGGACTCTCAACTTGTTGGAGAGTCGTAAGCCGAAGGATAAGATCAGTAAGCATTCAAAACTGAACCAACTACAGACTGCAAATTCAGTTTAAATTAAAGATTTAAAAAAAAAAAAAAAACGAAAAAAGACCCAATTCTTTATCGTTTTATTTTGATTGAAAGAAATTAATTTAATTAGCAAGTAGCAAATGTTGTTGCTGGCTAGCAGCATTGTCTGAGCGTTTACTCTTCAGAAAATTTAATTCCCCTCGAAAGCATGCAAGTCTTTATTGCGTTTTGGCTGCTTTAACGTGATTCTTTTCTTGTGTCTCGTTTTAGCTTTTTGCAGCGCCTTGGAGTTGGACCCAAAACTTGGACTTCTTTTTTAAATTTTGTTACGAGTTAGTAAACAGCAACTTGGAGTCCTCGGGCACATGATTCTCAGGTACATTACATTTCAGCTGGCAGTTGGGTCCCAATATTCTTCATATATAGCTTCGAGTTTTAAGTAAACTTAATTATGAGGGGATAATTTCAAATCTCTCATCAGTTTCTTATTATCTTATATGAGAATATATATATCAAAATATTGCAACTGGTTAGCTACTTGCACTTTGTTTGTTACAAAAAGGAAAAGGTCTTTTATGGGGACTTCATTAAATTAACTCATGATTTCCAGATCATCTAGATTGATTCTCTCTTCTTTCTCTTATCCTCTTAATAGCGGTTATAGAACAAAGAGAGAAAATGTATAATATCACCGGCTTCCTGCAACTTGACATTTAAAACCAGCGCAACTATGGCGGTTGATTATCTAATGTGCACCGGCTCAATGTCTATTTTTATTGTGATAAGCATGGTCTATTTTTATGCTCTCCCGCTCCCTATGGCTTATATAGACTGATATATATATATATATATAATACCAATTTGACCTGAATTCAATTAATTTTAGTACAACGTCTGGCAATGCCTATAAGCTAGCTCCATTCTAGCAATGTCCTTGTGCCAAGGACATCAAAATCTCTTGTCATTTTATTTTTGAATTTATGACGGTAAAAATCAATAGGAGGAAGATTAGACTGGTCGACCGAATTTGATTCTCTTTATTTTATTTTTTTTCTTTTTTTTTTTCCCCCACGATGGCGATGCCGAGATAAAAGAAAAAGAAGAAAAATTAAGGTTTCTTAATTTAGGATATTTTTTTAAATAGAACTTATTTAAGTAGGATTTTTATTAGTAGGGTTTTTACTAAAAAATATTTATTTCTTTGGTTGTAAAGCTTTTATAAAAATATATATATATAATTATTTTAATAGATAAGTCTCTTAAAATTATGTTACGAAAGAAATGAATTTAAATTTTTAAATAAGTAAATGATATTTTAGATGTTTGATCAATATTTATAAAAAGCTTTTCAATATCTATTCAAAAGTGTAAATTTTGAGATTTTAGTAGTAGAGAAAAGACAAAACAATTTATTTATACCCATTAAATATGTCATATCAAATAAATACTAAGGGATTATTTGTTAAATGTCTGAAGTTTGAAATTTTATTAATTTCAGACCTTTTTTAAATATATATTTGTTTGTTTTTTAGAAATTATGTCTGATTTTCAGACATTTATATTTGAATAGAAAAAGTAAACTTTTGTGATTTTTGTCTGAATGAAAAAATATCTGAATGACAATTAAATATTATATTCCAAAAATATTTCTGTAAAATAACTTATTTCCTAAATTATAAAATCTAATCCTCTTTTTTTGTTTTAATTTATAAGGACATAAATGTCAAATAATCAAATTTAAGATGTTTTTTATTGTGAAAACAAACAAGATGTCATTTATATTCAGATATTTAAACAAAAAATAAACATGTTACTTATATTTTCATAAATAGACTCATTCAGACTTTAGAAAAATTTAAACTTTAGAAAAATTCAGATCCATTTAGATTTCAGATGAAAAAACAAACGCCACCTAAGTGACAAATAAAAAAAGAGGAAATTGAAGGATTCCCGTATGACAAATGTGGGAAAGTAATTTCTACACTTAAAAAAAGGAAACCCAAAAAAAAAAAAAGAGAGAGAAGAGAATATAGTCGGAGACTCGGAGGATGTACAAATATTTGTTGTTGTTATTTTGGTTTAATTTGTGTAATTATATATGCGCGTAATCCTGTTTAACATTCAAGTGGACCATATTCTTGCCGACTTTACAGGAGAAAACATGTAACATATCTGTCATTTCTTATATTCAATCAAATCGATATTCAATTTTATTCTCCTCTTAAAAGGAAACCAATAGATATATATATATATATATATAAATATATGCTCGTAAGGTTAAGTGCATTGTATCTAGTAGCAAAATAGAATCGCACGCTGGATTCAGAATCGAAGAATAAAGCTTAGTTTCTGTACACGACATAAATCGATGACGATCTTCTAATTAGATTTGCTGTGCATGCATGGCTTTAGTCGTATAATAACTGTGTGCTGCGATACCATATACTAGCTTCTTATTATTATTATTTTGTTTTATTGTTTCTAATCTAAAGTGTAGCATTTTAATCTTTCAGAAAATAAATAAATAAACGATTTGTTGGATCTCTGAAACTTGTTCAGTTGTACCAAAGAAATCGCCTTTAAATCATAGAATGTGATGCAAGCATGTGATCAAGTACGCATGGTGCTGAACATTGACTAGGGTATTGGAAAACCATTCTTCAGAATTCATTTTAGGGATATTAACATTTTCCCACCAAAATTTTTCTGATACATCATGTCAGTACCACAGTTTGGTAAAACCATCATTTTATCACCAAACGTTTAAATTATTAGTATTTTTCCACTATTCCGTTAAAACTCAGTTAATATTTAACGAAAAATGTATAAAAAGTCAATTTTACCCCTGTAAGTAAACAATAAAAGATGATTTAATTACAAAATCTGTCATGACTAATTACTTGACTTCACGTGAGATGTCCAAAATACCCTTATGACGTCAGCAAAATATTTATTCAGTTAACGGAATAGTGGGAAAGTGCTAATAGTTTAAATATTTTGGTGGTAAAATGATGTTTTTACCAAACCGTGGTACTGACATGATGTATCAGAAAAATTTTGGTGGGAAAATGATAATATCCCTTCATTTTATTTTCACTTTTTATTGATGATTAAATCGTATGGGGAATGTGACCTTTCGAGAATGGGAAGAGACATAGATCTTATAATGTACCTCCAAGAAGATTCAAAGTTTTGTTGTATTCGTTATGTAGAGGCAAACGGTTAATGGAGGGTTTATTATCCTAGAACTGAATGAGAATAGACTGGAGTAGGAATAAAGAATGAGAATAAGAATAAGACTGAATTGTTTATTTAAATTGTGAGAATCGAAATAAAAATGAGTTGTATTGTCATTAATGTGTTTACTTTATCTTAAAATCAGAATCGTAATGAATATAAGTTAGATTACAGTAAATTACTAAAAGATACTTAATGAATTATTGTCATAATTATTATTTTATATTTTAATTAGAATGATTATTTATTCAAAAATTATTATTATTGCTAAGAATACATTAATATATTAATTAATAGTAATAATTATATTAATTAATTATTATAATATATTAATTAATTATAAATGAAGACAAAATGGATATTTTAAATTTTAGAGGAGTGCAAAATGATTAATCCATGGGAATGAGTCTTTCATTCCTCATTCCCAAATTGTCGCGGGCTCTACAATCCCGATTCTATTTCCAACTCTATTTTGCAAAATAAATGCTGTCAGTGGTTCTAATATCCTAATTTGGGAAGTAAACGCACTATAACATTCAATTAGCAAAACCAACAAATTTACTACCACAAGTCAAATTTCATCATTTCTATACTGTCTTAAATAAAGGTCTTCGATTAATTATTAATTATTATTATTTTTAAGCTACGATAAAAATTATAAAAATAGAATATGGTAATTTTTTGTTACAATTATTTAAAAGAAAATTTTTTTTTTTCTTACAGACCATATTAAAAAATTTAAGGGATGAACAAAAAGTTTTTGGTTCCAATGTTACGTGGATGGAAATAATTTGGCAATTAAAAATGGCTGTGAAAGATATGTAATTTATCATTTTATCTTATATTACTTGCCAGAGAAAAAAAAAATGGCAGTTAAAAGCGGCAGTAAAAAACATACAACAATTTGTATTTTATTTTATCTTATTTATTTCTTCTTCTTTTTTTTGTGGGAAAAATTTTCAGTCATAAAGTATTTGCATGCAAATTGTCAGCAAAAAGCTTGAGAGCTTTTGCAGATTACTTATTGCGGACACCGTTATTCGGCCAGAAATACATACATTTTGGCTGCAAATAGTATTTGTAGTCAAAATTGTTGTAGAATACTTAAATGTTAATTTTTTTTAATTTTAAATTTCATTTTAGATGATGTGTCATTTATTAAATAATTAATAATTCTTTACAAAATTTAAATGGATTAATTATTTTATTTTTTCAACTAATTGATAAATGGCACGACAATGAAGATGATTTTTTAAAATAAAAAATTTAGAATGTGTAACACTATATACAGTTAAATTTACTTAGGATTTTTATTATAAAAATATTCTTTTTTTTTTTTCAGTTAGATGTAGTTCATTATCTCTCTCATTCTATCTTAAATTTTCAAGTGCTTTAATTAGTGTAATATATAGTTTATTAATAATAGAATTTCCAATCAACAATGTCTTTAATTTGTCGTTAGTGGGTAGGTGCCTTCTTGTTTTTCCTTTTTTTTTTTTTTGGTCATATTTTAAATTCTTGTGGATGGAGTAAGTTATATGATATTTTTTTGGAAGCGAAATCTTGAGATTTCTAGTAAATTCTTGATTTTTTTAAAGGTAAAAATATGCATTTAGACATCAGTTGTACTTGTAATATCCAATAGCTCGATTGGAAATGATGTCAAAAGAATTTTTCTTTAAAATTTTTCATTTGAATTTTAAATAATAGGGACATGACATCCCAGCATTTGACGGACTGATATGTTTGTGTAAGACAAAATTAATGGTTAGTAAAGCTCAAAGGGTCAGGGATGACTTTTCTGCTTGATTTTGCAAAGCACACTGATTATCTTCCCATTCAGTTAAACAACAAGATCGTATTTCAATTTACCCTTCAATAGTTTAATTTTCACCATTGTTGACATGGCATTCTCTCATTGGCCAAGATAATTATAACCTTAAAATCCAAGTAATCATACAGAATATTTTCCTCATCGACAGCAAATATTCCACGGTCAGAATTTTAGAAAAATCCTCATAGAGGCTTCGGCAAAATTGTTTGTTTTGTTTTTTCTCTCTCTCTCTGTGTCCAAATTTTTATAAAATTTTGTCTTGAGAGAGGGATTTTGAAGAAACAATCCCAATGGATCAGATTATGAACAAGATGGGTTCTTATTGGATCGGCAAAAGAGCCAGCAAAGAGCTCGATTCAGTTGGTGATGATATCAACGTACGTACGGTTTCTTTCTCAAAGTTCCCCCCCCCCCCCCCCAATTGATCCGTTCATAGAGTTACTTTCTTTATTATCAATTCTTGATTTTTGAATGTGGGTATTGATTAATTTTGCTTAATTAGTAGATTTGGTTAAAATTTTGTTTTAATTTTTGAGTTTTGTAACGGTTTATTTGATTAATTACGATTTGTAATGTCCTTAAAGCGTATATTAAGATACAGAAGATTATGTAATTTATTTGCAACTTGAAATTTGATGACGGGTTTTTGTTTTTAATTGTGCCATCACCACGTTTTAGACTGAATTAAACTTATAGATGGGCTAACAATAATGGACACATTTGTATAGGGACGAAGGAACACACATGCTTGACCATTTTATCTTGCTTTCGGAATTGACCACGTTATGTGTTATAAGTAAGTCATGCTCCGAATATATTAGCCTGAAGGAGTGCATCCACTAGAAAATATCTTACATTTAGCTCACACTTGGACAATTATTTTCAGTTTTATTCTTTAGTGATTAATTGTAGATTGTACTATTCTATAATCCTAGACTAGAGAAGGTATTTTGAAGTTGCAGAACTTAATCTTGTGAAATTTCAGAAGTGAAATGTTCATTAGCTATTCATTTTCTAGTAAAATATGCATTATCATTCTGGTTTTGGGAATCACTTAAAACCGAGAGCTTATCATTTTAAGTTGTGGGTGTCTACATATGGCCGTTTGTGGATATTACCTTATGTTCACTCTTAGTTGATTTCCTCTGATTAATTAACACTTTTTTTTTAAACTGATATTTCCTTCTTTATAATCAGTCACTGGGAAGCAGTATTGAAGGAGGAACCAAATGGTTGGTTAACAAAATCAAAGGTTGGCTCAAAAACTTAAATATAGTTATCCTACTGTAGTGATTGTTGCTGCTATAAGCATGAATCCTAGCAGATGAAGTGGAAGTTTGTGGAGGAATCAAGAAAATGTTGCTGTTATTGTGCAGTGGATTATTTATTCTGTGCTATAAACTGCACTCATGCTCTTTAGTTTCTTTTTTGAAGTAGATTCCGCACATAGTGTTCTAAGAGGATTTAATATCACATGTTTAGAATGATTGTTCTATCGTGAAAGCAGGCCTAATATGATTTTCCATCCTGCGCCTTTTACTGGCTTGAGTTTTGAAGGCATCTGTTTCAGAAGTTAACGGGAGAATCATCACTGGAGTTACAAAGACTTGATGCCCTACAGTTTTGAGTGAAAGAAAATGAAATTCTGCTGCAAGGAAAGAAAAAAGTCTGCTCTGGGACCCGATTTGTCCGGAGAGTTTCTTTTTTACCTTTTTCCTGCACTTTTGCTTATGTGTGCTTGTTATGCATATTCACTTCAAATTTGAGTTTCTTCATTGCTAGCTCATCTTTCAAACTGTTGTTTTCATGTGGGCCACTGGATCTGTCATTGAGATTTGTTCATTTCTTACACTTAAAAATCAGTTTTAACAGTATCGTTGTTTCAGGAAAAATGCAAACGCCATTACAAGATCTTTTAAAGCAGTATGATTTGCCAGCGGGAATCTTCCCCCGTGATGCCACCAATTACGAGTTCAATGAAGAGACAAAAAAACTTACTGTCTTTATACCATCAATCTGTGAAGTGGGCTACAGGGACAAGTCTATATTGCGCTTTTCTACTACTGTCACTGGGTATCTGGAGAAAGGAAAGTTAGTTGATATAGAGGGTATCAAGACGAAATTTATGCTTTGGCTAAAAGTGACCACCATCGCATCTGAAGGAGCGAAGCTTCACTTCACAGTCGGGATGAAGAAAACCAGAGATAGGGCGGCTTATGAGGTACTTAGGGATGGAATAACCGTGGATAAGTTCTGAAATGGTTTGAATGTTTGTGAGGTAAGTATTAGATTGTCATGATCTGTAACATCATACCATGTGATTCCTCGTGCTAGCCTCTGTGATTAGTTGCTGTAAGTGCACAGAACGGTTGATAAATTTATAAGTTTGGCCCTGTGAACTTTTGATTAGTTGCAATGAGGGGGTTGCATATGTTGTATTGTTTGTTGCTCTTATAAACTTAATATGTTTCCCTGGCGAACACATTTTCCCCTGCCTGCTAATGATTTTGCCGTACTTTTAAAGGTGGTTATGCCTTTGTGAATGGTGATGAATAGTGTTTGAGACTGGGAGCCGGGGAGATGGCATTGCTTGGCTGTATGGGTGGCAATTTGGATTGTGTTTATCTTTATGCCATGACAAATTTTGCGCTGACACTGATCCATGTCCGTCATTTGTCATTCTTTTAACATATTTAGTAGATTTTCATATGCTTTTAACCTATTTAACATGTTTTACTAAAACATTTCTAGTAATAACCATTCAAAATTCTCTTTAAGTTCAGTATAAATAAAAAAATTATGTATTCATGGATAATGCTGTGTAATGATAAAAAATCTTGCACCAGCCGGGAATCGAACCCGGGTCTGTACCGTGGCAGGGTACTATTCTACCACTAGACCACTGGTGCTTGTTGTCAACATGAGAGGATCTAAATAAATATTACAACTTTTTCTTGGGATCTTAACTGCAAATCGCAGTTTTTTCTCGGAATTATACTTGTAGTACATTTATTTTTTAAAACTACTAACGAGATGCCCAGAAGGCCAGAAAACACACACTTACACCTTGAAATATCCTTGCAACAACCCCCCCCCCCCCCCCATCTTCATTCATATTCCAGTAAATAAATTGGATAACATACATCATCAAACTGCCTCATTTCGCTAGTAGGCGTATTTTGAATGAGCTGACAGCAAGTTTGAGGCAATTGTTTTATTCCATTACTGCAGCTATGACCGGGAATTTCAACAAGAAATACCCAACAGGATTCAGCGGGCTGTAGGTAGAAGCTACAATTTTCATCAGAAATCCTGCGTGTTACTGCCATTGAGTCGTTGAAAGAAGGATTTTGATGCTTCGTATGTTGACCAGCAGATAGCGGCAGCCGGAGCATGAAACAGCACTCTGGGGATCCACCCTCTCATTAGCCCACGATATCCCTCTTTCCTCACGACGGTTTCAATGACATTCCCAATTGAACTGCTAGAAAATCTATCACAGCCACAGACACCCTGTACATGCAAAAACAGAGAAATATTCTGTTTGATAACGTTTGGTTTCAGCTTGCAGAAACCTCATTGAAAGCTCAGTTATGGGCTCAGTAAAAGACAGAATGTCAGTTACAGCATTGAAGAGCTAAATTTGGTACCATAACCGAAACGGCATCCACTAGAAACTGAAACAATAATATAGTTGGTGCTAAAATTGGCAAAAATTAACATTTGACACAGTCCTCACCTGACACTGCAACTGGGTTTTAACAACATCAAGTGGCGTCGTCAAGGCAGCTGCCAGAGCTCCGGCAGCCGCACCGGCTGTTGCATGAACCACTAACCTCTCATCACTCGTACTGTTTGGGTCAAATTCCATCAACGCTCTCTTTACTGCCTCATATGTAGCGAAATGAACTGCTTGAAACGGCGCGTTCGTGATCACCGTAGTCCTATATGAAGCGTAAAACGCGCCGATTCCTTCCTCAACTAACACTCTCTTGACACAGTCGGCGACTCCCTTGTACGGACTGCCCTTGAGCTGAAGCCTCTGCTTCACCATATCCATGGGCGTAATCACAGCATCACTCGCCACCGTCGAGAAGACACCCGACACAGCGTGAGCCATCCAGTTATTAGGGTCCCCACCTGAGAAGAACTCTTTACAGAGCTCGTAAACCGAGAAGTAAACAGCGTGTGCGGGTCCTGCGCCGAGTCCCATAGCTGCAATGCCGCGGTAAAACCCTGCGGGGCCCTCCAGCTTGAGCATTGAGCTAAAGGCTTGACGGACGCCGGCGGGATGAAGCTGGCGAGACGCCCCTATGGCTTGCATGCGGGTCTTGAGAGTGTCAACTGGGTACATGGCCATGTGCTCAACGGAGCCCGCGATGGACCCGGAAATCATGAACTGCCAGAACTCGAGGCCGTCGTGAATTGTTGTTTCTTTTGTTTTGGAGGGGTTTACCGAGATTTCGGGGTGGAAATCGGGGGTCCGATATTTCGGGGAAGCGTCGGTAGCCATAGTACTGGTGAAGTTTGTATAACGAGAAGTTGCTTGTGCTGTTAAGGTTTAATAGGAGTGGAGGATTGGTGGTTGGAGAATGGAGATCGTTTTCGGGCTGAATGGAGGTGACTTTGTCGCCATGCACTGAATTATTTTTGGGTGATAATTTTATGAAAGGAAGAATCTGAGAGCGTAGATATGGAAAAAGCAGCTTTATTGCTTTTTGTTTCTGCGTTTGATGTGATGAAAAATGATGAACCTATTGAGAAGATGCCGGCAAAAAATTATAATTATTAAATATAAATTAATATTACATAATAAATATAAATTTTAAAATAATAATTTTAATTAAAAATAACAAAAATATTATAAGTTTTTAATCTTAAAAGTATAAGATCATATCAACTTATTCTAAGTTATAATAGTTAATATTTATTAAATATTTTAGTATTGTAATTTAAGAGTTATAATTACCAAATTCCAATATTAAATAGAATTTTAAAAAATCAACTTGATGGAAGATATTACAAACAAAGGTTATATTTATTTTTTGAGTAACTTTTTACATCAGCCTAAAACTTCTAATTCGCTCTCTACATTAATGTAAAAGTTAATCATACTGTAAGTATATGTGACTTTTACATTAATGTAGAGAGTGAATTATAATTTTTACATTGATGTAAAAAGTAAATAAGTCTACATACTGTAATTATAAAAGCCACTTGTATTGATATAAAAAGTAAGTCCACATACTTTTCACATTTACTCATAACTAATGTATAGTATAATCTCTATAAATTAATACTTGATAAATTAATAATCTCTATAATATAATAATTTTTTACGATCTCGACTTGGGCCTTGAAGTTAAATTAATAAGATAATTTTTTTTTTGAAAACTCTTATATAACTCTGTGGTCCCATTTATATCATAAATTAATAATTGTAGAAATTACAAATATTGTGAAATTATAAATGCAACTGACTATGTCAATTTATTAAAATATGAGTCTATTGTAACTTATTTTTTTCTTGAAATTTAAATCTAATTGAATCTCATTTCTTATTTTTCTTATTGCATCTAAAAGTTCTGGGGTTGAATTCTCATACTGCAATAAAAAATTATGAAGTATTGTTGATGACTTGAGTGCTTTAGTGCACGAAATAAGCTCTGAATGTACCGTGTCATCCTCAATTTCATCTTCAGCATAATCTTCAGTGATGTTATCGACAATTTCTTTTAAACTTTGGATTTCTGAATATTCATTATTTTCATTAGGGTAATCCAAGAAGTAATATTTAAATTCTGTTGATTATTTAATCATGTATACATTATTTATTTGATGAATTTATTTAAATTCTATTGATTATATTTGTAAAATATAATCAATTTTCAGTCAATTAAATATTAGTTCTTTGTACTCTAAACACACTCTATAAATTAATAAATTATTAATTTAGAAAATAGTTGAGGGTCTGCCTTAAAAATAACTTGTTTTAGATTACAAAACCTGATAACAAAATCATGACCAGGATTCATTGACGAATCATTATTTTCACAACAGTAAGAATTAACCAGCAAATCTTGCACCCTAGCTTTTGCAGTGTGATGAATATCAGAATTCAGAAAGAATTGCCCCGTAATAAGTCCACCTTTCGTGGGAAATGCTGATGAATACACCACAGAACATTGCTTCGTTTTTCATTTTTTTTTCCTTTACAGCTACTATTGGCGATCGACTGGACTTCATGAATTGGAGTTCAAGAGTGTCACGCAATAACAAAGGTCAAAACTGAAAGAATTCATTTGCTTTCTCACAGAAGGTTAGTTTTTTTTTAAGTTTACTTTCTTTCATCCTTCAACTCTCAAGTAATGTTCAAACTTTGCTTTAATATGGAACCAATTGTCTTGATTCTTTAAACAAATGCAACCCATTTTATTATCTCCAATTCGTAATTCTGTCCCCCAGTTTTTAAGAAGAAAAAGCAGAAGACTCCATTAACGGGGCTCGAAAACAAATGGTAGAGAGAGGCCGTGTGTTATCCACAAGCCTCGCAACAATATATATATATAACATGAAGCCTATTGGTGGCAGTTTTGGCTGAAATGAGGTTCGAAATTCCCATCACTGCTGTCGCAATTGAGACTTTCAATTCGATTACTAGATGAAAAGCAATGAAAATTTCCCACTCACAAGAAGATAACCAATTATGTAAACATCATGTGGTTATCAACGACGCATGGCATCCACAAGCCACACCGCCACATGCAGCATATATCTCTCATCCAAAGCAGAAATTTTGTCAGCATCGCTCCCTCTCACGCACACATTTTCTTCATCTAAATCTATGTGCATAATATATATATATATATATAGGACAACTCTCAAGTCCAATTCACGCTCCTTCGCTTGGTGATGAGTAGATTCGTTGCGTACGCCGATTGAATCCCTTGCAAGTGATAAGAAAAATTCCTTCACTCTCTTCTTTTTAATTATTAATTAAAATATTTTGTTTTACAATTAAAAAAAGGTCAAAAAAAGAAAAAGAAATGAAAAATTCAAGAAACCATTTCACAAAATTAGAGAGTGGAAGTGAGAACTTCGAATTCGCACATAATTCGGATTCCTTCCCTCTCTCTTTAGGATCGGCATAGCCGGCCAACGAGGGCAAGCCACTTCACATATGCAGTAGTATTAGTCAAGATAAAAGTTACTTTATCATTGAGGATGAGGCAGAACCGCAGCCTTTTGTACAAGCAAAATATCTTTGAGTTCATTTTTTGAATTTACAAACAAAAAAGAAAAATTTTTTAAAAAAAAAACCAAAAAAGTCACTGTCCATCTCTTAATCACGATATGAACTTCATAGAATTTCGATGGAACTCGAATTCTATTAAGGAAACGTAATAAAAATTTGAATCATTAAATGCGCATAAGAGAGTATACCATCAGGTAATCTTCCTAGAGTAATTTTTCAAAAGTTTCAGGACTCGAACAATACAAAATTTAATATAAACAAACACACAATTTAACATCAGCAGCTAGCGTCCTAAGTCGACTAACAGCAGCGGGCCAGCGGATGGTGGCTGACAATTGTCGATGGTTAAGTTTTTATTTTGTAGCAATAGAATAAAGTATTAATCATATACTAAGAGGTCGTATAAATAAAATATGATACTGCCCTAAAATCTTAATCCGACTTGAAGCGAATGTAATAAATTAATAATTTTATAAATTTATAAGATAATAATTTTTTAAAAACTTCTTTTTTTTTTTAACAATAAAAACTTACATGGATCTCTCTCTTTTGACATCTGTGTATGTAACTCAAATCTCTCTTTTTCTTCACCTGCATTCCCCAAATTTTGTTTGATTCATCGTCTATGATTTATAATAATAACAAACCATGCTTCCATTTTAAAAATAAAAAAAAATTGGCAACATTCGTTTATGGAAAAGAATATATATATATATATATATATGTATAATGGTAAATATTTGCCCTGTTTTCACTGTTTATTTGATCTGTTAACTTGTAGGATCTTCATTATTAGTTTTTTTTTTCTTCTCTCTTCGCTTCTCTTCTTTCTCAGTAGCTCTCACACTATCTCACCTTGAATTTTTCAATTGTAAAAATGTGTTCAACTTGAGATAGAAAATATATGTATAATGGTAAATATTTGCCTTATTCTCCTGTTTATTTACTCTGTTTGTTAACCTGTAGGGTGGTCTTCATTATTAGTTTTTATTTTTTTCTTCTCTCTCTTCACTTCTCTTCTTTCTCGGCAGCTCTCACAGTGTCTCACCTTGAATTTTTCAATGGTAAGAACGTGCTCAACTTGGCTTGAAGCCAACCAAAAAAATGGAAACAATTTCTCTTCTCCCCATGTGCCCATTAGTTTGTTTGTTTCCATCACTTTTTATATGTTTCATAGTCCATAAAAAGCAGTCTTTCTCACTTTTTATAATTATTTTTTCTCTTTTTTTATTGAATTTTGAGGAAATTAATCAACTTCTTATGATTTATGGGTTATGTTAATTGGTTAATTTTTTTTAATTTGGTTTGTTTGATGAATCAAATTCTTTTTAATGATGGAAACTAATCAACTTCTTTTTCTGATATGTGCTTGATGCTCGTTTTGATGCTCAATTATAAATTATTATGGTCATAAATAATACAAACTATTTATTTATTTAGCTCTTTGTTTTAATTTGCAGATTAACGATGAAGGTCTGGGTGGAGATTGAAAGCTTATAAGTTGTACAAGACTTGTTGGAAAAATGAAATTTTTGTATTTAGTTTGATTAAGTTTAATTTTGTATTATAATTTCTTTTTACGAATTTAAGTTTTGATATTTGTTATTTGACTGTTTATTATTTTTTATTTGATTTTAGCATCTGATTTTGGTTTAATTAATTCATATTACTACTATTTTTTATTTCATATTTTTTATATTATTTTGTGTGTAATAAAAATTAAATATCCATGGATATCCATATCCATATGGATAAAATCCATGTCCATGTCCATGTCCAACATTAAATGATGGATATGGATATGAATATATCCGTCATGGATAAGTATGAATTTGTACTTGGAAGGTTAATATTCATACACAATTGGATATTTGTCATCCCTATTAATTTACCAATGCTTTTCTGTATATTAAGGGGATATCATCATGCAACCATTTCAACAATATTGAAAGTGCAACTAGCCACTATAAGTTTTTGATAATATCTCATAACTTATTTTAATTTTATATCAATTAACCACATTTTCATTAATTCTATTGGCCACTATTAAATAATTTAAGATAAAAGGTTATTTTATCTTGGAGCCTCCTAAAACAATGTTTTACCTTTTAAATAAATTAAAGATTATTTAATGGTGGCTAACCGAGTTAACGAAAAAGTTACTAGTTGATATAAAACTAAGACCTGAGATCGTTTTGAGATATTATTACAAACTCGTGATCACTACGTGTACTTTTGATATTTGTAAAGTGATTGGAAGATAATTTCTCTATACTAAAATTAATAAATCCTAAAACAAAATACATTATAAATTATACCAATCTATCAAATTTCATGTAATATAGTGCCGCGCACTAAAAGCGGTGACTGGGCTACCAATAATAATTTCCAATTAATAATCATACAAAACCGAATCCAAGAAAATGACGTATGTGCATTAGGTTCCGCATAACCCATATGTTAACGCGCATTTAATTTCAGTGAACAGATCTCAAGCCCAACGTCCATAGGGGGCCATTATTTAGCAAGCCTTCTGAGTTCTGAGACTGATCAAAACTTTTTATTTTTTTAATTGAAATTACTTAAATAATTAAGATAAATAAATTTATTTCTTATTTTAAATAAAATTTCAATGAAATATTTAAATAATTTTTAAAAATTTTTATACCCATCATATTTCATTTTTATATTTATATTTTAAACTTTGATTGGAAAAATATTTTTTCTTTGAGAAACTTATAAGAGTTCAGCATTATAAAAATAGAGATTTTACAATAAAAAGAAAATAATTAATTTAAAAAAATTATGCGTTTGATCAATAAAAACTTAAAAAGAAATAGTAAAATTTTATGAGAAGATGACTGGTTTTAATATATGTTTAGTATTTTATATATCCAACTTAGAGGTATATTTTAAGAAATAACATTCAATAAGGGCGTGAAAAGAATTTTTTATTTGTGTTAAAAGATACATTCATAACGAGTTAACGACGAAACCCATCAAACATGCCCATTGGGCATTGGCCTATCCAATTAAAAACTATTACCTTACAACGGTGGTCACATTATTGTGTATTGTAATAATCACAATTCACAAGTCTTTTTGTTACTAATCATAGCAATTGAATATTAGAATAAGAGATGTCAAATAATAACAATATAAGTAATGATGATAAAAGTATAAATTCATTGATACATTATTTTAAATTATCAAAATCATATACAACTATAAATATGATGTTAGACAAAATCAAGATGGTAGTTTAATTCATGCCTTCATGAGTAAGATCAAACAAGAGATATTATCATATTACCTTGTAATGGTTAGAAACCGGTGCTAATAACGTGTTAGAAAAATTATTAGTCGATGGTACAAAATAAAGAAGCAATATAAGATAAAGAATAATACGAGAGAACAATATACTATAGAGGGATTTTTATTCTTTGCAAGTGTGTGTATAAAACAATGAGAAGATCTCTCTTTTTATGGTTACATAATCACCAAATGAAATTAATGAAAATATTATGGATTATAATTCATTGTGAGATAGAGAGAGTTATAGGGAAATCAAGGGTTGTTAGTGAGAGATAGTGGGGAGACAGAGAGATATATGTTATGAATATCTATATTTATTTTAATAAATAAATAACAAAAAGAAATATTATTTCTAAAGTGAAATTTTATGAGAAGATGACTGGTTTTAATATATGTTTAGTGTTTTATATATCAAACCTTGGGTATATTTTAAGAAATAACATTTAATAAGGGTGTGAAAAGAATTTTATAGAGGTGTTAAAAGCTACATTCAGAACGACAAAACCCATCAAATAATTTTGGAAACATGCCCATTGGGCATTGGCCAATCCAATTAGAAATCACTACCTTACAACGTCGGTTACTTTGTTTTATATTATAGTAATCAGAAATCTTTTTGTTACTTATCATTCCTTTATTTTAAAACTTCATCTTTACCGAAATAAGGAAATTTAGTAAATTTGCAAATTCGAAAAATCGTGATGATTCAAAAGAAGAACCATATGAATTTGCAGATTTATTAATTAATTGAATAAATTTAAATTACATTATCTCATACAAATGATTAAATATTATTTAAGTTATTCGATTTGTATCAGTTAAGTAGTGATTCATTAAATAATCCAATTCAGATGCGTTGAATTTAAAAATCATTGTTGAAAAGCAGAAAAGGCCACGAGTTTATCACGGAAATTTCCAGATCATTTTGGCCAAAAGACAACAGCATTGGCCACTGAGCGACAATTATCAGAACGCGACAAACACATCCCAATCGCCTGAGACGGCAGTGAATAGCACGTATGGTTGGATACTTCAAATTGAAGCGCGTGGTCCATATAGAAAAGCAAAGATATTTGGAAGTTCAAGATGTGTAGTGTGAACGGGATATGTAAAGAAAGATTCGTACGATCAATTTGGATAGACCAGCACGAGGTCACCACACGCCCAACCACGTGTTCGAATAACAACCCTACAAATGGATTTAATCCAACGGCCGATGATACAGCCGTCCAGTCTGGAACTCTCTTCGCCCCGGTATAAATGGTACGCACACACGCCCTCGGATCTTATCATCAAACCAGTCAGCCACCATTCTTCTTCATCAAATTCACTTGCTTTCTTCCTTCAATCTCCATTACGCACTTGCTTACAGCAATGGCATTGGCGGCTTCTTCTTCTTCCTCTTCTCTTGCAATGAAGCAAGTGGCTGGTCTTATGACAAGCTCATCATGTTACTCCAAGTCTAATGCTTCTCTTGTGAAATTGGGTTGTATTTCGCCAAGAACGAAGAGGAGTCCGAAGGTTTCTGCTGCCGTGGACGCCAATAACATGGCGCTGACCGGGGTCGTCTTTCAGCCATTCGAAGAGGTCAAGAAAGAGGTTCACGAGGTTCCTGTTTCCCCTCTGCTTTCACTTGCTCGCCAAAAGTATGATGACGAATGTGAGGCCGCTATCAACGAGCAGATCAAGTGAGTTTCTTTCCATTTACATCTTCATATCTACTTTTTCTTTATTTTTTCTTTGTACACACACACACACATATATATATATATATGTATATGTATGTGACGTTGGACGATGATGTTATTTATTTACATCTTCGTATCTACTTTTTCTTTTCTTTTTATTTATTTTTTATTTTTTCTTTATACACACACATACACACACATATGTGTGTGTATATATATATATATATATATATATATATATATATATACATATAGGTGACGTTGGACGATGATGTTATTTCGTGGGTTAATATTATTAATCCAGAGCATGTTTGACACGCGGTAATATATGGGATAAAGACCTCCGCATTGCATTAGAATTATACACTCTCGCGTTTGACAGTTACAACTCATTGCATTAAACCTACGTTATTATCTCAAGCTAACGCGGCCCATGCCGTATTAATTAAACCCGACTGTGGGCCGCTTATTTAATTAATCCAGTGAATTATTTATTATTATTTTACTGTGAATCGGATTTAATTAATGCGGCGTGGGCCGCTTGTTTAATTAATCCAGTGAATTATTTATTATTATTTGACTGTCGGTCTGATTTTTAACTTATTATTTATGTGGGTTTGTGTCTACAGCGTGGAATACAATGTGTCATATGTGTACCATGCCCTGTATGCGTATTTTGACCGGGATAATATTGCTCTCAGAGGCCTCGCCAAGTAATTTTTTTGGACAAACCCTTTTACTTTTTCCCTTTGCTTTTGAAACTAATTTTATTGCATTTGAGCGATGAGTGATTTTTTTGGTTGTAAGCAGATTTTTCAAGGAGTCCAGTGAAGAAGAAAGGGAACATGCTGAAAAGTTTATGCAGTATCAGGTACTTCCCTCGTTCCTAATCCTATGTCACAAGGGTAACAAATCTTGTTAGTGATTTGTCTTCGATGATTGGAAATCTGATGCCGCTGATTCAATGTTTTGATAAGAACTTGCGCGGTGGAAAAGTAAAACTGCACTCCATAATGCTGCCCCCTTCGGAGTTTGACCATGCGGAGAAAGGAGATGCCTTGTATGGTAAGTTTCCTGACCTGACTGCGGCACTTAATCATCTAATTTATTCTATTTCCAGGCTGAAATCGTATAATGTTATTTTGCTTGTTATGATATAAAGTAATGTCAATTCTGATTTTGATGTTCATTGGCTTGTTGATTCAGCAATGGAATTAGCATTGTCCCTGGAGAAGCTAACAAACGACAAACTTCTGAGCCTGCACAGTGTAATATGTCTTTACCATCTTAGTTTTATTTAAGCATATGCCTTAATTGAGCCTGTACCTAAATGTAATTTTATTTTTTTGGGGTGCCTTTGGAATTCCCTTTTTCATGACTTTGCCTGTTCTTAATGAACAATAGGTGGCAGACAAAAACAATGATCCCCAAATGGCAGATTTTGTCGAGAGTGAATTTTTGGGTGAGCAGGTGAGCTCTGATTTCATTTCTTCTTCTGTCTTAGTATGTTACTCATAAGGTTTAAATTGAATGTAAAGCTGATTCAACAAAAGCTTAATATTGTCCTGTATTCTTCCATCTTTCTTATAACTATGTACTCCTTGGGAGAAAAGTACTTCCCTTAGTCGCTGTCTTCAACCAATTAAATATGTTCTCTTTCTGAAGAAAAACCAATTAAATGAACTACAGCTTCTATTTCAACACTTATCTAAATTATTTAAAAGACGCTTGACGGTTTGAGTGTGACCATTCATTTGTTTACTTTATAGGTTGAAGCAATTAACAAGATCGCAAAATATGTTTCTCAACTGAGGATGGTTGGGAAAGGCCATGGTATGATTCAAAATCCACAGTTGACTTGTACCATCGTTGTATTTTATTTCACTCAGCCTCTCCCATTGCATTCAATACTTGCAATCGTGCAGCAAACGAATTGATCTAGCTCAACTCCTAATTTTTCTCACTCTCTGGGCTCTGAACAAAGTTTTTTTGGCGGGATTTTTTGCAGGAGTATGGCACTTTGATCAAATGCTTCTCCGCGAGGGTGATGCCGCATGATGAAGAGCCATATTGTTGCATTTCTTTGTGGTTTAGTCAAACTCTCTGCTGCTAAATGTTCTGAAGTATCACTGCCATAGGAGGTTGAATGTGTTGACAAAAATAAACTGAAACAGTGTTGAGTCCTATAAAGTCAATACTCAATAGCCTCCTGGCTTTATCATATTAGTGTGGTCGCTTAGATAGTCTTTTTGATGGTGCTTTTTCTTTATTTAGTAACGGATAGCGTGAAGGGATCTAATAGTTTAAGCAGTGCACCAAACCCATCTTCTGATTGTATAAATATAATTAAGTTCTTCAATAAAAGTTCTGTTTCTGCCTTGGAAGATCTTCTTTAACTCACTGGCTTACTGAAGAGCAACTTTGTTTCCCCCTCTTTCATTTCTTGAAGTTCATTTTATTTTTCTTTTTTCGAGGATGCTTTGGTGCCTCTCTCGCAATTATTTGGAAGTATATTCGATAAAATATGCAACGAGACTACATCACATTATAGTTTTTACTCAGCTGCCGATATTTACATGACAATTTGAACAAAATATATATGCGTATATATATATTTTTTCCTCTGCATTTCCCATCTCCATGAGAGGAAAAATTGCAACTCAAATCAAACCTGGAAAAGAAAACAGAAGTGCCCGCCCGTCAAGTTCATCAAACGCCTTCATCCACAATATGGGAAAACAAAAAGATTCATCTAAAACCAATCCTTTGAAAAGGAAAGGAGACATGGATTCAAGTTTGCCTAAAACAAAATCTCCAATATGAAGGCCTCTTGTTTCTTCTAGTGTGGTTGCAGGTTTTTGGAGGACAAGCTGAAGAAGAATGAACCATTGCCCACATCACTTGTATATCTTCATATTCTTGGCAAGACTCCAGGTCTTTGTAAAGACTAAGAAGCACGTCTCTGCTTCCTGCCATTGTCATAACAACACATAAGTTAGAAAACCAACTAAATAAATTAGTGCTGCTTCGCTTGCAATAACAGTTGAAAATAAATAATTTTCACCTTTGTTCTTTTTTCTGAAACCTGAAGCGATCTTCAGAAGTATGGACTTGGTGGAGAAGAGAAACGAGTGTTTGAGGGTTAGCCAGCCACCCCACCTCCCCATCTTCACATAGCTTCAGCTCTCGTTTTCTTTCTTTTTATATGCTTGTTTTCCCCCTGTGTCCCCAACTTCACTCTTCAATAATAAAATAATGCTTGAGAGCTAAACAACAAAATGCAACAGACCTAGCACAAACCAACACTCACTAAGACAGGGGAGCTTTTATCTTTACTCAAATTTGGTTTTGATGCAAAGACACTTTTGTCCTCCTAAATTAATCAAACGGGTGCAATGATCACGTTTCACAAGGGTCCGTTGTGTCATTTAAGAAAATGATGGGGACACTACAAGTCTACAAGCCCGTTTGATGAAGTTCCAAAAACAGGAAGAGTAATAAATTGAGAAGAGTTTATGCTAGAAAGGGATGAGCTAATTGAAAGAAGTGGACATTGAGTGGGAGAGATCATTTTGGACATATGCATTTCTCATTTATCTTTCTTACCAAAGATTCTCAGTTCTATTGTATTCAAAGAAAGTCATATGGGTCCCTAAGTCAAACGGTTGGTTGGTTTTTCTTTCAGTTACTCTGTGTTTGTGCTGCACTCCTCACCCTCTCACTATCAAACATTTCTCATTAATGATTTTTTTTTTTTAAGGATTATATTGAGTTGATTAATTATTTAAGCATATGATCAAAGATTAGTTAAGAGCGTGCTTAGGTTCTTTGGATTCTTTCGGCATCGCTTTCGAAGCTTTGCTCAATGTTACTGGGTGATGCCACTTTTATCAAGTAAAAGCATATGCATTGAAACCATTTCCGGTAGCATCGTGCCCAACTACTGCCTCCCGCAGACGACATTGTTTACCAAACTTTAATTCTTCTACCCAAATTCAGTTTCTTTTCTGTGTCGTTTTAATGGAGTGAAGAGCATTTTACAGAAAGCTCAACCGCGTTAGGTGGTGAAGATGAGGAATTTTTTGGAGTTATATAATTTATGATTTATAAGGGATGACTGATAGGGCAAATGCTCATCTACTACTCGGTTCTTATCTGGAAATAGAAAGCCCGGTGGTTTTCTTATCCGGGTGATGTTAAGTTTTAACATTTGATGTGGGTGTCATCTGTGGAGAGGATAGATTTTCTTATTCAAGCTTGATAAATGAAGTAGAAGCCATTTAATCGAGATGATAAAATTTTTTGTGTTGAAAATAAAAAGTCTCGAGTTTAAACTCTAATCATGAGCAAAGGGAAAATTGAGTTGCGACTAGAGATGGTCAATGGGTCGGGCGTTACATGGACGTGGTAGTAGACTTGATTTTTACAAGCGCGCGGGCGTAGCGCGGCGATTAGAGATGGATCAGCGGCGCGTGAAAAAGCGTGTATTAAGCGGTTCGTTGGTGAAATTTGTAGCCGCGGCTATAGTAGTCGATATACATAGACCAAAATATATTTAAGTAAACTTTTTTAATAAAAAGTAAATATAAAATGTTATGAAATTAAAGTAAAATATTTTAAAATTAAAGTTTTAATGTATTTTTTAGCATAGACTTTTAAAAATTAATTTAAATCTTAGTTTTAAATAAATATTCTAATTTATTTTATGTTTATAATTTATTAGATGAACAAGTAAATATCATGATTTTAATAAATAAAATTATAAATATCATAATTTTATTTATGATATTTATTAAATGAATAATGTTATTTATGATATTTAATTTTATTTATAATATTTATTTAATTAATTTTTTATGTTTATAATTTATTAAATGAATAAGTAAATATCATGATTTTAATAAATAAAATTATAAATATCATAAATTTATAAATGATAAATAAAAAATAAAAAATTTTACAACATTAATAATAAATGTTTTTCATATGAAATAACTTTTCTATTAGTATTAAATCATAACTTAGTTAATATTTAATAGAGATAAATTTTGTAGACCGCAGTTATGACTTATTTTAATTGTTATTTGAGGATTGTCTATTTAATTTTAATTAATTATTATTGTGATCTATGAAATTAAATTTATGTATTGTTGTCTTATGATTGGTTATTATGAAATAAAATATATAGTTGTGAAATTGTGATAAACTAATGATAAAATATTAATTGCTCTCCTAATAAAAATTAATATGATTATATGATTATGAATTTTTTATTATATTTATTATTATGTTGGTGGGAAGACTGCAGCTAGTCGCGTGAGCTTGAATAAAGCGCGTCGGGCGCGTGAATTTTTAAGCGTCTTGGAGCCGCGTAGATACTAAAGCAAAAAAGGTGGTGGTATTGCAACGAGCTCGTCTTGCGGTACCATGGCATCAAAAAAAATGTGGGCGCGGTGGTGCATTTGCAAATTGATGGGCGTCTTGCGCCTAGGCTGGTAATTTCTGTGGTAGGTGGTTGATCACTGGCGCGGCGGGTTAGTAGCCCAGTTAACATTGGAGCTAGCCGGTGGGAAAAGAAGAACCAGCATGAATCATGATGACTAACAAAGTTCCTTACTCAAATTAAACTGTCGCTAGGATGATCTCACAACGCCGGGGACCATAAAAAATCAACATAATCTTTTTTCTATTATGTTTTTAAAGGTAAGGGGCGGACAAATTCACATTCATTTTCTTTAACCCTTTCTTTCCCTAAAATTTAAATTCATATAACAAACTAAATAAAAATACCTGGGCCTAAACATTTTTCATATTATTTTTTTCAAGGTAAAGAAATGAGCAAAGCCCAAAATTCTTTTTTTAACCTCTTACCTCCCTAATCAAAGTAATTAGTCAAATATTCTTTTTTCAAGTCACTTACCTCCCTAACCAAAGTAATTAGTCAAATAAAACTATTTAGAAACCACTCAGTACGCCCTCCTAGTCATAACCCAATCACTAACAAGACTTCCGACGTAAGATGCATGGTAAATACTTCGCAACAATGGTGAATTGGTGATTGTTATTTGTGCAAAATCCACCGAAAGAGAGGAAAAGTACCCTGATCCCCATTCAGGTTTAACCAGACCCCAATGCTTAATACATTTCAAATACAAAAGTGGAAAACCATAAGCCCAAAATTACAAACAGAAACGATAAAGAGATACAAGAACTTAGATTAAATAGTTGAAAATAACATCCACCAAATAGCAGCTAAAATAGAAAAGGACAAAGCAGGTCCAAAATTGTGCTGATAAAAATAAAAATAAAAATAAAGATTCATTTTTGCATTGGTCCTACTTCAGCTTAAGAGAGTGCCAATCAGCTCTAATTCAACAAGAAAAACCAAAGCAGTAAAATGTATCCAAATTCATTGTAAAAGCTTAGGCAGCAGCCTGGGCAGCCTGTCTCTTCCTAGCTTCCTCAATGATGGACAACTTAATACCCTTGCCCTTGGGAAGTGACACCCATGGTTTTGAACCCTTCCCGATGGTGAACACATTGCCCAGACGAGTTGCAAACTCATGACCAAGGGCATCTTGAATATGGATGGTCTCAAAACTTCCCTTATGCTTTTCCCTGTTCTTGATGATTCCAACACGACCTCTGTTTCTACCCCCAGTGACCATGACAATATTCCCAACATCAAACTTGATGAAGTCAGTGATCTTGTTATCTTCTAAGTCAAGTTTGATGGTATCATTGGCTTTGATGAGTGGGTCAGGGTAGCGGATCGTACGCCCATCATAGGTGTTGATGTATGGGATACCTTTCTGGCCAAACTGGACCGATCTAACTTTGCAAAGCTTGAACTGCATTACAGAAAATTCATATAAATTTAATGTCAACATGTGATATTCATTACAGTGATGAATATGCAAATAATGGAAAATACGCACTACAAGTTTGTAAGAGAATTGGAGAAACCAACTACACATGCACAACGATAAGTTATCAGCAGTAATAATTCTTGATTCAAACAAGTAATTCCACAGCAAATTAATATTAAAAAACCAAGAGAGTACAAAGAGAATCAACTATAAGTTATAGACATACTTTTGCCTCCTCATCTCTGAGGGAATGGAGACGGAAGCGACCCTTGGTGTCATAAAGGAGACGGAAGTTCTCATTGGTCTTGGGAATTGACACAACATCTGTTAACAAAGTCCCCCAAAAAAAAAAAAAGGACAACAATCTCAGTACCTCAACCCAACAATTCTGCAAAGAATAGGCCAGGCAGAAAAATGAAAAGAAACTGCTACTCCTATATAACTAATAGATCTAAAATCAAGATTACAGAATACCATTTCCAAAAAAAAAAAAAAAAAAAAAATCATCAAGTTACTTGCAAAGGGAGAAGTTCACATACCCATGAAACCAGCGGGGTAGGTCTTATCTGTCCTAACCTTCCCATCAACAAGAACATGTCGTTGCATCAGAATAGCAATAACTTCACGATATGTGAGAGCATATTTCAAACGGTTTCGCAATATAAGGATCAAGGGCAAGCATTCCCTTGACTTGTGGGGACCAGATGATGGCTTAGGTGCCTGCAGACCAAGAGAATTATGATGAGTCAGCAAAAGTAGCTGAGAAGTAGAAACAAGAAAAGAAAATATCAAAAAGTTTAAGAGTTTAACATGGCAAACTTACAAATGCACCACCAAGCTTGTCAAGCATCCAGTGCTTAGGGGCATTGAGCCTCTTCAAGTGCTTCTTCAATCCTCTAGCCTGTAATGCACAAAGAATATACGTGTCAAGTGACCCAGAATTTTATAGCAAGAACCCAACAGAATCCCTCCAACAACGGTAGCATAAAGAATATCCACAAAACAAGTAACCGCACAAACAATAGCAACTGCATCACAATGGATAAACCAGGCACCATAAAGCAAGTCAGATATGTTCAATTGGAGTACCACATAACCAACACATTGCAAATTCACTTGAAGATATATTTTAATTCCCATCGTACCGTAGGCATACTAAACATCCAAACTTCTTAATTATAAAAGACCCACAAACTACTTAAGAAAGAAAATTCCAAACAAACATCGAAATTGGGGGGAAAAATTCTCTGTGAAACTAATCCAATTTATTCACAATAACTGCCCACATCAAAGACATCTAATCAAATAAAATATGTACACATGAATGGAAAACACGATCACGTAATTTATATATAATCGATTACATATATTCTCTTTATCTTCACAGATAAAAAATAAAATAATCAGAAGGTAACAGTCATGCTGCTGGATACTCACTGATCCAAAAAAAAAAGTTCTAAAGTTACGGTAATGCTATATGAATCGATTACGAAGCGAAACATTTCCCGTTCTTCTAATTTATTTAAAAACGACATAGTTTCAAGGACGCGATACTAAATTTTTCAGAGACAATGCGATTGCGGCAACTATCACATAATGTAACTTAAATATAAAAACCAAAACAAACGCATTCATCGGCTCATTGTAAGTTTTTTCTGCAGACGTAATACACGATGTCTTAGAAACAAATTAAGAAAAGGCTAAGGCTGAGTTTGATAAGATTAGAGAGAGTGCACGGAAGGCTAACCATTTTTGTGAGTTTGAAGCTGCTGCCTCGCTGCGGCTGCCTGTTTGTTCTTTTTGGCTCTGCGAGAAGAGTGAGAAGGTGACTAAACCCTAATTTCTGTATTTATAGTAACTGGGGGCACTTTAGGCTTTTTATTTGTTTTGTACTTTTTAACACGAAATTGGATTACGGGTAGGCTTGTTTTATGGGCTTAATTGGGTCGAGTTTAGAGACTATCAAGACGGCTTAATACATTCTGCCGAATCCTTTTTTGGTTGCTCTATATACATCCCTCAAAATTCTTAGAAGCCCGAAAATTTTTGGTCCGATGCCTAAAATTACTATCTGTTAGATTTAAGTCAAATGGGGTACTTTTGGATCTGTTTGTTTCTCGACAAAACAAATAATTGAATTAAATCTTAAATAAATTGGGTTAAAATTATGTGGATTTAGATTCGATTTGTTTATTAAAGTATTAAACGAATTGAAATCTTAATATTTAGATTTAATTCATTTATTAAACGAATATTCAGTTTGATTCGTTTAATAAAATTGATAAACGAATCGAATCGAATTGAATCCAAATTCATTTATTATTCGTTTATTCTAATAATAAATGAATCCATAACAAAACAAATTGAATATGAATTCGTTTACAAAAATTAAATAAATAATGCAAACCATAAAAATTTTCATCTCATTTATATATTGTCTTATTATTATTTATAATTACTAGATTAACCTTCAAATTTTAAAATTTTTTATAAATATTTAAGAATAAATAAGTAATTTAATAAAATGAATAGATTGTGCTCCGTTCGTTTATAACCCATTTATTAAATGAATCTTAAATGAATAAACGAATCAATATCTTTTAACCCGGATTCGATTCGTTTAATTAATGAATCAAATCGAATTCACTCATTTATTAGACGAATCAATTTTTTCAAATCCAAACCCATTCAGTTTGCTTCGAATTGAATCGAATAAACAAATTCTAACCTAAATTGCCACCCCTACAGTCGACATGATAGAATGTGATAAGAGAAGATGGGACAAGATGTGATGCAATGAGATAATTATGGTAATAAATAATAAATTTAAATTAAGTGAAATTTATTGAGTGTTTTCTCTTAATAATAAAACATTAATTTTATTTTTTATTATTAGTTATTTACATTTTTAGTTAAAGTAATTTTTACTTCTATAAATATTACATATTGATACAATATTAATATTGATAAATTAGTAAACAATCTTGAGGTATAGAGTTATCCCAACAAATCAGTCCCACGGAGGTTATGGGATAAATTTTCTTAAGGTTGTGGGATTTGTGAGCGTAGGATAAGCTTATTCCAAATGTAATATTTATATCATAGGATAGGATAAATTTGATACGAATCAGTACAATCCCAAACATATTATACTCCATCAAATGTATCCTAAATATTTATCTTCATATTTTCAAATCCATCAGCGTTTCACAAATTGACTATTCAACCCAATCGAATTAAGGAAATGGAACCGAGCCAACACTGGTTGGGTGAGGGAACTAACCTCTTTTTCCACGTGTTAAAAAAGTGTTTTAGTCCCTCGTACATTTGTCGGAAAAGATTTTCCTATTCGTGAATCATATTTCTGCTTCTACGTCAAAAATCTACATGAAAGTTCATCCTTTGCATGTGTGGTGAAGCCAGACTTCAAGATGGCGGCGGGTAATGATTTTTGGAGAACGGTGGAACAAATTAAAACAACCCCAGATTAATTGAAAAGTACAAGGGGATGATTTTTGTTTACTTCAGCTTTAAGAAAGAATCAATTACGACTTGTTGAAAACAATACTAACGATCACAGAACAAAGTTAAAATACATAAAAATCAGAAAACAGCTACAGCCTTGATTACAAAAATCAGTTTCTCATAGCAGTTCTCCCTAATCATGGATGATAGAATGAATTAGAATGGAGGCCTCATCAGTTGTTGGAGCCACATCATCTGTTGATTGCAAAAACACAATATTAACTAACCAATCTTTGCAGAATAAAGAAACAGTGAAGCTTATAAGGACCCAAGAAGCTCAAAGTGCTATAAGTATATACCTGGAAGTGAAGTCGGCCAGTGAGAGACAATGCTACCAATGATGCTACCACCACCACCTTCATCGTCTGTCTTCACTTCATTTTCTTCAACTCTTTTCACCATCACTTCTTCATTTTTCTTCTCATTTTCCGTCACTTGAGCTTGTTCACTTGGGTGAAAGAAGTTGGATATCACATTCTTGATTAGTCCCCCACCACCACTATTAACATTACCCACTTCCTCCTCTGACCCAGAGCCCTCATTTTCACTTCTCGCACCAATATCCTTGCTTCCGAAAACTTCATCCTTCTTTTGGTTAACATCTCCTGCTCTGGGACTCAAAGGAGAGACCAAGTTATGAATAATCTGGTCTAAGAGCCCTCCTTTTCTCTTTTCCTCATCTTTGCCTTCAGCGTCTGTTTCTTCTCGCTTGCTACACTCTTGCTGTTCAATCTCCTCTTCTTGTCTATGCAATAAGCTTTCTGCTTCAGGCACAGCATCTTCCATCGTTTTCTCCTTAGTGTTTTTTTATTTTATCACTTCCAATAATTATTTATGCCAAAGCCTATCATAATAGCGGCCAAGGTGACAAGCGTCCCTGTTCAAAGCATTGTTTGATGCAAAGCCATATAATTTTATTACACGTACTTCGTAGATATTGTCTAATATAGATAAACCTGCCTTGTATTCCCAAAAAAAGATCAAAAAGATAAATCCGCCTCTACACCGGCGACACATGTCAATCCAAAGGCCCATCTGGGCAGTGTGTTACGATCTTAATACAAAGTCGGTGGTGTCACCGACACGGAGATCTTCTGGGCCAATCCTGTTACATTCTATTTCTTTTTCCCCGAAGTCCAATGGTAAAACAGGAGAATCCACTGTTTTCTCAAAACTAGAAAGCTTTTCTTCGCACGACCCTCAATATGGTTTTCTGTTTGCAACACTGGAAGAAAAATGAACCCACAACGTAGCCCTTTAGCTTTTCCATGACCTCAACTCAAAGTTTTCTGTCTGCGAATGTTGGGACTTATTTTCCTTGTATAATAGGGGTTGAATTGACTCCCCACATCGAAATAGAATTATCTTCCTCTGATATTAATAGTGAAGACAGATCTCCCTTCAAGTGAAGGGTTGAAATTTGAGTTGTGCCACAATAAAATTATTTAGAAAAGTCCCGATCGATGTCTTATTGTAAATATCAATAGAACTCTGATTGTAATATATCCAAAAAAAAAAAAAAAAAAAAAAAAAACTAAATCGTAAAGCTTTTATTTCGTGCCTAATTCTATGAGTTTTACCATCTAACAAGATATAAGAGAATTTATAACTTCACATCAGTAAAATGTTGAATACAAGTTGATCTGCTCTAGGTTTCAAACTTTCATACAAATTACACAGAGAGGAAATAACTAATTCTTAAGAACCTTAAACCATCTCTCCTCTGAAAATGACTTGATTGCACAAAAGTTACCTGCAAGCAAGACAACTTAAATTGAGGCTAAAACTTGTGGAACTCTTATCAGAAGAATAGTGACACTATGGATCTGACGGATTTGAACCATATTTGGCTTTGACCATTGCATCCATTCTCTCCTGTTTCTCTTTGATCAGTGCCTCCATCCTTTTCTCTCTTCTGGCTTCTTTCTCTTCATTTTCAGCCTTGAGTCTCTCCAGTATGATATTGAAACCAGGAACTTTCTCCAACAGACTGTTTAGAGCTCCAGTCCTTAGGAAGTCAAGAACACGGACATATTCCTGCACACACGCGAACATGAGGGTCATACAAGTCACACGCATCCACTTTTTCCAAAATTTACAATGCAGAACACCTTGAGGTGATCTCCAAGGAGGTCCAAAGAGTTTAGGAATTAATGTAAAGATATGGAATATCTATTATCTAAAGATCTAAGTAGAATTTTTTGTTGAACTTATAGAATTTTTTGTTGAACGTATCATCTTCTTTCTAACAAACTACTGAGCTAAAGCAATCAAAAGCTTAAAATGAAACTGGAAGAAGCAAGACCATACCAAAATGTCCCTATTCCACTCCCTGATGTAAGGAGGGCCTGTTGTGTGGGAGCCTAGTGGCTCTCGGTACCACTCTCCACCATATGTAATCTGATCCATAGCTTGCTCAACGCTTAGAACCTCCCATGGCCTTAGCCCTGGGATAATTTTTGATAATTGCAGCCTGTCCCCAAGAAAAGCAATCCAGATGCCTTGTATTAATTATTAACCAATATGTTAAATTGTTTCAGATAGACAAATCTTGTAAGAAGATTAAGAGACACCATTATCACATTGTTATTAAGAAATATGAAGAATTATCTTCATCCAATAACAAATGCAATAAACAAAAGTAGACATAGTACCTGAGATCTTTTGGAATAAATTTGTTTGGCATGTGATCAGCTTCCAACATTGTTGTCAGTTCAGAGCCGCTAGCCCAAAGAAACAGAGCATGACTTGGAATTCTAACCCCAGGCCAAACACCACCATTAGCTTTTAGTACAGCATTATCACGTCTCCTGCTCTCCATAGCTTCTTCTTGGAGCTGCTTATAGGTTTTCTTCTCATGTCCCTTAAGAGGAACCCAAGGAGGCATACCTTTTTGAAGTTTGTGAAGGAAAGCTGTTGCTGCAGCACCAAGCCTAACTGGAAGCACCAAGCCAGAAGATAAGTTTCAACTAAAAAGAAAAATTGAAAAACAAAAGCCTCAAGATCCAAAAACCACCAAAAAGATAATGGATTGAGAACAGTCAAAGGGGTATATTATTATCATCGCATTAGCTATCGTGCATGGTAGGTGGCACAACTATTCAACAAAATACAAGGCTGAATCCGCTCGAAACATCTCCTATTGAATATGATACTTCAGATTTCCAAAGTCACTCAAAACATAAGGAGTTGACATTACCAAAGAAAAATAATTCAGTCTGTAACTTTTGAAGTCAAAAGCACGATTAGATCCTAAGATTGAATTATACAAGCAAATTGTATGTTTGAAAAATTCCATCCAAACTAGATAACTTTTCCACATACAGGCAACTCCTCATTATCATGTTATTAGGAAATCAGAAATATATTATTTGCAGACAACCCACTACGGAAATCATAAATTATAAATACATTCTCATGCAACTACTTTTTTGTAGTCTCGCATACAGCATTAAACAAAATGAATAAACATGAGAAAGAAAATCCAACAAACCTTCCCAAGTAGCAATCGCCTTTTCCAAGCCATAAACCATGTGAATGGGTACCCATTCATCCATGTCTTCCCCCCATATGAATGTATCCTTATCAATGATCCCAGCACCCCAAGCCGTCTTAAGCGTAATCAACTCCAACGGCCCTCTTGTTCGACCCAACCGATCCTTATAGTACCAACCCCCACTCCTCATTATAACTATACAAAACCAAAATTAACAACATAATCCATTAAAACGCACAGCATAAACAATTCATACTAAGTTTTGGCATGACTAGAACGGTACTTACAATCATAGTAACGCTTCTCAAGCCGCTTATACCCGATGGCCTGAGCAACATCAATGGGCCGCCCGGGAGGGTACGGCCGCTGCCTAAACCCCCAAAGACCGAACTGAAACTGCTTCATAAAATCCCAAAACTTGTCATCACTCTCTTCTTTAGTCTTTATCGCCTTCCTCGGCATGGGCCTCCCGTCCAATCCAATGACGTGTGGTAAAGCCTGCCATAGCTTCTTGTCCTCCCGTCTGTATGGCGTTTCATTCTTCTTCAACTCAACTTCGTTCAAATAATTCGCTATCTCCTCGGCTCGCGCCATGAACTGAACAACGGGACTTTCCCTGAACGATTTCCACCATTCCTCATTTTCTTTAATTTCTTCTTCAGTTGGGTTTTCTTTCTTCTCAAAAAGCGGGTCCTCGTTCAGGATTTTTTCTACTTCTGGGGCGCGGCGGTAATCGGGTAAGTTTTCGCATTCCCAGAAGTATTGGTCCAGCATTTTCTTGTAATAACCGGGTTCTTGCGGTTCGGTTTCCCGGTCGGGTTTCTTGGGCGTTTTGCGTTTGAAGAGGGATGATGAAATTGAAGCGAAATTTGAAGTGGGTTTCCCGGGATTGAAGAAAGAGAAAGTTTCGGTGAGTGAGTGAAGGTTGATAACTGGAAGTGGGTTTGTGGGTTTATTGAACCAGTTTTCGAAGGGATTAAAGTTGATGGAAGCCATTAGTGTTTAGGGTTTTGGTTAATAAGATACTGCAATCGTTGAAAATGGAGAGAGTACTGAGAGTGAGCTGAAGGGTAAGAGAAGATGGTTTTCAGTCAAAACGAAGTGGAAGATGCCGCCGCCCATCGTTGGGCCGCTTAGTGTGGGACTTAATAATTGGGCTTTCGGCTTGCCAAACTTCAAGCTTTTAAGGCCTACAAATAGTTGAAAATCCAAAAGCACCTTTGCGGCCCATAAATAGCTGAAAATCGAAAAGCACTTTTGAGTTTTGAGTGTGCTTACGTAATTTTTCACTTAAATGATCTACTTGGATATTTCCGACGTCAGGTCTTACCCGGAGCAACTTCACAACTGAGCTCAAATAGTACTGGATTCTTTTAAATGCAGAAAACATATCTTTTAGCTTTTAAATTTTTTGTAATTTCAGAAACTTTAAGATAGGGTATGTCAAGGTGCATTGGCAACACCCATGCCCTCAAGATTCTAATCCTAATAATTGTTAAGACTCATTTTTCCTTGTAATGTAATTGGGTAACATGTAATGAATTGTGGGTGGTAAAATTAAGTGTCAAAAAAAATTATAAATTATATCAGTAGAATTATGATTTGATTAATATACAAATTAGTGTTAAAAAAGAAAAAAGAAAAAAGAGAGATATAGGAGGGTACACTCATAAATAGGTACAAATTAGCTTGTGATTATTTGAAAGTGCTTTTCGAGATACCAAAACTACTTCAATACATTATAAGAGATTTAAATCTGAAAAAAAGTTTCAGAGTTCTGTTGGAAAATCTTCAAAATAAATAGTGTTAACTAGTGTCTTTTGGTAAAGACATGTCCAATTAATTGTGCCTTATAGAAAAAGTACCTTTCACTAAAGACATGTCTAATGGAATGATGTCTTGTTGTAAGGACATGTCTATTTAATTGTGTCTTATAGAAAATGTATCTTTTTACTAAATGATATAATTTTTTATGGTAACATTTCACTTATAGATGCATCATTTCATGGTGACATTTCATTTGAAATGGTGATGGTTCAATTTGGACCATTGATTAAAATTAAATCTAGATCCAATGGTCATGAATGAAGGGGCATCATGAAAGATGACAACTCAAATGAAGGGGCACAAGTATATCTATAAATAGAGGTCATATTTAAGCTATTTAGACATAAAATTAATCATCCTACACTACTCTTTTCTCACCCCTCTTCTCTAGAACGAATTTCAACATAAACATCAATTTCTTTTGTGCATTAAAAATCCAATATATTGTTTTCTGTAGGAACAATATATTGTTTCTTGGCAGGCTTGCAACATTCAAGAGTATTCTGGTTTGCTTTCGTCGATACACAACGCAAACAAACAAACAAGTGCTTCATTGTATCGCAGGCGTGTTGTTTAACCCACGTGTTTCGATTGGTGAGGGCAAATAACGTCTTAAGGAAAGCGACATTTGTAACGTGCCTTAAAGTACACATTCTTTTCTGCAGTTTATCTATTATTATTTTCTTTCCTACATACATAGTTGTAAACACATTACTTTACACAATAAAATTCCACTATTATTATTGTATTTCTCTATATTTACTATTCCACACATCTCATAAATCCAACAAGTTCAGGTAAGATTATTGAAAGGTGCTTTGGTTCAGAGATAACGTGTGATTTGTCAGTTCTTGTAGGCCTCCATGGCATAAAGTACATTCTTTAGCAAGGCTTATCAAACAACCCGTTTAAAATAAGTCCATTCTGGATATTATGCTGATTTCGATGAAAGATTGTTGCTTTTTAATTTCTATGTTGATTATATGCATCCTCGTTGTGACAATTCAGTGCTGAAAATATTATGCTTAATGATGTCACTTATTCATTCGCATGCATAATTCTGCGGTTTCTGATAAAAAGAAAAAGAAGCTGAAAAAGCAAAAGTGGAAAAGTTTAACTTACTCTAACTGACTTTTGCTTTCATAACACCAGAGCAAATCAATGGGAATAAACAATATCACACTACTGAAAGTTGCTTGCTTCAATGTAATTTGAACTCACAAATGGCTCCCACAAAGCTTTTAACATTCTTCTTTCCTGCTTCTCTATTGCTTCTGCTAATCTCTCCATTAGGTAGTAGTGAAAATGTTACAGTTTCTGTTTACTATGAAACCCTGTGCCCATATTGTGCAGACTTCATAGTGAACCATTTAGTGAAGCTGTTTCAAAAGGGACTTAACTCCATTGTTAATCTTCGTATGATCCCGTGGGGCAACTCTATGATACAACCTGATGGAACTTTTGTTTGCCAGGTTACATTTCTATGTATTTTTCTTTTTTTAATTCTCCTCCGTTTCATTGTTTAGGATTCTATAAACAAAAAATACACTTCTGTTACTACTGTATAACAACTTTCCTTCAAGTTCAAGCCTTGTTTAGGATAAAATGCATTTCTTTTGGTGCAAGAAGCTATTTATAAAGGATAAGTAATAAAATAAGGATCAGTTTAAATGGCCTCTTCGGGATCAATCTAAGGTGCCCGTAATACTCACCGAATCAAGAAAAATGTTGCCATTTCAGCTTATCAAATTTCTTACAATAGTCTTGTAATTGGAATTATTTTATTTGCAGCATGGCCCAGGTGAATGCTTACTAAATACTATTGAGGCCTGCACCATTAGCATTTATCCTGATGTGGTGAGTCTTTTCCGTGCCTAGATGACTAATTCTAGTTGCTATCTTTTTTTGTGCAGTCACCAACCAGTTCGAAATTTCTTAAGCTCATTCTTATGCAAGGATTAATGGTGGTGGTCGTATCACGTGTACATCGAAGTTGTATGAATTTTCTTTGTACTAATTATCAATAAAATTCAAGTGCAGCTCCAGCATTTCAGTTTTATCCACTGTGTTGAGCGTCTCGCCTTGGAGAAAAGGCAGGCTGAGTGGATTAACTGCTTTGAATTAACTAAGTTGGGTACGGTACCGATTGATTGCTACAGAAATGGTCACGGGAAACTGGTTAGCTTTACACATGACAATTTTGATCTGCTGCCATTACAAATTATCTTTATCAGCTAGCTCTGACATTGATTGCATAGCAACATGCAGCTGGAACAACAATATGCAACCGAAACTGCTCAGCTAAAACCACCACATAGATTTGTGCCTTGGGTAGTTGTAAATAATCAACCACTTCAAGAGGTCAGTCCCAACCTCTTTTTTTTTCGGCTCTATCATATCCCCAGTCTAAGTTTCAAGTTTAAAATTTGCTCTTGCGATTGCAGGACTTCATGAATTTTGTAAACCATGTCTGCAAAGCTTACAAAGGCACTCGAGTACCGGAGGCTTGCAGATCACTTCCTAATAATATTGCAGTCAATGCAGAGTCTACAAGTTCAGCGTGCTATACAGGTGAGGGGAAGAATAAGACATCATTAGACCTAAGGAAAAAAAACTCCAAGATAAAGATTACTTGATAGATCATTGGATGAAGACAGTAGCATCAGTATTTAGTTGGATTGTATTATATGGCTGGTTAAAGTTTGTTAATAGAATAAATGTTTATTATGGTGTTCAGGTTGGCTTGTTTTGCTTTGGATTGTAGGACTAGTACTATGGCTAGAATAGCGTAGTTCATGGACCGGTAAGGATGCTAAAATGGATCTGTGACTGTGGCAAACAAGTGTTTTGCCTGCATTTTGAGACCTCTCTCTTCCTGATTTGATCAGTGTAGGTGGACTGTGATTGAATGGCATGTTGTTACAGAGGGCTTGTCCAGTCTGATAGGTGATTTTGGCCGTAAATAATGCAACACTCTTGTTTCTCTTTAAGTTGGACTAACAGGTTAATTAACCTTCTCAAAGAGGTATTCTTGCTTTCTTAAGGCGATTTTAGTGAGAGCATAGATAAAATTTTCGCAGAGATAATGCAACTATTCCATGCTACATGATTGCTTTCCTTTCAACTATTCCATGCAACATTCCCAGTTTATGTATCGTATCGAGTACTTTTGAACATGCAAATCTGGTTGCAAGAATGGAATTGTTTCCGCTTCATAAACAAGTGATCCTGTTTGCATCCAATGTACTTGGCACTTAAAGTGCAGTGTAAAAGCAATGCATGATCGTAATCTCATGCTGGATAGTAATGTGGTAATGTGATCAATAGAAGTTTGAACCGAATCTTTATGGATTGGAAAGAAGGCAAACGGGTCCATTCGCTGTAGAATTACTGCCCGTGAATGCTTGTTTTGCTTGGAGTTTGTGAAATATATAAAATTATAAAGTACTCGATGTCATGCTTTCCAATTTCTACTTGCCAATTTCCAAAGATAGTAATTAACAACTTACCAGCCGGATCACAAAAATGTACGTAATAGTGAAGGTGAATAATAGACTTGCACAGCTGGAATGCATCAAAAACATCACTTACCGTACAGTCCATTTTACATCTTCTAAATTTAAGAAATGAAATGCGCTATTCTTTCTTCTTTCGAGCTTCCGGTAAGCACAGGAAACTGTAAGGATGAAGATTAATCAAGATTACAGGACAATTTATCTTGAGAGTCACTGTCAGTCGCTATGGCAATTTCAACACGAAAAAGGGGGTATTGTGGTCACATTACTCATTAAATATACAGCCCAGTGAATAGTTTCTCCAGCTACATATTCATAAATACACGTACTGTAGACCCGCCTGTGTCCTTGCTCTCAAAAATGCCTTTTTATGAGATAGCCTTAAAACTTTTCTTCACTTGCCTCTTGTTCTCGTTTACATCTCCATCTCATGTTGCTGCTTCTTATACGCAATTAGATGGCAGTGAGGCTTCACTCTCGGCCAAGCCTGGAAATGTTAATCTCTCAGTTTACTATGAAACTCTGTCTCCAACCTGTTCAAATTTCATCGTTAAGAATCTCGAGGGTGTATTCAACAATGATCTCATTTCCATCATCAATCTCAGGCTGGTCCCTTGGGGTGATGCAAACATCAGTAAATCTAACAATGCCTTTATTTGTAAGGTTACTCTTTTACTTAATCTTCTTTACTTGGGTTGAACTTATTTTGCATATACTTTTCATTTAAGCGTAGTTTATAGCTTCAACTTTAAGCCTTACTTGCAATGCAGTTTTATTTGGCTTTCACTTCCCCCAGGAAATAGAAATTTTTAGAATCATAAAACTTTTATGGTTCAGTTTGTTTCCTTAACCAAATGTGACGACTGACGAGTTTCAGCGGACAAGCTAATGCATAATGACCTGAGAAATAAACCGGGTCATATCAAAGCTAATAGATAATCTCAATTCCACAATAAAGATGCTTGTTGTACCGAACAGCCAAAATTTTATTGTTACCAGACCTTCCCAAAGAACGGAACTGGAAATTGGCAAATGAGACTTCATTTTGGTGCTTCCCAGACATACTTCAACGCTATATTAATTTGTTCATTTATGAAGCAGGCCCACTTCCCCCACTTTTTCTTTCCCTGTCTTCCAATAAGTGAAGACAGATTAGAGGTTCTATTATTGTTCTTGCCCATTAAATATTTCTTATTGTTTCCATGTATATAAATATACGTGATGATAATGATCATGACATGCTACCATTATCAGTCAATGTTATTTTATCACATTTTCTTCCTATACGCTTTGTTTCCACAATATAAGCATGACTTGTATACTATCTTTCACCAAATTTGCAGCATGGCCCAGACGAATGCTTGTTAAATGAAGTTGAAGCCTGTGCCATGAATGTTCTCAAAAGTGTGGTACAATTTGCTTTCCTTTTTAGAAAAATATACTTGAATCCTAGAGTGGATAAAAGTTTATCTATATATTTCATTGCTTCTTTTTTCTTATTTATTGATGTGCTTAATCAAACTTACTAAAATATCTAATATTGCAGAACAAGTACTATGGTTTTATTTACTGCATTGAGTTTCTAGCCATAGAGGGGAGGCATAAGGACTGGCAAACTTGTTTCAACACGTTAGGATTGCCTGCAAAACCTGTTCTGGATTGCTATAAAAGTGGAAATGGAACAAAGGTCAGCTTCATTGGCTCAATGGTTACAATAATAACTCCAGAGATTCTAATGGGTTCATTTTTTTCTGTCTCCTGTGTCCATGTTTTCGCTGTCCGTTTAATTGATCTGTTGTGGAATGAAATTGCAAACAGCTTTTGCTACAATATTCATATGAGACTTCTCATCTTATCCCACCTCATACAATTTTACCATGGGTGCTGGTGAATAATCAAGCGATCAGAAATGTAAGTCCTTAATCAATGGCTCTCCCAGTCTTTCTCTCAAAACCTACAGAGTGAAGAACATCAACAATATTTTTCCTGCAGGACTATGAGAATTTTGCAGCGTATGTGTGCAGAGCTTACAAAGGTAATGTAGTACCCCATGCGTGCAAATTGCCTTCATCAGGTATCAACTCTGCCAAGAAGGTATATTCTCCTGCAAAAAGAATGCGAAGATTCATAGAAGCTTCCGGGAAGCAATCACCGAAGGAACCTTAATCTTGCAAATCATCACATGTTATAATTATCATTTTGGTACAGCTTGCAAATCATCACATGTTATATTGACATCCAGTATTAATCTTGCCCATCTTATAGTAAACACAAATTCAGGCATTGTTTTACAATGTAGCTAATCTTAATTACAACCTAATCATCGATAGAATTAACTGCTGAGACTATTCAACATCACAAAGTTAATTTACGATGCCAAAATAAAGAAAGTGTTGACGCTAATTTTTAGTCAACCGAAGAGTTGATGCTAATCTTAATTACAACCTAATCATTAATTGACTTAACTACTGAGACTATTCAACATCACAAAACTAATTTATGATGCCAAAATAAAGAAAGTGTTGACGCTAATTTTTAGTCAACCGAAAAGTTGAATAAAAGGGATGATATAAAGAGTAAAACACCCAAAATTTACATGGTTTAGCACCCACGAGAGTCAAGAGAGCAAATTCTACTATAAAATAATGATTACAACGTAGTTTTCCTTTTTTGCTACTCTTGCTAATTTTTTCTTATTTACCTCTACACCTATGGAGCTCTCTATGTATAATGTAAATTTTCAGTATCCTAAATCTTTATTAATTCCAAATTTTTATCGACTTTCCCTACTTAGTTAGAATTTTATTTAAAATATATTTTTGTCTTCTTCTCAGAGTAGGCTCCGAAGCTTTTAGATTAATTAGAATTTTATTACACTTTGCTTCCTTGTGTGATACATGCCATGTTTCCTTTCATTTGTTGGTTTCCTGATTCACTTTTGATTTTTCTTAGTTCTTGGTTCCTGGTTTTTGGTTCTTGGACTTTTGTCTCTTTCTACTCTTCACTTTTACTTTTCTTGATTCCTGGTTCCTCTTCTTGGTTCTTGGACTGATGTCTCTTTCTATTTTTCACTTTTACTTTTTTAGTTCTTGCTTCTTAGTTCCTGGTTCTTGGTTCTTAGACTTTTGTCTCTTTCAACTTTTCACTTTTACTTTTCTTGGTTCCTAGTACTTAGTTCATGGTTCCTAGTTCCTGATTCCTGGTTCTTGGAGTTTTATCTCTTTCTATGCTCGTGCTCCATGGATTTTGTAACACCCCAAATCTAACACGCGCAGAGCACGTGAGAGAAGGAGGTTACTCACAAATTATAATCTCTACTCATAAATACTAAACTGATATACCTCAAATTCTTATAAGAATAATCCACAAGTTCATACATCCAACGCTAAATAATCTTTTCAGAAACATAAAAATAACAAAGTCTCAAAACCCAAATTATAAGTTCATGATCGAAAAAAAAAAAACTAAAAGAGACATGAATCTATTCTTCTTCTTATTCAAATAGCGAACAGAAACGAAAATCTCTAACTCCAAGGCTAGGCATACCTCTTAAAGGAACTTAATTTGCAAAAAGTAATGACGAGGGGTGAGCCATCAACTCGGTAAGTAAAACCATTCCTAACACACTAGGCCTATCGATACCAAAAAAAAAAATATTGCAAGCCTTCTTTGAGCAAAACATATTTCATAAATCCATAAATTTCATAAAAACTATATATTATGATGAAATAACGTATTTCAATTAGATAACGTAAATCCATAGGAATTCAGATTACAAAAAACAGAGTTACTTATGAAAACAAATCATATTCACATGTACAGAAAATGAAAAATTAGCTCATGTCACATAGTGTCACCTATAGTCCCGGTGACCCGGCCCAGACAGAATCAAAATCAGAATATCGTGTGCACATTCAGAATATATACCTAGTACTGGTCCAGACAGATATATCGTATATTACGATCAGAATCAGAATCAGAATCAGAATAATTAAGGACAATGAGCCAAAACATTAAGAATCTCATAATCATCAATAACTGAAATCACACATGAGTACCAAACATTCATATCAGATTCAGAAAAGTCCACATTTCGCTCCCATGTGGCTTTCTCAATAGAATGATTCATCCATCGTACTTTCTCTAGGGGAATAACTCTACTCCTTAATACTTGTTCTTTTCGATCAACAATCTCAATAGGTTGCTACTCATATGACATGTCTTCAGATATCTGAATCAGTTGATAATCTAGTACGTGTGAAGGGTCTACGATGTACTTTCTTAACACAGACACATGGAATACATTGTGAAGTCTAAAAAGACTTGGTGGTAAAGCTATGCGATAGGCCACTGGACCAATTCTCTCTAGAATCTCAAATGGTCTAATAAATCTAGGGTTAAGCTTCCATTTCTTCCCAAATCGAAACACCCATTTCCATGGCGATAGCTTCAATAAAACAAAGTCTCTTTCTTCAAATTCTAACTCACGTCTACGACGATCTGTATAACTCTTCTGTCTGCTCTGAGTTGTTCGAAGACGTTCTCTAATCAACTTCACCTTATTAATGGTAATCTGTATCAATTCTGGACCCAATAGTTTTCTTTCACCAATCTTATCCCAACAGATTGGGGACCTACACTTTCTTCCATATAATGCCTCAAATGGTGCCATGCCAATACTCGAATGGAAGCTATTGTTATAAGCAAATTCGATCAACATTAGGTGTTCTTCCCAACTACCACTCAAGTCTAGCACACAAGCCCGAAGCATATCCTCAAGGATTTGGATAGTCCTTTCAGATTATCCATCTATCTGTGGATGGAAAGCAATGTTAAATCTCAATTTCCTCCCCAACTCTTTATGTAAGCTAGCCCAAAATCTTGAAGTGAACAGTGGATCTCTATGAGACACTATTGACACTGGAATTCCATGAAGCCTTACTATCTCCTTAATAATTTAGCTAGCTGCCCCACATTGTCTGTACTCTTCTTTGCCAAGAAATGAGCCGATTTCGTCAATCGATCAACAACTACCTAAATGCAATCATATCCCCTCCTAGAACGAGATAATCCAGAGGCGAAATCTATAGTAATGTGTTCCCATTTCCATTGAGGAATATGAAGCGTTTGTAAAGTTCCTGTTGGTCTTTGATGCTCGATCTTCACTTGTTGGCAAACTAAACATCAAGACACAAAATCAACAATGTCTCTCTTCATATTCCTTCACCAAAAACTCTGCTTTAGATCATGAAATATCTTAGTACTACCAAGATGCATACTATAAGATGCTTCATGTGCTTCTCTTAAGATCTATGCCTTCAACTCTTTGTTTGCTGGCACACATAACCTTTGCCCCAACCATAATGCATCTCCATTGTCAAGTCTGAATCCGGGTTTATGTCATTTGTTTACATCTTCATGGATTTTATTAAGTTCTATGTAGTTCCCTTGGGCTACCTTAATTTTATCAATTAAAGTGGGTTGGACTATTAACTGAGCTAACAAGTTTGTTTGCCCATGGGTAACAACCTCGATCCCCCATCTCCTCAAGTCCTCTACCAAACGAGTTTGTATGGTGATAAGATGAGCTATGCACCCAGATGATTTCCTACTCAAGGCATCTGCTACCAGTTTGCCTTACCTAGATGGTAATTAATAGAGCAGTCAAAATCCTTCACCAACTCTAACCATCTTCTCTGCCTCAAATTCAATTCCTTCTGAGTAAACAAGCACTTCAAACTCTTATGATCAGTAAAGATCTCACAAGTCTCCCTGTACAAGTAGTGTCTCCAGATCTTTAGGGCAAACACTATAGCAGCCAGCTCCAAATCGTGAGTTGGATAATTTCGTTCGTGACTCTTTAACTACCTAGAGGCATATGTTATATCCTTACCATGCTGCATTAGAACGCAACCCAAGTCCTTTCTAGAAGCACCACTGTAAATCACAAAACCTCCACCTTCAGAAGGGAGAGTTAAAATAGGGGCGGATACCAAAAGACTCTTGAGCTCTTGAAAGCTCTTTTCGCATGCCTCATCCTAAATGAACTTCACGTTCTTCTTAGTCAAATTAGTCAATGGTGCTGCTATACTAGAAAATCCTTTCAAAAAGCGCATATAATAACCTGCCAATCCCAAGAAACTCCTTACTTCAGTCATACTAGAAAGTCTTTCCTAATTTACAATTACCTCTACTTTTGCTGGATCTACCGAAATACCATCCTCCGTCACTATATGCCCAAAAAACGCCACACGATCAATCCAAAACTCACATTTCTTAAACTTTGTAAACAACTTCTTCTCCCGCAATGTATCCAACACAATCCTCAGGTGTGTCTTGTGCTCCTCCTTACTCCTAGAGTAAACCAATATGTCATCAATAAAGACAATAACAAATTGGTCAAGATACGGTTGGAAAATTCTATTCATCAAGTCCATGAATGCTGCGGGAGCATTAGTTAACCCAAAAGGCATAACTAAAAGCTCGTAGTGTCCATAGCGAGTTCGGAAAGCTGTCTTTGATACATCCTCACTTCTGATTTTCAATTGATGATAACCATATTGTAAATCAATTTTTGAAAACACAGCTGCACCCCGTAATTGATCAAAAAGATCATCAATTCGAGGAACGAGGTATTTATTCTTGACAGTAACCATATTCAGCTGTCGGTAATCGATACACAATCTCATTGAACCATCTTTCTTCTTTACAAACAAAACGGGAGCACCTCAAGACGATACACTAGAACGGATGAAACCCTTATCTAGTAACTCTTGTAGCTGGACCTTCAGTTCTTTCAACTCAATAAGCGACATCCGATATGGTGCCTTAGAAATAAGGGTAGTACCAGGAACTAGTTCTATAGTAAACTTAACCTCTCGATCTGGGGGTAATCCAGGAAGATCTTCAAGAAAAACATCAATAAATTCCCTTACAACATGTATGTCTTCAATGCATGCCCCTTCAGAATGGTCAACAGTTACAAATACTAAAAATCCTTCACACCATTTCTTTAGTAGTTTTGCTGCCTTAACCATAGAAATCAAACCTCTATAATTCCTATGATTCCCTTGAAAATGAAATTCTTCTTCGCCAGGTAGGCGAAAAATAATTTCATTAGAAAAACAATCTATTGAGACATGGTAGGGCCCTAACCAATCCATTCCCAAAATCAAATCAAAATCGTGCATCGCTAAGGGTAGGAGATCCATAAGAAATTCCTTATCACACAATCTGATCACACATGACTTATAAACATGGTCTATTAACTAATAATCTCTCATAAGGGGTACTAATTGTCACGTGAACATCTAGTGGTATAAAAGGCACATCAGCATAACGAGCAAACACACAAGACACAAAAGAATGTGTAGCACCAGGATAAAAAAGAACTTTGGCTTCTCTAGAGAATAAAGACAATGTACCTGATACTACATCATTGGACACCTCAGCATCTTTCTCCGTTAACGCAAAGACACGCCCTTGCACCTTTGGTTTCTTCCTCTGCTCTTCATTAGAGGGGGCATTCGCAGTCTTGCTATGTCTCATTGGGCAATGCATAATCCTATGCCCAATTTCTTCACAAGCAAAAAAGGCTCCAGTTTTCCAATGGCATTCACCAGGATGCCTCATTTCACAATGTCGACAAATGGGATAGTTCTTCCAAGTGGTATCATCAGGAACACCCTTATTATTCCATTTGTTACCTCCACTAATATGTTTCTGGGACTGAGTGCCCTGCCTATAAGAATTTCCATTTCGTGGTCCACCTTGTCGATTCTTTTTATTTCTTTGATCCCTTGAAACTTGGGCTTCAAGAATATCCTTCTCCGCAAGAATTGCTCGGTCTACCAAATCAGCATAGTTGTTAATCTTAAGTATGGTTAATCGCCCTTTAATGTTAGAACGTAACCCTTCTAAAAACTTCCTACACTTACTACCCTCAAATCTTCTATGCATAAGTAATCTTTTAATTTTGAGGACAAAATTTTTGTTAGGAGAGGAGGATTTGTAACGCCAAAAAAAAAAAAAATTCATTATGGAATTTGGGCTTTTAATAGGAATCATGGAGGCCCTTTAACCCTTATTAGAAAGGGATATTAAGTTATTAATAAGGGTTAATTATAAGATAATTTTGGGAAAAAAAAAGGTTATTTTTCTAAAATTCCATCCACTATAAATTCATCTTTTATTCCCTTTTCATAACCCTAAAAACTTACGATATTCTTATTTCTTCGCTTCTCTACTGTTCATAATTTTTCTTTTATTCAAACCCTAGGATTCAATCAAAGTGAACAGTAAGTATACCCTCCTCTTTCCCTACAAGATTTTAAATTATTCTATCTGGGGTTTATGCTTGGCATGATTTTAGATTTATTTGTTTATAGATCTTGATGCACAATATAGGATGCGTTTAGGTTTTGTTTAGGGTTTTGATTAATTAGGAGTTTGGTTACTCAACCCTTGGCATAATAAGCATGTAGGATTATTCTGGACATCATAATATCTTGATTTTTAAACTTATATTTTGTGAACGAATTTTTCTTAGAAATTTATATTCTGGAAAATAGACATATAGAACCTCCTTAATAAATTTTATTTCATCAAATTTGATTTCGTTTTCAATTTAATATGTATTTTCGAAGTATAAACCGTTGCACTGGAAAACTGCGATTCCAGCAGTGCGATCAGGTTTACAAAATTATTTTCACTATCAAATGAACTCGGAAATTATGAAAATTTATACAGATGTTAATATACGTGTCTAGTATCTCCAGTTTTAATTTCATAATTTTCTAATAAGTATTTCATTTTATAAAATTCTCAAAACCTGTTCTGTTCGGTTAAGGTTATGAGAAAATAGTTTTGAAATTATTGAGAAATAAATAGTTTTAAAAATGTTTTTGATTTCGGATCCTCTTCAAAATTTTATATAAGATACTCATAGATGTCCAGAATAGCTTTGTAGAATATTATGTCATTCCGAGGTTTAGATTAAGAGTTAACATTCTGAGATTAGACATGTACGGGAATGAATTAGAAAGGCAGATTCTTAGAGTGAGTTATTAATAGTTATGTTTTGTATTTGTTAAGGTGTTGAAGACCCTTAGGGACTTAGAAGTGTGTATTTCAAGATTCTCTTATCGAGGTAAGTAACTTCATTCCTAGTGTACTAGATATGTATAAGTATTTTGATACTGTTACAAGAATTTTTATACTATTTAGTTATTTTATGGACTTTTCGATACGAATGACTATGTGATTTTAGTTATTGATGATTATGAGATTCTTAATGTTTTGGCTCATTGTCCATAGTTATTCTGATTGATCCGATCGTAATATACAGGGTATATGACGTGCACACGAACGATGACATGAGCTAACTTTTCATTTTCACATGTGAATATGATTTGCCTGGCAACTTTTTAATATTACGAATTCCTATGGACGTTATCTAATTGAACACGCCATTTCATCATGATATATAATTTTATGAAATTTATAGATTTATGAAATATGTTTGCTCGAAGGCTGCAATATATTTTTTTTTTGTATCGATAGCCAGTGTGTTGGAATGATTTTACTTACGAGTTGACGGCTCACCCTCGTCATTACGCGGTTAAGTTCCTTTGAGAGGTATGCCTAGCCTGAGAGAGACGTTTGCCGCTATTTGAATAAGAAGAAGAATAGACTCATGTTTCTTTTTAGTTTATTTCGATCATGAACTTGTAATTTGGATTTTGAGACCTTGTTATTTTTATGTTTCTGGAAAGATTATTTTAGCGTTGGATGTATGAACTTGTAGATTATTTTTATAAGAATTTGAGGTATATCAGTTTGGTATTTATGAGTAGAGATTATGGTTTGTGAGTAACCTCCTTCTCTCACGTGCAGAGCAGGAGGTTACTCACAAACCATAATCTCTACTCATAAATACCAAACTGATATACCTCAAATTCTTATAAGAATAATCCACAAGTTCATACATCCAACGCTAAAATAATCTCTCCAGAAACATAAAAATAACAAGGTCTCAAAACCCAAATTACAAGTTCATGATCGAAATAAACTAAAAAGAAACATGAGTCTATTCTTCTTCTTATTCAAATAGCGAACAGAAATGAAAATCTCTAACTCCAAGGCTAGGCATACCTCTCAAAGGAACTTAACTGTAAAAAGTAATGACGAAGGGTGAGCCGTCAACTCGGTAAGTTAAACCATTCCTAACACACTAGGCCTATCGATACCAAAAAAAAAATATTGCAAGCTTTCTTTGAGCAAAACATATTTCATAAATCCATAAATTTCATAAAAATTATATATTATGATGAAATAACGTATTTCAATTAGATAACGTAAATCCATAGGAATTCAGATTATAAAAAACAGAGTTACTTATGAAGACAAATCATATTCACATGTACAGAAAATGAAAAGTTAGCTCATGTCACATAGTGTCACTTATAATCCCGGTGACCCGGCCCAGACAGAATCAGAATCAGAATATCGTGTGCACATTCAGAACATAGAACATATACCTAGTACTGGTCCGGACAGATATATCGTATATTACGATCAGAATCAGAATCAGAATAACTATGGATAATGAGCCAAAACATTAAGAATCTCATAATCATCAATAACTGAAATCACACATGAGTACCAAACATTCGTATCAGATCCAGAAAAGTCCATAAAAATAATTTAGGCTTGCAAACTAATTTATAGATAAAATCATAATAAGTAGTCATGTCACCAAAATAATTTACATATTGAAAGGCATTTATAAAATATTTTGTTAAAAGAATTCATATTTGAAAACATTTTCATGAACTGATTTTGCTACGAAAATCCTTTGATTGTCAAGGTAGTACAAAAATATTTATACTTATAATAATAATATCAAAATACTTATACATATTCAGTATACCAGGAATGAAGTTACTTACCTTGATAAAAGAATCTTGAACTATACACCTCTAAGCCTCTAAGAGCCTTCAACACATTAACAAATACAAAACACGACTATTAATAACTCACTCTAAATATCTATCTTTCTAATTCATTCCCGTACAGGTCTGATCTCAGAATTGTAGCTCTTAATCTAAAACTCATAATGATATAATATTCCACAAAGTTATTCTGGACATCCATGGGTACCTCATATAAAATTTTCAAGACCATCCGAAATCCAAAACATTTTCAAAACTATTTATTTCCCAACAAATTTGAAACTGTTTTCTCATAACCTTAACCGAACAGAATAGGTTCTGAGAATTTTATAAAATGAAATACTTATCAGAAAATTATGAAATTAAAACTGGAGATACTAGACACGTATATTAACGTCTGTATAAAATTTAATAATTTTCCGAGTTCATTTGATGGTACTAATAATTTTGTAAACCCGATTGTACTGCTGGAATCGCAGTTTTCCAGTGCAGTGGTTTCAACTTCGAAAATTCATATTAAATTGAAAACGAAATCAAATTTGATGAAATAAAATTTATTAAGGAGGTTCTATATGTCTATTTTCCAGAATGTAAATTTCTAAGAAAAATTCATTCACAAAATATAAGTTTAAAAATCGAGATATTATGCTGTCCAGAATCATCCTACATGCTTATTATGTCAAGGGTTGATTAACCAAACTCCTAATTAATCAAAACCCTAAACAAAACCTAAACACATCCTATATCATGCATCAAGATCTATAAAACAAATCTCAAATCATACCAAACATAAACCCTGGATAGAATGATTTTAAAAAAATCTTAAAGAGAATAAGGAGTGTATACCTACCGTTTGCTTTGATTCTCTCCTAAACAAGGATTGAATCTTAGAGTTTGAGTAAAAATATTATTAACAATAGAGAAGAGAAGAAATATGAATATCGTAGGTTTTTTTTTTTTTTTTTAAGGTTATGAAAAGGGAATAAAAGATGAATTTATAGGGAATGGAATTTTGGAAAAATAACATTTTTCCAAAACTATCTTATAATTAACCCTTATTAATAACTTAATATCCCTTTCTAATAAGGGTTAAAAGGCCTCCATGATTCCTAGTAAAAGCCCAAATTCCATAATGAAATTTTTGGCATTACAAATACTATGATTTTCGTAATAATACACTGTCAACATATTCCTGCAAGATCTTAGGTTTCTACAATTCTACTTATATTGCAATCATGCTTCTCCACAACAAATTAATAAAGAGTGGGACTATTAGCACCCCTCCAAAATTCTTTTGAAACCTATTTTTCAATTATATTCCATTTTATACCAAAACTACCCTTTTTCTAAATAAATACTATTTTTATTTATAAATCTTGCAATTTTTAATAACATTCTCACTCTTTTAGTCTTAATAATTGTATTCCTCTCTTCAAAATTTATTTATTATTTAATTTCTAAAAAAATCTAAAAGAAAAAGTAAGAAAAACCTTATAAAATATTGAATATTTTATGGGTCCAATACATTTTTATCATACATATAAACTTTGAATATTTTATGGGTCCAATACATTTTTATCATACATATAAACTTTGGGTGCAACAATTAGTTTGAGAATTCTTAAAAAATTATTTGTAGTCAGATAAAAATTTATTTAATTTATTTTCTCATAATGTTGTATCCTAATTTTGTTGCTACATATATTACAAGAGTATTATTTTGGCTTAAAAATTTACTTCTTAAATTTAGATTAATTTAATGATTTAAAATTTTTTTATAGATTGCTTCTTAAATTCAGATTATTCTAAATATTAAAAAAAAATTATATTGTGCAAGCAAAATGAAATTGAAGAGAGAAAGAAAATATAAATGAGATTAATTCTATTGATATTTGTCCTTAAATGTAATTACAATATCATAGGGGTTTTAAAAGACCAATAAAGGGGTGCCAATAGTTCAACTCATTAATAAAAACCAAGAATAAAAACTTACCTCTAGATCCAAATCTTCCATCCACACTACCCAATACAAATTATACAACTTGATCTCATGTGTTGCTCATGGCAGAACAAAAAATAAGATTTTCTTCTTTGTTTTTTTTTACTTTTCTCTCTTTTCTCCCCATATATCTCTCTCTCTCTCTCTCTTATAATGAAAAAGACATCTTATTCTATTTATACTAGGGTAAAAATGATCACTAAAATTAAAAAGACATAAATACCCTTAGGATAATTGGAGTATTACACTCTTCCCCCCTTAAAAGAGTTTCGTCCTCGAAATTTACTTTTTGTTATGCCCAAAAGAATCAATATCTGAAAATCACTTATGACCAATCAATCCTTATAAGACTCAAGCAAACAAATCACGCTTTCATTGCGCTACTCTGATACTTCTATCATATACTTCTTAGAAATAAAATAAAAAAGCCTAAAGGTTTGGCATAGACCTAATTCTATTCATCCTTACAAAATCCTTCCCAAGCGATGTAGGATGTCATAAGCATCCACACATTTCCGATTGGGAATCTCTCTGATACCACAATTGTAACACTCCAAATCTAACACGCGCAGAGCGCGTGAGAGAATGAGGTTACTCACAAATCATAATCTCTACTCATAAATACTAAACTGATATACCTCAAATTCTTATAAGAATAATCCACAAGTTCATAATTCCAATGCTAAATAATCTCTCCAGAAACATAAAAATAACAAAGTCTCAAAACCCAAATTATAAGTTCATGATCGAAAAAAAAAAAAAAACTAAAAGAGACATGAATCTATTCTTCTTCTTATTCAAATAGCGAACAGAAACGAAAATCTCTAACTCCAAGATTAGGCACACCTCTCAAAGGAACTTAATCTGCAAAAAGTAATAACGAGTGGGGAGCCGTCAACTCGGTAAGTAAAATCATTTCTAACACACTAGGTCTATCGATACCCAAAAAAAAATATTGCAAGCCTTCTTTGGGCAAAACATATTTCATAAATCCATAAATTTCATAAAAACTATATATTATGATGAAATAACGTATTTCAATTAGATAACGTAAATCCATAGGAATTCAGATTATAAAAAACAGAGTTACTTATGAAGACAAATCATATTCACATGTACAGAAAATGAAAAGTTAGCTCATGTCACATAGTGTCACCTATAGTCACGGTGACCCGGCCTAGACAGAATCAGAATCAGAATATCGTGTGCACATTCAGAACATATACCCAGTACTGGTCCAGAAAGATATATCGTATATTACGATCAGAATCAGAATTAGAATCAGAATAACTATGGACAATGAGCCAAAACATTAAGAATCTCATAGTCATCAATAACTGAAATCACACATGAGTACCAAACATTCGTATCAGATTCATAAAATTCAATAAAAATAATTTAGGCTTGCAAACTAATTTACAGATAAAATCATAATAAGTAGTCATTTCACCAAAATAATTTACATATTGAAAGGCATTTATAAAATATTTTGTTAAAAGAATTCATATTTGAAAACATTTTCATGAACTGATTTTGCTACGAAAATCCTTTAATCGTCAAGGTAGTATAAAAACTAAAATCTATTAATCTTCTAAGTAGTATAAAAATATTTATACTTATAATAATAATATCAAAATACTTATACATATCCAGTATACTAGGAATGAAGTTACTTACCTCTTGGCATCTTCATTTAACAAATGCCTGTTGATATCATCAACCTAAAATCATCAATAAATTCTCATAAGACATAACCAAGTCCCAATCATAAACTCTAATATCCTCAAATATCTCCATTTAAACAACTACTAAGTTTAACCTCAATGTCCTCAATAATCGGCCCTCAAAACAGAACATTCTATATTCTCTGATTTTTAATAAATTATTCCCTTGTTGGAAAAATCCCAAAATTTACAGACCATATTCTGACATATTGAAAGTTCATTGATAAAAATTTCATAGCCTAATTCCTTCAAAACTATTGAAAATAATTAACGTTTCAGACATCATCAATACTGTCAAACAGTTTTTTGTTTTGAACACACTTGCTTTAAAAATACAAAACAATTTATTTCTTTATCATAAAATCATGAAAATTTACAGAATCATACTAGACATATATAAAAATCACTGGTCAAAATTTCACAATTTTTGAAGACCTCTAGCTATGGTAAAAACAAATCGTAATTCATGTTCTTCACTGAAATCCGAGATTTCCAGGTTTTCAGACTTGATTTTGAAAAATCGTAATTAATTGAAATCTTATCTGATTAACTTGAGACAAGTTTCAAAACATTTTAGATGATGTCTAATTTAACATACCCAAAAAGCAGAATCAAAATCAATTTGTATAAATTACTATGCTTTTCGTAATAATACACTGTCAGCATATTCCTACAAGATCTTAGGTTTCTACAATTCTACTTCTATTGCAATCATGCTTCTCCACAACAAATTAATAAAAACCAAGAATAAAAACTTACCTTTAGATCCAAATCTTTCATCCACACTACCCAATACAAATTATATAACTTGATCTCATGTGTTGCTCATGGCATAACAAAGAATACGATTTTCTTCTTCTTTTTTTTCTTTGCTTTTCTCTCTTTTCTCTCCATCACTCTCTCTCTCTCTCTTAATGAAAAAGATATCTTATTCTATTTATACTAGGGTAAAAAGGATCACTAAAACTAAAAAGACATAAATACCCTTAGGAGAATTGGGGTATTACAGATTTCATGCTTCATTTTCTCTTCAGCATTAGAAAGCATGAACAAGATTTAAATAGAATTAATTTTGTTTACATTCTTGGCTCAAGTTCACACTAAAGTTCTGTTGTTGCTTGAATATGCTTCTGTAATTTTTCTGCGTCTTTGCATTCACTTTCAAGAACTTCAAGTGGAAACATTTGAAGGTAAAATAAGTCAAGAGCACAAGCACAATTGCACAGACAACGATTATTTATTACTTTTTTCTGTTTGAGTGGGTTAGCATCTTAAAAATTAAATGCTATTTTAGAATTCCACTTGAGCAAAAACCTAGGTAACTAATCAGTAAGATTTGGTATAATTAATGTTCTATTTGGGATTAAGATTGCATAATTATAACTTGAAAGTTACATCTTGAAAGTGTTTGATAAATACTAACTGTTGTAGTTTAAAAGATGAATTGATTTAATTTTACACTTATATGATAAAAAAAAATAATATCTTTATTAATTTGTCAAAATTATAATTTAAAAATTATATTTACTACATACTATTAATTTTTTTCATAGTTATAATTTTTTTTTTCTACAACACCTCAATGGCTCAAGAATTAAATGGTGGATGTTACTGTGATAAATAAATGAAATTATCCTATCTAACATGGACCAAACATGGGATTAGACAAAAAGGATATTAATCTCATTCTTTGTGTTAAAAGAATTTATAGAGAATTAAAAAGAAAAGAGATATGAAAAAGTAGCATTATTATGTTGCTCTCATTAACTTCACGGCGAAGATCGGGTTTTGACAAGATGCTTAATCGAATTATGCTGGTTCTGATCTGATTACTGGCCAGCTAATCTAAAAGGCACGAGCAGTCTTTTTTCTTCGACAAAGGGTGGTTAGTGAAGATTCTTAACCAAAGTTACTTAAAAAATTTTCTACATTGCAATTATCTAACATGATAAATAAACTCTTAAAAGGGAGAAAAATTAAGAAATGCTCTCTAAAACCTGCCAGCTTTCAACATTTATAAAGAACAAGTCGACAAAAAATGCTCATAGGGGTGGGCATAAACCCACAACCCATGGGTTTACCCAAACCCAAACCAAATAAAATGGTTTGGGTTGGGTAAATTATGGAAATGGATTGGATGTGAATTTTATATGAAAAACCATTTCATTATGGGTTGGATATGGTTTATCCATGGGTTATGGACAAAACTCAATACTCAAATTTTTTAAATAAAATAAAAGAATATAAATAAGTGAAAGGCCACTATTTAATTTTGTGACGTAATCAATTATCAACAGTTAGAAAAAGAAAATAACATGTAAAAATAAATTTAAATTAAATAAATGCTGTTAAACTATTGATGGTGGTGGGGGCTGCCTCTAGCTTGTGCTTTCACTTTCGTGTAATAAAGTGAAGCTTGCTAAATGATTAGGGGTGGGCATAAACCCATAACCCATGGGTTTACCCAAACCCAAACCAAATAAAATTGTTTAGGTTGGGTAAATTATGGAAATGAGTTGTATGTGGGTTTTATATAAAAAAACCATTTCATTATGGGTTAGATATGGTTTACGCATAGGTTATGGACAAAACCCAATACTCAAACTTTTTAAATGAAATAAATGAAAACAAAATAAAAGAATATAAATAAGCGAAATGCCACCATTTAATTTTGTGGCGTGATCAATTGTCAACAGTTAGAAAAAAAATAACATGTAAAAATAAATTTAAATTAAATAAATGTTGTTGTAAATAACATGAATTTTTTTTCTTATTTACAAAAATAATTCCTCCCACGTGGAAGCATCATCATGAAAAGAGTAAGAGATTCTACTAGTGATAAATAATAACTCAGCTTGGAGTAGATCCCATATGCTAGATGGCAGCTAATTTTTGGTCAATAATTGAATGTAATGCCCATATTAGGCCCCGTACAAAAACTTTGCTTACCATATAATGAAATTAGAACATAAAGCATACAAACTATATAATTTCATAATGAAAATAAAATTAAGCATATAAGCATACAACATAACGCAAAAGTACCAAAACGATAAATATAAACAAGTATTGCATAATTAATAAATAAGTAGCAAAATTTATTATTAGATTGTTAATGTCATATTTGTGAAAGTTTATTATTAGAGCGTACAATCTTATTTATTGAGAAATAATGATTTTTGTGATTAAACTTTATTTTAATTTTCTAGTATTATTTAATTCAAGGATTAAGTTATTGTAAAATTTATTATTTATAATTTTTATCCACTATTTTTTATATTTTGATATCAATTTAATAATTAATAACAATTAATAATTATTATAATTTTGTTATAATTAAATTTTATGAAAATAAAAAATATTTTAATAATAAAATTCAAACCAAACCCAAATGGGTTTGTTTGGGTTGAGTTAAAAATATTTAAGTTGATTTGGGTTGGATCCAAATTTTTATGGTTTGGTTTGGATTGACATAAATTTCAATCCAAACCAACCCATACTCACCCCTAAATGCCCATACTTAACAGTAAGCAGTGGTGATAGTGACTCTTGATTTAATCGTAAAAGAAGATTTCTAATCTTACATTGATGTGCTCTTTAAAACAAAGATACTTTGCTCAAGCAGGAATTGGGAGCCAAAGGGTAAATTTATAAAGTGAAGCTGGGTAAATCTATAAAGTGGAGCTAAGGAGGAAAATAAATTTTAAACTTTCGAGAGGTTTTAGAATTAAAAACAAACTCTAGTACATGCATAAAAAAGAACGAAAAATAATCATGGAATGTGCATATTACAATCTCGTGATGAAGTCAAGAAAAGTGGCACTCACTTTCAGGCTAGTTCGGGAATTACACCACCCTCCGCTTAAAATTCTGGAGAACTACTAATTTAAGAAGACTCGAAATCTTTTTCTTCTGTTCTATTAGAATCCTCAAGTTTTAAAAGTGGTATAAACACCCATAGTAGATGGAGATTTATGTATTTATATAAGCATATCATTCTTTGTTAGAATTGGCGCCCACGATGGGGCGGAATATAAAAATAATTTAGAAAATTTTTTAAATAGAGTTTCGTATTATTAGTGTAAGTCTAACTGGAATCTGAGAGTTATGAAGACTTTTGGTTGATTTCATTCACTTTCATTAGCTTTTTTATAAGCACACCTGTTATATGAGAAATAGGTGTGTGATAGGTGAAGGGACATGAAAAATAGGTAGAAGTTATGACAGTGGCTCCATATAAGCATATTGCTCTTTCAAAAAGTGAACTTGAGTTATGCACCATTTCAGAAATGCTGTTCCAGGGGATATGGAATGAACTCAAAGAAGGTCAAAACTTGTTCACAAGTTTTGCTTGTCTTCACTCTTCATGATTTTTAATTTATGAACTCTCATTTGTATTTACACATTGCCGTCAGCTATAAATGTTACAATGTATTGGTCTAACCTTGGAAGCAAATTGATATGAACACATTGTAGCTTGAGCTGAGGTAAGGTAACAAAACTATACACATCTCAAGCCGCCGCGTGAATTTGTACCGTGGTCCGTCGGCAACAGTGAATGGCGAGCCACTTGGCGATGTAAGTCTGAAGTCTCACTATCACCCTATTTCTCTCTCATTTTCTCTCTTACTCACTAATTTCTGAGTGCAGGATTTATTGAATTTTGTTAAGTATGTCTGCAAGGTTTATAAAGGCTCTTATGTGCCGGAGGCTTGCAAACCACTGCCGGCGGCAGCCAGGACCAACAATGCTGATAAAGCGACATCATTCGTGGCAATTAAGAGCTAGATGCGGAACCATTTGAAGCTAAAACTATAGAAGAGCACAAGAAAGAACATGGTGATTTCAAGAACTTTTTTAAAAATCTCAATTACCATATTGTAAATCCACTTAAGATCTATTCGGTGACCAGATACGAGTTGGAACTTGAGAACACCATTGCCTTAGTGTTAAAGAATGGAGAGCGTTAAAAAGAACAGTGAAAAAGAGAACGTACCATAATTAGGTTGCTGCATTTACTTCATGGTGAAGATCAAGTTTTGTTAAGTTGCTTAAGCTTCTTCCCAGAAATTTAACCATTAGGCTTGTTTTGATCTGATCATTCTCAGCTAATGAATAGGCTCATTTTTCAAGTTGGGATTTTGTGAAGACATTAAACAAGGTTGCTTAAGACTATCCCAAATTGGATTTGCTTAACATGACAGTTCAAATCTATTAGTCTCTTTTAGAAGAAGAAATATTAATGAAACAAAAGTTAGAGACATAAAAGCTGAGTTGGAAAATGAATTACAACGTTCGACCGTTTTTAGAATAAAAACAAATTATGTATGTGAGGAAAAAAAAAACAAGGAAAAATGGAAAGTCACAATGAAAATCTCATGAAATCAAGAAAGTGGCAGTCATTTCAAGGCTTACTGAGGAGTTATTACATACCCCTGACTCAACCCTCCATTTAGACTTCAGGAGAACAGTTCAATAAGATACAGCTTACAGCCAAGTAATATTTTTGAGAGCTATGAGTACCAACCCCATGTGGGAGCTTCTATGCGTAATATTTTTCTCAAAATGACTTTCCATCAGCTATCCTCCTCCTTTCTTTTCACTGCTCTTCTGTTCATGTTCACCTCTACACATTGCTCTTCTGTGGAATATGACGGTGCTACAATTTTCCCTACTGTAAAGCAGGATGAGAAAGTTAATCGATCTGTGTACTATGAGAGCTTAAATCACACTGGTGCTGAATTCATCTCACATGATTTAGGGAAGGTCTTTGAGAAGGGTCTCATCAGCATAGTCAATCTCAGGCTTATCCCCTGGGGCAAGGCTCAAACCGTGGAACCAAACGAGACCATAGTTTGCGAGGTCAATTTTTCCATCTTCATCTTCAATATTTGCTCTGTCAAGTAAGTATCTAAGCTATATAATTTAGAGAAGTTAGATCTGCATTTCCCTTGCTCTGAACTTTCTACGTTATGTAAATCTGTTGCAGCTACATTTCACTTTCGTTAACTGCCTTGAAGAAACTTCTTGGGGACCAACTTTGGATAAGGAAAAAGTGTGGAGAGCCTGTTGTCAAAACCTGAAGCTGAGTCCAAATTTGATTAAGGACTGCTATGATAATGGCACTGGAAGATGGGTTAGTTCCAATCTCATTTCATCCAAATTTTTGCTAATGCTCATGGTGTGTATATATCTTTGGATGTTTTTGTTTGCACATTTCTCTTGTCAATCATATTATTTAAAGGAAAAGGTTTTGGCCTTTAGTATTTTGCTGTTTTACTACCTTATAATGGATTTGATCAGACCATGAAAGCAGCTAACATGAATGCAGCTTGAGCTAATAAACGCTGTTGAAACTAAGCGTCTTAAGCCACCGATTCAATTTGTGCCATGGTTGACACTGAATGGTGATGCAGTTGGCCCAGTTAAGTCTCTAGACCCTCTCAGCTCTGTCACTTTATCTTGCTTTTCCTCTCTCACCCATTTTCTGTAACTTTATGTTTGTTGCAGGACTATGGAAATTTTGTGAAGTATGTGTGTGAGGCATACAGTGGCAGTCATGTACCAGAGGCTTGCAAAGAAATGCCAAAATCAGCCAAGACTAGTGCTGCAGAGAAAGAAACTTCAAGCCTACTGAAGCAGATGAGACCTAAATGGAAAATCGGATAGTAACGTTGATAAAGCATGAATTACATACAGTTTTTGTTCTGTCCTTAATTTTGTTTGCATTGGTATAAAATATAAATAAAAAGTAACTTGAATTTTAGATAAGCCTTTTTAACCTTTTCATGATGGTTAATATTGTGCAACTTGAACAAAACAGCTTTGCTCCCTAAAGCATCTCAATTCATCCACCCAATTACACATCACTAATAAACTAGTGAATGCTAAAAATTGGAGGATTAAATGTCTAAGCCCCAAGTTATGCTTAATATAGTAGATCAAGGATAAAAAATGATTTGTGTTAAAAGCAAAGGTTAAAAAGTGTTTCCTGGAAGCACCTACTGATCTGAATTGACCATAATCAAATTTCTGCTCAAAGTTCAAGATTATACCAATGGTGGCAAAATGCTACAAGTACAGTCTGTTTTTATGCTTTTTTTTTTCTTTTATGTATTCGCCCTCAAAAAACTATTACTGACAGCATTTGAAGGAAAAATAGTGGCTGTGCTGTTTTCATTTCCAGAAATGAGTAGGGATTTGAGGAAACTGTGGCCTTAGTGCTAAAAGATTAGAAAATAAAAGAAAGGGAAAAAAAAAAAAAAATTTGAAAGCAGCATCATTATGTTGCTGCAATAACTTCATGCTGAATATCAATTTTTCTTAAAATGCTTATTAAGTTTTTTCCCCCAGAAATTGCATTATAGGGCTGGCTCTGAGCTGATATATGGTCACCTCATCTACTAAGCACAAGCAGTTTTTCAATCTTTTTTCGAGTAACGGTGGTTGGAAGTTACTTAACAAAGTTGCTTAAGATTCTCCCAAATTGAGATTGTTTAACGTGATAGAACAACTCTTTTTCTCTTTTTGTAAAAGGAGAAGTATTAATTAAAGAAAGGGTACAAATATTAAGTTAAGCTGAGTCGGAAAATGCATTGAAAGATCAGAGCAGTTTTAGAAATTTAACAAACTACGCGGGTATCAAAAAGAATACGAACAGAAAAATGAAAGTGGCAATTGCAATCTCACGAAATCAGGAAAGAGATAGTCATATTGCATGGCTTATTGGGGAGTTATAACATACGCTTGAGTTAACACTCCATTCAAAAATTCAGAAGAATGATTCAATGGGATACAGCATACAACAGAATGAGTGTACTTAAGAGAGGTATAAATAACACCCAAGTATGGAGATTTATAAGTGCACCTTGCTCTCAAAAATGACTTCTCATCAGCTCTACTTCTTCATTATTGTCGCTTCTCTGATGTTCATGTTCATCTCTTCTCCTTGCTCTTGTGTGGAATATGATGGTGCTACAGTTTTGTCTCCCGCCAAACACAACGATAAAGTTAATCTATCTCTATACTATGAGACCTTATGTCCAGGTTGTGCTGAATTCATCTCAGAAGGTTTAGGGAAGGTCTTCCAGAAGGGTCTCATCAGCATTGTCAATCTCAGGCTCATCCCCTGGGGCAATGCTGAAATTGTGGAACCAAACAAAACCATAGATTGCCAGGTCAATCTTTACGCCTTCATCTTCAATATCTGCTTTTAGTTATGACAATCATGGTCAAATTTAATCGGTTTGGATTCATTATAACATGTTCCGAGTTTATACGCTGTTTGCAGCATGGAGAAGATGAATGCTATTTCAATACCATAGATGCCTGTGCCATTTTAGCCTGGCCTGATCAGCCGGTAAGACACGCTTCACAAGAGCTATTGCCTCAACCTCAATGGCTGCGTTAATGGTCTCATTCTTTTTATGCACAAGCATTCATGTTTACAGAGGGAAATTTTCTTATTTGTTGAAGTGAGACTATCTGCCAATTATGTGGCTAAGCGATCAAATTTACAGAAGTATACTTCCCTTTCTCATACCCTCCTCTGTTATGTGAATTTGCTGCAGAAGAAGCATTTCGATTTCATTCAATGCCTTGAGAATAGAACTTTGAGCGGACCCATTAGGGATAGAAAAGAAGCGTGGCTTACCTGTTGTAAAGATCTTGAACTGAGTCCAAACTTCATGAAGGACTGCTACGAAAGTGGAATTGGCAGACTGGTCAGTACCCATCTAATTAAATTGAAGGCTTTATTCATATTATTTAACACATTGGTTTTGGCTTTGTTTCATATGAATTGGTCTGACCATGAAAGCAAATTAATATGCATGCAGCTTGAGCTAAAATACGGTGATGAAACTCTGCATCTTAATCCGCCACTTGAATATGTACCATGGGTGACAGTGAATAATAAAGCACTTCGCGAAGTTAGTCCGTAAACTCTTTCTCCTTCTCTCATTTCCTCTGTTATTATCTCTAACTTTCTGTTTGTTGCAGGACTATGAGAATTTTGTGGAGTATGTGTGCGAGGCTTACAAAGGCGATCATGTACCAGAGGCTTGCGGATCACTATCTAAACCAGCCAAGACTAATGCTGCTGGGATAACAGTTTCAAGCATCTCTGTCTGCTATGCCGATGAAGCAAGTGAATTAGAAATCGATCAAGCAAACTAACACAATTTCAAGCCTGTACTGGATAATTTGGATGAAAATAAAATCTGATAGAGTATGTTTTGCATTGTCCTGCTTCAATAATACATGTTACTCGTGGTATAAATGAAATGTTACATAAATTTTGAACAATTCCTCGTGGAGTATGAAGTTGTCACAGCCTACGCAACACCAGCTCCAGAAGCTGTACAAGTTGATGACTGCCACCAATTAATTAATATGCAAATGTCGGAACTGTTTGATTAATGACGTAATCCAGTGAAACCAGTTGAAGTTTATAGCTCCACTTAACATTTATATAGGTTCATGGGTAATGTAAACGAGAGATATGAACTTTGAGAAGAAAAGGAGGCGGTATCTGGTATCCAAATGGGGAATGGAAGTCAGATTAGAAGTTTAAAAATGCAAGCAACTTGTAGGAGGACTATAATTTATGCAATGCAATAAATTATGCATTTAATTCACCCACCAAATTGCACAGATCATTAATAAAGTAGTGGATGCTAAAAATGGAGCATCAACCGATTAAATGTGTAAGCCGGACGTTTTTCTTAAACATGGTAGATTAAATATTTATTAAGTGATTCCACATAGGCAAATGTTTATTATTACCTTCATATCTAAGGTACTATTGTTTTTATCTAGTCATAATGTTTGTTCGATATGATTTATCTAATAACTATAAGTGTTTATTTAATTATATAAACTCTTTTTAAAATTTTTGTTATTATTTAATTATTTTTTAATAAAATTTTTAAAAATTAAATAAACTATTTTGACTCTATTTATAAAAAAAAAAACTTAAATTTAGAGGTTGAAAATTTTTTATAAAATATTAAAATATTTAAAATATCTTTGACTTATTTTTTCAACAGTAACTTCAATTAGTTTTTGACTTTATGTTTATTTATTATTAACATGAGTAGAAAAATTTACATTTAAAGATGTTATCTGCGCATGCATGTGCCATCTCATCCACAGCAAAGCAGAATCTCAAAAAGTTATAAAGTGGGATTAAAAGTAAGAAAAAGGTTTGCTTTGTTTAAAGCATGGGCATTAACAGTAACACAAGGACATTGTATTTATTGCAACATGGAAAAGTGCAGTCAGTAGTTGCAAGAGCTATAAATAATGCACCCCACATATGAAATTATTTGCACTAGCTCTCAGAAATGGCTGCTTGTCACTCGCTCCCCTTTGTTCTGAGCATTCTGCTGCTCATCTTCATCTCTCCATCTCTTTCTTTCAGTGAAGATGCCGCTGCTAAATCTCAGAAAGTGAAACTTTCTTTATACTATGAAAGTTTGTGTCCGTATTGTGCCAATTTCATAGAAAATGAACTAGTTAAAGTTTTTAATACTGATCTTAGCACCATTGTCAACTTAAGGCTGGTCCCCTATGGCAATGCTCAAATCAGAGGACCTGACAAAACGATTATTTGCCAGGTAAAAGTTTGGCATAAATGTGCATCTTTCTGGCTTACGTTTCTCTTATTCAATCTTTTTTATTCTTTTGCAGCATGGCCAAAATGAATGCTACTTGAACACCATACATGCATGCGCCATTAAGGCCTGGCCTGATGTCGTAAGACCTGCAATTTCTTACTCTTCTTTCGTATCAGTAACTTTGTTAGCAAAGGATGGTACCTTAAGCTTACTCATATTGGCACTCTAAGCAATTGCATGATCTTCACATTTATAAATTATGATGCAGAGAATACATTTCAAACTCATCCAGTGCATAGAAGGTCAAGCCTCTGCAAGCGAACAACCAGAAGCAGCGTGGAGAAAATGTTGCGATGAACTGGGATTCGGTCAGCAGCCAATTGACAATTGCTATCAAAGTGGTGAAGGAACTAAGGTTAGGTTCTTCCAAAGAGAACAATTCTTTAGTGGCTATTTTTAATTTTCATAAGGTACAGTATTTTTCTATATCATTTTATGAACGTTATTTCAACACAAATTATGTGTTCTTCCCTGGTCTATTACGCTCTGAAATTGGAAACTGCAAATTGACATGCAGCTTACACTGAAATATGCTGAAGAAACAGACTCTCTAAAGCCACCGCATAGATTTGTGCCATGGGTGACTGTGAACGGTCAAGCACTTGAAGAAGTAGGTCCCTAATATTTCTCTCCCAATTTCTCTCCCAATTAATAATTCAACCTTTCGTTTCTCTTGGTGCAGGCTTTCCGAAATTTTATAGCCTACGTCTGCAAAGCATACAAAGGCAAATTTCTACCAAAAGCCTGCAAATCAAGTCAGCAAGAATCAACTGCAAGGGAAACATCAATTCTTCCAGTCTGCTACAAAGGTGAATCAAGAGAATCCTCAATGTTTGCAGCAGCAGAGAGAGTCCGAACATCAGCAGAGACTTCAACGAAGATGGAACCACCAGCATGATTTTTACAGCTCAGAATCAGCTTTTGGTAGGTTCCTAATGGCTGGTCCCCTATATTATACAATAAACTGACCGGCAAATAGTTATTTCATCGGAATACTATCATAAACTTCTGGGCATGAAGAAAGGAAATTCACCTTTAATCCATGGTTCCTTATAGAGATAGGTGATGTAAGAATGGTTGAGTGAGTGTGAATTCAAAGTAGATTCATCTAATTTCTATAAGATTATTGATCTTCTCATACTTTGATTTTGATGAGACAACTTCACATTTATCACCAATCAGTATTCACCCAGTAAATTAAAATTCAGGCAGTATAAGTAACTAACCCAACAAAAATTAATTGATCAAATAAAATAATAATTTCTGAAGCAGCAGACCATAACAATGCTGACAGTACGATTATTCTCTAATGCATATGTATGAAAATCAAAATCATTTGAAACATCATGTTCTTTTATATATTCTGTGAACAGACATCAGCATGCACCAATCCAACATCCACATACGAAGACCGGAAAATTTAGAACTACAATAAATAACTTGATATGTCACATATGAAGGTTACAGCTTTACAGAAACAAACATGGCAATTCAAAAATACACAAGGCAAACCAAAGGATTCACAAGAAGCATCAATCACAAACAAGTTAGGTTTGTCATCTGAAGAGAAGAATACCCAATATCCATCACAAATTTATTGCCTTCCAAATCTTATGACAAATATCAGAAGCTGCCATCTTCGCTGGGTCATATCCGAACTTGTCAATCACCTTTTTGTCCCTGTCCACTATATCTGCAGGTATTACGAGTTAAGGTTAACCCACACGCCACACTATTAAAAAACCTCATTTCTTACATAACCAAACAAATTCAAGGAAAAATTATCAAAAAACCAAAAAAGAGTTGGATCATAACAGAAGGATACAGCCGGCAATTTTGGATTGATCGTCCGAGCTGGGAATAATATTCGTGACAGATGCATACATGGAAAGTTTCATCCTGCAACAACATTAAGGAAAAAATGATTCCTTTTATTCATTTTTTTTTTCAAAAGAACAGATCAATAAAACAAAAAATTGATTCAAGACAGATCGAGAAGCATATTTAAACATATTAAAGGTATTCACCATCAATAACTAGTCGCTTCTTCTTTTTCCAGGACATTTAATACTACAAAATTTAATTGCTCAAGCAATTATACTCCAAAAATTAATCAGCTAATGTAGGTAAAAAGTCATAATTGAGATAAGATCCAAAAAATAATGTCAGAAATAAAGGGGAAAAAAATTCTGAAAATTCAAGCATCATGATAATGAATATAACATACTCAGCCTTCAACTCATCTTGCTTGAATTTCTTCAGAGTTTGCTTCTGCTCTTCAATTGCAACTCTTTCGCGTTCCAGGTCATTAATCTCATTGGCGATAACTGTGTTGACATAAACAAGAGGAAAGTAACAAATCAGGATCATTCACACACAACAAGAACAAATTAATAGCAACTAAACACTTATCTAAGCTCCTCCTTAAGAGCACGTTCCTTTCTGAGTTCCTCTTCTAATTCGATCTGGAGATGGTCAACCTCAGCTTCTCCTGCGATATCAAATTTTGCCCGCTCGGTTTTCTGCTTGCAAGCATTTATCCTTTCCTGAAAATCTGGTTCACAGATAAAACTAGTCAACTGCATGGTAATAATTAATAATTAATTAAAGTTTTTAAATTTTGACGGTTACTTGCTGGTAAATGCACAAGCTAACTAACTTAATCAAAATACTTGTATAATTCACTTTCTATAACTAAACGAAAATTACACACAATCTAAACTAATACTTGAGCTTTAACATGTATAAGTTTAGACTATTTATATGAATATCTATAGTAAATAAAATAAAATTGAAAAAACACGAAATCAAGCTGAAAAGCAAAGTGAATGAGTAACAACCTCGAATTGCGTTCAGAGTCTCGTTAAAATCAGCGTCACAAGAGGACTTGAGCGACTCGGACTGACTCAAGCAACGAGTCAAGCTGTCAATGTCTCTTTTGTCCTTCAATACTTCCACGAGATCGTCGCTGTATGAAATCAGCTTATCCACATCGATCTTCCTAGAACTTTCGCCCATTGCAACACTATCGTTCTCTCTGTCACTCTAGGGTTTTCGGCGCTTTTTCTTTTCGTCGGAATTTAAATAAAATAAAAAAATAAAAAAATATATATGAAATACTAGAGAGTTTGAATATTTGTCAAGTGAAAGCAAACGGTAAAGTGGAGGCAAAACTGTGTGGGTTTGATTTTAGAGATCTGACTAGCGGGGAACTGTTGTTTGAGTTTGGGAAATACGATGCGACTCGAAGAGAGGGAAAATACTGATGATGTTAATGATTAAAAACGAGGAGCTTTAGTCACATTCAAATTTATAAATACTTTGGAAGCGCCGTGGAAGAATTGTCGATATGTCCGAGTGGTTAAGGAGACAGACTCGAAATCTGTTGGGCTTTGCCTGCGCAGGTTCGAATCCTGCTGTCGACGCTGCTGTTTCCTTTTTATGGTGAAAAAGCTTCTCATATAAGTTTGCATTGTGCTATAAGGAATTCGAATCGAAGCAAAAATATTTTGAATGCATTAAAAAAAAAAAAAAAAAAAAGGGGGAAATTGAAAGTGCGCGTGGTCCCATTCAATTTATTTCACCCACTTATGTGCTTACATTCATTTTCTATCTTTACCACTGTTTCAGTCCATTTTTTCGCTCGCCTTAAGCGTGGATACAAACCATTAAAATTTATTTATATTGTGGGACGGTGATGTGATGTTCGGGAATTATTTAGTATTACAGTGGCTATGTGTTTAAGAGAGTTCAAAAGGATATTTGTGAGAATCACGGAGCTTTAGGAGTCTCAAAGGACTCCCAGTATCCTCCATATAGTTGTGAGAAAGCATAAAATATAAATAACGATAAATGTAAAGGACTCGCATGATTTACATGGTTTAGCCTATGGCCTGCATTTAACAACATATCCACTAAGTAAATACAAGTAGTTGTTTACGTGACAAGTGATAAATAACATAAAAACGATCTTTCTAGAGCTTCTTCTCGTAGGCTCTTTGAAGGGAGCTCTATGTTCGTCCAATGAGCTTATAAGTAGTTGTTACCTCTCAAAAAGATGAGGATCTTAAAAAGAGCGAGGAAAATGATCTCTTAATGGAGAGGTTATGGACATAGTTGGATAACGTTGTGAGAGTTCTAAGAATGCAAGGAAAGAAGAGTATTAGAGAATTAAGGGGGACTAGAGGCCTCTGTTTTGCATAGAATAAAGAACTCGAAAGAGAAAAAGCTCAAAAGGAAAGGACCTTCAAGTAAGGTTCAAGCTTGGTTTATGTAATAAGAGTTTGAGGGCATCTTTAGGTCCCGTTAGACATGTAGTAGAATTTAGTGGGCCATGACCCTTGTTTTGTAAGGGCATTCGCATATTGTCCATTCGGAGTTCAAACATTTAGAGTCTTTTGGATCTCTCTTATGTGACAAATGGTAATTTTCATTCGAGCATTCTTTTGACTAAAGGACTGTGCAACCCTCTCCACATGGCGAATTTTGATTTATCCTAACATTTGAAACGAAAGTCAGTGGTATGCCTATTTGTTCCCTTGAACCTTTGTTCCATAGGAGATCGACAAGAAAATGTTGGGATAAGTTTGAGACACAAGCTAAGTTTCATATGTCCCTCATTCTAAGTTGGTGGTCATTCATTGGTGACTCTTGAATTTTTTTTTTTTTTTTTAGTTCTTGTTAGAGGCTCTATCACCTCTTTTGTGGCTCCACTAGATGACTTTAAGGAAAGGAGAGGCAATTTTTTAATGTAAGGCATCCTGGGTAGGCTTCTTTTGTCTCCACTTTGTCTTAGGTATTCTTATCGGTGCTTATAGATTCTTTTGGAGCCTAGAGTTCCTAGCAATGTCTCCTTTCGATGGTTTTTGACCATCCACATAATATCTTGAACATCCTCTTTGTCCTTTCCATGTGCATCTCCTACAGTAGCACGTGTTCTTTCATTATTGACCTAAAATTAACCATTAACAAATACTCCCTGATCTCCTTTAGTGAGGAATAAGGTAAACTGAAGCGCATGTCACTCCTGAATTAACTTAATCAAATTTATCCACCAACAACAACACATTCATTTTTTAGCACTTATTGGAACTTTCCAACATATCAATCATTATTGAAATTCTTCACCTTTAGCGTGCTTAACTACAAAGTTTGAAGTAAAGATTGTCATATTTCTCTGAAAACCAATTGGTCAACAGAGAATGGATATTAAACCATTTAACTTCATCCCTCCATAGTTCTAACAAATAATAATTCAAATAGGGATTTAAATGTTTAGTATCTTGGCATCCATCTCATTATTATTTTATTATACTAATCCATTCTACTATAGTTAGGTACATTTACTTTATTTTTATCAAAACCATGCATTTTGGTTATTTTGAAATTTTAAAAGCCCAAACAAAATTTGAACAGTGCTTAGACCTCTTTAGTATTGGAGTGATATAGCTTTTAAGTCACAATTTTTTTTTTTTTTGAGACCTTATACACCGTGATTTCAGATTCACATGAGATTCTTATTAAAGTTATCTATAATATTCTGATCAATCGTATATTCTTGACTTATATTATTACATTTGAATTATGAAGACACGTAAACAAACGACCCTCAGAGGAGTGACACTCTCCACTCACATTTGTGAGAGAGGAAATTATAACATTTAAATTGTGAACGCCTACAACCATCGCAAGAATCCATCTCTTTTAAGTCACAATTATTGTAGAAAAAATTATAATTATGAAATAAAAATTCATAAATTGTAGTAAGTGTGATTTTTAAATAATAATTTTGACAAAATAATAAAGGTATTATAGAATTTTCATCATATACGAGCTATGGGGTAGTTACACTACCATACCTACATTTTAAGAGAAATTTTCCATTACAATAGCATTATGGGACAGTTGCATTCAGACCTAAGTGTGGAATGAAATCAATTTAATTTTTAAATCTCAATAATTAGTATTTATTAAATATTTTAATATTATAATTTTTAAATATATTTACTCAATTTAATACCAGTCAAGGCATTAATACCTCGTGGTTAAAAAAAAAAAAAACGGCTTTTTTCGTATTTTTGTCTGTAATAGAGGTGGTGATTTTGAATGTCATATTCTATCATTATTATTTGCTATAAAATATCACATTAAAGTTGAGGAAAAATATTAGTATTCTTAAGTGACGTGCCAAGCACGCGACACTTGTCAAACCCGCATTTTACTAAATATAAATGTAGATCCAAAATTCAATTTACTTTTCAAACACCTCAAATCAAATTCAACTACACCTTGTTGAAGGTTATGGGCTTTATGGTCCTGAAACGACCGCACTAGCCACTTGTCATCACTAACTGAGAACTAACAGACGCCAAACCTCGTGCAGGGACAACATCATTCCACTCCTGGCGCACGACACTCAACGTATCCAACCAAACAAGCACCATCGAGTCATCGTTTACCGCATCGTCACTCGCGGTGTCCTTGTTTCCTTTACTTCCACGCCAATACGCACCCGTATCGCGCAGACAGACACGCACAAACACAGGATACAAGTAAGAGAAATGAGAATCATATGAATTAAATGAAATGATTCCACCGAGCAGCTCCTCTCTATCGCATCTCGCCTCAACAAAACCCTAACCAAAACGCAACGTAAAGTATAATCCATTCTCTCTCTCGCTCTCTCAATTTCCCTCGCAGTTTCACTTGGTATATCTTCGCCTCTGTCGCTCTCGAATATTCTTAATTAAGTTAAATATTTGTCTGTTTATTAAATATCTAGACGTAAAAAACTCTTAGTTATTTTGATTGGAATTACTGTTTATTGATGAAATGGAGATGAATGTGAATAGTTCAGAGCTCTATATGCTTCCTTGCAAGAGAGCGGGTGGAGGAGAGGCTGTGGTACTAGAAGTAGCAGGACCCATCCGTTCACCGGAAGCTTCGATTAAAAAACATAAAATTACGGATTTGCCCCCAATCGCTTCGGCGACTACCACCACTACAGCTGCTAACACGGGGAACGTCAGGAGTGCTGAAAAATCCGCCGCTAGTGACAGTAACAATAGCAACGGCGCCGATTCGTCGATCATGGGACTTGGTAACGGAAATCGGTCTGATATTGATGAGGATCTCCACAGCCGCCAGCTGGCCGTGTATGGTCGCGAGACCATGAGGAGGCTATTCGCTTCGAATATCTTAATATCCGGAATGCAAGGCCTTGGTGCCGAGATTGGTACGTGAGACTCATAAAACGCTGTAGTTTTGAATATGAAGTATTTTTGTATTATGTTTTTATGTTATTAATTTTTAGCGGATTTATGCTTGTTGCAGCAAAGAATCTTATTCTCGCTGGTGTTAAGTCTGTGACCTTGCATGATGAGGGAGTTGTGGAGTTGTGGGATTTGTCGAGCAATTTCATTTTCTCAGAAGATGATGTTGGGAAGAATCGAGCTCTTGCCTCTATTCAGAAGTTGCAAGAACTGAATAACGCTGTGGCCATTTCGGCTTTGACAACTGAATTGACCAAGGAGAAACTCTCTGATTTCCAGGTCATGCTTTCGTGTGCTGTGTGAAAACCAATGCATTTTTTTAATTACAGAAATTGTTTGTTGATGGTTATTTATTTGTCCTTTTCTTTTTAGGGTGTGACATTATGTGTTAAAGTAGAGTCAGTGTGCCTGTTGTCATCTTTGGAATGTTTTGAAATTAATTTTAGCTATGATTTTGTAAGCTTTTGTGTTGTAATGATTTTTAGTAATTTGGCTTCTCATCAACAAAATCAATATGAAAAATTATTGATCTACTATGGTTGCGTTGGTAATTCTGTAGATGAAGACATTAGGTGCTATAAACTTTGGAGGACCATAACTTATGTGCTAAATGGTGTTCACCATGCATGTCAGTGCTGCCTGTTTTCATTGTTCTTTGAGTACCGGCTGGAATTATAAGTTGCAGGGGTATTATGTTCTTCCTTCAGTAATCTTATATGACTAATAGCTGAACTTCTGTTGTATATCCAGTTAAGGATTTTTCGTTCCTTCAGTAATTTTACTTTCTTCAATGGTTCTGCATTCTGTACATTTTCATTTTGATCCTGTCTAACTATTGTGAAAAATGTTCATGTCTTTTTATGCTTTTATTCTATAATCTTGCTTTATTTATTAGTATTTGGGTTTATGAAATTTTCATTTGAATTGTATTCTTCAGGCTGTAGTCTTTACTGATATCAGCTTAAAGAAAGCGGTTGAATTTGATGATTACTGCCATAATCATCAGCCTCCAATTGCATTTATCAAATCTGAAGTGAGGGGTCTTTTTGGTAATATTTTCTGTGACTTTGGCCCTGAGTTCACAGTTTTTGATGTTGATGGGGAGGAACCACATACTGGTATAATCGCATCCATCAGTAATGACAACCCTCCCCTTATTTCCTGTGTTGATGATGAGAGAATTGAGTTTCAGGATGGGGATTTGGTTGTGTTTTCTGAAGTCCATGGGATGACCGAATTAAATGATGGGAAACCAAGGAAGGTTAAGAATGCTAGACCCTACTCGTTCTCTATTGATGAGGACACCACTAACTATTCTGCATATGAGAAAGGTGGTATTGTCACACAGGTGAAAGAACCCAAGATAATAAATTTTAAGCCTTTGCGAGAAGCATTGAAAGATCCTGGGGATTTCCTTTTAAGTGACTTCTCCAAGTTTGATCGTCCACCTGTCCTGCACTTGGCCTTCCTGGCACTGGATAAGTTCATCCAAGAGTTAGGACGCTTCCCTGTTGCAGGGTCAGAGGATGATGCTCAGAAAATCATCTCTCTGTTCACTAACATCAATGACAGCTTAGCAGATGGAAGGGTTGAAGAAATTGACCACAAACTGCTTCGTCATTTTGCATTTGGTGCGAGGGCTGTACTAAATCCCATGGCTGCCATGTTTGGTGGTATTGTTGGACAGGAAGTTGTGAAGGCTTGCTCTGGAAAGTTTCATCCTCTCTTACAGGTTGGTTATTCTTGGTCAGGACTTTGTTCTGTATGGAATGGCAGCTTGATATGGTCATGTTGCATGAATTTTGTTTTTCGGAGTTAATTGTTCAACTGTTTTGCGCATATCCATTTTGTTATATTTGAGATTGCTTATGTTTAGAGCTCTATTGACTTGAGTATTAAATTTTGTTGTGGACAGTTTTTCTACTTCGATTCAGTTGAGTCACTTCCCTCGGAACCCTTGGATCCCAGGGACTTGCAGCCCTTAAACAGTCGTTATGATGCACAGATTTCAGTGTTTGGATCCAAGCTCCAGAAAAAGTTGGAGGAAGCTAAAGTGTTTGTTGTAGGGTCTGGTGCTCTGGGGTGTGAGTTCTTAAAAAATCTAGCATTAATGGGGGTTTCTTGTGGTAACCAAGGGAAGTTGACAATTACAGATGATGATGTCATTGAGAAGAGCAACCTTAGCAGGCAATTTCTGTTCCGGGATTGGAACATTGGGCAGGCTAAATCCACAGTTGCTGCTTCTGCAGCTGCTTTGATAAATCCTCATCTAAATATTGAAGCCTTGCAGATCCGTGCAAACCCAGAGACTGAGAATGTGTTTAATGATACATTCTGGGAGAATCTGAATGTTGTTGTCAATGCTCTGGATAATGTCAATGCCAGGCTTTATATTGACCAGAGGTGCTTATATTTCCAAAAGCCACTTTTGGAGTCGGGAACTCTAGGTGCCAAGTGCAATACTCAGATGGTCATTCCGCACTTGACTGAAAATTATGGTGCGTCACGAGACCCACCTGAAAAACAAGCTCCCATGTGCACAGTTCATTCATTCCCACACAACATTGATCACTGCCTGACTTGGGCTCGGTCTGAGTTTGAGGGTTTGCTTGAGAAGACACCAGCAGAAGTAAATGCCTATCTGACTAGTCCCACTGAGTACGCATCTGCAATGAAGAATGCTGGTGATGCTCAGGCCAGGGACAATTTGGACCGCGTCCTTGAATGCCTTGATAAGGAGAGATGTGAAACATTCCAAGACTGTATCACCTGGGCCCGTCTAAGGTACTATGTTTAGTTATTGATTGCATATTTTTTAAGTTGCACTCTATCTTGATCTTTTCTTAATTCAGCTTCTGATCTTTTGCTATTAACTAAACCAGGTTTGAAGACTACTTTGCTAACCGTGTGAAGCAATTGACATTTACTTTTCCTGAGAATGCTACAACCAGTAACGGGACACCCTTCTGGTCAGCCCCCAAGCGTTTCCCCCGCCCTTTGCAGTTCTCAGTTGATGATCTCAGTCACCTTCAATTTGTGATGGCAGCATCAATATTACGAGCTGAAACATATGGCATTCCTATCCCTGATTGGGTCAAGTCACCCGTAAAGCTGGCCGATGCTGTTAACAAAGTGATGGTTCCTGATTTCCAGCCCAAGGAAAATGTAAAGATTGAGACAGATGAGAAAGCCACAAGTATGTCTGCTGCATCAATTGATGATGCTGTAGTAATCAATGAGTTGCTCCAGAAGTTAGAAAAATGCCGGAAGCAGCTGCTGACAGGTTTCAAGATGAACCCAATCCAGTTTGAAAAGGTTAGTGTTATTTTGGTTTTTATTATATTTTATATGTAATATATAGAAATGCTATCATCCAGTTTTTGTTCTGTTTCTTACCCCAAACTAAGAGGTCTTGGGCTGCAGTTTTGTTGTCAATGTCTAAGAACCTTTTGATGTAGTTTTGCTTGTTGGTGTTGGAGAGAACCTATGCCTCCTAAATGACTACTGTGCACTAGTTCTTGTTTGGTTTTATATATATTTAAACACATAAAACTTGCTTTTTTCATTTTTTTATTTTTATTTTTTGGTGTAAAGGGCACATTAAAAGGTTTGGTTCTTAAGAATTGGGTACAAAGCTCTTCCGGTCTTCCCCTTCCTTACAGATGAGTTTAGCAGTCCCCAAACCACGAGCTTTGCGCTTTTAGTTTTTGTTAATCTTCATTGGAACACTAGGTTTATTTATAGATTATGTTTGAGGGCGGGTCGGTTTGTTTTGGATGACCTAAGCTATTGGAGTTCACTATTCTTCATGACAACATTGTTTTCTTTTTCTCGTACTGAGCTTGACGGTTTATGAAGTACCCGGGGAGGGTGATCCATATTGACGAAAATTTCACTATTGAGCTTGGTGGACTTGACCATTAACACCTTTTGAAAAATAAGTTCAATTATGTCCAAAAGAAGGAAATTGACTTGTTTCATGTGTATGTTTGGTGGTTTCTGATATATAGGATATCTATACTTGATAATCATTATTCCACTGTTCAGGCCTCATAACCTGTCATTGAGTTTCTTTTTCTTTAAATAAATATTTGTGGATTTATAGTCTAGTTTCTAGTTTCTTACTTGTATTGGATATATATCTGATTTTGCAGGATGATGATACAAACTTTCACATGGACTTAATAGCTGGCCTTGCAAACATGAGGGCAAGGAACTATGGCATCCCTGAAGTTGACAAGCTCAAGGCCAAATTCATTGCAGGGAGGATTATCCCAGCAATTGCAACCTCTACTGCCATGGCAACTGGTCTTGTGTGCTTGGAGCTTTATAAGGTTCTGGATGGTGGGCACAAACTGGAAGACTACCGAAATACCTTTGCCAATCTGGCCCTTCCTCTGTTCTCGATGGCCGAGCCAGTTCCACCTAAGGTGTTCAAGCATCAGGATATGAGCTGGACTGTGTGGGACAGGTGGATTTTGTGGGAAAACCCTACACTAAGACAGCTTCTTCAATGGCTGCAGGACAAGGGCTTGAATGCTTACAGCATCTCCTATGGGAGTTGCTTGCTTTTTAACAGCATGTTTCCGAGGCACAAAGAAAGGATGGACAAGAAGGTGGTGGATCTGGTTAGGGATGTGGCCAAGGCAGAACTGCCTCCAGATCGACGACATTTTGATGTGGTAGTCGCATGCGAGGATGAAGATGACAATGATATTGATATTCCTCAAATCTCAATTTACTTCAGTTAGGCGTTTCTGTCTAGTTAATTAGATGACATTTATTGGTAGGATGAAAAATGGATGATATGCTTTGTGAACATGAGCGGATGTATTGGATTTGTTATGGTGACTAAATATTCTCCTATCAATCAGCAGCTGATTCAGTTCCATTAGAGTAGAATGTTTGAGTTGTTTATGATTTGAGTCGCGGCATGTGCTGAATTTTCAAAGTCTTGATCTTTCTGTGATGCATGATTATTGTGAATTCGAGTGACGGGGAGGGCTACTGTTACAGAGTAGCATTTGCGTAGCCAAATTAGAGAGAGAATAGACAGATGATAAATGTCTGAAAGCTGAAGTTGCGGGTAAATATCTTGTCTTTTTTCAGATTAATAGAAAATTTTCTTTTAGATTCTTGGTTCTGGTTGTTATTAATTCTCAACAGTTAATGATTTTTAAATGGAAAATTACCGGAGGTAAATTATTGGGATATCTTCTATTGAGGTGTTGTCTTCAGGGCGTATAAAATGGAAGCACAATTTTGAGATGCTAGTTTATCAACGTTAGAAGGGATCACACGCTAAGATCCAACTAAAATGTGAACTCTTGGACAGATCATGTTCAGTTCTTGGTCAAATGACAACACTAGGGCCTTGAAGGACTGCTTTTTTCAGAATTCAGGATGTCTGATCTTCAATCTGTCGATTTAATCAATTTTTCTTGCACAATAACAACATAATTAATCTGTACATCATAAGGAAAAGGCATGGTGTGCATGCCATACGTATGTACTCTCAATTTCATTTTTCCCTCAATCACCTAATCATATAGCTTTAACTTCTCCAAGCAGAGACTCTCACTAATGGTGTTCCTCTCCACTCAAGAATAATTTCATTCTTACTGTGTCCTCCAATTGTCACTTCATATGAGCTTTCCCCTTTCATCAATTCTTTGGCTTCCATCAAAAAATCTTTGCTCACTTCACATTTCTCCAATCCAAATCCTGCCTGAAGATGATACCCTTGCCTTATTTCCTCCCATTTTTGCAACCAAACATGGGAGGAGATGTAAGGTGCCACAAAAAGACACTCCATGGCCATTTTTGCTCCTGCAAGTTGAGTCGGAAAACTTGTTTTCATTGATTCTAAAACAGCTTGGTAATGCGCTAGATACCCTTCAAAAAATGACCCAAAACCTGAACTGCCAATCAATTTCTCACAAGCATCTCCATCTCCTAAAGTAACAATACCTCCACTTCTGCATAACATTTCCTTGGCAAATTGTAGAAACTCTATAACATGCTTTCTGCTTCTGCTTCTTCCCATGTGCGGAAGCTCTATAATGCAGTTAAACACGGACCATTCTTTGCTGCAACCTTTTTTCTTCCTCTTCATCTCCCACACCAATTCCTCAAAATCCATCTCCTCCACCTTCAACTTTAGGCCAAAATCTCTTGCATAATCACATAGTTGCTTTCTTGTCTCCTCGAAACTCCATTGCCTTGGTACACGAGCAAATTCACTATCCTCTATCTTTACCGATGTCAATCTCAGTGTTCTATTCTGTCGAGCCACGGCCTCAATCATTGAAGGCCACTGAATCCCTTCTCCCATGTCAAAGTCCACTATGTGTACATGCTCAGCATCATCCGGTATAGACTCAAGGATTGCAGAGTTTGCCGCGAAGTGAGCAAACCTTCCATATGGGAAAATTTGGTAAAATGCCTTGAAGGCCGCCTCGAAGTTTTTCCTAGATTCTTGCATCAAATAGTCCCCTTTCTTTTCAAAGTCGGCGGATAAGTTGTATGCAAGGCGCTCCAAGGTTTCACCAGCTGGACTAGCTTTATCGCTTAAGCATCTGATGATCACGTCCGCGAGCTCTCTCTGCTCCTTCTCTACAGCTTCTCCATACGCCTGGAGAAGATGCAGAACCCCTAATTGATTATCAATTTCCATATCTTCTCCCAGGAAAGTCACCGTTGAGTCCATTGAACCCTCACTTGATTTCGTTGGTGTACTAGGAGAAGAAACTTGTGAAAGAAGGCTTAAACTTCCCTCGCTATTATCAAAACTTGTGCCAAAATCTTTGACTTCGTCACTAAAAACAGAATCGAAATTTTCCAATTCCATGGAAAATTCATTCATCATGGCTTGTAATTCATCATCACAAGGTGGAAATGGGATCATTTCATTAGAAAACAGGTAAGAAAAATTCGATGTTAAGGAATAATCTGAGGTATCATCGTCAAAGTTGAAATCACAGGTTCCCAATTCATCATCAAGAGTTGAATTGATGACTGTGTGAAACGGCCAAGAGGGCTGAAGAAACTCTTGTTGCATTATGTTTAATTTGATGATGATGATGATGCTGAAAGAGTGATTAAGAAAGGGAATTAATGAGAATTTTGTTTGGGTTGAATTGTGATGACAAATACCCTTTACTAGTATTTATATAAAGGGAAAAATGAATATAAAAATGAACTATATTTAATTGTGAGAAGCTACCGATCACCATCACACTTCTTTCATAGAGTTTTAATCCACCTAAGGTTCCCTGGTAAGCCCTCTTGCTGTTTCTTGGCAGGTTCTTGAAGATGAGGACGTTTGCATGTAAATTTCATAAAAATAATTTTTTAATGGAGAAATTAGTTAGATAACTTTTCATGTCAATTCACTGTAATGACCTTTTCTGTATTTTAATAAAAGGCCGGAATTCTCATTATATACATATAGTGAGAGTTTCCTAATTTATGTTGGAAAATTTTAATATAAGTATATGGGCTGTGCATTGATTGGTTCTTCAGTATCCCAGGGGAGAGAAATTAATCCTCTGCATAAAACGACACCTGGCCGTTCTACCAAATGAAAACAAAATAGACCTCAACGTGTAGGGGCATCGAATGTATCTAAATAGTAAATTACTTTTTAGCTTCTACTGAAGGACAAGGATATACATGCAATAAAATATCCAAGGTTGCATGAAAACTTCATAAACACTACACTTAAATTGATAAGGTCAAATCATTATTATTTTCTTTTACATGTAATGTTTTTACGTCCCTTTTGAAATGTTTGATTGAATGTAGAACACAATTATTTATTTTTAGATAAGAATATATAATATAATAATGATTTGATTAATTAAATCAATGTGGGTGGTGTAAATATTTCTCTCATGTTTATAAGAGTAGAAATTTAAGTTGTGTTATGGTAGATTTCGTCTAAAGATGGTTCCAGTAAATGTTTGATATGAGTATGTGTGTATATATGTATTAGGTGTAATACGTAAGTATCAAATTAATTAGAATTAGAATCTAATTTAATCATATGTTTATTTTTCTTTTTAAAAAAATAAGAATAAGCAAAGGGCAAAACCATCAATTTGCATGTCTATGATCAAGTCTGTTAGGTTTTAATGGCGTATTCTAATGGGAGCAATTTGATGACTTGCAGAAAGAATGGGTTCAAATTGATGAATGTTGATAAACATGGGGACATATTGAAATTATTCATTATTGTTGGTGATGTTGTTATTATAATTATAATAACGATGATGATGTTATGTCAATCTCTTGTAAAAATATTAATTTTCATTTGTGAGGAAAAAGATAAATAAATACATTAATATGGTTTATATATAATAAATTAACGAAAAAATGGCATCTAAGCTAAAATTAAAATGGACAACGATCCTCTCTCAGTGTTTTTTCTCTCCTATTCTCTCCTAATAAATGACCAATATTAAATTTTGAATTTTGATATTTGACAATCCAATCATCTTTTTTTTTTTTCACTTTATTTAATTTAAGACAGTTGTTTTTCATTAGATTTGAAAGACTAGGGAATAAAAAAAAGTAGGAGAGGATCCTAATCCTAAAAACAAATATAAAACAAAATAAATCAGTTCTAAAATTTTCACAAGTACTTTTGGACACAACATTTTGGAATAAAATTTTTATAAATATTCTTAATCTCTTTGGTAAATTTAGCATTAAGGAAATAAAAATTGAAGTCAATATTGTAAACTAACGGTTAAATATTCACCAACCATCTGAAGTTTCATAATTTATAAAAAATATACAAATACTTTTTTGTCTTTTGTAGTTATTCACCTAAAATTTATAAAGTATTTATGCCAATTAATTACTTTTCCGCCAGAAAAGATGGATGATATTATAGGAGTAGTTTAGTTAATAGCAAAATCACAAATTGTTACAGGATTTTCAGTTTTTGGGGGGGGGGGGGGTTTATGATCCAAGTACTCCATTATTTATTCACTTCGAGCCCCAATTTGCATGAAGAAGAAACTCGCTTCCACTATCCAATCCCGACATTATTTTCACCAAAGTCCTTCTATTTTTAACTGCGAAACAAACTTTTTGAATGTTGAATATTTGTTGATTCGATTTTGAGGGGGCAATTTTGGGGTTTTCAAAATAGAAGTGTGATATAAAATGGAACTGAGGGAAAAGAAAAAAAAAAAAAAAAAGAATGATGTGTGTTTGTTGAAGTTAATTGATAAGAATAGGTGAGAAATTGAAGCAATTTGAGAAAGAATCGAATGGTTCTAAGGTTCGGTTAGGTGAGGCGTAATTTTGGCCTTTTGGGGGGTTTTCAAAATTGAATTGAAACTCTGAAATGGAACCAAGGATAACCTGAGAAGAAGTATGAAATTAAAGCAATTTGAGTAGCTAAGGGTGAGGACTTAAGAATTATTCTTTTTATTTTATTTTGTCTTCATGTTGGTGACAAAGGATTTGTTATAAAGCCTCCAAATTCAAGGACGGAAAGGATGATGAAGAAAAATAGTTTTATTTTTTATTGTACAAAGTCACAAATGCCTTATCTTATAGTCAAAATATTTGTCTTACAAATATTTTGTTGAAGTACTCTAGTGTTGTTTTAGAAAAAAAAAAAAAAAGTGGAGTATTGATACGCTTTATAAACTTTAGGTGAATAACTACAAAATAATAAAATTGATTTGTGTATTTTTAATTAAGGAAATTATTTCTATACAACCTTTATTTTGTCATATGTACATCTAATCATCACAAAATTTTGACATATTTTTTACACCATCTTTGTTTTTAAATTTGTATCAATCAATCACTTTGACACTAAAAATAATCATTTTACCCCTAAATAAATTAAAAGACTATTTTATTCAACAAAATTTTGAAAAAAAAAATTATGACTATAAGAACATCCTTAAATTCAACAAAACAAATAAATATCAAAATCTAAGATGATAATTTTTAAATAAAATTATAAAAAATTCAGATCTTGTAACCATAATTTTTTGTAATTACAATTTCATTTAATTTTTGTAATTAAATTAAGTATAAGGAAGTTTACAAATATTAACATGAAGAGAAAAGCTCCCTATAATTATTGTAAACTTCCCTATAATTAATATTAAGAAACTTCCCTATACAAATGAAATGAAATTATAATTACAAAAAATTAACATGATAATTTTAAAAAATTAACATGTTGGATTTTGAGATTTGTTTATTTTATCAAATTTAGAGGTATTTTTGTAATTATAATTTTTTATTTTTAAAAAATTTATAGAATAAAATAGTCTTTTAATTCATTTAGGGATTAAACAATTATTTTTTAGTGTCAAAGTAGTTGATTGATACAGGTTTAAAAACAAAAGATAGTGCAAGTGCAAAGATTATGTCAAAATTTTATAATAATTAGATGTATATATGACAAAACAAATATGGTGCAGAGGTAATTAATTTTCCTTTTAATAACGTGTGAAATTTCGATGATCGGTGAATATTTACCACAAACTAATTCACCACGAAGCAGATAGGTAGTGTATGACAGAAAATATTATATTTAAAGTACAATTGTTGGAGCAAAATTCTATAGAAGGGTGATAAAAGCATACTGCAAAACATCGTTTTGAGTCTTTAATTTCGAACCACATTTTGTGTATAATTTTTGTTGCTTTTTGAGGTTTGGTGTGGGTGGGTTATAATCCTGCAATTGTAGCGACAGCTGAACCGTAGTTGATTACGAGGGTCGTGAAGCAGAATACAATAGTTGGTCTAACCAGCCAGCTTCGTGTCAATGCCGCGAATCAATCTACTGGGCCGAATCCAATCACAGATTACACAACTGTAGTGACCACAAGCTATCTTCATTCGCTTGTATATTTCTATACCGTAGCCGTGAAAAAATAGAGACTGAAACACGAAAGCCAAGAATTTGGGACAACTTAACTAATTAATGCAATTTACAAAATTTTTAATTTATTATCTTTTTGTCTATTGTTGTTCTTTTTCACAAATTATGAAAGTGATTACAGATATTATTTTGGATAATGATTTGCCACCATATCCGAATCTTTTTAAAAGTTTTGTTGTCATTAGACCCAATAAATATCCTCTATGATTTGTCTAAGTACTTGCATCGTAGCATAATTTATTTCAATTAATATTAGATTATAGAAATCCATTAGAACATAGTTTATTTATACGACATAGTTCTTTCGTGGGACGTATTTCTAATTGTGGAATAAAGTAAAATTCGAGTGTTAAAAAAAAAATTATATTGAGAACCAATTCATTTAGAAGTCTGCTTTATATCCTCTGAGAGATTTTTTTCCCCATTTTCCTTACATGGATAATGCTAAAATATTGCCCCTTATTGAGTATTCGTATTCTCTCACTTGAGCGCCCGAATAATATCTTAAATATAAAATCGGCTGGAATCCTGACCAAAAAAAATAGGCTTTGAAATTTAAACATACATGAATGAACTGCATGATACTGATACTAGATTCCGTATTAGCGGCCGTTAATTATTCGAATTTGTATCAAGTAGCTAACCTTGCATATTTTTTAATTAATTAAAGACCTTCTTCTAGCTACCCACTAAAGGGTGATAAATTTTGAATTAATGTAAAAGGTAAATTAATACATGCATGAGATTTGATATGATATATAATTATATGGAATCAAGACACGTAAAGAAAATTGAAGTGTGAACGACTCTTCCATCAATTACTGTATGCATTCGGTTAAATTGTCAGCAAGTACCAAGAAAAGATTATTATTGTCATCATTATTTATTATTTATTTTTATCATTTTTTTTTTTGTCCTTCAACGGTAGCTGACTTAATCAAGACTTAATTAAGAGTGACGGTCGTTGTGGTAATTCCTTACTACATTGGAGGTGACAATATGGGATCTAATTCTTGATCTCCCTCAACACAAAAGTACGTGATGCGTTTGAATTGTATTAATTTAAAATAATAAAGGCATATATTGTACACGTCCTGTTTGCATTATCATGAATATATAAGGATGAAGAAAATAATAGAGATTTCGTGGAGAATTGTTATGATTACAAGGACACGTAGTTTAAGGTTCTGTCGCTTCTCTTGCTTGCCTTTAGAGTCTGTATTTTCAGCCTCTTTGGCCTCTTTAAGATTGAATGGCTAAATTGTAAGAAGATTATCAGTTCCATGTATTTTTATTCTAATTACATCCATCAGAAAAGGTAATACTATCGCAGATATTTTGGTCAACACGGACGTCGGTTGTGCTTCTTATTATGTTTAAATTAGCACCATTTAGAGGGCAAAAAAAAAAAAAAAGAATAGTAGATTAATTATACTTTGCATGCAAAACTCAAAAGTTGAAATTATTAGGTATAGATTTAATATTAGTATGAAGATAGATCTACGAAACTTTCTCATGCGTAAGTTTAAACTACATCATCCAAAAGTTGTTTAAGCTAGCTATTTGGTGATCAGGACTGAAACGTTACCATGTCAGGTCAACGTGACATAATAATGAAACATGTTATTAACAATTATCACGAACTGTTACTTGAAGCTTAGCTTACACCTCATACTCGAGACCCTTTAATTTCTATGCGGATCAGATTATTTCAAGTACATACAAACATATATCAGGTAAAAATACGGAGCCCATTTTCTTATTGTTCTTCATGAACTTGCATGTCTATAATATATGAGTTGGCAATCTAGAGGTGGCAAATTTGGTTAAGATTCATTTATTCGATTCGATTTGATATGAATTAAGTGGGTCTGCATTTGAAAAAATTGATTCGTTTAATAAATAGGTGAACTCCATTCTATTCGCTAATTAAATGAATCAAATAAGGGTTTGAGAATATTGATTCATTTATTTGTTTAGAATTCGTTTAATGAATGAGTTATAAATGAATCAAATACGATCCATTCGTTTATTATTTATTTAATTAAATTACTTATTTTTCTTAAATATGTATGAAAAAATTTTAAAGTTTGAAGGCTAATATAGTAATTATAAATAATAATAAGTTTGTATTTTATATGATGTTCAATTTGTGATCTTGTTTATTTTGCTTGATTTTTGTTTACTAATTATATTTTTGTAAATGAATTAATATTTAATTTAATTTTTTATGGATATGTTATAGGACAAACGAATAGTAAACAAATCCAAATTCGAATGCAGTATAAAATTGTGCGATTTAATAATAATAAAATTTGATTCCCTTAAACCATACGGCTTAAAAACATGTCTATATAAAAAAAAAAGATAATAAGGACACTCGTATTAAAGGACTCCACACACACTACAGAGAGGCTCCAAGTGCGAAGAATACAATACTTTATAAGATAGTATGAACTTATCATATCGCAATAATTTTATTTATTTACTTAATTATTTCGCATGCCGCCATTTGTGCCGGATTTTAATTTTATGAGAGATTCTTTTTCCTGCATGGTTTCGTAGCCATGCAAGAAAAGAACATTAGGTCAGTCAACAAATCAAATAAAATTAAGATATATTCCAGCTATCCATACGATTCGCTTTAGCTTGATATGAACTAATTAATTTCAACTAATAATATTAATTAATTACAGTCCCATTATCATGACACCTGAAATTCTTTGCTAAAAGGTTAAGGACTGAAAATATCTCAAATTCTGGATATTATTGGGCACGTCCAGTTAATTAATTAGAAGACAAATTGTTCTGGTCATAAAGATTATTAACTTAAATTGGTGTTAAGTTGCGTTAAGTTTTCAACTTAATTGGAATAGCTTGTCTTTGTATTGTATAATTTGGTCATAATTTTTTCAATTAAGATAATGATTAATTAGGTGACTAAACCTATTGCAATATGCATGTGTAGGGTCCTTATCACACATGGATGATACTCATTTTTACCCTTTATTTCAATTTATTAATTAGTTGGTAATTAAGATCAATCGAAACAGCCAAATCACGGATCAAAGTGTCAACTTTACGTAGCATAGTTTGCATGAAAATTGAAATACCTTTTACCTACCCTTAAAATTAACAGAAGGAGCGAATTCATTGGAAGTAATTAACACTAACAAACAATAGATATCAAATACTCATAATTTAGTGTACAGTTTAAAGGTAATGATGGGAGTTTTGCCTTGAAGCTTAAGAAAATTTTCACAGAAAGTGCCAAGAATTCATCTAGAATTAATTTTACTCCCTTGAAAATATCTAAATAACTTTTTGGCTTTCGTTGTTCATCCAATTGCATATAAGATCATCTCCAAGTTCTTAGAACTCAGCAAAAAATTTCAAACCATCTTCAACACATTTGAAAATGATACAATTAGACCCATTTGATTTATCTTTAGATGAATTTATTCGCAGTTGTGGGGTAGCCATAGATGATTTAATGAATCAATTTGATTCATTCTCTCCTCCTTTAACCTCAAGCGATGACTCCCTTGAAACTTCACATGCAAATTTCGATTATTTGCCCGATGGTGTCAAGAATTTTCCTCTCCATGTCAATGAAGTCCCGTTTCATGATGGGTTCCCTATGGATTGTTCATCATTTGATTTGGAGGACTTGAGAGATTTGTTTGAGGTTGACGTTTCGGCTACCCTAGTTTTACCAAGAGAAGAAATGAAGATTGATAACGAGCTCAGTGCGAGACATCTAGCCATGGCTTATGCTGAGGCCATTGAAGACGAAAAGAAAGAACTAGCTAAGGTGATTGCAAGGCACATCAATGAGAAATTTAGTCCCATTGGTGATGTTCGAGAACGCCTTTTGTATCATTCATTTCAGCCCTTGGACAAGCAAGCTGAAAATAATTACCTTCACCAAGAGGCTTCCAAGGTGTTTGATGAAGCTTTTGAAACGATTTATCGAATGTTTCCTAATGGGACGTTTGCTCATTTTAGAGCCAACATGGCAATTATTGAGGCCTTGCCATATGATGCTGAGGTTTTACATGTAGTTGATTTTGATATGGGTGATGGTGTTCAATGGCCTTCAATGATCACGGCTATTGCCCAACAACAAAGTTTGCTACTTCAACATGGTGTTATTTCTCAACAAATGAAATTAAAATTAACATCAATCAAGTGGGAGGAAGATGATGAGCATGAATCTTCACAATGGAGATTCGAGGAGACGAAGAACCGGCTTCGTGATTGTGCATATTCTCATGGACTAAAGTTGAACGTGAAGGAGATTCAGCTGCAAGATTTGGTGACGGAGCTAAAGAAAATGAAGAAAAATAGTGGAGGCAAAAGAGAATGGGTGGCCTTTAATTGCATGCATAGACTTCCTCATATGGGGAGAAGGAGTAATAAAAGGCATGTTATGCAATTTCTAAATTTGGCTAAAGATTATCTAGCCTATTGTGCCAATAGCAAAACTAGTAAAAATAAAGGGATTATTACTTTTGGTGATGGAGAAAATTGGGAGAAAATAAGAAATCTATCTTGTTTTGGATCATTCTTTGAAAGTTTCATGGATCATTACCAAGCTTTGTTAGAATCAATTGAATGGAATTTCCTGAAAGGGCTAGCACAAGCAAGAATAGCAATGGAGTGTCTATTTGTGGCACCATTTGTGGACTCTCTTGCTTTGTTAGAAGAGTGGAAGGAAATTAAAGAAATTGGTGATTTTCAAAGCGGATTTGGTTCATTGCAAGGGGTCGGATTTAGCAATGAAAGCTTAATGGAAGCGAAAGTGATGGTGAGTGAAGGGGAAAGTTTGTATAGTGTGAGGATAGAAGGGGAGTATGAAAACGAAATGGTGTTGGAATGGAGAGGATCTCCATTAGTCAGAGTTTATGCATGGAGATGATGATGCATTGATATGTACATGGTAGATTCATTAAGTAATTTGTATCTTGCACTCTTGGGTCGTGTTTATTGATTATTTTTTAATATTGCACGATTTAATCACCATTATTTTCAGATGGGCCAAGGCCCAGCCTATCTTTCGTAACCGAATGGTGTGCCTGGAAGTCAATATGTGTAGGGTGAGCACTTCAACGTTGGAGAATTTCGGTTGAATCACAAAAGGGACCAATCCTGCTAATTCAAACAAAAGATAAAGATTGGTACTTGGTAGATGAATGGATAGAGACTTGATTGGTGCTGATTAAATTAATCTACCTCACATTAATAAGAAACAGAAAAATGAAAAATGAAAAGGGAAAAAAAAAGATTATTTTGGGTATCAATAATAACTTTTCCTATTTAAGCACATGGATTCGTTCAATCGTATATACAATTAGTCTTCTGTAGAGACTTTTTCAGCCTGCAAATTGTTACAGTTGCGTATGATGCATGCATAGCAATCTTAGCAAGCGGGTCAATAAACAAAGAAAAAATCAATAGAACGTTCTCATATCTCATATCTCCCTTCGCAACACGGCAAATTTAGTAGCCAGTTACTCTTAGATTCCCATTTTCATGGACGGGCTTGCTTGCTCAGAAGACTTCCACGCGCATGATGATTGACTATGGTTTCAAGTCTCATTTGTGTTGCTTAGAACTCCATAACGCTTCAACTATTTGTATTAACTCGTTTCATTAACTTTAAGGCACAGAAAATTTTCTTTTAGTTTGTTGTTTAATATGAGACGATCGTACCGCATCATTTGTGAATCCAACACATGGTGTATTTTAATACAGTTGTTTTCATCTTAAAATTCGACCAATTTGATGATGATGATAAAATAGAAATATGAAAACATGGGTCCATCTAACATTATTTTACTCATCAATGATTCTGTGAGGGCCGTACGTGGTTAGGGAAATCTGGTTAATCAAACCCTGACATGAATGCCATATTTAACTCAAACCTTAACTCTAAAATGCATGATTTGACTTAACATCAAAAAAAAAAATGCATGATTTGACTTGGACAACTTCAAGTCTTCAAGTCCTTTATTGTTGCGCCGTCGTCATTAATTCTTAACCATTTCTGCTCTTATCATCATTTATAAAATCATGAACCCCTCTTGTGCTTTGGACTCAACACAAAACCTTCACTTTTCTCTAAATTACCCTCATGGCCTTGACAGTTTCACTCGCTTTGCGTCTCTTCTTCTTTTCTGTAATTGCTGCACTTCCCCAGCAAAAAGAAGAATTCATCTTCAATGGATTCAATGAAACTAAAACAAACCAAGGTCTGATTATTAGAGAAAGAGCTTCTATTCCCAAACCCTCTGGTGCACTCAGGCTCACTGACAATGCACATAACGTTATAGGCCATGCCTTCTATTATAAACCAATTCAAATGCTTGATAAAAATACTTCTTTGTCATCAAAACCAAATGCTTCTTCTTTCAGCACATATTTTGTGTTTCAAATAGTGACTCCAAATTCAGGCAAAGGAGGCTTTGGCCTTGCCTTCACAGTGTCTCCTCAACCAAGCTTTCCCGGCGGCAAAGCTGAGCATTACTTGGGTATTTTAAACTCAACCAACGATAACAAGTCCTCAAACCATTTGTTTGCTGTTGAGTTTGATACTGTTAATGGTTACAATGACACCTCAGACTCTCAAGGAAACCACGTCGGCATCAATGTCAATAGCATGAGATCGCTAAAAGTAGAGCCTGCTGCTTATTATGAAAACGGCATAAAGGATGATGATCTCACCTTGGAGAGTGGCGATCCTGTCCAGGCTTGGATAGATTATGATGGAGTGAATAGACTTGTGAACGTAACAATATGTCCTATGAATAAGAAAAATAAGCCCTCATTTCATTTTGGGAAACCATCACAGCCCCTACTGTCTCTTCCCCTCGACTTATCGCCTGTGTTCCAAGAAACCATGTATGTTGGCTTCTCAGCATCTACAGGTAGAAAAGCAAGCTCTCATTTCATTTTGGGATGGAGTTTTTCAATGAATGGAGCAGCCCCTTCTCTCAATCTTTCGCAGCTTCCATTGCTGCCAATAGAAAGAAGCTCATCTAATTCTTTTAGTCTCCAAATCAAGATTGTTATTGCAGCGTTATCTGCTGTGGCTGTAATTTTGTTGGGTACGTTACTCATCTTTAAACTATATAGAAGGATAGCACAGTTTGAGATTCTTGAAGATTGGGAGATGGATTGTCCTCACAGATTCAGATACAGTGATCTTTACACTGCTACTAAAGGTTTCAAACAGAGTGAAGTGATAGGAACCGGTGGCTTTGGTGAAGTTTACAAAGGGGTTTTGCCTACAAGTGCTACTGAAGTTGCGGTGAAGAAAATCTCAAGTAATTCAATTCAAGGAATGAGAGAATTCGCTGCAGAAATTGAAAGCTTGGGACGGTTAAGGCACAAGCATTTGGTTAATCTCCAAGGCTGGTGCAAGCGAAAACGCGATCTGCTTTTAGTCTATGATTACATCCCAAACGGAAGCCTTGATTCTCTGCTCTTTGATAACGAAAACTTCGTGTTAAGCTGGGAACAGAGGTTCAATATCATCAAAGGGATAGCAGCTGGGCTGTTATATTTGCATGAAGAGTGGGAGCAGGTTGTGATTCATCGCGACGTGAAGTCTGGCAATGTGCTAATAGATGCTGATATGAATGCAAGGCTTGGGGACTTTGGCCTTGCTAGGCTCTTTGATCATGGCAAAATTTCACACACAACAAATGTTGTGGGCACCATTGGGTACATAGCACCCGAATTAGCCCGCACAGGCAAGGCTTCTTGCAGCACCGATGTGTTTGCATATGGGGTTTTGCTTCTTGAAATTGCAACCGGGAGACGACCTATTGATTCAGATCACTTCATTTTGGTCGATTGGGTGCTGGAGTTTCAACACTTAGGTCAAGTTCTTGATGTTGTTGATCCAAATTTGGGTTCAAGCTATGTTGTTGAAGAGATGGAGTTGGTTCTGCAATTAGGTTTGCTTTGCTCACATCACAAAGCTGAAGCTAGGCCTACAATGAGACAAGTATTGAGGTACCTCAATGGGGATGAGTTACTTCCAATAATTGATAATTGGAGCTCTCTTGATTCCCATAGGTCTGAAATGAACTCAAGATATCTGGAAATAATTTCTGCTGACATGATCAAAACATCACAGCCCTCATCGTCCTTTGGTGCTATCTCCTCTAATTCTATTGAAGCTGGTAGGTAGTTGTACATGTCTTCGACTAGAAAATGCATAAGCCCAATTGCATTAAAAGCAGCTTGTTACTTTTTAGTTACTACAAACTTTGTTTTTTTTTTTACAATTTTGGTCTGCTTCTTATTTCTTAAAATATTTCATATGAAAAAGATATTCTAATAAATGGCACTAGAAGCTAATAAATTTTTTAAATGTTGTTCAAAATTTAATATAATCCATTTAAATTGAGAACGGGACTACGGTGCCCATCGGTGCCAACAAGCCCTTGAAGATTTTAAAAAATTGTATCAATTTAAACATTAAAAATCCTGCTTGATAGATTTAATTGGATAACTGAAGTGCTATTGTTCTTTGCAATAACATTTCAAAGAGTGATGTTATGTTTCCTCAATTAATATATTCAAATTTATTTTTCAACTGATATCTATTTTATGTGTCATCTGTTAATTGAATTGTAAGAATAATATTATAATAATTAATAATAAAATCATTAATTTTATACCCATGATAACAAGGGTCTAGCTAAACTAATTGATTTTTAGTTGAGTTTTTATCCTAAAATAAAAGGAGTAAATTTAATTATACACTTAAATAAATTTAAATGAGTTTTTTTGTCTTGAAAGTCGTGGCTTCTAGAAACATTACTGCAATTGAAAATTTGTAGGTGTGGGACTAATATGTGAAAATTTAAAAATTTTTAATTTTTTTATTTTTATAATAAATTACAGGACTCCATTATAATTGACTTTGAAAAAGACAAAAATTGGGTACCAAATCCTCGTTGCAAAGTAGTTTTGCCCTGTAACAAATGATTTGTGTCATATTAATCTCAACTAAGTCACAATAGCATTTCTCATGTTCCAAAATACCAAAAGCTATTTCAAAAAGTTTATCCGCAAATGGGAAGGCATTACAAAAATAATAATAACAAATAAAAAGTATTTTAAAAACTGTGAATATACTCGATGGATGATATATCGTGATTGGAATATATAACATTATTTTAAACCAATTAGTCCAATTTATATAAATTAAATGAACTGATATATTTGAATTTTAATTTGTAACTGAAGCTAAGTACCGAGTATATAAATAGGCGCACCATTAGTTAAAAATTACATGTAAATTAGAAATCAAGCAGAAAATAGCATATACAAACGTCCCTCGTATCAACTTGAATTCGGTTAATTATAGTTCAAAATTGAAGATGAAAGGAACAGACAAATATTAATTATAATTAATTATTAGGTGTAAATGAGACTAAAGGGTTTGACAAAATTGACGATTCTTCATGAATAACCAACCTTACATTAATTATTCACTAACCCGGAAGTTTTGTGATCACTTAAATGAACTTAAGGAAACTTCTTATGCATGTAAAGTCATATATCATTGGCTGACTTTTGAGCAAAAATATGTGGCTAACATTTAATTCATCAACAGCGTGATAAAACAAAAATGGTCCATTTGTGTAGCTGCAATGAAAAAGATCGGAGCTTTCCTCAGAAAGCCAAAACTGTTTACACCACCCATTTTCATGAACTTTGAAATCACCATTGTCGCCGTCACTGTTCAATTTAAATGTCATCTTTTGACTTTGAATTTTCAAGTCTTCCCATTTTCCCCATTTATTATCATCTTTCTCTTCCGCAGTTTAGAAAAATATTATGCCTATGATCTCTTTCTAGCTCATAATTGTTTGCACAACTTAGCTGATACAAGCAAAGCATAATTTAGTCAACTGTCACATTCCCCATGGAAATGGGAAATTCTTGGGCACTGTTTCTCTTATTCTTCTTCTTCATCCGCCTTAATACTGTTGCTCAATCTCAAAGCAGTAGCTTCATCTTCCAAGGATTTAATGGTGGTGCGACAAATCTTAGCTTACAAGGAGCTGAAATTATCAAGCCTAGTGGTGCACTTAAGCTCACTGACAGATCACGTTATGTTATAGGCCATGCATTCTATGTCGAACCAATACAAATGTTTGATACAAGTGCTTCTCCATCTCCAAATGCTTCTTCTTTCAGCACAACTTTTGTCTTTGAAATATCAACCCCAAGATCAGGCCGCGGTGGCCATGGACTTGCCTTCTTGTTAGCTCCCTCGACGAAGCTTCCCGGTGCACAACCTGAGCATTACCTTGGGATTTTGAACTCAACAAACAACGGTGAGCCCTCAAACCATATTCTCATTGTTGAATTTGACACGGTTAACGGGTTTAATGACAAGGCGGAGAACCAAGGAAACCATGTAGGAATTGGCATTAACACAATGTATTCAAACCGATCAGTACCGGCTTCGTATGATGTCAATGGCACAGATCATCAAGAAGAAATGACCCTCGAAAGCGGCGAGCCTATTCAAGCTTGGATTGAGTATGATGGTGAGCAAAAAGTTTTGAACGTAACAATAAGTCCTGCAGGGATAGGAAAACCAATGAGACCTCTCATATCTTTTGAAGTCAATCTCACAGGCTACATTAAAGAAACTATGTACGTTGGCTTCTCGGCGTCTACAGGTGAAAAATCAAGCTCACATTACATTCTGGGATGGAGTTTTTCATTAAATGGAGTGGCTCCAGCAATTAATGTTTCCGAACTTCCTAAGCCTCCAAAAGAGAAAGAACCGTCATCTTATAATCCTAAAATTTTAGCTCTTATTGTTGCTTTGTGTCTTGTGACTTTTCTTTTGTTGGGCACGTTGGTGCTTTTCCTGATATATAGAAAATGGTCAAATTCTGAAACTCTTGAGGATTGGGAAAAAGATTGTCCTCACAGGTTCAGATATAAGGATCTTTATGCAGCAACGAAGGGGTTTAAAGAGAGTGAGGTGGTTGGAATCGGAGGGTTCGGTGCAGTTTACAAAGGTGTGTTGCCAACAACAGGAAGCGAAGTTGCTGTTAAGAAGATTACGCGTAATTCCCTTCAAGGAATGAGGGAATTTGCGGCGGAGATTGAAAGCTTGGGGCGTCTAAGGCACAAGAATTTGGTTAATCTCCATGGATGGTGCAAACAAAAGAATGATCTCCTTCTAGTTTATGAATATATCCCTAATGGAAGCCTTGATTCTCTTCTTTTCAAACCGAAAGACGGCTCTGTTTTAGACTGGGAGCAAAGATTCAACATTGTTGAAGGCATTGCTTCAGGGCTGCTGTACCTGCACGAAGAATGGGAGCAAGCTGTGATTCATCGAGATGTGAAGCCGAGCAATGTGCTGATAGACGCAGAAATGAACGCGAGGCTAGGAGATTTTGGTCTCGCCAGGTTGTATGACCACGGCGGAATGACTCACACGACCAATGTTGTAGGCACTTTTGGCTACATTGCTCCAGAATTGACTCAAACTGGCAAGGCCTCTGCCAGTTCAGATGTGTTTGCATATGGGATTCTGCTTCTCGAAGTCGCGACTGGTAGAAGGCCTATCGGTTCAGGTGACTTGCTTCTGGTGGAATGGGTAAGGGAATGCCATCAGCTGGGTCGAATCCTCGATGTGGCTGATCCATTGTTGAATTCAAGTTACGTAGTTAAAGAGATGGAACTGGTGCTGAGATTAGGCCTCATGTGCTCCCATAAGACACAATTTAGACCTACCATGAGACAAGTTATGCGGTACCTCAGTGGCGAAAAACAACTCCGTTTCAATGATGACTGGGGCTCTAATGATTATCAACAGGGATTTGATGAGATCAGCTCAAGCACATTTGATGAGATTTCTACCGGTACATTCAAATCATCACATCGTTCATCTTCCATTGTGAGAATTTCTTTCAGTTCTATGGACAGTGGCCGATACTGTCAGCAACGACACTAACTTTGTTTTCTTTCTTCAATTTGTCAATTTGCAATTTCTGTATACCAAAAAGTTGTAGACTGATGGACGCTAGGAGACAGCCTAACACATTTGTGCTGTGTTTTGATACCGATTTATGATTAATTATTTTTCTTCAATTTGTTCTCAGTTTGCATGTATGTATACTCAAGCGTGTGTTCTCATTATGATGGGGTTTGTTTGCTCCCATCATGAGCCAAGCTATGCGCAGTGTGTCACTGGAACAAGAAAATGCATTCTGTTCAACATTATCGGAAGCCATTTATACTGATGCATCAAAACTTCTCATCGCTCATCCCCACGGTTCCATTGTCTCTTCCATTTTAATAGATGCCGGTCCGCAGAATCAGTAATCACTCTCAAACCTCGTTACAGTATTCACACTGATAAGACACTCGAACACAACCAGTCAAATTGTACATTCCCGTGACTTTGATATGTTCATAATGAATTATTGAAATGTTTAATTGATTGTTCGATGATTTGAACGTTTACAAGGATGATGCGTCGGCTTCCTCCGATATATTAGAGCGCTGTTACAATGCATTATGTCCTTAACAACCATAAAAAGAATCCAGAAGTAAGAAATAAAACAAATTCTCCATGCCCTGGAAAATAATACAACACAATCTCAAATTGCTTGCCTAGATATTCCAAAGCATTTGATTTCATTAAATTGTCCAGAATTGTAGCAGCATTCAGAAGAGCTTGGTAATTACTATCAGGAATCATAACCTGAAAGTGACTCAATAAACCACCGATTAGTGGCTGCTTTTAAACAACAAAGTTCAACAAGTAGCTGACCACCCTTTCCACAAAATGACCTCAATAATGCTAGTGCTTAACTAATTACTTCCTCCTTGTACCACAAAAAGTGGACACATAAGAACCCAGGACTAACTGCAATACGAAAGAAACATTGATACATGACATCACTGACTTGTAAGTTCCCCAGATATTTATAACCTTTATCAGAAAACTGAAGAAAGGAGAATTGACCCAGCATTAACAAAGGAAGACAATTGACCAGATATAATTATGTTCTTCATAGAAGAGGGGGGGGGGGGGGGGACTTTTTTATCTTATGAAACCAGAACACGATTAATCATTCCCTGGGTCCAACCAGCAGTCTCCTTTAGCTGCTCATCATCTGATCGAAGACACTCACTCATAAAATCAATATAGAATGAGGAGTCTTTAAACAGCAGTTTTGTGTTCGGGCCCAGAGCATCGGCAAGATCACCCATCACAGCAACTGCTGCTTTTGTCACACTCTCATCCCTACAAACCATGGAAAAGATCAGGCCATGAGAATGACAACAGAAAATGAAAAGGAACCAAAAGAGATTACAAATAGTGAGTAGATGGGAGGTTGAAAAAGAAGATACCTGTGGTTGTCTTTGAAGATTAATTCTATGAACTGCAAGAGATGTTGAGCATACGGCATCATCACCTCAGCCCTTGCGCTCTTGAAGCCCTGGAGAATACCAGAATATGCTTCAAAGATGCTACTCCTCAGCTGGTTCCCATAATCTATTAATTCTTCATCTTCCATGTCCAGCTGTGCACAAGCCTTAGTAGCTTCCTGCATCATTTGAAGTGCATGGGGTACGTACTTCTCAAAATGCACTCCTATTGCAAGAGCAATGTCCCCAAAGCAAGATAAAATTGGAGGCTTAACAGAACGGTTGAGTTGACTGTTTGACAAAGCATTGAGAAGAAGGGACATGATTCCATCGCAATATGGTAAGACCTTGTCATCCAAGGCACGACAGACATCACCAACTACCCCAACTGTAATTGCACAAACCTGATATTCCTCAGAGTTCTGCAACCCCATCTGCAGATACTGGTAGAACTCAGGCATATACTTCGCAAATTCTGGTCCAGTGGCATAAGCCAGAGCTCCAATTGCAAGCATTGCTTCCTCATGCACTGTAGAACTACGGCATGCAAACACCCTAAGGAACAATACCATAATTTGATCTGCAGTCTGGAGAATAAAGGATTTGGTGGCATCAGTACTACTAAATTTCTGGATAATGACCTGCAGAACACCACAAAGAGAAGCTTGCAAATCTCCTTGCTTTTCTCTATCATCTGATGACACAATCTGAAGTTCAAGAGTCTGTCCTAACCTGCCCATGATTGCTGGAAGTAGTTCTGCTATGATTTGAGATGTTTCAGTAATGTTAGAACACCTAACAACTTCATTCAAGGTTTCATAAGCAGCAGATCTGAGCTTTGAGCCACCAACATCAGTACGATCAGCAGCTCTAAGAAGTTCAGCAATGATACTTGTTAGGTAAGGTGAAAGAAGAGAAGAGCTTGGTCCAGCATCTTCATAACCCTGAGCAAGGTAATATATTGCCCCACAAACCTTCTCAGCCACATTTGGAGCATCCTTAATGCTCTCCAACAATACTGTCAAAATTCGTTGTAGGTTTTCAGGGGAAATCACAGAAAATCCAGAAGCCGGGCAGTGCAATAACTCAAAAATGCGACTAAGAGTCCAGGCAGTTGTGTCCTTCACATGGTTGTTCTCATCCCTCATTGCATTAAGTAAAAAATCGAAGCCAGCATGAACCAATGGAGCAAGCTTGTCAATGGTTGGCCCTTCAAGGATAGAGCCAAATGCATAAGTCGCTGCCTCACGACAACGCCAATCTGACTTCACTATGTTAGCCTCCACAAAAGGCATAACAAGAGGCACAACCTCGTCCCCAACTGTTCTAGCAACAAGACCAAGACATGTGCCACCAGCCATCGATATGTTCCAAATGCTATCATCCTGGTCCTGATCTTCTTCCTGCTTGAGCAAAGTTTCAAGTAACATAGGAACAAGAGATGACCGAGCCTTCTCTATAAAGTGGTAATTGGGAGAATCAGAGTCCCCAGTCTCTGGATTTTCAAACTCTTGAAGCTCTATCTCCTCATCACAGATGGAGCTCCAAAACTCAACTGCTTGGAGAGCAACAGCCTCTTCGTCACCCTTCACTGCATTTGATGTAAGCTCAAAGAGTGTCTGCATGTAAGGTTCAAGCACCTCATAATATGTTGACGCTATTGACACAAGACATTCAAAAGCAGCTTGTCTAATCTCCACCTCTTTGGACTTGGCTGTCTCACAGACTACCTTCATGATATAATTCCTCTCCATCTCATTTTGGAAGTTGGTCTGTGCAAAATCCAAGGCATTAAATAAAGCCCTTGTTGCTGCAAGGCGAACTTCAGCACTATGTTCAGCAAGGTTCATGCCTTGGACAACAGCAGTGAGAACAGCATTCACTTCATCTTGCACAAGATCCTGATGGGAGATCTCCTCACAAACATATCCAAGGGTTTCCAAAGTTGCTTGTTTCAGTGCTGCAGGACTATCTTGCTGGGTCATATTGTTAAGCAATGATTGAATAAGTTCAGGCCACTGCTTCGGTGGAATCTCAATCGAAGCAATTTTTGCAATTACTTGTGCAGAAGTGTGCCTTGCCTCTGGCACAGGTGAAGCAAGTGTTCTCAAGAGTAGGTCTTTGACTTGTGATTTGTATGAAATGTCAATTGCCAGCCATTGCTTAGCAAGAGCTTCCTTTGTCGTAGCATCTTTTGCATCCAAAGAGTTTTTAAGCACAATACCAGCCAATCTACGAGATTCAGTTGGTTTCTCATTGTTTACAAGTTCAACTGACAAGGATAAAAGAAATCCAGGGAGGTTCTGCTGCTGAAGCTGTCTAAGATTAGCCTCTGCCTCATTTCGGATATTTGCATCCGCTGATTGAGCAGCCAATAGAAACTGGGTAATCTCCATTGCCATTGTCCCAAACTAACACTGAAAACAATATCCTCAATCAGATTCATGATATTGAAATAATAGAAGCAACAATAGATAACAAACAATAAACATCCAATGAAACTCCAACCTCTAAGATGGCAAAAACAGTTTGAAACAACCAGATTAAGCGTCAAAAAAAATTTTTTTTTTTTAAATATTGATTGTAAAATTCACGTATTTATAAATAAGAACATAAAACTTCACTCTATCTATAGTTGATATCATTATCATCCTCAATACCAAAATTGCTTTTTAATCAAAAAAACATCAGAATACTGAGAAAGTAACCTCATCATGTATCGTCAAACTATTAGGTTTTCAAACAAACAAAAGTTAGCAATAAATGGAAGAAAAGCACAAACAGCGACAAGCTTAAACCCTTCAATAAGTTCACTAAAAGCCCCCCCACCCCCCCCCCCCCCGCGGCCAAAAAAAATAATATCTAATCGCAAGTGAGATCCATAAAATACGAAACCCTAATCACCAAAAAAGTTCATCAAAAATACAAAAACAACAGCGAAAAAAAAAGTACTACATAAGTAGATTAATCATCAAAAAAGCAAAGTCGAAATAAAGCTAAAAGTTTAGTTTAGATTAATAGTACCTGAAGCGGATAATGAATAAATCAGATAGAACTTTGAATCCACAACGGGGAACGGGTTTCTGTTTCCCTCTCTCTCCTAAAATTCAAAAAGCCAAGAAGTTATGAGAGAGAGAAAAATTGAAAAACAATTTTATTAGTGTCGTTGAGAATTTGTTTTTTAAAGATTTTATAGAAGGGCTTGAGAGAGTGAATTTGAGAGATGATATTTATAATGGAAAAATGAATTCGAATGTTTAGAGAAGCGGGAGGAAGGGGGCATGTGAAAAGAAAAACCAACGGGCAGGGGTGGGCAGGGGGGATTTTCGCTGCCCGGAATCACCGACCACAGAAACCCTAGTTGTTTTCTTTTTTTTTTTTTGGGAATCTCCCACGTGTGGATGGTTGGCACGTGTTGGCGTTTAAATCATCGACAGTTTTCTTTTGAAAATACTCAAATTGTCTTTTTTTTTCACCCTTTTTTGAAATCTCCCACCTGTGAATGGTTGGCACGTGTTGGATTTTAAATCATCGACAGTTCTGATTTCAAAATACCCAAATTGTCCTTTTGGGCTGGGCTTTTCATCTTGGTATAAACCAATGCTTTGGACCCAAACTCGCAAAACTGGTAAACATGAGGACCCCCGTAAGTGAGCGATGTGTCCTTAAATGAGATTTAAATGAATTTTTAAATAAAAGAGTCATATCAATAAAAAAAAATTTAAATAAATTTTTAAATAAAATTCTTTAAATATTCTCTTCTCTCTTAAATATTGAAGAGAGAAAAATACTAGTTTATTTAAAGAATTTTATTTAAAAAGTTTTTTCGAATGTTTAATTTAGTATCATATTATTTTTTATTTCATTATTCTTGAAGAGAAAGAAGTGTTATAATTGCTATTATTCTAATAAATAAAAAAGTATGATTAAAATAATATAAATTTATTTTTAGTGGAAATTTTTAGAGGGGTGCCATTTTTATTAAAATAATATAAATAATATAAATTTATTTCAAAGATTTAAAAAATATCTTTTTTTCTTAGTTTGTGACTCTTTTTACTTCATGTTATCTAAAAAAAATAAAAAAAATAATTAATCCAATTTAATTGCCACGTTTTTTTTTCCGAAGTATTAAGCACAATTCAATTATTAAAGGATCGATGTTATGAATCATAACATTTTGAGTCATAATATTTATTATAACTTGTTGATATAGAAATCTAGTTGTTAATGCAGAGTTGATCAGGTTGTCTCATCAACGCTTAATTTTGTTTTTGACGGGGGATAGAGCTGCTCATACTTTCTCTAATAAACTAGATTCAACGACCTCAACTACTCTTATTATCTTCTGTTATGCACTCACATAAATGGATTGGGGGTGCCGGTGGTTTTTCCGGCGAGAACCCTCTGATACTTAAGTCAGTGTATTAGAGTTTCGAAAAAAATTTTGGATTATCAATCTATGTAAATTAACAATTCTTATATGAAATAAATATCTTAGAATGCCAAAAGAAAAAAAGTTCTGGATTCATAATGGCAAAGTTTCCTCTTGATTCCTTTTTTTCTCTCTCTTCTCATTTGTGATTTGTGATTTCTCGTGCTTTATAGGTGGTCACCCTTGTGTCTGGAATCCACGTTTTGAATATTCGGGCCTTCTTGGGCTTCACGGATTGGGAAAACTGTGCAATGGTTAACGTACCTTCCTTTGAATGGCTGGGAAGTGGCGAAACAGTCATTTGGATGTGGGTGTCATGCCCAATTTTCCAGGAACAACTCTCTGGTCAAGCTTTGATCGTACCCCGAAAAGGATCCTGGTGCCATCTTGTAATTTGCCTCTACGAGGAGGTCCAAGTGGTTAATCATTATCTTGTCTAGCATTCTCATGGGCCTGAGGAGATTGCCTCTTGACCAGATAAGAACGTGCGTAGCTGGTGCTCTTTTGATCACTCAAATATGAGTTATCTTCATAAATTTAATTTTCTCTCCCAAAAAAAAAAAAAAAAAAATAGTAGATTTTATGAAAATGCTTTGTGAAACTGTAACTTGGCGATTAAAATAGGTTGTTTAAAAAAAAAAAGGCAATTAAAATATCATTGAGTAAGGAGGAACCATGAATTGAAGACTATTTTAGGTATTTCATTTTCCTTTTCTGTTTTTATTTTTTTCTAATTTAATAGAATAAAAGTTATGGAGATGAATGTGAGCATTTTCTGCTGATATTTGAATCAAAACATTGATACAAGATACAAAATTGAGAAAGAAAAGGAGGGAGCTGCAGCTTCAATCTCCAGCATCTATGCACTATACTGTAAACATTTTGAGTATATGTACACACTAACTAACGGAACCTATTTCTGCTTCTAGCACTCTGTTCATGATCTTGCTGCACATTTGCAGAACTTCTTTGCCTCACAGGGCTCTTGACACCGCAAATCCTGTGCTTCATCCGCCAAGGAAACAGCATTTCCAGGCCACAACCTTTAGGCATGCTGTATGATCGCCTCACAGCTTGTGGAACACATGCCTGTGTATGATTACAAGGAAGTTTCTTCAGGCTTTCCGAAACACTCAATACAGATGATGTAGCCAATGCAGCAGCATCTGGAAGAAACCTGTCAATGATGTAACTTGGAGAGATACATTGATTATGCCCAAGTGACTCGGAATTGAACCCATCTAACCCATGACCCTTTTCAGCTTTTTCAACAATGTCCATAGCTTCTGTTAGTGATAGTACCTCAGCAGCATCAGAAAACAAATCATTATTTTTGTCACCATAATCATCATCAACATCAGCTTCGCAGCTATTATCCTGATAAAATTCCTGCTGAGCCTGGAAAAATTGTGAATCATTATAGCTGGATGTAATTTCTCTCCGCGGATGATGCCGTAATCCGCCTGGTGGGATTCTCAGCCGAGGGGTAACATCATCATCTTGTATGATGCTGTCACTTTTTTCTGAGTATTTAGGCTTGCCTGCAATTCGCTCCCAAGAAAATGGAATCCGGTCACTTGTATCCTGGAACTTGCCGATGCCTCTAGAATTATTTGTGCAACAATTTTCTTCACCAATGGAGCTACCATGCCGCTTTACTGATAAAAGTGGTGCATTGAAGTCTAATTGCTTTCTAAGGCATGCGATATCCTTAGCCTTTCCCTTTTCTTCTTCCATTTCTGATAATATCTTTGCAGAATTCTGCACAAAGATTACTTGACAAAGTAGAACAAGACTTAAGATTCAGTTGAATGATCGAGGCAATGAGAGCTAAAAGTTTAATGGGTGAGTGAAACTATTAAAAAGAACAGTTGAAACAATGGGTTTCTCGTGCAGTTCATCGAACCGATTAGTTTACTTTTACAATGCCTACACGTGAGGAGGATAGAAATTTTCATTTGATATTGAAAGAGGGCCAAGAACTTAGCTCAACGTCGCTCGAATTGTTACCAACAACCACGGAATGTAAACGGCCATGTAATTTTTTTACCTTCCATGTGAAGCTACAGCTGTTACATTGATGTTAGACTACTCGAGCTGGGGTTATGTGGCTTGCCCATGTTGTTCATGTTGTGAGATTTTTGAGCCTTTAGTCCCGAGGGAGTGTTCGTAACTTTCGAGCTTCTGCTTTACTTATAAATTTGGATTCTATATTGAGTTTTTGTGTTATGTGTATAGATATAATTATTTATCCAATAATAAATACGCCATTGAATTTTGTTCGGTATAATATCTAATTAGCATGAAATCTAAATCTTTCGTAACACTCAGTTATACTTCGCTAACTAGTGACTAAAATACGCACCCTCTCAATCCCAAACATACACCCTTTATTCCTGTGTGTCTCATTTCTCTGTAACTAAATACTAACAAATTTGAGAAGAAGAGGCAAAATGCACAGATGGGTCTGAATTGCTCGTCACAAGTGGGTGGGAGAATAATGCCCTCGGCGTCCGTTTCTAGCGAAAATTGCAAATTTTGTAAAACAACCCAACCTGGAGAAAAGTTACAATACATAGTAACTGCTTAGCAAAATGCAATACATTGTAATTTGTAATCTTCCAAAGTGGGCAGATTTCATCAGAAGCTGCCCTTTCATGTACATGAATCTTTGATCCTGGTACCACCACTTTCACCAGAGTTGTTTGTATATGCAACAGAACATAAATCATCAATTGATAAACCAGAAGACATATTTACATGCAATCTCATAGCCGTCTTTCCATTTCTTCTTTTCTCTTCCAAGTGCCTGCTCTCTCAGAGACCGTGAAAAGCTATAACTGAAAGCTCTTGAGATACTAGCCAAAAAATTGATTTGCTCAGACTACCATCGGCCTTTCTTGCAAAGGGAAAAATGAAAAAACAGATGGCAACAATGGAATTGCCAACATAAATACAAACAAGAAAAAACATGTACTTGGGCTCTGTCACGTTTGTTGTTCACTGACCCTTTCCCTTGCTTTATCATAGAGTTCAAGCGTATCGGTGTGATTGGGATCAAGACAGAGGGCTGCTTCACAGTCTCTTTGGGTGTGGAGATGATTGCCCATCGAGTCGTGAAATGCTGCTCGGAGATGTAGCAGTTGCAGGTCCGGCTTGAAAGCTATGGCCCTTGAAAGTTCTGCTATGGCTTCAGCTTCTTTGTGATCATCCATTAAAACTGACGAGGCAAACATTTTATTAGGCAGTGGAAGAATCCATAGCCAGATAATATATGCTAGTGAAGTTCCAATAAAGCTCTGTAGGAACAGTTTGATTCGTAAAATTCAAACTAAAGCAGATTTTTATCGCAGATGAAAGTAAAGCTAAAATAAATAAAATTACCCAATAAATTTTGACAAATAACCCAGCATAACTGATTCCCGACCTTGACTTCTAAAATTCCGTGGAGTTACCCTCAATGGAAAGTACTAAGTAGGAGTGAAAATTAAGTAAAAACAACCCAGGCAAACAATTTACATGAGTGCTGCAAATTACTCTTTGAGCCAATTCATTAAATTATGAATGTCTTTTCCGACTTAATTCTAAACTATCCAACTCATACTTGAACCATGAGAAAGATTTCAATCAATTGCTAACCATGGAAACTCCTACCATTCTTCAAATTCCCGGTTTTTATTGGCACCTTGCATAACCTCTCATAAAACATCACCACAGCACCATCCATTATTCAAATTTCACTCATCAGCATGTTGGACTTCTCAGTGGCTACATAGAAGCAATCCTGCTTAACATTGGTAATACACAAACTAAAATGTACAAAGAGAGCCTGAATGCTAAAAAACTAAGGAATGCGGCAAAATATATGCCATCATTACTGCTTATAGCTGTCATGATAGGAGGAAATGATCAAATGATGGATGGGCAAACAAGAGACCCGAGAGAGGCGATTCGTGCATATCAACTCTTACCGCTGGTAATCTACTCCAGCACTTGGAGCAGAAGCAGAAATAGAGGTAATAGAATTATAAAGGTAAAAAAATTTGTGCAGGGAGAAAATGAAACTAGCTACAGGAGAGACATTTTCACTAGACAAGGGAACTATAACAGGAAAGGAGAGATTATGCAAGCAAAGACATGAAGAGGATTTTATATTTGTTCCTTAAATGTGAGATTTTAGAAGTCCATTCCTTTAATTTTTTTTTTTTTTTTTTTTTGAGGAGACTATTGCTCATGATATTTACAATCATACAGATACTGAGACCCATTTACATCAATTCTGATATAGTACCGCTCAGATTTTAAACCCTCTCAAATATTCGAGGGATGTCAAACTCCCATATTGGGAGAAAGAGCGCTTCATTCGAGCCAGGAAGGAATTATAAATTAAAACGCAATCTTAACCCTTTCCCTCACCTTTGTGAGGAAGGGTAACCCACTGCTTTGCATTCCTTTAATTTAATCAACCAAAAAAGCCCACTTTTTCAGATGAAAACATTTTCACTCTAAAATGAGGTTATTGAAGAGGTGCCATATGTAGGACCAAGCGGCTCAGTCAATCTCATTAACACCATTAGAACCCTGACTTGAAGTATACCCAGGAAATATGAAACCTCCAAATAAGGGTCACTAAGCAAACATATCCCATGAAAGGATCAAATAATTATTGGCCTACAGATTTTGAGTTCACAACAATCAATTTTCAAAAGCATCACAGTTGCAAAAGCATGTTTGTGCTGTCACCACAAGATCTCTGAGGTTGAAGCTGATGGCATCTATAAATACAAAGATTAAAGGAACTAAAATACTATCATGAAATTACCTGCTGCCCTGTATCTATATGGGTATGTCCTCATGGGATCAAGTTGTGTTGCCATACTAAGATCACTTTTTGCCATGTCACGGTCACAGTATTCTGAACGCTTCTCATAAGCTGATGCATTGTTCCGGGCCTTCTCTATCAACTTTGTCATCTCGTCGTAAGCAGCTTTCCGCTGATTTTTAAGATGATACACTCGTGCGAGGCCCTGGTGCGCTCGTGTATGCTTGATGTTGAGTGCATTCATGTAGCAATCAGCAGCAAGATCCAGCTTTTCACAGTCAACATAGACACTACCTAAATTATTCAATGCCTGCAAAATGGAGATATCAGACAGAATAAACATTTGACACAGTAGATCAAGACACTGTAATCTCTTCAAAAAGATATGCACCTGTCCTTTTCGAAGGCCATCCGAAGGACACCTAAGAGCTTCCTCTAGAAGTTGGATAACATATGCTGAAGATTCGGGATCGAGGCTTGAATCTGCTAAGGCATATGCTTTAAGGAAAAAAGCTTCAAATGATCTCTGAATAGAAATGGACTCCTCAGCCTTAGCCAGTGCTTCTTCACGATGGCCAGTGTCATACAATATCCATCCTTCATAAACTAGCTTCTCATGCTCAGAAGTAGAATAATTTCTGGCCAACCGAAGACTACGCATTGCAGCCTTTTGACAATTTAACCTAAAGCACCAAAAGGCAAGAAACATGGTTGGAAAAACAATAGCACTAAAGAGGAGAAACTCTTCTTTCATATCAGAAACTGAAAGGATATAATTCAATGAGCAGTTCCAGCATTGAAAAGAAAGTCCAAGAAGTCGAGTTAGAGTCCCTTATGCTTCATTACAGTACACAATCAATAAAAAGCAAGCAACTGAGAGGGATTAAAAAAGTGTAAGACTGGAATGTACTCTCTTAATGCAATCACAGAAAGATATATCAACCTAAAAATGCAAATTCATATTGTCAATAACTTGAATAAATTAGAGTGGAGCTTAAAAGAATGGTCAAATGCTGGACAGAACCGGCAGCAAAAAGCCTGAATCACCATTAAATATGGATAAAAGATTGATGAACTTAGAAAAAAAAATATACTAACCGCAATAGAAGGAGAGACTGCCTAAACCGTAGGAGGCTTTTCCCAGGGTCATTTGCCAACATATGGTGAACAACAGCCAGTGAGCCAATATCATCAACTGAGGACCATCGATCATATAGCTGCATCCAGCAGTCCGCCTGACTCCACTGCTGAACAAGAGGTTGAAGTGTCTCTACCAAGTTGTCACCATGCAACTGCCCGTAAAACATCATGTAAGATGGGTCCAAAGTCAACAGTGCCCGAACGTCTCTGAGAGCTCCATCATAATCTTCCAGGGCAATAGAAATCCAAGCTCGCAACTCAAGGCAGTCAGGAGAGACCTTAAACCCAATAATTCTATTGATCTCTGTGATGGCAGCAGCAGGCTTGTTCTCCTCCACCAATAAAATAGCCCGATACTTGTAGGGATAAGAAAGAGTCGGATCCAATTCTGTAGCAGTGTTCAAATCCATCATCTTCTCCTTCCCGGAGCAATACAGAGAGCGTTCCTGGTACATCCACCCAACTGGAGTATAATCAGAAATGAGTGAGTTCATCAGCTTGTACGCCGAATACTTGTGCCCGCGTTTGAACTTAGTCCTCGCAACACCCACCAACGAATAAATATGACCAGCCTCAACTGCTGCCTTAAACCAATTCTGGGCATCTTTGTACTCCTCCCTTTCAAGCATAACTACACCTAACTGATGAAATGCAAGTTGTTTCTGCCAACTTTCAGTTGCAGACTCCACCAATCTCTCCAAAAGCATTACTGTTGTGTTTGATTTCATGTCTTCCTCCATACCAATCTGGCTTAAGAAATAATACAACACAAAAGAAGCATGACCAACCATAGCCAATCGTTTCCTAGCCTCTGCACTGCAAAATATTCTCATCACGTTAGGATTCTGCATCAAACATGGAAGCTCTCTTAAAAGCACCTGCAAGCAAGCAGCCACAAGAAGATAGGCAGCCTCCTCCAATCCATATTCAATCAACATCACTGCATCCTCAATATCAGAAACCATAGATGCTAAATAGGAATCGCAAACAGATTTTAGCTCCTCACAACAGAACCGGTTTGCAAAAGAAAGAAGCTCCAAAACAAGAGGTGGATCAAAAGAATCTAACATTTTTGTCCTGCTAAATTCCTCAGCAGCTCTCATTGCATCCACCGAAATCCCATTCTGTGAGAAATTTACCTTCTCCCTTCTGGACTCTATAAAACCACCATATAACATTGTTCTAAAAGGTCTTGATAATGAGGCAATTTTGTACCGCACACACCTTATCTCATCATTTCCAATACAAAATGACATATCCCAATCTTCATCAGACGTCGAACATTCCTCATCTTCCATGGAAATATCATCATGAAACTCCTGTCTTGGAGTCCTTGAACACAAACAAGAATCATAAACTGACTCAGGATCATACCCAGATACCATCGTAGCCTTAGGGCATTCAAGATTTCTCCCGCAGCAATCCATTGCCGATGTTCCAATAAGTTCATCTTCCCTCCTCTCAAACCTCAACCAAGCAGCAAGCACAATTTTCGTGTGCACATCAACTGCATGCTGTCTAGCACATCGAAGGCTCCTCCGGAACAATTTAGGATCAGACAGTCCCCTAAATATGGCACATTGTTCTAAATACACTCCTGATTTCTCAAACTGGGGACAATCCTCAATCCTACGGTACAAATCAGCTAATGTCTTAACAAAATCAACAAATTTAAGACATGGTTCGATTTGAGGCTCAAGTAGATCAGTTATAGGTAACCCATATGGGAGGACTGATTCTATTACCACAGGGGCCTGGACTGGCATTTGATAACTTCGACTGGATTTTGATCGAATCGAATTGACCCTCAAATGGTCCTGAAGGTGATTTAATAGCTTCTCACCAACACTACTGCCACCACCACCTCCTCCTCCTCCTCCACCACCACCGCCCCCACCGGCGCTGCCTCCTCCACCGGCGGGGGGCCCGGATGGATTAATAGCAAAAACCTGGGTGCCTTTACACCCATCTATAATTTTTAAACTACGCATTGTTGTGAAAAAATTTTGCTGCATCTTTATAAACATATAATTTACCGCTCCAAAATAAAAGATTAAGAAAATATAACCCAAAACGCGCGTAAATGAAAGATCTGGAAGTCTCAATAACTAAGATAATGGGATTAATCAATAAACCATTACCTTATACCCTGCAAAACGCTGCCGTTTTTTTCTTCTTTTTTTTTGGTGGGGGTTGGGGGGTTGGGGGGGGGGGGTGTGATGAGAAGAAGCGCAACCAAGATGGTGATGCAGGAAAGCTAATGAGGTAACAATCACCTAAAATGGATTCTGTCAAAATGTTTTCTTTTTGGCTTAATTTTCCTGTAAAATTTCTATAAAAAAAATTGAGAGGAAGTGAGAAACTGAATTGTGTTTTTGTTTGTAGAGGGAAAAGGAAATGTTTCAAGTTTGACGGATCAACAGGAATTTTGAGGTGGCCGTTGAAACGGCCACTCTCTACGGCTCTCTTCGTTCTTTTCTTTCTTTAACTCTCTGAATAAAAAATTTTCTTTTTTTTTTTAAATTATTTTTCCTTTTACGTTAACTTTTGCCATCCAATCTATTTATCTAAAAAACACCCTCTCTTCATTTCTGTCTCTGATGAAGCCTTAAACTGTGTCTTTAGGTTTTACTTTTTGCTTCTTTCGTTTCTGATTTTGTGTTTTGCTTCTGTTTGTTAAACCGTGCTTCTGTGAAAAGCGCGCGTGTGAAAGGGTGCGCGCGTGCCCAGTAGAAAAGGAGAACCGTTAAAATCTCCCTGCCTGTCTTTTACTTTTCAGACCCGCATCTATCGCGCAGATCATAGCGGGGCTGGGACGAGGATTGCCCTTTGACATTCCCATTCAGGCGCGTGCATTGCCGGCCTATTTGTACGCTAACCACTGTCACGTACTTCTTGAATTTGACATTTAATTAATAAAACAGTATTAGGTAACATTTAAATTTTAATTAAAATCTCAACTATATTAAATAATAATTAATAAATTTTATAAGTTATAAAATTTATCCTCTAATAGATAAATGACACATAATATTAAAATTTAAATGTTGAAATTCATAACATTACAACTAGTTAATTAATTTATTAAATTATAAATAATTACATTTAAATCCCTAATTTAATTACTTTTATATTATCTCAACTATCCATATATTTCTATCTATTTTTATAAAATAGATCTTTGACGTGACTCTTGGTATTTTTTTTTTATAAGACTAGCATCGGTCCTATTAAAACGATGCAAATAGTCTACTAATATAGGGTATGACAATCACAAATAAATTGATAAATAAAAATATTTTTTAGTTATTTTAAATTTATTAGAGACTTGTTTGATAAAAATGGTTAATCTATGTCCTTGTTTTAGAACTCTTAGAGGTATAGCCAAGAGATTTCTGAGCAGTTTTATTTTACTGATTATCCTAACTTGAATTATGGGAGAAGTAGGGGTTAAAAATTAATTTAGACTTTATAAACACCTCTATTTTTATTTAAAAAATTTAAAAAAAAAATGCTACTACGATAGAAACTGTGAAAAGTAGGTACTTGAATGTTGTTAAAGCAATTAAATAATTAAAATTTGGGTCTCCACATTTTATTCTAGTTTTTTCATGTGTGGTTGTCTTATTCATGATTAAATAACAAATTCATTTGCGAGATCATGATGTAGAAATAGAATATGAAAATTAATTCATCACTTTTTTAAAATAATTTATAAATATATACTTTATGTAATGAAATTTTATTGGAATATCTAATCATTTAAAACTCTCATTTTATAAACACCATGACTTCATTGTTAATCTCATTAATATTTTGTAATAAATTTTTTATTATGTATCATTATTATTATTATTTTTCTTTTTCATGAAACTTTATCTGTTCACAAAGTTGGAGTTGCCGTATAATTATACATAGATTGATTATTTTGTGGGGGAATTAATGTGATGAATTTGGGAAATGTTAATAACTACACATAGGAGTGGGGTTGAGACCATTGGATAAAGCAGAGAGTGAAACTCAGTTGCCTTGAAGAGCGCGTGGAATTGGGATTCTCTGACAGCGAACTGAGGGAACTGGAGTTACATACGAACTAGTGCACATATGTATGATTCGCGTCATTGGTGTCATCCTTACGAGCTTCCAGCACTTCAGTTTCCATATTAGGCTGTTTCGGTATTATTAAATTATCTATTATCCTTTTCAAAAAAAAAATTATCTACTATCAAATAAAGGAATTGAAAAAATAAAATTATCTTTCTCTAAAATAAACAATTGAAAAATCATATTTAATTCTAAAATTGAATAGAAACAAAGATCCAATATGGTTGAGCTGAATAAAATTATCAAATAAAGGAATTGAAAAAATAAAATTATCTTTCTATAAAATAAACAATTGAAAAATCATATTTAATTCTAAAATTGAATAGAAACAAAGATCCAATACGGTTGAGCTGAAATTAGCTGGTTAAATTGGTCGAATTAATGGGATAAAATCAAAGAACTACTTATATTAATTTAATTTATCCTTTTTTTATGGCTCTTAATAAAAGGCATGGGACATGATGATGGCAAAAAATTAATGGCAGCAATCGTCATGATGCCATATTGCCATTCGAGGAGGCAACTCAATGATCAAAGATCGTTACAGAGACTAAGGGGCTGTTACTTTTTATAACTTAATGACTTAATTGATTTAATTGTAATCAGTTAAGTTATTAAGTTTGTTTGTTTTTTCAACTTAATCAAAAATTTCAGTCATTAAGCTAATTTTTTTAGCTTTTTACTTAATCTAAAAAGTCTGAATGACATCATTAAAAAATATTCTCCAAAATCTCCCCATCTAATTAATTAATTTTCATCCATAACAAATTAAGTTTAATAATTAGCATTATCATCCATCTCTATAACTTGTGATAATATAGTAGTAAACTTTTTTTTTCTCTCTTCAAATTAGTATTATTTTTCTTTATAATTTTTAATGAATATTTTTCGTATAAAACATCTTAGACAATGATAAAATTGATTATAATATACTAATTTAGAATATTAAAGGGTTGTACTCAATTGAGTATGATTATCTTATAAAAATTTATTATTTTATTTATATTATTTGAGATATTATTAATTATTTAATATGATAATTTGTAAGGGCATAGATGTAAAAATATCGGATTTCAGATTTTTTTAAGTTTAAAAAACAAACAACTTAATACTTATTTTTAGCGATTACGACAAAAAAAAACAAACGTATTTATATATTGATATTCAATTTAGAATTGATAATTCGGTCTATTTAGATTTCGGATAAAAAAAACAACTACACAAGAGCTCCATCCGGGTTTGGCACACAATTAAAAATGCAATTATTTTTTGTGTTAACTAGCTCGCATGTACATTTTTTAGAAGGGGAAAAAAAATCAGGTGTAATAAGTTACATTAAAAAAAAAAAAGAAAATTGCTTAATTCATTGGTAAGGCGGTAAAGCCTTTTTCCGAGCACAATTGATGCTCAATCTCTCTTATAAATGTCTGTATGTCTACAATAAATATTTTATGAACTAGAAAAAAAATAATTGTCAATTTATAACTTAGGGTTAGTTTCATAACGCTGTAATTTTTAAAATATTTATTGTTAATTTTATTGTAGAAATAATTAGTTATGAAGAGAATCGGTTAAATGTTAGTAAAATTTATTTTTTTAAAATATTGTAGTTTTAAAAGTAATCACACACGTTTGGAGAATCTAATTGTTAAAATGCTCGAAAAATGTAAATGATTGAATTAGATATAATGTTAAATAAAAGTTGTTTACATATTTATAAACATATATGTATATATATAATATTTTTTTGTTGTGTATATATGATAGTTGATAACCAAAATAAATACTCTATATTATTAATTTTATTTTTTATTATGTTATCTTAGTATAATTGGTAATAATAAAAGTCTCTTTAAAGCTAACAATTTTAGTTCCTAATTAATAAGGGTAATTTTAAATTTTTACAATATACATGAGGATATATATATATATAACTGATTCTTAAAATCAAATTTTTAAAAACACTCCTCCCCCACTTTTTAAAACTTATTGTAGAATTGAATAAATTTACCAAAAATAATTTCTAACAAAAATTATTAAGTGCCTGTTTGGTATGACTTATTTAAGAGGAATAAGTGTTTATTTAATTATATAAGCACTTTTTAAAATTTTTTTATAGTGTTTGGTAATTTTTTTTTAGTAGAGTTTTTTTTAGCTTAAATAAGCTAATTTACCTCTATTAACAAAAGCCCAAAATTTGAGCTTTTGAAAATAGAGGTTAGAAAGCTTTTTCAAAAAATATATAATATTAAAAATATCCTTAACATATTTCATTAATTACATAATACCCTTTATATATAAGCTACCCAACGAAAATTGTTGCTGCCACTTCACTTTATATCTCTCTGTTTTTTTTTTTAAATGACTAGCACTTTAATTTAATAACCAACAGAAAAAAAAAAAGAAACATTTAATCATGCCCACTCTTCTTTGAGAGGACTTTTGGTGTTAGAAAAATAGATGGAAAATTTTGCGACAAATGCCTAATTTCCCTTTTATTAAGCAAGTGAAAATTGTGATTGCTTCAATATTTCTTCACAACTTTATAAGAAAATATGCAAATAATGATCAAGAATGTTAACCTTTTGATAATGATGACGAATTGCTTCCAACAACCAAAAGTGAAAATCAAAGAAAAGAGAACAATGAAGAACATACGTGAAATGGACCAAGAACATGATCAAATTGCGATACTTCTCATGTTCCGTTAATATTTAGTTATATTATTGATTATTATTTTAATTTGGATATTATTATTTATTTTGGAGAATATATCAGTGATGTAATTTTTAATTTTGAAAATTAAAGAAATGTTCCGTTAATATTTAGTTATATTATTGATTATTATTTTAATTTGGATATTATTATTTATTTGGGAGAATATACCAGTGATGTAATTTTTAATTTTGAAAATTAAAGAAATGATTGAACTAATCTTTTCTTATTAATTAATAGTTTGGATGCATTTTGTTACATATTTTATTATTATGAATACATATCTTTTTTAGTAATTTAATTACACAAAAGTACTTTTAATTTTACACAATCAAACAGTTTAATGGTTTAAAAATATTTTTTTAATTGACAATCAAATACCCAATAACTTTTTGTCCAAAAATCTATTTGTATAACAATCAACATGTACCCTTAGTGATAATATTTTTCACTAAAATAATTCTTTAACTGAGACCCTATGAGTGTTTGTGACAATCTGCCGAGTTCATGACATTTGTAAAGAAATGATAAGTGATCACCAAATCTGAGGGACTATCCATCAGTGTCGTGCTCATCTCAAGGATCGACAGCTAATGCACTCTATAAATCTAAATAAATATATGAATATTTAATGTACTTAATAATTCACGAAGAGTTGAACCCATACCTGGCACTAGATATTGTCGCTTATCATGATTAAATATCGAGTACAATCAAGCTTTCAACAAAAAATTTGTTTTACTTGCTGCTATAAGCACAAACAAAAAAAAAAAAGTTCCAGGCAGCTAGCATTTTGATTACGAGTGAGAAAAGTGTTGGGTGTTTTTAAAAAATATTATTCTTTTTTTTAATACATTGTTGTTTATGTGTATATGCATACATATATATATATATATCTGTGTGTGTGACAATAAGTGAATAGAAAAAAAGAAATGTTCCAAAAACACTAAAGACTTTCTCTTATTAGCGTAAGACTTTCATATCTTTTAGTGTTACAAAGAAAAATTTATCTACATTTTCAAATAAATGCCCTAAATTTTATTTAAGATAGTTTTCTTTATTGATTTTTTTTGCTTCACCTACTAGATCTTTGAGAACTTTCATAGATATGCCCATATTTATGAGTAGATTCGACTCATTCTCGATGGAGATAATTTTTTTTTCTTTTTTGAAAAGAAAGTAGACCTTTCATTAAAAATGGTGATTAGCAAGCAAACACAAAACATCTACAGGGACATTCCCCTTCCAAATGACACACTCTGAGCTTTGTAAAGCTCTTTTAGCTAAAGAGTGAGCACTAACATTATAACGCCTTGACACATGCTGGAAAGTTATCGATTGGAAATCGCTCTTGCTATTGATAATTTCTGCAATAGTCCACCAAATCTCTGATGTGTTTCTGGCCTTGTTGTTGGCTAACTCAGCTACCATTCTGCAGTCTGTTTCAATGATCACATTTGTGCAGCTTACTGCACTTGCCACTTCCATTCCCCACTTGACAGCTTTTGCCTCTGCTATTGAAACATCTCGATGGAGATAATTGAATTGCAAACAGAAGGCAAAAAATGTAAGTATAGTTTTAGGGAAAAAAAAATGTTAATAAATAAGAAAAGAGAAGGCATGTATTTGATTCTTCTAGCTCCTATGTGCATTATGTCCAACAATTAGAGGTGTTCAGAATTTAATCCAATTCGCTCAATTCGTCTGATCCATAAAAATCAAATCCATAAAAATATGATCCATGGATTGGTGGATTTGATTGTATTAAAAATTTGAAAATCCGCAATCAGTGGATTGAATATGAGTTCACTTCTGTAAATTCGTAAAAATCCGCAAATCTATAAAAAATAAAAAATATTTATCTAATAAAAAATTAAACTTATAAATATGGCGTTATACTTATTAATAAATAAATAAGTTAAAATATAGTTACATTAATACTATATTATATCTTATCTAATAATAATATAAAATAAAAATAATTAAATAAAAAAGTATACCTTCCTAAACAGTTAAAATTTATGTACTGATATGAATAAATGAGATTTTTTTTTCTTTTTGATTTGTTATATTTTGAAATTTTGAATTTATTTTCTAGTTTTATTTAAATAATTTATTTATTTACATCTTTTAAATTTGATTGGTAGTAAAATCATTTTTATTTGAATTTTTTTATTTAGTTAGTTTGTGGATAGGACATGATTAAAAATTTTTAGCCCGCAAATCAATCCGCAAAATAGTGGATTGGATATGCATTAGGTCAAATCTGTATTCGATCTGTAGACGTATGAATTGAATTTGAATTAAATTTCACTAATCCATGGATTGGATTGGAATAAAAATTTATAATCCGTAAAATTATAGATCAAATATAAATTGAGAAATTATCATTTGTATACCTTATAGATGTTCTATTATAAAAAATACCACAACACTTTGAGGGTGTATCAATCGTCCACCTTAAGTTGACAAAATGTATCTGCCATCCACCAAACCGTTACTTGCCGTTTAAATAGGATAACGCTAGAGGGGTAGTTTGGTCTTTTCATATGATACAAGTGATATTTTAAGGGTATGCAAGTGGTAATTTTCAAGGGTAAAATAGATAATTCACTATAATTCCGTTAACTTTCAAATGGAAGCTAACGGTTTGGTGGTCGACAAATAAATTTTATCAATTTAGAGTGGACGATTAATACACCTTTAAAGTGTTATAATATTTTTGATAACAGAGAAAGTATATAAATGACAATATCCCATATAAATTAATGTCTAACCCACAAAATTGGATCTATGAACACCCTACCAAGTGTATCTGCGTATGTATGTAATTGATGATTTATTATTATTATTTTTTTCCAGTTGTGAGGATGCTGGCGCAGGCTTTGGCATCCGCGTTCAGAGGCTGCCATCTGTCAACACGGTTTAACGTTTTGTGCAATTTCAGATCTGGCTAACGTGTCTTTTCCACAAAAAAATCATGAATCATAACTCTTTTTTTTTTTTCACCCCTTTTTTTTTTTTCCAGTAAAACCAATTATTATTGTGATATTTGAGGTGTCAGACAGTCAGAGAAAAAGCCAGCGAGCTTTTTGGGACCATGATCCACGGATTTTGCACTTAATATCGGATACGTACAATCTTTTTTCAATAAATTAAAGATTTAATTGAAGTAATTCTAATAATTTGAGATTAAATTTCAACCTTATGAATTAATAATAATTTGAAACTCAACACAAGAAGTTAAAAGGGAGTAGTCTTTATGAGGTGACTCATCACTCAAACAATACAACCAAAAACAATTCGGCTATTTATTAGCATAATTTTTTTTTATGAGGAACTCGCATTAATAACGTGGCTCTAAAATAATCAATAATCGTGATTTTTCTCTCCTTTCACGAGGAAAAGGATATAAATAAATATAAGATATTAAATTGGGCTGGATGTTAAGATGGGCCTTTGGTATTGGGCTGGATTGAAGAACTCTGTGGGTTTGGCCATTGAAAGACCGGTAAAGTACCGACTCCCTTATTTTATTTCATCATCACCCACTTCTCAATTAATTCAATAAGAAAAATTTTAAAATAATTTTCCATCTCTCGGTATGCCTCAAGCCTAATTCATACTCAACCATTGTTACGATTATTATCTTTTTCCCATACACCCCAACATCTTCAGCATGGCGTGGCACTGAGGTTTTATAAAACTTGAAATTCATGGTTTGAGATATAATTATAATCGGTTTTCCAATTATTTGTTATTTTCACTCAATGAATAAGATTTCAATTCTAGTTGTCCTTTATTTTAATTGTTCGTTCTTTCTGCTGAAATTTCTTCTTTGCACCGCAATTAAAACAACGTAGTTACAAAAATGTTGCAGAACCCAAAATAATATCTCTTCTTAGTTATATCTTTGTTTGAACTCTTGATTTCCCCCCCTCATTTTTGGCTCAATGCTCATTCATCTTTTCTCCTCGATGTAATAATTAAGCGGTAATTGCATCATTTGGATAACTGCAATTTTCTTTTGAAAAAAATAAACACACGATGGATACAAATAGTACAGCTAGAAACAAAATTTTTTGCAGCACTGAATTAGCAAGCCATTTATTATTAGATGATATTAGTAGAATTTTACCATCATGTGAGCGTATTTAAAAATTATTTACCTTTTTTGAGTAATTTTATATAACGGCAAAATGAATGCTGACATAAAAGTGATTTGTGAAGATTGATGGGGAAAATGAGGGGTCAAATATTACTATTGCCAAATGAAATAGCAAGCAACAGATCTGCATAAGTTCCTCTTATTTCTCTATGTTCACGTGGAGGGTGTAATCGGATTATGGGAGGGATGGCTTTAGTGTAACTGGAAAACAACCTGGTCATCAATTTACTGGGCTTCTTCAAGACCATTTGTTTCCGAAAAGAGACGGCCTCTATTTTACTTCAAAATCTCCTTTTACTGTATTGAATATCAAAAGTATCATTTCTCTCTAAATTAACACTCCATTTATTTGATTCTTTAATTTTTTTTTTCCAGTTTTCTTACTCCTTAAACTCTTAAAGATTTTCTTACTCACCTTCCCCGTAAATAATTATCTGGATGATAAATTTTTTGATATTTTGTTATGTCTATTCTGTCTCCATAAAACTCAAAAATACCTGCTTTTCAAGAATAAATAAAATCAATTAAAAAAATAAAGAAAAAGAGAAATGGATTATTATAGTTTTTGTAAAACTGAATAGATGAGAGTCACAAATTAGAAAAACAAAACCAAAACCAAAAAAAAAAAAAAAATTGATGTTAAATCTAAAGAGTTTGCAACAATAGAAAATAATTTCAGTGGAAGAGGGGGTTTATTAGTATATTTAAGGGATGCTAAAAGCACCACAATTCATGATACTATTCAAGCCCAACCATCAATTTTTCCCTTTTCGTTTTTTTTTTTTTTTGTGTTTTTTTCGAAAAGCAACTATGAATGTTAAGAGTAGTATTAATTTCAAAACATTGGCAAAATTTGGCTATAACGTAAGAAAAGCAAAATTGTTTAACAGTTTTTTTTTTTCCGGTTTCATTTTAATATTTTTAAAAAGCTCAAAAAAATTAATGGAGAAGCGATCACACCCTTCCACCTACACATTAAAGAATATTTTTCATTTTTGGGAGGTGTTTTGCATTAATATACCATTAACTATTTAACTTTTTAATGGTAATTAAGGCTCATGCCTCCTCATATGAGTGTGATTATAATCACAAACTCAAAGCTTAATCCTCTGTGAACGGTTCCAAGCGATATCGGACATGTGTGTTAAATTATAAATCAGAAAACTAGTTATTCATTATTTTGGGTGCAAAAAATAATATCGAAAATAAATCAGAATTTAAGATCCGTAGCATTTTTTGTTTTTCTTCCCCTCAAGAAGCACAAAAGGAGCATGGTAGCCTATTTCAATCAAAGTTTCTACATTTTTTTTTATTCATTCACAGACCTATAACATTGACTTTGAAGAGAATATAAAGAATAAAGACTCCGTCACAAATCTAAGCTACCTAGTTTAATTTGGTTGAGAAAAAGAAATTAAAACTTATGGTATTGCTAAATAGAGCAGTCAATTTATGATGTGGAAAGATAAATTAAATTAACAAGAGAATCTTTATTTAATATTTATATGAGCAAAACTGCCACATGTGAAGTTTTTTAATTTGCAATCTTTGTGTTATTTAATGTAAGACCACCATTTTCGTCAAGAAGGGGAAAAAAATGAAAGAAAAAACGACCGCGTTTTCGTAATGTAGGGGCAAAGTAAGGGAAAAGATTATCAAATTAAAACATCTCTCATTCATTGATAAAATCTACAAATATTTCACAAAATACGTATTCTTTCTTTGACTAGCTACCCATATCGTAAAGTGAAAGGAAGAATAATTTAAAACATCTTTCGATAGCAAGGATCTATTAAATCTTTCATGAGATACAGACTCCTCGACTGCCAACTAAAAATATATATATATATATATATACAGATATATAATCCTAAATAGGCTATGATACTATTGCTTTAATTTATAGCTAGATGGATAAATGAGCCCATCATTAGTCATTAAATTAATGCATGAAATCAAACTATTACCAATTTGAAATTTAATCGCTAATTAATTCATTGATATTTATTTGTTTGTGCGGTTGAATTGACTGGCCATGCATATGTATGATATACATATGTAGCACGTACTCATGAAATCATTTATAAAATTAGTAAACTATAAAACAAAATATTAGGGGTTTATATGAGTCAATATTCATATATGCTTGGGAACTTGTTCATCATGTTTTAACTAATCTTTAAGACTAATGCTATATTTATTCAATTGAGAAACTCAAATAAGATACTACTAATGTGGCATTTTACATTTCATATGTTTGATTGATTAGGGAAAAATCAGTTTTTAAGAAAAAAGAAATTTGGGACCGATCTCATACAATATATAGAAATTTGTAATCCAGAAAATTATAATTTGATAAGGTTTTTTTGCTGAATTAATCTAGGCTTCCAGATCATAATCTGTCACCACTATTCCTGTTAGATCACGATCCGTTACTATCAATCTCATTAGATCACGATCCTTCACCAATAATCTTCCAAGTTATGACTTAAGTTTATTCTGCACTTGACGTGTGAGCGCCTTTATCACCACTAAAAGCAACTAACATGCAAAACTCTTTATTTGTATAATGTGGCTCCTCTTCTTTTGGGAGAAAATAAACCCTTTTATATCTTTATCTTTGTGAAAACCCTAGGCTCCATATTTTTATATTTTTAATTCTATTAAATCAAATTTGATTTAAATTAAAAAAATAATAAAATCAAAAGTAACATTACTTTTTCTTGTCATAGAGTCTTACCTTGTAAAATAATACAAGACCCCTTAGACACAAGCACATTATATGGAGCCTCCCACTAAATAATAAATTAATTATTTTAACCTAAATAGCTAGTTTAATCTAGTAGTGGCGAGTCAATTAAATGAGCTAACCTGAGAATCATATAGGTACATATGATAGTGGCTATAATAATTAGGAATGTAATTAAACTAACCCAATTATTTAATTTCAAATCTACTCCACTAAAATATTAAAATTGACCTCCATAATTGTATGTTATTTGGGATAGTGTTTTCAAATAATAATTCGACACATGTCATATTAATTTCTTTATTGCATAATTCTTTGTACCACATCATTAATTAAATCGATAACTCAATTAAATCGATAACTCAACTATCCAATCGATTTAATTACATATTGTTCATTGATACTTACTAGTTTTTTCTAATGATCATTTTTAACATACTAAATATGTTAACACATTCTGACTAAAGAATTCTATGATCAAGTGCCGAAAACCTATTAAGAGATGTGTTGTACAAATTCTATATTATTAATTTATAACTCCAATACTCATAATTGCTCCCACTAAGATACTGGGTAATCTTGACTACAAGCGTGTGTCACACCCATTGGTAATTCAAATGGAATAACAAGTACAATCATAAAATTATAACTAACTCAAGATTAAGATTACAATAAAATCAATGCCTATGAGATTTAATAAGTCTGACAGTCATTTCAAGGTTAATTAAGTCTCATATATGATCTATCTCAATATAGTCAAACTACATCAGTAAATTCATGCATGATTAAGACTAATCATTCAATGAATTTACTACAGTCTAAACATAAATAGAGCTCCCAACTCTATTTATCAACTGCGAAATAAATTTATTTAATCGTAAAATAACTTATATTTATATCTTTTGTGAATCATATGATGATTACATAAATACATATAATATGATTAAATGGACCTTATACAAAATATTTATGCAATTGAAAATATCTTAAATATTTTATTAATAAGAAAATTAATAGGCTTTTAAAAGAGCACATAATCCCAACATGATTAGGTTGTAAAAATCACATGTTACACGACAATAAATAATCGGTGCCATATCAATGATTATTCTAATTGAGGATCCCAATTAGACAAAGCACTATTAAATGTTTAATATTATTTTAGGCATTACCTAGCAGTTTCATATTAACGTGATTTTTTTTTTTTTAAATATGATATCAGAACTAAAGTCGGTAGGTTTGTTCAAGACATTTAAACGACTAGAAGTCCGCCAAGGATGTTCGATATTCTCCGTATGTTAACATCTCAATCAAATTATATTTCAATTTTTGACCTTATTTGTGTTTTTCAGGCTTTAATGATCTAATTAACCGAACAAACATTTTCATATGAGGAGGTATGTTGAGACTTGTTTAAATTTTAGTTATGCACAATCTTTTATCTAATAGTTTAACCTTGGTTTAATTATCAGATTCTACTAAAACATCATGTGGCCTAAACTTCAGATCACGATCATGATTAAAAGATAAGTAGGAAGGTAAGATGTAACATTTCTGTGGGGCACGAGTCGAGTATGAAAAGGGAGACAATTTACATAACTTTGACGTTGATAAAGTATATAATATTTAAATTATTATATGTGCTCATCCAAGCCATGCATACGTATATAGACATGAAGACAGGTTGATATAATATTATTTTAGGGGACAGAATTAATATTCGGCAATCGGCTCATACATTCCCGCATCTTAATTCTCAACATGAAAAAGATACATTTTAATTTCTGATATTAATTTAATTGTTGATGGTGTCTAGCTAAATAATATTCTCTTTTGCATTCAAATGGATTCATGAAAGTAAACAAATTGAAAAACGTTGAAAATTGGGTTAATGTGTGAGGGTTGTTGACGGCATGTGAAATTTAGTATCATATTATCCCGAGTTCTTATTCAGTGCAAACGTTTGCACACGTCCACAATTATTAATGGGCTAAATTTTTTTCGCAATTAGCTACAATTAATTACTGCGATTTAAGCCACTCCGCCTTTGGCCGAGTGGTTAAGGCTGCTGCCCTCCTCCAATTTGAAGGGTAGCAGTTCGAACCCCTACAAACATAATGTGAGGATATTTTCTTCATTAATTATATTGTATAATTAAGTAAATATCGTTTTCTCTCTTACTCAAGTGTGAGGGAGTAGACATCCCATGTAGACATCCCTCGAATATTAGTGAAGGTTAAAATATGGGCAAATCTCTATAAGTATTTATGTAAGTTGGTCTTAATAATAGTCTGATTTATAAATATCATTTATAATATCATGTAATATGAGTATAATATAAGCAATAGTTTCGTGTAATAAAAAAAAATTACTACGATTTAACTCAAATTCATAATTTTAAATAGTGCATACTAATATTTTTCAACATTATTCGCATGGATTTCAAAGTCTTAATTTTAGGGTTCGTATAAATACAAAAAGGGAGACATTCACATTAATTGTTCGATTTGATCTCACTCGGCCAGTGAAGTGCTTGAATTATTAAATATTTATTTCTAACCAATATCTATTATTGCATTGATGAAACATAGTAAAACTTAAAATTTGTTTTTAATATTAATCCTAAACTTTACCTATGCATTTAGGGTTTGTTTAAAATTATCTTTGGGAGGCTCCAAAGTAATTTTGAAAATTTAAAAATTAATTTTAATATTTAAAAAAATTTTTAGAAATCATTTATGGTAAATTTATTTTATTCTATGGTTGATTTTGAAAAGTAAGAAAGAAAGAAAATTTCAAAATCTGATTTTGAAAATCACTTTTATACTTAATATAATTTTGGGTGGGACTATTTGAACCCACAAAAATACTCTCTCCACCTGATTTCTCAAGACACCCATCGTGAAATTTTAAAATTCATATTTTTACTTTTAAGACCCATTAAATTTTAAATGTAGTTCCAATTTACTCCTTTATTTATATTTTTTCTTTCCTCTCAAACTCATGCACGAAGAATTCTTTTTTCCCGTTGCCATTAAGACAAATTGTTGTTTACAAAACGTTAGAAGTAAAAATGGCCATAAAACTCTTCCAAATCATCCGAAAATTCAACAGAATTTTGAGTTGCTTGCCATCATTTGATTGAAGAGAAAAAAACGAAGTAAAAAAAAATTCATGTTGAGCTGCACAATAGTAAGATTTGAACAGGAAACGATAATGATGTGATGTAAATTCTGAAAAAGAGAAAAATTCATTCTTGATCAACCCATGTATAAATTTTGTAACTTTAAAAGCATGGAAATATCAAAGGACTATATTTGCATAGCCTTTCTTCCTGCATCTGTATCTTTACACCAAATGCACAATTAGGGACACTGATTATCAGTAACTAGTTACTAGAAACACAAAGATCATACTTTAATATATAATTAATTAGCAAGTTCAATACCATGAAATTTTTTATCTTACTTTGAATAAAAATTTATGAAAAGAAAATTTGTAGATTTATGTATCGTGATAGGTTGGGTGTATATATTATTTTAATTTATTTTGTCCTCTTAACTTTTTAGTAATTTCACTTAGGGCTATTAAAGTAATAAAAATAAATTACAAAAACATGGGTGTCAAGAGTACTGTTGTGGGTTTAAATATCCTCACCCTATAATTTTACACACACGCACATATAAATATCCAAAATTATCCTTCCTAATTAGAAAATAAATTAAAAGGATTATTATTGTTGTTGTTGCTATTGTTGTCATCATTATCATCAATTATGTTGAGATAGCAAAATAAAAAATAACATTAATAAGATAAAATATTATTTTAGTTATCAATAATTATATGTACACAATAAAAAATATGTACATGTTTATAGATATTTTAATAAATTTTAATCAACATTATATCTAATTCAATAATTTATATTGTTACAGTGGTTTAACAATAAGATATACTAAATACATATAATGATTTTTAAAACTCACAATACTTTTAATGATAAATTTTTATTAAATATTTAATTCATTTTTTTCGCTGCTAACAATAAATATCTTATAAGATGAAGTGTTCCTAAACTCACACTTAATCTTTTGAGTCAAAATGGTTGTACTAATATGATTTTAAATCCCATGTTCACATTGTATCTTATTTATGTTTTGTTTCCCTTCCAGCAAACCTCCATTGCAGTTTCTTCACATGCTCTTTTTTTGGGTCTCTATCTTGGTCTTTCAAATATCCACGTTTTATGACTTGAAAATATATCTATTAAGAATTAATAATCATTAAAACGAGTATTAGACCATGTCATATCTATCAAAACTTAGACTTTTATTTAAAGGTAAGTAAAATGATATTTATAAAAAAAAAAAGTAAAATAATGTGTATAATTATCAAGCTAAAGGTCCACCCTTTAACATTTTTCATGACATTTGTCATTCTAATGCCTTTCACGTTGTCATGTGTTTCTCATTTCGTTGTACTTCTGCCTTCCACTTTAAGATTATTTGATCTTAAGATATTCTACACAAGAAATAAGCAATCTACGGGGCCGGCTTTGTTCCTTTGTATTCTAAAACAGCTGCTTCAATTTCCATTGTCATCAGGTAGAACTATACATTATGTCAAACCAAAACAATGGACTCCCAGATACTTTTAATCTCTTGATGTTGCATGTAATTTCAGTCAGCAATAAACACTAATTACCCCCAAAAAAAGAAGGGGCAGAATATTCCATCTTTGGTGAAATGAAATATGAAAAAAAATTAAAAGTGTCGGTTGCACTGACTTGTCAAACAGTACGTGGAAACGAATGAATCGCATGGACTTAAATGAAAACATCAGTCCATCTCCTTTTATTCTTAGCTATCCTTTTCTTATATATATTTATATATTTTTAATAAAATTTGCATGGCTTAAAAATTTGTCTAGATGGGAATACTTTCACCAACCATGGGCGGATGTAGCTTGTGACCAGTGGGGGCTTGAGCCCCCACTAGCCAAAAAAAATTCTAAAATTAAAAAAGAAAAATATTTTAGTTTTCTAATTAGTCTCCATTAAAAATTTATTAAAATAGTCACCATAAATTAGAAACCCCCATAAAATTTAAACTTTAACTTTTAAGAATTATAAAAACTTATATTTTAATTAAAAATAATGATAGTCCACCACTTAAAATATTTTTTATTCTCAAAAATAGGATTAATTCTTTCAGTCTCTATAATAATAGTAGAACAAATGTTTTCAAAATGAAACTCATGAAGAATTATCTTTGGAATCGGACGAGATAAATAATAGTTTGGTTGTTTATATAGAAAACAATAAATTTAATAATATTAATAATGAGTCTATTGCATAACATTTTAAAAATATGAAAATGTGTAGAAAATAATTATAAATGTATTAGTAAATATTTTATATATTCAAAATTTTAGTTTTTTATATTTTATTATTATCTAATTTAGCCCCTGGTAAATTATTTTTCTAGATCCGCCACTGCACCAACCAAAATTTTTTTTATTTATTTTTATATTCGTCGTAGTTGTGAAGCTTCTTTGAAACTTGAATGCCTTATTCTAAATTGAAAGATTATAAAATTATTATGGCGCATCAACGCATGAATGCATGCGAGAATCACATCATGCATGGTGATAATGTAAATAATGCATGATTCACGACCAAAGCGACAAAGTGAGCAGAGATTTGTTTAAATAAACATAAAACGACAGACATGCTCATTCTAAATATGAAAGGTAGATCCGCATTAATAGGCTCGCGTATTCTCATGCGAGATAATAATAAACACATAATTAGAATAAAATAGTATACAATTGTAAGAAAAAGGGTTCCAAAACACTGTTGGGGGTTGACTTAGCAGGCTAGGAGTTGGAGTGAATCTTTTTTCAGACTTTATTTTAATTTAATGTATTTGTGCCTTCCTCAGTTCAGTTCCTCATGTGCTACTTAGTCCATGTTGATGAGGGATTTGCTAATCAAATTATATATAATTTGCTTACATATATGAATCAAGCCATATTACAATTGTTGCAGATCAACAGGTGAATTTTTTACTAAATATGAGTTTAAGATTCTAACAGACACCTAAATTTGGTGCAATTTTGGGCTAAAATGGGCTTATATATCTATACTGTGTTATAATAAAATTAACCTAGACTTTCGAACACAATCTAAAATATTTGGTGTCATTTCCTCTCTCTTTTGTGCTCAATTCGCTATTTCTACCTTGCTGCACATATGCTTATTATTTTTGCGGAGGATTATCAATTACGCACTTGAATATTGTAACAGATTAGGGAGACCTAGGGAGGAATGCAGAGAGTTGTGAAACGTCAAATTCACGTGCCTCTTGCAAGTTGATGATAATACTAGAAAGGTTTGGGTTGTTTGTGAGTTGCTGTTTTCGACAGCTGGTTGCAGAGCTTCCTAATTATTTTTCTTTCACTATTTTATTGGCAAATATCATCATCGAATATTATATAGTAAAAAAAAAAAGATGGAGACTCATTGACCAACTTCAACTGAAGATTGAGATACCTTTTCATCTTCAGAAGAATATTAAAAGATCATTGATATGAAATCATACATTAATTAACTTTTGCCCATTTGGTCTACGGATCCAATGGCACTCTATCTTAAAGAATAACACGATAAAATGAGACTTAAAGCCCTCCATGAGATGTGTTTTCAAAATAGCGGTAGGGTTAAGTTTACCGAACAAGGACTTAACTTGATTTGAGGTGTCAAAAGATTCTGTAAAGTAATAACTTCAAAGGAACATTTTAAATAAAGTTTCTACTGTTCCACTTAAGTTTCTTTAAAAAATATGTATGTATGTATGTATATATATATATATATATGGTATATATACATATAGAAAAGGATCCTAAACTAAGTGGCCTATAACGTTTTCAAATTTAGGTTCAGATTTTGTTTACCAATTTTTATGAAGCAAGCATGATTTAAACATCAGATCTCTTGTACTATCCATCCCCATGGGCATGAAATTAATATGTATAAACAAATTAAAAGGACAATAATAAAGCAAACGCCAACTCTAACAACAGTTGCTGCAAGATCCTTGTGATCGATAGTAACGGGGACTAACAAAAAGGGAAAAACCCTAATCAATGTGTTGGCTTTGCGAAAATAGGTCAATCATTTCACGGCTATCCACGTGGGAAGAATGAAAAAGTTCATTTGCAACTCATTCAACCACTTTTTATGCATCCCTATCAACACCAAAAAGAAAAAAAAAAACTATATACACATCAATAATTAAAACATTCAAGAACTTAATTCATCATCAATTAAAATGCAAGGATTTTAGCTTTGATTATACTTTGATTATCGGAGGTTTAGATTGCTAACTAATTAAGGTTTTCATTTATTTACTTCATTAAGGGAGAAGCAAGTTTGGGAAACATGCACGACGGTGACGTGGCAAGCATAAGTCAGAATGTAGCAGAGCCCGTGATTCCCGATGGAAAGTCATTTTGATAATCTTCTTTTGTGTCTGGTTCTGCATCGCTTATATATATATGGCATCACTCCGCATATGCATGCTTCATTTACGTACTTAGCTGATGGTTCAGTCACTTATTGTTCCTTAATTACTTGAGCAGTGCATGTCAATTTGGTTAATTAATAGCGGATTTTAATGTCCAAATTTAATTTCACGACTTTAAACATACGCAAATGCAACATAAAACTAGAAAAATGTTATGAGTCGTAATTTTTATGTGCAAATTACACAGAGAAAAAAAAAATTATTAAGTTTAGGCTTCTTCCTATGATAGAATTTGTATTTTCATTTTTGGTTATTCTTCCTATGATGGAGTTTTTACTTTTGATTATGGCAGGGTTTCTTGAAATTGATAATTGCATCAGAAATATTTCATGCCTTTGTTATATTTCTAAGGTTAATTTATTCGGAGTGGAAACAAGAATAAAGGAGAATGCTGTAGCGATGGAGAGTTGACAAAATACTCACAAAAATAACGATGGAACTAATGTTAGTTTATAATAAAGTGATTAAATCGACACTGATTTATTGTTGGTCAGCATTTTTTCTAAATATAATTGCTCAAGGACTAATATTTCGCACTTTAATTAGGCACGAATCTCTAAGATTTGTTGATTTTGCCAAGTGACAAATTAAGAACAAAAGTCCACTTTAAAGTTCTTTTTCAAGTTCAAACTAGCTAGGTTCCGACAGAAGCAGTTTAAACTTATTCTTTTCTGAAATATAGTAAATTGTAACGTATTTGTCTGAAAAACTTTGTATATTATTTTATCATTTTTAATTCTCTTTGGTCATGCCAAGTTAAACTATACGTTTCATTTCACTGTATAATATTATTGTTGTTTCTCAAAAAAAAAAAAAGGATTTTCCCCATGATTGATATGGATGTTCGGTACATCCACACACATACACATACATACATAAACACATGACATAACATGGCATGCAGAACATACAAATCAAAGTTTAGGTAAGTGATAGTTTACAAGTTCAAAGGGACAAGGAAGGAGAAATTAATTGGCTAAGTCCTCTATCTTCTAAGTCAAGACTCAAGATCTAGGGTTTCCATTTATCTTCTATCGCTAGTATTATTTTTCTTGTGAAGGTTTTTGCATACTGAGATCGATGTTTCTTTTTCTTCCAAACACTGGTTCTTCTCTGTTACATGTCATAGAAGCAACTAGCTATAACAAAGTAGTTAGATGTCAAGTTTAATTTCTAAGCTTGTGGGCGTGCTTCAATTTAGCCTAGCTTGTGTTAACAATCTTCAGTTTCATGATCTGAAGTTTTAGAGGTGTTAATTTAAAAGAAGAATATGGAAGGGAGTGAGGGCACTGAGTGTTCAAAAACACGCCCTAACTCTAGTGATGAAATTCCTGATGATGAGGGGGAAAGCGAGGAGAATGATGATGAACGCAGCAAGCCTAAAAATGGAGGAAGCTCAAGCAACAGTACAGTTGAAGAGAATGATAAGAAGCCATTAGTTAGGCCTTATGTTAGATCCAAGATGCCGAGGCTCCGGTGGACACCAGATCTTCATCTTCGTTTTGTACATGCTGTTGAAAAACTCGGTGGACAAGAAAGTGAGTAGTCCACACATGAATATATTTTTGCTTTTCTTGTTCTTCAGTTTGCTAGCAATTTTAGTGCTAATTTATTATCATTATTTTTTTTAAAAAAATTGATGCAGGAGCAACGCCTAAGCTAGTTCTTCAAATGATGGATATCAAAGGACTTAGTATTGCTCATGTCAAGAGCCATTTACAGGTTATATATATGTTTGATTAATTTAGAAAACACTTCGAAAACACCCACAATAATCTATAATTAATTCCTGAAATTTTGTCTCATTAATATGTAATATTTTATCTAATTTTGCATTTGGTTATTTCTTTTCAGATGTATAGAAGCAAAAAGATTGATGATCCAAATCGAGGTATACACTTATCTTCATTATAATTTTAGTTTCAGATCAAACTATTAGGGTTTCTAATCATTGATCCAAAACTAAAGCAGACAAGTGGGTCTTTTACTGACAGTCATGGCAGATCATAGGTTTCTTGTGGAAAGTGGAGATCGAAATATTTATAATCTCAGCCAGCTTCCCATGCTACAGGGATATAATAATCAAAGCCAAGCTTCTGGTTTCAGGTACAAAAGTCAATTACTCCCATTAATATGCTGATACATACGACATACCCTTTTCAGGTTTGATATTTATGAATTTAATTTCACTTGCTTTAATCTTTTGAAGATATGGGGAAGCTTCTTGGAGTACTGCTCGTGAGTATTTAATGCGTAACCCTTACGTAAGCCGGAGTTTAATTGACGAAACTAGATCTAGATTATATGGTACGGTGGCTGAAAAGATCTTCGATGGCACCAACTGGCCTAGTAACAACAATTTTCGCCTGAGTTCTGCAAGTAGTGCTCTCTCTTATGGTGCAAATTCTACTTGGAAAATGCCTCAATTGAAAGAAGAAATTCAAACATCTTTTAACGGTAATCGTCACCCATGGCAAGCACAATCAAGATTACGCCCAATTGAGCTCAACCCTGTACGCCAACAGCACACGAAAATAGAAGAACAAAAGAGTGCTACCATGAAAAGAAAAGCTACGGATTGCAGCAAGCTTGATTTGGAACTATCTTTAAGGCTGAGACCTAGTAGCAAAGAGGAGGAGAGCCGGCCGCTGCCGCAAGGCTCATTGGAGGAGAAGATCAATGATGTTGATAGTGAGTTATCGTTATCTTTGTACTCACCGTCTTCATCATCTTCAAAACATAGGAGGTTGATGAAGGAAGGAGAAGACCATAGTAATAAGGAGCGTGCAATTAAAAGGGCAAGTACACTAGATCTCACTATATGAATTAATGAGACAATTCTAAGTGAGATCTTGATGTACTTGTCCAAATATTGATGCATGCATTATGTGATATTGTACTTGTACCGTTATACAAAAATTATAATTTTCATCTTGTTTCTTCTGCAGTTTCATTAGCATTATTGTCTGAATGCCTGTCTGATTTTGAGTTTTTAATTTACCACACAGCTACTTATATATATATATATATATATATGAGATATTGGCCATATGCTCTGATTAGTTACTGCCTTGTTAATTGAAAACACCTAAACTTCTTGGCAGGCAAGTGAGGCCTAATAATTATACAATTGTGCTTGGCACATATACCTAGTGATTACTAAAAAAGAAAAAAAATCATTTATATATATTTATTATCAGTTTCGCTTCACTCCATGTCGATCTATTTTTTTAATTCCGTGTAATTGTTTGAGTTTTTCCCCCCTCGATTAACTCACGCATATGTTGTTTTTAAGTCGATCTAATTGTTTAAGGTTATCAAAGGATTGAATTTTAATTGTTCACATGTTTCTAGAGGGGAATTCAGTGGTTGATGCATGGCTAATATGAGTTTAAGTTCCCTTCATTTCATTTCTACGGTGGATATCCCATCCATGGCGATTCATAAAGAGTTAATTTCTTCTCAGTTATATTATGGATTTTAAGTTTTCTTTTCAACGGCGAGACACTCCTCCTCTAGTGATTCAAATGGAGATGTTTATCAATCATCATGGGTTTGGCGTTCCTTTCTTTTGATAGTAAGTGTTATGATTAATTCCTAAAATTTGCATGTTTTTACGTATATACATAATAATTTTTTGATACATGAGTAACTTATAAGTACAGACTATCCTTAAAAGTGCTATGAAGAAGCTGTGCAACAATTTAGAGCCCTTATATACAACACCATAGAAGGGTGAATCCGCAATTTATAAAATGATTACTTATATATCGTCTCTTCCACTTTAAGAATCCCAAACATTATGTAGTCCGGAAACTCATTCACAACATTGTAAATTACTTTTTTACCGTGATTCACAGGACTGTTCAATGCATGTTCATTTCTTGCTTCCCCCTTCCATGTCAATCTATTGCTTCTATATATGTTGGTCTAATTCTTTTCACTAAGTGTGCTATTCTTGTCATGGATCCCTTTACTCCTGTTACTGATAATGTAACTCTTTAAGATGCCTCTCCTTCAGTGATTCATTTAAAATAAATAAACGAAATGTAGTATGTGATTAAATGAAGTTCTCCATGTTTATCAAATTTCTGGACCATGACCCATACTTTTGACAACTTATACAAAGGAAACTGGCAAACTTATTAATTTTCATTAAGCTATTGGAACAAAGATTTTGATTTCATCAAGAGTTCAGAATGAAGATAGAGAATCTTCATTTTCCTTCTCCTAGCAACTTATAGGCCAGACCCAGGGCCTCTTTCTCTTCCATAAGAGCTTGGAATTCAGCTGCAGCCACGCATGTTTCCCAATTATATTAAATATATTTATCAAAGTCCATCAATTATATGTGTATATAATATTCTAGAGCTAACAGCTATCTCAAATTACCTTCTTTGGCAGCTGTCTCATTCTCCAGAGCTTCCATCATCTCCTTCATCTCACGGTTCTTTATTCCAAGCAGCTTGCACTTAGTCTCGTAGTGAGAAACTAGTGGCAGCAGCACTGATAATCTGGTCTATACATATGTAAACCATAGAACAAGAAATTGATCTAAGAACGTATTAATACAGTTTTGTGCGTGGAGAATTTAACAAGACCTTGGTTCTAGTACTATGTTCGTTCAACAAGCTCTCTTATCAAGAGAATTTATAAGACAATGTCTCTGATACCATATTGAAGAAACCATTGACCCGCAAGTAACCAAAGGAATAAAGTGAGTTTCAAGAACACTAATTAATTAGAGATTAAATAATAAACTAATAAATTAAGAATACATCCGATATTATTTTACCTCTTCATTGTCTATTTCTTTCTTGAGCTTTTCCATGTACGCCAATTTTCGAATTCGAGACCTTTGAGCAGACACTCTGTTTGCAAGCAATCTGGTGAACAAAAAACTAAAGAATTTTAGTTAAAAATTGTATATACAGATAATAAACAAAAAAGGGGAAAAAAATCCAACCGTTTCATCCTCTTGGGGCCCTTGCCATGGTCATTGCTAGCAACGCTTTTTTGAGGCTCAATTTCGCTACAAGAATCAGTTGGAGTGAGGGCTCTCACTTCATTATTTGCAGAGCTTGGTTTCTTGTCTGATGAATAGTTAAGATGATTATTATTATTATGATCATCACCATCACAAGTTTCCACGTCTCCTTCAAAGGAGAAATTATCTCCAACACCAATCTTGATCAGATTGGCACTGCTCATCAGAGCTACAGAATCACTAGCCGATCGTCGAAGCAATGCCAAATTCTCCATGCTAATGCAGGAAGATGATGAAAAGCTTCGTGTTCGATTCAACATTCTTGAATTCATGTTTTGAACCTGTCAAACAAATTGTAGCATCCCATTTAGCTATCTAAATAATTAACGAAGAAAAAGAAAAATTCAATGAGTGACTTCACCTTCTGGCCTTACTAAATGGAAGAAGCACAAGTTAGCTAAGAGCTGGCAATTCTACAGATTGCCCACAGCCGTTTATATACAAGTTTCTCAAATTTGAAAATTGAAGGCCTAATTTTTTTTCTTTTAACACAGTGGAAATTATCCATGGTCAACATTCAAAAAACACAAAAAATGCATGGTAAGTGTATCTAATATTAAATAGCAACACAACTTAGCTTATCAAATTGTGAATTTATTGGGTATTGATTAAAGAATACATGGCAAGTGTATCTAATAAGAGACAAATTAACTCAAGCACTTACTTGTACCTGTACTCTGCTGCATCCACGTTTATATGTATTAATGGGCACATATTTTTTTTGTCACGCATTTTTTGGTAAGATAATTAGCAAATTGTTATATATAAGCAGTTGATGACAGCGAAAATTCTAATTTTCTTTATGAAGCATGAATGCCAATATCCAACTCATATTTCAATTACTATTGACCAACTAAAGAAAATAGGAGGAAAAATCGAACCATGTTGTGAATTCTTAACAGGTATTTGTAAAAGATTTTTTTCCCAGTCTAGAAAATTTTTATAATTGAATTTTATTTTTGATTATTTTGACAGCAACTTTCATTAGTAAGAGAGGAGCTTTTAACAAATCTCTAAAATCCTTGTAACACCCCTTTTAAATGCTGTTTCTAAAATACTCACAGTTTAATTGGTAAAATACACATTCATATATTATCAACCAAGTTTAATTGGTAAAACACACATTCATATATTATCAACCAACTCTTCCCATTTTGCCCAAAAAAATATTTCTTTTTAAATTGCATACAAATCCTGAAATGTAAAATGGACGAGTCTACTTGCACGCTAAAAAAGTATGCTGGACACTCAAACTTTAATCATATTAAAACGTCCTTATTTGTAAATTGTTTTAAGGATATTTAGTAATAAAATTTGAATGTCTAATATAATTAATGATATTTCAATATAATTAACAATTATATTACTTTTGACACCCTTCTAAACACACCCACTAATGTTTTTTAAAACCCTAATATTTTCTTTCAATGATATTAAACCTAAACTGACATAAAAGATATATGAGACAGAATTTTCAATAAAATTTTTAATGAAATTCATATTTGTATTTGCTTGAAAGAAGATGAAATTAAGTGGATACCATTCTAAATTTACTTTTTTAGAGTTTTCTCAAAAGTAATGAGCATTTTTATTTTCGCAATACTTCTTCAAATTTAGAATTACACGTGTTGAAGATGACAAATTTTATGAGAATTAGATTTTCTATTAATATGGTAGGTAATAAATTCCAAGGGGAAAAGTTAGTGAAAAAGAAGAGAGGGGGGGGGGGGTGATTATATAAGTGAGAGAAAGAGCAAGTTAGAAAGCTGTTAGAAGTCTTCCATGGAGAGTTTTCAAGTTATTGATGAAATGAGCGTGCAAGAGGAAAAAGAAAGAGAGGGACAACAAAGGGGGGTGTTGGTTCATTGTGGGCATTTTTGGGATTTTATTTTTTCTAGTTTACCAAGTAATAGTTTATATTTTAATTTGATGAGTGAGTGTATATAGTATTTTTTAGAGTGCGAATTGTCTCTCATTCATAAAAAATTTATCTTAAGTTTTTTTTTCTTTTTATTATATAGTTTCTATTTTCTCCAAAAAAAAAATTTATTCAATTAAAATTCAAAATATCAAAAGATCTATTTTCATTTGAAACGCTGGTTGCAGGGGCCTGCCCGTGAGCTAGCTCGAGAGCTGATTTGCAAAAACAATTCGCCCATGTTTGTTAGTCCATTCACGAAACGATGCGGCCAAAAATAACACTGGCCCATGCAGGTCTCGAACCTGCGACCTTCGCGTTATTAGCACGACGCTCTAACCAGCTGAGCTAATAGGCCAGTTGCCAGATTTCGGAAATTCATTTATATTATAAGTAAAATTCAGCAAACAAATGTCGCTCACCAGGGGGATTGAACCAGCGAGCGGGCTCAGCCTTGCGCCCCACCGAGCTTGACGGGCCAGGGTTTTCGTCGGCGTTAAGAAATCATACTCATAAGTTAAAAAAAAAGGTTTAAGGCTCTCTTTAAAAGTACATTACGACCCACGATTACTCAAATTATAATTATAACGTGTTGATTTTGCATTTTCGAATGTTTATACTTATACATCTACTTTGCCAGCATATAAACCCCACAAATGATGAAAAAGTATTAAGGAATAATATTGAGCAGTACGTGAAGGTTCCGGTTAATTTACCACAGTTGATAAATTTGTCATTTTGTGATGCAATCATTGGATCCCACACAACAATTGCAAAAGTAAAGCCAATGGCAGAGCCACAGAGATCTATCTACTTGGGTTTTTAACATTGGAACCTCTCTTGTTTACATATTTATTATTATCTCACACCCTCACCCCAGATAATCATCCTCCGCTCTCCTTCTCACCCAGCCCGTGGGTAATCTTTAGATTATCATTTTTTTCTTCTCTTAGTTGTTTTTTTTTTTTTTTCAAAATAAACATTTTGATTTATTGGTTAAGTTGTTAAATGATATGAATAAGGAAAAAGTAGAGAATTTTGGAAGGATTTCTGTAACTGATATTGGATAATTACAGTGCATAATTTAGTGTTTATCATAAGAGTCACTGCCCCTTAAATATAAAATAAACCCTATTTTACTCTCTAACTTCAACAAGATAGATCCTTTGATTTATTCCATCAATACATCAATATTTCATTCCCCAATATTGCTATTAATTCCCAAATCTACTACCATGATTAATTATCCATAACACCAATGAGGTACAAAACATTATAGCTGAAAGAGTAAAAGAAAATGAGCTATCGTTTCCTCTTTTTTTTTTTATTTATTTCTCTAGTTTTACTATAGGACTAAAATTGGGCTAAGTATTGGCAGAATTATTACATCTTGTTGTTTCATGTATATTTGGTAAAATGTACAAATACTTATGATATAATTCATGTAAAAAATTCTACTGACTTGTTTGATTTGATTTTTATGAATTAAAATAAAAATTGAAAAGAGCTTTTGTCTCTTTTTTTCTTTTTTTTACTTAAGAGAAATAAATAAAGCAAAGTTCTTCTAATTGGTCAAAACCTAAAAGATTTATTAGGCCCAAAATTCATAGTTCAAGCTTTTAATAATAATAATAATAATAATACAGTTTGAGATGGATAAGTTATTTTAGTGTTTGCATTTGTTCAATCAAAATTAAATATAGTTTCAATGCTTTTAAGTATTTTCTTTCTAATGTTAATGAATGAAATTTTGAGTTTTAAGGTAATTGGGATAGATCAAGATCCTCTTATTATCTGATCCTTTTATTAATAAAATTCATTCAAGTAACTAGTGATTAATAAATAAAAAAATAAAGATAATCAAATGTTAATCATATATTAGTACTAAAGGCAAGGCCGCACATTAGATAGCTTAGATGCAAAGGATCCTAATCCAATTGGGATATGGAAATGATTAGAGAGTGTGGAGGGGGGGGGGGTGAAGTTGAATCTTCTCTGTTCTCAATGAAAATAGAAATGACTTTTTATTTGTATTGTCAAAAGTTGAGCATTAGACCAATTGACCATGTCAAAAATTAACTAAATAAGCTTACCATCTTTGGAGATCACCATCAAACCACTGCAGCAAAATCAACTTAAAAACTTGGGACCAAACACAACTAACAAGAAATCCAAACCAATTGATTGATTTACTATAATGGTGTGTTTACTTCATGGGAATGGGGACTGGGAATGAAACCTATGTTTACTTGGCAAAATGTAATTTGGGAATGGGAATAAAATGTGTGGGTCTCACATAATTTGAGAATAAGGAATGGGAATTTCATTCCCATGGGGGGTTGGGAATGAAAATATGGGAATGGGATGAAACATAAATTTACTTTTATATCCTTCTAATTTTTTTTTCATATTTACTAAATTACCCTTGTTCAAATCACAAATGATTTTATTATTTTAAATGTCATTAATAATAATAATAATAATTATTATTATTATTAAATTTTATTAACTTTATTATTTTAGTTATTATTAATTTTTATTTTTATTTTTATTAATATTATCATTATTAACAATAAAAATAATAATAAAAATAATAATTAATAACAATAATTAATTTATCATTATTAAAACTAATAATAACAATAATTAATAATAACTAAAATAATAAAGTTAATAAATTTAATAAGTATAGTAATAATGTAATTTTCATTATCTAGATACATGTATAAATATAATTATAAAAATGATATTAATTAAAATTAATAATAATAATAATAATAATAATAAATGTTAATAATGATAATATTAATAAAAATAATAAAGTTAATAAAATTTAATAATAATAATAATAATAATGAGTATTCTAAGAAAGAGAGAAAGAGAGATGAAGAAAAAAATTAAAACTAACAAAAATAGAAAAGAAAAGAAAAGAAACGTGAAGGAGAGGGATCGACAAGGAGAGAGAGAAAGTAATTTTTAAATCAGTGTTGATGTTTGCCCCTGGTCAAGCCCTAAAAGCTAAAACTGGCTGAAACGACGCCATTTCGTCTATTAATTTTTTTGTTTTTATGTACTATGAAACGACGACGTTTGGCTTGGATAAATCGCAAAAGCATCAATAGAACCAAGTTGCTTCTTCGTCTTCGTTCTCCTCGTTTCACCAGACAGCCACGTTTTACATGGACAACTTTTGATCGTATCAAAAGCATGCAAACAAATTAAAGGGAAGTAGCAAAAATGAAACAATTAAATTCAAGCCATAATAATATGCAAAAGTTTCAATTAATAATTATTACATTTAAGAAGAGTAGTTAACAAACAGGCTCCCTAAACCTAAGCATAATCTCTGTCCGTTCTTTTAATTTCTCTCTATCTACATACATTTATCATCACATCACCCACTACATAATGATAGTTAATTAATATCCTCTCTTGCCCTATAAACAAATCTGAGAGAAAATACAACTAATTATCTCTAAAAAATATTTAAATGTCCATCGATTAATTCATCATCACCTAGAACAAACTGGCTCTTCCTTTATAGTTTCCAACAACGGCTTCCTTCACCTACATGAAACTAATCTATACTTGAACTCCGGCACTGGAAAGTACCCTTCATGAGCACCCTCCAAGGAAAATGATGTTTGTGTTAAGAGAACGAAGAGGAAGGAAGAAGCAGCTAGTTATGTTTTTCTTTTTCTTTTTTTCTCACTTTATAGGCTAGCAAAGGAAAATGATGTTTGCATTATTAAGGGTTCTGCAGCAACGAAGAGGAAGAAGCAGCTGGTTTAAAAGAACGAAGAGGAAGGAAGAAGCAGCTAATTTTGTTTTTTCACTTTATACAAACCAAAATGACATCGTTTCACAACAAATCAGAATGAAAAAAAAAAAAAAAAAGTGCTGAAACAAAGATGTTTCAATCGTTTCGGGGTTTAATCCGGGGAAAACATAATTTTTCTTTTTTAAATTAGGGCTTATCTATTAAAAATTCGAAACCTGTACTTTTTATTATTTTCAGGAAACAATATGGATTGTTGTGTAATTCTCCCAAATGATGATAAGGTACAATGGTTGCTGGCAAGATCGTTTGTCTGTGAATGCGACATAATGTCATATAATTAAATTTGCATGTCCTATGGGACCTTGCTACATTTGATTCTTCTTCCTAGATCAAAACGAAGGTAAATAATATGGCGAACCTTTTTTGACCAAGCAGTCCTTCTGTACGATTTTTATTTTTTATTTTTTTGAATGTAATAATATATGATTAAATTTGATTACTTTTACTTCATATATATTTACTAGTCATCTGTTGCAAGTACTTGTATTTTACTTCGAAGAAATTGAGCCCTTCTTAAAGACTCCTTTTATTTAATTTCTTGATGTAATAACCAATATTTAGAGGCATTATTTTAAATAAGAACAATGAGTCAATGATATAATCACAAATTAATTTGAATGCAGTATAAGTTTGTATACAAATTTATAGCTGTCATTCATCATTAGTTAATATAATTTGATACATTGAAATAATAATTTCGGAAATTTTGTGAAATATCGTGTTAGATTTTTGATATTTGGAAATGCCAGATGTATTTGACTGACACCACAAGTTAAAGCAAACATGGAAGATCTTTCATCCTTTCTTCCCACCGAAAACTACATCGCTAACAAGAGACTAAAGAAGCTGCAAAATGATAACCAAAAACCAAAAACAAAGATATTTTGTCACTTCCAGGCGCATGGCCCCATCTCACAAAAGCAAGACATGATTAATTTTGCACACAGTACAGAAGAAATTAATTGAACCAGCAGTAACCTAGTTAGCTAGTTGTGAACGCAACGAAACAGACACAGACACAGAAACAGCAACAGCAACACCCTCTGGGTTGCTTGAAGTTCCTAGCTCTTTCCGTCGAGAAACGAGCAGATGCGCAATAAGCTAGATACGACGGCATATTCATGCTATGCTGATTGATGCGTACGTTGTCAAGCTTATTGCTTCATGTTCATGTTGCAACTTTGATTGATGACTACCAAGATTATGAGCTGCTTTGAACTGAGCAATGGGCAACTTCCTCGGCAGATCTTGCTCTAATGAGCCATGTTTGGGCCGATGAAGATGATGCCCCCGAGACTGAGACTGAGATTGTGACTGATTCTTCTTATTGTAAAGAAAGACTAGAAGAACTGAAAGGAAAATGAGAAAAAGCAAGATAATAATAAGCATCATAATCTCACCATGAAGAGCAAATTTGGGGTCCTCAGACACGCGAAGCTCGTCTTCTTGCGTGCTGTTGTTGTTTTTTGGTGACATAGAATCAGAAAATGGAGCAATACTGGCCATGTGTAGCTATTAGGTATAGAATTTGCTGGTTCAAGTTTTGAGGATTTTGACAATGATCAGCATTCAGCCATGTAGCTATCTGCTAGAGGAATTTTGAGTGTAAATCAAGTGAAGCCAAGACAAACGGGGGAAAGAGCCAAAAGATTTAGCTGTGTAGGAATGGATGGTCATTAACATTGCCCTCAATGTGCTGTTGGATAAGCATCTTTCAGAGCAATAGGTGATGTGTTATGTGTAATTCATAATTCATGTTTATTGATAAAATTAAAACTATGGATGACCTTTTCGTGCATGCGACGACACTTGAGTTCAATTATGTGGCCAGTTTTATCTTCACACATCCAAATGCTATCATTTTCTCTCCAAGTTCCTTGAAGCAGCTTTGTAAATACGTCCTAATATTTATTTAGCACTTGTTTTCTTACTATTTTATTACTTCACGATAGACTTACCAGGGTCCATATACGTTGAAGCTCAAAGTGGGTACGCAACTTCGCATGTGGATGTCAATCAACCTAAACATTCTGTTCTGTCTAGACGTGGAAATTTATTCTTTAAATTACTTAAATTTATTTATTCGTAAGTAAATATCATTTATCTTTATTCTTTTAAGAAAATTTATTACATATTATAAACTAAGCTCCACTCTTATCTTGATTATAATCTTATTCATAAAGTTTCAAAAAAAAAATCTTAGTAAATAAAGATTACACAAGCCCGACTTCCCAAGCCCCAAAGTTGTTAATTATAGATTAGCCGCCACAAAAAAAAAAAAAAAAAAATTGTTATGTGTTACTCCTTGTAAAACTATGAAGCCCTAGGCTACTTTATTTATTTATGCCTCAGTAAGACAACATCTCTTAAATTGCACAATATCACAAAATTATTACGAGGATTGCATGAATATTATGACAATGTAATGGAGTAAAGATTAAAAAAAATCCCATTAATTTTCAATAAATGTAATTTAAATTTTTGACACAATTACTAGGTAGTAGTTACAATCGGGCGTCAGTCCAATTAGAAAAATCTCTTGAATGAAAATAAAATTTATGACAGAATGCAGGTGGAGAGAGAATTGAATTACTATCAAGTTATAACTTAAAAAACAAAATTATGTGACTAATTCCTCTATAATTTAAAAAATTATTAGTACAAATTTCTATTTTATAGCAAAAGTCACTGTAAAAGTCAAAATTAACCTTTGAATTTTATATAAAAATTTAAATAAAGGACAGCTGCTAAACTTATATTATATGTAAATTACACTTAAACCAAAAGTAATTTCTTATTATCCCTTATTTATTTGACTAGTAAAAACAGCATATGGGCAAAAGATCCCTTGCGTGCGTATTCATGTCGTGTGTAATCGATATAACAAATGCACATGATTGGTGATGTCTTCAAAATATGTGACCCCACATGAATTGACATGGAATTTATGCGCTCAGAATTTTCATGGAAAGAAAAACTTGGTCATTAAAACAAGAAACAACGGCCCGATTTATGTGGGTGGGCCTCTGAGGCTAATTCCTCTATAAAATGGTGTTTTTGAAGATAATAATTGAGAATGAAAAAGATGTTTTTAAGATGACCTTTTTTTTTTAATTTGGAATGAATTGTGTTTAGTAGCAAGTTTTCTAAAATTGAAAACAAAAAAAAAATGGTTTAGTACCAATTTTAAAAATATTAGGTGGGACTCAATTGAATTAAAAATAATATAAATTATGTGAAATAAAATTTAATGATATTTTACTTAATTTAATGCAGTGCGACCCAAATTTTTTTTGTCTTATTATACAGTAATTTCAAACAAAATTCATGGAAAATAAAAAAATGTGTTTTCCAACCTTTCTTCATATTTAAAAAAAAAGTTTTTTTTTTTAATTTTCAAAATATGTTTTAGAAAACATGTAACAAAACGTACATTTTCTATAAATTTTTTTTTTTTCATTTTGAAAAAAAGAGAAAACAAAAACCCTATCGCATACACTCTTATGTTGCGTTTGCTTTTTTATCTGAAATCTGAATAGGTTTGAATTTAGTTGAAGTCTGAATAGGTATGAATGAAAATATCTTAATGACATGTTTATTTTTTCTTTTTCAACATTTGAAGAGAAAAACTTAAAAGCTAGTAGTTTGACATAAATATCATTTTAAGTGATGCATATATTTGTTATTCACAATTTATAATTTTCACAAGTTGATTGGTTTGGTAACATTAAAAAAAATCATTATCGATCTTAATTTAATTTTTTAATGAAAGATGTAATTATAACATCAAATTTTATTATAAAGTCAAAACTATTATTTTATTTTTGATTTATCACAATTGACATAATTTAATTTATTCAATATTTCAGTTTAGTTAATGTTATCATGTGAATAAAAATTTAAAGTAATTAAAAAAATAACTTCAAGAATAATACAAAAATATAAGATTTATACATAATATTGAAAAAATATGAATTGTTAAGAGTATTTTTGAGATTTGAAATTAAAATTTTCCATTTAAACTTCAGACTTAACTTAAGATAAAAGTGGACTTTTTATACTTTTTCTATTCAGATAAAATTATTTAATAGTAAAGGATAAGTTAAAAAAACAAAACAACCTAAAATAAACAAATGTCTTAAAAAAAATTAAATTCAAACTTTAAATTAAAAAACAAACAACATCTTACTCTCTCAAGGACCTAATAATATTTTTCTTTATCCTTATAACATGTATTTGTAATCAGGCAAATCCTAACATATATTTAATGTCTGTTACACCCACTTACATGAATAGTGAGTAGACCCCACACCACTACTATTCGGTGTAAGATAAATTAAATGTATGCTAAGGGGATCCTTATAATTGTTTTGTTGAAAATTGTAAAATATTATATGTTTTGGGCAAATTTTGAAGACAAATCACAAATGGCAATCTTTTCTCTAATAATTAATAGACGTATAACATTGCTGTCATGTTTAATTGTTTGTCAAGGCAAGCATCACTGAAACGCCCCATTTGATAAAGCCTGTTAAAACCTTAGGATAACAGGCAATAGTCTGGTTCAAATCGACACGTGATTGAAGATGGTTTGGTCCGTTTGGATTAGAGACTTGAATTCAGTATGGTATTGTGTACAGTATTCTGGCACAGCTTTGTTGACTTTAGATTGACTGTAAAGTAATTGGCCACCAAAAACTCACGTAGACTTGATCGCACGAAATGACGAACTATGAGATCCATGCCTTCAAATGGGATGACCCAAGAGGATATCCGTACGCTTTGAATCGTGCGATCGCTTTTGATCCAAGTGCTGGAATGTTGCCACATCACCAAACGTTTGACCGCGTTGACTATGCATTATGGCAAATGATTTTGCTTGTTTTGAGATCCATTGGAACGCCTGGATTTTGCCACGTCACCAATGTTTCTAGCCCTTGATCAAAGCAGATTTAATGGTCAGATTTCATCCCTTTTGTGTGTCACTTACAAACCCATTGTCCCTTTTTTTAAATGCTGCTACCTGTAGAAAGCCAAATATCATACATTTTGGACAACCGAATTTGGCAATAATGATTGGAGATTTTAGGGAATGATTTTGTGATTGTGTTTACTAGATTATTTCATTTATATAGTCACACATCGAGGTTTTCACTCTAAATCATGAGGATAAAAGGTTTCTTCATAAAAATCTCTGTCATATTCATACACAGTCATTAATTAACACATGTTTTTTTATTGCCATAAAATAGATTTTTATATAATTTGTTTAATTGATGATGGACGTTCGGATTTTACGTATTTGAGATTATTAGAAGTGTTTATGTTGAATATTTGTTAGAACGAAATTGTTGAACATTGTTGTTTTGGATATAATGGGAGTGTTGATAATTACATGCTTGGATGTATTTGAGCGCATTACATCCATTATAGAGAGAGAGAGAGTTAAATATTTTCTGGAGGAAATTTTCAAGGACACAACAAATCATTTTGTCATTTTGAAATGACTCCATCAAAAGTAAAGTTAAGTGAACAATGATGACATAAAACATATGTTTCTCGTCGTCGGTGGCAGAGCTGCATGCCAGAGGAAATTCACGAGCATATATAGTAAAGTGCCTGCTTGTTTGAGCTCTTCAGTCTCAGTGGGCACCGTCCCCGGCAAGGGTGATGGAAACTTTATTGGTTTCATGGTAGTATAGGCCGTCATGATGCTGCAAGAAACGTACTGGGTCGGTTGGATGTAATAATTGGTCTCAAAGGAGGATCTAATTGATTGCAGAGGCATCTGTTAACGAATGAGCCGATAATATTGGGCCGTTCTTCCAAGCTCAGGCCGAATGCCGGGATAACAGCATGAGAATGCGAATTGACACCCATCCTCCGAGGTAGCACTTGTCAATTTCTCAGGACAATAACAATAGAAGATTTTCTCCTCATCCCCAGGTGAAAATTTTTCGCAATAGCCATAAACCCTTTACATAGGAAATTTAAAGAAAAAAGGACAAAATTTTGGTATTGGTAATAAGAAATACATTTTATTATTAATTCTTTATTCACACTGAAACTTATACATCTTATTTTTAGGAATAAAATTTTTTATTTTAATTTCAGTTTATATAATTTATTTAACTAATAATAAATATGAATAGAAGTACATTTGAAAATAAAAATAATATTATAAAATTATTGTGTCAGAGGAATTATTTACTATTTAAAAGTAGTATGGGAGTATGTGGTAATTTATTGATTTCAGTATAGAGCAAGCTAGCAATCTCAAAAAACTGTATAAATAATATTCAATTTTAATTATGCAATATTATAATTGCAAATACGCAGAAGGTCTTAAAACCAAAAGCTTAACACCAGGCTTGTCAAAAAAACCCGCCCGGACCGGATCCGGTCAATCCGGACCGGGCAAAACCCGGACCGCATGTACTGTACATGCGGTCCGGGTTTGAGAATTTCAAACCCGGACATGTCCGGGTACGGTCCCGGGTTCAACATCAAAAACCCGGAACCCGGAATCGGACCCGGTTTTTAAATTAAAAAAAATTTGTTAGATATTATTTTAATATTTAGATTTATTTATTGATTATTGTGTTGTTGAATTCAAATTTTTTTGATATAAATTGAATGAGTTTAGATAAAAAATTAGATGAATTTAAGTAGTAGAAAATAGATTGAAATAATTTTTATTTATTATATTTATTTGTGTATTTGCATTGTTATTTATTATTAGATGAATTGATTATTGTATTTGCATTGTTATTTGTGTATTTGCATTGTTATAATTTTTATTTATTATATTTATTTGTGTTTTAGTTGTTTAGTTAATAGTTAATAATAATAAAAGGTTTTGTAGGGCACCGAGAGAAAATTACATGTGAAATTACCAATTTGCTTACATGCGGGTTTCTAAGCCCGGCCAAAAACCCGGACCCGGAAGGTGCCGGGTTTGAGCCCGGCCCGCACCCAGAAAACCGGGTTTTAACCCGGGTTCGGTCTTGTGTTTTACTCATCCGTGTAACACCAAAAGGACCGGATTAAGATCCAAATTTTAATATGAGAAAGGGTAAATAATAATGAGAAAGTCTTAGGCGCTTACCTTTCAATCAATTATATAAAAACTAAATATAAGTTGGCAAGAATTCAATCAGTAAAGAAAATAATGGAGCAGACAAAGTTTTTCTTTGCATGATACGTAACACAGGCACCGTTATATTGATGAAAACAGCTAGCTGTGATTGCAAGCAATGTATACTTTTTTTCCAACTTGCATGTGTTGTTTCATATTTTTGTGGAATATTATTCCCAAATCTTAAGTAAATTCCATTTCAAAGGAATATGGTTCACATTATCCTTTAATCACTGGCAAATTGATTCTAGAATGGATTCTCCAAAACAATTGCTCTTTATACATGATTATTAATTAGTCGTCATACCTACAACGTCAAACTATATACTATATATGTGGATAGTGCTGTGACTTCTACAATACGAGCATTACTTATGGATATTCAGTTAGTGGGGTGCAATATTAAAGATGAGGAGAATTATTGCGGCAACCAAACATTACTGCAAAGAATTGCAGAGCAGATTCAAGTTAACAAACCAACGAGTTCGAATGAGCAGCAAGTAGACGATGATGATGATCATATTATCGGCTCAAATCTTGGCATCATGGAGCCTGTTGCAAAGCAAAATGAGCACAGAAGAGCGGCGGTCTTGATTTGTGCCTTTGAAGGTCATGAAGGCGAGCTACGTGTTATTCTTGCCACGAGGTCCATGAATTTGTCTTCTTACCCCGGTAAGTATACATGATTTTTTTACTTTGATTATTGACTATACAGGGTCAATTCACGGCGCATTCGTTTGTTTATGGAAGCAATATTCATATTAGCAGCAAGTTAGATATAAGACAAGAAAATCAAATTAAGGGTATACTTTTCAAGGGTTAAATCTAAAAAGTTAACAAATTTAGAGTAAAATGTTCCACTTTTAATTGGTGAGTAAACTCTTAAATTTTGAAAATACTAAATAGCCAAAATGAAAAAAAGAAGGACAAAGGAAACGGCAGTATATACTGTTGTTTTATACGTCCTTCTCTTTCTTTTATTTGGCCCACACTAAGTATTAAAATAATAATTAAAAAGGACATAAAACAAAAAAAGAAATCTCCCCTTGCACAAATATTATCCTCTTTTTTTTTTTTATGTATAACATTATCTTGAGGTACGTATAGAATGGCTAAATAAATCATGGCCAAGATAGAAGTCATTCGAGCAGGAGGCCTTTATTCATGCCCAAATAGCTGTTTCATGGCTGGTAGAATGACAGGTCAATATTCAAGGGAACCGGTTGTCGGTGGGCCGTCTTTGTTATATTATCCTCTTCTTTTTTAATCATTATTTTAAACTTTTTACAGGCCATAAAGAAGAGTGAGAAGAATGTATGAAATAGCAACATATGTCGTCGTCGTTTGTTTTTTTTTTGGCCGTTTAATAGTATATGCTACTGTTTCTATCATATTTTTTTCTCATTAATGACTATTTAGCAGCACTCTTTGCTAATTGTATTTAGCGGCACTCTTTGCCAAGAAGCATATGTTTATTAAATAGCAAAGAAGCATATGGTTATTAAATAGTTTAGGTGTTCTACTTTTAAAATTGAGCCCATAATTTAAAGTCAGTAAAATATATATAGTGACTAAGACATAAATTGTTTCCCGCAAGAGGGCAGGGGACGTAGCATTGCCAGGAGGAAAAATGGAAGATGGAGATGCAGACGATTCTGCAACTGCATTGAGAGAAGCCATGGAAGAGATCGGCTTGGATCCTCATCTGGTTCAATTTGTTGCACATTTAGAGCCTTTTAACGCGAAGGTAATATATATATATAATTCACACTAATCTTGTTCATTTTCAAATGTATTTGAACCTGAAATCCTAATTGATTAATTAAAAATGTGGGGACTTCTATATATATGCGCCCAGAATCAACTTAGCGCTGTACCCGTGATTGGCCTGCTTGCGAAGATGGAAGATTTCAAGCCTGTTCTCAATCCTGATGAGGTTGATGCCATTTTCGATGTCCCATTGGAAATGTTTTTGAAGGTTAATTTTAATCTCAAATTTCTCAATAATATAATAAATTGTAGAAGAATTGATGCTCACTAACAACACGATCATACAACTGTTAATTATATGTTACAACTCTCATATATAATTACGGTTTTGGTACTCATCCAAAATTTTTCGTTATATTAATCGTTAAACTTATCAAATTTTGCATCATACCATTGTTATCTATGTAACAAAAACTTTCTGATTAGTAATGAAAAGTTTGTAACCATCGTCCAAAAACTTATAGCACAATTATAGTACACGAATATTATAAGTGATTCTATAAACTCACACCATACCAACATTATGTACGAAATAGGTTCATATATAGGATATGACTTATTATTTGTAACATTTTCCACTGTAACCCTAATAAATTTTAAATTCTATTTGATATTGAGGTTGAACAATTGTAATTTAAAAATTATAATATTAAAATATTTGACAAATACTACCTGCCATAACTTAAAAGATAAGTTGTGTTATCTTTATTAATTTTGTCAAAACTATTATTTAAAAATCAAATTTAGCACACCCTATCAATTTTTACTTTATAGTTGCAGTTTTTTTTTTTATTTACGGTTATAAATTAAAAGTTATAATATCTTAATACCAAATAAGACATTAATTCGTTCTATATTATGTTGCTCCTTTAAGATTTCAAATTTTAGTTATTGTAACTTGATTTTTATGGGTTCAAAATACTTTATCTTTTGTCATTAATAATGAAATATGCGAGTACGCGATCATGTGACAGAGTGAAATTAATATATGCTCACACAAATTGATATTCATTGGTTTCAAATTTTCGGGAAGATAATCATAGAGTTGAAGAAAGGGAATGGATGGGTTACAGATATATTCAACATCATTTTGATTTCGAGACGTCAAAGCAAGGAGTTTTTCCAACATGCGGTTTGACTGCAAGCATTCTTATTCGAGCAGCCTCTATTATCTATCAACGGTCCCGCTGTTTAATTATCTATCAACCCACATCATCATCTTCCTGACTTTCAACAATTGCAAAGAGCCTTGAGAATATCTTAGTGTAAAATAGTTCCTTAAGTGTAAAATAGTTCCTTAAGTGCATAAATTTAAACTTAATTAATTACTTTTAAACAAAAATTAGATAGCTTATCAAGCCTTATTTTTATATTAGCCACTTGCATTATATAAAGTGATATTATATAATTGACCTTAAGATAATGGCAACTTTGATATTCCATGATCATACGATAGCTTTATTCTAGAAATCATTTCTTTTTCCCATAGTTTCTTGGAAAATCGTCTATTTGACTTGAGATGTAACGACTTTTGAATTAGTTTATGTGACTATTCTTTGAGTTACGTGCTATGGTTTCTAATTAATTTATAGTTTTAAATAAATTAGGGAAATATAATATATATTTTTTATCATAATCATAGGAACAATTAATTAATTACAGTCAAAAGATCTCTAATTCTGAATTAATTTACTGGTTACCTGTGCACATATATTCTGATAAATCATTGATCATCCCTTAGAAAGATGGTTGGTGTCTCGATCTCCCCATTTGCAAAGGTGGGAGGAATATTGGGGAGTAAAAATCAATTATATATGGCGTAAATTTACAAGTTGTGCTACAACAGAGTTCAATTAGGCTGAATTTCAGAAAAGATTTTAATTGTTATATATGTAATGTCAAGAAATTATATATTTGAGCTCTGTCCGCCCACCCCTATTACATTTTCCTTAACTTTTAAAGTTAAATAAATAAATAAAAGAAAAATTTAACATACTCCGAGCCACGTATCTTGACTGACCCAATTAACGAGGAAAGCTCTTGGACAGGTTGAAGATGGAGAAACGTCACAGTTTGGTGGCCTCCATAAGTCATTATGACGAATTTAATGCTAAATGTCATACATAGGACAGACCTAAACCACCCATTGTACTTACCGTCCTCCCATCACTTTTAAATTAAGTCGGAAAAAGTAGCTGAAAATCCTTTGAATTTTCACACGAACTTTCAAAGACTTTTCCAAATTAGCATGCTTAACAAACAATTAATGGTCCCCAAAGCTTTCTTCCAGTTCCGTATATACATAAAAATAATACAACAAGTCTTTGATAAACACAACTGCTAACAAAATAATATTTGCACAGAGTTGAGCTTGAGCCTTGAGCCATGGCCGCTCCTCCAATTCCAATAGCTTACCAACAGGAGCTGCCGGCAGTCCCCGACTGGCTCAACAAAGGGGACAATGCATGGCAGATGACGGCATCGACACTCGTCGGAATCCAAAGCATGCCGGGTCTCCTTATCATATACGCCAGCATCGTCAAGAAAAAGTGGGCAGTCAACTCAGCCTTCATGGTGCTCTATGCCTTTGCCGCTGTACTCATTTGCTGGGTCCTTGTATGCTACCGCATGGCTTTTGGTGACCAACTGCTCCCTTTCTGGGGCAAGGGCGCCCCTGCTCTAGGCCAAAAGTACCTTGGTGGTCGAGCCAGAGTCCCAGAAGGCACCCACGAAGTTGATGGCAAAACTGTGACTACTGAACCTTTCTATGCTATGGCTACACTTGTGTATTTTCAGTTCACTTTTGCTGCTATCACGGTTATTTTGCTAGCCGGCTCCGTTCTTGGTCGAATGAATATCAAGGCCTGGATGGCCTTTGTGCCGTTATGGCTCATGTTTTCTTATACTGTAGGTGCTTTTAGTCTTTGGGGTGGTGGCTTTCTTTATCAGTGGGGTGTCATTGATTATTCTGGTGGCTATGTTATTCACGTCTCCTCAGGAATTGCCGGTCTCACTGCCGCCTATTGGGTAAGTCCATTAACCACGTACCGGAAGCACAATAGTTACAAACATACCCTGACCAATTACACTATTATGAAACATATAATTGATTTGTTGATGAAATCACTTTAATTAATTGTCTTCGTGTATATATACAGGTTGGACCCAGGCTTAAGAGTGACAAAGAGAGGTTTCCTCCAAACAATGTGCTGCTCATGCTTGCGGGCGCCGGGCTTCTGTGGATGGGATGGTCGGGTTTCAACGGTGGGGCTCCTTATGCTGCTCATATTGCCTCTTCGGTCGCTATTCTAAACACAAATGTAGCGGCGGCCACGAGCCTTCTTGTTTGGACATGTCTTGATGTTATCTTCTTTGGGAAGCCTTCAGTTATCGGAGCTGTTCAGGGCATGATGACTGGCCTTGTTTGCATCACCCCAGGAGCTGGTATGCATAAACACCGCGTTTCAATTTTCATGGTATAAAATCACTGGGTTTTGTATTCTAACGGAAGCATAAAATATCTCAGGGCTGGTACAATCATGGGCGGCTATTGTAATGGGGATTCTTTCTGGTAGCATTCCATGGGTATCTATGATGATTCTCCACAAGAAGTGTAGTCTTCTTCAACAGGTAAGTTTTACATTTTTGTAACTCTTTTACTTTCTTGCTATTGCTTTTTTTGTTAAAAAAAACACACGTGTTATGCGCCATTGATTTGATGTTAATTGAGCCTTGACTGAAGTGCAGGGCCGGCTATCCAATTCCCACTAAAAAAGTAACCACAAAGTTAAGCTAATTATGATAGCATAGGTGGCTTCAATGTACACGGAACCTCTTTAGGGAGACGCCGATATTGAGTTTTCAAATTTTCCAACTAAGAAATCACAAACAAAAAGTAAAATTATATGGTGTTAATTTAGAAAATGTATACATCAGAATTATTGACAAGGATTAGAATATAATACAACACTTTTCTGTGATTTGTTAATGGCTAATTGCGGTCATATTTCTAATGTATCACTGTCACACTACACGTGAAATGACAATAATCACATTGTACCTTTCAAAATTGTAATTTCTTCCCGGTTGACTTAAAGCAATTTGATTTTTAATAATGTTGAAAGACAAGTGTCTCTTTTGAAAAGCAAATGACGGTTGGTAGGCAGATGAGATCCATCATCAATGCAATTTTGTAATGTAATTACAGGTGGATGACACACTGGCTGTGTTTCACACGCACGCAGTGACTGGGCTGTTGGGCGGGCTACTGACTGGGCTATTTGCGGAGCCACAACTGTGCAGGCTCACGCTACCAGAGCCCACGAGAGGAGCATTCTACGGAGGGAAAGGCGGGGTGCAATTTCTGAAGCAGATTGTTGGGGCCCTGTTTGTTATCGCCTGGAATTTAGTTTCCACAACAATCATTCTCCTGGCAATAAGGATATTCATCCCATTGAGAATGCCTGAGGAGCAGCTCGCGATCGGAGATGACGCCGTTCATGGAGAAGAAGCTTACGCTCTCTGGGGTGACGGAGAGAAGTATGACCCGAGAAAGCACGGCTGGCATGGGTCTTCCTACTCGGAGGACATTGCACCGTCGCCCTATGTTAATGGTGCACGAGGGGTTACCATTAACCTTTGAGTATTCTGGATTGTGTTAGTCTCTGAAAGCTTACTGTAAATATAGTTTTGTAAGTTGAATGATTTGAATGATTAACCGAATGTTGATTTTCCTTTATCATCTCCAAACCTGTTGGTAAAAATCAGATGCCATCTTGTTGCTTTCGTGAGTCTAGAACAAAAGTCAAAGATCCGTTTGTAGCTATTGACTTCATCTAAATTTTACGTAACATAACACTGAAGTATTTGGTACACACACCTTTACTTCCATCAGCAACAGAGAATGAGTTGGCGCTCAAGGCACAACACTTCAAGCACCTTAAACCCAAAAATCATGCGTGACCACAACCTTTTTATCCAGACATTATTTAACTTGAAGGTTACATAAGATCTGTCCCATCTGCTGTACAAATTTTAATAGATTTAATGTGAACCCAACCAAAAACATTAAATTCTGACACCTGCCTCTTGCTCCATTACAGCCCATAGAGCAAGGCCATTCAATTTACAACCCACCTGTTGCTCATTTGACTAAATTATTTCTCATGCATTGCATTGGATTGAAATCTAACGGAAAAAAATTACTGGTTATGAACTACATCGAATAAAACATGAGGACTGCCCTAGTCTTGTCCAACTTGTGCATTAAAGAAACAAATGGTTCATCGACCGTGACTCATGGACGACTTGGGTCAATTTAGAAGGTTGAAAATCAAGCTAAAGCGTGCCGGTTAAATAAGATCTCATAGGAAATTTAGGTGAGAAAGGACCATCGATGAAACTTATCCGCAGCTCACCTGCAAAGACATTGAATGCATCGGATTGTGGAATCTGATTAAGTGCAAGCTCGGTCAGCTTTTAGATAGTATCATGTCCAATTAAGCAAAAGAAAACAATCAGCCATACGATTGTAGAATTTACTTCCATTTATGTTTAAGATTGATAGCCCTCATCAAATGACTGAAGAAGAGCTCAGGATAGGGATTCCTGCCGTTCAAAGAGAACATGCCTATGCTCTGTCTTGACAAGGACAGACAGAAACATACAAACATAACAGAGGGAGTAATAACAGACTTGAGATGAATTAAACTTCTGTTTGATCTTTAAGTGAAGACATTTACAAACACAAACAAGATAGGTAAACTGAATATAGCAGTAGCATATCGAATCATGCAAAATCATCCAATATGTTCAGTTCTAGCCGTCTGTCAAGTCTTTCCTACATTCGTAAGGTCTCTTAACTCCAAAGCAAGAGTTAAAGCTCTAAATAGGGCACTGATACTAATATAGAAAGTGCCCCCAAAGCTTATATTATATATTAAGTTCAACAGATTTTTGAACAATAGAGCAGATATTTAACTAATCAAACCGTTCCCAATCTTGATTTATAGTCGTCGGGGATGGCGCCAAGCGAGGGGGATTCAAACTTCCCATACCAGAGTCAAAGGTCTCCCATTGGGTTACCACCTTTATAGTACTACTACTGTCACAAAATGGGTTGGAATTTATTGCCTTTAGATTGTCCAGTGTCTCATGGAACTTCTGTACACGACGCACCTGTCACCACCATCCAATGATGGTAAAAAGTCCAGGTATTACATATATAATCTTGTAAAGATTGAATCTTAACACAAAAGTTATACAGGGTTCCACGTATACCATATGAAATATAGAAACAGCTTTCCTCTTTAGCATAGCACGAGATAACAATATACATCAATGATTTGATATCATCAAGTCCAAGATATAGATATCAACACCCAATTCAGTTCGCATCATTCACTGAAATATAAAATAGAAAATGCATCAGTCCATTCGACAGTTCTCAGTGGAGTTTTCAATTTATACCAAGTATGCCAGGAGAAAATACACTGACATTGTAGCCAGAAGCACTCGGATTTCAATGCAATAACTGACAGAGGTCAATAATAATGAGATCTAAAACACAGATGATAAAACACAATGCAATCAAACCTCCTACCGTCCACAAATTCTCTAACTTCAGTCGAATGGACATGCAGTACAACAAGACAAAGGCAAAGAACAACAAATGTAAAACAAGGAAAACGAAAAGACAATTACATTCATACAGGACCAACAATTTTTCAAAAGTCCAAACAAATTCAAACTGTATCCAAGTTTTCGCAAAATGCAGTAAATATAAACTTAATGCGCAAAGATACTGACCTCAGTCTTCCGCTGTACTTTTGCTTCACCTTCGGCTTCGATACCATCCAGTTTTAGCAGCTCCCTCATAAGCAACTCTGCTGATGCATCTAATTCCTCGCTTGACACCTTGGTCCCACCATTCACAGCAACCTCCAAGGAAGCAACCTGCAAAAATGAAGGATGCAAGATAAGCCTCAACAGAACCTAACCAATAAAGATAACACATTAACAAGGTACCCTTGAAATTCACCCTTTCTGAGAGCTTATCAACCTCCGCTCTGACTCCTGCAATTGCTTGTAGAGCCTTCCTCATCTCTTCACTATCCTTAGCATACTCAGGTTTCTTGTCTGGGCTATCCTTCACTTCCTCAGGTTTCTTGTCTTTGTTTGTCAATTCCTCCAAAAGCAAAACCTTCGATTTATCTTTCACACCTGACACATCCAAATGCTCATTGTCCTCTTTCTCCTTGCCTCTGAATAAAACTTTCTGCTCTTGAGGATCCAATCCCGTCTTCTCTGAAATTGCTTTCTTCAAATCCCCTATCATCATGGTTATAAAAACAAAAATAGATACAAATGATTCAATTTCAATACCCTGATCACACTCCATCAGTAGTTCATTTTGGATACCAAATGGATATGCTTGTACTTAAAGTGTAAGTAAACACCCCCTTTTACTTGGGGCTGATGTTTACCGCTCAACTTCCAACAGTATAATTGATACCAAATGGTTCCATTTCACACAAGAGCACCTCAAGTGACGCCATATTTTACAAGTCACTCGGATTACCAACCTCAACTGACAACATTGCTACAATATCATCAATACATGTACATATTTTCTGAAAACAGAAACAAGCACCAATAATCCCCTTCACTATAAATAAAAATTGATAAAAAATTAACAATAACAAGAACTTAAGAGCAAACTGTAAATGGGGCCAAATAAAAAGAGAGATACCGAAAGTGGATCGAGCAGGGACATGAACCTCGTACTGAGAAGGACCATGAGCGACATTGATCCTGACCACGGGTCCCCCTGAAGCAGAAGCAGAAGCTGCAGCGCCGTCTTGAGGATCGTGATTACCGTCGTCCCTTCTCTGCACAAGCATGCCACCTGGCCTCATCTCCCAATCGACTTGTTCGTTGTTGTTGCTGTTGTTACTGCTATCATTTTTCGAATTCTTCTTCATTCTATTCATCCAACTGGGCACGTGGCAGAACCCGAAATAGGAAAAAGGTGTACTTTGTTGACTAGTGACGGAGAGACCGAAAAACAAAGAGTTTTTGAAAGAAAGAAAGAACAGTGTAAATGTGTAACGGAAATCGCTTTTATATACGCAAGGCTGGTCGGTGTTCTAGAAGATAGACGGTGATCCGGTGGCGTTTTATTTATTTTTTCGTCGGTCATCTATCTGTGAAGAAAAAGCATCGTGTCCCTCACCCAATATTTATTTGGACGGTGATATTTCCAGCCCGCAGAAATTTACCTTAGAAAATTATTATAATAAATCTTTCAAAAATCTAAACAAAAAAGTAAATCTAGAGAATTAATCAATTAAGTTTATTCTTATTTTTGTGTAATTATATTATTTTATTAATATTTGGCTATTAACGTTAATTTTAATATAAATTCATTATCATTATTTTACACTCATAAGATAAATATACCAAAATACCTAAAAATTTACTTTCACTTTAATTGTTTTTTAGACAAAATTTATTTTTTTCAAAATGATATACAATACTAATTTATTAGTATGATTATTAATATTAAATTAAATAACTAAAATATATTTATCAATTTATGACATGTCAGATATTGAAAATTATTAAATTTTATTAAAAATATATTAATATTTTTTTTATTTTTCTATTTTTGTAATTATAATTTTTTTTAATAGTGTGCATGCCAACCTTTGCTTGTGCAAATCTTAATTAGAGTCTCAAAGACAAGCGAAGAGCTTATACAGTGCAAACTAAATCAACATTCAAAGCTTTCTTTAAATTTTGATAAATAAAAAATTATAATTACAAAATTTAACATATTAAATTATGAGATTCATTTATTTTACTAAATTCAAGAATATTCTTGTTCTTATAATTTTTTATTTTTTAAAAATTTATAAGATAAAATAGTCTTTTAATTCATCCAATGGTAAATTAGATATTTTAGTTAAATTATTTAATGGATATGTTAGTGTCAAAGTGATTTATTGATATAAATTTAGAAATAAAAATATTGTAGATAACATGTCAAAATTTTGTGGTGGTTAAACATATATATCACAAAAGAGAGATGATATAGAGATAATTTTCTTATTTTTTTCTTCTTATTGTTATTATTATAATATATACAAATAACATTAGTGACAACAATTAACAAAGCGCATTTTAGTAATCTATAACAGTCCATTTCGATTGCAAAATAAAGTAAACATGTCAATGAGAATGCAATTCATTTTGATTTTGATTCCTACCGTTTAAGTAAACATATTTATTCTAATTCTGATTACAGATTGTTTCGATTTCAATTCATTCTAATTCTCATTTAGTAAATGCACTATTAGATTATTATTGATATTTATAATTAGACAAATACCTTCATAAATATTTAATGGACATCTATTATACCCATAATTTAAAAAAAATGTATTTGAGAGACTAAATTAGATTATTATTGATATTTAAAATTAAATAATTATCCTCACAAATATTAAAAGGACATTTATTTTACTCACATTAAAAAAAAAAAAAAAAAGGCCCTCACTACTCAATTATCCTAGAGTTGATGAAGGAAATTAAGTATAATGTGGGACTCAAACCGAAGCTCTTACTCACTTGTGAGAGCATGGGCTCTGCGTGGTATAAGTTAAACATTATTAAATTAAAAGATAACTCTTTATTTTTGTTATTTCTGTATGAATAATGTTCAATACAATGTTGAAAAAAATTAAAGGATCCACAAATATTTTTTTTCCTTCTTTCATATTTGTTTGTAAAATAAATTATATTGTTTTTTAAAGGATAAATAAATTATAATTGAAAAGCTATAATTCTATAAAGAATTTTACAAAAATGTGCATGTATAGTATTATTAATTTTATGTTGATACTTATATAAAATAATTATCGTACTTCAACAATGTGGAGATGCTACTAAAAAACAACACAAATTTTAATACATGATCGAAAAAATTGTATACTAATTTTATTGTTTATGGAAGAAACTTCTGAGAGTGATATTAGAAATAACTTTACTTAAAATAAAGTAAAATTTATAGTCATATAACAATCAAATTGTAATATACCACATTAAAAATAACAACTTCTTAATTGAGTTGGTTGACATCTCCTCCCCTTATTCGTAAGGGTAGAATATTTGAAATATGTATATATTACTTCACAATTATAAATATTCGAACACTCCACCTTATGAGTAAGGAGAGGAGATGTTAACCAACTCAACTAAGGAGTTGTTGGCGTCAAAATATCATTAAAATGAAAAAATATATGTTAATTTGCTCTTACACCTATGCCAAATTTACCTTCGATTTTCCAAAAATAAAGATGGCCAACATCATCTCGTCACCATGAATGAAAGAAAATACTTCCACTAACTGAAACATACATATAACCCATATATATATCTATATATAATCTTTCTAGTGAGGACATCCTCGCTTTGTTAAAAGTGAGGATCTCATTAAAATATAAAAAAATAAAAATTCCAATACATTGAAAATTATGTTATTTTGTCTGTTAATATATTGAAATCTGTGGTTTTTTTTAAAATTTTTTTACTAGCATTCTCACTAGAGAATGATACACACATACACATTATTCTAATTGCAAAGTGTTCACAGTTTATGGAACCTGATAAATTAAAAATTCCAGTAACAAAGTCCAGAGAAACCATAATCGTTTCCAGTATAGGACAAGGACCAAGATATTTCTCCAAAAAATCAATAACAACATTCAGTTATATAAACAAAGCTAAGGGTTTCGTTGAAAAAATTGATAATTCAGAACAATTATGCCTTTTCCAATTCATCCTTGGATTGCTAGGTATTTGTATTACCGAGAAATCCACCCACACAAGGACAATACAGCTACAAAGATTGAGATAAGGACAAACATGAGTAACATCACCCAAAACAGCTGATTATCCAACTGTGGCCAAAGAATTTGCAGCAATTATAAGTTGGAGAAGAAAAGCAACTAGAAGCTGCGAGAAGCCGAGAAGTTACATCCTTTGACATCATGTTACATGAAATCATAACAATACTATTGCCTTAGGCTTAGGCTTATTGCAGATGCTTTCCATATATCAGTTTAAACTTTCAAGATAATGAACTCTATCCAAATCCAACTTGGAACTGTTTCTTGGAACACCATAGAATCTCATCTTTATAAGTTCACACTTAAACTGCATTTTCAACAATCATTACAGATTGCCTATTCAATACATTTAGACAATCAAAACCAGACGTACTTCAAAGTCACAGCAAATTGGAAAAACACCCCATTCCAAAAGAATGGACTAATATTTAGTTGTCAACAAGGTTTGGTATTGACAACTTCATAAACACAGTAAAGTAATTTGAAGAAATAAAATGATAAAAATCCATTGCACTTTACTACTGAAGCAAAGAGGGCTCACACTCAGCAAAGGCTAACATCCTCACAAGGAAGATTTCTCAAAGTTAAACAGAGAAGCAAAAAATCCAATCCATATATTATTTGAAGACCAGCCAACAAAATTTCCTAAAATACTTGCAGCATAAATAATTGAAATTGCCTGACCTGGCATCAACCCAATTTCACACATTCCTCAAAGCCCTTTTTATACAATAATCGCATTGCAGTGGGAATAGTTTAGTGGTAAAAGTGTGATTTGTTTAATTAATCCCCTTAATAGTTAAGGGGTCCTTCAGTTTAATTGATATTTAAATCACTATTCCTCATAAAAATGCATTAAAGTTAGATGAAATAGAACAAAAATTAGCTTAGAGAAGAAGAAAAATGATCAGGTGGCGTGCAGTCACGCACCTGATCAGGTCCGTAGAGAAGAATATAAACTTTTGCCTGACAACCACAAAATTCCAATCCTCACATCGAAGCTCATACTTCTACCAACAAAATATAAATTCCAGCAATCAATAAGACCTAATCCAACAGCCAAAGAATTCCCAGATCCCACAAAAGTTAATTCCAGCAATCAATAAGACAATAATGCGACAGACAAAGGATTCACAAACCGAATTAAACTTAGTTGAATGGCAATCAACCATCACAAATGCCATACTTCCTGAACTCCAGTTCTGAATCGTAGCCTTTATTAATGAGTACAACAATGTAAATTTCAAAATCCCTCAAAATCATCGAGGAAAGAATGATAGAATCGGTGCAAAAACCACTTACGTGGCACTACTTCAACATTAATCTTCAGCTCTTCCTCACATCAAAAGAATCACCAAATATCCAATATTCAATCAAATACATGTATAATTCCATCAAAATCAATTATAATTAAATGAATCTATCTACGGATCTTTACCTCCCTCCTCCTGCTGCTGCTCCTCCAACATCTTCTTGTTCTTCTCAATCGCCGCAGCAACTTCTTGTGGCATATACTTCTCATCATGCTTAGCCAAAACCTCGGTGGCTGAAAAGAAACAATCTCTACTTCTAGCATTCTCCGAAACACTCTTCTCCGATTTCACATTCTTAATCTCTTCCGTAATCGGCTTAATAAATCCCTCAACAACAACCGAATGCCCCTCTCTAAATAAATCGGGCAACGAACCCTGATACCTAACTAAAATATCTGTAACTAAATCCGTCACAACGAACTCCATTTCGGACGACGAGGCGGGGTGGGCCACGCTGCCTTCGAGCACCAAACCCCCGAGTCTAAATTTGTTTTTCGAGGGGTTTGATTGATATTTTTCGAGGGCTTCAGATGGGGTTACGTAGAAGACTAATTGATCTTGAAAGTTATTCAGGACGATTACTATGAAGCCAGCGATGCAGCTGAAGGTTAGTGCGTAAGTCCAGAGGCGGCGGTTCTGCATCTGTCGGGCTCGGGCTCCGATGTCGACCCGGTTGGGGCGGGCCGGGAGGCGGCGGGCGGTGGAGAAGAAGCGGATGGAATTGGTGGTACGGGTGGGGACTTGGCGGAGATCGGAGAGGTGGGAGAGAATTGACAGGGGAGACTTAGGGATTGAGGTGGTGGCGGCGGCCGCCGAGGTGGTTGAGAGGAGGCGGGGATTGTGTCGGATGGCGTTGAGAAATTGGGATCTGAGAGGGTGGGTAAGTCTTGTGGCCATGGTTTTATTTCTTTTTTCTCGGGAAAGTGATGGAAAGTTTGGGAAATTTTTCAGTTATGGGTTTAGGGGTTTGTAGTCGGGGCATGGCTGGAGAAAGGAGATCGTTGGTTGGCAGTCTACGATCCTACGTCATTTGAAGATTTCTTTTATTATTTTTCTTCGAATCTACGTTCTCTGAAGATCTAGAATATAAATAGTAATTTACGGCATATGGCCAACTTTGGATTATTTTCAAAAACAGCCCAAGTGAAACGGCTTTTACTTTTCTAACGACAAAAGTACAAAACCCAATACGGACCAAAATACTCAAAGGTCATGTTTGGTTTAAAGATAGAAAAGAAGAGGAGAATAGTGAAATGGAGAGAAAAAGATGAGAAAAAGAGGATAATAATGAAATTTAATTTTATTATTTAATTTAATATAAAATTTGATAAGAAAAGAAATTATGATTATTTTTGGATAAATTTATCATTTACCTTAAATACTAAATTACTTATATTAATAATGATTTTACAATAATTTAACATATTAAACTATTTAAGATAATTTAATATAAATAAAAGGTGGTCAATGGTAGTGGTCAACGACGGTTGGTAACTTTCTGATGGTTGCCGGCAATGGTCTGAGGGTCCGGCGACTTTTCAGTGACTTTTCGGCGGTGGTTCTACGACAGCCCGGTAGAGCGCTGCGGAGTTCCATCAAATTCTGGTGATGATTAATTTATATTTCTATATTTTCATATTAAATAAGTAAATAAATAAGTTTATTTATTTTAGTAAGTTTCTTAAATCATTCATTAAATTTAATTAATATAAATTACTTATAATATTAAATTGATAAAATAAAATTAGAAATAATAATTATTAATGATATTAAACAAGTTAAAATGTTTAAGGGTAATTTTGTAAGCTTTTGTTTCCAACATAAAAAAGAATTTAAATTCTTCATTCTTTAGTGTGGAATTCAAATGATATATTATAGTGGATATTAAATTCTAATGGAAATTAAATTCTTATATATTTTGTGCAACTAAACAATAAAAATAAAAATAGAATTTAAATTATTTTTCTCTCCTCCATTCTTTCCTCCCAATCAAACATCATCTTAAACTCCAAAAACTCAATACTCCACACATGTTTACTCGTTGTCATCCGAACACGTTTTGCTTACAAACAATTCATCAATCTCAAAAGTATAGTAAAACATCTTTATGCCCATATTCTATAAAAGAACAATAGCCATATAATAGTAAAAAAATATTGATTCTAATTTGGGACAATTATAAATAAGAATAAATTTTATTTTATAATAAGTTATGATTTTCAAAAATTCCATCGTAAGAAACTTGTCTCTATATAAGAATAAATATCTCTGCAAATTATTTATATTTTGTTACATTAAAGATTTAAGATAGAGTAAAAATTTTTTATAAAATTATTTAAGACAAAGATTTATTCTTTAGAATTATTATCAAATCATTACATAGTATTTATGAAATTTACATTGAGAAAAAAAAACATTAAACGAAATGCAAATGTTTAAACACATAAGATGACTTACACATTCCCTTCTCTTTTTTTTTTTTTAATGGGAAGGTCAACAAAATGAATGCATACATAATTTCAGGAGGAAAATTTCCCAACCAAACAATAGATTTAGTCTTTTCTATAGCTATCTTAACTAAAGAATATACATAAGCATTACACGATCTAGTACATACTTAGTTTCAAAAGATTTGAAAATTTTCTTTAGATGCTGAATTTCTAAAATAATCCTGTAGATCTTTGTTTGACTCCTCTGTTATTTAGATCTTCATACTTGCATATTTAGAAAGCTACCTTATTATATGTACTATTTTTTTTTAAAAAAAATATTATGTCTGTCTCTTTTATCTACATTTATACATTAAATTTGACATTAATTATTAACATAGTGCATACTTTAGCTATATATTACCTATATTAAGAAAAAGTTTAAGATAATAATTTTATAATCAAACCTCTATTGCATTGTAACCTCCTCATAATGATAAAATCACTTGATCTCAACATTACAAATGTAGATAGGTTTTACTGTATAATGCTTGCTTTGCAACGTTGAAGAGAACATTAAGAAATTCAGGTAGCAACAAGTGACGATGGGCAATCAAGGACAACAATTTGTAGCGAAGTCGACATACTGAGCAACATAAGCTCATTCGACGGCAGACGATAAACGATCCATATGCTAGTGAAAAAGAATGAATACAACAACATTAACAATTTACTTTTTTATTTTTAACTTGCTTTAACGTTTTATTTTTGTCTTAAATTCAACTAATTGATTGCACTCATACATTTTCATAGCGTTTCATTTCATGGAACACCTGATCTGAATTGATTGCACTTTATTTGTCCATTGTTCATACCGTCACTCCCTATCATTACTCAAACCCGGTTCCAAGCACAAACACATTCACGGCTCACTCATCCTTAATAATAAGCTCGAGTGATTAATACGCATAAACTATTTTATTTTTCCTCCCTTTTACCTTGTTTCATGATTGATTTATCAATCCGTCATACCCTCATACGCTATTGTTACTCAAAATTCAGTCATCGCAAGCATAAGCACGTTCGCAGAGCACCATCCTTTATTATAATTTAAATTCGAGTTATCATATGAACAAACACTACGCTCAAGGTTACTCATTTGACAACGGGTAATCTCCCAACATGCTGTTTTAGCCCCGGAATCGGTCTGGACTTACCTCACACTGAGAGTACATGGGCCAGGCCCAATGTAGCGCATAGCTCTTTAAGGCAATAAAAAACCCCAATGTTCGCGTGGCCCAACGTCGACCGAATTCATTCAATGCAAATAATTAGGGAAACCTTTAGTCAATGTCTACAAGAATGAAAGAATGTGATACTGTTATTTCACGATATTATTCTTATTTTTAAATATATTTTTATTTATGTTTATTGTTAATTAAATAAAAATTAAATTATTATTAAAAATAAAAATTAATAAAATAAAAGATTAATCGTAATATTTTTTTTTTTTTTTACATTTTTAATCCCAAAATAAAGTAACAACAGATCATACTGCTCTGAATCTTGTTCCCAAATTTCCAAAACATTTTGCGATTGAAATTCAAGATAACACATTATTACCTTTTAGTCAACTTAATAAGTACCGAGTCCGAACCACGTGTCCTTTTAACTATTGATGTTAAGAACGTATCGACACAATTCGTGTTTTCAGGAATCCTGTGTGATCCCAAATCCGGCTCGCACTGACCTCAAAATCTCTGTTCAGAAGGAAATTGTCACAAAATATTTCGAATGAATTATCAAGGAAAACTCTGATAAATGCCCTTTGAAAACACATATTACAGTTATTCATCCGAAACAACTAGCACATACATCAACAACCATCCCGAATTTCTTTCTGATAAGGTAAAATTTAGTTTACATTTTTTTTAAGAAATAAATTTATTTTACATTAGTTGTCCATTGATGTCACATACGAGCTACAAGAAATTACACATCACAGCTAAGAAACACCAACATTAAAATTTTCAGAATATGGCATTCAAGACAGCTTCTCCCAGCACATGTCCTTCAATTGCTTCCAAAAGCCTCTCCTTTGTCACCTGCAAGGAAATTAATCACACCCAAATTCACCATTAATTCTTATTCCGCACTGATCACACGCACGTAACACAGTCAAACACTTACCTTGTTACCAAGGTGCACCTTGTCATCCAAGGCATAAAGCTTAAACTGGAACCTGTGGCCATGGGTGGGCAACTTGGGCCCGCGCCACCCCGGAACCTTCCAATCATTGTTTCCCTCTTTGATCCCGGCGTATTCCCCGCCAACTTCCTCCTCTTTGCCCGAGAATCCCTCCGGCAGACCCTTCAGCGTAGGAGGTATGTTAACAACCACCCAATGAGTCCACGGCACGATTGGGCCACTTGGGTCCGGGGCATCTATGTCTTCAACCACCAGAGCCAAGCTCTTCGTTTCTTCCGGAACATTGTACCATTCCAATCGGGGCGATATGTTCTTCTTGGCACCTTGCCCCTCGTTTGTATATTTTCTTGGCAACCTCCCTTCGTGGCTTATTTCTGATGATACTAGCCTGAACTCCCCGCTGGCCATTGCTATGCTTGCTTGTGCAATCAACTTACTATGAGCAGCTTGATCTGGTATCATCTCATATATATAGCCCTTCGGCTGGATAAAATTGCACTGATTGACGCTGAGGATAGGTGTGTTGAAAGTGATTGCTATAAAGAGTATCCCGTTTATGGGTGGAGTGACACGTGTTGCCAGAACTTTCGTGGCGTCGAGAGAAGGCCGCAAAGAGTTTGGGGGCGGGGACACGTCGAGTGTTTTGTGGAGAAAAGTGGAGTGTTCTAGACAAAGAAAAATCAATTGGATATGACACACCATTGTTTGTAGAAATATACGAACTTAGGGATCCAAGTGGTATTTTCCATTAAAACTATGTCAACTGGGCCTACGTAATTCGGTTGGACTATACCTTAACACAACAACTAGCAACTGAGCCTGGGCTGTCCTTCGAAAACCTGACTTGGACCAGGTTGAGTTCAGCCCATTGATTTTAAGAGAATCATGAGTAGGCCTTTAGACACCCTTCAAAAATTTTTTATAAAATTTTTTTAATTGAAATTATTTAAATAATTAAAAGATACTTTAATTATTTTCTTATTTTTTGAATAAAAATTTAACAAAATGATTCTTTTAGAAAATGTTTTACACCATCCCATTTTGATTTTAACAAAAAGTTATTTTTTAAAAAAATTATAAGAGTTTTGAGTTATAGAAATATAAACTACTTATATAATTAAAAGAAAAATAATTTAAGATTTAGGATTTGTATGTATTATACAAGTAAAAAAACTTAAAGAAATACATTTTTCGGGATGAAATTTTATCAAAAAATGATTCTTTTTAATATATAGGTTCCTATTATATAAATTAAATTGGGGATATTTAGAAAATAAAATTCAAAAGGGGTTTTAGAAGAATATTAAGGGAGTGTTCAAAGCCCCACGCTCATCGTTCTTCAGGCTTCCAATCCGAGCCAGCTACTCGCATTTTGGAGATTAGAGAAACAGACAGACAAAATTGATAATCATCAATTAACTTTGAGTGGCCCTTGAGTCACACTCTACTCCCTCTACTGCAGCTAGTTATTTTCTGCGCTATGCCCGGGCCACGTGCATTGTGCCGTCGATTCATTTGCATGGAACACGTAAACTCGCATATATCACGCACACACACACACACACAAAGACTTGAGGGTTTAATTAATTAGGGCAGACGAGACGACGACAGTCACTGGCGCTGCAGCTATGTCGTCTCATTTTCAGGTTGCTCATTCAAATATCAGACTCACAGATTCAACTTTACGTATTTACCTAAACATAACTGCAGATCGGAGTAGACCTGGCCCCCAATTTGATCAATGATTTCACCCAGTCAACGACATAACGTATTGCTTCATTCATACACTAGGGTTCCATTTGGCAATTTAACGACTAATGAGGCCTTTTCACACTAACATTTATACACGTGGGGCCACGAATCCTTCAATTTTTAGTTTCTTACAGCGAAAGGCTAATTGAAAGGCAGCCTATGTTGTGTCCGAGAATTGTAAACTGTTACTGTTTTATCTTCTTTTGATAGGGTGATTTAATTTGCTTTACTAGTCTAGTCAAAAGGGTCTAATAAAGCGATAAAATATCAGTACTCAGGGTAGCTATTTTTATATTTGTTTTAGTGCCATCAAACACGACAGACGTGAGACATCAGCAGAACTGGTGACTGATGACTGATGATCATGTGACAGTGGAATTTTGATGGAGAGATATTTGAGAAGACGGATAAAGCAGGTAGTTTCAGTTGAACAAGCTAGATTAAATTAAAATTTTTTAAATGGGTTTCTATCTTTGATTCTTTCTACCCACCCCAAACGTAAAATCCGGAGCTACACATGTGCCCTTGCTTGCCCTTGTCGCTCGTCTTTCTGTGAAATGTTTTCAGCTTTACCCCCCAGCTCTGTGTTTCCACGAAATTTCAAGTTCCATCATTTATGATGTTCAGCAAAGTATGATAGTATGTGTTGGTACGCAGTTGTGCCCTCGAAGGCTCGACTACGAAAGCTGCTCCGCAGGCTGCAACTGTAATATATATATTTTAGCTAGATTAATATTGGTTTTAATGTCTTTATATAACAAAAATTCATCACAGCACATGCCTAATTTTTTCTTTGTTCATAATTAATAATTACTAATGTGATCAGTTGATTTTCAAATAGCTCTCATCAGGTGTAGTTTTAACAAATGAATGCATGATGCGTATGAGTAATGTATAGGATCCTAAATAATTTAAATCCCGACTCATTTTTAATTGATAACTCGCTCACCAAGTTATTATTAACTACTCAAATCCGGAATATCCTAAGGTTACTGATGACTTCACATGCTTGTCTCTCAGATATTTTCTCCTGACCCAACTATAGGATCCAAAAAAAGCAACGAGTGTAATTTTTCCTATGTTAATTAGTCAAGAAAATTTAAATGGAAGACTCTACTAGATGAACTGTGTACGCTTTGAAGTGTGGTCATTCAAAAGTCTTTCCCAAATGCCTTTTTTTTTTTTTCTTTCTTTTCGTTGGATCCCCAAGAAATTGTACGACGTTTAAAATGTGTTCATCAAAGGGGAACAAATTTTAATCTAATCTTTCACGAAAAGAAGCCCACATAGGATTGGTGTCTTCAGTTAAGGCCTCTTTAAAGCAAATGCATGAAATCAAGCAGGGTTGGAAATTGGAATTTCCAATGCCGTTTTCGCAAAAGTAACAAAAGAAAGACCTGTGGGGCTATCATGATTGGTTTGTTGGGTGGTGGATCTAACTTGAATCTAGCACCGGTTCAAAAATCAAACGAATAAAAATTCCTCCGAAATTCACTTGAAAAGAAGAGCTCTTGATTGATGATATGACCGTCCGTGAGCTCCTTTCTTTTTATCTTATTAAAAGACTAGTAATCGAGGGAAAATATATAGTTATTTTATTCGCTAAACTGTAAGTAAACCTCAGGAAAAAAGAAAAGAAAAAGGGCATTCTGTCATCATACCATAATAAAAACCCGACAAGGATTTGGTTCCTTGGATTTAAACACACCCGTAATAATCATACATCTATTTCGAACTTGGAGAGGAAGGCGAAGGACCCCCACAATTCTTTATTTCTGTTCAATTTGACAAATCGTAAAAGACGAATTCTCTCTCTTTCTTCCCGTCTTGTTAAACGTTGCACTCACAAATTGTGGGGGTCAATTGGTGTGGGCACCTAATTGTCGAGAGAGAGAGTATACAATCAAACTTTTCCGCTGCACATCATAATTATTTTGCTTGTTTAAAAAAAATTTCAAATCCTTAAGTAAATACTGAGTTCTATAACAAAGCAGATCTGGCTACGACTCAATACTGCATTATAAATAACTTATGGCAGTCGGTAAGTTGGATTAATTTCGTTGTGGACACTGATGATGATCGTCGGATTATAACAGTAAATATAAATTTAATATTTATGATTATGTGATCATCATCAGTGTTTTACTATCGAATTGATCCAATTTAGCCGAACCCATAATTTATATATGTTATCGTAAAATTGTTAGAAACGTAAGATTGTTAGAAAGATGTCTAAATAGCTTTGATATTTACCATCAATCAAATATCTAATTAGTTCGGAATAAGTCAGACCAATAATTAATTTGCAGGAACTTTTCCCTCTCACATGCCACAATATATACGACAAACTTAAACATTTACGTATTGAACCTTATTAAGCTTCTGTCCCAAGACTAATGACCACTGCATCCTTTATCCTCTGCTTCCTTCAAGAATTAATGAATTCTATGGCGTGTAATAAATTTAAGTAGTGTTTTATTAAATTTGTATCTGTTGTTATTCAAAGTTACCCCTTAGTTTTATTAAGGGATTACCGTTTCAAAAGGTTAGCGAGAGAAAACAAGAACAAACTAAGCTAAGAGGGCAAAGCCAAAACCTTTTTGCGTACAGCTTAATTAGTCTACATGCTGGTCTACGACTGTAGGTAGACACCCAAATCCTATGCCAGAGATATTGGCTGAGTCATGTGACGACATCTCTCGTCTATTTCACCATCAAATTAATCGACATGCCACATGTTACTTTCTCTCACTCTATATATATATAAACATGTCTTGTGACCTTTGGCACCCCACCTATTATTGCAAGTTGTAGCTGCAGGAAACAATGGAGTATGTTAATGCGAAAACATTAGCAAGCGGCAAGGGGAATAAGAAGAAGAAGAGTAGTGGAAGCAAAAGCAAAACGATGAAGCTGTCAACTGACCCACAAAGTGTTGCCGCAAGACAAAGGAGGCATCGAATCAGCGACCGGTTCAAGATCTTGCAGAGCATGGTTCCTGGAGGAACTAAAATGGATACAGCCTCAATGTTAGACGAGGCCATTAACTACGTGAAGTTCCTGAAGGCCGTGATTTGGTTTCACGAAAACATCATCAACGTTGCTGATCATCATCATCACGAACATGATCCGCCGGTTGCTTTCGGTCAGCTTCCGGGTTCCTTTCCTTATTCCCCGGAGAGTCTCTACTCCAGCATTAACAACTTAGCCGCAGCCCCAGTACCGCAACAGGATTCCCTGCAAGCTTCAGAGACGCAAGCTTTTCAGGATTTTAATGGGTTCCAAGGTGAAGAGTCGGAGACATTAATGCATTTGGATGGCTTTATGAAATACTAGCTAGGTCTTTTTGCCTCTTTATGATCTACGTTTATGTTAATGTTAAATGTGGTCCTTTTGTAAGTTGCACCCGTGATGGTGGGAACTTATCTAATATTAACTTGTTATTGTATGCTTAGCTATCTTGAATCAGTTAATATCTATGTATAAACGTGGAAACTTTAACAAGATCGGTTAGTTTGGTCGCCCCGGATATGGAAATTATCTATATATATATACACATTTAGTGGCGCTCACCTCATCACCTGTAGTTTAAGCCTTAAGGGTCCACCTTCCATTCCATGACCATTAACTAGTCCTTTACCCTATTGAAATTTGATACTTCTTTCGTGCATGTTTCTTATCGAATGCAGATATACTTGTCTCATGCTAATATGCATGTTAATTGTCTTATATATATTTTTTTGTGTAGGATTAAATGAAAAACTGTATATCCTAAGATCAACGCAGCAATGATATATATTGTTACGAAGGGAAGTGGGAACCTAGCTAGGCTAGTAATCAGTCTAAAAAATATACGTCTTGATAAATTCATTTTGGTCCACGAACGATTCCCTGGCTCCGCTGAGAAAGTCAAACAGAAAGAGGGAAAGGACAAATCATCAGCAATAAAATATGTTAATCGATCCAATCCTGTTCTGGTGCCAACATAAGTGAATTGACAATAGTCTGATAAAATCATGTGATGATCAATATGATGAATCATGACTACCGTTAGATCAGAGGGAAAAAAAAAAAAAAAGAATGCAACAATGATGCTTTTATAAACTGTTGTACAAATTTTCTCATAAATTTTTAGGGGGTGTTTGTTTGAAAACATGACAAGGTTTACATAATTTTTTTCATTAACTGATTATTTTTCAACTAATCTATTCATATTTAGTAAGGCGTCAATTCAAATTATATAACAAATTTTGTATAAAAATTCGTCGATCTATAATTATTGGCAAAAAAAAAAGAAAAAAAAAATTTGCTCTGAAATAATGGCCATCTCCTCAGTGGATTCACAACGTTTGTTCATAGGTAAACCGCACCCAAACGCGTATAAACAATAATTCCTTTTATGGGTTGGTAACTTAGGAGCAATTGGTCCAATAAATTTAAGCCCATTAAAGCCTTATAAAGCCAGGCTTTGAATGTTCTTTTCTGGTCAGCCCACGAGGCCCGTTTAAATAAAGTATTATGTTTTATTGGAAAATGAAAATTCTCCATTTTTAGAAATGAAAATTATATATAACATTCAATTACTTTGCCACCGAAAAAAAAAAGGAATAAATAAAATGACAATTATATAAACATTCAATTACTTCTCTTTATCATAGGCGGTGAATAATTTTTGTTGCCAAATTTTTTCTTTCTCTGGACATTGAATGATGCGTTTGGATTCTCCAAGAGAGAAGAGGGATTGCATTCTGGCACCCAAATGTCAGGCATCAGCAGTACTGCAAAATTCAAGGCTTTGGTAGATAATATAAATTTCAAGTGTACACTGCACGCAGTAGTTTTATGCGTACTGGCTGTTTGTCAGAATTCCTGAATGAGTAAAAGAGGCTGCCCCCGCCAAGCTTATAAGGCAATTCAAGAACCGAAACTGATACACTCATTTCATAAATCAACATTACAAGATCATCCGTTCATGTTTTTTTCTTCTTTTTTTTTTCCACCTTATCACTCTCATTCAAGGGTTGATGCTCTGTATATCTATCTATCTATATACAAGACAGAATGGAAAAGAAGAGAAGAAAATGCTAACTGTTATCAAAATGTGCCAATGAAGAAGATGAAGTTGATGTTGAAGAAGAAGAAGAGGCAGTCGGGGAGTTATGGCATGTACATTTAGGATCATGAATAACCTTTTTCCTTGTGATGTTGAGTTTAGAGCAGAACACACAGTAACGCCCGCGGACTCCTTCTGTTTCCATTTCATCCTGCTCCTCGTCGTCGTCATCATCTGTGAGTTCGTCTTCTAGGTTTTCCTCTGCCTCAAGACTCCTTTCATAAGAAGTTTTGTATGTCAATCCCAGCATCGGCAGTGTCACCAGCAGAAGCTTGTCGATTTGAACGTCGTACAATTTGTTTGCTTTCTTGGAAAACATTAGGGGGGCAACAATTGCTGCTGAGCCTACCCCAAACCCAACACCCGTGAGTATGAACTGCCAATTGAATTCCTTGTTTGAAGCTTGTTCTGAAGGTTGCAACTTACTGGAATTTGTTTTGCAATCATTCCTAGCAGGAAACCCACATGAGCTAGAACTTTTGCAAACATCTGGCAAGGGAGCTCCACATAATCCTTTATTTCCTTCAAAGGAATTTGCCAAAAATGATTGGAGCTGAGTACTTTCTGGAATCATTCCCACTAAGTTATTGTGTGAGAGATTCAGGACAGAAAGGAAAGTTAGGTTTGCAAGCTGTATGGGGATCTGCCCACTCAGGTGGTTCATTGAGAGATCCAAAGACTCAAGCTGTTGCAAGTTTCCAATAGCTGAAGTGATGGGGCCTGTCAAAGCATTTTGCGACAAGTTCAGACCATAAAGCGATTTGAATCGTCCTATCTCTTCTGGTATTGGCCCATCAAAGTTGTTCCCAGAAAAGTCAATGGACGTGAATATACTTAGGATCTTCACTAATTCCATCTCTAGACCTTTGCTGGTGACTGTCACTACATCCTGATAGTACCTATTTTCTAACCGCAGGAACTCAAAATGAAGGTGTTTGAAGTTTGATTGTGTTTCATCTTCATCAGACATCATTGCCTTCCAGGCGGTTATGCATTTCTGGGGGACTCTTCCACTAAAGTTATTCGAAGCTAAGTCGACGATTTGAAGCTTTGGCCAGGATTCATCATTCTCTCGACAAGTAATATTCCCGTAAAAGCTGTTTGATCGCAAAACTAGGACACGCAAACTTGAGATATTCTTTAGCCAGCATGGAAAGGTATCTCTGATCTTGTTATTCCCGAGGTCTAGGACCTCCAACTTTCTGCAATTGGCCAAGGATTTTGGAATCGTTCCACCTAGTTGATTTCCATTGAGATCAAGTGTTTGTAATCCACAATTTCCCAGAAACGTAACAGGTAGAGTGCCACTAAGGTTGTTTCCCCTCAAATTTAGAACCCCAAGAATCTCACTCATTTTGATCAAACATGTTGGCATTTTTCCACTCAATATGTTCTTTGACAGATCAAGAACCGAAAGATTTGTTGCATTGCATAAAGTTTCAGGGATGACCCCTGTGATGCTATTGTTTGAAAGAGAGAAAAAGAGGGTGAAGGACATGAAATTACCAATGTCATCTGGGATGGAAGTAAAACTGTTGTTGGAGTAATCTACAAGGAGTGCATTTGGTGGTGGGTAAGGAATGTTTCCTTGGAGCTGGTTGGAATGTAGGTCAAGGACAGCCATGAGATTGAGATCAGAAGTACTATAAGGTCGTTGCAGCCTGCTCAGCAGATTGTGTGACAGATTCAGATATTGTAGACTAACCTTTCCAATTTCCCAAACCCAATTTGGTATTTCCCCTGAAATTTGATTGTCTGAAAGGTCCAAGTTAAATAGCTTTAATTGACTTTTAAGATTCGGAATCACCCTCAGTTTGCAAGAAGCCAATCTCAGTGTGCTAACATTTGAGGGGAAGGAAGAATCACTACTGGCATTCACTGTCAAGTTGTTGTATGAAAGCTCAAGTCTAGTAAGATTGCGAAGCCTCTGAATTGCAGCTAGCTGTACAGTGCCATTGAGCTTGTTAGAAGAAAGTATAAGGATTTTAAGATTTTTGAGTTCAAAGATGGACATGGGAATAGGCCCTTCTAATCTGTTGCCGCTTAAATCAATCGTATCTAGTGCAGAGGAGGATGCTTCTGAAAATTTGGGAATTAGTCCACCAAATTTGTTGTTGGCCAGCTGAAGATGCTGCAGCATCGGAAGTGAAAACAGAGATCCTGGGATGCTTCCATTGAGTGAATTGTACCTCAAGTCAACATAAACAAGATTGGAGAGATGTTCCCAGTCTGTGGATGAGATCGCACCGGGCAGAGCATTGTATGAGAGGTCTAGATGGGTGAGATTTTTGGACATATGTAGAGATGGGGTTGGACCAACAAATTTGTTAGATGATAGGTCCAGATAAACTAGTTGGGTGAGGTTGGCCAATGAGGTGGGAATTGATCCACTGAAGTTGGCAACGATCTAATCTCGACAAATTTTTAAGGTTGCCTATGGAATGCGGCAGTACACCTGAGAAGTTTGTGTCACTGAGCATCAGGGTTCGAAGAGAGCTATTCTTGGGAAAAACAGGCAGAGAACCTTGAAGTAAACTGTTGCCTGATAAGTCAAGTGTCTCAAGTGCGTGTACCTGTAATATCTTTTCTGGGAATGTCCTGTTCAACCGACTACTACTGAGGCGCAAAGACGTCAAATTAAAGAAATCTGCCAAAAACTCTGGAACTGGAGACAACAGATAATTCTGATCCAAACGAATCACTGAGAGTGACTGAAGTTTTGCGAGGGAAGGATGGATAGGGCCTGAAAGGTAACAGCTGGACAAGCTCAAAACACGCAGTTTAGGCACCAAAGATGATAAAGCCTGGCACCATTCAATTCCAGGAGCTGATATATTTACACCATCAAGATACAGTTCTCTGAGCTCTGTGAGGTTCTGAAGGAGCCCACTTAAATTCGGCTTCTCAAGTTTCAAGAGAGCTCCGAAGCGGTACAAACTGGACAAATCAAGAGTAACCAACCTTGTAATCCCTGAAACCTGAATTGGAATCTGCCCCGCGAAGCCAGCAGTGGAGAGATTCAGATTAGTCAAATTTGAGAGGTTTGCTAACCTGGATGGGATTCGACTTCCATTGAATGTATTAAAAGCCAGATTCAGACTCTGGAGAGACTGAAGGCTGAAGAGACCAGCAGCATTCTCAATTCCATCGGAGATTGATTCGTTGCTCAAGTCAAGACCAATAACACGACCATCTCCATCACAATCTACACCGCCCCAATCACAACAATCTGTTCCTTGGCTCCACTTCGCCAGATATACTGATAAAGAAGGATTGAACACAAGACTGTCCTTCATTTGGAGCAACAACGATTGCTGATCGCTCTGACATCGGCCAGAAACCAAAACCACATCGATGCCAAAGACATTCGCCACGAAGGGTATCATGAAAAGCCACGACAATAGTAGAATTCTCATCGGAATCAGTGACTGAAAACACCCATATAACTGAAACTTAAAAGCAGAAAACAACATCTGTGGCCACCATTTCTTCAGGAGGAGGATGCAGATACACGAACATAACCATTTGTTGCTTGTAGATTCTAACTTTAGGCCGCCCAAAAACTTGCCTCAAGTTTCTAACGGGACGGCAACCCGAAAGTAGAGAATTAGGGAGGTAGAGGAGGATTGCAGTACAAGAGAAAATTGAACGGTCAGCAAAATAAAAGCCGTCAAAGTAAAACAACGTGTTGTTTATATCTTATTGATTCTTAGCTGTATTTCTATAAATTCTTTATTTTTTCAATATGATGATAGAGCACTATCTGAGCTTCTTTGTTTACCAAGAAAAATCAAACCTACCTCTGCCAATTTTTCAATATATGCAGTTACGGTTGATTAATGATTATAGTAAAAGGAGTTGTATACTCACCACAACCCAGTGCGCGAGTTCGAGTTTATTTAAAATGTGGATTACCGGTAGATTTCTCGCTAATAATAGTTAGCCAACGTTAAATTGTAAGAATTAAAAAAAAAAAAAAAAAAAAAGCTTACGAAATTTTACTGATCGTAACGTTGTGCATTAATCGTGCGTTTGTGTCCACATGGAACACATGGTATGGTCAATTTTAATGGGGCATGCTACCACTGATTACTGAATGATAACAAATCTCTGTGAATGTGGGCACCTCTGCGTTACTAGAGGGAGGAAATTTGAACATTGAACGTCGGAATCAAAGAAAAAAAAATCTTAGACTTGGTGGTGTGAAAGCATTGAGCCTGCCATCGTGGACCTTGAAAAAGAGTGAACATTGACGAGGTCTTTGTTTTTTTTTGGGGGGGGGGGGGTTAAATAAAAATAAATTCGAGTTTCATAATTACACCAGTCACTGTGCCGCCAAATTTTGGAAAAATTTACGTTGCATCCTCCTTTTTACATTTTAAAATGATGCTTTTAAAATTAAAAAAGACGTTGAATTTTAGGATCAGGATCCTCTCCTGATCTGATCATATTCTGAGCAAATAACTCATTTATTGATTGGTAGTTAATAAATAAAAAAATAAAAAAAGTTGAATCTTATCCATACACTACCACTCAAATACACATGGCATGAGATCTTAAAAAGCTCAGATGAGATCAGATCAGGAGAGGATCCTTTTCCTGAATTTTATACTTTGTAGATTTAATTAGAAGGCATTCTTCTAAAATCAAAAGGAAGCGGAAACGTGTTTGACATTCTATACATAAATAAATAACTATTTCTTTTTTAAAGTTAAAAAAACAGTACATAAGCTGTTGCGTATGAAAATTGAAAAGCACACAGCTGATTCCATGCTTCTTAAAAAATTTTGGATGTAAGGTCTATCAAAAATAATTTTTTTTTCATTTTTATTATAATTTTTTTAAATGAAAAGGTCCGTGTAAAGTTTCATAATTCATGTAGCTTTTGAAGCCATTTTAGCAACAAGAACCAATCCAATGATGAATAAAACGAAAAGAGACTAAAATAAAATTCATAATTCATGTAGCTTTTGAAGCCATTTTAGCAACAAGAACCAATCCAATGATGAATAAAACGAAAAGAGACTAAAATAAAATTACTGTTGGTGGAGAAGAGGAAATAAAGGAGTGATTAATTTGTCAAATGTAATGGAGTAATTGGAAGATTGTAAGTGATTGCTAGCTTCCATTTCAATTGAAGTGAGCCTTTACTACTTTTCAAACACTAATAAATGTATTTGCTTTGCATACAGAGTTTTTATATTGACCTTTTTTATGATGAATAGTTAAGAGTATTGTGTTGTTACTTTCATATTATACGTTGCCATAGTTAGATTTATACAGAAACTTGATTGAAAGGCTGGCTGGGAATGAATGTACGAAGCCTGATCACCGATTAAACGGCATAATTAATCGCCATTTAATTACAGATAAAATCAAGCTAAACATGCCAACGACTAATCTGCCTTGAGAGTTGAGACAGGCCCCACGCACCCTAGTTTTCAGTGGACCTACTGAATTATTTGCCCCAACGTCTTCTATCTGCCCCCTAGCATTAGGTAGAAAAATAATTTTTGCCGCGGACCCACCGGAGTTGACCTGACCCGTAAGCAACTCAATTAAATAACTCGTACGCAACTTAATTGTGCGTGGATTACATTGTGAATTTTTATTTCTAATTTGAAGAAAAAAAAAATAAAACTAAAAGAAGGCCGCAACATCCGACACCCGAACTCTTGACCTGCGAATCTAAATACTGTGTTACCAACATAAGCACTCACTTTTCAGTTTTTATGAGTGGGATTATAACTAAAAGTAGTCCGTTGGGTCAACTGAAGAATCAAGGAAGAATCAGAGTCCCATTTCCCATATTGTGAAATTTTGGCACCCAAAAGAGAAAGGAGATGCAAATGCAATGGGGAAGATAATGGAGCTTGCTGAAGTCCCACTTGTCTGCCACAGTTCGCAGAGTGCAATTAATACTAATGCACAAACTTTTAGACGTTTTGTTTATTTATTTATTTTTTGTGACATGGGAACCCTATGCTATGATCTCTATCATAAAGAAAAAATATTGATGCTACTTCAAAATTGATCCATGCATTCTCAGCATTATTTGCCTTCTTTTAATAATTTTTCTATTATATTTTGACTGTGATTATTATTTTGAGCTCACGCAGTTGCTAGAGTGTAAACATCAAGATGCATAAAAGAAAATTTCAGTTTATTAATTGATAGGCCACGGGTTTGACAAGATACTCCAAGCTAGTGCTAGATACTGTTGTATGTCACCTCATTGATTAGATGTTATTTGACAACCATTTAGCTACACGACAAACAAGTGAGTTTATAAATTGGATCTCCTATCATACAATTAATGTACGGTAGAAATTAGAATTTACCTTATAAATTATACCAAATGATAAATTAAGAGTTCAAACTATTTTTACCGAGTTCTAATCATTCTCATTTAATCTTGATTGTTTGAAATAAGCAAAATTTAGGTTTCATTAGTAAAATACAAATACCACCCAAAGTAGTAAAGGCAAAGAAACACCTTAGTCCGAGTGTTTTTATTAAAGGATAAAAACTTCGAAATCAAGGAATTTTTTTTTTTTTTTTTTTTTGCAACAAAGAAAAAAGAAAAACCACTTCAAAAGTGAATTGGAGGACTTAAATTAAGGGTGAATTTTGGAAAAAAAATTCGACAGATATTATGGCAGTAGCCATTTGTTTTGCTCGTCTTGTCAAGAGTTTCCAAACAACATACTGCAGACCAAACTCTAATGCAAATTAGAGGTCTTCGATGCTAGAATTTGGTCAAAATTGTGGCAAACATTGCAGCAATAGCCACTGGTTTTGCCATTCTCCTCAAGAGTTAGAAAACAACATATTGAAGACCCAATTCTAAAATTAGAGGCGTTAGTAGATGGAATCTGGCCAAAATTTTGGTGAACACTGCAGCAATACCCACTCAATTTGCTTCTCCTCTCAAGATTTTTCATGTTTAGCTTATTCGGAAAAATTTCAAGCAATATTTCTGTTTTTCTGATAGTGGTGCTTTTAACACCTTTTTAATATAATGATAAAACTTCACTTCCATTAAAATTACATTCAAGGATAAAAACACACAAATATAATGAACAATCAATATTTTCTCCCATCTCTTTTAGTTACACAGGTATACCATTTTTTTCTCTCTATTGCTGCAAAATGCAAACTCTTCATATTTATTATTAATCTATTTTGTATTTTTTTTTAAAATTTTGACTCCAACTATTCAATCGGTTTATGAAAATTTAAAATAACGCATTTCTCTTTTTCTTTATTTTTTTTGATTAATTTTTATAATTTTTGGAAAGCTATTGTTTTTGAGGTTTGTAGAGAGAGAAAGTTTGAAGAGAAGAATAAGGATAACAATGATATAAAAAAATTATCACCCATAAAGTTATTTATGTGAAGGGTGAGGTAAGAAGATTTTAATTTATTTTAGAAGAATTTTTAGAGTGAAAGAACAGCTAAAAGCTCTTGAAAAATTAAAAAAAATAGATAGTTTAGAAAGAAAGGGTGTTGATACTTTTCGATATTAAAAGGGTATAATTTTAAAATGATAGCTGTTGTGTCTTTTTTAAAAAATAATAAAATCTCATTTAAAAAATCTTTTAGTGATATTACTCTCTATATTTTTAAGGTAAAGTATCATTGTTTTTGGCCCATTTCTAATATAGATACTCCGAATCATGCTTTCTGCTATTGCCATCAACTCCAAAATTTTTATAAAACAACACCATTTATGCATTTATAATTCAATCTTTATCCAGATTTTCATAAAAGGACAAATACAAGTCTACAATGACAGCTATTCTCATTATATAATGATTTCCCTGCACTTGAGTATATATATTTATAAATTTTGTTAGGTGATGTTTGTTTTTTTAGTCTGAAGTCTAAATTTATTTTTTTTTCAGTTATTTATTTATTTTAGATTATTTATTTTTTTAACTTATCACTTATTATCAAATAATTTTATCTGAATAAAAAAGTAGAAAAAATCAACTTTTATCTGAAATTTGAAGTCTAAATAAAAAATTTTATTTTCAAATCTCAAAAATACTCTTAACAATTCATGTATTTCCAATATTATGTATAAACATTATATTTTGTATTATTCCTGAAGTTATTTTTTAATTGCTTTAAATTTTCATTCACATGATAACATTAACTAAACTGAAATATTAAACAAATCAAATTATGTCAATTGTGATGTATCAAAAATAAAATAACAGTGTTGACTTTATAATAATATTTGATGTTATAATTACATCTTTCATTAAAAAATTAAATTAAGATCAACAATGATAGTATTTTTGTGACTTTATGATAGTTTGTTACCAAACTAATCAACCTGTGAAAATTATAAATTGTGAAGAACAAATATATGCACCACTTAAAAAAATATTTATGTCAAACTATTAACTTTTAAGTTTTTCTCTTCAGATGTTGAAAAAGAAAAAATAAATATGTCATTCAAACATTTTCATTCATATCTATTCAATTTCAATTAATTTCAAGTCTATTCAGATTTCAAATAAAAAAACTTACACAGCCTTATTATTTTACATTATTTAGAACTTATCACAAAAAGTCTTAAAGCCGAAAATGGTGTTCACGATTTGTGTGGATGGGAAGCCGAACATTGTGCTGCTGAAAAGAATTCCAGTTAGAAGTATGCGTAGGTTTTAGTTAAAACTTGTCCATTTATGTAATTTTCGCCAATGACTAATTAGTTAATTCAAAAATGGGGTTTTAGGAGGATATTGAAGGAGTGTCAATACCTGTAGAATTAAATATGTGTTCCAACTCTTACGCCCAGTAACTCCTTTCAGGCCGCGTAAATAAGAAGGCAATTGGAGAAGAAAATTGAGGGCTTTTGGTTACATGTCCATATCGAAAGTGCTATCCTAAAGACTTCATTTGTTTGACAATAAGATGGGAAGATATAAAAGTCCTCTTAAAGTCTTGATTGGGCTCATTTCTTTATCGTCTTCTAAATTTCTGTTTCTGTTGAACGTACGAAATACGACTTCCGGTTCTTCAAATGAATAAATGGATGACATACTCATACACAGTAATTTTTATGATAAAAGAATATTTTATTTTATTTTATTTAGATAAAGGACAAGTTAAAAAAAATTAAAATTTTTTTATATTTTTTTATTGTTCCTTATTTTAGTAAAATGAAGAATTCTCTTATTTTAAAATTACTCTAAAAATTAAGCACCCAAATAAATATGAAACCGGTTGTTATTTCCTTCGTCTATTCGATGGTCAAACTAAATTAATTTATTTATAGTTGTAGCAATAATCATTTGTCTCATATTACATGCATGCAAGCCTATATATGAATTAACGGCCTGCATCTGGTTTGGAATACTCGAATTGGAGGTAAAGATCGTCAAAATAATATATCCTCTTGCAGTCTTGCTTAAAATTTCTTGTTAATTTTATTAAAATCAACCCGCAGCCCCGCCGGGGGGGGGGGGGGTTGACGTAGAAGAGCTAATACATAGAGAGAAGAAAAAGCTTCCAATATTATTCAAAGATGATATAAATTATTTCACACGCAGAAACGACAGTTCATAAATCTGTTGATGAGATTGTTATACCATTTGTTTACTTTCCTGGAAAACATTAGAGTTGCAACAACTGATCCAAAGCCTACCGCAAATCCAATTGCCATCGCTATGAAAAACCAATCGATTTCATCTGTTGAAGCTGGTGCCTTGCTGGAATTTGTTTTGCAATCACTCCTAGCAGGAAACCCACATGAGCTAGAACTTTTGCAAACATCTGGCAAGGGAGCCCCACATAATCGTTTATTTCCTTCAAAGGAATTTGCCAAAAATGATTGGAGCTGAGTACTTTTTGGAATCATTCCCACTAAGTTATTGTGTGAGAGATTCAGGACAGAAAGGAAAGTTAGGTTTGCAAGCTGTATGGGGATCTGCCCACTCAGGTGGTTCATTGAGAGATCCAAAGACTCAAGCTGTTGCAAGTTTCCAATAGCTGAAGGGATGGGGCCTGTCAAAGCATTTTGCGACAAGTTCAGACCATAAAGCGATTTGAATCGTCCTATCTCTTCTGGTATTGGCCCATCAAAGTTGTTCCTAGAAAAGTCAATGGACGTGAATATACTTAGGATCTTCACTAATTCCATCTCTAGACCTTTGCTGGTGACTGTCACTACATCCTGGTAGTACCTATTTTCGAACTGCAGGAACTCAAAATGAAGGTGTTTGAAGTTTGATTGTGTTTCATCTTCATCAGACATCATTGCCTTCCACGCGGTTATGCATTTCTGGGGGACTCTTCCACTAAAGTTATTCGAAGCTAAGTCGACGATTTGAAGCTTTGGCCAGGATTCGTCATTCTCTCGACAAGTAATATTCCCGTAAAAGCTGTTCGATCGCAAAACTAGGACACGCAAACTTGTGATATTCTCTAGCCACCATGGAAAGGTATCCCTGATCTTGTTATTCCCGAGGTCTAGAACCTCCAACTTTCTGCAATTGGCCAAGGATTTTGGAACCGTTCCACCTAGTTGATTTCCATTGAGATCAAGTGTGTGTAATCCGCAATTTCCCGGAAATGTGACAGATAGAGCGCCACTGAGGCTGTTTCCCCTCAAATTTAGAACGCCAAGAATCTCACTCATTTTGATCAAACATGTTGGCATATTTCCACTCAACTTGTTCTTTGACAGATCAAGAACCAAAAGATTTGTTGCATTGCATAGAGTTTCAGGGATGACCCCCGTGACACTATTGTTTGAAAGAGAGAAAAAGAATGTGAAGGACATGAAATTACCAATGTCATCTGGGATGGAAGTAAAACTATTGTTGGAGTAATCTACAAGGAGTGTATTTGGTGGTGGGTAAGGGATGTTTCCTTGGAGCTGGTTGGAATGTAGGTCAAGGACAGTCATGAGATTGAGATCAGACATACTATATGGTCGTTGCAGACTGCTCAGCAGATTGTGTGACAGATCTAGATATTCTAGACCACCATTACCAATTTCCCAAACCCAATTTGGTATTTCCCCCGAAATTTGATTGTCTGAAAGGTCCAAGTTAAATAGTTTTGATTGATTTTTAAGATTAGGAATCACCCTCAGATTGCAAGAAGCCAATCTCAGTGTGCTAACATTTGAGGGGAAGGAAGAATCACTACTGGCATTCACTGTCAAGTTGTTGTATGAAAGCTCAAGTCTAGTAAGATTGCGAAGCCTCTGAATTGCAGCTAGCTGTACAGTGCCATTGAGCTTGTTAGAAGAAAGTATAAGGATTTTAAGATTTTTGAGTTCAAAGATGGACATGGGAATAGGCCCTTCTAATCTGTTGCCGCTTAAATCAATCGTTTCTAGTGCAGAGGAGGATGCTTCTGAAAATTTGGGAATTAGTCCACCAAATTTGTTGTTGGCCAGCTGAAGATGCTGCAGCATCGGAAGTGAAAACAGAGATCCTGGGATGCTTCCATTGAGTGAATTGTACCTCAAGTCAACATAAACAAGATTGGAGAGATGTTCCCAGTCTGTGGATGAGATCGCACCGGGCAGAGCATTGTATGAGAGGTCTAGATGGGTGAGATTTTTGGACATATGTAGAGATGGGGTTGGACCAACAAATTTGTTAGATGATAGGTCCAGATAAACTAGTTGGGTGAGGTTGGCCAATGAGGTGGGAATTGATCCACTGAAGTTGCAACGTGCAAGATCTAATCTCGACAAATTTTTAAGGTTGCCTATGGAATGCGGCAGTACACCTGAGAAGTTTGTGTCACTGAGCATCAGGGTTCGAAGAGAGCTATTCTTGGGAAAAACAGGCAGAGAGCCTTGAAGTAAACTGTTGCCTGATAAGTCAAGTGTCTCAAGTGCGTGTACCTGTAATATCTTTTCTGGGAATGTCCTGTTCAACCGACTACTACTGAGGCGCAAAGACGTCAAATTAAAGAAATCAGCCAAAAACTCTGGAACTGGAGACAACAGATAATTCTGATCCAAACGAATCACTGAGAGTGACTGAAGTTTTGCGAGGGAAGGATGGATAGGGCCTGAAAGGTAACAGCTGGACAAGCTCAAAACACGCAGTTTAGGCACCAAAGATGATAAAGCCTGGCACCATTCAATTCCAGGAGCTGATATATTTACACCATCAAGATACAGTTCTCTGAGCTCTGTGAGGTTCTGAAGGAGCCCACTTAAATTCGGCTTCTCAAGTTTCAAGAGAGCTCCGAAGCGGTACAAACTGGACAAATCAAGAGTAACCAACCTTGTCATCCCTGAAACCTGAATTGGAATCTGCCCCGCAAAGCCAGCATTGGAGAGGTTCAGATTAGTTAAATTTGTGAGGTTGGCTAACGTGGACGGGATTTGACTTCCATTGAATGTATTAAAAGCCAAATTCAGGCTCTGGAGAGACTGAAGGCTGAAAAGACCAGTAGCTTTCTGAATTCCATCGGAGATTGATTCGTTGCTCAAGTCAAGACCAATAACACGACCATCTCCATCACAATCTACACCGCCCCAATCACAACAATCTGTTCCTTCACTCCACTCCACCAGATTTACTGATAAAAAAGAATCATATAAAAGACTGTCCTTCATTTGGAGCAACAACAATTGCTGATCGCTCTGACATCGGCCAGGAACCAAAACCACATCCATGCCAAAGACATTCGCCAAGAAGGGTATCAAGAAAAGCCATGACAATAGTAGAATTCTCATTGGAAACAAGTAAATAACTGAATACCCCGGATATAATTGAAACTTGAATAAAGTAATAGCACTTGTGCCGACTTTATATGTGTAAACTCGTGAAAAAGTGGTTTCGGTTCATGGGTTCATATTATAATACACGAATATTATTTCAAATTGGCGCGAAATGACATAGAAATTGCAAGGTAGCAGAAAAAAAAAGAGAAGGGAGGAATTCCAGGGAATAGGGTCAGCTGATGAGGGCAGTCAAAGTAAACTGTAACTAATGATTAGTAGACGCTTTTTTCTCATTCTTAACGTGTGTTTGAGAGTGAGGTGCTATAATTTTTAAGCTGCAGTTATTGTGGAGAAAAAATTATAGTTGTGAAGTAAAAGTTGAGAAAAAAAATTTACTAACCTGCTAAAGCCCAACTACAAATATTACCAAACACTTTAATAGCTGAGTTTTGACAGTGCAGCTGCCTCACTACACTCTCAAATGGGCTATAAGTGTATAATCACAATCAATTTTCTTACAATGAGCGTTTTACCTCTTTTATGCTAAAAAAAGATGAAATTACTAAAAAAAGGAAAACTTAAATTATTAATAGAATAAAATTTTTGTAATTGAAATAAAGAAAAAAAATACATACAGCTTAAATTATAACCCAATAGATACAATGGGCATATCTTACATCTCAAGTCCTTGTCCGAGCTTGTCTTTATTTTAGATACTGAAAATTTTATGTTAAAAAGATGAATCAGCAGAAGAGGACGCTCTTTCAACTGATACAATTCCATAATAATAAATTATTAATTATATGGTTTGGACATCGGATCACACGAAGACTCGGATCACTTGAATTTCCCGAGTTAACTCATCTTGTCAACTCACTTCATTACAAGACAACTTTTTAGCATAGATTTGTAATCAACTAATCCTTAAAAAGAGAAAAATATAAATAGTTGTTTAATTAAGCCTGAGTTCTATCATCAGCCAAGAGAAACTAGATCAACCCTTTGCAAATTCTTCCTTGAAACTGTCAATCATGATCCAATATTGGATAGATGCTTGAATGGAGCCGCCATCGTTTTACTCGCAGGTGCTGATTTTGCCGTTTAGGTTGAGCGTCGTCTTGTTGTTAATGTCAAATTTTGGCATCAAAGAACAAATTTATACCGGAGGTGTTAGGAATATTCTAGAGTGCTCCAGAGAATTCCAGTAAGCTCAAGGTTGTTCAAGTTTGTTGAAGAAGCTAAGAAGGTGCTGAGGAAATCAGTTAACACTCACGAGTGTGCTCAAGTCAGCTTGGTATAAGTTCGTTATGAAATGAACAGCTGTCAAATTGTTATTGGTTGTGTATTATTAAGTTTGTTATGTAAGCATAATATAAATACTCGTTCTGTATCAGATTCAGTTAGTTAATACAATAAAATCAATATTCATTCTTCATCTCTCGTTATTTTCTCTCTGTTTTTCTTAAGAGCCAAACACTTTTCACAGGCGGGGTGTCGGTACTCTGCTTGTCGTCGGTAATTGCCATCAATTGGCATCAATCTATTGATTAATCCGAACTCGTTATGCAAACAAAGAAGATGTAAGGGGCGTCGGAGCCGCTAAAAGAGCATGCTCTTAATTCACTTTTCTCCTTATTGATTATCTTCAAAATGCGGGTAGTCGAAATTAAATTCTGCTTTGTTAAATTCGGGTCCTACGTGCAACTATTTCCTCGTAAAAAATCTTTATTCACTACCGGCAAAATAGAATCTTATAATATGCCGGTCACCAGCGTAAAGAAGAAGGCAACACTAGTCAACAGCAGCAAGACTTCGTAGGACTTCATGGCAGAAGAAAATTGAGAGTTTCGGTTAAATGTCTTATGTCAAAAACACTACACTGGCCCACAGACTTTGTCATCATTAAGGTAGTCGAATTTATTGACAATAGGAAAATTATCAGTAATATACCTTAATGTCACGACGCGCTCATTTTTCTGCGATCGGAGGCTACTTTGCGTACGTGAGTTCACTTAGCACGCAACGCGGGATGCACTTAGAGGGTGGCTACATTTAGAAATGGGCAGGTGCACTTAGCCTTTTTCTCACCAAGCCCAACTCTAGAAAATTGCATACACTCTAGAACTTTCTAGTTTTAGCCACTTGGCCCCCTAAGTGTTCAACCACTTGTTGTAGAGAATTCTAGAAGCAAGCACTCTCACCCACTGTAAAAAGGGGTGAGCACCACAATTTCTCCCTACCAACATTTTCACCCACCACACACACACTAGCTCACTAACTCTCAAAACTCTCTTGTAAAGCTCTCTTTGTAACATTTCCAAGTGTAAATAATATAACCATCATTGGCCATTTTCTCTTGCTTCTCTTAATATTTTCAGCAAGTACTTGTGCTAAGCTTGCTAAAGAAGCACTCAAGGCTTACTTGGCACCTTGCACCCTAAGGATTGCCCAAGTGCCGCACGGGAGTTGCTGCGCGCAAACTTAAGCCTGTGACAAGTAGTATCAGAGCGAAGGTTCGCTGTCCACACAAGCTAGCTTGAAGATGGCCAATCCGTCCAGCACATTGCAAGAGGGCGCACTTGGAGCGGAGATGGCGGAACAAGCTCATGGTAGCGAGGAGGGATGCGCTCCGCCTAAGTCCCGAGGTAAGTCCAAAGCCTCCTCTATGGATATTTTCGAGCCTCACATTGCCACGCTCGAAGCATCAATGTCTGCTGTCCATGACACTCTCAACACTGTCGAGGAGCGAGTCGACGGTCTTTAGGGGGAATATGGCGAATTTACAGTAGCCACTAAAGCCCTCATGCAAGACCAAGTCGACTCTCTCCGAGGGGAGCTTCGGGCATTCCATGATGAGCTTGTTAGTTTGCGTAGCTTTGTGCAAAATGAGATGCGCGTTGTCCGTACGGAGGTCGATGAGGTCCGCTCGGACTGGGCATGGCACAAGCGCACGCTTACACCAAGTCCGGCTGCGGTTCCTGCAAGCTCGACTAGCTCGCGCCACATTGACGTGCCAAAGCCCGATACATATGACGGCGTCCCAAACGCCATTGTGGTTGATAATTTTCTGTTTGGGCTGGAGCAATATTTCGACGCAATGGGTGTCCGCGATGAAGCGTCGAAAGTGGGCAATGCACCTACATTCCTTAGAGGAGCCGCGCAATTATGGTGGCGACGGAAACACGGCGAGATGGGCAAGGGGATTTGTGCCATCAGCACATGGGCCGATTTCCAGCAAGAACTCCGCAAGCATTTTGGCCCAAGCAATGCGGAAAAGGAGGCACGAGCGCGCCTACGTCGGCTTAAGCAATCCGGGAGTGTCCGAGACTACATCAACGACTTCACCAACCTAATGCTTGAGATATCCGACATGTTCAAGAATGATTCTCTCTTCTACTTTCAGGATGGGCTCAAGGATTGGGCGAAGACGGAGCTTGATAGGCAAGGCGTGCAGTCACTCGATGACACCATTGCCGCTGCGGAATCATTCACCGACTACTCCGCATAACTCAAGGACAGGAGGTCGAGCCAAGGCAAAGGTGGGGGAGAGGGCCAGAAGGACAAGAACCGCAACCGCAAGGAAGGCAAAGGACAGCTCAAGGACAGGAGACGCCATTGCCGCTGCAGAATCACTCACCGACTACTCCGCACAGCTCAAGGACAGGAGGTCGAGCCAAGGCAAAGGTGGGGGAGAGGGCCGGAAGGACAAGAACCGCAACCGTAAGGGAGGTGGGCAGAAAAAACCTCCAAATGGTAAAGGCGGGCAAGGCAAGCCTGAGAAACAGCAGCAACCACCGAAACCGCGAAGCCCGTGCTTCATTTGCAACGGTCCTCATTGGGTACGTGACTGCCCGAAGAAAAAGTCACTTAGTGCCTTCGCCGCTCAACTCAAGGGCAGCTCCTCACCGCCCTCGGAAGAGTCCGAGCCGAGAATGGGGTCACTCAAATGCCTTGGCGCGCCCGAAAGCCATCCACCAACAGCCCCAAAGAAATGACTCATATACGTGAGCGCGGTGGTGAATGGCCAAGCTGTCCGTGCTTTGCTAGACACCGGAGCAATGTACAACTTCATTTCAGAGGAGGAAGCTAGGCGCCTAGGCTTAAAGGCGATGAGAGACGGAGGCACCATGAAGGCGGTGAATTCACCAACCAAGCCCATCACGGGCGCCGCTCAAGGCGTACGGTTAGCGCTTGGAGCATGGAGTGGAAAGCTCGATTTCTCGATCGTACCCATGGATGACTTCAAGATGGTCCTCGACATGGAGTTCTTCGACCGAGTCCATGCCTTTCCACTACCGGCCACGAACTCCCTAAGCATCCTCGACGGGAGTATGGCATGCATGATTCCAGCCGAGCGCGCGAAGACCGCGGACAAGGCGCTCTCAGCCATGCAGTTCAAGAAGGCCTTTCGTAAGGACCCTCGCTTCTTGGTCTCCATCCGGGAGATAAACGATGGGGAAGATCGCGGAAGCACACCAAGCCAAGCACCTCCACTCATCCAAGCCGTCCTCAACGACTTCAAGGATGTCATGCCTCCGAAACTTCCGAAGAAACTCCCACCGAAGCGAGAGGTGGATCATGAGATTGAGTTCGAGCGGGGCGCGAAGCCACCAGCCTTAGTGCCTTACCGCATGACGTCTCCCGAGCTAGAAGAATTGCGGAGACAACTCAAGGACTTGCTTGATGCTGGCTACATCCGCCCATCGAAAGCCCCGTTCGGTGCACCCGTGCTATTCCAAAAGAAGAAGGATGGATCCCTACGCATGTGCATCGTCTATCGGGCGCTCAACAAGATTACAATCAAGAACAAGTATCCGATCCTCTTGATCGCGGACTTGTTTGATCAGATCGGCAATGCGCGCTACTTCACCAAGCTCGACCTACAGTCCGGGTACTACCAAGTGCGCATTGCTAAGGGAGATGAGCCAAAGACGGCGTGCGTGACCAGATACGGTTCTTTTGAATTTCTTATCATGCCGTTTGGTTTCACAAATGCACCAGCCACTTTTTGCACTTCTATGAATAAGGTTCTCCACCCGTTTCTCGACCGTTCTGTCGTGGTGTACTTGGACGACATTGTGGTGTACAGCGCCACACTCGAGGAACACTCCCAACACTTGCGGCAAGTCCTCCAAGTACTATGCGACAACAAACTCTACCTCAAGATGGAGAAATGCTCGTTTGCTCAGCGAGAGGTAGAGTTCCTTGGCCACAAAATAGCGGACAGGAAACTCATGATGTAGAACTCGAAAGTAAAGGCTATGCAAGAGTGGCAAGCTCCCACCAATGTGCCCGAGCTCCGGTCATTCCTCGGATTGGTGAACTACTACCGCTGCTTCATCAAGAGATATTTGGCAATAACGGCACCCTTGACTGAGCTGTTGAAGAAGAACCGCACGTGGCATTGGTCCAATGAATGCCACCGCGCCTTCGAGGGGTTGAAGAAGGCTATCTCCGAACAGCCCATCCTTGCACTTCCGGACCACACCAAGCCATTTGAGCTTCACACGGATGCCTCCAATTTTGCTATTGGTGGGGTACTCATGCAAGAAGGCCACCCTTTGGCATTTGAAAGCCGAAAGCTCAACGACACGGAACGCCGCTACACCATGCAAGAGAAGGAGATGACAACCATCATTCATTGCCTACAGGTTTGGCGACACTACTTGCTTGGCGCACACTTCGTGATCTTGACGGACAACATAACCACGAGCTACTTCCAAACGCAAAAGAAGTTGAGTCCCAAGCAAGCCCGGTGGCAAGACTTCTTGGCGGAGTTTGATTATAGGCTCGAGTACAAGCCCGGCAAGGCCAACGTCATCGCGTATGCTCTAAGCCGCAAAGCGGAGTTGGCTACGCTTAGCATAAGCCAGCCGAAATCTGACCTCGTGGTACGCATCAAAGAAGGTCTCCAACAAGATCCGTTAGCCAAAGACTTGTTAGGGAAGGTGCTCGAAGGAAAAATGAGGCGCTTTTGGCAAGAGGAAGGCATCCTCCTCACCAAGGGAGACCGACTGTTCATGCCGAGGTGGGGAAACTTGACGAGAAGTCATCAAGGAGTGCCACGACAGTAAATGGGCTGGCCACCCCGGAGTAAAGCGCACAACTGCACTTGTGCAAGCCTCATATTTTTGGCCGCATATAAGGGACGACATCGAGGCTTACGTGCGGACGTGCCTTGTGTGCCAACAAGACAAGGCGGATCGTCAACTTCTGGCGGAACTACTCGAGCCTCTACCGACAGCACTAAGGCCATGGGAGAACGTCACTATAGACTTCATCTCGGCCTTGCCCAAGTTCGAGGGGTGCGGAAGCATCATGGTTGTAGTCGACCGCTACAGCAAGTATACAACTTTCATCGCCGCACCGACCAATTGCAAAGCGGATGAGGCAGCCCACCTATTCGTCAAGCACATTATCAAGCTTTGGGGGGTTCCAAAGAGCATCGTGAGTAACCGGGATCCGCACTTTACCGGACGCTTTTGGACGGAGCTCTTCAAGATATTAGGGACCGACCTCAAGTTCTCAACAAGTTTCCACCTGCAAACGGATGGACAAACCGAGCGCATCAACAGCTTACTCGAGATGTATCTTAGGCATTATGTGAGCGCTCACCATCGAGATCATCATGGGTTTCCAGCCGATGACGCCCAATGCCGTAGCTTCGACATATGGTGGGAAAAGCCCCGCGGCTCACAAGCTTGCCCGCGAATGGCATGAAGAAGCGGACATCATGCGAGCTTATCTCAACAAGGCCGCGCGGAAGATGAAGAAATAGGCTGATTCGAGGAGACACCACGTCGAGTACAAGGAAGGCGACCAAGTGATGGTGAACAGTGGCGGATCTAGAAAAATAATTTATCGGGGGCTAAATTAAATAATAATAAAATATGAAAAACTAAAATTTTGAATATATAAAATATTTACTAATACATTTATAATTATTCTCTACGCATTTTTATATTTTAAAAATATTATGCAATAGACTCATTATTAATATCATTAAATTTATTGTTTCCTATATAAACAACTAAACTATCATTTATCTCATATGATTTTAAAGATGATTCTTCATGAATTTCATTACTGAAAATATTTGCTCTACTATTATTATAGAGACTGGAAGAATTAATCCTATTTTTTATAATAAAAAAATATTTTGAGTGGTGGACTATCATTATTTTTAATTAAAATATAAATTTTTATAATTCTTAAAAGTTAAATTTTAAATTTTACTAGGGTTTATAATTTATAGTGATTATTTTAATAAATTTTTTATGAGAGTTAATTAGAAAACTAAATTTTTTTGTTTAATTTTAGATTTTTTTTTTTTGGCCAGTGGGGGCTTGAGCCCCCACCGGTCACAAGCTACATCCGCCCCTGATGGTGAAGCTCCTACCCCAACAGTTCAAGACGTTGCGGAAAGTCCACAAGGGGTTAGTGAGGAGATACGAGGGGCCTTTCGAGGTAGTTCGACGCGTGGGCAAGGTCTCCTACCAACTCTAACTTCCACCAAGGCTCAAGATCCACCCGGTCTTCCACGTGAGCTTGCTCAAGCCTTACCACAAAGATGCGGAAGAACCAAGCCTTGGTGAGTCGAGACGCGCCCCAACAATTGTTGTTAGCGCTTTCGACAAGAATGCGGAGTACATCCTTGCGGATCGGGTAATCCGGAGACAGGGCATACCGGCTTACAACGAATACTTGGTGAAGTGGAAGCACCTCCCCGAGAGCGAAGCGACATGGGAACGGGAAGACGACCTATGGCAATTCGGGGAGCATGTACAACTCTACAAGCACGAGAACGCGACGAGGGCGTCACGTGCATAGGTGGGGGAGGATTGTCACGGCGCGCTCATTTTCCCGCGATTGGAGGCTACTTTGCGAACGTGGGTTCACTTAGCGCGCAACGCGGGATGCACTTAGAAGGTGGCTATACTTAGAAATGGGCATGATGCACTTAGCCTTTTTCTCACCAAGCCCAACTCTAGAAAATTGCACACACCCTAGAACATTCTAGTTTTAGCCACTTGACCCCCTAAGTATTCAACCACTTATTGTAGAGAATTCTAGAACCAAGCACTCTCACCCACTATAAAAAAGGGTGAGCACCACCATTTCTCCTCACCAACATTTTCACCCACCACACACATATTAGCTCACTAGCTCTCAAAGCTCTCTTGTAAAGCTCTCTTTGTAACCTTTCCAAGTGTGAATAATATAATCATCCTTGGCCATTTTCTCTTGCTTCTCTTAATATTTTCAGTAAGTACTTGTGCTAAGCTTGCTAAAGAAGTACTCAAGGCTTACTTGGCACCTTGCACCCTAAGGATTGCCCAAGTGCCGCACGGGAGTTGCTGCGTGCAAACTTAAGCCCGTGACATTAAGCTATGATATTATAAAAAATACTATAAAAATTTAAATTTGTTTCGTTTTTTACTATCTACTAAATGTTAATATTGTTAGAATATTTAATGAAATCTACATAGATGATCACTTTAATATTGAATTCAAGGAAAATTATCAATCATCCATCTTAAATTTATCCTACTATAAAAAAATACTGTAAAAATTTGAATTTATTAAAATTTCCATATTAAATTTGTAATTTGTATCAACCTCTCACAAAATATTAATACTATTAGAATATTTTACAAAATCTAGATAAAATGACCATTTTACTCTTGAATTCAAGGGCATTTTCCACTTTGCACCATAAATAAAAAAAAATTAATAAAATATCAAAATCTAACAAACCCAACACTCTTTGTTCCAAAACACAATCCGCCAATGATTTTGATCCCTAAATATGATTGTCATCAAATCCTTCATCAACAAAAAATAAAATAAAATATATCTAACAATCTTTTTTCATATCTTCTCTTTTTATTAGTTCATAGGCTCCAAAAAATCAATGGGTCGAGCAATGGTACCACAATGGTACTATACCACAGTTGGATCCAATGGTGACAATTGGGAGCTGGATCCAATGACTAAATCTAGTTGTGGTACAATTTTTTTTTATTTCTTTTTGGTCGAATAATAATAAATTCGAGTTTCATAACATCAGTCACGTTGTATTGTACCTCACCATAATTAGATTTTACCAAAAAAAAAAATTGATTGAATGGCTAGTTAGGAATGTATGTACAAAGACTGATCACCGATTAAATGGCATATTCGCCATTTAATTACAGATAAAATCAAGCTGAACATGACAATGACTAATCTGCCTTGAGACAGGCCCCACGTACCCTAGTTTTCAGTGGACCTACTGAATTATTTCCCCAACGTCTTCTCCGGTTTCTATCTGCCCATTGAGTTCTGCTATTTACCCCGGGTCAAATCCCGGGTCAAACCCTGAAACTAACTGAAACTAACTGAAACGATGCCGTTTTGTCTATTAATTTTTTTTTATTCTCATTTGCTATGAACGACGACGTTTGGCTTGGATAAATCCCAAAAGCATCATCAGAAGTTAGTTGCTTCTTCTTCTTCGTTCTCTTTACACGTTTCATCAGACAACCACAACTCAACTGCGCAACCACAACCCACCTGCAGATCGTCTTGTAGCCTCTGCATCATTGCCATTTACCAAGCCTTGGAGCCTGGCCTACTTTCCCTGGAAAAATGGCAGGCCTTTTTTTTTTTGGGACTCCACGATGCCACCCAATTTTTTTTCCTTCCAAAAGGGTCAGCGAAGAATCTTGAATGCTAAACTTTTGGGATTTGATCACTGGTCACTCCAATCACTTTTGACTAATTTAATTAACGCGCAAGAATCAACAATCGTGACTGATAGATTCTTTCTTCTTTGGATGAACAGCTTCAACAAGGGCCTTGATATCTTCCTTGACTCTTTGAATCACACCTGGCCCTTTTCACTTCTTCTATTGGGGTGTTCTCGTCGATGTCATTGCTAGTCCCATGAGTTTATTTGGTATGGCGTGGTGATTTATCTCTTCCCTAGCTCTTTCCAAAAAAATTTTTCTTTAACATGGAAAAAAAAAAAGCAATGTAAATTATATCAAGTACAACTGCATTTTCAACTACGACAAAAATTTTACGAGTAAGATGGGTTAAGGGATTACGGGATCTGCAGCAACGAAGAGGAAGAAGTTGTTGGGTTAAGAGAACGAAGAGGAAGGAAGAAGGAGGGTTCTGTTTTTTTACATTTTATACAAGCCAAAACGACATCGTTGCACAATAAATCAGGACAAAAAATAAAAGCACTGAAACAACGCCGTTTTAACCTCTTCGGGGTTTGACCCGGAGTAAGTAGCATTTTCCCTGCCCATTAGCTATAAAAATAATTTTTGCCACTGACCCACCGGAGTTGACTTGACTCGTAAGCAACTCAATTAAATAACTCGTACGCAACTGAGTTATGCGTGGATTACATTGTGAATTTTTATTTCTAACTTTTTTTTAAAATGAAACTAAAAGAAGGCCGTAACATCGGACGCCTGAACTCTTTACCTGCAAATCTAATTACTGTGTTATCAACATTAGCACTCACTTTTTATGAGTGGGATTATAACAAACAGTAGTCCGTTGGGTCAACTGAAGAATCTAGGAAGTTGAAAGTCCCATTTCCCATATTGTGAAATTTTGGCAGCTGAAAAGAGAAAGGAGATGCAAATGCAATGGGGAAGACAATGGAGCTTGGTGAAGTCTCACTTGTCTGCCACAGTTCGCAGAGTTCAATTAGTACTAATGCACAAACTTTAGATGTTTTATTTATTTATTTATTTTTGTGACATGGGAACCTATACTATGATCTCTATTATATATATATATATATATATATATATATATATATATATTATATTGATGCTTCAAAGTTGATCTATGCATTCTCAGCATTGTTTGCCTTCCTTTCAAATTGTTCCCTTATATTTTGATTGTGATTATTATTTTGAGCTCATGCAAGTTACTACAGTATAAACACCTAAATGCACAAAAGAAAATTTCAGTTTATTACTTGATAAAGGGTTTGACAAGAATACAAGATACTCCAAGCCAGTTACCTCATTGATTAGATATTATTTGACGATCATTTAGCTACACGATAAACAAGTGAGTTTTTATAACCAAATAACAAACTAGGAGTACAAATCATTTTACCGAATTCTAATCATTCTCATTTAATTAATCTTAGATTGTTTGAAATAAGCAAAATTTAGGTTTCATTAGTAAATATAAACTATTCAAAGTATTAAAGGCAAAAGAGATACCTTAGTCTCAGTGTTTTTATTAAAGGATAAAAACTTTGAAATTAAGTTTTTTTTTTTTTCAAAAAAGAAAAAAAGGAAAACCATTTCAAAAGTGAATTGGAGGACTTAAATTAAAGATGGAATTTGGCAAAACTTCGACAGACCATATGGCATAGCCGTTTGTTTTGCACCTCTTGTCAAGAGTTTCGAAACAATATATTGTAGACCCCATTGAATTCTAATGCAAATTACAGGTCTTCGATGCCAGAATTTGGTCAAAATTTTGGCAAACGTTGCGGCAATAGCCACTTGTTTTGCTACTCTGCTCAATTGTTTCAAAACAACATATTGAAGTCCCAATTCTAAATTAGAGGGCTTTAGACGATGGAATTTGGCCGAAAGTTTGGTCAACACTGCAACAATAGCACTCAATTTGCTTCTCTTGTCAAGAGTTTTCATGTTCAGCTTATCCGGAAAAAAATTTCAAGCAATATTTCTTTTTTCTGATAGTGGTGCTTTTAACACCTTTTTAATATAATGATATAACTTCTCTTCCATTAAAATTACATTCAAGGATAAACACACACAAATATAATGAACAATCTATATTTTCTTCCATCTCTTTTGCTTACACAAGTATACTAATTTTTTTCTCCCTCTTGCTGCGAAGTGCAAACTCTTCATATTTATCACTAATCTATTAATTTTTTCAACTTTTGACTCTCATCTATAACTCATTTCTCTTTTTCATTATTTTTTTAGATTAATTTTTTTATTCTTAGGAAGCTAGTGTTTTTGAGGTTTGTGCAGAGAAAAAGTTTGAAAAGAAGAATAAGGATAACAAAGCTTTAAAAAATTTATCACTCATAAATTAAGTTATTTATGTAGTAGGAAGATTTTAATTTCTTTTTTTTTTAGAAGATTTTTTAGAGGGAAAAAATAGCTAAAAACTGTTGGAAAAAAATTAGTTAGTTTAGAGAGAAAGGTGTTGTTACTTTTCAATATTAAAAGAAGTATAATTCTAAAATGGGTTTGAAAATAATTTTGACGTATCTTTTTAAATAAATAATAAAATCTTATTTAAATAACTTTTTAATAATATTTTTAGAGGCCATTTCTATTTTTGAGACAAAGTAGCATTGTTGGTGGCCCATTTCTAATGTAGATACTCCAAATTATGCTTTCTACTGCTGCCACCAACTCCAAAATTTTTATAAAACAACACCATTTTTGCATTTAAAATTCAATCTTTATCCAGATTTGCATGAAAGGACAAATACAAGTCTACAATGACAACTTTTCTCATTATATTACCATTTTCCTGCACTTCAGCCCATATATTCATAAATTTTGTTATTGTTTTACATTATTTGGAACTTGTCACAAGAAATCTTAAAGTAGAGACTGATGTTTATGGGAAGCTGAACATGGTGCGGATGAAAAGAATTCCAGTAAAAAATATGTGTAGGTTTTAGTTAAAACGTGTCCATTATGTAATTTTCGTCAATGACTAATGAATTAATTAAAAAATGGGGTTTTAGAAGGATATTGAAGGAGTGTCAATACCTGTAGGATTAAATGCCTGTCCCAACTCTCACGCCCAGTTAATCCTGTCACGCAGCGTAAAGAAGAAGGCAATTGGAGAAGAAAATTGAGGGCTTTTGGTTACGTGTCCATATCGAAAGTAATATCCTGAAGACTTCATTTGTTTGACAATAAGATGGGAAGATATGAAAGTCCTTTTAAAGTCTTGATTGGGCTCATTTCTTTATCATCTTCTAAATTTCTCTTTCTGTTGAACGTATGAAATGCGACTTCCGGTTCTTCAAATGAATAAATGGACGACATACTCATACACAGTAATTTATGATAAAAGAATATTTTATTTTATTTAAATAAAGGACAAGTTAAAAAAAATTAAAAATTTATACCTTTTTTATTGTTCCTTATTTTAGTAAAATGAAGAATAAAATTACTTTAAAAATTAAGCAACCAAATAAATATGAAACCGGTTGCTATTTCCTTCCTATATTCGATAGTCAAGCTAAATTAATTTATTTATAGTTGTAGCTATAATCATTTGTCTCATATTACATGCACGCAAATCTATATATGAATTGATGGCCTGCATCTGGTTTGGAGTACTCGAATTGGAGGTAAAGATTGTCAAAATAATAGTCATACATATCCTCTAACTCGAAATTTCTTGCTAACTTTGTTAAAAAACTAAAAGAGCTAATACATAAAAAGAAGTAAAAGCTTCCAATATTATTCAAAGATGACATAAACTATTTCACACGCAGAAACGACAGTTGATAAATCTGTGGATGAGATTGTTATACCATTTGTTTACTTTCCTGGAAAACATTAGAGGTGCAACAACTGATCCAAAGCCTACCGCAAATCCAATTGCCATCACTACGAAAAACCAATCGATTTCATCTGTTGAAGCTGGTGCTGAAGGAAGTGCCTTGCTGGAATTTGTTGGGCAAACATTTAACGGAGGACCGCATAATCGGTCGTTACCTTCAAAAGAAGTTGCCAAAAATGATTGAAGTTGAGTACTTGTTGGAATCACTCCCGCCAGGTCATTGTGTGAAAGATTCAGGAAGGATAGAAAAGATATGTTTGCAAGCGATGTGGGGATCTGGTCACTCAGGTTGTTCATTGAGAGGTCTAAAGACTCAAGCTGTTGCAAGTTTCCAATAGCTGATGGGATGGGGCCTGTCAAAGAATTTTGCGACAAGTTAAGAGCATAGAGTGATTGGAATAGTCCCATCTCCTCTGGTATTGGCCCTTCAAACTTGTTCCTTGAAAAGTCAATGGAGGTGAATATATTTAGGATCTTCACTAGCTTCATCTCTTGACCTTTGTTGGTGATGGTTATTGCATCCTTGTAGTAGGCTGGGACCATTTTCATGAACTGATACTGAAGGTGCTTGAGAGCTGATTGGGATCTGCCTTCATCAACCATCATCGCCTCCAAGTTCAGTAACCATTTTTGCGGCAGTCTTCCAGTAAATTTGTTGGAAGCTAAATCGATAATTGGAAGCATGGGCCAGGAGATATTATTTTGCGGACAACTAATGTTTCCAAAGAAGTTGTTGGATCGCAAAATTAGAACATGCAATCTAGACGCTTTCTTTAACCAGCATGGGAATGTATCGTCGAACTGGTTGTTTCCAAGGTCTAAAATCTCCAGCACGTTGCAGTTGGCAAGAGACTTTGGAACCATCCCCTCTAGTTGATTTCCATTGAGATCTAGAGTCTGTAATGAACAGCTCGCTGGAAATGCAGCAGAAACAGTGCCGTTGAGGTTGTTTCTCCTTAAATTTAGAACACCAAGCTGACTGTCACTCATTTTGATTAAACATGTCGGGATCATGCCATTTAAATAGTTGTTTGACAAGTCGAGGACTAAGAGATTTCCAGCATTGCAGATAGATTCAGGGATGACTCCTGTGAGGCTATTGTTCGAAAGGGAAAAGAAGATGCTGAGGGACATGAAACTTCCAATGTCAACTGGGATAGAAGAAGTAAAATTATTACCGGAGTAATCTACATGGGCAGCATTTGGCGGTAGGGGAGGGATCTTTCCTTGGATCTGGTTGGAGTGTAGATCCAGGACACTCAAAGAAGTGAGATCAGAAATAGAATATGGTTGTTCCAGACTCACCAGGAGGTTATGTGAAAGATTGAGATAGTTAAAACTGTCCTTCCCAATTTTCCAAACCCAATTAGGTATTTCTCCCGAAATTTGGTTTTTTGAAAGGTCTAAATGGTACAATTGTGTTTGTTTCGTTAGATCAGGAATTGCGCTCAGTTTGCAAGAAACCAATCTCAATGTGGTCAAGGAGGGAGGGAAGTAGTACCCACTGCCGCTGGCAACCACTGCCAGTCTATTGTATGAAAGGTCAAGTCTACATAGATTGCGAAGCCTCTGAATTGTATCAAGCTCTATGGTGCCAACGAACTTGTTGGAAGACAGTAAGAGAATCTTAAGGTTTTTCAGTTCAAAGAACGAAAGGGGAATAGGCCCTTCTAAATTGTTGTCACTTAAATCAAGGGCATCTAATAAAGAAGCGGATGCATTTGAAATTTCTATAACATGACCGTCAAACTGGTTGTTGGACAGTTGAAGATGCTGCACCATCGGAAGTTCAAACAAGAACTGGGGGATACCTCCACTAAGGTTATTATACCTCAAGTCAACATGGAAAAGATTAGGAAGCTGTTTCCAGCCGATGGATGAGATCCCACCAGTAAAAATATTATAAGAAAGGTCTAGATAGGTGAGATTTTTGAACATGTGAAGAGATGGGATGGGACCAGAGAAATGGTTAAATGACAAGTCTAAGTAAACTAGCTGGGATAGATTGGCCAATGAAGTCGGAATAGGTCCCGTGAAATTGCAACGATGAAACTCTATTCTGGACAAATTTTTAAGGTTCTTAATGGAATCTGGTAGTGTCCCTGAGAAGTTCGTTTCACTGAGAATCAGGGTTTCAAGAGAGAGATTCTGAGGAAAGTCTGGCAGAGACCCCTGAAGTATTTCGTTATATGATAAGTCAAGAGTCTCAAGTGTTGGTACCTGCAATATCTTTTCTGGAAATGCCCCGTGCAACCCGCAACCGCTGAGATACAATGAGGTCAAATTTGAGAAATCAGCCAAAAACTCTGGGACTGGAGAGGACAGATCATTCATATCCAAACGAATCACGGAGAGTGACCGAAGGTTTAGGAGGGAAGGATCTATAGGGCCTGAAAGGAAACAGCTGGACAAGCTCAAAACTTGCAGATTGGGCAATGATGATGATAAAGCCCGGCACCATTCATTTCCGGGGGCTGATATATTTACACCATCAAGATACAATTCTCTGAGCTCTTTGAGGCTCTGAACAAGCACACTTAAGTTCGGGTTCTCAAGTTTCAAGGTGGGATCTCCGACTACAGAAAAGCAAAAACCTGACAAATCAAGAGTAGCCAAACTTATCATACCCGAAATCTCGACAGGAATTTGCCCTGCGAAGCCAGCATGTGAAATATTCAAATACGTCAAATTTGTGAGGTTTCCCAATCCGGATGGAATTTCAGTGGCATTGAACATGTTAAAAGCCAAATTTAGGCTCTGCAGATACTTTAGACTGAAAAGGGGACTTGAATTGTCAATTCCACCGGAGATTGATTCCTTGCTCAAGTCGAGACCAATGACGCGACCAGCTTCATCGCAATCCACACCGCTCCACGTACAGCAATCGGTGCTTTGACTCCACTGCACCATACGGAAGGACAGAGAAGAACTGAATATTAGGCTGCTCTTCATTTGGAGCAACGAGGATTGCCGATCACTCTGACACTGGCCAGAAACCAAAACCATATCAATTCCCCCGAAATTCGTTAACAACTGTATCAAGAAAAGCCACGATAACTGTAAAACACTCATTGGAAACAAGTTAATAACTGAATGCCCCAGATATGTGTGAAGTCGTGAAAAAGTGGTTTCGGTTCATGGGTTCATCTTATAATACATGAATTTATATCAAATTGGCACGGCATGACATAGAAATTGCAAGGTAGAAGAAGAAAGAAGAGAAGGGAGGAATTCCGGGTTATAGGATGGTCAGCTGATGAGGGCAGTCAAAATAAACTGCAGCTAATGGTTAGTAGACGCTTGTTTTCATTCTGTTAAGTGTATAATTACAATCAATTGTCCGAGTGTTTTACCTCTTTTATACTGAAAACAGAACGAAATTACTGAAAAAGGGGAAATTGAATTTTTAATAGAATAAAATTTTAGTAATTGAAGTAAAGAAAAAAAAAAAAAAGTACATACAGCTCAAATTATAACCCAAAAAGATACAAAGGTCACATCTTACATCTTAAGTCCTTGTCTGAACTTTTCTTTATTTTAGATACTGAAAATTTTATGTTCAAAAGATGAATCAGGAGAAGAGGACCCTCTTTCAACTGAAACAATTCCACTGTAATAAATTATTAATTATACGGTTTGGACATCGGATCACACGAAGAGTCGGATCGCTTGAATTTTCCGAGTTAACTCATCTTGTCAACTCACTTCATTATGAGACAACAACTAAGCTTAGATTTGTAATCAACTAATTCTTAAAAGAGAAAAATATAAATAGCTGTTTAATTAAGATTGGGTTCTATCATCAGCCAAGAGAAATCAGACCAACCCTTTGCAAATTCTTCCTTAAAACTGTCAATCATAATCCAATATTGGATAGATTACGTTAACGATCTTGAATGGAGCCACCATCGTTTTACTCGCAGTTGCTGATTTTGCCGTTTAGGTTGGGCGTCATCTTGCTGTTTATGTCAAAATTTGGTATTAAAGAACAAATTTATACCGGCGGGGTGTCGGTACTCTGCTTGTCGTCGGTAATTGCCATGAATTGGCATCAATCTATTGATTAATCCGAACTCGTTATGCAAACAAAGAAGATGTAAGGAGCGTCGGTGACGCTCGGCTAAAAGAGCATGCTCTTAATTCAAATCGGCAGCGGTGTAATCGAATAAAATTATTAATCTCCTCTGAGTATAGAGTTATCTTAAAAGGGTTAATTTCACTTTGCTCCTAATTGATTATCTTCAAAATGTGGATAGTCGAAATTAAATTCTGCTTTGTTAAATTTGTGTCCAACGTGCAGTTATCCCCCAGTATAACATCTTTACTTACCACCGGCAAAAAAGAATCTAATAATATTCCAGTCACTAGCGTCAAGAAGAAGGCGACACTAGTCAACAGCAGCAAGACTTGGAAGGACTTCATGGCTGGAGAAAATTGAGAGTCTTGGTTTAATGTCTTGGACCTTGCTGTGAGCTTCGGCAAGTAACGTAGCACTAGCCAGTGGGAATCCTCCACGCGTGTTGGTGCCGATGCAACCAGGCCAAGGCAGCTGTTCATGCAAGGTGAAAAAGCCGAGGCTGTTAGTGGCAGCTTCTGCAACCTAGCCTTGTCCAAATGTCTTGCGTCAAAAACACTACACTAGCTTTGTCATCATTAAGGTAGCCGAATTTATTAACAGAAAATTATCAGTGATGTACTTTAAGCTGTCATATTATAAAAAAATACTACAATAATTTAAATTTGTTTCATTTTTTTTAATCACTCACCAAAGTTAATATTGTTAGAATATTTAGGATGTGTTTACTTCTTGAAATAATGAATGAGAATAGATGAATGAGAATCAAAGTTATGTTTACACAAAATTGAATTTGGGAATGGAAATAAATTATGTGAGTCCCACATAATTTGAGAATGAAGAATGAGAATCTCATTCCCATGGGAGTATGGAATGAAAATGTTGGAATAGAAATGAAAGATGAATTTATTTTTGTACCCTTCTAATTATTAATTTATTATTATTATTATTATTATTATTATTATTATTAAAAATAATAAAAATAATTATTATTATTTTAGTTATAATAATTAATAATAATTAAAATAATAAAGTTAATAAAATTTAATAATAATAAATGTTAATAATGATAATATTAATAAAAATAATAATTAATAATAATAAAATAATAAAGTTAATAAAATTTTTTAATAATTATAATAATAATAAATGTTAATAATGATAATATTAATAATAATAATAATAACAATAATTAATAATAATAATAATAATATATGTTAATAATGATAATATTAATGAAAATAATATTAACAATAATTAATAATAAATAAAATAATAAAGTTAATAAAATTTTTAATAATAATAATAACAATAAATGTTAATAATGATAATATTAATAAAAATAATAATAACAATAATAAATAGTAACTAAAATAATAAAGTTAATAAAATTTATTAATAATAATAATATTTATAATAATTATTAACATTTATTATTATTATTATTAATTTTATTTTTAATTAATATCATTTTTATAATAATATTTATACATGTATCTAGTTAATGAAATTACATTATTTAATACTGTGGGTATTTTTATAAATTAATTCTCATTCTTATTCCTCGTTCCTATTTATTTTGCCAAGTAAACACATCAATGGCATTCCAGCACATTCTCATTCCCATTTATTTTTGCCAAGTAAACATTAAAATTTCATTCTCATTCTCATTCCCATTCCTTATTCTCATTCCAGCTCATTCCCATTCACAACCTATTCCCATTCCAGCTCATTCCCATTCCATGAAAGTAAACGCACCATTAATAGAATCTTCATAGATGACCATTTTACTCTTGAATTTAAGGAAAATTATCAAGCATCCATCTTAAATTTATCCTACTATAAAAAATAATGTAAAATTTTGAATTATTCAATTTCCGCTTTAAGTTTGTAATTTGTATCAACATTCTACAGAGTATTAATACTGTTAAAATATTTTACAAAACCTGAATAAAATGACCATTTTACTCTTGAATTCAAGGGCATTTTCCACTTTGCACCGTAAATAATAAAACAAAATTTAAAAAGAAAAACAAAAATAAAATATTAGCAAACCCAGCACTCTTTGTTCCAAAACACAATCCACCAATGATTTTGATCCCTAAATATAATTGTCATCAAATCCTTCATCAACAAAAAATAAAATAAAATATATCTAACTATCTTTTTCCATATCTTGTCTCTTTATTAACTTATAGGTTTCAAAAAATCAACCTTAAATTTGTATCAAATCCTTCATCACTGAATTCTTCAACTATCTGCGATAATTCACAAAAATATGCATTGGGCTATGAAGATTGACCGTTGAAGAGTGTTGTAGTGGTTGCAACTATCCATGAGGCTGGAGGAAGCAGCAACGACAATGACGATCAATGGCAGTAGTGGCTATGACACTGTAAATTGGGTTTGATTAGGTGTTTAGGGTAATTTTGGGATCAATTTGATGTCTTGGTGGACGATTGATACAAATAGAAAATGAGTGATAATACAACCACAAACTCTTGTATAAACTTATCTTGTACAAACTGATATGATTTTAATTCATTAGTTGAATGAAAATATAAAATAATATAAATAAATCATGTGGGCCAAGAGATATTTAATTCAACCAATTTTATCATGCGACATCAGTTTGTACGAAATAAGTTTATAAAAGAGTTTGTGGTTATATCATTACTCATAGAAACTATATGGTGGAAAATTAAATAAATTCAAACTTTTATAGTATTTTTAATAACAAAGTAAACTTGGGGCGAATAACTAATAATTTTTCAATATTAAACATATTAAATGTCTAAATTACCTTATGATGTCATTATTTATGAATGATAATTAATGTTTTGGTGGTCAGTTGATATAAATTGTCAACTTAAGGTGAAAAAATCAAAGAAATTCAAATTTTTATAGTATTTTTAATAATATATATGGTAAACTTAAGATATATGACTGATAATTTTCTTTAGTAATAAGATCACTTATGTGAAGACATAAAAACCCTTTCAAGTCTTGATTGGCCTCAGATCTTAGATAAATAATTATCGTCTTCTAAATTCTCCTTTCTATTGATCAAACTTGTAAAATGGAACACGATTACCAGTTCTTCAAATGATTAAATGATGAACAACTTTAATAACTGCTAAAATTCCGTACCCTCTAATTTGCACCTCGTTGTATATCCAATTATTATAGAAAAGCAAAAATTTAGAGTTCAACTTGTGATGCTATCTTAAAGAAAAGGGAAAAAAAATCACATGATGCTCAATTGCTCATATTAATTCTAAACCACTTACTATCCTTCTGTCTATATAACAGTCCACGCATACCGAATTAATTTATAGTTGTAGCGATAGTCATTTGTCTCATTTTAAGTGCAAGTCTATCTATAATTAATTGCATGTATTTATGTAGCTTGAAGTGTTTGATTTAGAGGCAAAGATTGACAAAATAATAGTTGTATGACCAAAAAAAAAAGAGGAAAATCTCCAACATCAAATTCATATTGAAATGTGAAGCTTCCATGATTTTTCTAGATGATATGAATAACTTCATACGCAGAACCGTCGGTTCATTAATCTGTTGATGAAATCGTTATACCATCTGTTTACATTCCTAGAAAACATTAGGGGTGCAACAACTCTTTCGAATTCTACCGCAAATCCAGATGCCATGATTATGAAAAACCAATCCATTTCATCTCTTAAAGCAGGTGGTGCTGATGGTGCCAATGTTGGAGAAAAATCAGTTTTTTAAATTTTTATAAAAACTTTTAGGATCGACCTCATATAATACATAAGAATTTGTAATCCAGAAATCGTACCTTAATAATCCGAAAAGATGAACAATGAAAATTATTATGGGCTCCCAGATCACGATCCGTCACCACCACACTTGTTAGATCACGATCCGTCACCACCGCGCTGGTTAGATCACGATCCTTCACCAAACAATCTTCCGGGTTATGACTCATGATTGATCTGTACCTGATGTGTGGGCGCATTTATCACCACTATAAGCAACTAGCAGGAGAAAATTTTTCTCTCAAAATTAGAGAAAAAAATCCTTTTTGTTGATATGTATAAAGTGACTGCTCTATTCTTTAGGAAGAAAATAAGTATTTTTATATCTTTATCTAGTGGAAACCCTAGGCTCCAAAAAACAAAACTCACGTTATACGCCTACCAGAAATAACACAAGGCCCCTTAGACATAAGCATATTAAATGGAGCCTTCCACTAAATGATATAATTATGTTTTTGACCCAAATAACTAGTTATCTTGCTTATTAATCTAGTAGTGGTGCAATCAATTAAATGAGCTAATCGGGGATCATTTGGGAAAATAAAATAGTGGCTACAACAATTAAGTCTGTAATTAAACAAGCCTAATCATTTAATTCCAACTCTACTCTACTATAAGATTGGAACTGACCTCCATAATTGTATGTTCGAATAATAATTCGTCCCAAGTCACATTGATTTCTTTACTGCTCAATCGTTTGTATCACATCGTTAATTAAATCGATATCTCAACTGTCCAATCGATTTAATCACATCTTGTTCCTTGATACTTATTGGTTTTCTCTAATGATTATTTTCAACATACTAAATATGTTGACACACTGCAGAATTACGATCGTTGTCAAAACTCATCAAGAGATGTGTCGTAGAAATTCTATATTGTTAATCTATAACTCTAATACTCATAATTGCTCCCACCAAAATACCGGGTAATCTTGACCACAAGTGTGTGTCGTGCCCATTGGTAACTCAAATGGAATAACAATTACAATCATGAAATCATAATTAATTCAAAATTAAGATTACAGTAAACTCAATGCCTATGAGATTTAATAAGTCTTATAGTCATTTCAAGGTTAATTAAATCTCATATGTGATCTAGTTCAATATAGTCAAACTACATCAGTAAATTCATACATGATTAAGACAAATTATTCAATGAATTTACTACAGTCTAAACCTAAATAAAGTGCCCAATTTTATTTATCAATTGCGAACTTAATTTATTTAATCATAAGATAATTTGTATTTATGTCTTCTGCGAATCCACTTGGTGATCACATAAATACATATAATATGATTAAATGGACTTTAGTAAAAAAATTATATAATTAAAATATTTTATTAATTAAAAAAATTATTTATTACAATTAAATAAAACACATATACTTTAAAGAACATATGTTCCCAACAGCCAACTCGCCGAAATTTGTCTTGGCAATTATACATCAAAGAGGGTCCGCATAATCCTTGGCTACCTTCAAAAGCAGTTGGGAAATGATTGCATTTGAGTACCTATTGGAATCTTTCCCTCCAAGTGATTATATGAGAGATTAGGTAAGAAAGAAAGAAAATATAAACTTGCAAGCTGTAAAGGGGTTGCCCCGCTTAGGTTGTTCATTGAGAGATCCAGGGACCCCAGCCGTTTCAAGTTCCCAAAAGATGATGGGATGGAGCCTGTAAGAGCATTATGCGACAAGTTCAAACCATAGAGTGATTTGAGTAGTCCTACATCTTCTGGTATCGGCCCTTCAAAATTGTTGGTTGAAAAGTCAATGGAGGTGAATATACTTAGGATCTTCTGGAGCTTGATGTCTAGACCTTTGATTGTAACTGTAACCGTAACTTGTTTGTATTTGTTTTCCTTTAACTCATATCGTAGGTTTTTTAGCTCTGCTTGGGATTTGCCTTCATCACCCATCATCCCCTCCAAGTTTAGTAACCATTTTTTTTATATTCTTCCACTAAATTTGTTGGAAGCTAGGGCGATAATTTGAAGCATTGGCCAGGAGACATTATTTTTTGGGCAACTGATGCATCCTGAAAAGTTGTTGGACCATAAAGCTAGAACATGCAAACTAAGGGCATTATGTAACCAGAATGGGAACTTGTCACTAAACTGGTTGTTCCCAAGGTTTAAAACCTCCAGCATTTTGCAATTGGCGAGGGATTTTGGGACTATTCCTTGTAGTCGATTTCCATTGAGATCTAGAGTTTGTAGTAAACAATTTCTAGGAAACGTGCCAGGAAGTGTGCCATTAAGGTTGTTACTCTGTAAATTTAAAACGAAAAGAATGTCACTCTTCTTCATTAAACACGCTGGAATTGGGCCACTCAAAACTGTTGTTTGACAAGTCGAAAGAGTTGTAGCATTGCATAGAGATGCTGGGATGACCCTTGTGAGACCATTGTTGGCAGCGCAAAAGTATCTTGATCCAGGCATGGAATTACCAATGTCAGCTGGGATGAAGAAGTAAAATTATTGTTAGAGAAATTAATATAAATAGCATTGTTAGGTAGGTGATGAATATTTCCTCGGAGCTGGTTGAAGCTTAGGTCTATGAAGCGAAGTGCAGGGATTGAGTAAGGTTCCTGGAAACCCACCAGGAGACTGAGTGAAAGATTAAGACAGTGAAGACCGACAACACTCACTCGCCAAATCCAATTAGTGAATTTCCCCGGAAATTTGGTTTTCTGAAAGGTATAAATATTGCAATTGCGATTGGTTCTTCAGATTAGGAATCTCCCTCAGTTTGCATGAAGCCAAATTCAAAAACTCCATCATTGGAGAGAATGAATAATTTCCGCTGCTTGCATCCACTGCTGAGCTGTTGTTTGAAAGATCAAGTTTGGCTAGGTTGCCAAGACTCAGAATCTTATCCAGCTGCACAGTGCCATGTAGGTTGTCTGAAGAAAGCAGAAGGGAAGTAAGTTTTTTGAGTTCGAAGACCGAGACAGGAATAGACCCTCCTAATCTGTTGCCACTTAAATCAAGGGTGTCTAGTGCAGAGAAGGATGCATTTGAAAATCTAGGAATTAAGCCGCCAAATTGGTTGTTGGCAAGCTGAAGCTGCTGTAACATCGGAAGTTCAAACAATGACCAGGGGATACTTCCATTAAGGGAATTCTCGCTTAAGACAACAGAAACAAGATTCAAAAGATGTTCCCAGCGAATAGATGAGATCGACCCAGAGAAATGGTTAAATAAAAAATCAAGAGCAACCAACCTTGTCGTGCTTGAAATCTGAACTGGAATCTGCCCAGCAAAGCCAGCATCGGAAAGATTCAGATAAGTCAAACTTGAGATGTTGGCCAACTTAGATGGGATTTGTGTTCCATTGAAGCTAGTGCGAGCCAAATCTAGGCTCCGCAGATAATGGAGACTGAAAAGACAAGCTGCGTTCTCAATACCGCTGGAGATCGATTCCGTGCTGAAGTCGAGACCAATAACATGACCAGCCTCATCACAATCTACACCGCTCCAATCACAACAATCAGTGCTTTGACGCCTCTGCATCAGTTTTGCAGATGAGGAGTGATCGACTATGAGGCTGCTCTTCAATTGCAGTAACAATGTTTGCTGATCGCTTTGACATTGGCCATAGACAAAAGCTATATTAATGCCAAAGAAGTAGCCTAATGAAGACATCAAGAAAAGCCATGATAAGAGTAGAATTCGCATTTGAATGTTGGAGATAGCGATAATACTTGCAACGGCTGTATAATTGTTGGGAAAGTATCGAAGAAAAATCTTAGGTGAATCTTGTATCGAGTGACCAGCAACTACTGCATAAATGAGTGGATATGGCAAAGCTATTAAACATGTGATTAAAAAGCCGTTTGTGATTGAGCAATATTTGTAGCTTCAAATACTACTTTACAAATGAAATGCAGCTGGCAAGTATGGCGTTGCATATTATTATATATTATTATGTGACTATAGTCTAAATAAAATTTAATAATTAGCGTCATTATTCATTTTTATAATTTGTGAAAATATAATAATAAATTATTATTATTTTTATATTTTTATCTTCCTCAAATTAATATTATTTATTTATTATAATTTTTTATGAATATTTTTCATATAAAAACATCATAAACAACAATAAAATTAATTAACATATACTAATTTAGATTATAAAGGAATATATTCAATTAAGTATGATTTATGTTATGATAATTTATTATTTTATTTAAGTTCTTTGAGATGTTTACTTTGTTTAATGTTGATAATTTCTAAGGATATAGGTGTAAAAATACTAGTTTTAGATTTTTTATGTAAAAAATAACTTAATATCTAGTTTTAGCTATTTAGATAAAAAAATAAATATATTATTTAGATTATGACATTCAAATCTATTCATATTTAAGATAAAAAAACAAATGACACGTGGAAAATTATGGGTGATATTCAAAGCATTGATGGTGAAAAAGAGAAAAATAAATAAATAAAAGAAAATTCGTAAATCACTGTGTCGTTTATAAGTAGAATTAAAGAGTGACTTGTCATTGGTGTTTTCTATTTAGAAGACAAGTCGTCCATCAAAAAATAACAAAAAATGAGGGTAAAAATGATGAACCGGAGCTTCCGGCCTGAAAGGAAAGCATATCGGCCCGGTTCATTCCTCTTGCTAGGGTTTAACTATAAATAGATGCAAACCCAACACATTCTCTTCCGTTTTACCTAGGGTTTCGAAGGCCACCGAGAGAGAATCTGTTAGTCTTTGCAAGCCAGTCACCATGAGAGCCAAGGTAATCTCTTAAATTATTGTTATCTTAACGAAGCCATTCATTTTAGTTTCTTTGTTAGTTTCAATTTTTTTTTTTTCTAATTTAATTGTCTTGATGAATAATTATTATTTCAGTGGAAGAAGAAGCGCATGAGGAGATTGAAGAGAAAGCGCCGAAAGATGAGACAGAGATCTAAGTAGAAGAAGAAAAAGACACCTCCCTTCCTATTTCTCTCTCTTTAGAGGTTTTCACATTTTGTCGATCTTGTTGAAGTCTAATGTCGCGCGTTTTTGTGTTTTGTGTCAGTTGAATCAGACAGTGGATTCTGAAATGTTTTGATGACTTTCATAGATTTTAATCTAATGGATATTATTAGTTTTGGATCTATTTTTCGTTTGACTGTTATTATTACTGTGTTTTATTTACTTCTCGTGGAAGCTGAATATGTTGATTTATCCATCTTTTATGTATTTTGGGAGCTATTAAAAAATCCAAAGTGCTCAGATGGCCTGGTTAGTTTCTACTTCCTAGATATTTCCCTCCATTTGCTTGTTTTTGGAATCATCTGGTTTTACTTTTATGTGAGATATGATTCCTATGTTGGATTACAGTTACTTTTAATGTTATTTTTTCCTTGAATTTGAAGTGAATCAGGAAATTGACCAAATAGTTAGTTCACCATAGCGTTAAAACTTAATGGATAGATATATGAACTACCAAATCCTCTTCATAAAGTATCATGCAACAAAATGTGAATAAATTTGGTTTCATTGAATGGTACAAATTTCCTGTACGGATGAGGGACCTTGGTACTTGGTTCCCTTGTTATCTATATTATAGTACAATTTGGTTTGATTGTGCAACTGATTGTGCAACTGAATAGCTTTGAAAGCTATTCTGCTTGAGTTTCCATATCCTAGTCCCCTTGTAGACCTTATTTTTCAATGTGTTGATAGAACCAAAGCTATTTCCAGCAAGTTTACTGTTGGATCTATATCATATTTTCTGCTGTGAGAAAATTCATCCAACCGCACAGGATGATGGGTGAACTTCCTTTTAGCAACCCTGCTTACTGCACTTGGCTGGAATAATGAGTGAGCCTCTGGGCAAATTGGGTTTGTTGTCCGCTCAAATGAAATGTTAAGGTCCTACTCTGGACCGGAAGATGAGAAACCGTGTTTGGTAGGTTTCCCTGTCATTTTAGTCCATCGATTGGTGTTAAGTTGTGCATGCCCTTATAAAAATTGCACCGCTGAAATGATTGATTATGATATTTGTTTAAACATAAAGTAAACCAGGCAGTTGTATCATAATGAAATTTCAGGCATTTCTCCCTGTGAAGAAATCGTTCAGGGTGATTTCTTCCTTTGAACTTTGTTTTTGTCCTCTGGAATTTGCATGTTCCATCATTCATTCAGTACTGAATGAGCTCCTGAGTCAGCAGATAAGCATTCAATGGTGCAAGTTGGGAGTCGGTGATGATGATGCAAATCTGCAAATGTCTGCAATGAAGGCTCAATTTCGTTCGAATACTCAACCCGAATCTGTCTTTTAACGATCGAATCAAAGGAAATCATTTCAGTGATTCAGTTAAAGAAAAATTACTGTAACAGACAAATTTCTACCTGAAATAGGGGGTATTGCAAACTGCGACAGGGGGAGATCAACTGGCTAGACGTTATTCCTTGTTACTCTCGTTGTTGCCACTACTCTGAAGATTATTAGCAGATTTCATCTTTTTGATTAACGAAAGTGAGGAAGCTTCCTAACAGATTGTTAAACCATGTCAATTGCATCAGTGAATTGATGAAGCGTTGCAATAAAATTAAAAGTGGAAAAACTGTGAATTTTTTTTTTTTAATTACATGAAATTATTGTTCAAGTTATTACATGAGAGTAATAGTGATATATCTACAAACCGATTAATTATTGGGATTAGTCTTATATTATAATAGTGTTTAGATTTAATCTTTTTTAAAATTTAAAGAATATTTATTTTATTTATATTTCAAAAGAGAAAACACTGTTTTTACTTAATTTATTTCTATAATTAAGAAAAGAATTAAGTCCGCTCGAGCCGGGTGGTTTCATAGAATGAACACAAGGAAAAAGGTTCGGTGCCTTGTTACCTTGAAAATTTTGGGGACCGAATAGAGCTAGCATTTGCTAATAGTACGACTGTCAAGGACAATTGTTATAACTTATAAGTACTTTCCCATAAAGGGGGAGTTTAGTTAACTACCATTGTTCCACAAGACCCACAAGCACTCGATTAAAATCTTTGGGCCGAAGTCCATTTAATTATATACACCCCTAAGCACCGGCTCGCAGATTAACAAAAAAAAAAAAACACCCCTTCGGCGTATTTCCCAAGTCATAGAGCCTCGCAAGAGCTCCGAATCTCAGACAAAAAATGGATATGCATATTGACGATACTTGTAAAGCCAAAGGTGTGTTTGCATCTATATATATATATATATATATATAGACCTTTTTGATGATTATCGAGTGTAATTAATTTGATAATTGCTCTTTAATAACGTTTCAAATGTCTAAGCTGTTTGATTGATTTTAAAGATGAAGAAAAGAAGTCGAAGCAAATCCTGGTGATGATGGTGGGTGCGCCCGGCAGCGGCAAGTCAACATTCTGTGAGCACGTCATGCGTTCTTCTGCCCGACCCTGGGCACGTATTTGCCAGGTTTCTTGTTTTTTTACCCCTTTGTTTTTTTACTTAAATGATCTCCGTCGCTCATGTTTGATGAAATGCTTTAGTGAATTTCATCTCAGTAGCTGGTGAAATTTGTGTTGTGAGTGTTATTTTATTACAAAATAATGGGAGTTGGACGTTGTTTTTTTCATTGCATTTTCGAAAGTCACATTGTTTTAGGTGTATTTGTAGCTATAGTACTTTTACTTATGGTTACACTCTCATTCGGTAGCTTACATTTATTAATTACCCACCCGCTTATGTTTGATAGCTTGTATTTCATTTTATAGCTACTGTAGGTTAAAAGACACAACACCTCAATTCCGAATGTATTCCTATGGAAGTGGTTGTATTAATAATAGAATTTCTTTCATTTCATTTAATGATTTAGCATTCGGAAAGAAATGGTGTAAACTCATGCTAAACTTGATAAGTTTACTGCATAAACTGTAAGCCTTTGAGTATCAAAAAATTTTCTCAGTGGTTTGGATTATTCTATTTCATTTGTTACTGTAGGACACTATTAATAAAGGAAAATCCGGAACAAAGGTTCAGTGCCTGACGAGTGCATCAAGTGCATTGAAGGAGGGAAAGAGTGTATTTATAGACAGGTGCAACCTAGAGAGAGAACAGCGCACAGATTTTGTTAAGCTTGGAGGCCCAGAAGTAGATGTGCATGCCGTGGTGCTTGATCTTCCAGCCAAACTTTGTATATCTCGATCTGTTAAACGTATTGAGCATGAAGGGAATTTGCAAGGTGGAAAAGCTGCAGCAGTGGTGAACAGAATGCTTCAAAAGAAAGAATTGCCTAAGCTGAGTGAAGGGTTCTCTCGAATTACGTTATGCCAGAATGAGAATGATGTTCAAGCTGCACTTGATGCGTACAGTGGACTTGGTCCATTAGATACCCTCCCACATGGCTCTTTTGGCCAGAAGAATCCAGGTGCCAAAATTCAACTTGGTATAATGAAATTCTTGAGGAAAGTAGATGCTCCTTCTAATACAGGGTCTAATGCAAGCAGCACTCAGGATCCTGTGCCTCCTCAAATTACTGAGGAAAAGAATAGCTGCCTTGAAGGACAAGAAATTATTTCTTTGTTAGCAGATGCTGCTGGGGAAGAGGTAAAGGGAACTGAAAACCCTGAGGTGGCCTCTGTCAACCAGAATGGTTCTTCAAGTGATGTTCCAACTCTGGCATTTCCGTCTCTTTCAACATCAGATTTCCAATTCAATAATGAGAAGGCCTCTGATGTAATCATTGAAAAAGTTGAGGAATTCGTAAACAAGCTTGGAAATGCCAGGCTAGTCTTAGTGGATTTGACTCATGGATCAAAGATTTTGTCTTCGGTTAGGGCCAAAGCTGCACAAAAACACATCAACCCTAAAAAGTTCTTCACGTTTGTTGGAGATATTACTCGACTTTGTACAGGAGGAGGTTTATGCTGCAATGTAATAGCTAATGCTGCCAACTGGTAAGCTTGTATGATTTTATAATATGCAGAGAGTTCTGCTAGGTGTTAAATGTGTCGCTGTAAATATTTTATTAGGGAAATTCTTGAGGAACTCCTGCCATTGAAACCATGCATGGGACCTCCTTTTACTTGCACCGTTTAGCCTCTGGAATGGCAGATATTTGTTGATGGTCTTGAAACAATCAGCTGGTTGCTTCATTTCTTTAGATATTGAGACAACATGTTGACTCTTCTCTGTTGAACCATCATTGTATCTGGGAAACTGATGATAATGGTTTAAACCTGTCATTGCAATTTTATTCTCTTATTAAGAAAATTAACTGACAGATCACCTATGCAGGCGACTAAAACCTGGAGGTGGAGGTGTGAATGCTGCAATTTTCAGTGCTGCAGGGCCTGCTCTAGAGGTTGCAACTGCAGAACGGGCTAAATCTCTTTACCCTGGGAATTCTGTTATTGTTCCTCTCCCTTCAACTTCTCCCTTGTGTGGTAGGGAAGGTGTGACCCATGTTATACATGTTCTTGGACCTAATATGAACCCACGTAGACCAAATTGTCTTGATGGTGACTATGTTAAAGGCTGTGAAATTCTTCGCAAGGCTTACACATCACTTTTTGAAGGATTTTTATCCATAGTGAGGTCCCAACAGAAGTTATCCAAGGGATGCAATGAAGACATTAGTTTAGAGCCTTCAGTTTCACGAGATCACTCTGAGGATGTCCATGGAAATTCTACTTCGACTGGTGATAAAATTAAAAGAGATGGTGGTCATGAGTATGAACGAAGTAAGAAATGTAAGGGAGCTCAAAATGAAGTTGGAACTGATGTTAATCTTTCTAGGGCTGCAAACCTAAATGCAGACAATGAGAAGATTGGTGTAAGCACTTCTAAGGCCTGGGGCTCTTGGGCTCAAGCTCTTTATCGCATGGCCATGCATCCTGAAAGGCATAAAGATGATCTGCTTGAAATATCAGATGATGTTGTTGTACTAAATGATCTTTATCCAAAGGTACATCCATCAGACAACCTTCCCCCAGGAACCCTACTTTGCATTTGCTTGAGCTCAATTAATAAGTGTGTGGAGTTTTCATTCCTTATTATAGGCTCAGAAACACATTTTGGTGCTGGCACGATACGATGGTCTTGATCACTTGGCAGATGTACGAAATGAACATCTGCAAATTTTACAAACGATGCATGCTGTGGGTATGATGTGGGCTGAGAAGTTCTTGCATGAAGATGCGTCATTGGCCTTCCGTCTTGGATATCATTCGGTATAGAATACTACTCATTTTTATTTTTATTTTTTGTTTTCCTTTTTCTATCAGTTGAGGAATCTCAGGTGAGGAATCTCATACCATGAGGCCTTTTACATAGTCTGGGGCCAAACTACAGTAAAATGCATTTAGAATTGGAAGAATCCAAAAATTAGAGACTAGATGCTGTGCCAACAGGACTTGACATGTGATATGTTTGAACACTCAGAATACCATAGGTTGCAGTATTTAAGTAAGATTAATGATTTTAAGGAAAAAGTAAGAATAATGATTTTAAGGAAAAACGTGTGGTATGATGAGTGTATTGGATGATCTGAAATTCTGTGTACTGTTTACTTCTACCTTTCCATTGCTGCAGCCTTTTTTTATTTTCTTTTTCTTTTCTGTTTTTCTTTGCTTTTGTTTAGGTTTATATTATGACCTGGAACTACTGCAAAACTGCTTAGTGGTCGATATAGACAGATTTGGTGAAATTTGAAAAATATCAGTTTCCGCAAATCATTTGGGACTCTTTCTTGCAGGCTCCGTCTATGCGCCAACTACACCTACATGTTATTAGCCAAGATTTTAACTCCAAGCATCTTAAGAATAAGAAGCACTGGAACTCTTTCAATACTGCATTTTTTTGCGATTCAGTTGATGTACTTGAAGAAATCAGTAATCACGGCAAAGCAACATTAAAAGATGATGATAGTTTGTTATCGATGGAGTTGCGATGCCACCGGTGTAGAAGTGCACATCCTAGCATACCCAGGTTGAAATCACATATTAGCGGCTGTCGAGCTCCCTTTCCTAGCAGCCTACTTGAAAATGGTTGTCTTGTGCTTGCTCCAAGAAACACTGCCAAACCCTAGATCTGTTTTGTCAAACACCTATTGTACATAGTTCTCTGTTGATGCAGGTTTTTGCTTGCCCCTGGCACTCGGGCACTAGATGATATCTGTGTGTATAATCTTCAGAAATTTCTTTCAGATTTTGCCCCTTCATGGATATAGTTTTTGCGTAGCAAATTTATCGTGAGGTGAATTGTGTGGGCACAGCGCGTGAAAGCAAACAAAATTTGGATGGACACAATCCTAGATGTCATGACACATGATATTCCAACCTTTTGAACTTTAGAAATAAACCATAGATTTCCAAGCCTCCAAAGATGACAGTTAAAATGCAGGTCACATCTTCCTTCATAAATGATGTAACTTGTCTCTTGGTCTTGGTCTACGGATGATTAAGATGCTTGCTAATATTACTAGAATCCCAGCAAAGCTGTATGTAGGGGTGGCACTAACCCGCCCAATCTGTGAACCCGACCCAACCCGCGTGATTTTTGATGGATTTGGTTGGGTTGATAAAATATATAGGTTGGGTTGGGTTGGGTTGGGTTGATAAAATATATAGGTTGGGTTGGGTTGGGTTGGGTTGAAAAATTTCCAACACGCATTATTTTAATCCAATCCAACTCATCAACCCGTGTATGTATATGTATATATATGTGTATGTGTGTATTTGTATGTATGTATTTGTATGTGTGTATATATATATATATATATATATATATGCGTGTGTGTGTTATTATATAAATTTTGATATATAATATTTTATATTAAATAAGACTTTAAATTTATGTACTAATAATTTAATTATGTACTTATAATTTGTGTTTCCATTAATTATGTATTAATAATTTGATTGTTGAAATTTGAAATGTTAGATTTTTTTTAAAGGATTTTAATATTTGTATTTTTAAAAATTTTTAATTAATTAATTATTTTTTTATTTAGACTAAAAAAAAAAGACTTTTTTAAAAGTCTAACCCAATTAACCCAACTAACCCAACTCACAATTTCGCAAGTTGGGTTGGGTTAAAATAAGTAATGAGTTGGATCGAGTTGCATTTTTTCAACGGGCTATTTTCAGAAACCTCCCATGAGGTTTGATATAATTTCACTTAGATGGCGAGTTTGATTGTATTCTCACTTACCTCCCCTGCCGTTAGTATACGTACACGTATAACGTTAGTATTTGAGGGTAAAAATGTAAAAGATAAGCTGAAATTCTTAAATAATCAAATAATAATAAAAAATAATTTAAAATATATTGGATAATTGTATTAATCAATTACACACAAAATTCATTGGGTAAAAGAATGCTTTTCTCTTTCCCCAGCACAAAAAGCAATGCTTTTCTCTTTCCCCAGCACAAAAAGCAATAGAGATGACAATTTTTCACAATTTTCACTCCACTCCCCTACTGTCATTTGCTGGAACAAAAAGAAATAAACACCAAGAGCAAAAATAACCATGAAGAAGAAGAACATAGGTGGTCGGAGAAGGCCACCGACCGGTGATGATCGACGGCTGCCGGAATATCCCACCGATATTGGAGTTTGTAACAGGTTAGTTGCTTTATCAAAGTTTAAAATTTTTAAATACCTTTGATTTTCTTGTTTTTGGAGATTTTACAGGTAGTTGTTGGTTGTGTTTGATTTGTCTTGTTCATGGGTTGGTAGTGGAAAAATTGATTAAAAGGAGAATGGGTTGAGCCATATGTGGCAAGAAGTTGAAAAAAATTAATTATTGGTTATTTTATGTTTGTGATCTATACATACATAGTGTAATAAGGCATATATAAAGCCAATAATTTGTTATTCTTATGCAAATGGGTGTGTAAAATAGACGTAGTCAACTGTAATTTTTTCTTCCAGCCAAAGTTTGCTAAAATTGATCTATTTATGACTTTGCAATGTTTGTGTGTGCCTGTCACACAAGCATAGTTCCTGTGTTTTTGGGCGACTAGCCTTGTCTCCCCTGCGACAATGCATGTCGCACAAACACAGTTTCTGTGTTTTTGGGTGACTGAGCATGTCTCATGTGGGACAAATCCTTATCGCACGAACCACGCTTACGTGTTTTGGGCGACATTCTCCGTCGACGAGTCTCCGTCGCATGAACACAGTTTCTGTATTTTTAAGCAACAAGAGTTGTAGCACGTGCGACAACCTTTATCGTTCAAAAATAGTATTTTGTGTTATGGGCGGCGACATGCACTTGTCGCGCACATACATTATGTATTTTTGGCGACAAGCCTTGTCTCCCGTGCGACAAGAGTTGTCGCATAAAAGCACAGTTGTGTTTTAGACGGCGACATCCTCTTGTCGCACATACAGCCATTCTGCATTTTTGGGTGACAACTTGTCTCCCGTGCGACAAGGCTTGTCGCATGAAAACACAGTTTTTTTGTTTTGGACGGCGACAAGCTCTTGTCCTTCATATAGGCTTTTGTTTTTTAGATGAGAGGCATGTCACAAGTAAAATATTAAAATATATTACTATTATTATTTATTTTCTTTATCATTGTAACTTTTATTGTCGTTGTTTAGTAATGTCATTGTTATTATTATTCATAATTATTACTTTGCTTTCACTTATTAACGTGTGCTTATTAACATATTATAGGGACGAAAGGCCATTTGAACCATTTGCTGTTCCATTAGAACCTACAGCACAAATGGATTGGTTTGACTTACCGGACGAGAATGAGTTTGCTCTCCCTGATTTGAATGATGAGGTTCATATTGAGCAGGAGACGGCAATAGAAGCTTCTATTGAGAGAATGTCAGCAAATGACGATGGAGATGTCTATACGGACGAACCTACAGAAAATGATATTGAAAATGATTTGGCTTACGCTAATAGCGAAAGACAAGTTAATGAAGTTGTTGGCGCTGCGTTTGATACTGGGCTGGATGACTATCAATCTGATGATGATAGTGGTTGTGATTCAGATGAGACCGATTATGAGATTGCGCACGAAACTTGTTGTCGATATGAGACAAACTCAGGTGGTTTTCAGTTTGCATCCGATGGTGAAAATATTGTACTTAAACCAGGTCAGTTGTTCAAGGATGTAGATGAATTCAGGAAGGTTGTGAAGGTGTATGCAATAAAAAATGCATTTAGATTAGAAAGAGTGAAGAATGAAAAGTCAAGAGTTACACTTAGGTGTGCTGCTACAAGATGTACTTAGAGGCTACTGCTAGTCCTAACTGGAATAAGGGCTATTTTCAGATTAAGACATACTGTTCAGAGCATACTTGCGCAAGAAATAGCGAGAACTACAAAGCAACATCAACATGGGAGACTGCTGGATGTATAGACTGATGAAATTCAGTCAAATTGTGATTGTCATCAACCGTAAGTTGCGGAAATGCACATGTGACTGTTACTTAAATGATGATGTCATTCTACTTAGTGTTATTTTTCAATTCAATTAACTACTCGTTTTAATATTTTTTATCCTCTCGACGTAAAATAAATGTTTGTGATTTGTTATTGCTGTTGCCGGTTTGGTGACATACAACTTCATGGTTTCAAATCAACTTATTTCTTTAAACAAGTCAAATATTAGTGGTTCGGTGGGGACTGATATAGTCTATTGTTGAGGGAACTAAATCATGGTTTTGTAGTTTTTTGTTTCACCTTCTACCCGTACAAGCATTCTGTACTACGGGGAGACATGCACATGCACTGTCGCGATTGCTCGAAATTACACAAACAAACATTCTGTAATTTGGGGAGACATGTCTTGTCTCCCGGGCGATAAGTGCTTGTCTCCCCAAATTACAGAATGCTTGTTTGTATAATTTCGAGCGACGATGGCTTGTCTCCCGGGCGACAAGGCATGTCTCCCCAAATTACTGAATAGTTGTGGGGCTAGAGGGTGAAATGAAAAACTGCGAAAACATTGTATTAAACTCTCTCACCAATAGACTAATATCAGTCTCCACCGAACCTTAAGGGATTCAAATTACATTAAAGGATCCAAAATACATTATACCCAACCACAAAACCAAACCACCAATATTTGACAAGCTATTATCAACCCATAATACAACATAGATTCTCACCAACCAATATCTCAATACAACTCCTAATTCTCATCAACCCACAATTAACCCATAACACAAGGTATCAAAACAGACATAACGACAATCTTAAATATGCCAATGAAAGTTCAGTTGACACAAAATTCATTAATTAATATAAAAGATTAATATATCGTTTACAACATAATATCCCCGTTAAATATGTCAACGGCTATCTTCCTCCTAAAATATTGTCCATGGTAAGCGTCAAAATTAAATTGTAGGTTGAACATTAAATACATCGTAAACATTAACATAAACACCCCACAATCACCGCTTAGGTGTCTGAGGCACATCCTCAACTCTCACCAGCTTCGTGGTTCCGCACTATGCAAGTTTGGTCGGATGTCGTAAAACCCAATATCTTCCAGCCATCGGGGAAAGATAACTTGAAGTGGCTTCAATAGCTGACCATACGTTTTGTCCTCGCGAAACTCCTTCATTGAGTCATAGATGGAGATCTGCTTGCACTGAAAATCTACCCGGGCTACAACCCAATGGTTGTCTTCTAAATTAATTGGAATTACAACCTGCATATGACCATAAGAAATCATATCCAATGTTAAGATATTGTAAAATCATGAAATTATTAGTAACAGAACTATATTGAACCGTGTAGTAACACACACCATATCAACGTCCGCAAATGGTTTTGATTTCGTGTCTTCCCGGCCATCAATGTAGTTGTTAAGCCTGGTATAATCTAATGAATCTAGATCACAATCACCGTTATTCCACTGAGCCTTCAAAAAAACCTATTCAATTTATTGCAAACAAATAAATAATGTTATATTTTAGTATAGGGTAGTAAATCGACAAATATAACTCAAGTCTCTTACCCAAAAAAAGACATCTGTATGCGTGCAACGTTGATACAAGGCATTTGGATATTGCTTCTGCTTATCACTTATCAACCAGTAGTATTCATGGATATGCTGTACGTGGAAAATACACATGTCGATCAACCAAAAAATTTAATCATAAGTAAATTAAATAAAGATTAGCAATAAATACCTCGTCACCTAGCCACCCCATTGAGTCTTTCCGCAACAATGTTCTATAAAATTGCATCGATTGATGGATCTCCCGATCAACTGCAATGTTACCAGCAAGCCATTGCTCGAAATCATGAAATAGTATTGGATCATCTAATCCTTTAAGTGGATTGATATCGACAGCCATCCTTATGTCAATCTTGCATTTCGTCGGCTCTATGGTAGGGAGACTCTTAATGCCCTTAACTCGCTTGTAAGTGTGTAAGTATGGACTTCTAAGGACATGTGACGTCCTATATGGACAGCCAAATTTGCTAATGCCGGGATGTGGTTCTTTAAGGATCTGCACACTGTCATCGTTTAAGTCCCCATATAAATTATACAATGACAACGAGGTGTGCTCATAATCATCTCCAACATCATTGAGGGCCTATCAATGATGATAACTGTTGCTGTCAAGCACTGTAGTTACAATGTAGTTACAATGTAGTTAACAAAAAGAAACAACTATTTAAATAGCTTACCGTGTAAGAGCTACTCATTGGGGTATTACTGTAGGCGCGATTGAATGAATTATCGGTATATGAATTCATAAACCCCATTACAGATTTTGCAAACTCTCTCTGCTCTTGTCTAAACTCTCTTTGTTCTTTTCTAAACTTTCTCTGCTCCTTACGCTCAGCTTCAACTTCCGACAATATGTTATTAATCATTTGTTTCATGTCAATAATCGAACGATCAATCTTCTCTATTCGACAGATGACATCATCATGGGAAAGCTTCGCTTTTGTCTGTGACCATAGAGAAAAAAATAAACTTTATGTAAAATTTATTAAATCATGCATTTTCGTGATAAAAACATTTAAAATGCAGAAAATAGCATATAACCTCTACATCACGCGAGTCGTCAACTGTATATTTGTTGTGAACAGATGGCTCAGCATCCGCTTCATATTCATCACCGATTGGTGTCTTTTTTTTGTCCTCTTCAATGGGTGGCGCGCACATGTTGGGCTTATGCTGCAACAAAAATAACGAGACAAATTATACAACTTGCAGTTGTTCGAGATTGGCGACATAACATTATACTTGAATTCAACAATTTAATTACATTATACACCCAATGTGGGATTTGTTTCGTGTAATCCTTCACACTTTTCCACAATGGTGTGTCCTTCTCGTACGTGGTTGGATTGAGAGTTTGTTTAACAACTCCCTGTGCATAAAGAAATTAAAATTTCTTGTAAACCAAACTATCTATAATTTAAGAAATCTTCGCAGCCAATGTAAAAATATATGTAATACTTACAATACGATTCTTGTCGTTGAAAAACTTAAACACCTCAGTGAAACATATTCTCGTTGATGAAACGCCTTCCTACTTCAATATACGTGGACTCTTCTTTTTGGTTTTGATGGCCCACTTTTCATTTAGAAACCCTCCACTTACTTCGAACAACCAAGCCTGTACCAAGCGAAAATATAAATTTCCAAATAAAAGAAACCCTTATAGTATGAAGTATATAACAAAACAAGCATAATTTTTATTTTTTCAACGCACCTGCACTCCAGGACAAAAGCCATAAATGTTGTACTTCACTTATTTAAGACTGAAATCCTGAAAAAGTTCTGATTTTTTATTCAGTGCAGTATCCAAACTGTCATATATAGTTTGCCAAGAAGAACTACCCCATGGAAGACTTCTAAAGTACTCAAGATCATCAACTTCATTTAGCAACACTGAATTTGGTTTGCGCTCATCTTTTCTACCATTGAGCACTCTATCTGCAAAATAATACAGTGCGATCTTTAGTGCATCAACATCATCTATATCATTAAAGTTTAAATCCTCAAATCTTTCATCAAATTGCTTAAGATTTGCTCCTAGATCACCATCAAAGTACAAATCACGTAACCTGTGCATAACCTCAACCTTTGCTTCCCTGTGTATATCGTATACAGCATATTTAAGTTCGGTAACTAAGCACCACTCAGCGATTGATAATCGTGCTAATTGGCCACAAAATTCAAACCACAATTGATCTTCATCATGCTTATCATGTGCTACTTGCCTAATTAATGCGTTATGCACAATTGCGCCACTGAAGATGTAGGCATCCATCTTTCCGAACTGGCCAAATATGTCTTTCTTAAATAATTTTAATTGATATCTCGTCAATTTCCTCTTGATAGCTTCCATGACATTTTCAAATTTAGAGGTATTTGTAATACGTCCGGGGAAATGTTCCGACGCATGAATCTTCATCGTGCCTGGTTTCTTTCTTGGACCGGGTGGATTACGCTTAGACCGTGGCTTTTTCGCCATTATGTCACATAAATCCAATTTTTTCGTGTCAGAAGCATAGTTCAAAATATTACAAATAAACAAGTATACTTCTTTCTATAATTTTGTATGATCAGCTTGTCGCACAGGAGACAAGAAGCTGTTGCACAAAATTACAGACCAATTTCATGCAACAAATAAAAATACTACCATTAAAATCCATCATTGCTTTAGCAGAAACTTAAACAAAACAAAAGGAAAAAAAAGAAACGTAAACAAAATCAATGGTCGCACGTCACACGTGCGACCGACGGGCGTTGGTCGCGCGTGCGAAGTGCACTGGTCAAGTGCATATTTTTGTTATGGTCGCGGGCGCAACGTGCAATTGTCACTCGCTTGACACCAGCGCACGCATGACATGCCCTGGTCGCACGTGCGGCGATGCGGTTAATTGTCGCCGCGACACGGCGCACGCGCGAGCCCTCGTCGCGGGCGCGGCGTGCGAGTCGCGCGCCACGAGTTGCGGGGCGGCGAGCCGGTCACGGCCGTGGTCATGGCGCGACGGCGATGCCAGTGTCGCGCCGCAAGCCACAGTCGGTCAGCCCAGTCCTGTGTGTGACGTGCCACTGGTGACCAGTGGTCGCCGCGCGGACGAGCCAGGTCGGTAGCGGCGTCCCTGTGTCGACGGCCAGAGCATAGCGTCTTGCGATTACGCAGATTTTTTTTTTGCTATTTTAAGCCCCTTCGCAACCTTGTTGTGCTATATGATGAGTTTACAAAGAGATGTGCCATTCTACTTAATCTACTTTAAATGAGACAAAAAATTCTAATAGGCATTTTGTCGAGCACCTCATGTGCTATTCATTACCTACCAATTTCATTAGCGTTTTAATATTTACATGATCAATCTAATACTCATTTATGATCATTTATACACTCATTTATCATCAATCAATCTAACGCAAACAAAAAATAAAAGACATTTCTAAAAACAACCAAGCCAAGATTACGTAACTAGAGAGTTGTGGCGAAATGGTGGAAGTAACTAAATGCGGAGATTAACTTGTCAAAAGCTTGTCCGCTTCTCATGTCAATCTAGGTTGAATTTAGAGAGAAGAGATGGTGGCTCTACTTCAACCATAAACATGTCCGTGGCTTTTGTTAGCATCAAAAATTAGAGTTTATTTAATTGCTTTGGACATTTGTGTCATTTCACAAGTCAACTAACGGTTAACCTGTATGTATACTAACGGCAGGGGAGGTAAGTGAGAATACAATCAAACTCATCATCTAAGTGAAATTATATCAAATCTCAGGGGAGGTTTCTGAAAATAGCCATTTTTTCAACCTATTCTATATACAGGTTGGGTTGAGTTGATATTCAACCCGACCCAACCTGATCCGTGCCCACCCCTTGCTATATGGATGATAGTGTGAGTGGATCACTTCTTAGTCCATGACATGTTGTCGGGTACGGCGGACCGACTTGTAGTTTCAACTTTTATTTTGTTGGACGACATGTCGTAACTTTGAACCAACGACCTGAGCTAGCTCCTGAGTCAACGAACCGTGCATAATGCAACTTTTGTTGTGCTTTTCGCGTCTGGAAGAGGAATTCCGTGTTCTACTCTTTCAAAACAAGCTCTAAAGTAAACATTGGTTGGACTAGTAAAAATATACAAATTGTGCAAAAATTTTGAAATTCAAACTCCACACAATAAAATTGAAGAAGAGCTTACTCCACACTTTCAGATTGAGCAACAGGTGTCATATTCTTGGAAGAGGATGGATGACAAATCTCAACGCATGTCTCTCGAATCAAATGCCCTTAATTTTTTATTCGGAGGCTCAAAATGTCTAATTTTATAACCTTACCACCCCTTCGGCTTAAAACATCAACGGGTTTTAAATTTATTGCATGAAGCACAAAAAATTTTGGGCAATCAATGTAGGTGAATGTGTCATTATCTTGAAATTGGAAGGCTAAGATTTTTTTCTTTTTTTCTTTTTTTCTTTTTTTTCATGTAACTACATATGAAAGTTTAAACATTTGGAATTTTCATGTCACTGTCGCGGCTCCCCGACTTGTCGTACGTGTCAATTATTGCATCTATATGTATCAATATGACTGGTGAAATTGAAGCAAGCAAGAGGATTTAGTAGATATTAAATTTTAAAATGAATTTACATTAGAAACCAGCAAATAGTTCAAAATACCCAAAACTTCGTAAAGTAACCACAGAAAAGACATGCGCTCATTTAATTTGGCTAAATGGTAGTAAAGTGCAATTTGGAGTATGAGCCGCCTCATATCTACTGAGGATTTGGTGGGCGGCTATTGGCAGCGGAGACCCTGGAGCCCCATTCCAAAAGCTCTTTGCTGGTATCATCCTTGTGAACAATTACTTCGATGAAGCACAAGCAATCCTTCTTGGGTCCAGTAGCGTTCTCAATGGCTTCGATAAGCTCCTCCTCGCAGAAGACCTGCAACAACAGATTCGAAGGACAACTTCAGGGTGAGCACTTCTCAATGCCTGAAAGGATGGATTAAAGGAAAATGAGATAAATAAGCAAATCTGACCTTGGTTGTCCAGCACTTGCCTTCGCCATTGTGGATTGCATCAACCAACCCGGTGTAGTTCCAGTTCTTGATCACATTGTAAGGCCCATCATGGATCTCAACTTCAATGGTGTAACCACCATTGTTAATCAGGAAGATTATAGTCTTCTGCCCACATCGCAGCATTGTTGACACATCTTGTGCAGTTACCTGAGGCAGTCACCAAGAAAGATAAAAACACTGATGACCTAAGAGACCAATGCTTTACAGGATAGCATTGACTATGCAAGAAATTTGAAACCTAAACAGATCAGATTCAGATTATTTGTGTTGTATTATCATTTTAACAGTGTCTTTCATGGTTGGTTTTCCAAATAAAAGATAATTAACATAGACGAATATCGATGGCTCATACCTGGAAGCTACCATCACCGATGCAAGCAATGACACGCTTCTCTGGCACAGACTGTGCATATCCAAGAGTAGCACCAACAGACCAACCGATTGATCCATATTGCATTTGGAACTCATACCTGCAAAACCAATTTCTTATTATTTGTTAAATTTTATAGAAGGTTTAGAACCAGACAAACATGAAGAATCAGATTTTCTTATGCTCACCCGCATCCCTTAGGCAATTTCAGTTTCTGGCAGTTAAACCAAGAGTCCCCTGTCTCAGCAATCACAGCAGTTTCACCAGACAGCATCTTCTGTATATGTTGGAACAGAACATTCACTCTCAAGGGCTCTTTGGGTTCACACTTTGGAGGTTGCCCCTCAGGAACATAAATCCTGTGGTAATTCTCATAAGCAGTAGTGTTGCTTTTGAGCCGTTTTGAAAGTGCTTTGAGGAAATCCTTCATCAAAACACAACCAAATGCCGGTCCATTAGCAATCACCACACGATCAGGCTGCAGAATGACTGCCTTCTCCTTTTTGAGAAGAAGAGAGTACCCAACTGAGCTATAGTCATTAAATATAGGTCCAGCAAACAAATAAGCATCAGCAGATTCCACAATTTCAGCACAAAATGCAGTGCTCACGGCACCCCAATAAGTTCCAATAAAATGGGGATGGTGCTCTGGTACTAGCCCTTTCGCTGATGGCATCACCGCAACGGCGTAGCCACAAGCATCAGCAAGCTCAACGAAAGCATTGCAAGCCTTGGCCACTCTCAGTTTGGGCCCAGCAACCAACACTGGTTTCACCGCCTTGTTCAAGAACTCTGCTGCCGCCTCAACTGCAGCCTCCAAGCCCATCTCATTACTCAACCTGCCCCGCCAAAACAAAAATTGCCGCTAATCAGTCAAAAACCTGAAAGTAAGTCAAATAAACCCATGATGATAAAGAGAATGAGCCGAAAATATTACTTGGGAGAAAGAGAAAATGGAACAGGCTCTCGGCTAAAAATAGGATGAGGAATCGCAGGCAAGTTACAAGCAACGCTGATATAAACAGGCTTGCTTTCTTTCAAAGCAGTTGATACTGCCGTATCAATCAACTCATGTGCATCCTCCAAGTTATTCACCACAGCCTATCAAAAATATCATACCCATCATCAAAAACCAGTCAAGCTTATATATTAATAATATCAATGCTTGATCTTAAAAAAAAAAAAAGGGAAACTTTTCAGTTATTAAGTTATAAAAATAAAAAAAGAAAGCTTTTTATTATAAATAAATTATTACTATCGTTACCTGATAACAGGTAACAGTCTGAAAGCATCTGAGTTCTTGGCTAAAATCAGGCAAGCCAATAGTATGATGAAGGATCCTGTTGGTTCCGTAATCATTGGAGTTTGGGCCACCAACGATGCAAATCAACGGCAGATTTTCACTATAAGCACCGGCGATAGCGTTAAGCACGCTAAGCCCACCAACGGTGAAGGTCACGACACAGGCGCCAACCCCACGCGCGCGAGCGTACCCATCGGCAGCGTATCCGGCATTCAGCTCGTTACAGCAACCGATCAAGTTGAGCCCGGGCTCGGCTATTAGGTGGTCGAGAAGCGTCAAATTGAAGTCGCCGGGGACCGAGAAGACGTCGGTGGCGCCGATTTGGACGAGCCGGCGAGCGAGGTGGCGGCCGAGGGTCGACTCGGATGGGTTGACGAGTGGAGTAGCGGGAACGGAGGCTTGGATTGTTGCCACGGCACCGTTTGGTGGGCTGGCTAAATCGCTGCAGGGGGGCTTGCAAGTGTCGAGTGATCCAATTCTAGTGTCCATGATTGATCGAAGGGACTGAGAAGAAGAATTGTCTGTTTGTTAATGTGTTTCCGAAAAGTGTCTTACAAAGAAATGTTTTTTTTTTTCCCTTCTAGAGCGTGAGTGCGTGACAAGTGTTCGATGAATGAATGAAATTGACGTTTGCGAGAGAGATTTTATAGTGAGTTTGTTACTGGCAGCAAGCAACAGAATGTTGCTACTGTGACCATGAAACCGGGGGCGGTTTTGAGGGAACGTTTTTGTTTGGGGAATAAGAAATTGTTGATTTAAAAATTATTAATTGAGTCCCCAGATTTTTATGCTTTTTCAAATAGTTTTCTCTTGTACGAGGAAAGTTAAAAAATAATTATTATTATTACTTTTTATGGGATTACTAGAAAGAGAGAATGTTAGATTCGAATGGCTACCTAAATTTATTTTCGAGGGCCTGTGAGAAAATATTTTAATTGATCAAAATTAAATCAAATCGAGTTATTGCATAAAATTCGGCTATCGATCTGAGGTTCTTGCAGCCTCTAGGTCATTCCATTTTATCAAAAAAAATTTCTTGGATCTCAAGTTTTTTGAGAGATTTTAAATAAATTATACGTATTATTATATTGATTTGATGTATTATTTTAAAATTTCTCAAAAACGCGGGACCTGAGGTTTTGGAAACTAATTAGTGCATTAATAGACTACAACTTGATCAATAATTAGAAGCTATTCTTGCGGTTCAAAGTTGTAAAGATTCTTGCGAAAACCAAATGCAAATAGAATACATCAACTAGTTAAGCGCCAGGGAAAAAAAAAAGGTCCAAGTCCAACGCGTCAACAGTCAAGCTGTACCATGGTTTTCGAACCTTGTATTATGATTTGAAAAAATAAATAAATGAATAAATAACAATCCCATTTGGCCATTTCCCCAATAAAGCCCTTAACGTCACTGTTCACAGTGGAATGCAAGTTGTAAATTTTTAAAAATAAGTCCACTGATTTTGATTTTGGTTTTTGGTTTTGCTAATGGTAAAGTTAAAGATCCCGATCCCAAAATTATAACATTCTGACATTAAGGAGGCATGATGAACGATCCGCCATGTGGTTTGCATGCATACGTAGCCCGTAATTGTCGGCGAGGGTCACCGCTTGCAAACTACTGCTGCCGAAATTACTAATTAGGACAAGTCAAGAGACAAGAAATAAGGCTGCTTTGAGCCTTTGACTCACGCCCAACGCTGACTGCCCAATGCTTTCCTCTCTTCTCGATTTAACTTCTTGGGACATTCACATGCTTCGGTCACATTGCTCTTCCACGATCTTTTTTCTTCGAGAGTAAAATGTAAAACTCAAAAAATGTAAACGACGGGATAAACGATATATCCAACGATTCAATTGGTCAGATGAAGATTAGTAAATCTGAAGTCATCAATAGTTTTGGTTTGTTTCGCATTGTAATTTAGCAAATGGTGCTGGTTTTAAGCTCATGGGAGAGTAAAAACTACCACTACCATGCCATTTCATTGATCTTACTTTATATTGAATTGTCTTTCACTATGTTTGTGAAGTTTCTCGTAAAGGGTAGTTTTAGTTGATTGAAGGTTTGGGATTTGATGCTTTACACTATTGAGCTCTTAAGTTTAATTTTTATGATTAAGTTTACAAATTCTACTCTTTATTGTCATATAAGTAATGGCGTTGGGGCACCTAACCGAACCCTAATTTTAGGGCCTGACTAAAAGTCTAAAACAAACATTTCTGCATGTGTTAAAATTGAAATACGTGATAAACAACTTGAAACTACTGTAAGCTTAAGCGGACCGGAACTCCCTAATTGAAAATAGAGAGATTAAACTTTTTTTTTAATATTATTTTTTGGATTAGTTTATTTAACATTTTCGCGGCAGTGCGTGGCAGCAAAGCTCTCACAAATGTAATCACAGGCACAAAGGACTGGAAAGAGCCAAAGAGGCGGTCGAATTTCAGCAGCACACATCACACCGCTTGGGGGAAAAAATTCAAATCGGACGGTGTTAAAATGACAAAGGTACTTCCACTTTCCGTGATGTTGATGGTGATGCTTTTACGATGAATATCACGTGTCAATTATGGATTCATGGGCTAAACCGAACCCAAACGAGATCCCCGTTCGATTCCCCCTCATGATCTTGTGGGTGGGTAAATTGAATTGCATCGGGACCCACGCGCCTAATAATACTTGATAGGAAATGCAAAATCTAACATGGATATGTGCTCCGACTGATTCGAAAGGTCTAGGATATGTGCTTTCATTGGTCATTTTCGAGAATTTAAATGGTTTACGACTAATTCTTCAAAGTGCTCAGATTCATTGATACTAGTTTCCTCAAGTATTATTTATTTAAAAAGGGGGGAAAAGTTCTCAACGTATTGTCTGAATGTGCTTGATACAATACAATTCAAATTAGGATTGGTAAAAAAATCCAGCCCATGTCAATTTAGTTTTCAATATGAATTGAAAAATATAAAATCTGCAAAAATTAAAGCTGATTAAGAGTTTAGGTCTTTGTAATTTAAAAAAAAAAACTCAAAATAGAAAATTAATATATTTTTACATTAATATTTATGATTTATTATGTTACATTATTAATGTTTGTATATTAAACTATTATTCTATTATGTATTGAATAATTATCTTTCATTTAATTCTTTTTATTTTATTAAAAATTTATTTTAAGATTGATAGAAAGCCCAGGCTAACCCAATCCCAACCCAAGTTCATATTCGATGAATTTTTAAAAAATTTGGGCCTATTATAATCCTCTACCTTAAATTCAGTTATAGTGCGTTTACTTCACGGAATGAGAATGAGTTGAAATGAGGATAAATTGAGATTGCAAATGAGCTGGAATGTGAATAAGGAATGAGAATGAAATTCTAATATTTACTTGGCAAAAATAAATGAGAATGAGAATGTGCTGGAATGTCATTGATGTGTTTACTTAACAAAATATATGAAAACGAGGAATAGATATAAGAATTAATTTACTAAAATACTCATAGTATTAAATAATATAATTTCCATTACTTAGATACATATGTAAATATTATTATAAAAATAATATTAATTAAAAAATAAAATTTTATTAACTTCATTATTTTAGTTATTATTAATTATTGTTGTTATTATTATTAATAAATTTTATTAACTTTATTATTTTAGTTATTATTAATTATTGTTAATATTATTTTTATTAATAATAATAATAATAACAACAACAACAACAACAATAAGGATAATATTGTTAATAATGATAAATTAATTATTTTTATTAATTATTATTTTTATTGTCAATAATAATAATATTAATAAAATAATAATTAAAATGACACAAAAATAAATATATTTTTCATTCCAATTACCTCATTTTCATTCCCTACCCCCCATGAAAATATGATTCTCATTCCTAATTCCCAAATTGTGTAAGACCCACACATTTTATTCTTATTGCCAAATTATATTTTACCAAGTAAACATAAGTTTCATTTCCATTCCCCAAATCGACAAGTAAACATATCATTAGAGTTTATTTGGGAGTTTAAAACATACACTTTTTTATTCCCTTCTCATATTTCTCCGCATTACTGGTTGGATGGAAATTAAAAGCTGAACAATTGCCCTGCCTCTAGCCTCTGGAGGAAAGGAGATACTACCAAATGAAGAAGCACTATAACCACGTTTGATGATTCCAAACCGGCATAGGGATCCCCGAAGGAAATGTCTCTGGCTCAACGTCCCCAGTACCTACAATCTTTATGACAAAGTGAGCTCCTTGCTGTTCATTTTTCGCGAGGTTGGCAGCCCAAAGATATCAAACCACTAATCTCACAGAAGCATAGTAGGGCCTCGTCATTTGCCATAGGCATTTACCATCTATTGTAGCAGTTCCAACTCTGCACCTCCATGGTCATTACCCTTACTACGGGCGATTCTTGGAATCCACCAATAATTGTCAGCTATTGGGTGATCAGAAACTGGCTACCTAGTGCAGGCTTCAAGGTTCCAGTCAGCAACTATTTGTCATTGGATAACTTCACAGCTAGATGAAGCATTTATCATCGTCCCTTGAAAACTCCATGCTGCAGTGATCCGTCAGGAACTTCTGCAAGAGTCCAGGTCCACCATCAATAACAAAATCCAAGATATTCAAGAAATGAAGAAAATACTAATAGTAACAGTATTGAATTAAAACATGGTAGATCATGATATCAAAGTTCCAATTGAAGCTTTTCCTTAATAGTTCATGGTTACTTTTCTTGGGTTATAAGAAAACTAATAATAATTCCTAACACCAGCAGTCAATTCTTTTCAGCATAATGACATTCTAAAGCTCAATTTTACTTCCTATATCAGATGTAAATACTAATTAAACTATTTTAAGTACTTCCTCATTATAGATAATAAAAGCTTCAATAAAAGTAATATGACTAATTTCTGAATATGCTCTCATCAACTAACATGAAGCTAAACCCACACTTACATACAACCAAACTCTCATTTTCTTTCATATGTTCAGATAGAGTGAAAAAGGTAGATCTTGTTTCTTCTGTCTCTTGGTTTTTGCTAAGATCAGTTAGGTTTAGTATGAAACCTACAAATCAATCACTAATCAAGTACCTCTACAGCAATTCACTAAACTGATTGCGAAATAATAGTAAATAGTATAACTCAAGGTATGAAACTATACCGTTGCAACTGATCTTCAAACATCAACTGGTGCTCCCGATCACCTATCAATAGAGTGCTCTTGACTCAAAATGACAAACATCATATAATTCAAGTTCTCTTACATATAAAGTGATGAATTCTCATCTTAGAATACTACTTCTTGCCCGGCGTCTATGAAAACGTCCCGTCAGCCAAAGTGGTCCTAACACTGGTACTTCACGATTATGCAAACAAGCTTCACATCTCTGAGGTGGTCACCGCAAAAAGCCCAACTTGCTGCAAACAGTTTCATATTTATTTGTTGGTATATAAAGAACAAAATACAGAGATAGGCAGTTTTTTTGGCCTTTTTGTGCAATAACAATATTTCAGCAGTTTCAGTATTCTATCTACATAATGAAAAAGGTATAGAAAGCCAGTGTATAATGAAAAACAGAAATTTCAGGGAAACTACTCAATACCAGAGTGCCCCAAAACCATGGACAGGGTAGGTTTTGACATCCAAAGCCGTCTTTGTTTCCTACCTTATATCAATAACTCATATTAAATAATGTTATGCCACTAATACCACCGGGCTCTGATAGGAAAAACAACACTTAAATATAGCTCAAGAAGATAACTCACCCACCTATCATTCCTTACAAGTGACTGCAGAAGCAAGAACAAATGACAGAATATTATTGCTGTTGCAATTGTTATCTGAGGTCTGCATTTTAAAAAATAGCATTTACTATCAGCGTAAATAACTAAGCGTAACAATGAAATGAAGTATAATCATGCTCCAAAGTACTTTTTTAAGTTCATTATCTAGGACACCAACAGTAAGTTTACCATACAGAAGGTAAACACAACGATCCTCCGAGCCAAATAAGTATGCTATTTTCCTTTAATGCTAACCCTTTTAAGAAACTAATAATGATTTTTTAAAAGTTGAATTCCCTTAAGTTGAAAGCAGAATCCAATAAGAAAATAGACGAGTGTGCGATGAATCTGAAAAGAAAATTTAAGGTGAAAACCTTGGTCCTTGAATGTCTTACTATAATTAATGTCACTATCCAAGTGTTTCTAGTTAATGGCAGGTACATTCTGTTACGTGTTAAAGCACCTGATTCAGCAGAGGAGTTTGGTCCATCTATCCACGTAGACTGAACATACAGCTTAATGCCGATATTGCAATATCCTGGCCTTCTCTATGCCACGTTCCAATGAAGACTTCGTATAATCATCTGCTTGTATCCCCTTGACTGACATTTCATCAACAAGAGCTATAGCCCTATCGAGATCTCCCTTTGCCAGGTAACCACATAAAAGGGCTGTGTATGTGACAGTATCAGGTTCCAGTCCTCTCTCACTTATTTCATTGAAGACTGTAATACCATCTTCAAGGTTTTGTGTGTTGCACAGCCTTGCAATCAAAACAGTGTAACTTATAACATCAGGTCTTATTCCCATTTCCTTCATCTCGTTCCAAAAAACAGAAGCATCCACTACCTCTTCTTTACATTGCAAGGCATCTGGTGAGGAAGAAGAACCTTTTAGATTTATTTTTGAATGCGCATCAAATAAAATTGTATAAGTTACAACATCAGGAGTGATCCCTCTCTGCTTCATATCATTGAAAACATCACGAGCTTCCCGCCAACACTTTATTTTGCAATAACGATGTATCATCATTGTATAAGTAACGAGATTAGGAGTTAACCCTTTGTCAACTAAAACATCAAACACTAATTGTGCCTGTTGCATTTCTCCCACCTGACATAATGCACCTATGAGCTTCTCATATATATTTTTGTTAGGTTCAGCTTTCAGAGTTATCATTGTCTTAAACAACTTGAGAGCGTTGTTGTTATCACGTAGGATAAGAAGACTAGTAAGTAGTTTATTGCAGGAGCTTTTTCTCACTAAGACTCCTTGGTTAGACAGCCTCATAAATAGTTGAAAGGCCTCTTTTGTATGACCTGTTTTACAGTAACCATTAATCATGGCACTGTAGTTCTCTAAACACTTCCCTTTCAAACCATCTAAAAATGCTTCAGCTTCCCCCACCCTACCTCCCATACACAAACCTTCAATAATCATGTTGTGTGTAATAAAATTAGGTTCCAAATCATGTCTCTTCATATAATTCAAAAGATCAAACGCCTTTTGCACGGTGCCATATCGAGCAAATGCACCAGCAAGTATGTTATAAGTGATAATATCAGGTTTATGTCCCATCTCCTTCATTTCCTTGATTAAATCCAGAGCATCACCAAGTTTACCTTGAAGACAATAGCCACAAATCATAGTTGTGTAGTTGACAACATCTGGAACTATCTGCCGATCCTTCATCTCATTGAACAGTATCATTGCCTTTTCTACTTCCCCAAGTTTGCATAAAGAGTCCACTATTACATCATAGCAAACCTTGTCAAGGAAAAACCCCATATCTTTGAACTCCAAAAATTGTTTTATAGCTGCCGAAGCCATGCCCTTTTGACATAAGCTTTTTAGAATCACACTCAATACCCTACAATTAGTTTTAACACCCTTTGAAGTCATTTCATGGTGAAGAGCCAAAGCTTTAATTATGTTCCCAAATTTGCAGTACCCAGAAATCAAAGCACTGTATGAATACACATCAGGAACAACCCCTTGTTTTTCCATGTGAAGCAAAACACTTCTAGCTTCTTCGAGTTTATTCTTATCACAAAACCCACGTATCACAACAGTGTAAGCAAAGGTGCTCAAAGGAATGTCTGCCTCTTCCCATTTCAAGAGCAGTTCATAACCCAAATCCAGCATCCCATTCATACAAAGCCCTTCAATACAAGTCGAGTAAGCAAATGCATTTGGGGTTACCCCTGCTTTTTCCATATCCAGAAACACCTCAACTGCTTCTTGCATACTACCCTTCTTACAAAGGGCCTTAATTACAATAACATATGTGTATTCATTCAAACTGAAACCCAGCCTCTTCAAATGTTGGTAAACAGCCAAAGCCATATCAACTTTCCCACACTCAACTAACTGGTTCAGGAAATAGTTACATGAAAATATAGACCAAACAAATCCACGCCGATTAGTTTGGAATAATATATCAATAACCTCATCAAACATTCCCACACTAACATAAGCCTTAATCATTGCATCCAAAACTCGTCTCTGCAAAGTTGACCTTTCCTCACAAAGAGCTTCAAACAAATCAGTAGCCTCGAAGTCCGCATCAGTCTCTTTCCTAACAAGTTCCAATAACATAGACTCCAGCTTCTTTTGCCAACCACAACAACACAATATTCTCACCATCGCTGCATAAGTACATCGATGACTAAACCCACTTCTTTTTAACTGTTCAAAGAATGATAACGCAATTTTGGGCTCTTTCCTAAGACTATACAACTTTTCAACTACTTCGCTTGTATTTAAATAAGAAAAGCTACAATTAGTTTCATCATTATGGTCGTTATTCACACTAGACTCTTCTAATTCAGAATCTGAACAGATTAGCCTCAAATGGGCGAGGGCTGAAACTGAACGGGAACGTGTTAACTGAACGTGCTTGATGTATTGTCTGAATGGAAACAGCTTAGCAGCTAATAACCACATGAATATACAAAGAGTGTAATGAAAACAGTACAAAGCAACTAAGCTTAAATAAAAAAAGGACATAGAAGAAGCTTACTTGACCAAGACCTACTTAAACGACACTTTCCAGAAGCTAACGCAGCGCGTTGACTGGCGGTGGCGCGGTGCTTTGCTTTTGGTCTCTCTTATTTTAAAAAACCCGTCGCCAAACGTTAACACTACTAGATTTGCTAATCATGGGCCGGGTTTTCAGTTCAGTTGATATTGGGTTTCTGTTTTATTAAAGGGCTTAGTGATAATATGGATTGATTATTGAGTAGTGCTATTAGCACCCCTTCATTATCCTTTCGAAGCTGCTTTTCTACTTTTATCCACTTTAATTTTTCAAATAGCCCTTGTTTGTCTTTTTCTTTTTTCAATAAACCCGAGTCTCTCTGTTTTTAATTTCAACCCCCTTTTAGTTTTCTGTCTTCAACCCCCCCATCGGTCAAGTTCGTCCCTTTTGTAGCAAAAAATTATTGATCGCAACCCAATATTTTGTGTCCCATAAGTTTAATTTATTACTAACTTTCATTTGTTATTAGGTTTATGCCTTTTCACTTATCACATTCCATTTCAAAATAAATATGATTTGCACAACGCTCGTCGTTTCCTAACATTCTAACAAAATTAGTAATTTATGAAAATTTCAAAAAATATGATTTATATGAAAATAAATTATTAAGTGAAAAAAATTAGTTTAGATCAAATTCTTCCTCTTTTACAATTAACTTTTTTTAAAAAAAAATTATAAATGTTAATGGAGAAATTTTCAAAAAATTATAAATTTTGAAAAAAATTAGTTTAGATCAAATTCTTCCTCTTTTACATAAAAGGTTCAAATGGAGAAAGAGGCGGAGAGAAAAATCGTATGTAAATTTAATTAGATAAGATTTTAAATTTAATACAAGTTAAAACATAAAAGATAAAATAGTAAATACATGACAAAAGGTGTTTCATAAGAAAAATAGAGGAGTGTTAGTAGCGTTACTCTTTGATTATTTTTTACATATTTTTATCCAATCTTGTAGGAAAAAATTTATATAATTCATCCACTCGATGCTTCGTCAATATTAAAAAATACCTGGATGTTCTGAATTCATTCAACAGTTCAGCGATTATTTATTGTATTACTTGTTTACCTCACAGAGCTAACAGATGTTAACTTTAAATGATGTCCGAAGAATAATTTGGATATTAACATGGTAACATCACGTCCATAAAGCAACAATTCACCCAATGATTGCAAAAAAATATCAATTTTCCATCCATTCTTAAATTGCACGTTAAAGATCAAATGGCCATTTTGCTAAGATAATCAAACACAACTAATGGCAAGGTGAAAATTTTATATAATTTGTAAATTTTGAGTGGATTAAGAGACTAATTCAAATTTTTTAAAGGTCAAACATTAATAAAACCTTAGATGGATGGATAAATCATAATTAAAAATGAGTACACATCCAATGATGACGCCACTTGAAATTTTATTATTATTTATTTTTTGATTAAAAATTAAGTAGTCATAGGTACGGGCGGAATATAAATATTAATAAACTTATGATAAAATACTAAACATGTAAATATTAATAAACCTTGAGGAAATATGTCAATCAGCTGTTCAACTCCCATAAATTAAAGACGTCACCTTAAAAAAATAAATTATAAAAAAATTATTTACCATTCACTTTTTTTTTCAATTTTTTAAAAAATATATAATTCTTTTTTTTTTTTTACTGAAATCCACTGAAATTACGTTTCTTTTCACTTTTCCACTTTCGTTTGAATTTATACACAATTCTTTAAAGAAGTCACCTAAATAAATAAATTATAGGAAAATTATTCACTATCCACCTATTTTTTTAGCATTTTTAAAAGAGTAATAATATAGGCACAAACTCTTGTACAAACGGATGTGGCATGATAATGGTATGATAAAATTGGTTGAATAAAATATCTTTTGGCCCACATGATTTATTTTTATTATTTTGTATTTTTATTCTACCAATAAATTAATACCACATCAGTTTGTACAAGAGTTTGTGGCTATATCATCACTCTTTTTAAAAATACACAATTCTTCTTTTTTTAAAAAAAACTGAAATCCACCTAAAATTATGTTTTTTTTTACTTTTCTACTTCCGTTTGGAGACTGTTAAACAAACTAACGGAATATTGTTTAAATAACTTTTTTACTCTCAAATGTACAAGATAAGTTATATGTCGACTACTTTTTTTTATACTTTTTCAAAAATATACAATTCTTAAATTTTTTTTTTAACTCCACTTGAGATTGTATTGTTTTATACCTATCCACCACTGTGTCGCTATAAAATGACAATTTTATCCTAATGATATTAACAAAATTCCAACAATATTATAACGAAAGTGAAACAGTGAAAAAAAAAAGTAACTTTAAATAGTCTTCAATTAAAAAAAATAATATATTTTTAAAAAACAGTTAAAAAACGGATGTACAATTAATAATTTCCCCAAATTATATGTCACGCAAATACTTGTCATGCATCTCACATCGAACACCGATTTTACTAACAATCTTAAATATATCTTCGTTTTTCCTAAATCAAAAATCAAAATTGACTACTTCGGAGAAACCATAAGTAATTAAGTAGATACAATTGGCTTCAGCTTTAGATGGAGATACAGAGGAATCACCCTTATTGGACAGGTGTCTACTCTATTCCTTGACAATATTTGTAAATTGTAATTCACAGCTTTTTTTTTCCCCCTTCACCACAGCTACTGGTCTTTACACGGAAAAAGGAAATTAAAACATTTTCTTCAAACAGAGAAAAATGAATAATATTACGAAGTCCTTACAGCCATGCAAGTGCATCTGAGAAAATCCGTCGTTTCACGGAAAAAATTCTCCAATGCCTGCTGTGTTGAATTTTCGGCTATGTACATTCGATATTTCTTTCCAGTGTCTCTGCTATGTACATTCACAAAACACATTCCGTTAACACAATCCATTTAAATTTCTCTCACTTGATCAAAGGCTTATGCCGTGTCTTAGAAAAATGCACGTCTCCATTAAGAACAGAACCAACGAATCTCTCAACTTCCTCCGTGGTCAGTTCACCTGCAAAAACTGCAAACTTTCCCCTCTTGGGTTTATAGGCTACCAAGAATTTATCCAATGATTTGAATCCTGATTTGTCAAATGTGCTTAGGAATGATGACTGCTTGGCGGCATCCAAGAGAGCGTAAGTTATGGAATTTCTAGAGCCGGAGGCAGAGTACTGATGCCGAGACAGTGACTTCTGAGAGAGCTGAAAGTGCAAAGCATGTAACAACGAGAGTCGGCGAATCGAATTTCAAACTTTTAAGATGTACACGCAGGAAACTTTTAAGAATATTCCTGAAGAAAGATAACTCCCATAAACATGTAGACACTATCAGATAAGCATTTAAATTAAGGAGCAACTAAGGTTATGGATCAATTTGCAAATTTGGTAAGCGAGGTCGTTTACAGAAATAGATGTGTTTTATTATTTCTTTTTCCCTTTGTTTCCCCCTACCCTAAAAATTCTTATGCTATCACAAGAAATCTAACCAATGGCACAACAATATTCTGGAATTGCATGTATTTTACCAATTAAGAAGCCCTATAGCACTTAATTTCTTAAGCGTCAACTAGTGCACTTGAATTCTTTCCAACTCTGTAGGACCCCCCCCCCCCCTCATGCAATTGTTGTAATAAAATAATGAAAAAGTAATGACATGAAGATTCTGACTGATGCCTAAGAAACATGACCATCCTCCATGTTCATCTCCAAATTAGAGTATAATGATAATTCTGCTTCTGATTTCCAGCTTCTGCAAAAATTCATAAACTAGAGATGATATTACTTACATCTAATACTATGGATTCCAGCTTCCCCCTTGCATTCGAAGACCTGAAAGCACCTATAATGCAAACAGGAATTGCCTCCCCACATATAGTATCAAAATTTGAGCGTGTCAACAGAGGTATCTGCTCCTCAGCTGAATTACTATGTGATTTGCTAGCCCATGTGGAAGCTGCCTTTTTGTTCTTTTTTTCAAAACCATCAAGTAATTTACTGAGCTCATGAATTGACGATTTCTGATCTTTCACTGATATCCCTGTTCTTAGAACATCTTTCTCCCCATTTGATAACCAGCCAACAATAGCTGGAAGGGCATCGACTCCTAGCTTCTTTACAGCTGGGTCAGAAACATCATGAACCTAGATAAACATAACAATAGCAATTATAAATTCATTCATAAGAGTAGGAAAGAATCCAGTTATTTTCCTTGAAGAAACAAAGAATCTGATAATTCCAAGATTTCAGAATGACAAGGCAAAAAACATTTTAAACAGGAGGATTTCCTAGGGTAAACCCAGTCAGTGAGCACCATAATATACCTCTGTGTCATAGAAATTCAATCGTTCACGATACATGCCACTGAGAACACGCCAAATGATGGGCGTCTCCTTTTTGGTGGAAAGAAGCAACACGCTTGGCAAGCTTGCCTTAGCATCTAAAGTAAACTCAAAACGATTGAGGTTGATCCGTTTTGAAAATCTAGGAAGGTGGTCTCGACAAAAGCTTTTTAAATTCTTTGCAACCAAATGCTCATTGTACTCAACTAAAGAACCCTTGTCACCAGCTTTATATGAATAACCAAAAATCCTCAGGGATCTGAGGCGATGAACACCTAATTCCTTACACAAAGACGCTTCTGTTTCACAGTTTATGCTTCCCACCTGTCACAGCAAAAGGATCATCAGATTTGAAACGATCAACAGAAGATCAAATAGGGAGACCACACCAAAATGGACCAGCAGTTAAGTACCTTTAAAGCTCCTTCCATTGAGTTGGCAACTTCCTCAATCACAGATTCATAGCCGTCCCTGTTCGAGGAGGGTGAATAAAATAACAAAAGCCAAGTCATTCCTTTCTCCACTATTTCTTTCTTGAAGACCTGTGAATTTATGGCTCTGATGTTTCCAGAGGAACTCCTAGATTGAGACTGAGAACCAGTTGAACCACTAAAACCACCAAATTGGCGTCCTCCTCCAAAACTACTGCCAAAAAAGTCAGAGAAGATATCATCTAGACCAAAACCAAATGAGCTTGAACCACCAGTGCCGCCAAAGGAAAACGAAAAGCTCCGGGAACTTCCCTGCCCCCCCATATTCTGCCATTCACCAGGTCTAGAGGTAAACTGGCTTTGTCCTGGACCACCACTTGTGAAGTATGTATACCCACCTTGATTCCCAGAATACCCAGCATCAAATCCAGGACTGCCCTTCTCATCCCCATACAAATCATAATTTTTCCTCTTCTCTTCATCAGATAAAATATCATATGCTGATGAAACAACATGACATGAATCAACATTGTTTACAGTGAACAGTTTGAAAACAAGAACAAAGGTTAAAATAATCACAATAAATCATTTATCCATCTGATGGTTGAAAGTTTGTCAATTCAACTTCATGAATTTGAATACTAAGAAGCCTGCATCTAAAAACAAACAAAAAAAGAAGTGCTTTTTTTTTTTTACCATTATTAATTTCAGCGAACTTCTCCTGAGCGGCCTTATTGTTGTTCTTGTCCGGGTGATATTGAAGAGAGAGCCTACAAGAGACATTCAAAGAAACCATGAGTAACAAGATAGCAAAGCAATTTCCTGAGGTGTTTTCATGTGTGTTTACTATAATGTGTTATATCATGATTGCAACTAAAGATATGTTTATCTACATAGGAATTCAACGACATTAAGAATTTAGCACACTCCCGTTAATCGACCTACATGGCCTTTACCGGAATGACAAATTATTTAGAAATCAATATAGAACAAACATGAAAAATTAAAGTAATTCACCAGCACCAAAATGAGTCAAATGCACTTCATTCAATATGGCAAAGTCACCAACTACAATTTAAATTGTCAAATCTGTATTTATTGGTTTAAAAATGCCAATTATAGGTAAAAAAAGTTTAAATAGAAAAACAGATAAAAAATATCAATCCTATATCATTACAAATATACAACCGTAAGCATGCACAAGAAGTGTATACTGCTCACGACCACCATAGCAACACCATGTGCACTGCCCTGACTTATTAACAGAAAATCAAGCAATTCTTGAGTACCACAATTGGTCAGTATCATGTGGCCTACTCTTCATAAGGTCTCCCAGATGTGAATAAAGCAATAATTTGGTAGCTCAATTTCATCCATTGCTAATTCCAATCAGGTTATCAATCATAAACTCTATATATCAAGTAAGCTCCTTTAAGTTTCTCTTATGCCATAACAGAAAGTGAGACACAAGGAATGCAAAATCATCTAATAATTCAATGAATTAGGGACATAATAATAACATACTTGTGGAAAGCTTTTTGAATCTCACGCTGGCTCGCATTCCGCTCAACGCCAAGAACCTGATAATGAATCTTATTCGTAAGTAAGCTATCCAATGAAATAAGAGTTAAACTAAATAATAAATCTTATTCGTGAGAAGCTATCCAATGAAATGAAAGTTAAGCTAACTAATGCCATCTTCTTGAACAGAAAACAACAGAGAAAATATTTTTTTCATTGATTTTGAATTAAATTTTCATACAACTATTTGCTAGTTTAATTTAGAGCTAGAGATGACAATTAACCGCCAATTATGTGACAATTTCATGTTGTTTCAGCCAAATTTTCACAGCACCAAGTCAGTCAACATCAACAGCCGACATTAGCTCCAATGAAAACAATTTGTGATTTTTCTAAAGCAAATATTAAATAACAACAAATTCCACTGAGCTTAGCTTCCACCAGATCATCAAATTTGCAATTTTTCACTCAAAACTGAGGAACTATTTTTATGAAAATCATATATACAGTCATGCATTGTGAAAACAAACTGCCACCAAAATTGCCACCAAAATTTTTTTAAAAAAAATTCATATCATAAAAACATTAAAACTCAACAATTATGCACATTAAAGAAACTTAAACAGCCAAAGGCAAAAAAGCAAGTGGATAAAAACAGAAAAAATAAAAAAATAAAAGTAAAAATAATTACCTTGTACGGATCGACGGTTTTGGCTTTCGCGTTTAAGATCAAAAGCGTTGAAAACAGAAAAATCGATAGTGCGAAACGAACCATCATTTTTGAACCTTCCATCTCACCTCAGATTTTAGAGGTTTATTATTAAACGGAGTGAAGTGCGTTATGAAAAAGATAAAAATTAATAATAACAGCGACGAGGGAGATTTGAAATCGAAGCGTGTCTTCTTTTATAGGTTCCCAGGGCGAGAAAGTCCAGATGCTACTGGATCTACAACCCGTTTGGGTGACGTGGAACCATCAGGATATCCCACGCACACCGACCAATAGGATTTTAGTAAACAGATTTTATGTGTATAATACTGGGAAAGCATCGCCGCCCACCCGTCTGCTTTTACACATTCTTGCTTTGTTGATCCAATTCATTTTGGGCTGCATGTGGCCCATAGCTCTTCCGTGTTTTCTCTTGTAGTTGGCCAACCTTTTTCCGTCATTTTATTCAGAGTTGGACTGTTGTCACCCTCCCAAATCCTGTTAAAACCTTTTTTTTCTTTTTATACTCCACTTAATTCCAAAAATTCTTTTTTTTTTAATAAATAAAATTATTTTACAGTAATTAATATCGACAATTTCTTCAGATTTTCTCTTTTCAAAACTCAAAAACACTAACTTTTTAAAAATAAAAATAAATTGAAGATTAATTTTCTTTCGTCGTCGCCATTATTCTATTTAAGAAAGCCATTTAATGGAGTTGGACTTCTCCTCCGCGCATCAAAACAGGAGGACACTACTGATTTTTTTTTAGATAATCAAGAACAATTTTAGATCAATGAAATTTAATACATTTACAAGGCTTACTAAACCTAATCTGAATTACTTAATCGAATTGAATCTGAAATTTAATCTAATAGTGAATTTTAATCAAATTGTTGCTTACTTAAACCGTAGAATCTAATCTGAATGAAATTTTGATCAGAATAAATTACTAAAAAGATTTAATTGGATTATCATTATAATTATTATTATTAACTAATATATTAATTAATTGTAAAATTTTATTAATTAATTATTATAATATAATTAATAATTATTATAAAATATATTAACTAATAATATTAATATTAATTAATTAATTATAATAATATATTAATTATTGTGATTATTCATTCAAAAATTATAATTATTAATAATTATTGTTAAAAATGTATTAATATATTAATTAGTAGTAATAATTATATTACTTAATTAATAATAATATATGAATTAATTATAATAATAATAATAATATATTAATTAATTAATTAAAATAACAATGTATTAATTATTATGATTGTTTAATCGAGAACTATAATTATTAATATATTATTGTTAATAATATATTATTATATTATTTAATAGTAATAATTATATTAATTAATTATAATATATGAATTAATTATAACAATCATATTAATAATTATTATAATAATATATTAATTAATTAATTAAAATAATAATATATTAATTATTGTGATTATTTACTTGAGAACTATAATTGTTAATATATTGTTGTTAAATAATATATTGTTATATTATTTAATAGTAATAATTAAAGTATTTAATTAATTAGAATATATGAATTAATTATAATTATTATATTAGTAATTATTATAAGATATTAATTAATTATAATAATAACAATAAATTAATTATTGTGATTATTTATTCAAAAATTATAATTATTAATAATTATTGTTAATAATATGTTAATATGTTAATTAAAAGTAATAATTATATTAATTAATTAATAATATATGAATTAATTATAATAATTATTATAATAATATATTAATTAATTAATTAAAATAATAATGTATTAATTATTGTAATAATATTAATAATATATTAATTATTATGATTATTTATTCAAGAACTATAATTATTAATAATTATAGTTAATAATATATTAATTAATCATAATAATTAATTATTTATAATAATATATTAATTAATTATAATTTAGGACAAAATGGGTAGTTCAAGGAATGGGAACTTGATTCCCACCTCCCCCATAGGAATCAAGTTCCCATTCCCCATTCCCAAATATATGTGGGTCCTGCTATTCCCATTCCGATTCTCCTCTTATTTTTGCAAAGTTAACGCGCCAATCATTCCGATTCCGGATTCCGATTCCCTAATCCGGTAAGTAAACTCACCATAATTTTAATAAATGTAAATTACTGCTGCCACTGGCAAAGGCAACTTTTGAGTAATATATATATATATAAGACTGCAACTGTAATTGCGGTATTCAAACATGTTTTAGAACTTTACGCTGCATGTGGGTGTGAGGAGATAATATTACTTAAAGGGTAAACTTTGTAAACAGAAAAAACATGCGTTTTAATCGGATATTAGAGGTGTGCCAACATAACCACTTTTTTATTTAATCGATAGTACCCAGCCTTGCAGAGCAAAGACAATTGAAAATAGTTTTGACTTTTAGTTAGCTGCGTGTCTACATGATGTGTATACATATGATAAAAGTAATATTAGTGATCCTTATATTTGATCTAAACTGATAAATAAAATAATAAATAAATTTACATTCATCATTAAATTGATAAGCGACACATAACATTGGGACTTGAGTTGAAATTTAAATATTGAAATCTCTATTATTATTGATATGATAATGATATAACATGAGACATTGCTCACGTTATCACAATACTATCATGTGATAATGTCTTATTAAACCATATTTTTAATAGCACTCGAGGTATACTACATAATCACAATTGTTCACGAGATAATAGGTAAATTTACTCATTATGTCATTCTTTACTGTAACAATTCAAATACTTTACCTTTCATTGAAGTTATTGGTTATAAAATAACCTAGGAAGAAAAGTACTTAAACTATGAACAAAGTTTTTATAAGTTTTTATTTACTACAGTTAAGAGACAACCTGTTAAACAAATATATAGTCTAACAAGATGAGGCTTAAATACATTAAGAGTAATTATATAGCCACAAACTCTTGTACAAACTTATTTTATACAAACTGATGTGGCATTAATTCATTGGTTGAATTAAATATCTCTTGGTCCACATGATTTATTTATATTATTTTATATTTTCATTCAACCAATGAATTAATGACATGTCAGTTTGTACAAGAATTTGTGGTTGTATCATCACTCATATATTAATATGCTTCAAATGAACGATCCGCATGTAGCCGTTGGATTAAGCTTTGTTTTATAGTAGTGAAATTCCAATATTTCACCTTCTCAAAAAAAAAAATTCTAATATTTCACACAAATACTACGACAGTTAGTAATCTGCAGTCTAATAATTTGAAATTTTTATTTCTGCTTAATCAAATAATCATTAAAACATATATATTAGAAAGAGTATATTTTTATTTTACTAGAAGAGATGCTTCTAATAGTGCGTTTACTTCATGGAATAGGAATGTGGTGAAATGAGAATGAGCTAGAATGGAAATGAATAACGGAAATGAGATTTTAATATTTACTTGGCAAAAATAAATGGGAATGAGAATGTGTTGGAATGTCATTGATGTGTTTACTTGTCAAAATAAATAAAAATAAGAAATGAGAATGAGAATCAATTTACCAAAATACCCATAGTATTAAATAATGTAATTTTCATTAACTAGATACGTGTATAAATAGTATTATAAAAATGTTATTAATTAAAATAAAATTAATAATGATAATATTAATAAAAATAATAATAAAAATAATTAATAATAACTAAAATAATAAAGTTAATAATAATAATAATGACATTTAAAATAATAAAAATAATAAATTTTGATGATGACGATGATGATGATGATAATAATAATAAATGTTAATAATGATAAAATTAATAAAAATAATAATAACAATAATTAATAATAACTAAAATAATAAAGTTAATAAAATTCAATAATAATAATAATAATAATGACATTTGAACGAGGGTAATTCAAAAAATATGAAAAAATTAGAGGAATACAAAAATCAGTTTAGGGAATGGGAATCCCCATTTTCAACCCATGAGAATGTGATTGTCATTCCTCATTTTCAAATTATGTAGAACTCACACATTTTATTCATATTCTCAAATTACATTTTGCCAAATAAATATAAGTTTCATTCTAATTCCTTAATTCTCATTTACTAAACTCTTAAGTAACCACACCATAAGAGAATATATTCCTAATGGCGTGTGAAAATCATTTTTAAGTGGGCTTTCTCACTTAAATGAACTTTATCAAGCAAAAGATGGGGCAAATTTTCTTTAATAGAGTGAGAGCATATCTCACATTTAATTGTTGCAAAATTTCTTAAAATCACAATACATACAGATACACACACATATACATACATCACGAGTAATGCTATCAAAGTATGAATTTAAAATCATGATAAATCTATAACTAAGCATTTAAACATTCATCACAAAAAAAAAGGGAAATGTTAGACATTTTAATATTTAAGTTCTAATTTAAGTCTCAACTGATGTGTCATTCATATATTAGATGACGACTAAGTAATTTTATAAGTTATAAAATATATCATTTAATAAATTAGTACAAATGATATTGAAACTCAAGTTTAGACTTAAATGTCAAGGTTCCTAATATTATTACACAAAAAAAGAGGAAAAAAACTCTTAAATACAAATTAAATTGAAACTCAAATGTTTGAATTTCTAATATTATTACATGAAAAAAGAAGAAAAAAAAATCTTAAATGTTATCAACAATCTGTTATTTGCATGACCAAGAATCATGAGCATGTAATTTGGATTTATGATTCAAACATAAATCAATTTCTCGATTGAATAATACCAAATAGCTTTTTAAGTAATCTTAATATGTTATCTTGTTAATTTGTTTTATGACATGAATGTGTTTGTACATCATGTGTTAAGTAGGTTTAAAATTTTGCATGAGGTAAATTAGTTAAACAAGCCATCTTTGTGTGTAATTAGTGTGCAAACTTATGACACCTAATGAATAGGTCCAATTCATTTTGGTCAAGTATATTATTTACACTGATTTAACATAACACGATCTTCATTTTAAAATACCATCCACTTTATCACACATTTAATTGAAATGAAAATGAAAAATGTAACAAGTTATTTGGATCATCTTTTAAAGGTGGTTAATTTATTTTTTAAATTTTGCTCAAAGAGGTGTGACTTTTTTTTTTTTTTTTTTCGGCCCTTGGCCGAGTGAGAGTCTTGCCGCCTCAAGATGGAGGGCAAGGTCAACCCCACAAACACATTGTGGGGGTAATTTCTTCCTCAATTATATTGAGTGAAGATAGTCTTCTCCCTTATCCATGAGTGAGTAGAGTAGACATTTCTCGAATATTAGTGAGGGTCAAAAATCTGGGCAGAGCTTCCACTAGCATCAATGTTGTAGTTAGTCTCAGTCATAATCTGATTTGTAAATATCAGTTATAGTCTCATGTAATATGAGTTGTAATCTGAGCAATAGTCTCGTGTAATAAAAAAAAAAGTATTTTTAGCATTTTTGTTTGGTCATTCACTTGAGTTCGACTTTAAGAGTTAAAAGTTATATTTAGATGTCGCTATCCCTTTTTTCCCCCTAGATCTGTTATTTTCTATTTTTTATAAATTAAAAACAACAAAAGACTTTGTTGGTTGAGATATTTCATGAAAATTTTTTTTCCTTAAATCGGTTATTTTTCATTTTTTATAAATTAAAAACGACAAAAAGACTTTGTTTGGTTGAGATATTTCATAAAAAGAAAACTAAAATAATAAAAGCCTGTTTTCTAGAAACTTAGAAATGACATACATACAATTTGTTTTTATTTTTTAAAAAATAATTATGCTTTAAATAGTGATTTACAATTATTAAATAAATTTAATTGTACGAAAATGTCTTATACAATGCAATTTATTGATAAACAATTGTCACAAACAATTCTACATTTTTATTACTTTTATTTTCATATTATGGATTTCCAAACATGCTACTAAATGCATTTTTAATCCACAAAATAAAACTCAAAACAACTAATACTCATTTTAAAATAACAAATTCAAAAACACAATTTTAAAAATAAAAATATAATATGAAAAAACTTTTGTTATCTTACGTAATCATATACATACATAATTAAGCATCAGCTGTTAAATTTATAAAAATAATATAATATAATTATCTTATATTTTAACAATCGATTATCTAACGGTTGCTGTATAATCATTAGGGATGGTAATTTTCGGGTCCGAGTCCGGGTTTGGCTGTTCCGCATCCGGACCCGGACACAAAATTCTTATAACCGGACCCGTATTAAACCCGGTTTTTTTAAATCCGGGTCCGGTCCGGGTTCAACCCGGAAAAATCCGGATGTCCGGATTCCGGGTTTTAAACCCAGATTGCCTGATTTTTTTTTTTTTAAAGACTGGATTGCTTAACTTTGGTTCAACAAAATTTGCTGGAAAAAGGGCAACAAAACAGAACATATAACACATCCAGAACCGAATTACCAGATTTTTTTTTTTCTAAAACAAATCTCAAAATTTCGTATAATGCAACCCCAATTTCCAAAACAACACAATACATACAAAAATTCATCATAATTGCCACATATTACTTCAATCCATGAGCATTTAAAAAAAAAAAAAAAACCCTAGCTGCACTAATAACTAAAAAGCTATTACTACATATAGAGAGAAAGAAACGAACTAAAAATTTCTTTTTTCTTTTTTCTTTTTTTCGGTTTAACTTAAAAAGTAAAAAGAAGAAAATTCTTAAATGAGCTTGAAGGGGAGAGGCCAAGGCGTGGACCTGGGAACCTCGACTTTGTCCTTGATACGCTCTGTCATCTTCTCTTTCTTAGGCCTCACTTTTCCGTACGACCCTTTGAATCTCTTTCCTTTCTAGACATCAGACACAAGGCCACAGCCAAGTGGTATTACAAGAACCCGGGTCTTGCGGACGCCAAAGACCGCTTTGCCATCACAACAGACCATCGCATCACCGCCATTGTCTCAGCCTTTCTTCTTCTTCTCTTTCCGCTGAGGCAGGCCACACCGCGAAGGATCTGATCTGATCTGAAGAAGAGATTAAAGGAGAGTTGAAGATAGAGTGAGAGAGATTAAGTGAGGACTGAGGAATGGGTCACGGGTGAGAGAGATTAAGAGAGGAACAGATGAAACTTGAGAGATTGAGAGGAGAAATTACAGATTTACAGTAGAGATCAGTTGAAGAGAGTGAGAGATTGAGAATTCGAGATTTCGAGAGAGGAACGAGAGAGATTGGGAGATCTAGGGTTCACTTTTGTTTTTTTTTTTTCCTATTTATATTTACGATTTGCGGATAAAAATTAATATTAAAATAAATAATATCCGGGTCCGGGTTCCGGAGTTGCGGGTTCATCTGAAATCGGATCCGGAACCGAATATATACGGATTCTTAAAAATTAATCCGAATTCCGGATAAAAATTATTCCGGTACGGGTTGAACCCGAACCGAATTTTCCGAATTTAATCTGGGTCCAATCCGGATCCGAATTTAGTTGCCATCCCTAATAATCATATATCTCACAATCTCCTTATAAAACATACCACCCTCGCGGCCTCGCCCAAGCATTATTGGTATAATATATCGGTATGTCAGCTGGCGCCTTTGGCCGAGATAGGCAAGACTTAAAGAGCAGCGAGGATTTGGTTGGAATCTCGGTCAACTTTCAATGTCGAAATGTCAACATCACAGAAAGACAAAGATCATCGGACGGATACCATTGAAAGGTCATAAGTCGTATAAAAATATGATACCATTTGATCGCGCTCGCACACGGTAAAGAACCTACGTATCTCCGCATGCAAGATAATCCTCGGGACACTTCCTGAGCTAGTGTAGGAACACCACCATGTATAAATAACGGCAGACAAAACCTCAAGCAAAGACCAACTTCTATTCCATTTTCGTTTTTTTTCATTTTATTCATTCAGGTAAATCGCAATCATAACAAACTCTCACACAACAACAAAGCCTCAAGATTCATGTAATCTCTTATCACACAAAGAAAAAAAAAAAATAATAAATATCATTCTCATTAGTCAAAAAGCTCGTCCGATCCAACTCACCAACTCGGTCCAAGTGTACTTCTCTGTAGTACTCCCTGACTGTGAGTAAAGGAGCCTTTGATTAACAACAGCTATGGCGCTCTCAGCTTCTGATTTGCCTGCGATATACACGCTGCTCGCTAATTCAATGAGCCGCGATGAGAGCATTCGCAAACCGGCTGAGGCGGCGCTTTCTCAGTCGGAAAGTAGACCTGGTTTCTGCTCTTGCCTCATGGTCGGTGCTCCGACTCCTCCATTTTTAGGGTTTTAGTTTAGTTTAGTTATTTTATTCTAGTTTCTTGTGAAGCTTAAAAACTTTTGAAATGAATTAAATTAAAATGCAGGAAGTGATTACTGCCAATGATTTAGCTTCTCAAGTGGATGTACGATTGATGGCTTCAGTGTATTTCAAAAATAGTATCAACCGTTATTGGAGGAATAGGCGCGATTCTGTGTAAGCTATGGATCATTTTATACTTTTTATAAGGTTCATTTGTAAGAATCTGTGCGACTCTGCTGATGTATTTTTATTGATTACAGTGTAAAATGTAATGTAAGAATTTCTTTTCAGGGGAATAAGCAATGAGGAGAAAGTACATTTAAGACAAAAGTTGTTGTCTCACTTGAGAGAAGAAAACAATCAGGTGTCGTTTAAGTGTTATATTTCATTCTATAATCATTTGTCGGCTCTTCACCAGCTTTGTTATTCACATATAGTAGGTCTCCACGTCATATGATTTGGTTGGATTTTTTGAGTTTGGATACTGTGTTTGCTAATTTTGTTATTACGAATATGTTTCTTCGTAGGTAGCTCAAATGCTAGCTGTGCTGATTTCCAAAATTGCTCGCTTTGATTATCCGAGAGAATGGTATGCTTTTTGCTCTTATCTGCTTTAATGATGATTTATAGTGGCTTATGCTTATGTTACCAAAAAAAGAACATGAACTGAAAATGAACCATGCATTAAAATTTGAACTTTTTTCCTAATAAGCGGTAAATCATGTTGTTTTAATTGATTGCTATACATAGAGTCCATTTGTTCAAGTATTTCATTGAGGTAATTTTATGTATTGATAAAAAATATGTAATGATTTGTTTAGGCCGCAGCTCTTTTCTGTTTTAGCACAGCAGCTTCAAGCAGCAGATGTTCTTACTTCCCACAGGATTTTTATGATCCTATTCCGAACCTTAAAGGAATTATCCACTAAACGTCTTACTGCAGACCAGAGGAACTTTGCAGAGGTATATGCCACTGTATCATCTATCGTAATTATTTGTTAGTTTTCTTTACCCACAAACATGATATTCCTACTGTATTGCCATTGATATCCTATCACAATCCCACCAATACATTCTAAAAATGCTAGCTTTCTGTGGCTCCTTTGTAAGAGAGAATATCCTAAATATTTTCAACATGACAATTGTGTTACATTATTATTATTATTATTTTTTTTTTCTCTGTGTGGTGTCTCTACACTATTACATTTCCCTAATGTTGTTTGTGCGGACTCAAGCATGTTCTTTAAAATCTGGAGATCTTTTGCATGAGTATTACAGTTCTGTCTAAATCAGGTCAGTTTGCTCAAAGTTGTATCACCCTGCACGAGTCGAGTATAGAGAACTTTTCTAAGTTTTTATTTTCTCAAACTAGCTTGCTGGATGTGAGGAGCTGTGTGCTGTATATAGTGTATGCAGTTTCTATGGCAGGAAATGGTTCACAAATAAATTTGTCAATTTAAGACACGTATAAGATTTGGCCCACTAATGGAAGTTGACAGTGATGGAAACCTTATTTTTGTTCTGTCAAAAAGTTTCAAGGTAATTCACTTGAAGGTTTATTCTGAGTGATTATCGTGTGCTCTTGTGGCAGATTTTTTCTAGAGCCTGCTTAGCTAGCAGTGGAGCTGTCTGTCTAGAAAAGGGTATCATGGTCATTAGTGATAGGTGATTAGGCTCCCCCTCAATGGGTTTTTTTCACTAGGGTAAATCATAATATATCTCCCTCCTTTGGTTAGGAAGTAAAGATGTGACAAGGAGGCAGATTCTTGGCAATCGTTGGTTTCTGCTGTCCAAATATTTTGGGGAACACCATATTCTGAATAGCTGGGTGTTTACATACAGGGTTTTTTTTGGGCTTTCTATTATTTTGGTCTAGGGTGTGGATTTGGTCTTTATAGTGGTTCATCTCTGCTACAGTTTTTTCAGTTGTTAAACTTCTTTCTTTTTTTAATGGTTTAATTACATGCATCTTTTGCATGTTATAAAGATGAGTATAGCGCGTGCTCTTAAGTCTACATGCCCTGACAAGATATTACTTCATGACATTAACCAAAGCATTGTATCACTGCCTATTAGACAGACAGCGCCTTAGGTTGGCAGGAGAATTGTGTATTCAATGTTCAATATTTGCTTTTATAACCTACCTTTTACAACATTATATAATCTATTTTGAGATTGTGGTCTTCAATTTGCAGCTAGTAGTTCTATTCTCTGTGGAATGATAATACCCTTCTATTCACACATTGTCTTTGGCAGATATCGTCTCATCTCTTTGATTATAGCTGGCACCTTTGGCAGAGTGATGTGCAGACCATATTACATGGTTTCTCTACGGTTGCCAGAGCCTATAATTCAAATGCTTTGGAGCAGGATCATGATGAACTTTACTTAACATGTGAGAGATGGTTATTGTGTTTAAAGATAATACGGCAATTGATAATCTCAGGTTTTCCAAGTGATGCAAAATGCATACAGGTGCTATCTAGTTCTATTTTTGTTTTTTCTTCCCCATTTTTTTCTCTTAACTTGGCAGCTTACAATTGTTTCAACTTGCTTATTTTTATCCTTTAGGAAGTGCGACCAGTGAAGGAGGTCTCTCCTTTGCTCTTGAATGCCATCCAATCATTTCTTCCCTACTGTAAGATTTTTCATTTGTTCTTCTGATACCAGTGGCTTGTAGACAAATATATGTATGTACTAATGCAATCTTGGTTAAGCAGCTAAAAATACATAAATACAATGTCGATTTCATATTTGTTCAATTTGTTGGCTTTAAAAAGAATGCAGAAAATGAACCTCATATTTCCTCCTCTGGTAACATGTAGTACCATTTTATTCTAAACAATCTGGTATTCATAATTCATATATGTTGTCTTAAGGGACACAAAGCTAAATCCATTATATATGCAGTCGTGTTTGTTTGCTACAACGTCAGTTGTAAATAACTCATTCACATGTGTTACTGTCTTTTGCAGATTCATCTTTTCAGAAGGGACATCCTAAATTTTGGCAGTTCACGAAGAGGGCATGTACTAAATTGATGAAAGTTTTGGTTGCAATTCAGGGCAGGCATCCTTATACATTTGGTGATAAATGTGTCCTTCCAGCAGTCGTGGATTTTTGTTTAAATACGATAACAGCCCCTGAGCCAGATATTTTTTCATTTGAGCAATTCTTGATTCAGTGTATGGTACTGGTGAAATCTGTTCTGGAATGTAAAGAATACAAGCCAAGTCTTACTGGGCGAGTGATGGATGATAATGGGGTTACACTCGAGCAGATGAAGAAAAACATTTCCAATGTTGTTGGTGGTGTCGTGAGGTCCCTTCTGCCTAAAGAACGGATAATTCTTTTGTGTAACGTATTGATAAGAAGGTATTGATACTTACTTCTGCTCGTCGCCTGTCAAATTAGTGTTTATAGTACAAAATTTTGTAGGTGTAAATGCTCGTATATGTTTATTTGAATGACACACACACACACACATATTAGTGTTGAAGTTGTGCATGATTAATCTGTTCCACTTTTGGTTCTGTAAGATTAGTGAAGTGTTAAAATTGTGTATCTTTAAGTTTTATTTAATGTTGAAATCATAAGGTAATCGTATAAATAACTTTTTACTGTTACATATCTGTCACATAATACTCTATGGGAATCTAGGTTTCTCATTTTCAAGTATAATCTGTAATTTGTTTAAGTGAGCTTATAGGAGATAAACTTGACCTCTCTCCTAGCCTTAGCCAAACTATTCTGAAAACAACTATGTATCAACATGTGGCACTAACTATTCTGTAGTAACTCTGACTTGTGTTTGCATTCTAACAAAAAAGAATTCAGTGTTCAATTAAAATTGATACACTATTAATAATTCTATTTTGTTTCTGTTGTATTTGCAATTAAAAAGTGTTTTGCTTATTTCAACAGGTATTTTGTTCTAACGGCAAGTGACTTAGAGGAATGGTACCAGAACCCCGAGGCATTTCATCATGAGCAGGATATGGTTCAGTGGACAGAAAAACTTAGACCTTGTGCTGAAGCTTTATACATTGTATTGTTTGAAAATCATAGCCAAGTAGGTCACCTTCAAGTTTTGTATAATTTTTAGTATTCTTTTGTCCTTTTATCACAAATTCTGCTGATTTTAGGATTCAGTGGTGGGCTTATTTTACTCTGATTTCTATTTATAGCTGCTAGGTCCTGTTGTGGTATCCATCCTTCAAGAGGCGATGAGTGGTTGCTCAACTTCAGTGACTGAGATCACACCAGGCTTGCTACTAAAAGATGCTGCTTATGGTGCAGCAGCATATGTTTATTATGAGCTTTCAAATTACTTGAGCTTTAAAGACTGGTTTGTTATTTTGGCTGTTATACCTCTGGTATTTTCTGTTTGCAATTAAAATGGAAATGTTTGCAAGAAAAACTTTTGATTTCAAAGTGGTATAAGTGCGTTCATTTTTAAGCCCCCATAGGTACACATGTTACACTATCACAAGTTGCAAATACTTTTTTTAAAATAAAAATCATAAGTTGCAAATCCTCTTGATAATGAATAAATACATGCTCTTTTGCTTTTTGTTTTTTTTTTCAATAATGCTTCTGTACCACTGATTACAGGTTTAATGGTGCTTTATCCCTCGATCTTTCAAATGATCATCCAAATATGCATATCATCCATCGAAAAGTTGCAATAATATTGGGACAGTGGGTTTCTGAGGTAACAGTTTTATGAGCTGCACAGTATGTGAACTATTATGATTATTATTTTTCCCCCCCTCTTTCTCCCCTTTTGGAGTAAATATCCAGTGCTTGCAATGATGGCTTTATGACCAGTCTACAACAAAATCTAGGCCAGATTATTGTATCTATACCACTGTTACCATAAACATTGTGCTGTCTACATTTATTTTGTTTTATTTTACATTTTTTCGGTCTATTGGGTGTGAATACTAATTTATTGCTCAAGTTATCCTCAAAAAATAAAATCAAAGAGCAAGGCAGAAGTTTCAAGAGTCAACATGTTACAATCGTTGTTTAAAAAGTGTCCTAAAGTTCTTTGATGGGTGCTTAAATTGTTAGTCCTTTGTATAAAATTGGTGCCTTATAAGAATCAAGAAACCGTTCTATTTTCTCACATCAATGTCAAAGGGTTGTGAATTGAGATCTATTGGAAGCTTATTTTGTCACCTTTAAACTATGCTCCTTTTGATTTCTAGTTTTATCCAGTGTAATCGCAGAAGAACTTCTGTATTTCTAATGTTTGCATTTTGGCAGATTAAAGATGACACAAAACGAGCAGTATACTGCGCTTTGATTAAATTATTAATGGATAAAGATCTATCAGTCAGGGTATGAATTGTCCATTAATTCACCTTTTTTTTTTTTTTTAATTCTCTGCCTCTAAGATCATTATTTTATGTAAGTTTCCTGCTCATAATTTTTCATTGTATTTTGTTCATCTAAGAAATTTTTGCGTTTTTTGTTTTAGCTGGCAGCCTGTCGGTCTTTGTGCTCTCATATTGAAGATGCTAACTTTTCCGAAAGAGATTTTACCGATCTGCTTCCTATTTGTTGGGATTCCTGTTTTAAATTGGTTGAGGAAGTTCAAGAGTTTGACTCAAAGGTGCATAGATAATTTATAGTGTGGTAGAATAGAAATTGAATTTTATTCATTGTGGAAAGCATGGATTTCTTGTTTTATATGTTTCTTGCTTTTCAATTTTACAATAAAAAATTGTACTTTTGGATAATGTTAAAGTTATTCTTCATTCTAACTTCTCTCTGATGCTTTTTTCCTTGAGAATATTACTGAATTTCATATTTTCCTTTATTTTCCTTCAGGTTCAGGTTTTAAATTTGATCTCTATTCTTATCGGACATGTTAGTGAAGTCATTCCTTACGCAAATAAGTTGGTGCAGTTTTTTCAGAAGGTTTGTAGTGGTTTTTGTCTTCACCTTTATCTTTATCCTTTTCCCCTCCTTTTGTTAATAGGGGCTCATCTTTGGGTAGAAAAAGAGTAGATTTCCATGAAATAAGAACATGCTGGGGAAAGTAAAAAAATAATGTCATCACCAATAATAAGTCCACTTCCATAAATCATTTCTTTATTTTTTATTATTATTATTATTTTTTGGGTGATGTGAACTACATTAGCTAAGCTGAATCCACTGTTGGTAGACGGTTTGTTTAACATAGGTCATGCACTACACTTGTTAAAAGTATCTTACCTGCCTCTTTCATTTTTCTTCTGTTTTCTTAAAAGGTGGGGGTGGGCAGAGCTCAAATATGATTTTCTAACCCCCTGCATCTCCCCCCCCCCCCCAAAAAAAAAACAGCGGGTGAAAATAAATTCTTCTTTTTGATGTTTTCTATTATCTTGGAAAGGTCTGGGAGGAATCTTCTGGTGAAAGCCTTCTTCAGATTCAGCTTCTTATCGCTCTGCGGAACTTTGTTGTTGCCCTTGGCTATCAGTCACCTAATTGCTACAGCATGCTGCTGCCTATTCTGCGAAGGGGAATTGATATAAATAGCCCAGATGAGCTAAATCTTCTTGAGGATAGCTTGCTGGTTAGATTACCCTTATATGTGTGTGTGTGTGTGTGTGTGTGTATTTTAGTTGGCTGCTTTATTCTTACATGTTTGCTAAATGCTATTGCCATAATCCTGCAGTTGTGGGAAGCCACTATTTCTCATGCTCCTGTGATGGTGTCTCAACTATTAGCATACTTTCCATGTCTAGTGGAAATCATGGAAAGAAGTTTTGATCACTTGCAGGTCAGACTTCAGTAGTCACCATATAACATTTTGAACCGTCTGTTTCCCAATGAACTGTTACTAAATGCTGAACTAAAAAAAAAAAAAAATTACTTTTAAATGATAGTCTTATTACTAGAACTTGTTAACTGGAAAAGTAATTAGAAAAAGTTCCTCCTTCATCTGATATCTTTGGGAGCTCATGTTTGAATGGCTTATTTTTGTATTGCAACCTCCTTTTATATGTACTTGGTTTCAGTTTTCTTCCTTGTCTGTTAAGGGATAGCATTGTTGGTTAGATTTCTTGCAGTGAAGCAAGAGGTCTGAGGGATTGAATCCCTCTCGCACTAAACCTCAAAAGGAGGTTATATTTAATTTGTGTGTGTGCTTGTGAAGGAATGGGGTAGGTTGTGGTAAAAGTATATAAAGATATTTCCAGTTTCACAGGATTTTTTTTTTTTTTTGGGTGGGTGGAGGGGGTGCTGGTGGGAGTGAATTTGTTGGAGAGAATAGGAATAGGTTTTATAAAACCATCGAAACAACTTTGATGAATTCATACTGGCTTTTCTTCTTTCTATGCTTGTTTGCTCCAAGAGTTTTTCACTTGCCCTTTTCTTATATCATTACCATTTGTTGTTATCAACATATAATTTATGTTCATCCATATTTCAACTCCTGAATTTTTTTTGTTTTTTTTACTTGAAATATAATTCCAGGTTGCTGTCAATATTATTGAGGGTTACATTATTCTTGGTGGAACTGATTTTTTAAACATGAACGCTTCCTGTGTTGCTAAACTTCTTGATCTGGTTGTCGGAAATGTTAACGACAAGGGGCTGCTTATAATTCTTCCGGTCATTGATATACTAATACAGGTACATGCAACCTGAAAGCGAATCAGCTTTAGATATTTGAATTTCTTGAAGCTAGTACAGTTTGTTTAATTATAAGATTTTATTGCAAGTACCAAAGTTATAGATAGATCCAAAAATAATTGAGATTTCAGAATTCAAGCTCGCAATTTTTTACCGGGAATGATTGACCCATAAGTGCAGATCTTGTATGTTTATGGATGCAAATTTATAATTTTATGTTCTACTGCCAATGTCTGTTGGCATTGATATCTCTCCATTTTATAAACCTTAAATTTATACCTGTGCATAGCCATTTAAAATTTACATGTTTTATGATGATATATCCATGCAATCAATTAATGCTTTTGGCTAAGGGGAAAAAATTCCAAGTCATTTGATCTCCATTTGCCTTCACAATGTGTTTATGATAATCATTTAGGTTTAGATTTGTTGTATGAATCAATTAAATCTCATAACTATTTGTTTCTGCTGGTTTGCAGTGTTTTCCTATTCAAGTGCCCCCATTAATAAGCTGTAGTTTACAAGTAAGTGGAGTTCTTTGCCTGTGCAAATGCATGATTTTCTTTTCATATAATATTAACCAAACTCCATGCCAAACTGAGAGCCTGCTTGGGAACAGCACAGCCGCCCCAATCCTATAATTAAGGAGAGAATCTCAACCAAATTATAGGTTTGGGGCAGGTGCGTTGCCACAGTGTAACCATTATGACTATAGCCCTTGGTAAATTTACCAAAGAGGAAAAGGATTTATTTGATATTATGGATGACTGGTTACATAGCAGCCCCAAATGAGGTTCAAGTGTGGATGGGATCTGATCCCAAGACTTCTTGCACGACACAAAGAAGCCTGATTGGTTGATCCTTCTTGTATCCAATGTGCAAATCTTTGATGATTTTAGTTTTGCAATTTATGATCAGTTTTTCTGTTGGCGCTTTTTAACAATCATTTGCTGCTTCAATGTTGCTAGAAACTGATTGTTATATGTTTGAGTGGAGGAGATGACCATGAACCTTCTAAAACAGCTGTCAAAGCGTCTTCTGCTGCTATTCTGGCGAGGATTTTGGTGATGAATGCCAATTACCTTGCACAGTTAACTTCTGAACCATCACTATCATTACTACTGCAGCAGGCGGGTATTCCTATTGAAGAAAATATACTTCTTTCTCTGGTTGACATATGGCTTGACAAGGTCAGTGGACTAGTAGGGCATACATCATGAAGGACTTTTTGGAGATTATTGAAGTTCCTGTGTTTTTATGTTTTAACTTGTTTGACTCACTTGCATATGTTTTGAGACATCAAAAGCTGAATTGTGTTACAGTTTGGGTTGACTTAAAATTTAAGTGTTTTAATGTAGATCTCTCTACCTGTGGACTTATTCGAAAATCAATTTTTATTAGTCTCCACGAGCTTCTGAGATTCTGGAAAAAGTTGTTTATGGTCCTCCTGTTATTATCTTTTAGTGCTTTATGCATTGTTGTCAATTTAGGTGATTTAATATTCATGAAAGGGAAAAATTGGGACTCACAGCTGGCATTGAGCATTCCTCTCCTTCCCTTTACTAACTGACTCAGCATTTGGTTTTCAAAATGTTTTAACTGGAACTTGACAGTTATCTGTTTAAGTTTTGGTCTGGTTGCCTCTGAATTGAGCTAGACTCATGATTATGGTGTGACTAATAATTATTGTTATTGATGCCTTTAAACAGGTAGACAATGTATCTTCAGTCCAGAAGAAGATATTTGCCTTAGCCCTTTCTATAATTTTGACAATGAGACTACCTCAAGTTCTCGACAAACTTGATCAGATCCTTAGGTGTGATTTCAGTATTTAATATTTATGCAGTAGTTGCAATTAGACTATTGGTTTCATACCTGTATTGATGATTCCTTTATATTTCTATGCAGCGTATGTACAAGTGTAATTTTGGGAGGAAACGATGACTTGGCTGAGGAAGAGTCAAGGTTAGATGCCCTATGGTTTTATGTTCACATATTTTACTTATTTAGTAAGAGGATTATTTTTGAGGTGGAAGTTATCTGTATCCATCATTGTTATGATGAATGGCAGTGGTGACAATATGAGTTCCAGCAAATATCATGGTGAAGGCACTATTCCAAGTAAAGAGTTAAGGAGGAGACAGGTGAGCATTCTCGGAATATACTGAAGATTCCAAATGTCAAACACTGACTAAATGGACTGCATAACTTCATTATGATGATTTCTTTTGTTGCTTTTCCAGATCAAGTTTTCAGATCCAGTCAATCAGTTGTCATTAGAAAACTCAGTGAGGGAGAATCTTCAAACTTGTGCGACCCTTCATGGGGATTCCTTTAATTCGACCATGAGTAGAATGCATTCTTCCGCATTAATGCAATTGAAGCAGGCGTTGAAGATGCAGTAGGCTTGGTGATAATGGCCATCTTATTATTTGGTGTCTCATGTCCAGAGCATTTAAATTTTTCATTATTTCCACACATAGAGAGTTTGCAGTAAGTTCTTTCTATTCTTTTTTATTATGCTAGTGTTTCCATTTAGCGCTTCATTTCTATTCTCTTCTAGAATTTGATAAGATGTTCTCTGCAACGGGATGTCGTTTGAAGCAGAATTATTTTGTCTTTCATCAAACTTTTCTATGTGAAGTAGTTACGAATATGAGTTTCTGGTTATTGTTCAATTCCCCTTCATTGGATTGCCCATCTAATGGACTGCAATATGTGTTTTCACAGGTGATTCTGACTTGAGATGGCGGTTTCAACATTTTTTGTTTTTCGGTAATTTTCCCTAGCTGAGCTGAGTGTGAGTTCATTCATATTTGAAATTTTCATTTGTATATGCCTTTGTGGCACAGAAAACCTTGTAAATAGTTTGCTGGTCTTTTCTTGTCTGCATTTCCAAGGCAAACAAGGATGACAGCATCGAGTTTTTTTATAGGTTTGTTAATACTCATGAAAATGAAATGAAAACTTTATGAAGGGGGATAAAAGGAAAGAGATGTACATGGCATTATCTGACCGCTCTCAAAGAATTGCTTCTGCTGTTCTTCAAAAGCTGACCTGTTTGGTAACGTAGATTAAAGCCTACCTTTACTATTGTTTCAAGTTGCGAGGTTGGGGATTAGATATCTAGCAGAATTTTATAAGGCTTTCCGCTGAGGTAAAAGAATGCAGCAATGTTAATTATCAATTTGGTGGAAAAGTAGTGTCTGGAGCTAGGAAATCGGATATAATCTTTAACTTGATTTTCTGCAACTTTACACGTTTCCAAGGTACTTGTGCAAACGATGTAAAAATTTTCCAACAATAATTTAAGCTTTCATTGAACTGCACGTGTATACTTCATCCAAAGGAGTATCTCACTCCTATTCTGTATTAGCAAGTATCTCACTCCTACCATTGATTTTGTTCCGGCCGCCGGGCACCCTTTCAAGTGAACTGCACGTGTATGCAAAAATGATGATAATGTAAAATTATGAGGACTGTTACTCTCAGTCTTAATCTAACAAGCCTAATACAGAACTCCATCTCACTCGCAAGGAGAGTGCCGTGCCGTGAGCATGAATTATCATTTTCAGCATGAGAACTCCATCTCATCCGCAAGGAGAGTGCCGTGCCGTGAGCATGATTTATCATTTTCATCATGAACTTGCGCGTTAAATTTCAAAGATTACACAGCCGAGATCGTATAGATCGATGATAGAATCTTCCTCTTCTCTTTTATGTTACTCGCACCCCTTCAAGGGATTTCAAAGTATAATAGAGGCTTTACATTCAATTAATGTAGGTATATTGTGTGTGCATTTATTTAAAAAAATTATTATGTAATTATTAGTTATATTTAATGGATCTATGCATGACATACATGTATTAATTAATTTAATTGAGTGAAATATTTTTTATGTACTTTAAAATTTCTCAGCCTCTATATCACTACAGGTAAGACTAAATAGTTTATATGATTTTATGTTGCGTTTATTTTTTGGATTGGGGAATCGAAATCCGGAATCGAAATGATTGACGGTGTTTATTTCGCAAAATAGAATCGGGAATTGGAATCGGAATCGGAATCGGAATCGTGGGACCCACCACAATTTGAGAATGAGGAATGGGAGACTCATTCCCAAGGGGGAGATGGGAATTAGTCTCTCATTCCTTGGAGTGACAATTTTGCCCTCCCTAAAATTAAAAATACCCATATTGTCCTTATTTATAATTAATTAATATATTATTAACAATAATTATAAATAATTATAGTTTTTGAATAAATAATCACGATAATTAATATATTATAATTATAATTAATTAATTAATTATATATTAATCTATTATTAATAATTATAGTTTTTGAATAAATAATCACGATAATTAATATATTATAACTATAATTAATTCATATATTATAATTAACTAATTAATTATTATATTAATAAATATATTAATATATTATTAACAATAATTATTAGTAATGATAAATAATCAAATTAATTAATATATTATTACTAATTAATTAATGTACTACTATAATAATTATATTAATAATTAATTAATAAAATTGTTACTAATAATTAATATATTAATATATTATTAACAATAATTATTAATAATTATTTTTATAAATAATCAAAATAATTATTATTTTATTATTAATTAATTAATTAATATAATACTATAATAACTATTAATACAATTATTATAATTGGTTAAAAATATTATTAATTAATTAATTAATATAATTTTTACTGTTAATAATATATTAATATATTATTAACAATAATTATAAATAATTATATTTTTTGAATATATAATCACGATAATTAATATATTATAATTATAATTAATTAATTAATTATATATTAATAATTATTAATAATTATAGTTTTTGAATAAATAATCACGATAATTAATATATTATAACTATAATTAATTCATATATTATAATTAACTAATTAATTATTATATTAATAAATATATTAATATATTATTAACAATAATTATTAGTAATGATAAATAATCAAATTAATTAATATACTATTACTAATTAATTAATGTACTACTATAATAATTATATTAATAATTAATTAATATAATTGTTACTAATAATTAATATATTAATATATTATTAACAATCATTATTAATAATTATTTTTATAAATAATCAAAATAATTATTATTTTATTATTAATTAATTAATTAATATAATACTATAATAACTATTAATACAATTATTATAATTGGTTAAAATATTATTAATTAATTAATTAATATAATTATTACTATTAATTAATATATTAGTATATTATTAACAATAATATATTAATAATTATAATTAATCAATTAATATATAACTTTAATAATTATTAATATAATTTTTTTTAATTAATTCATATATTATTATTATTATTAATTAGTTAATATACTATTATAATAATTATTAATATAATTATTACTATTAATTAATATATTGTTGACAATAATGTATTAATAATTATAGTTTTTGAATAAATAATAACAATAATTAATATATTTTTATAATAATAATTAATATTATTATAATAATTAATTAATATATCATTATAATTAATTAATTAAAAATTACAATTAATTAATATATTAATATATTATTCACAATAATTATAATAATTTTTGAATAAATAATCACTATATTTAAAATATAAAATAATAATTATAACAATATTCATTAAGTACTTTTTAATAATTTATTACATTATAACTTATTCCAGCCCATTTCGATTTCGATTCTTATAGGTCAAGTAAACAACTTATTCTAATTCTCATTTTCCATTTCCATTCCAGTTCATTTCTATTCCAACACATTCTCATTCTAATCCATTCTGATTATTGATAAATAAACACAAACGCAGCATAAGTACAATGGTATCAGCAGGACATTCAAGAAAATGCCCTCGCATGTTTTTTATTTGCCGCATGTTCTCCCAAACCGGAACTTTATCTATAATATATTGACATCATAGTGCACGAAAGTACAATTAAAAATTCTTCATTTTTCTCAAAAAAAATTTGTTTAAATTAAGAAGAAATGAAACCAAAATTAATCCCTTGTAATTTACGCAGACATTCCCCGCTTCCAACCCACAAAATAGATGATGATCTTCATCTTCTTCAAAGATGATGTCCCCTTCACTAAACGTCCATACCAATTTCCGACGCCAATCAATCGTTTTCTAAACATGATTAACAAACCCAATATTTTTCTTTGAAATTCACCAACAATCCGAACTGGCTATAACCACACTGACAGGAGCAAACATCAATGAGTCTTGCCTACGAGCATCCTTCAACAATTCCATTTTATCATCGAGAGATCTAACATCAATGCACAAAGCATTTGACATTTGACATTTGACATTTGAAACCTTGATTTGAATGCAGAGCCAAAATTATATCTATCATATTATGCTGCTTGGGTTTATTGATCTATGTTTAAATAAATAGGTCAATAACGGCTATTAAAACAAAAAAGATACAGTTCAGAGGAGGAAGGATGCAGATATGATTTGGTGGATAACACAGCTAGAATCATTGTCTAAACACTATATTAAACTGTAACCAACCAGATACAAGTGAACAAAGCATCAAAATTGGGGGAAAGAGAGGAAAATAAATAAGTAAACACTCATTCTTGAGTTGCAGCTCCATTTGTTGCATCCATGGGCTCGGCTTCTGTTGATTCCTCAGCTTTGTCGCCCTTCTTACCTGCAATTGTCAAATAGAGATATTACTTTGGGCATAAGAACAAGGGTTAAATTACGAATGATTTGCCCATCCACTTTCTAGATACCTTTCTTCTTCTTTCCACCACCTTTCTTCTTAGTCTTGATGCCCAAGGCTAACCAGGCCTTAATTTCAGGATCATCGATTGTCTTGGTGGGCTGAATCTCTTGCAGAGCATGAGATGTAATCCGATCTGACCCATTCGGCATCAGTAAAACTGTGAATTTGATATGAGCAACATAATCACCTGTAAGTCCATAAAACAAAGTTAGTAGTGATCAACAAAAATCATGGTGGGAACAGAGAACTTATTTAAGCTAATTATTACCAGGCTTCTCGTGAAGAACAGGATATGGCTGCAGAAGCTCATGATTCACACATTCCACTAATCCTAGCCTAGCCCTTTTTTCTTCCAAAGCCCTATAAAGTGAAAAATGATTAAAGATACCATTGCACTAAAAAAAATTAGAAGCAAATGAAAGTGCAAACACAACAAACCTTGCAGTGAAAGGCATGATTGGAAATTTCTGATTAATCTCACTAAAGATGAATCTAGAAGCTTTCATTTTTAAGTGATAATTTTTGTCCACGGCTCTCTTGTAAATAGTCGTCTGCTTCTCATCCAACAGCTTAGGCTGCAAGGTACAATATACAGAACCTTGAGGACATAAATTGAAATCTTTCTCCAGAAAATGTCTTGATTACATAAACAATGCACAGCAACGGGGTGTGACTTCATGCTAACACCACGATTACCTTTCCATCACCTGTGCTTGTAACTATATCTACAGCATAAACTTCGTTCTCCTCAAATTCTGCATCATCAACTCTGGTATCTGGATTGGAGACACTCAGTACAACTTTGTTGCCATCAATCACAAACTGCTTCAGCTGGTGGCTCAGAACACCTTCAACAATCTTGCAATCATATGCAGCAGCTACCTTCTGAATGGCTTCTGTTACATCTTTGTTCTGCCACATAAGAGGATAGATACTAAACACAGTGATAGAGAGAACATAATAACAACAGTTATATAAAGGTATATTTTATAAGAAAAATGAATCAAACATAGCATCTATGCATGTAGAGATATCAAATAATATCAAACATAGGCAAAACCTTGTGTCTTGTACCCTTATGTGCCCAAAAGGGGCAAAAAAAAAAGACTGTAATCTGATGAATTGCACCAACATCTACATCAATTCTCATCAAACAAAATGCAGCCAATTTTAGTATAGGCAACACGGAAATGAGGATATCAATTACAAAATGATCGCCTCAGCAAAGTTACCTTTGAAACGGACTATTTACTCCAACACCAGAATACCTTAAATTTCACCCTAAGAGAAGTAAACACAAAGTACCCTATCAGAGTAACTATGACAAGAGCCACATTTGGGTGTTAGCCCATAGCTTCAAATAAGATTCATCATAAGGGAATATTAGACATGATGAGACAAAACAACAAGGCACATGCTCGGACAAAAAAACTTCTTTAAAGATTAGAAGCAATTGTGATTGGGCTTATTACAAGGAGAGGGGGTAAAAAAAAGCAAATGTTACTGTATCAGTGTAACCATGACTAGAAAAGGCTTCATTGGAGCTTCATCCATCATCTTCACAGTTCTCGTCATGTAGAGACCATTTCAAAACCTAGAGAATTTGAAAGAAATTTAAAAAGATGTTGGCTCACATGGCAATAGGTATCAACTGAAGGGAAGGTATCAACCAAAAGCAGCCTAAAGCCACAGATAATATTGGCAACAGGGAAAAGAGGAAATCAACATGCAATTAATCACCTCGGCAAAGTTGCCTGCTTTTCAAACTGTCAAATGACATCTACTTGATAACTATTAATAAAAAATTCGTCAATGTCCTCCTTGGGATGAGAGTGACAAAATTCCCCTATCAGAGTAACTATGACAAAAAGAGCTTCATTTGGATATTTGCCCATAGCTCATAAGAAAGATTCATCATTTAGGGGATACAAAAAAAAAAACACACACACACACTACACAAATTCGAAATTAAATCAAATGTTTAGTATTTACTGGAAAAGAAGGAATGGCAACCATTAATTCCAAACATAACTTCTCAAATCTAATGTGCCAAAACGAGTCAATTTAGAGTATACAAATGCAACTACAGAACATTAGCTTGAGAACTTGAAGAGCAGCTTGAACTTTGACAAGAAGCACATAAAATCCTCAAATCACTATTAAAAACATTATGAGAACAAAACTATATAAAATCTGCTTATATCTCAAATATTTAACAACCCAACTAAAACAGATAACAGACTTGAGGAACAAAGGAAAAACAGCATTATCACAAAGAAATTACCTTCTTTCCTGGCCTTACAAGCCTCAAGGCAACCTCAGCAGCAGTATTTGCTGCAGCAATAACATCAGCTGCCCTGCCTGTTACAGGCCCATCCTGGAGGACATGAGTGTGTGCAACTACAGCAATAAACCCATCTATGTGACATCCCAAATCACTGCATCAATTAAAAATCCACAATTAATCCTCCCACCAGACACAAATTCGTCCCACTGTGTAAACAATGCACGTGCAACTCAAGTACATAAATAACCAAATGTAGAAAATGCTTACATCTTGATCATGTCACCTTCTTGCAAGACTGTCTCATCACTTGCAAGTGGTGAAAAATGACAGAGAGTGTTGTTAACAGAAACACAAGTTGGGAAAGCAACACCCCTTTCAATCTTCTTCTTTACATTCTTGTACATGTTGCCCGTTTGTCTTAAACAAAAACAACAAAAACCAATTAACAGAACTATTCTATGCACGAATAGAGGTTTCAAGCAAATTCCTGACATACAGGATAACAATAACTTACTCTCTAATAAATGAATCTCCCTTCTCACAAAGGTCAACAATCTTAACACCAGGTTTGCATTCTGATACTACCAGCTGCAACGCCTCTGAAAATTTTGAACATTTCATATACGTTTATTAATACCGCAAAGCGTCAGCAAATTTTCAGCTTCGATCAAAATATGTAACAAAAATCAATCTTTTCTCCCACACACACACATATACATATAGCATTACAAGCACTGACTAAATTCACAATCTATTTGCAATTTTTTCAAAAAAATTTAATCACAATAAATAATTGTTGGAGTGAGAGGGTATTAACTATTGGCGATCTCGGCGGCGCTTTTGTATTTGGTGACGACTTCAGGAGAAGTGAGATCCAACTCCTTCTCCTCCCTTTCATCGTCCGACATCGTTTTGATTTTTCTAGAAAAAATCTACCAAACAATCTGTAAAAGAAACGGGAAATGAGAGTTCTGTTTAAAGTCTAATGGGAATTAAGATTAAGCAACTTGATACATTAAGGCAGGGAACTCACCGTGATAAACTGACGTTGACGGCGGTGAAGCTAGGGTATTGCAAAGATAAGAAATAGAATACGAGATACAGAGGAAGAGAGTGAAGACTGAAGAGGTGGGTCGATAGAGACACAGCTAGGGTTTGGTTCTTACGGCAGCGTTGGCTTATATAGGAAATTTGTACGTGCCCGGGCTAGGGTTTTTGTGTTTCCTTTTTATTTTTTCTTATTTTTTCCTTTTTTCTCCTTTATTACTATAATTATTGGTTGTTATTTTTTCAGCTTCCACTTGGTTCCGACTTCTGAGTGGGTAAGGTTAATGCGAGAGTGCGCACAGACCACAGTAGCAGATTACAGAAACAGTGTTCGGCTAAGCCTTGTTTGGCGTAAGCGTGTGTAGCACTTTGAGGAAATACAAACGTGCTTTTCGAGTGCTTAAGGCTTTTTCACACTCATTTGATGCGAAATAATCCTTTCAAAAAAAATGACATGAAAAAAAAAAAAAAACCAGATTTTCCCCTCTTCAATACCGAAACTTGTATTTTGCATTTTGTCAGTGAAAAGTTCAAGTCTTCTTAACGTAACGCAACACATTTGAGTTCATATACATACATACATACATATATATATACACATATACATACATATATACATATACATATACATACAATATATATATATATTGTTTTTATTTCGCTTTTTACATGGACCTCTATAGTTCGGTTGGGTGGTTTAATAGCAAATTTTTTTATGAAACTTGTACACCTATTTCTGATATAATATTAAAATAAAATTTGAAACTTATATTTAAATAGTGTTTATTTGAAATCGAAATCTGGAATACTAGTGATGTATTCACTATGAAAGTCTTGAATTATTATTGTCATCATCATCTTTTATAAAAGCTAGGGATGAACGAAATTTAAATTAACTGTTTAAATCCATTTCTTTTTAGAATTGGAAATTGAACGGCAAATTAAAAAAAAATACTTAAAAACTACATGGTCAAATCATGACATCAAACACATTAAAAAAATTTAAAACTTTCATCTTGATGTAAATTTATAACGCGGCTTTAAAAGTATTATTAATGCAATTTTTCAAATTCATATTCTAACTTTAGGGGTTAAACTAAATAGTTTTCAATCAGTTTTTTTTTTACTAACCATCAGAAATTCAGAATTCGAATTATACAAAGGTAAAAACTAAAATTTGATTTGGAATTTTTTCCAGCCCTTCCCTTTTAAATAATAAATATAAAATATTATAACTTTATTATTTCAATAAAAGACAAAGCTACATCTTTTTTATTCATTAACGATGCTTTATCAACTATAATCTTAATTTTATTAAAAATAATGTATTGTAAAATTTTTAAAAACTGCTTATTTTATTAGTTCTCCACTTTAACAATGATTTTTAAAAGCATATTGGAAGTTATCTTTTATAAGTATCTTATTAAATAAGTTATGATTCCCTTTTAAAGTTTATATTAATCTCAATATTTTTAACAAAAAGATAATTATGTCTTATTTTTTTATAAAACCTAATCTATAAACAAAGATAATTAAAATTTATATCTATTTTGATCATTAAATAATAAAATTATACTTTCTGTAATATTATTTATCAAAAGAATATACTTTGTGACAACACATTTTACCGAATACCATGATAATTGTTTAATTAGCATCTTATTGATCCACATAATAAAAGCATTTTAAAGTTCAAATCTTAGTTACGAATCAGAGTTGAAGTGTTTGGATTGTAGGAAAGTGAGCAAACTAGAAAGAAAATATTCGAGAGAAATTTTGGAGAAGAGAAAAAATGAATTGTTGTTTTATCTCATTATGATTGTTCTGATTACAGTTGTTTATATATGCAATCGAGAACATTGTACACACGCTGTATGTGCGTAAAACTAACTCTTAGCTAAGTAACAAAACGCTTGTAACAACTTTTAAACTAACATGCTGACTCAGCACGTACACATCAGCAACTCTAACAAATAAAGCTAATTAGATCATTAAATTTTCATAAGCACAATCTTAACAGCCCCCTTCAAGCTCAAGGTCTGGGAAGAACATTGAGCTTGGCTCTGAGATAGTTAAACTGATCAATGGTTAATGGTTTAGTGAGAATATCAGCAACTTGTTCACAGCTGGGAACATGATTGATTTTAATCTCCTTTCTTGCAACATGTTCTCTGATAAAATGGAAATCAAGCTCAATATGTTTTATTTTTGAATGGTACTTCGAATTGCTTGCTAATGTTTCAGCACTCCTGTTGTCACAGTTGAGTATTGGAGTTTGTTATAGCTGAATTTGTAATTCTTTAAGTAGATAGGTTATCCAAAGTACTTCTAAAATGGTCAAAGCCAATGCCCTGTATTCAGATTCTGCTGTGCTTCTAGAAACTATTTGCTGTTTCTTGGAAGACCAAGAAATGAGATTATTTCCTAAGTAAACACAGTAGCCTCCAACTGATTTTCTATCATCCAAATCTGAACCCCAATCAGCATATGAGAAGGCTGTAAGTGTGAGATTTCCAGTGTTGTAAAACTGCAAATCATAATTTGCTGTCAGTTGAAGATATTTTAATACACGTTTGCAGGCTTGCCAATGAAACACAGAAGGAGCAGTGAGAAATTAGCTAAGCTTGTTAACAGAGAAGGCAATCTCAGGCCTTGTTAAAATAACATACTGCAAAGATCCAACTATACTCCTATACAGAGAGGGATTTTCAAAAGCTGTCCCTTTGTCTTTAGTTAACTTTTCAGTGGAGATCATAGGAGTCTGACATCCTTTGCTGTCCAATATCTATGCCTTCTTAAGCAAATCACCAATGTATTTGGTCTGAGAGAGATGAAGTCCCTCATGTGATGGTGTAACTTCAAGACTAAACAAATAATTAAATTCTCCAAGATCTTTTAGAGCATATTCTGTTCCCAACTGATGAACAATTTTTTCCACAAATCTAGTATGTGATCCAATAACCAATATATCATCAACATAGATAAGAACTACAACCAACTCCCCTTCAATATGTTGAATGAATAAGGAAGTGTCTGACCTGAAAGTATGAAAGCCCTACTGCAACATTGAGTTCTTCAACTTATCATACCAAGCTCGTGGGGCTTGTTTGAGTCCATAAAGAGCCTTTTTCAGTTTACACACATGTGTAGGAAGTTGAGGATGAATAAATCCCTCTGGTTGTGCCATAAACACATCTTCACTGAGAATGCCATTTAGGAAAGCATTATTGACATCAAGCTCTCTGATAGACCAATGATGCATAACTGCAAGACTCAAGATTATTCTGATTGTGTATGGCTTGACAACTGGGCTGTAAGTTTCAAAGAAATCCACACCCGGAGTTTAATGAAAACCCTTTACAACAAGCCTAGCTTTACACTTAGATATGCTGCCATCAGGATTGTACTTGATTCTAAATACCCATTTGTTGCCAATAATCTTTTGTGCTGCTTCTTTAAGAACTAAATCCCAGGTTTCATTCACTTGTAAGGCATCAAATTCTGCCTGCATGGCTTGCTTCCATTTTGGATCACTCAAAGACTTTTTAACAGAGGTTGGTTCAAGGTCTTGTGAAATTGCTAGGTAGGATTTTGGTTTAAATATGCCAACTTTGGATCTTGTGACCATTGGATAATTGTTATGAGTAGATTGAGATGGTTGTGTTTGAGTTAAGGTAGAAGGAGGATGTAACCATTGTGTTGTACAAGGTCTGGTGGATGGTTGTTGATGATTGGATGGTATGCTATGTGATGAGAGAGTAGGTGATGAACTTAAGGCATTTGAATCAGAACTTGCACCTGAAACAGGAACATTTACAGATGGATATGTAGAGCTGTTGTCTTGAGAGATGGACTTGTAATTCAAAACTGTAAAGGGATTATCAGACTGATAAATTTTTGAGGATGTGGTGACAGACTTGATGGTGGAAAATAGCTCAGTGTATGGAAATTCAGATTCATTAAATTGAATATATCGTGCAATGTAGACTTTCCTAGTAAAATCTAGACATTTATAACCCTTGTGAATAGGACTATAACCTATCATAAGACACTTTTGTGTATGGAAACTAAGTTTATGTTTGTTATAAGGTTTGAGTTGAGGGAAACAAGAGCAACCAAAGGTTTTGAGAAATTGATAATCTGGTTTTCATTTATGAAGTTTCTCAAAAGGTGAAATGTTGTTCAATACAGGTGTTGGTAATCTATTAATAAGAAAAGATGTTGTATGGAAAGATTCCCACCAAAAAGAAAGGGGTATATGAGCTTGGGCAAGTAATGTTAGTCCTGTATCAACAATCTGCCTGTGTTTTCTTTCTACCACTCCATTTTGATGATATGTATGAGGGCAAGAGTGTCTAAAGGTTATTCTCTCTTGTTGAAGAAAGGTTACAAAGCTTCTGTACTCTCCCTCCCAATCTGACTGAATAGTTTTTATGGAAAGGTTAATTTGTTTTTAAACCAAAGTTTTGAAATTTTGAAAGGTTTCTAAGGCTTCTGACTTGAGGGTTAAAGGAAAAATCCAGCAATACCTGGTAAAATCATCTACAAAGCTGATATAATATCTATAGACATGTAAAGAGGAAGGCATGGGAAATGGTCCCCAAAGATCAGTATGTATAAGTTTCAGAGGTGATGAGGTTTTTATTCTAGTTGAATAGAAATGTAATTGATGAAGTTTCCCATACTGACATGCATCACAGAAATCAGGTAATGTGATAGAAGATTTAAGAGACAAATGAGGTATAACATTTTTCAAAACATGTTTATTCGGATGACCAAATCTCTGATGCAGTAAATTTCCACAAACAGTAGATTTAGGAAAGTTTACATGATTCACAGAACCAACAGACTCAATACAAGTTTTATTTTCAGCTTTATTTGACAGAACAGAAGCTGAATTATTGAGAATAGAAAGTATTGACCTAGGTACATAGGTCAGAGAACATGATTTAGAAAGAAAATTGTCCTTAGACAACAGCTGATACAATTCTTCTTTAGCAATCCCCTGAGCCAGATGCACAACCTTCTTCTTGTCCTTAATAAAATAGAGATTGGAAACAAACTCAATGGTTATGTCATTATCTTCCAATAGTTTTGAAATGCTTATAAGGTTCTTGGTTATAGCAGGTACATACAATATGTCATTTAGATGCAAGAATGAGTCACATGATGTATGGAAGCAAGCATATCCAATATGTGATATATTTAAACCTTCACCATTACCAACATGTAAAAGATGATTACCTGAGTACTCCATTCCTAAATTTAAGTTCTGTAGATTATTTGTGAGATAGTGAATAGCACCACTGTCCAAGTACCATCCCTGATCAGCTAAACTACCTTCAGAAGTTGTAAGATAGGTAGCTTTTGTGTTTGATGACTGATGAGAGTTGAAGTTTGAGGATGGATATACAGGAATAAAGTCTTTCTTGAATCTGTTTCTACACTCAGCAGCTGTATGTTTCGGTTTGAAACAAATTTGACAGATGACAACATGAGAGCTTAGAATACCCTTATTATTGTTAAAGCCATCATTCACACCATTTTGACTAGACATACCATTACCATTATAACCTCCTCTCCCTTGACCATTGTTCTAATAACTATTGTCATTCCACTCACCTCTTCCCTGACCAGAATAATTCTTGTTGAGATTGCCATCAGACCAGTTACCCCTTCCTTGGCCTATAAAACCTCTGCCAAAACCACCTCTTCCTCCATTATTATTGTTATAGCCTCCCCTGCCACCATTGTTTCCATTCCAATTGACATTTTGATTCCAATTACCATAACCTCCTCTATTATTGCCACCAGATTTCTTATTAGGTCCTGCATGAGCTATATTAGCTGCATAATTCAATTTTACTTCTTTGCTAGCACTTAGTTGATTACTCTCAATTATGGCTTCATGAGTTAAAAGCATAGAATATGCTTCATTCACATACATTTTCAACATATTAGCTTCTATGTATACAACCATAGGATAATAAGGTTGTCCTAATCCAGATATCAGATGAGTTATGAAATCTAGATTAGTTACTAGACTTCCAGTCAAAGCCAATTCATCACTTACAGCTTTAAGTTTGCTAAAATATTCAGTGATTGTCATGGATCCTTTTTTGAGATTATTAAGCAGCATTTTCAAATGCACTTTCTTAGCACCAGTTTCAGATCCAAATTGCTCTTCAATATTAGTCCAGAGTTCATGAGATGAGTTAGAATTTACCACAAGACTGAGAATCTCAACACTAATCGATGACATTAACCAACTCAGCAGTAGTTGATCTTGTCTTTTCCAGATAGTGAAGGCTGGACTCTCTTGTTGCTCATCTATGGCTACTTGATTTGGATGTGATCTTGCTGCTTCTTGAGTAAGGAACTGATCGGGACAATTTTTAGTTCTATTGAGCAAATCTTCAAGTCCTTTAGCTCGAATTGTAGAAAAGATCTGAGATTTCCAGATTGTATAGTTAGATCTGTCTAATTTGATTGGATTTGTGAAGGTGAATGAAGAAATGGTTTGATTATTGTTTGAGTTTGAGCTAGAAGAAGTCATGGCAGCTTGGATCATAGTTCTGATACCAAGTTAAGAATCAAAGTTGAAGTGTTTGGATTGTAGGAAAGTGAGTAAACCAGAAAGAAAATATTCGAGAGAAATTTTGGAGAAGAGAAAAAATGAATTGTTGTTTTATCTCATTATGATTGTTCTGATTACAGTTGTTTATATATGCAATCAAGAACATTGTACGCACGCTGTGTGTGCGTAAAACTAACTCTTAGCTAAGTAACAAAACGCTTGTAAAAACTTTTAACTAACATGCTGACTCAGCACGTACACATCAGCAACTCTAACAAATACAGCTAATTAGATCATTAAATTTTCATAAGAACAATCTTAACAATCTTAAACATCTTCACCCAAGATATTTTATCCTACATATGTAATAATAGAGCTGGCAAAACAGCTTGTCAGGTAGTATTTATGTCATGTTAGCTTCGTGTCATGTTAAATTTAAGTTAACTCAAACCCAACTTATTTAATGATTTGTCAAAATATTAAGACTCAAACCCAACACAAAAAAAGGGATTATCTAATAACTTTTTTAATATATGTATATTTAATCAATGTTATAGATACACACATACCCCCCCCCCCAAATATACACACCTTTTAAAATATTAAACATTTACTATATATCAATATCATAAAGTATATATATGTACTAATATTTTACACACTAACACTATTAAAGTTCTAAATCTATATAAAATTTTATTTAAAAAAATGTTGTATATATACATACCCTTCCAATAAAAATAAAAAGAAAGAATTATGTTCAATATTTGAATTTTAATAACAAAAATCTAAAAATTAATTTAAAAAAGAAAATATAATCGCATCATTTTTTAATACCGATTCTGGTTACGCAGGATCTTGTATTGTCTGAGATATTTATCTAATATAGCAGATATTGGCGATATTTACAATCGGTTTAGACTTTATATATCACATTTAAATTATCAAATACATGACGACGAATAACCTCACATGGAGGAGGGATGCACTCCCACTAGGCGAGGGAAGAAGCGTTTGTTGAATATTTAAGCCTAACGCCATGGTTTGTGGGGTCTCACGCTTTCGCGAAAGAACGTGAAGCGGCCGGTCGATAATCGCATCATTAGTCAGGTAAAGGAGTCAAGAATTTTAACCCTAACCCAACAAGAAAAAAACATGTTGACTCGGACTAAATCCATTTAATAGTCGTGTCAAATTTAACAACTCATACTCATTTATTTGTGTCGTATTCATATCAAGTAATCAGATCATGTCAAATTTTACATGTTCTATGTAACATCCATTCATGAAATGTACAGTGGGTTGAATAAGTAATCTTTTCAATTACAAAAAACTTAGTGCAATAGATAAATTACTTATTAATTAGGATGAAATCTAATACAACTTAGAAAATGGTAGATTTTTCTTTTTTGTCTAAAATATGAATATATATGAATAGGTCTGAATATAAATATCTAAGTGACATATTTTTTTTTTTAATATCAGACATTTTGTTTGTTTTTATAATAAAAATATTTTAAATACAATTATTTGACATTTATATTATTGTCAAAAAAAGAATTAAATTTTACAATTTAAAAAATAAGTTGTTTTATAAAGATATTCTTAGAATTTAATATTTACCTTTTATTCAGACTTTTTTCATTTGAATAAAACTTACAAAAATTTACTGCTTTTATTCAAATGTAAATACTTGAAATTCAGACAATCAAACGAAAATTATAAAAAATAAATAAATAAATTTAAAAAATCGAAATTAATAAAAAATTTTAATTTCAGACTTCATGTATCTAATAAGCAAGCCCATTTTTTAGTTTACTAGAGTTCTAACTAATAAATAATAAATTACTAGCGGTTTAGAAAAATTTAAAATAACTAAATTGCAATTCCTTTTTCAAATAAGTAAACAACAATAATTTACTGATAATAATATATAAATAAATTTTATTTTTTGCATAAATAAAAACATTGATAATTACACATTTACACATTCTTATAACTATTTTCTTTTTGTTTTTTTGTTATCCTCATGGCAACAAAATCGAGCGCAGCTCCCGGGGAAGATATATATAGCTGAGAAAAGGGCCAACTTCATAACCCTAATCGATTCACAAACTCCACTTCTGTGAGTTTTGAGTTTTCTTTACCTGGAGACTCTCCGCCTTGGCCTCTCTCGCTTTCTCTCCGCAGCTCTTCTGCTGCCACCTCACAATCAGAGGTTTTTTTCTTTTTCGGTTTTTATACATAATTTCGAGTTTGTTCGTAATTATTATTTTTTGTATAGTCTGCTTGTACAATAGCTTCCATCTTTTGATTTGGTTCACAGTTATATATATATATATATATTCAGTAACATAAAACCTTGACCCTAATTGATTCTTAAGTTACGTGCAATCATTAATCAATAATTTGTGTTTTATTCTTTTAGTAGTTTAATTTCATTGTGATAAATTGCCTGTAGATGTATGAAATCGAGGATCGTTTGTTTTTAGTAGCTGAATTAAATGAATGCTAGGGTTTTGATTTTCTTTCTATTTCAAATTCTTTTCTGTGTGTGTTTGACACGTGCAAGTTTTTACTCGTTCAATTCATCATTTTGTGGTATATAGTAGTTTAATAGTGTATATATAGTCGGAAAATGAGGTTCTAATGTATTTCATCATGAATTTGGGATCTGTATTATGAACATTTATTGAGATTATATATTCTTGTCTTTGATGTGTTTGTTTGAGTGTAAATTGATTCTCTTGTTATTGAAAATTCCTTTTTGATTTTAAAACCGTTAATTTTTGGCATTTTTTGTATTATTTTGACGTGGCTTGCTGATTAAAGTTTGGTAATAATTGCAGATTGGAAGACTGAAGGGTTCATACATATAGAGGTAATTGATTGCAGTTTGTCGTTTCTAAGCATCATGGTAGTCCATGCAAGCTTTCGACTAATTTCCTATTCGGACGAGCTTGTAGACGGACAGCCAATTTATGTTTCTTCTAACTGCCTTCCTTTAAAGGCTTCTAAATATGAACCTGCTGGTCATTCTTTTCATTCTGCTGCTCTTAAACTTCTTGGTTGTGAGGAAGATGCTGAAGTTGATGAGCAGAAAGTGTCTAATGATAAGGAACAAACGTGTTTGCCATCATATGAGTCATATAGCAGCAAAGGTAAAAAGAAGTCCCGTGAAGGAAGCAATCAACAAGATCACTATGCATTATTGGGATTGAGCCATTTAAGATATCTTGCCACCGAGGATCAGATTAGAAAATCTTACCGCGAGACAGCTTTGAAGTATCATCCTGACAAGCAGGCTGCACTTCTTCTTGCTGAGGAAACTGAAGCTGCTAAGCAAGCAAAAAAGGACGAGATAGAAAGCCACTTTAAGGCTGTCCAAGAAGCTTATGAGGTTTTAATTGACCCCGTGAAGAGAAGAATTTATGACTCCACCGATGAGTTTGATGATGCAATCCCAGCTGATTGTGCCCCACAAGACTTCTACAAGGTGTTTGGTCCAGCGTTTACGAGGAATGGAAGGTGGTCTGCTATCCAACCAGTACCATCATTAGGCGATGAGAATACTGCTTTAAAGGAAGTAGATAATTTTTACAATTTTTGGTACAGCTTTAAAAGCTGGCGGGAGTTCCCACATGCAGATGAGTTTGACCTTGAACAAGCTGAGTCTCGAGATCATAAGAGATGGATGGAGAGGCAGAATGCAAAACTTACAGAAAAGGCTAGGAAAGAAGAATATGCACGAATACGCACACTGGTTGACAATGCCTATAAGAGAGACCCAAGAATACTGAAAAGAAAAGAAGCAGAGAAAGCTGAGAAGCAGAAGAAAAAGGAGGCTAAGTATCTGGCAAAGAAGTTGCAGGAGGAAGAAGCTGCCAGGGCTGCTGAAGAGGAGAGACGCCGGAAAGTAGAGGAGGAAAAACGAGTTGCTGAAGTTGCATTACAACAGAAGAAGGTAAAGGAAAAAGAGAAAAAGCTCTTGCGAAAAGAGCGGACTCGTCTTCGAACACTTTCAGCATCTGTTACTTCCCAGCATTTGCTTGATGTCTCCACGGAGGATGTGGAAAGTTTATGCATGTCATTTGATATGGAGCAGTTGAGAACTTTGTGTGATAAGATGGAAAAAAGTGAAGGGCTGGAGCAAGCAAAACTCATCAGGAATGCAGTTGGGTATGCTGATGAATCTGAGGCCAAGAAACAAGATGAAAAGAAGAATGTACAGCAGAATGGTTCTGTGGAGGCTAATGGAAGTACACTATTAAAAAGCTTTGAGAAAAAGGAGAAACCTTGGAGCAAAGAAGAGATTGAGCTCTTGAGAAAAGGAATGCAGAAATACCCCAAAGGAACATCTCGAAGGTGGGAGGTTATTTCGGAGTACATCGGTACAGGAAGATCTGTGGAAGAAATTCTGAAGGCAACCAAAACAGTTCTTCTGCAGAAGCCCGATGGTGCCAAAGCTTTTGATTCATTTCTTGAGAAGAGGAAGCCTGCACAGTCCATTGCATCTCCCCTTACAACTAGGGAGGAAGTAGTAGGGGCATCAACCCCTCAAGTAGTTCAAAACAGTGGTGCTAGGACGGATTCCTCAGAAGAATCTTCAAGTTCAACTAGTCAGAAACCTGCTGATGTGGCTGCTGCAAATGGAGTTTCTTCTAGTTCAGATCAAGATGTTTGGTCTGCTGTACAAGAAAGAGCACTGGTTCAGGCTCTAAAAACCTTCCCAAAAGAAACCAGTCAGCGATGGGAGCGAGTTGCAACTGCTGTTCCTGGGAAGACAGTAATTCAGTGCAAGAAAAAATTTGCATCATTAAAGGAGAACTTCAGAAGCAAGAAAACTGCGAATTAATTATTCAGTTTAACTTATGATTCTACTAGGATGGGAAATCGATAAATTGCAATGGGATTTTTCAGGTATCTCTTTAAATTATCAATTCTTGTGTTCTTCCATGGTAGAATTGGCCTAGCTACATTTTGTGAACAAAAAGCCAATTCCTTTCCTGCAGTTTAACCATCCTTTTGTTGTTTTGCTGTGCAGGTGCTGTACCTAATGGCCTAATACATTTGGGAGGAGAGATCTTTAGGTATAGATGCTTGGAAATTTTCTTGATTTATGGTCGGGCGAAGGTGTTACATGGTGACGGTCCTGACGGAGATATATTTTTGATCCATTTTGTTTTCAGTTATTAATACATTATGTTACAGTATCTGATTATCATTCTGTTGTACTGATAGAGCTTAAGGAGGGTTATAGTTAAGTTCTGCTTGATATATATATATTCTCTCTTATTAACATTTTACCGAAGATTTAAATTACTTCAGCCTTCTTTATCAGGGTGGTAGAATGCGCCATGCAAGCTCAATCATGCAACTTTGGTTTGGAGTGCAACAAATAAACCGGAGTGAGTTGCCCGAATTAGTTTAATTAAACGTCTCAAGCTTAGCTGACAGCAAACTAATGTGCAAGTATTAAACGAATCAAGTAATGTAGTTCACTAGTTCTTGCATGTCGTATCAGGGAAAAGCTTGACGCCTAGGTGGCTTGGTTTTTCCAGGGTTTTGATTTCTGTAAAACATTCTCTTGAAAGCGGTCACTCAATAATTATGTCCTGAGCGAAGGACTTAATGGAATCGCATATGAAACAAAATTGCCTAAAAAATGCACTTCGCGTGCATCTGCCCACTGCGAGGGTAGAAGCCATACGCCTGAGCATGCCTGTCATATGGGCAAATTGAAATAGGAACTATAGCCCTAAGCTACAAATATATAGTTGCTGATGAGATCATGTCATGCCACATCCTGTTTACATCAATTGTATCTCCACTTTGTGTACTTTACAAGCCTTCATGATAGTTGTGGAAAAAGCAAAAAACACTGGACCAAGTCTGAACAAATTGTGTTGCTGGCAAGTGGATGAAGATCCACACAAAAGATTATAAGATAAACAACATCCATCTTTTTGAAGGATTTGCAAATCCATATTCTATTTCTTTGTTCAATCCTCATTAAATAATAATATGAAAAAACAATAGGCATTGGCTCACAGGTTCTCTGAAAATGGTGATAGACAATGGTTGAGAAAATCTGGCAACTACCCCTACATTTTCTCTTGCCTAGGCATAGCAAATTACTGATTCGGCTACAAAAACTGGTGTTCAATCAAAGAATCCTTAAGAAAAAAAGAAATCTGAAGCAATTCACAGCTTCATGCTAGCGATGGAAGTATGTAACTAAAATGTAGAATAGGCAAAACAATAAAATAGTACCTATAAGGGTGCATTGCGAAGATATCTCCTCTCATAAAAACCGGTCACTTGGTCAGCCACAGCCCACATAATGGCCTGGCCTGGCGGGATCCTCATGAGACGGGGCAGCAGTCCTTTCCACAAGGCAAGAAGCCCCTCCTCAGCATATATTGTTCTGATTGCATGGATCATGCCTTTGTACTTTAACTCACCCTCACCTCGACTCTGTGCCATCAGCCTTGTCTTGACAACATCAAAAGGGCCAGTGCATACTGGACCTGCTGTTCCTGCAAGGAATCCCGATATCATGGACTGCCATGGTTGGAGGACCTTCCCATCACCTTCATGTTTCTTCCACAAGAATACATCAAAAGCATTTTTAGCTGTAAACATGGCAGCTTGGTTTGTCCCATTACGCATAACAGTTGGGGCAGCCCCTGCCCAGAGTCCAAAGAGTCCTTCCTCACGGATGATCATATGAGCACAGTGTATAGGACCCTTGTACTTTAGAAGCTCAGGACTCAAACCTCTCTGCTGTTGCAGTCTAATTTTCACCACCTGCACCATTCCAGAGGCAGTCCAACTGATAAGCAACTTCATTATGCTAACATATAAAAACAGGGTAGAATAAGAAAAAAGCAGTTAAATGACATGACTGTTTCTTGAAATTTATACACAACCACAAAAATTGAAGAACGCGTAGTGTAACATGCGGTTTTTGTTTATTGTTTGTAATTCCATATTCATTCAACTGTAGATACTACGAACCATTATCCTCATATGAAGGAAAATATCACATCATCAGTGTTAAAGAAGGGGGGGGGGGGGGGACAATATGAGATCATCTATGGAAGAGAGTGATGTAACAGAAGGAAACTAAGAATCTCATCAGGTAAATAGCGTTATTCATTTCATGGTCTGGCAGACACAAGGTAGCACTTAGAGGACAGAGCATTGAGTAATTTAAACCTTTTGCAAATTGAACATCTGCAAGGCTGCTCAATCTAATGTAAACCCTATGTTGCACTCGATCTCCATTAAACTCAATGTATAGATGACCTAGAAATCTTCACAGATCTACGGAAGTTAAGCATGTCATGTAACCAATACAATCAAATTCTCAACTCAACTGAAGACTAGAAAACCACTGTCTGGTTTTTTTTTTTTTCATATGACATCCTTCACAAGGAAATGACCATCTATTTCTACCTTAAAACTGCCACTGACGTAGTTTAATCTGCATTGCCTAAAATTCAGGTTATTCTTAGCAGAGCAGGACCTCAGAACTAACCCTACAGCCTAACATTTCTAATATAATAATTTGAACAGCATTCTCAAGCAGCAATCACCAATGCAGCTATGACTACACACACACACATCATATTCAGTTTCCAGCCTCAGCACCGTAAAGCACTTTCATTCCAAGAAAAATGCCAGTTACTAATTACCATGGTTTCCTTTTGTTTCAAGAGATGACCACTAAACAATCAAAGCCAAGGAAGTCTAGATAAAACAATACATGTAACAGAAAAACACTATCACTCAACTATGGAACATAAACACAACGGCTTCCTTCATTATTCAAACCACAATACCTACTTTGCAATATAATTGAAAATTTATTAACAGAACAAAACCATTTCGGCTATGTTGGGGATTGAGATGATATGGCTTATAATCTGTAGCTACTGAATCGAAATTAAGCAGAAGTACCATAGCTACAAACATAACCTATATTCCATTCCCAATGACACCTATACAAATTGTAAACCATATAAAACATAGAAACATAGCACAACCCTAACCACCGAATTCAAACCAACACAAAACAAATTCACCCAAAATCCAAAAGTAAAAACAATTTCCCCAAAAAAAAAGTTCACGGTCCCACCAAATATTTAAAAAAATTAAAAATATAAAGGAAGCACAAAAACAAACCTCAAAAGGGGTAACAATAGCGAGAGCTTCAAGCACACCAGCACCAAAGCCAGCCATTAGCCGACCCTGATTGCTAATCTTCCCTGTTTTAGAATCCTTGAACGCCGATTGAAACACGGCATTCGATCCCATTCGAAGCGTGTACTTTAAGGTCAAGTGGGTGGCAAACGGCGTCAATCCTTTCCACAGAGCCCGCACGCCTTCGGTACGCGCGACGGTGGCGCCGCAGTGGATAATTCCCTTGTAAGTCCCAGTTGTGTCCAGCTGTAACCTCGTCTTGATGACGTCGATTGGCTGCAAGCAACACGCCTCCACGATCCCTCCGAGAGAACCCGACACCGCCTTCATGTACGGTGGGATCGTCTTCTTCGGAACCGGGCTCGGGTTTTGCTCTCGCTTATTATCCATAGAAAACAAGTGTCCAAAAGCTTACAGTGGGAAGTTGGAGAAGAAGAAGAGAAGTGCTTCTGGGTATTGCTTCTCTTCTTCTTGCTTCCCTCCTGCGTGTTTGATTATTTTCGAAGTTGTTTCTGTTTCTTCAGTTTTATGCCAGCCCACGTGAGCTGACAAGCCTTGTGTAGTTCAAGTGCGGGTATTGCGACTGGCTGACGTCAAGTTGGGTGGAATTGTTTTTGTCGCTTTCTTTTACTGGGTTAATCAGAAAATGAACGGTGGTCGTGTATTTTCGCTTGTTTTTTTTTTTTTTGACATAATGTATTTTCGCTTTTTAAATAAACAAGGATGGCTCTTTATTTATGGCGTTTGTTGCCTTACATAATAAGATAATAAACATAACAAAATGAGATACGTTGAATTTGAAGTTTCAAATCTAATGGTTGAAAATGATAAATAATGAAGCGTGAAAAAATGTGGGGAAGTGAGACAAATTCTGACTTAAAAATTTTCTCTTAATTTTAATTTAATTTATTTATGAGTTATTTTTCACCTATCCCCATATGTTTCAACAAACTTTGGCCCCAATCCTAATGTTTCAACAACTATCACCGCACATCTTAATTAGTAAATTTCGCCGTTAACTTTGACGGATTGTCAGTTACTTGAGTAAAAGACTTATTTGTCCTTATTTCCAATGCTGTTACTGAAATATGAAAGTGTGGCTGAGAAGTATGTGTCTGCTACAAGTTTTTCTTCTTTACTTGAAACAAGTGAAAGGAAAATTTCGTTGGATTATTGATTGGATTTGGGCAAGTGTATGTTGCAGTTATTGCACTTCCGCACTTCCTCAAAGAACTGTGCAGTACTTGAAGGGGATGGAATTTTCAGTTATTTCAGTAATTTAAAAAAAAAATTTCCTTACTCATTTGTAGTCAACCCCACAAAGCCCACCGCGTTGTGCTTTAAATCCAAGCCTCTCCGTTTTAAACAAACATAAATGCAAATGAAATAGCAAACCAATCTTTATCTTTCAAGCCTTATGCACCAAACTAGCCGTCCAATTTTTCAAACGAAATAGCTAATCAAATTCACCAAATCATTTTATCCATCCTGCTAGAACGCCCGAAAAACTGGCAAATCAGCTAATCAATTTTAAAATTAATTTATATTTTGCCATCAATTCCAATTTCAATATTGACCAAGTAAAATTATACCCAAATCAATCGATCGGCTTTGTGTCGTGGTTGCTGTACGAGCGACCAGCGATGTGGTGGTGCTTTGTGGCATCGGGGCATAGATGTTTGGCAGTAGTGCTCGGCAGTCACAAACTGACGATGGTGATGGTGGATGAAACAGAAACTAAAATAAATTTGGCGAGGTGTGGAATATGAGTTTTGGTAGATTGGTGAGGTGAGTGTACTTGTATGCATTTGGATTTGGATAAGCATAAAACGATAGCGTTTGGTTATGAAATTGAAATTCCGATGTGAGCTTTGGGTTTCAGTTGGGGATCACGGGAGCAAACCATCATTTTCCTTTTTACCCTTGCTCCGTCAAAGTTATCTGCGAACTTTGTTGATTAGGGTGTGTGGTGATAATTGTTGAAACATTAGGGTATGCCTCAAAATTTGTTGAAACATATGGGGACAGACCAAAAATAACCCTTTATTTATTTCTAAATAATCCAAGGCTTACATGATCACGAAATTATTTATGTTCCTAATGTAAATTTTAGTAAATTTGTAGGTTAATTAAATATATGTAATAATAATAATGACATTAATAAATAATAACAACAACAATAATGATGATGATGGTGATGAAACTAATAATAACATTGATAAATTTTAAAAATAATAGTAATAGTAGTAATAATGGTAATAATAATAATAGTATTAACAACAACAATAGCAATAATAATAGTAATAACAATAATATTGAAAATGAAAATAATAACAACAAAGAAAATAATCATAAATAATAATAATTAAAATACTAAGGTAAATAAATTTTATAATAATAATAACAACTTATGATGATGATGACGACGACGACAACAACGACGATCATTTATTTATTTTATTATTATTTATTCTTATTATAAATATTGTTATATTACAATTTATTATTATTTCTTCTAATTTTTTAATTATTATTTAAATTAAGGATAAAATGGGTATTAAAAAATTTAGATGGGGATAAAATAATATTTCTGAAAATGGAATTCTGATTCTCAACCTCTCGAGAATCAGAACTCTAGTAATGATTCATGAATTTGACAAGACTTTATATAATAAGGTAACAAATATAAGAGTTTCAACAAGCATACTATCTAGATTTCGGCACTCGTAGCTGGTACAAATATAAGGTTACCGGTTAAAGTCGATTGAAAAGATAGTCAAACTGTTAGGTAATAAATGCCTTTAGTTTTATAAATTTTGAAAGTGAAATCATAATCCCTTATTCGCGGATTGGATTTTGTGGATTGGACATCAATCCATATCTAATTCACGATTTTGCGAACTATAAATTTTTAATATAATCTAATTTACAGATTGATGAAATTCAATCCAAATTCAATCCATACGTTTGCAGATTGAATGCATATTTGACTTAATCTATATTCAATTCACTATTTTACAGATTGGTTTGTGAGCTAAAAATTTTTAATCATGTCAACAAACTAACTAAATACAAAAATTAATATAAAAATAACTTTATTACCAATTAAATTCAAAATTAAATAAGATTTAAATAAATTAATTGTTTAAATAAAGGCAGAAAATAGATTCAAAATTTCAAAATATAACACACCGAAAAAAAATCATATTTGTTTTGATCAGTACATAAAAATTAATTGTTTGGGAAGCTTTTTTTATTTAATTATTTTTATTTTATATAATATGGTGTTAGGACCACTAATAATTTCATGGTCATCCAAGCATTGAATTTTGATTCTTCCATATAAATTAAGGATAAAATGTGAGCAGTGTGGACCCATAAATTTAAAAATCATTACCATAGTTCTGATTTCCAGGGGTGTTAGAAATTAGAATTCTATTTCAAAAAATAACTTTTTTTACCCCAACTAGATTTTTTAATACCCATTTTATCCTTAATTTTAAATAATAATTAAAAATTAAAAATTAATAAAATTAGTAAAGAATAATAAAATAATAATAATAACAAAATTAATAAATTATAATGATAATAATATTTTAATAAATAATAATTATCATTATAATAGTATTTTAAATAAATAATGAATTTAATAAATTATTACTTCTTTTATTATTATTATTAAAATTTAGTATTATTATTATTATTATTGTCATCATTATTATTATTGTTGCTATTATTATTTATTAATGTCATTTTTATTATTACATATATTTAATTAATCTAACATCTTTACATAAATTTGCTAAGATTTATATTAGGACCATGATTAATTTTATGGTCATGTGAGTATTGGATTATTTAGATAAATAAATTAAATAAAAAAGAAAACCTTTAAATTTAAATTTATTCTACTTCCCCACGCTTCCTCACAATTTCCTTACACATTACTTTTCTTTTCAGCCGTTGGATTTGAAACTTTAAATCCAACGGTTCTCATTTTGCTTTGTTTGTTACCTTATCATGTAAGGTAACAAATGCCTATATTTATTTATTTTCAGGCAACGCTTATGTTACAATAGCTGTATGTTACAGTTAAAAATTTTTAAACCCTTACAAAAGATATTAATTATTAAAAGGGTCAATAATTTTTATAATTTTTCTTTACACCTCCAAACTGCAGTTCGGTAACATTACTACTAGTATTTTTATTTTTTTAAGTTCTCCATTTATATTTATAATAAATTTAGCACAAAATTACTTTAACTTTCTTTTATTTTATTTAACTGAATATCTAAGTTGTTTAATCTTATATTTATTGAGTATTTATTCATTATATTAATGATCTCTTATTTTATGAATTGTTTAACTTTATTAAATTCGTTACTTAATTATTTGATCTCTTGACTTTTTAATTTATTTTATATTTCCTTCATTGAAATTATTAATTTTTAATATTTTCTTTACCCTTTCTATATAATTTACAGATTAATTTGAGTTTTCTAATTTATTTAATAAATATAGTGACATTTAATTTAGTTGATTATATCTCTACATGTTTGAATCATTGATAAGATCAAATGGTTGAAATCTTTTATTGGAGGTTTTGATAATTTATTCACTGTAACATCTTTTTAATAATTCATTAGATTTATAAGATATATATCAAATATAATATCTCTTATAATTCAAGATACTAAATTTAGATTAAAAAATCTATGTGATAACACTGATGGTATGTATTTAGGATGGAAACTAGATTGAATGTGTGTGTGTGTTAGAAGAAAAATCTAGTTTGTGTCTCAAGAGAGAAAAGAAATTATAAATGAAGGTATAAAAATTTATTCAGAATTTGTCGATTTTTATGAATATAATAATAATAATTTAAATCTTTATAAAAAATAATTATAGAAGAGATGGATGAAAAAATCATTTAATTATAAAAAATTAATAAGGACTTATTTGAAAAAGTAAGTAAATATATGATTAGAAATGAAATTTTTTGTGAATTATAATTACACATGTACTTCATTTTAGGTTAAAATTATTGTTATCCATTAGATTTAAGAAATATCAAAATCAATGGCTGAAATTTATTGATTGTTTGTTACATTAATTGTAACATAAGCTTTCCCTTATTTTCAATTAGTAATGCAATGTACGGTAATTGCAATATAAATTTGATCCCTATTCACATTTATGAGAGACAAAATATTTGAGTTTCGAGTAAATTCTAAATTCAAACTTGCCCTCAACCGGCCATCACTAGGTCAAGCCTTTAATAATTGGCTACTTTGTTTAAATGAGCTTTAGGACCAGCTCTGTAATGCTGTAATTTGTACAAAAAAACTACTAATAATTATATTTAAAAATAATTAATTATAAAAAAAATTGAAAATCACCCTAAGATAGGGTTAGGCAAGAGCAGGACATCTTTTCGGTAGATTAAATAAAATAAAATAAAAACATTTGGAGGAGAAAATAGACCAGAACATCTAAACAAAAAAATAAACATGACCAACAAAAGAGATAGCACAAGTTACAACTAACAAAAGAATAAAGAATAACCTAAATAGAGCAAACTAAGGTGAAGCTAAACAAAAGAAACTATAAGAAAGTGGGCTAACGCCAGAGCGCTGCTTACGATACTTGTGACTAGTGAATGCAAAGCTCTTCTTTGAATCAAAAGCACACAGGCTAACAACACTAAAATAGAGGTAAGATCAAGCCCTTCAGTACTCTCAGGCTCAAACGAGAAATAATCATCAGCCATCGATTTTTTATTAGAACTAAAATCCTCATCAGATTGGACATGAATATCAGTGGAATGAGAGTTAAAGCACACAACAATATGCTGAATATTTTTCCCAACAGATCTGAAGAAAGTTGAGCTAGTGGGAACCCTCTGAACATCCCAAATTCTCATGGATCCTGACATAAGGCTTTGTGGCCAATATTTAGCCATTTCCTTAGTGAGAAAGAGAAAAACTTAAGTCTGATTATTTTAATATACAAATTTGATCGATGCAAGTTTTACAAACTTTCTCAAATTATCTTTGATGCAAGTAGAGATACCCCGTTTGAAAAAAAAATGTGATGCATTAGGAGAAAAAATTATGCGTGATGGTGCTCTTGTTCTAGTAGAATGTATAAAATCTCTAAGTGTCATTGGCTAGTCATGAAGATTTTATAGAGCTTGGTTTTCTCTATGCCCCAAAAAGTTATCAACTTCAATGTCAACCAAGTAGTTGTAAAGATGATCTCCTAATTAATCTACAATTATCTTACGAGACCAACATTTCATACAAGACTGATGATATATGTCAAATTAAGTTAAGAAAATAATACAAAAAGTAATATAAATGTACAAAAAAATAAATTGAAAATAAATAAATTAAATTAAAATAACTTAATAGGTGGTTAAACCACCCATATAAACAAATTAATTAAACAAAACATAATAACATACTAACAAAATATAAACAATTTAGACAATATTATATAACCGACCATATAAATTAAGGAAACAGTAATAAAGCATAAAATGAATGTAGAAAAAATTGAATGCCAAAAAAAAAAAGAAATGGAACTAAAGAAAAATGAAATTATAGGAAAAAAAATTAAAATAAAGATATAGTTATCTCAAGATGTGCAACTTTTTTTTAAACAATTTTAAAATTTTTTGACTAATTAGGTAATCAATTTAAAATTCAATTTTTAATTGTAATTTTAAAAGTCCAAAATCCATGTTCATTTCGTCCACAAATCCAAAAGTCCAAAAAATAAGTCATAATCAAAAGATCCAAGTTTCAATTCGGTTTAGGGACCGATTTGATAGAGTTTTGAGTCAAAATGAAGTTTTTTTTTAGCCTTACAAAAAATACTATATTTTTAAGAAAATGAAGGGCATTCAGAAATTTTGCAAAGAAGAATAAAACAATGACGACTACATGAAATAAAAATAAAAAACAATGTCAAAATAGAAACAATACAGAAGTGCAATAAAAATAAATGAAATTGACATTAAATTTAGAAAATTCTTTGGCAACAATGCCAAGTTGGAGTAAGGCATCAAACCTCCCGCACTAACGCCCTATTGCATGGCCTCACTCGAACTCAAGGAGCTAAAAAAAAGCCCATGAATTTGCTAGATGTTGGCTACTGTTGTCCAAAGCTCTGTTCAGTGTACTCGTCCTCTTCCAAAAGAAAAAGGATGGCTCTGTACGAATGTGCAGAAGTCAAGTTTTCCATTCCACGGTGCCGAACGTCACTTGTACGCCTTGTGCACGTGAATCGAGAGTCTCAATCACTCACTATATTTTGGGATCTCCCTATAACTTCACGACATGCTTGATAAAGAGACGACAACTTCATTGACTTTGCAATCGGCTAGTGCATCGATGAAGCTTGTGTATTTGTTGTAGCAGTCGACAACAACCATGATACTTCTGTATCACTGATTTAAAAGTGTTGATTATTCATAAGTATAAGAGTGACTAGTTATAATGTAGCCCGTTGTCTCTTGGGTTGAACTATATGAGATCTAAAAATTTAATAGTCAATTATTAAATAAAACTCATTGCAGAAAAAGAAATTATTCTTTTAAAAGGTGCTAAGATTATGAAACCCACTCTTGATATTCAAATTATGGTCATAATAATTTCTCATAATTATATTTTATATTTATTTTAATAATTTAATTATTATATGACTTAATTATTAACTAACCACTTATAGGTAAATATGGGGATAAAGTACATAATGTGTTACAGCCATATTGGTGTATTATCTTTATGTCTAAATATCATAGGAATTCAAAATGGATCTAAATTTACAAATTAAAATGAAATGAAAATAACTAATGAAAAAAAATATAACTTGTATATATATAACTAAAATAATAATTAATTCCATGATTTAAATCTTTCAACTTCACCTTTTACTTTAGCTTAGAAAATTAAGCACTTATATTGACAAATAAAACATTTATTTTATTTAATAAATTTCAAATGTATATTATAAAAAAATTAAATACAAAAGAAAAGAGAAAAAATTATTTTCTAAACTTCTGTCCTTGGTTCCTTTCCCACAATTTTTTTTCTTTCGCCTAGCCTCTGAATTCTTCTCCAATTATAAACAGCTAGCGTATTCACCTTTTCTTATTTCATTTTATTTATTTATTATTTATTTATTGATAGAGAAAGAAAGAGGGAAAGAAGTTGTTGTAAAAAACGACAACTGCTATTTTTGACTTTCGCTTTATTATTATTATTATTATTATTAGGTCATCTCTAATGTGACACCAAGACTAATATCAAACCACCTTTTACAGTATTTTTGGTGTAAAATGCCTCTTCAATATAACACCAAAACCAATACCAAAATAGTGAAATATAAGTTATGCAACCCAAGAGGGAGGTGAATTGGTATTTTAAAATTTACCCTAACCAAACCACAACACAATCCAATCTAATGCCTTAATAAATTTGAAAACAATAAGTTTAATGAAAGGGAAGAAAAAAATAAACACACGGATTTTTACGTGGTTCGGCAAACCCGCCTACGTCCACGTCTCCAAGCAACCCAAGTTTGAAGATTTCACTATCCAAGCCTTCAAAGGTTTCAAATGCTTATAATTGACTTCCAAAAGGTCAATGAACCTTTACAACAAAGAGATTATCTCCTAATCTCTCCACTTAAGTGTATCACACACTTAAACACTCATAAATTTAATAAGAAAATAAAATTACAACAAAAACTCTCTTAAAGAGTAGATATAAAAAATGAAGAACAAAGATGATTCAATGTTTAATGATTTGCGAAATGAAAGCTCAATATATGTTGTGTGCTTTTTGTTTTTGCTTGCTAGAGAGCTTGAAAATGAATTGGATTTCAGTTTATATAGTTTAAGCCCAAAAACTAATCGTTATGAACTTTCTGATGATAATCGGCTTACTGTTTTCTGAATCCAATTAGCCACTTTCATGCTACCGTTACAAAAAATATTTGAATTTTAGAACAACCGATATATCGCTTATGGAATCTAGATAGCCGCTTTTAGAATCTGAATAGCCGCTTTCATTTTAGTAAGCTTCTGCCCAAAATCTGGTCTTCCGTTTGTCAAATCCGGTTAGCCGCTTGCTACAGTGACTGCTACAATGAATTGTTTTCAAAATTACAGCTTTACTTTAAAACTTTTTATAATTATATTATGACCTAAAACGTTATGAAACTTTTGAAATAGATCCTATTTCAAAATTTCTTAATAATATTTTGTTAGTCCCAAAACTTTCTAAAATTATGACATAGCCTAAAATATGTGAAATTATAGTATGACCCAAAATATTTAAATATTTTCAAATAGGTATAAATCTGAATAATATTCATTAAAATCAAAGAAGGCAAAACTCTTTCATTTTGGTCCACATCTTGAAAAAAAATTTAATTTCATAAAATCATTTTCTTGTTATAAAAACACAATATGTAAATCTTTGTTTATCTAAACTATGTAGTTTTTTATCATCAAAATCAATATTTATAACTATATAAGCTAATGAATGGTGTTATGAATAGTATTACATCAATTATGATGCAATACTATTCATTTGGTGCTAGGAAAGCCCCAAATATCCTTATTATTTTTTCTTATTTACATATATATCCTATTTCATATAATATTTTAAGTTATTATTATTATTTTTGTTATTATTATTATTTCATTTTTAATTTTTGAATATTATACTAATATTTTAAATAAAAAAATTCAACAAAAAATTAATAATAAAAATAAAATGCCAATAAGATTAATTACTAGATTACATATTACAAAATTAAAAATACAAAATTAAATTAACACAAATTAAAAAATCTACGACTACTAGTATAAATTAGAATAATTATTTAATAATCTGGGAGATCATTATTAGATCCTCCAATAATATCAAAATATTGGCCAATATTATTGGAGGTATTTTGAGATGCTTGAAATTGCACTCCAAAATGCACTAATTGATCATTTATGGGATGAATTTAGTAATTCGAATAACTCAAGTATTATTATTGTTATTGTATTTTTCTATATTAATGTAATGCTTAATTTTCATAATGTACTAATTTAGTTAATTAAATGTAAATTTAATAATTTTTTATATATTTTTTGTTAATCGATATAAAATTACTTATTACTTAATTATCTATATTAATAGTAATATTTATTGTGTTAATTGAATTAATTCTTGAGAATTAAAAGAATAAAAAAGAAGAATGCAAATGGGTTAGGGATAGAATAGTAATTTGGTGTGAAAAATGTATGTTTTTGGTGTTGGTGTTACACCAAAATGGTGTTAAGCACTTATTATTATTATTATTATTATATATAATTAATTCCAAATGACTCCACATTGTTTTATATCAATGTAATCCATCTATCTTTTTTATCTCCCGCTTTTGGTTCCAATTTCTTCTTTATTTTTAAAATATATCTATAATAAAAAAATCAAGGTAAAATTAATGAAGTAAAATAAAATTTAATATAAAATTATATTAGAGGGGCATTAAGATAATTTATAAGTTATAAGCACATTAATCAACACTATAAATGAAAAATGATAATTTTAATCTTGATTAAGTGTATACTTTTTAATGTTAATCAACAATCATAGTCAAAGTTATCATAGGAGCTTATTTAAGTTGTATATGCCTAAATATGCTTTTGGGCCTTACTTTTAGACCCGCAATAGAATCAGATAGATCATAAACTGTTAAACCCAAATTTCCAACTGTGCTCATTCTTATTTCAATCAAGAAGTAGCCGATCGTTGTGACACTTGGGATGGTGAAATTTCAGTCCCAATTAAAAATAAAGCAAATACATAAAAAGAGTCATATTTTAATAAATTTGATTTTTCTTGCTAGTGAAATATTTTTGAATTATTAAGCATTTTGTTTGTAATTTTTGGATGGAGATCGTCTGAAAATATGCAAATGGGTTAATGGTGTGAGGATATGAGCCGTCATAAAAAGCCCAAGCTCAAGCCCCCTTATCGTGTAGTTGAACTTAAGGGCTTATTTCGACCAATTTGCCCAAATTGTTACCACGGCCTAGCGGAAGCGGCCAATCCCATCAGCCTCTGTATAATAACTGGGTGAAAGGCACGTTGATATCTTTTTACTGTGGCAAGGTACACGTGTCATTTCAGTAGATTCAAAGATGCAAATTTTACTGACTAAGCAAATACGTGTCATTGCTCCATGGCTTCAGAGCTACTCCATCGCCGCGTCTATGACCTTACGTGTCATTTCCCCTCCCACAGTCACCGTCAGTGATCTCCAGGTACTTGTGAAAGAAAGGACTATATAAGCTTGCAAAGAGTTGAAATTAAATTACCATAAAAAAGATCCTCAAATGGCATCGCAGCTGGAAAGACAAGAGCTTGACACTAGAGCAAGGCAAGGACAGACCGTCGTTCCTGGCGGCACCGGCGGCGAGAGCCTCGAAGCCCAAGAGCACCTCGCTGAGGGTAGTTAATATTAATTAACCTTAAAATTACAACATGCATGCTTGATATGCTTTAATTTCCTCGTTGGTTTGCCGAATTAGCTATTGTTCGATGATTAATTAATTAATTAGTTAATGTGGTGGTTGTGATGATTAATACGAAGGGAGGAGCCGGGGAGGGCAGACGAGGAGGGAGCAGCTGGGAACAGAAGGGTACCAGGAGCTGGGGCACCGAGGAGGGCAGACGAGGAGGGAGCAGATGGGGAGTGAAGGATATCAAGAGATGGGTCGCAAAGGAGGTCTCAGCACCATTGACAAGTCTGGAGGAGAACGAGCCGCCGAGGAAGGGATCGAAATCGACGAGTCCAAGTACAAAACTAGCAGCTAATTAATGCATCCCGCATGCATGCAGCAACAAGCTCAGGATTAATCCATGTTCTGTTCAGACATGCAGTAACAACTAGTGGTAGTAGTGTACGTCTCAATGCGGAAGAAATAAAATAAAATAAAAGTAGGCAACCGTCTGGGGTTTGTCCACTACTTCTTAGCTGGACAGTACTGCGTGTGAAGTGTCTGTAAGTTTGATGTTTAATTATCTGTTGTCTTTTTTTTTTTTTTTTTTTTCCTTTTTTCCTTGGAGGGGCTTATATAATTATGGCGTGTTAGGTCTTGACCTTGTTTTGTGGTCGTGCGCCTCTCTTCTGATCTGTACTCCGCTGCTTTTATAATACTGTTGTAATATTAATCTTTTCGAAATTAATTATGCTGTTTCATCAATTAATGTACTGTAAATTAAAGTCCTAATTAGTTATAATGATGAATATGTTTATTATGTGGTTGAATGTTGATCCGGAAATTATATGTTACCTATACGTCCTTGACCATGCGGCGAAAATTTTATTACCACATTCGTGGTTACAGTTTTTTTTTTTTTTTAATCCACAAGTCTTTAAAAGATAATGTACCTCAGCTTTAATATCAATTTTTCTTTTTTAATCCATAAATCATAGTTTAAAAGATACTGCACTCCAACCTTAATATCAAACAGCAGCGACTTAATATGTTTAATATGTACTAACAGTGCCTTAACATGTTCTGTATGTACGAGTGCTATTAATGCGTACGAGTGCTGTACATGTTAGTGATTAGTTGGCAATAAAGTACAGCTTAGAGATCCGCGGGCATTGAGCTTAAAATCAATTAAAAATATAATAAAGAATCTCCTATACAATATTAATAATGGTTGGTGCATGATTAATCGTTAATAAAGAAAGGTGTAGACTATTATCAAGGCACGCATCACTGCAATATTTAGAACAATGATAAAAATATATCGAGGATTGTTGCAATTGAGACTTGGGACAAGTGTGGATTCTTTATATGTTCCGTCTCATTAGGAGCCGTTAAAATATATATACGCAAGGCAAGTTAAGGTTATATAGCGTTTGTTTTTTAACTTAATGACTTAAAAGTGACTTAATTTAATTAATTAAGTTAACTAAAAGTGTTTATTTTTATAACTTAATGAGACTTTTTAGATAATTTTGACTTCATAAAATAAGTCAATTTTTTTAATTTTTTACTGAATGGAGAAATTTGAATTAAGTCAGTTACTTTTTAATGTAAAAAATATACATGCTTTATAATTTATTTTTCATGTAAATCTCAAAACTCACCTATAGACATTTACCTCACATAATAATCTCATCATTATTTTTTTGGTCGTCATGGAATTTCTTTTTATTTTACTTCTCTCATTTAGTTCTTGAATCTCCCATTAATATATTATTTTACTTATAAATATTAAAATATTATGATATTTAATATATTATTTATTTAACATTCAAATTTAATAAGGATACAAATGTAAAAGTACATATCTTCAATTTTTTAAGTTGAAAAAAACAAACATCTTAATACTTATTTTTTGAGATTCAGATAAAAAATAAATATATTATTCAGATTAAGACATTCAAGTCTATTCAGAATTCAGACTAATTCAGATCTATTCAGATTTCAGACAAAAAAACAAACGCCACCTTATTTAAAAATTACTACCGTATGGAATGTAGTAAAATTAAATTCATTAAGATAGTATATTAATTACATAACACGAGTCAATTAAAATTGTTGCTAGATATTAGACATTAATATCATATATCAATTCTTTAAAATACGAAACAATTTGATGATTTATGCTAGAAGACCTATAAAAGTACAAGAATTGATTCAATGGGAGCAGAGTTTATATTATATAATTCAGACAAAATAATGCCCTGATATACTCGTTATACAGTTCACGACATGAAAAATTCTGCTCATTACTAGACTTCACTTAAGATTCCAAACATTTTTCTGAAGCCGCTGCGTAGTTTTTTACGGATAATATGACCAACATGGAGCCAAAGAAACCAGGAACCGATGAATTTAATCCGAAGTGTATAGAAAATAAAAAACAATTTCACAGTAATTAGAAAATTAATGATTATCTCATTTGATTTTGTTAAAAATTACATTGATTATAGCAGACGTGATTTATATAATTTTTCTCTTTTTGTCAGTGTTTTGTCCACGTTCCCTGTTTAAAAGCTAAATTGTTACTGTAAATTCTGTTTGGGAGCTAAGAAAATGAAACGCGAATATTCTAGAAACTTCTATTTTCTCATCATCTTACGTTTACAATAACAATCTCGATGGTATTTATACTAAACTGAATTACAGCTGGTTTAAACCACCAAAGAAACAGAACGTGATGTATGCTGAACAAACTTGCTGAGCTGGCTCATTCACTAAACTAACTGCTGACCTGTCCTTGACACACGTGCCGAGCGTGTAGCTCCCTTGTGTGTGTTATGTGCTTCCTTAACATTCCCCCTCTATTCTCATTTACATGGAGTAGAATTTTAGATTATCTCATTGGGGGCTGAGAAAAATCTTTTCTACATGTAGTATATGCACCCATGTCATTCTGCTTGAATATGTTAAAAATACTATATAATAAGAATTTTAGATTATCTTATTCTACTTGAATAAAACACTTGTTAAAAATATACGATTAGATGAATGTCACATCAGTTAAGACTCAGATAAAGACTTAAATATTAAAATACGTAGCATTACTCTTTATTGACATAGCTACCTTATTGATATAGTTACCTTAAGGAATCACTTGTTTTTTTTTTTAGATTATCTCAAATATTTTACCTTAAGGAATCCCTCTGTTCTCATCTGCATGGAGTAGAATTTTAGATTATCTCATTGGGGGCCGAGAAAGATCTTTTCTACATGTAGTACATGCACCCGTGTCATTCTGCTTGCGTTCTGAAGACCGCTTACACCGAGAAGAGCATCCACGTGTCAGTACAAGATGGCTACACTTCTCCTGTATATTGCCACGTTTACCACATCACGACACGTACGCGTCCCTGCATGTTACTTGCAAAAACGTGCGTGCATGCATGCTTCTACTATATAAAGAACTCAAACCCAGGGTTTGTGATATCACCGTTAGTAGCAGCTGCATATCGTTGATTAATTAGCTTGCGAAGTCGATTTAAATTTTCTTGAACCATAGCGAGTACTCGTAATAGAGTCAATAGGATAGAGTCAAGATAATCAATGCCTCGGAACAGGAAAGAGCGGAACTTGACCAAAGGGCAAGGCAAGGAGAAACTGTTGTCCCCGGCTGAACTCGTGGCAAGAGTCTTGAAGCCCAGGAGCACCTGGCAGAGGGTAACGTACATATATAGGTGGTTTCTGATCAAGTATATAAGGGCTCGTATGGGAGCTGTGGCTTAGGTAATTGGTAGAATATGCTACGGTGGCTCTTGATTGAAAGCTTATTCTTACAATTTTTCAGTGAAAAATAAATATCTTCTTTCCTATGGTCATTAAATAAAAATATATAAATAACATTAAATTTATAAATTAACATTAAATTTAAGATAAAATATAAATTACCTAAATGAAGCATAGAACTTGTAAATGAAAGGTAGAACAAGTAGCTTATTATACGAATAGTAAATTAGTGTGTTACTAGTGGATAAAATAAAAACTCATATGTGTAATATACTAGTTTTATGAATGCAATGTAAAATAAGTAAAGTAATATATGAATGCAATGTAAAATAAGTAAAGTAATATAAGAGTAGTAAATTGATTTATTTGTCAGTAAATGTAATAAAAATTTATAAATATAGCATAAAATTAGTAAATTAAAATAGACGTTAAAAAATATAAATAATTGTAAAACTAGTAAATTGATGTGTTATTGGTAAATAAAACAAAATTTATAAATATAACATAAAACTAATAAATAAAAATTAAGTGTTAAATAAAACATAAATTATAAAAATAAAATATAAGATTTACAAATAGACGAAAAATAAATTAATGTAAAACTGGTAAATTGATGTGTTACTATAAAGAAAACTAAAAAAAATTACAAATAAGATGAAAAATTACAAATAAGATGCAAAATTAGTAAATCAAAATTAACTGTGAAATACAAAATAAATTTTAAAAAATGAAATATAAGAATTGTAAGTAGAAGGTAAGACTTAATATATTTACTACCTTATATATTTAATGATTTTATTTTTAAATTGAATAATGCTAATTTTTTATTTATGTAATACATATGATTACTAAAATCAGAATTTAAAAAACTATTTGTTTAATGTTGTCTAAAACTATTGTAAGATAATGTGATTTTGCATCCTTCTAAATCTCCTCAATAGCAACCTCAAATGTTCTCTAAGCACAAGTGAGGAGTAAATTTTGAAACCATATAAAGTATGCATAAGGCTTAATATTATATTTAACTAATTTAATTTATTGATATATAATCGATGTGTCTAATAGGGGCGGCTTTGAAGTATAGGTTGACTTGGCAGTTGCCTAAGCCTTTATGCTTTAGGAAGGTTGTATTTTTTTAGTATTTGTTAATAATTTTATAATTAATAATTTTTTAAAAATTATCCATTGTATAAAGCCTATTTTTTCACATCTATTTAATTAATAATTAACCAACAATTAAGATTTTTTAATAGAAAATCTATATTTAATAACCTTAATTTTAAGAAAATATAATTACATAATTGTCAATCTCATTCGTTGTTAGTCTTTTTAAGAAAAAAATAAAAAAAATTTATTTTTAGTTTCCTACGAAAATTTAATTATTTAATGTGAGAATCTTTGATTTTTAGTGTTCTTTTTAATTTATATTAAAAACTTATAATCTCATAAATCAGTAGATGAAAAAATTTCTTACTCTTTTCTCTACAAAGAAAATTATTACATTCATTGAGACATTTCAGAGTTCTTAAAATACAAAGTCCACAGCGATCATTTGATCAACTCATCGTCTTAACTTTCTAAGTGAAACTATTTAAAATATTCTACTTGAAAATTAGTATTATTCTTATTTATTTGTTTTGTAATGATTATGATGGAATCATTTTTTATCTTCTTAAGTATTTTTTTTTCAAGATTTGTGATTAAAACTTTTTATGTTCTTCTTCATTATTGTTAAAATTCAGAATGTAATTAAAAATGGGATATGAATTTTGAGCATGTTTCTTTTGAGTCTTGAGGTTGTTGAATGAAATGAGATCTTATAAAAAAGGAAAAATTCACCTAAGGCATCGATACTTTAAAGTCAGCTTCTATCTAATAATATAAAAAATATCTTTTTATTTTGTTTTGTCTTTGTCCATATCAAGATAAATAATTTCGCTTAATTAGCTTTTGTAATAAACAAATAATATGATAGAAAATGAAAAATGACGGATTATAAATGTCCAGGAATGATTAATATAGGATTTTTGGTTTAACCAATTCAATGAAAATTATTCCACTAATTGTTCTCTTTTTTATTTTCAATTAATGACTGATTATTTTTGTTTAATTAAAGTTAAACGAATAAACTTATTTTTTCTCTAAAATTCTATAGAAAATGTTAATTGTTTTATTAATTAATAATTGTATATTAATTTATTTACTTTATCTTTCATTTGTTAGTTTTATGTAATTGATAAAACTTATATTTATCATGGCATCGTATAATTCTCCTTATTAGAATTATAATAACATAACATTTAAGTAAATCATATACCATTAAATTAAATAAACCTAATAGATAAAACATTAAAACATGACTTTAACCCAAAAAATAATATTCAAGGACACCCACCTTCCATAAAATACTATTATAACTTTTATTTCAATCTTGCAGTAAATAACTTTTATGGAAAAGGTTAGAGAAGGTCAAAAACGAAAATTGGACATATAATAAGACAGACCGTGGTCGGGACAGACGTGAAAGATGCTACGAATTAAGGCGGTGCAAGCATGCATGACTGGCGGACTCGTGTCGCCGAGCAGCTGCGCTGTCATTACAGACTGAATAGACGCACAGCTCTTTCCTTTCCTACGTGGCCATCCGCCCTTTTTTAGGTCCCGTTCTTCTTCATATAAAGAATTGAAATCCTGCTGTCGCGACAGCAAAGGTCTGTCTGTTTAATTACCTGGTTCGAGTTTCGTCTGAAATTAAGGGCTGAAAGCAAGGGACAGAAAGAAAGGATCAAGAGCATGGATTCGCGGGCCAAAGAGATGAAAAAGATTCCGGAGAAAGGCCGGGAGTGACAACCGTCCCTGATGGAAATCGTGACAACAGCCTTGAGCGTCTTGCTGAGGGTTCCTTTAATTTGTCTCTTTATATACAAGTACAAATGTTACGAAAAACTATGTTTCAGTTCAATGGTTTTCATTTAAATACTATATATTGCGTTATATTTGCGCGCAGTGCACCGCGGAGGGCGGACGAAGGGAGAGCATTTAGGCGCAAAAGGGCATGAGGAGAGGAAAGATTTTGAGATGGGCGTTGGCAGAGTTCAACTCCAGAGTAAGGAGCAGCTGCAAACTCACGGGCGTGCGGACACGGGCAGGAATGCTGCAGGTGGAGGAGAGCCTTCGGCAGATGATCTTGAACAATGATGTCTCCGCCGGCTAGCAAAATTGTCCATGCGGACTTTCTGTTGCTTTTTGATTTTTCTGAGATATATCCAGCTGCAAGCAAATAAATTGTTTTCTGCCTTTCGTCAGGTCCCAATGCCTACGAATAAAAAATCAATCTTGCGCCACGCTTTGTAACTTAGGTCATCTCCAATGCAACACCATAATTTACACCAAATCACCTTTTACATCATTTTGTGATAAAATCGTCCAACATGGGACACTAATTGCAAAATGGTGATGAATAATATTGAATAGTATGGTACCCAACTGTCGTTTATTCACTATTCATTCAAAAAATTATTATTTTATCTTATTTACATATATGTCCTATTTTATATAATATTTTAAATTATTATTATTATTTTTGTTATTATTATTATTATTTTAATTTTTTAATATTATAATAATATTTTAAATAAAAAAATTCAACACAAAAATTAATAATAATAATAATTAACAAAATTAAATGCCAATAACATTAATTACTAGATTACATATTACAAAATTAAAAATACAAAATTAAATTAACACAAATTAAAAAAGCTACTACTACTACTAGCATTACAAAATTAAAAATACAAAATTAAATTAACACAAATTAAAAAAGCTACTACTACTAGCATAAATTAGAATAATTATTTAATAATCTTGGAGATCATTATTAGATCCTCCAATATCATCAAAATATTGGCCAAAATTATTAGAAGTATTTTGAGATGCTTGGCCTTGCTGAAATCTTCTCTGCAAAATCTTAATTTGTTCATCTTGAAAATATTGACGTAAGCTCGGATCACTTATCGAATTTAAATCTTTAAGTAAAATTTTGTTTTCTTCATGATATGTGACCAACTCCAATTTTTTTTTTTTTATGTCATTTGAATTTGATAATTTTGTTACTATCTTGTTTGTCTTTTTAAGAATTTCATAAAGTCGTCGATTGTCTTCTTTAATAGTATCAATAACTAGTGAATTTTGATCTTCAACTTTCCTTTTTCCTTTTGCATTCTTTACTCCAATGGGTCGTTGGGTAGAACGATTGTCAATATGCTCATCATTTATATTATTATTGTTGTTGCATTTTTCTATCTTAATATAATGTTTAATTTCATAATGTAGTAATTTAGTTAATTTAATGTAAATTTAATAATTTTTTATATTTTTTCAATCGATATAAAATTAATTATTACTTAATTATCTACATTAATAATTATATTTATTGTGTTAATTGAATTAATTCTTGATGATTAAAAGAATAAAAAGAAGAATATTCTTTTTGGTGTAAAATTTAGTGTAAATGGATTGGAGATGAAATAGTAATTTAGTGTAAAAAAGATACATTTTTGATGTTGGTGTTACACCAAAATGGTGTTACCCATTGGAGATGGCCTAATCGGTGACCAAGTTGAAAGGGAGTTGGAAATCAGGTCTTCAAACGTACACGATAATCCCAAAATGGTTTGATTAGCGTAAAAAAAAAAAAATCTGCGAGTGGGTACCACACTAATACATTACAACCAACAGTGATAAACTTGCTACTTCACCGTGATAAGCTTGCTACTTCTCGCAAAAGCTGTTCCGTTACAAAGCATTCAAAATTGTTGCATAACTACACCAATCTTCCGGTGTCTCCCTATTTCGTTTTGCTTCCATGTGTTGCATACGGAGAGACTGCTTCGGAATATCAGTGGCTTGTTGCTAGAGCAGTCACAAGCAAGCCAAGTATCAAAAACGGCTGGGCACTTGCCTGAAGCACAAATTAAAGTCACAGACCTTCAGCAGTTCGTATTTTGTGGAATACTTTCAGCAGTTAACAGAAGAAAAAAAGTACCTGATATTTAACGTCGTATTTGATAGGGTCTTTGAGAAAGTACTGGAACTGTAGCACACAAACAGTGGAATCAGGATGGCCTTGGCAGAAAGGCATTTTATACAACACTGCTAAATTTAAAGGTGTTCGTTGATCGAATTTTATAATTTTGTGAATTGAATATTAATTTATATTCGATCTATGATTTTACAGATTATAAACTTTTAATCTAATATAATTCACAGATTGATGAAATTCAATTCAAATTCAATCCATACGTATGCGGATCAGATGCAAATTTGACTCAATCTATATTCAATTCACCATTTTACAGACTAATTTGCAGACTAAAATTTTTTAATCATATCCTATCTATGAACTAACTAAATAAAAAAATTAATATAAAAATAGTTTACTACAGATCAAATTTAAAATTAAATAAGATTTAAATAAATTAGTTGTTTAAATAAAGTTAGAAAATACATTCAAAGTTTCAAAATATAACGCATAAAAAAAAATCTCATTTGTTTAGATCAATACATGAAAAATTAATTGATTAAGAAGTCATATTTTTTTTATTTAATTAATTTTATTTTATATTATTATCGGATAAGATATAATATGCTCTTAATGTAACTATATTTTAACTTGTGTCACATTTACAAGTTTAATTTTTTATTAAATAAATATCTTTTATTTTTTTGTGGATTTTTGCGGATTTACAGAAGTAAATCCATATCCTATCCACCAACTACGGAATTTCAAATTTTCAATCCAATCCATAGGTTGAATTTTTATGGATCGAATTTCTACGGATAAGACGGATTAAATAGATCGGATTGAATTCTGAACACCCCTACTACTAATAAATTATAGACTTTAGGAAAATGCTTTACCTGAAAGAAGATTTGTGGAACAATCAAGGCTAGTAGCGCTAGGGCATAATATGGTTTACCAGCCCCTAGTAAATAACCTGCATGGTGAACCATAAGTTAAAAAACAGCCGAGAGTTGTTAGAAGGTCCTATTTGGCATTGAGACATTAATAGTTTTTGAATTATAACAGTTGTAGAAAAAAAACTGTAACTATTAAATAAAAATTAATAATTTATAAAAGTATGATTTTTAATAATAATTTTTATAAAAATAACAAATATATTATATATTTTTCATTATATAACTATTAAACCAACTTAGTTTTTAAGTCATTTTTATTAAACACTTTGGTGCTGTAATTTTTTACGTTATAGCTGTTTAACCTCAATACCAAACGATACCAAACAGGCCATAAGATTTTGTTCTTTCGATATCAACATTATTGTCTAAATTTTGAGTAAAATTTGATCTCTTTCACCCAGTCAAAAGAGCTAAGTAGTTCACAGGCACCACCCATACATACTCGGAAGCAGAGTTTATTGGGACTAAATTTATGCATCAAAGACATTTGACCTGAAAAGTTTACATTATGCCGATGAGTGAAGTACATCAAATAATAAATTTTGATTGGGGAAGAAGATTCATGAATAAGTTAAGACCATTGTATGCATTTCTTGAATAGTCAGTCCAGAGGACTTTAGCTAGACAGCATAATTGATCAATGTGGCTTGTAAGAGGTCTAGAATTTTTCGTGCTTACTCCTTATTTGAGTTGGTATGCGTGCTAACAAGTAATTAATGGTTCATTAAACAAATCACTCTTAGAAGGCTCTAGTCTGATGTCAAATAATCACTCAAATTTCAGCAGTAATCGCATTGTTCAAAATGGTGTGAATCAGCTCGATCTGAAAATAATTTACTTCTGATGAACTGCTGTAGTGAAGATAATTAAAATTACTTACCAGCCACAGATATCTGAGTTATGTCAATCGCGCCAACACAAATCCATTTAGCAGTTTCAGGACCAAAAACTACTGGAAGTGACTGTTCGGGCACCATTCACGCAGAAGGTTATAATATAAACTTCTTCAGATATGTTTGACAATTTATGTGGAAAGACATTTATATGACATATCATATAGAGACTAAAGGAGAATGGAGGAAACCTGAAGTCCCATTGCTCTATCTCCTTCAACACTCTTAAAGTCATTTACAATTGCAATACCTAACTGAAATATGATAAGTGTGAAATAAGTTAGTATTCACTAGATCATGATATAAATGATATACACCAATGTGAAAAACATACTCCAGCAATACTGTACAAGAGTGTAAGAACAATTATGTCAGGCGTAAGCGTCCCAAACAAAGCTTGGCCTGCCCACCTATATGGGAAAAAAAAAAAAACAAATATACCAGTTATAAACAAAGTGAAATTCCATAACAGAGTCCCTTCCACTTCATAATCCAAAAAAGAGGGTTCTACAGCCTGGAGGCGTCTGTGTATATTGCATGACATACTAGCAAATAGAACAGAGGATTCAATACACAAACTTGATAGTCTTTTCTCCCTAAGAAGTATCTGACACCAGAAAGAAGCAGTTACGGTTACCACCCGATTTACGAGATTACTTGGGTGTACCCAATGGACAATCATCAAATGTGTTCTGCTTTAGTAGGAGAAAGAAATAAGGACTGATAACAGGATTGTTCATTACAGTAAGTCAGAGTAGCAGATAAGCTAGATCACGTTGGTGAAGGCCCCTGGACATGGTTCAAAAGTTATCAACAAAATTTATCAAGGAAAATTTAAGAGGGGAATAGCACCATGGCAAACTTATATAGCTTGCTCCCAGAGCAAAATTTCCAATCCATCCATTTTGCTTCAGCTGCAACAACATTTTCAAGCTTGGTCAGGGCTTTAGTAGATTTCTTTCAACTTGGAGAAACTTAATTAGAGGAATGAAGGATACTACCTTCAAAGGTGGAGCAGAGTATATGTATGATAGCAAGGATCCACCCACAGCAAGCAAAAATACCGTTGGGAAGTCATGCCCTGCCTGTAAAGGAGAAGGGTTTATGAAACAGAAATTACCCTGTCTATAAAATGGGAAAATACATGTATTTACCAATGTCAATTACCTACCCACACGTCTAATAAACCAGCTAATCCAAGGCCTGCTAGCAGTAAAACCCAGATCTGGGTAATGACCTGATTGAATTTTGTGGGGAAACCCAAAAGGAAGAAGGAAACGAATGCTGGAGGTTAAATGTTCCAAATGATAGAAAGAAAGAGAGAGAAAAATGACAGATCACATACCTCATTCTCAGATATTGCGCCTGAAGGAATTGGACGATAGGGTTCATTAATTGCATCAATCTCTCGATCATACCAATCATTCATCGTCTGTGAAGTCACAGGCAAGAAATTTAGGTTATCATAGTTTCAAATTCTCATTCAGCAAACAAGATCTTTCTCTAAATTCAAAGTAGAACTACCTGTGTGTAGCCGGTAAGACACGGGCCAGACAGGATCATACAAACAATTGATTTAGCAACATCCTCCAAATTCCAGTGAAAGTTTCCTACGAGGTGAATCAAATCAACTCAAAAGCAACTAACAAGACCAGGGGAAAGTAAAATACAACTTATTCTCCATAAAATTACAGCTTATCACTACTAAGTTAAGCAGATTAATTAAGTTCACTACCCAGTAGGTTGTCTATTCATAGTGTAAACCATTACTCTGGGGTAAATGTCACTTCATAAGGACATATCGAGAAGACGATACAAAATATGGAGAAGCTTTCACTGTACACTAAATGTCGCTATGAGGTAAAAATCTCTAAGGCTCTAAGCATCCATATACAGGCACAAGTGCCAGAAGTTGACATATGAAATGTCCATCAAAATAGCTTTAACAAGAAGGACGGGGTATTTAAATTTCATGACAATAGATGATTTCATTCTCATATTATGCAAAGAAGAGTACCAGAAGCAGCAGCACCACAAACTACTCCCCAAATCAACGGAGGCCAGGTAACGGGCTTTGTTAGTTGAAGACGAATCTTCCATTTATTCTGTAAAACCAAATTCAGGTAAACCCCCTTCACACTAAATAAAAGATTTTCAACCAACCTATTAGATAACTAAATAGATCAAGTGCTGTATAAATCATTTATAATTGCAGAAATACCTAGATTCTGTAGCGCCGTGCCCAAAACAAACTCAATCTTTTCTTAAAAATCAATAAATTATTACAATTGTTTTCCAAGATTAAATATTACCACAGCTTAATTGTTTAAAACAACTACATTATACATTTCAAAAATGGCCGTTTGATAGACATATGATTGTAATCACACTCACAGTTTCTTGTGCAGCTCCCTTAATGCCAAGAAGCTGATTGAAGCTCGATCCACTAGCAGCCGGGGCTTTATCGGGTGCTTGCGGTTTAACTAAAATAGACAAACGAACAAAGTACCAATCAAATAACCAGTACAAAATCACTCTTCTTCAAAAAAACATCTCCAACACTGAAATACGAATCTTAACAATTCAATTAACAAAGCAAAGTTTAGCTCACAAGACCTTCATTTGCATTAGGCTCCTGTGCTCTCACCGTCAGTCTCCGCCCTGAAATTAAATAAATTAATTAATATATAAAAAAATAATACGAAGAAAGTGAGCAAGCGCAAAGTTGAAATTACTAATCGCATATTTTTAATTGCTCCAGTTTATCAACTCAGCAACCAAAACAAATTATTAAAAAATAAGAAACGAAACGAATAAAAAAAAACTCACTGGAAAATGAAACCGAAACGGGAGATAGAACTGGCCGGGTTCGAACTCGGTTGGTGGATTTGACGTTGGATAATCTTGTAGATAAAACAGAGTTCAAAACAGACGACATTTGAAATTTTACCTTTTTCCTTTCTCGCTTTTAGTGGGAGCTGGAGTGAAGGTAGAGAGTTGACGCTAATGGAAATCAAGCGGAGTGAACTGCGAAAGTAAGGGAGATAAGCGTATTTATCTCTATTCGAGCACGAGGCAGCTAAAATGGCTGGTAGTGGGGAAGAATAGGAGGAGAGAAGAGGAGAAATGTTCCGGTGTGTGTGGATGTAGTTTTAACAGTTTTGTATGGATACCTGGCATGAAATGGTTTAGGAGTTCGGGGTTGTGGGACCCGTTAATGATGATGGGTTTGTGTGATCAAATCCTGAAGTCAAAGCCTTGAAACTGTAGTTGAAACAGTTGCTCATTACTGCATTTTTCACAAAGGAAAAATTGTAAGGCCGCTGTCTAAACCGATTCTGAGTCCCAGGTTCCATCTTCGGAAAATTATATGTAAGTACAATTGGACCGAATTCTGAGTCCTGGAGTCCCTCTTCGGAAAATTATATGTAACTAATGTAAGTACAATTGGACCTCAAAATTTTGAATTATGAATCCAATTTGAATCCTTTTAATTATTGGGGTTTTCAAAATTTAAATTAGTAGGAATGACAATGAGTAGTATAGAAGTTGGGTCAACAGTGCTCTATATTTAGATTCATGATCAACCGAAAAAAAAAAAAAAATCGTATCTATTTCAAATTCATCACGAGCCTATGATTTTGCTCCATATCCAAATTCATAAAATAAAATAAAATTCTAGACCTCCTATAAATCCATCGTGAATTTATCAATTTTTATTTTTCAGCAAGATAATTTTAAAATTTTTATAGATTTTTAGGGGATATTATAGAATTTATCTTTATTATATTCGAGACCCGTCAAGAAAAATAAGAGAGAGAAAGATATTTGAGGGAAAAAAACTTATTGCTATCAACAGAAATACATAATGCATCTCAATTAAAATTAAGAAAAAATTAAATTTCTTATAGAATTAATACATATCGTATCTCATAAGTATGACATTGATATTATTAAGCTAAGTACAAGTTTTATTTGATTGTAAAGTGGGGCTTTAAAAAATCTTTAAAAATTATTTAATATTTTTAAAAATCATTTCGAAGTATGACGTTGACAACTATTTAATATTTTAAAAAATAAATTAAATTAAAAGACTTTTATGATGCATTTACTAAATGGAAATCAAAATAAAAAGGAATCAGAATGGGTTATAATGAGGATAGGGAATCAAAATTAAAATAAGTTGTTTACTTAAATAATATAAATTATAATAAATTGGATTGCCATTAATATGTTTACTTTGTTTTGGAATTGAAATAGATTACTTTAAGTTACTTTAATTTTGTTGTTATTATTATTATTTACTATAATAATTATGATTATTATTTTTTATTGTTATTAATAATTATTGTCAACAATAAAAATAACAACAATGACCACGACATGATGATATATGTGACAAAAATAATTATTATATTTATATTAATAAACTGAATTATTGTTGTTGTTATTATTACTACTAGTAATGCTGCAGCTACTACTATTGCTGTTATTGCTACTACTCCTGCTGTTGCTGCTATTGCTCCTCCTATTACTACTACTGCTGCTGCTCCTACTACTGTTGCTACTGCTATTATTATTATTATTGACAATAGTTATAATAACAACAAAATAACAAATCACCGGCAAGTGATGATGGCAACTTTTTTATTGACAAGTAGCAATGAAGTTCGGAGAGTGGTAGCAACCGTCAGTGAAGCAAGGTTGACGATCTACATAGCGTGTAAATGATGACGCGTGCGATGTTGATGGACGACAACCAGCTCTACTGCGTTCGATGACCGGCATGCAACGATCGTGGCTTCTGCTTCTCGTCAACTGCAAATCGATCTTGCAAAAGTTTGATTGCGTTCCTTCTTTTTTTTTAACTGAGGTTTAATTTTGTTAAGTGTAAAATGATCAGTCTTAAGAATAAGAGACTGATTTCTAAAATTATAGTAGATCCCATGATTTCGATTTCTATTCTCAATTTTATTTTGTAAAGCAAAGATGTCAATAATTCTAATTTTCTAATTCAGAAAGTAAATGTACCATTAATTGAAAAGTCGGGTTTTATAAGAAAACAAAAGGATGCTGATGGCACCACCCCTCACGCAATCGCGGATAAAAACTTCGAAGGCCAATTTATTTAAGAGCGGAAACCCCTTTTCTAAGTACAACCACTAAAATATAAAGCAAAATCAGTATTGTTCTGAGTACACTCACATGTGGAATCTTTCTTTACCATAAACACCATGCAAGGAAAAAATAAAATCGAAACGAAAAAAATTTGTCGCAAGAAGATAAAAGAGCGAAATGTTTCGACTCTATGATCCTGCATGCTTCAATCAAAAGATAGAAAGCAATAAGTAAACTTTATTTCAATCAAAAGATAGAAATCAATAAGTAAATTTTCTTTTGCTTTTTTTTTTTTTTTGGGTTAAAAGATTGAGTAAATGACATCCAACCCCCACAAATTATTTTATCAGGCTCTATTTCTATTTCGAATCTTTTTTCTTTTTTTCTTAAAAGATTGAGTAAATGATATCCGACCCCCACAAATTATTTTATCAGACTCTATTTCTAATTTTTCTTATTATTTTCTAAATTTATCCTAATAAAAAATTAAATAATAATAATAATTATTATTAATTAATTATTATAATTATAATTATTATAATAATAATAATTATTATTATAATAATAATTATTATTATTATAATTATTATAATAATAATAATTATTATTATTATTATCTCTCCCCCTTTCTCTAGCCATCACTGTCATTACTTAATCAACAATAAATTTATCATCATTATCACCACTACTACCGCTATTTATCTTCTTATCAATATATCACCTTCACTAACATGATGTTGTCCTTTATTAATTTTATGAATAAGTAGTGAGTTTTGTTGTTATTACTGATATTGGTTTCAGCTGTGTATTAATCTAAGATTTTATTAATTTTAATTTAAAATTTGATTAGGAACTAATATTTGATTCACATTGTAAAGCAATTTCAATATGAAAAAATAAAAATGAGAGATACGACAAGTTAACTTAATTTATTGAGAGAGAAGAAATATTTATTTTTATTTTTCAATATAGGCAATTCTAAAACAACTAAAATAAATATTATTATTAAAAAATGAGGTCTAGTGAGATAAATTACGTGGTTAAATGACATCACTCTAAAGGATTTTTACCCTATAAAATAAACGGAAGAGCCTCTTTGAATCAAAATTTCCACGCTTTAGAATCATTTTCTTTATACATCCATCACTAAAATTAGATATATTTATTTTACTCAACAGAGCCTCTCATATCCCAAAACTGATCCCTTCTTTTCTAATGCATTGGCTTCCAAAATGCTTCCACATAACCGTGAACAAAAACTGAAATTGCAGCAACCAGCGAAGGCAAGAACTTGGTCCACAATTCTAATGCTTTTGGTTTTGGAGTGCAAAACAAAGACTCTTCCTAAATCAAACTCCAAAAAGTAATAAAAATGACGTAAATATCTATCTTCTCAACCGCAATAATGCGTACAACAAACAAAGCCAATGATTTTTTTTTCTTTTTTTTTTTTAACCCCGACAGAAAAGTTAATGAATTTATCAATTACAACTATTTATAAAATCTGAAATTTTTGGATTAGAATCCAAAAAGAATTAGCTCACGGGCAAAGTGATTGTTTTATGAGAAATAAATTTGGTAGCATGTACAGTTAATTAGCTATTGATAGATGATATTATCCACCTCTGTGCAAACTGTTCTAGGAGCATATAGCCAGGAATTATACTTCGAGAAAGCAGCTTATGATTTGACCATCCACTAGACATCCCACGGATTAATGAATGAAATCCTTCTTCACAAAGGGGTTTTGGATTTTATGACCAACAATGAATAAAGAATATGTTAATGAGATATTGTGCATTAAATAAACAATTTCTATATCCCATCGGGATTCTTGGCAAGATCCAATCTCTGTCTAAATTATTAACTGATCCATACACACCTAACTTTGCATCATTGCCGCAACTTTTTAACTTAATTTATTCGAATCTATGATATTGGATTGATAATGAGTTGATCTGAGTTCCCAAGTTTGGGTCATTGTGCAAAAGAGAATCCAAGAGAAGAAAGTGAATTTGGGCATCAATCTTTCAACTCTCGCAAATTGTAATAATCTGAGTTGATGGTCTCACAGGATTTGAAAGGTCCCTCACAGCCAAGCTTATTTCTATTAACGCAATTCTTGAAGAAACGAGAACTTGGTAATATTTCCAAGAATATTTTTAGAAATATGAATTTGGCATCAATTTTCGACAAGTAATCAACTGTGGAAAATTCAAAGTGGGATATGACAAGACCTACATATAAATCATTGAGAGTATCTTTAATTTATAATAATGAAAGTTTTATGAGTTAATGTCACTTGGTGCCGTTTGTTTCGATATATATTAAAAAGGTGATGCTATGTTAAGTTTACCATTAAAATTAATAGTTCTAGGTACTAAAAATTAAATAAACGATTTTACCCCTCATCAGTTGATTTATAATTTATATAGAGAAATAATTTTTATATGCAAGTTTTATTGAGAAAAGATGAGAACAATTGTCTTTTTTCAACAAAATTCTAAACTCAAATTTGATTATCATCAATAACCATTGCAAAATAAATCTAGGCAAAACCAAGAAAATTCCCATAGCAAAATAAGATAAAAATTCCGTGAAGGCATTTTATCTCATCTCCAACATATCTCAAACTTCCATCTTCTTTACAATTTAGTAGTGCATTGTTGAAATAAAATTGTATATAAAAATTATAAATCAACTAATGGAGGGCAAAATCATCAATTTAATTTTTAGTACCCACATCTATTTATTTTAATGGCTAACCTAACGGAGAATCACCTATATGCCTATTTTTAAAACATTCATTGCCTTTTTGATAAATGTCAAAACAAGTGTTACCCATGTGCCATTAACCCAAGTTTTATTGATTAACAATGTTAGGAATCCCAATATTTAACTTCCAACTCGAGTCCTAATGCTATGTGTTATTTATTTATTAGATGATGAATTTTATAATTTAGAAAACTACTAAACCACCATCTAATAGATGAATGTCACATCAGTTAAGACTCAGGTGGCGTTTGTTTTTCTGTCTGAAATCTGAATAGACCTGAATTAGTCTAAATTCTTAAAAAATCTAAATGTCTGAATCTGAATAATATGTTTATTTTTTCATTTGAATCTCTGAAAATAAGTATTAAGTTTTATTTGTTTTTTTCAACTTAAAAAACTGAAAAAATATACTTTTACATTTGTATCCTCATAAAATTTAAATGTAAAATAAATAATATATTAAATACCATAATATTTTAACATATATAAGTAAAACTACACTCAAGTGAATAAATAATTATTTTGAAATTTTAATAAATAAAATACCATACATTTCAAATTTTATCACTAAAAAAAGTAACAAACCTTGTTGATTAGTATATAAGTGAATGCTAGAAAATGTAATTGAAATAAAAAGAAAAAAAAAGGCCCAAGTCAAGTGCTTGTATAGCAAAAAAATTAATTGGAGATTCAAGAACTAGATGAGAGAAGTAAAGTGAGGAGGGATTTCATGGCGGCTGAAAAAAAAAAAAGGAAATAAAGATGAGATTATATGGGGTAAATATCTATGGGTGAGTTTTGGGATAAATATGAAAAATAAATTATAAAGCAGAGATATTTTTGACATTAGAAAGTAACTGAATTAATTAAGATTTCTCTATTCAGTAAAAAGCTAAAAAAATGAGCTTATTTTATTAAGTCAAAATTATTTAAAAAGTCCCATTAAGTTATGAAAACAAACACCTATAATTAACATAATTAATTAAGTTAAGTCATTTTAAGTCATTAAGTTAAAAAACAAACGCCATCTCAGATAGAGACTTAAATATTGAGATGCGTAGTATTACTCTTTATTGATATAGCTACCGTATTGATATAGTTACCTTAAGGAATCACTTGTTTTTTTGTTTTTTTTAACTTAAAGGCTGTTTATTTTTCTGACATAATGATTTAACGGAGTTAATTTCAATAATTTCAATTAGTTAAGTAATTAAACTTGTTTATTTTTTTAACTTAATGAAAATTTTCAGTTATTAAGTTATTAAGTCCATTTTTTTAACTTTTGACTTAATCTAAAAAGTCTTAATGATATCATTAAAAAATATTCTCCAAAATATCCCTATCTAATCAATTAATTTTCATCCTTACTTAAATAAAATTTAATAATTAGCATTATTACCCATTTGTATAATTTGTAATAATATAGTGGCCTATTATTATTATTTTTATCCTTTTGTTTTCTTCAAATTAGCATTATTTATCTTTATATTTTTTTTTATTAATATCTTTCATATAAAAACATCGTGAACTACAATAAAATTTATTAACATATACTAATTTATAATATAAAGGGTTGTATTCAACTGAATATGATTTATATTATGATAATATGTTGTTTTATTTTAGTTATTTGAGATGTTTATTATTTGTTTAACATTTAGAATTTATAAAGGTACAAATATAAAAATATTAGTTTTTGTATTTTTTAAACTAAAAAACAACTTAATATTTATTTTTAACAATTCAAAAAAAAGCAAACAAATCATTTATATTTATAATTTAGATTATTTCAAGTTTATTCAGATTTCAGATAAAAAACAAATGCTAACTTAAAAATTTAATTAACTTAATTTCAGTAAGTTTTCTTTATACTAATATAAGAAGAATTTAAACTTTGAACCTCTTATCTTCAACACAATAAAAGCGATCATCCCAATTAAACGACACCCACGAATAACAATAATAACACAATTACATTCTTCTAAGTGAAAAAAATGCAGTTAAGAAAAATAATTATATGGGGGTGTGGTACTTTTCTGATTTCAACCAAACAATCACCTCACGCCACTCACCCGCCACCTCAGATTATAACAATAAAATTTATGCAACAATTTATGGATGTATAATTATTGAAATTACAATTGCTTTTTTTTGAAGCCTAACAAATATTCCCCATTCCCCATCCCAATCTTTCTGCCAACATTCCTAATTACGCCCGCAGGGATTCGGGGGAATGTGATTCTGTAGCCACATGCTCCTCTGACGACGTTCGTTTATGCTACTGCAAAAGTGAGACTATTAATGTCACAAAACAATTTTAAAAGAGGAATTTTACGGGAATTTAAAATTCCCATTTAAAAGGAATTTGGCTGCGCATATCTTCTGTTATGATGGTACAAGTTAAGCGAATCATACAGACACAATATAGGTGGAGAGATCAGAAATCTTATTCCCTTTCCTGTAACACAAATCAAATTCTTTCAGAGTGAAAAATGAAAAAAAAAAAACACATATCAAATTAAATATCTATGTAAAGATGTTATTTTATTTATTTCATAATTTATTTAAATAATACATGCTTCGTGAGCATCATATTTACCTACTTATAATAGTGATACAACCACAAACTCTTACACTAACTTATTTTATACAAATTAATTTAGCATCAACTCATTGATTAAATAAGAATACAAAATAATAAAAACAAAGCATGTAGACTACAAAAATATTTAATTCAACAAATTGAATCATGCCACATCAATTTGTACAAAAAAAATTATATAAAATTATATAATTATATTATTATTCATCCCATAATTACACTTAGGCATCCTAAAGGCAATGAAAAATGTGCAAAATACCCTAAAAGAGATATTAAATAATAAAAATGAAATTCACCTACTACTCTTATTTCCCCATGCAAATTTCTTTAGGCTCAAAATTTATATGACATAAGATATTAGCATCACATGAGACATAAAAGCTCATATTATGCAAAAATTACATACACACACGCGCGCGACGTCTCAACTCTCAACCCCGGTAAAGTATGCATTATATTACTCGACTATGTTAATAATATTGTGAGAAAGGCTCAAAAGGACATCAAAGCTTTGTATTAATAACTTTTTTCCGCACTCACTAAATTATTTGTACTATCGGTATCATTACGCTTAAGAATTCAATATAAAATACAATTTAAAATTTTGTCAGCTTCTGAAGCTCCTTTCTCGGTTAAAACAACATCAAATATAAAACACCAAGACTGAGTTAATGTAAAGTGGAAGACACATCACATTTTGTTGTACAAATCATACATAATATCAACATGGTCCTATAATCTATTCAAATTTTTAAGTACAGAATCTGGCTGTCGCAAATGCCATGTGATGGGTTGTATAATTTTGGGAGGTTTTTATACACACACACACTTTTTATTATTGATTGGGTGAGATTTCACCATCCTTGTTTATAGGGACAACTCACAATCTTATCCTAGTTGCTTGTTTGTCTTTTTCAGCTTACTATAATGAAGTTCCAATTCAAACTCAAATTTAATTACATAAGAAAACTTTCACTGGAGTGGAGCAATGTAAAATATAATTAAAGGATTGGACAGTTTTGTTCAAGAAACATCGTTTGCGTTGGATGTAACGTAAGTCAGTTTACTGTTGAAAAAATATAAAGAAAAATTTAAGGAATTTTAGTGTTAAGATACGTTTTATTTATTTATTTATTTTTTTTTATGTAAATGGACCATTGTACGGTCATTAGCAGAAATCATTCGTTGTGTGATATGACCACATGTGATGGCAATATTTAAGAAAAAAATACACAAATAACCTCATTCAATAAAAAACGAAAGCATAAAACTCCTTAATCAAATTAATTTGATTATTAGTCTTTTAGTTTGCTTGACACGTTTAAGGTTTATGCACTTATGTTGATTTTGGATCAACTAGTTTGAGTCGAAGATTCCACAACGTAACATACACTTCGTTTCAAAAAAGAAATTGGAGAAAAACATGGACCAAATCGTAGAATCAAAGATAAACTGCTTTCAAAAAGCACATGCATTGTTTTCTCATGGTGTTTCGTTGTTCACCAATCCGATAAGTTGATTTGTGCATCATCATGCTCATGCAATTGATTGTATTTCTAAGTTCTAATTAAACTCGCCCGAATTAAACATGTCAAAGTATATGCCACAAAAGAGATCCCACACGATTTCCACTTCAAACGCATATTCTTAGCTCAATTCTTCACGTCTCATTCTTCTAGTAATGTGAGCCACGCATTATCAAGATCAGATACCCTGATCAGACACAACTACAATCAGAATCGCGACCGAATCCAATTCGGATCCATCAGACGACACCACCGCTAGGCATCGTAGCTAATAATAATTATTAAGCCACACTTTTACTTTTTGTTACCCTAAAGTCTTTTTTTTTAACTCGTTTTTTTTTTCCATTTCTTATATGGGGTAATATTGAATTAATTTGGAAAACAAATTGTTAACCATTTCATTACAATTTGCATGATGAATTTTGCACTTATTCTTTTTATCTTATAAATTAATTACTTCGTGATTTAGTTGTTGCTCTATTCAAATTTCAAAACAAGCAAAATAAATATCATAACGTGTCAATTTATTATGAACACCTCATATTAATTAAATGAACAAATGTTTAACGGACCATAGAAATGTTGTGATAATTATTATAACCGTTTCATTTGAAGTTATTTCTTCAAAGAAATCGACGCTAATTGGTGGCAAACTAAGGGTTTATGTGTTCATTTATCTCTGAGTGAATTTCAAAATGGGAGTTACCCTTAGGCGTAAGAAAGGATTAATTAAGTTTTGAAATCCCTACCATTATGAATTGCCACATAATAAGGCCTAAGGGGACACCATTAAACTTGATCATTGCTTGTACTCTTCACAAATCAATTTTGCCAGCCGTATTTCATTATTGGTATATAAATCCGGTCGAATTGTTCATATAGTTAATTTTTCATACTTAAAAAATTATGAAAAAAATGAACCAAAGTGGAATCACAAAATAAAAGCGGGAATCTCACGCTATGGTATCAAATAGACTTTACATATAATTAGTAAAAATTCAAATTCTTTTATACTAAGATCGGCACGGATGAGCTTAAAATGAAAAAAATTGTTACGCATTAATTTTGTAATTTTTAACATAAATAGTAGACAAAAATCCCTTCTTCAACAAGTGCGTCACAAACCCGTGGCAAAATTTACTTACTCTTTTGGATAATGAAAACGACTCGCAATCCGCGCCTTTAATTACACCAACCCAATCGCCTCCACAGTAGCCATAAGGCCCATAACCAGGCCCCACCTTCCACCTATCCTAATTAAGCATTAAAAAAAAAAAAAAAGCTGGCATTCCTATTTTCTGATTACAATTTATTTTTATCTTCTGTGATGGTATTTACATTTTAATAAAAAAAGAATTTTGATAAATTCTTTGACAAAATACTGAAATAATATTATAGAAAATCTCGTGTTTGAGAAGTATTTAGAATTTTTGTACAAACTATTTATACGGAAATGTTTTTTAAAAAATATAACGAGAACTATTTAAAAAAAATTTCATATATGTGACTGAGTCTTAAGCTAATACAATTACCAAGTTGCTCACGCAAAGTTTATATTCAAAATCTTTATACAATTGTCAACTTTCAAACTTGACACTAAAATTATGTCTAATAAGAATGCCAAAATGACCGATGATATATGCATAAATTTTTGTACAAATTTATTTTATACAAATTGATTTAACATTAACTCATTGATTGAATAAAAATATAAAATAATAAATACCAATTATATAAACTAAAAGATATTTAATCCAGCTAATTTAATCATAATACTTCAGTTTGTATAAAAAAATAAAATATATAAAAATTTGTAACTATACTATTACTTAAAAATAATTAACAATTGTATTTTATGGGCCAGAAAATACTATTTACTCATTTTAAGTTTGTAATATGCATGTTGTTTCACTCTGCGAAATATTAAAAAAAAAAATTATGTCTCCATATATATATGTAAAATATGTTTTACGCGCTTCTTCTTCCATTTACATATACCCTTTCGCCAAAAAAATAGACCAAGGGGAAAAGCCTACGTGACAATGCACGTGTCAGTTTAGTACTCGTTAAATTATTTAATAATTTAATTCCAGTAATTATAATTAACAAAACCTGAGAAGCACGTAACTAATGACTAATCAACAATTAAAAAAAGAATAGTAGATTGTAAAAAAAAAAAAGAATAGTACAACCTGACAAGCGGCGATGGTACAAAGCGAAGCAACATTTTTCGCCACCACTAAGTCTAAAAGCTAGAGCGTAAAAATGAGAAAGTAGTTAATTTTAAAAAGCAAGTGCGAAAGAGCGAATCCGAATATGTATGTACACTCCTCACCCTCAGCTGCCTCGCCTATAAATACCGAGACAACGCCACACTTGTTCCGAAAATTAAACAGAGCTCCAGCTCTCTCCGGTTTCTCTCCTCAGACCTCCCCTCCGCTCAAAAAGAACACATAACAACGATAATATTCACTCACTCGTAGTGACTCTTATTTTTCTTTTCTATTGTTTTAATCTTTGTTGCCGAAACTTATAGAAAATGGACGCGTATACACTGCATCTGGCGATGGCGGCGTTGGTAGGAGCGTCGGTGGTGGCCGTTTCGGCGTATTACATGCACAGGAAAACCCTTACTCAGTTACTGGAGTTTGCGAAATCAGTGGAGAGAGAGCGAGACGATAACTCCGACGCCGCCCAATCGCCGCACCATGTTAAGAGGCACGGCTGCGCGGCGGCTCGGCGCGGTTCTTCCAGGAGGAAGGGAAGCGGATACTACCGGCGCGGCTCGGCTTCGTTGTCGGACGTAACGGCCATTTCTGGTCATGCGGTTGACGGTGAGGAGAGGCGTAACGGTCCGCTTCACGTTGATGGAATTCCCGCCGGGCTTCCCAGGCTTCAAACGTTGCCTGAAGGTATGGATTTGAGGAACTTCTCGCCGGAGTGATTACCTCGGCTTAATTGATAGTGATTATTGCATGACTGTTTGTGCTTGTAGTGTTATGTCTCGGTGAAATGTGGTTAGAGTAAAGGGATAGTGTGCGTTATGTAGTGTTCTATATGTGTGGTTGCTGATTGTATTGCTGAAAATAATGTATTTTTGTGCATTTTTATACTCTAGGCTCTGCAATTTTTGTTTATTGGCTTGAGACTCGTGCAGACATATTAGTTTGAAAACGGATGGTTGAAGTTCTAGATGATAATCGAACTGAAAGGCAAATGACTTCTGCATTTGCATTTATGTCCTGTTTAGAATTTTTGTTCTTCCAGTAAAAGAAAATGGAGGTATAAATGGAAAGTGGGAAGACATTATGATCTGGAAGTGAAAAGAGTGGGGAATTTAAATTGAACCGAGTGTAAACTGGGGGAAAAAATAATGAAATTTAAAAGTTTAAAGAGAGGGAAGCATAAGGCGGCGTATTATTGTTTATCAGTATTTCAAGGTATAATCAGTTGGTTTCCTTTAGAATTTGTTTCCAAATGATCCGAAGTAAAGGTATTGATTTCCATCAATAAATTGGAAAGATTTCTTTTCTTTTCTTCTTCTTCTTTTATGTCTTGCACCATTCTTAATCCTCTTAATTAGCTTATTGTTTGCCAACACATTTACTTGGATTACATTGTCTGCTGCTTAAACATATCTTTGCTGACTGGAAACATGCTTGCTTGTCGCTCATAACCAAGTAGAAGCTTTTTACCCCCCCCCCCCCCCAAACCACCCAACAACCAAAAAAAATGGGAAAAAAGAGCAACAAGAAGGCAAGAAGGGAACTGATTCCACTCTTATAACGAAAGTGACTCTAAAATGTCCAGTTGTCCCTGCCCTTTTCTGTATTCTTTTTGTTTAAACACATCGTTGATTTGTTTCAGGGAAATCTGCTGGGCATGCAAGTTCAACCAAACGGGCTGGAAACCTTATCAGGCCAACTTCCCCAAAGTCCCCGGTTGCTAGTGCTAGTGCCTTTGAGAGTGTAGAAGGATCAGATGAAGAGGATAATATGACTGATAGTTCAAAATTGGACACTGCATATCTGCTCACCAATGGAAATGCTGTGAGTTTCTCCAAGAATTTCTTTTAATAGTAAAATAATGGAAATGCTGTGAGTTTCTCCAAGCATTTCTTTTAATAGTAATATAGTAAAACAATCTCACTGCATTCCTGATGGGAGCTGGATTTTGAATATGAAACCTCTTTTACTACCCCAAGAAATGTTACCAATTGAACTATCTATTAAAAACAAAATTTTCTTGAAGCATGTGAAGTGCATTTCTACTTCAGATAATTAGTTACTCGTCATTAGTTTTCTCATTCTCTCTCTTCCACACATATAACCAAAAGGATGGTGCTGTTGGGTGGTGCAAGTTAGTCAGGGTGAGGGATGTGGCTGAGGAATCAGCCAGTTCCTTGATACTTCCTACTAGATTGATACATGTTTCATGTGTTGCATTTTTGTTATTTATCTAGAATGTTGAAGGATTTTGGGGCTGAGTTTGAAATACTGTGCAGGGCCCAAATTTACCAGATCACATGAATGTTAATGCAGAGGCTATAGCTGCTTCAAGTATGATTCGATCTCATAGTGTATCTGGTGACCTGCATGGGGTTCAGCCTGATCCTATTGCAGCAGATATTCTGAGGAAAGAGCCGGAGCAAGAAACTTTTGCGCGACTTCAGATTACCCCTAAAGGTATTGACTTAATCCCATCTCTTTCTAATGCACATTTGAACAGGAGCCCTGCTTAGAATACCAGTGAAGAAGTTTATGTCTGCAGGTTTTGTCTTTGTCTGTTCCATTCCATAAATTTTGGAGCGTGGTTAACTGTTGCTGATGCTAGATGGAACGCTATGTGAAATCGTGCAAGATGATATAATGCCAGTTTTATCAATTTTTACAAACTCTGAATAGCTAGTAAATGATTACAAACATTTCGGGACAGCTTAGGGAACAAATTGTATATACTGGAAGATCTGGTTTATTGTGTATAAAATTAATAGTTTGTAGGATGTTCTTCATTTAGAAAAATTTATTGATCATGAAATTTGATTGATTTATAATTTCTTCGTTTGAAAAAATTAATGCAAAATTCAGTTTTGACTTCATATATTTATAATTTCTTCCAGAGGTGCCATCACCTGATGAAGTGGAGGCCTATGTGGTTCTTCAAGAATGCCTTGAAATGCGGAAAAGATATTTATTCAGAGAAGCAGTTGCTCCATGGGAGAAAGAAATGATTTCTGATCCTAGTACCCCAAAGCCTAATCCAGATCCATTTTATTATGCTCCTGTGGGAAAGTCTGATGTGAGTTTATACCTATGAAATTCGTACCCTTTGCCTCTGCATTGGTCAACCATTGTCACTTACTTTTCTTTTCTGGTCATAAACATGCTTCATTTTTATGCCAAAGCCTAATCCAGATCCATTTTATTATGCTCCTGTGGGAAAGTCTGATCTGAGTTTATACCTATGAAATTCGTACCCTTTGCCTCTGCATTGGTCAACCATTGTCACTTACTTTTCTTTTCTGGTCATAAACATGCTTCATTTTTATGCAGCATTATTTTGAGATGCAAGATGGAGTTATTCATGTTTATCCAAACAAAGACTGTAAGAGACTTCCTTTCTGCGGTTTTCTTCTTTGTCATGACTCACAAGTTCTACTTGTGTTAGGATTTCAATGTATATTTATCCTCTTTTCCCTTTAGTGTTTATTGTATTTTTTTCTGTCTCTAACCAGCAAAAGAAGAGCTATACCCTGTTGCGGATGCTACAACCTTTTTCACTGACCTGCATCACATTCTTCGAGTTATTGCATTGGGAAATATGAGAACTTTATGCCATCATCGACTGCTTCTTCTGGAGCAAGTAACTACTTTCTCTGGATAATTACTAGTTACTTAAATGCTTGAATTTTTTTCCTTCTTTGTAGGTTCTTTTAACATTATGCTCTTATGGGCATTGTGCAGAAATTCAATCTCCATTTGATGCTTAATGCGGATAAGGAATTTCTTGCTCAGAAAAGTGCACCACACCGTGACTTTTATAATGTTAGGAAGGTGGATACACATGTGCATCACTCTGCATGCATGAACCAGAAACACCTTCTTAGGTTTATAAAGTCGAAGTTGAGGAAAGAGCCCGATGAGGTAACAATTTGGATATTTCTTCTGATGTGTTGTCGAGTTCTCTTGATAATGGTTCTCCTCTTAATGACAAAGGATGCTGTTAACACGTTTGATTTTGAATTCTTTACTTTTGGCAATGACCCAATTCTTCTCCACTTTGGGGGGGGGGGGGGGAGGGGGACTTTATTTGCTACTTCTGATTTATTTGGTATTAAGTACACTTTATTAGTTGAGTACCGATCTGACTTTTGAGTTCTTCTAATCAGGTTGTAATTTTCCGTGATGGGACATACTTGACTCTAAAAGAAGTTTTTGAAAGTCTGGATCTAACAGGGTAATGAAATTTTCCTTTGTTGATCTTTATCTCTTCTCTCCCCAACATTTCTTGCCCCGTGGTAGTTTTTTCACCCACCTTTCTTTCATTTGTTATTTGTTTTTGGATGTTTGTGTAGTTTTTTCTTTCTTTCTTACTTTTGTTATTTCAGTTTTTAGATGTTTATGTTTAAATTGTAATAGCATGTTCCAATCTTTTTTATTTTCCTTGAATAGGTATGACTTGAATGTTGATCTTTTGGATGTTCACGCAGACAAGAGCACGTTTCACCGCTTTGATAAGTTCAATCTTAAGTATAATCCCTGTGGTCAAAGTAGGCTAAGGGAAATTTTTCTTAAGCAGGATAATCTAATCCAAGGTATGTCCTGTTTGTTTTCTTATTTATTGTGTCATGCCATAAAATTAGATGCTGAAGTACTAGTGTGAAACTTATGGAGGATTTTGTAGTTTTTTTATTTTTTAAATAACATAAGACTTGCTCAGATTACAACTCATATTATATGAAATTATAGCTGATATTTACAATTAGACAATTATTGGGACTAGTAGTTTACATTAAATCTTATATAGTACTGTTTAGATTTTAATCCTCTCTAATATTCGAGGGATATCAACTTCACATCAACTCTACTTACATTCTGAAAGGGAGAAGACTGCATTCACTCAAATTTGAAGAAAGAAATTAAACCCTCTACAATACTTTTGTGGGAGCTCGAACCACTACTCTCATAGTTGTGAGGAAGTAGTTCAAGCAACTCGGCCTTGGTTGAGGATTTTGTAGTTTTGTAACTTATATGATTCATGCTTAATTCAGATTGAACATCCAGTTAACTTATGCTATAATGGAATCTGCTTTCTTGATTGAAATCTACCCTTATTGCATATTCATTGTTTTTTATTATGTTTTTGAAATCATTTGTCCACTTTTTATTATGCACTTCCTCGTCTGAACATCTAATAGGGGATTTTCTTCTTTAGCTTTTTGGGGGTTCAGATTCTTACTAGCATTCTGTGATATTTTTTTTATTGCTAGATAGCCAGGGATTACCGACGATGATTTTGTTTTGATTGATCTGGAAGCATGTTTTCTTTCTTGTGAGTTGTAACTTGAGTTATGTGCTACTTGTTTGTCGTTGAACAGGTCGTTTTCTTGCTGAGCTGACAATGCAAGTTTTTTCTGATCTTGAAGCAAGTAAATATCAGGTGTGTTTATTGTTTGCTTATATATATTTTGCATATCTCTTCTGGCTATTGTTATCATCTTGAATGAAATGGTGGTTGAGATGGTCGCCTAATGGATTTGGGGGATCTGTGTATTTGCATGTTATATAGATTGTTGCATCATTAAATTTTGCGGTGATGTTAAAAATTGACTTATAGTGTATTATATTTTTCAATAATGGAACTGATTCTATAAGTCTCATTGCCCCCCAAATGTTATTCAGATTGTGGTTTATGAGAGATAGATCATAAGTGTAAAACTTAAAATAGAAATCCTGGAATGAACTTTAAATAGGTTCAACATTTTGGGTCACCCTGCCAGAGCAGGTTCTGTTAAGTGAATTTGCATGTAATTTGCTTTCTATGAACTTTTCTCCTTTGATAGTTCAATTCAAGATGTGTCTGGGGAAATGTGAAGAGGATTTTATTGCAAATCTATTACCTCTTCTACTGGCTGAGCAACATATTTGTGTGACATTAAACTTTACAAGAAAGATTTTCCACTCTTTCTATTAACATATAAAGACACTTGTGATCATGCCTGATATTTAGTTTGGTTGCTGCAGATGGCTGAATATCGAATATCAATGTATGGACGGAAGCAAAGTGAGTGGGATCAACTGGCAAGTTGGATTGTGAACAATGAATTGTATAGTGAGAATGTTGTTTGGTTAATTCAGGTATGGATAAGTATGTTTCTGAAATCTTATCATAGATGTTATGAAATGTTAGTGATGCAGAACTTTTCGTTCTGGATTAAATGTAATGTTTGCTTTCCTCCTCTATCCCATCTCTATATGCATGTGTTCATGTGTGTGCACATGTGTGTCTGCATATTTGTTATAACTAGTTCTTTCAGATCAGCAGTAGCCTTTTCCACGTTATATGGTGTGCTTATAAGATGTATTGTTTCTTTCATTGATCCATAAATTGTTTGGATCAGAGGCTTTTTACATCTGTGCATAAATATTGGTCCTAGGATACCAAAGTACGACTGCGTTGGAAGATTCTGTCTTGGACAAAGCATCAATATCTGCTTTTTGTCCGTTTGATCCCTACCTCGCAAGATGAAATTTTTATCCTATAGATGCTGTATTCATGCCTGTTCGAAATGCGAATCATAGTATTCAGTCTTATGGGAATGGCAATGAAAAACAAGAGATCCTTTTTCTAGAAATATGGACAAACGGAAGTTTAACTCCTAAAGAAGCACTTCATGAAGCCTCCCGGAGTTTGATTGATTTATTTATTCCCTTTCTCCAGACATCCATGTTCCTCATGAAATCGTTAGGCTGGTTGGGTGGCCTTGGCTTTACATGTAGTTGACTCTTGGATCAGGGACGAATGGTAGAAATTTCTCGTCTCATCCACGGGACTGGCATCCCACTAGATTGACGCTTCCCTTTTCTTTCATAGCTGTGCTTTCAAAGCGGGGAGACAATCTTCTGTGAATGTTTTCTCATCAAGATATACGCTACAAATATGCAAAAATGATTTAATAAATTTTGATTGATGTCATCCACTATGGTAACGCTTTCTAGGACGTTTTTGCTTCCTAGCGGAAACCTGCTTTTGCAATTGTATTCTCTTTCCTTTCTTTTAATATGCACAGTTTTTTTTTCTCATTTCCATAAAAAATTTGTTCCTCTATGGCACTTGATTAAGGATTGTATTGTTGAATGCTGCATATGATTTTTGTTTTTGACCCCCAGCTTCCACGGCTGTACAACATTTACAAGGAGATGGGGATTGTGACGTCTTTCCAGAACATTCTTGACAATATTTTTATTCCACTGTTCGAGGTTACTGTGGATCCCGATTCTCATCCTCAGTTGCATGTTTTCTTGAAGCAGGTTAGCTTATCTCCTTTTTTTTTTTTTGGGGGGGTGTGCATGTGTATGTTTGGGTTGGGGAAGAATATTGTGTTTTGATATTTTAGGCTTGCACAGATAATTTACTTCAATTAGAACTTCATCCTATGTTCTATCTATGTTACATCCTTGCTTTTTCCTTTATTCAGGTGGTTGGGTTGGATTTGGTGGATGATGAAAGCAAGCCAGAAAGACGCCCCACAAAACACATGCCTACACCAGCTCAGTGGACCAATGTGTTCAATCCTGCATTTTCATACTATGCGTATTATTGTTATGCTAATCTCTACACATTAAACAAGGTGTGCAACACCACTCTTGTACTTCAATACCAGTAACATTTCTAGATGCTCATCAAAGACCTTTTCTTCCTCTTCGAAAATAAACAGAAGTTTTAGGTCCATTAATATTTGGTAGATTTATGGTTATTGACTGGCCCTTCTCCCTAGTCCCTACTGAGTGGGAAATATAATATTGGTTTCCTTTCTTCCTATCATGGGTGGTAACTTCTTTCTTAAGTCTCTCTGTTATCTCTAGTTTTGACTTCTTTGCTCCTATAATCCCAACTATATGCCTATGCCTTGATTTTGGTGCTTTAAGTGCTAACCTGTTAGGTCTTATTTTTCAGCTCCGTGAATCGAAGGGCATGACAACTATCAAATTCCGCCCGCATGCAGGAGAGGTATTCTTGGAATCTTTATTCTACATAGCTTGGATTTTATACTACAGTTTGTGTCATGTCTGATTTTTTCAGGCTGGTGACATCGACCACCTTGCTGCAACATTTCTTACAGCTCATAATATTGCACATGGAATCAATTTGAGGAAATCTCCTGTACTGCAGTATCTCTATTATTTGGCACAGGTAGGTAGGAAAAGGGAGTTCTTTCGAAATGACTACCAAAATGGTTATTTTCCAAACCTAACTGACTATGATGTCATGTTGGCTATCAGATTGGTCTGGCTATGTCTCCTTTAAGCAACAACTCTTTGTTTTTGGACTATCATCGAAATCCTTTACCCATGTTTTTCTTACGTGGTCTCAATGTTTCACTCTCGACTGATGATCCTCTCCAAATTCATCTAACTAAAGAACCTTTGGTGGAAGAATATAGCATTGCTGCTTCTGTAAGCTCTCTGCCTCTCCTGTTCCTCTCTGTCAATCCTCCTCAATAAAACAATTGTTGCCATGTTATATAATATACTAAAGCTTTTTCATCATAGGTGTGGAAGTTGAGTGCATGTGATCTTTGTGAGATTGCTCGTAATTCAGTCTACCAATCAGGTTTCTCACATGCTTTGAAGGTACAATCACTAGTCCTGCCATGATAGGATATGATGCTAATTCAGAGAAGGTTGTTAGCTACCTTGCTGTTTACATGTGCACCAAAATTGCTTGACTTTAAAACTAATGTTTCGTAGATCATCATTTTGATGCTTTCCGACCTGTCCACTTATGTTGGATCTAAGCTTTTAAACATTTGTTTCAGTCGCATTGGATTGGATTACATTACTACAAGAGAGGACCGGATGGAAATGACATTCACAAAACCAATGTGCCTCACATCCGGGTTGAATTCCGTGATACGGTAGGAACTTCCTATCCGTATCTCATTTATGGTCTTTTTATTTGCCTTCAAATAGTTTTTGGAGCATTAGAGTTTTTGCAAGGCCTTAAATGCAAGAAATGGCAACCCCTTGTCTTCAATCACTTTCTCACACAATTTCTGTCTCTCTTCTGTTATTCCTTCCAAACTCTGATGTTTATGAATTTTACAGTAGCATTCTTACTCCTTTCTACTTTGTGCTTAATAAGTTATACTTAACTGAACAAGAAGTATTCATGTTATTCAAATCCCTGTAGATCTGGAGAGAGGAGTTGCAGCAGGTTTATTTAGGGAAGGCCATCATCCCTGAAGAATTGCTGTGAAAAAATGACCATAACTTTTGTCTTTAGAGGTAAATATCAAGTTATATTATTATTACTACTACTATTATATTTTGAATGGTTAAATATGGATTCTGCTATATGTTGCAGGATGTGAAGAACATACACTTCCAACTGCAATTCACTATCAAACGGAGTTTGATCATATGTTGATCACCAAGAAGATTAAGAAACGGCTAGTAGCTAAACACAAGTTTGAGGACCTAAGGATGACTATGTACACGATAAAACCATGGGGTGGGGATGTCTGCACGATCTATACAATAGAGCTTCAGTCAATACAGCCTCTAGCAACTAGATGCTGGTCTAGTATCTCTGATCAAATAACTACATTGATCATCTGTATTATTTCTAGGTGGGAGTCAAAAGAGCAATAATATCATATCCAAGGCTGAATTTTTGTATTATTGCAGCTTTATTTATTATGAAAGAAAGACTTACCCAGGGCAATAGGAAAACTGAAAAGGGTGGCCTTGCCCTTGCAAATTTTGTCGTGCAGTATCTGTCATCAAAAGTTTTGTGGTTTTCTCATGAATTATATAGAACATATTTAACACCAAGTGATGCTTTTCATATGTACTTGTTTCTCTCTACTTCATGAGTCCTAATAAGTTCAATAATGGAATCTTCTTAGCCCCCAGAAGTACAAGCTGGTGATTCTCTCTCAATCAATTGAGAACATAACGTTCACAATAATTGCTAATCATTGATTAAGGACTTAAGGTGCAAATAAGATCTTAGGATAAATCTTTATCTTACCTAAGGGAGTCGAGGAGCAAATAACCAAAACCTGTGGCTATTTGCTCTAGGCATGAAAAACAGTACAGGGAGCCATTGCCCCATTTCTTGTAGATCAGGTTAAAAATAATCGTGATGGTATTGTGCTTTTATAATGAAATCATAATCTTAGCAAACAAAATTCTCCCAACATTTTAGGATCTCTTACAAATCTCCGATCCAAGTACAACAAATACCCTTTCCGGAAAATATAGCCATGATCTGGGAATGAAGAAAAATAAAATCCGCAGACATTGAAGGTACTGGGTGTTTAAAATCTGCATAGAATGAGTATCCCGTGCACTTCTACCTTTTATACTGCTTAATCTCTTTGATTATACCATCAGCAAGCGAGTTAACATCATTATTCTTCCCAAAAAATTTTACAAATTCCATCTTAGGACTCATTAAGTACCTGCACAAGATTATGTAAATATTATCAGCCAGGCTCATGCATCATTTGAGTTGAGAGATTATTCTTTCTCTGCTATTCAAAACTTGAAAATAAAATGACAATTTTCTTCATTCTCCTTTTATTCTTCTTAGTATGATAAAATAACAAACACTTTTGCCAAAGTCAAGTCAAGGACACAACATTGAGAAAACATCACAATTATTTAAAATTGTAACCCACACAGATATCAAGACTCAAGAGGTCAGAAAAATGTATATTGAACATGAATACATGATTATGAAATTATTTTGTGATATGTTCTTAGAGTGATGGGAAGATGAGAATGGACAACAGGAGAAGTGAACTTGGTAGTGTGTAACGTGGTCCACATAAAAGATTGTAAACAAACATGGACAAAGGCTATGAGAGATAAACCACTAAAATAGAGGAAAAAAAAGGAATCACAGAAAGCTGATACATACATGACTATGGAGTGATCAACAAGATAATCCGAGTCTTCCTCCGCTGTCTTCATATAGTAAACTCGGAATGCACGAGCAACGTTCCTTATCTCATCCGGGCTCCCAGTTAACCCAATTAGTTTTGGATGAAACTCTGATATTTCCCAAAGCAAAGAAATCAGCCCAAATTGATCAGGTCACAGTATATGCAAACAAAACTAATATTGAGCATTAACAAGCACCTTTGACATATTCACGCACTTGCTCAGTGGTATCTCTCTCAGGATCAACAGAGATAAAAGCAGGCACAATGTCAATCCCTGAGTTTTCCTCTACAAGAATAGAAACAATATTTATTACATAATTGCGAATGTGGCGAGAGAGAAAAACAATTTGTTGCAATCACAGCATCTGTTTTATGCTAGTTTCTTCCATGTAACATGAATGCCATAACTTGGTTTTATTTGAATGCCAAACTAAGAGATTCTTACACCCTTCAACTTAACCATCATTACAAGACTGATATACAAGGTGTAGATTATTTAATGTAAGAGTTACAGTCCTTCCAGGGACAAACTTCAAATATAAGATTCCTATCTAGACTTCTGAAGTATACCAAACACTTCAAAAATTAAATACACTACTAGTACACTACTAGTTAACTAGCTCCAGAAACAACTCAGGTACGGTAATGACTCATTCAAGCACAGGAAACATATTTCCATACAACATTCGGATGTTGTATGGAAACAGCCTAATAGAGCACAAAAGAGTGTTACGACAGCAATGGCAATTGCCACAACTCTCACAAAGGATGGCTAGAAACTCACTTATTTTATCAACTGCGGCGGCTAGTTTTTGTAACTCATCAGGGCAGATATCGGGGCAATGGGTGAAGCCAAAATATATAACCGTCCACTTCCCTAGAAAGTCTTTCTCAGTTACATTCTTCCCATCATGGTTTATAAGTTTAAATGGCCCGCCGATGGCTGCTTTTCCCACTGATGGTCCTTGTTTAACTGCTTGAGAAGCACTATTTATCTCTGCAGCAACAAAATCTTACAGTCAATAAAATACAGGAAAAATTAAAAATAAACAAAGAACCAATCATTTGCTGCACTACAGGCACAATTAGCTAATAAAACTGACATTACTAGATTGGGTTCCCTGTCATTATTTGGACGAGCTAATTGATGTTATCATAAAATCTCATAAATATTCAAAACTCACCATAGAAATGTACCTTCAATATGTTGCTTCTTTTCCTTGTCATAGTACCATATTATTCCAGCTCCAGTTAGAGCCAGCAACAGAAAACTCAACCACGATATAGGCTGCCCAAAAAAATAATGAATAAATAAACACATAAATAGACTGATATTACAAAAATTCAAAATTGTAAACTAAAATAAAAATAAATAAAAAAGAAAACAGAAAATTTACCCCGCCGCGAATTGGTTTCCCAGTATCGCTTTTGCTCTGATTCGAGTCTCCAGACTTGTCGCCTCCTTCAGAATTAGGTTTTGAATGACCTGATTGAACGGTCCCAGTTGTTGTGCTGGTGCTTGAAAATCTTTGATTAGCCGCCAAAGATTGGAATCCGATACCAAAAGGTATAGCCTGTAGCAAATAACGCAGAAAAAAGTGAGTTTTTTGAAATTTAATATTTTATCTTTTGAATCAGTGAATCAATAGGAAAGAAAGAAATAATGAGGAAATGAACCTGTTGGATTAAAGAGAGAGCTCGATGCTGAATATTATCGGCGATTGTTGGTGACGGAATTGGCGGGCGGCATTTGCTAAGAAGAGTGTGGAAATAAAAACGTTGATGGAGGTTTCGAAGATTTTTTGCACTTCTGACTATAGCTGTTGCCATGGCCGCGAGGTTGCACGATGAAGATTTCTCTCTCTTTCATTTCCCTTAAAGTTTAAACCCCTTGCAGCTTAGGCACGGGGTTTTCGATTTTGTAATAACAGTTGGACCCCTATTTTTTGAAAAAATTCTTGGCCTAATTTTTATGTATTCGTTTTATAGAAGTCCTTAAAGTCGATTTCAATAATTTAAGCCCGAATTGATGTGCCAATAAGTTGTCTGTAATTGCAAATATCACATTGAATAGTAAAAATTAATCTATGTTTGAACTCAAGTTAAGACTCAAATTTGAAGTTAAATATTTGAATCCATGATACTAAACTACCATTTTTTACACCTTATAGATAAAAGGAGGAGTGCCAACTAACTTAAGCACTTGACTAAGGAGTTATTACCAACTTATAATAATACCTTTTTATAGATGGATTATTTCTAATATTATTTGAGATAAATACGATTTTAATTTTATTTGACGTTGAAACTTGTTAATTAAAGTATAAAGGTAATTTTAAAAAAAACTTGTCCTAATCAGTAATAAACATGGGTTGAAATCAAAATGAATTAGAATTGGAATGAACTAGAATCAAAATAAAATGTTTCCTTACATTGTTAGAATCAGAAACAGAATGAACTACATTATTAATGCGTTTACTTTGTCCTAAAATCATTTTAAATTATCAAAATGACCTTAGCTAATCGTTAGTATCACTATTATTATTATTTGTGATAATAATTGTGATTGTTACTGTTATTCAAAATTTATTATTAAAAAGATTATTGTTAATAATAATAACAACAACAACAACAATAATAACAATAACAATTATTATTATGTTATTGTTATTATTATTTATCATCATCAATCATCATCGGTGTCGAGCAACGGTAGCAATGATTGTAAGCAGCAATAGCAAAATGATTTTTTTTTTAATTCTTCAAATATACATATTAGGAAAAAATGAAAATTTAAAAAATCGAGTAAAGATAATATAATCAATTCAAGAAATGAGGGCCTCATTCTCACTCCCCAATGGAAATGAAAACTCTCGTAATTATTTATAATTTTGGAGGAACCCATCACTTGGATTTCAATTTTGCCCTTTATTTTTAAATAAGTGAATACATTATTAATTCCCATTTCTTGATTCCATTCCAATTGCTGGTTTGTAAACACACCAACCGGCTACTTAACAAATTTGAATGATTGATTTTGATTTGACCTAATGTGTATATATTTTGGGTATAGCCCATTAATTGGAGCTTAGGTATAGATATTAGGCAGCAACCCTCGACATGAACGGATCAACTTACGGTAAGAATGTCTCGAGTTTGAATATTGCTCACGCCAAAATCTGTAGAATTGTGAGGTACTTTTCTGTAGTTTCAATCAACATATGGATGGCTTTCAGTTTTCACATTCTTTCTCCAGTTTTGCAGTAAGAAATTTAGCTCCTGCTACTCGTGAATAAATTTATGTGTTATTAGAAGTAATATTTAAATTTCTGCCTTATTTGAAGTAGTATTTTAACGCCGATACGATGATCGGAGATCATCATTGCTACTGCCGTGCTAATGAAGATTGCTCTGGAAATTGTTCACTGTATTTTTTAAAAAGAGAAAATCAGCTTATCACAACAGATTGTAAGCTGGTCCCGATATGATCAATACACTCTGTCCCTTAATGATACAGTAAGAAGGATCGAAACTTGTGGGTTGTGGCCACCTGTTGACTTGCGGAAGCAATTTTTCCGTTATAGTGGAGTATTGGCACCCCTTCATTATTTTCAGAAAACCCATATTCTAGTAGAATTATATTTAACGATAAATACAAGTAGAATTAAAATATTAACCCATTTTTTCCAGAAATGAGATCCAACAACATTGACATTTATTCATACAGATACATAACAAATTAAAAATTTTATAAATGCAAGTAGATAGCCAAATCTCTCGCACAATTACCCATCACAAAGCAGATAACTACAGGCTTCAATTCTAATGCTAAAACTAGAAAACCGACTTCCACCTGTCATCATGGAGGGGAACTATCAAGAATAATCACAAGAGTGCCGTTACCAGACCCATGGTTGCATGACTCACTGCTTCTTAGACTGCTGCTGAAAAATATGGCATCCCAGATTAGAACAAACCATTCGACTTAAGGAACATGCTGTTAAGATCTCAAATTTAGTAACAGCTACATACCTCAAAATTTTTGGAGAAATCTTTCATCTGTTCAGCAAGTTCCTCTCTCTTCTGAGCAGCTGCATCAAGACCGTAACCAACTTGTGAGATTGTATTGGCTCAACAAAACCTTTCAATTGGTTTATGTATTAATGGAATACTTTATGCTAACTGCAAATCATTGTATGCACGGACCAGAGGAACCGATTGGAGATGAGGACGTACCTTTACTAGAAATATCTTCAATCCTCCTTGATGTCCTTACGGCAAACCTTTGGAATGCGGGACTGATGAACCACCATCAGGAAATTAACATTCGAAAACCATGGAAGGCAGAAACAGAGATTAGATGCTACCAAAGAGACATATGCAACAAATCACAACAACAAAGATGCAGGCGCCATTTCTTTAGGTTCAATTAAAATAGTACCATCATGCTTAATACGGACAAGAGAATTTTCAAGATACATTCATGGCCTCAGCGCTCAATATCTAAATTGCTGTGACATCTAAGCAATCAGGACAGGCCTACGATGATTCATCACTGGCTAAAAAGAGTGCCATGTGTAGACCTATATAGCCCATTTATTAAGCATCCGCCAAATCAACTACATCCTATAATGAAACAAATTTGGAAACCATATCCCCAAATGATTTCAGATGTTGACACAGAAATAAATTATCAATCTTCCCATGGACACACGTTTCATGGAATGTTTTCCTCTAGATAGGCATAGACCATTTCCAATTTCCATAGCCAATCAACAGATGTATGTCCATAGTAAAATGCAAATGTTGAAATAAGGGTGGCCAGATCTTAATGTAAAAAGTAAGAAAGAATTGAAGTGCAGAAAATCAGTAGTAAATGTTATGATTTGATTTTTTTAGGGGAAAAAAAAAAAAAAGGCGAATAGTAAGTATTTTGTATGGCTCATGGAACAAGTACAGGAGTCTTAAAATCAACTCAATTCAGAGGTTCGGAAGAAGAGAAGAAAAGAAAAAAGCCTCAGCCTCTTAGATGCAATTTGTTGCAGTCATTCTGCAGTCAGTACAAGCCTACGTAGAGTCATCCTTGGCAAAAGCGAAAATGGAACTAATACAGATTTATAGCTAACTTTATAATCCATCTATAAAACTAATTATGCCTATCCTAGCTCCATAAATTTCATTAGATTGGCATGTAAAACTTATTCAAGTTCAATAAACTCAAAGTCAAATTTCAGAAAGCCTTATGGGGTGAAATTAACAGTATATCCAGATGAGATATTCTCAAACTTACCAAGACACAGTGTACGGTGTTTTGCACTGCTCATGAAAGAGCAAGTTTTGAGATTATCTCCCTAACGGCCTACCAAAGGAAGCTTTCATCTTCAAAGCTTACAAGTCCGCAATCAACAATAGTTGTCTATTATACAAACCACTGACTAAAACACTAACTAAAACATGAGTCTCTATATTGTACTCAATACATCATCATAGAGTTGCAAAAATGCCACAAGACAAGTCAAAATATTTCCATATATGTTAGACATCTGGCTAAATTCACCCCGTGTCTGTTAGCACATCTGTCTATTTTTTAATGTATACATTATAATGACACAATATTAAATTTCCTTAAGATCCTAAAGCTGCAATGTCTCACACATAGCATAGCAGGCAAATAGATTATTTTCAGTTCAGTAAGCAAACCAACTGGAAATTTAATACTCCCAGAAGCCTTGAGTGAAACTTTAGTTTTACGCCACTCAACTCCAAATAGATTTACTTTAGCTGTTCTATCAATTTGGACACCTACAACAAGAACTTCAAAGACAAACATAAATCCAATAATCCCCTACGGCTCTAGAATTTCTCAAAGCAAAGACAACAATCGATAACGCATACATACATCAAACAAAAAATATCACCAACCAGAAAAATGAAAAAGAGAATGAATGCTTTAAAGGACAAATATTCTCAAATTTCAAGGCTGCAGCACATAAATTGTCCGTAGTTCCACTGCAGCTATTCAAACATGAAATATTTGATTTGTCTTTCGCTTCAAAAGAACGAACCAAACAGGAACAAATCAGTCCTGATGGTCAGAGAAAGAAGCTTAACCTTCCATCAACTAACAAAATATATAATTTTTTCATTAAAAAAAAAAAAGAAATTTACATCGGAGATGTATATAGCTGTTGTCCGAATACAACTCTCATCATCAACGGTTCAACTTCAAATTCTCAAGTTTGAATATTGTTCACACCAAAATCTATAGAATTGTTAAGTTTTTTTTTCTGAACTTTCAATCAACATGTGGATGGTTTTCAGTTTTCACATTCTTTCTCCAATTTTATAGTAAGAAATTTAGTTCCTGCTACTCATGAATAAATTTATATGTTATTTGAAGTAATATTTAAATTTCTGCCCTATTTGAAGTAGTATTTTAACGCCAATATGATGATCACAGATCATCATTGCTAATGCTATGCTAATGAAGACCGGTCAGGAAACTGTTCACTGTATTTTTTTTTTTAAAAAAAAAAAAAAGCAAGCACAGGAGTCTTAAAATCAACTCAATTCAAAGGTTGGGAAGAAGAAAAGAAAAGAACAAAGCCTCAGCCTCTTAGATGCAACTTGTTGCGGTCATTCTGCAGTCAGTACAAGCCTACGTAGAGTCATCCTTGGCAAAAGTGAAGATGGAACTAATACAGATTCATAGCTGACTTTATAATCCATCTATATAACCAATTATGCAAATCCTAGCTCAATAATAAAAATGTCATTAGATTGGCATGCGAAAACTTATTCAAGTTCAATAAACTCCCAGTGAAATTTCAGAAAGCCTTATGAGGTGAAGTTAGCAGTATACCCTGATGAGATATTCTCAAACTTACGAAGACACAGTGTACGGTGTGTTGTGCTGCTCATGAAACAGTAAGTTTGAGATTATCTCGCTTCAGGGAGCAAACCAATCAGGAACAGATCATTCCTGATGGTCGGAAAAAGAAGCTTAAGCTTCCATCAACTAATAACACTGTATTACACAATAAATGCCTAAAATATATGATTTTTCCATTAAACCAAAAAAAAAAAAAAATCTACATCGGAGATGTATATACCTGTTGGCAAGACCATTAACGACAACCTCGTTAACGACGTAAGATATCACTCTGTGCATGAAATTTCCCCCAGCCATGATATAGGTCGTGTTTGTCCGCACCAACGTGCAGTTATTAACCTGCACAGAGAAATTGTAAACAATTAGGTGAAACTAAACCCTCAAGCGCAGAAACGACCGTCGTCTGGGAAACAATAAAGGGGTACCTCGAAACCGTATTATCCTTAATAACGAATAGGGAATTAGAGGATAAGAGATAGGATCCAAGATTAATAAAGTTGAAAGAAACAGATGAAAAGATCACTTGAAATAGATAAGTTATAGCGAAATTATTGGAAAAGCTTTCTTTGCTCGTGGGGACGATGCCTACGCAGACACCCTAGTTTCTGGAAACTACCTAAAGCGTTGAAGATTTTGGTTGAGAGGCGGCTCCTGCGTCAGGTGCCTGCAGGCTCCAGTTTCGTACTTTCATATGAGGGCATTGTTGGTTTATTCAGTTTGTGCCAGATTTTTGGGATGGGCTTCTATTGGCCCATTTTGGCGTTGGGCCCAGTGCTCCCGATTGAAAGTGAGTACCCATTACACGCGGAGTTGTGCTCTGATCACACCACGTTTTATCTTCTGTCACGCCCTTAGCGAAATGACGAGCTGAGTTTTTTGTTTAAACTAGGGATGGTAATGGGTAGATATGGGTCGAATCTATTTTACTTTAAATTTAAATTTATAATAAAAATTAAAATACGTATTTGCTTTAGATCCGTCGTGAATTTATATTTTTCGCTTCATATCCAGATCTAAAAAAATAAATAAATATCTATATCTGCTCTAAATAAAAAAAAATTCAAATTCAAATCTACTTTAAATCCGTCTTGAATTTAAAAACTCAGTAATAAAAAAGGAATAATTTTTTAGAATGTAAATTGAAGGCTAAAATGCATTAATAACAAATAAATTATACAATTTTTCTCAAAAATATAATAAATATTGTAGCTTATACTTTTACACCAAAACAACAAATAAGAAAGATAATAAAATATCCTTCAAAAGTAATTATAGGAGTAAGATTAATATAATATTCTATTGTCTCTTTCATCATTTTAATATCCACGACACACCCACTCTCATTCCTACAACATTAAATAATGACATATAAATTAAATATGATTTATATACAATACTTTATTATTTTTATTATGACCATATTTGACTAAATATATGAATAATTATATTCCTTAAAAATTATCTGGCCAATATAATAAAATAAATTACCATGTTACATTACTTGGCTTGTAATTTGAATATTGTATGTAGATGCTTGGGGGCTAGCTGACTTTTGAATTTATAAAACTAGCCTTTAAGTTTTTAAAGTTTAAATGTATGGTAAATACCATTAGTATGCTATGAATAAAATTTATTATCAGTATAATTTCACAATTGTTAAGAAACTTTTAAAATAAAATAAAATTAAAAGATGGGTAGATATGGATATAGATTTAGATATTAAGATAGATCCAGACTTGCTCCAAATCCGTCTTAGATTCGCATATCGATATCCAAATCTGATTCAAATTCATTTAAATCGACCCAAATCCGATCTGATTGGATTTAGATCACGTGGATCTTCGGCCATATGCAATCCATTGCCATCCCTAGTTTAAACCATCCGTAAATTAAATACGAAAAGCCTTAATAAACCGACAAATTAATAATTTCTCAACTCTCCTTTTTCTGAAGTGCCTCTAAATCGACGTATTAACATTTAACAAGACGTAGAGGATTCTACTTGTAATAAGATATTAATGAAATTAAATGATTTAGCTAAAGTGAGTTCCAAGAGAGAAGGTTAAAAAAAAAAAAAAAGGGACAAAAAACACATAAATTGAAAAAATAGTTGCTTTACTCGAGATTTGTAGATAAACAAATGAACAAGCTTCGACAATTGGCATGGGAAGAGGCTGAATATAAAGTTGCATTTTCAAATCTACAAATGAGCTAAAAATATTTGATTCCAGGTATCAGGGACTCCTGGCAAGCACCAATGTATGCAATCTGCATAGTGTAAAGGATCAGCTCTCTCCTCCTCTGTCAGTACCTTGCCGCCGGCCTCCGTGTATATCGACGCGTGTGCATCGATTCGGTACTCTGAAATTTGAGTAATGTTGAGGAATGTAACAGGAACTTTCATCTTCTTCACAACATCCGCAACCACACTCATCATTTTTTTATCGGAACCACTTCCCCAATGCTTCTTCCTCATCACCGGCTTTGTTTCGTTGAAACATTTGATGCCGTCCTCGTTGCCCCAATCGATGCTTCTGCATACAACAAGACGAGGGTTGAGTATAAAAAGAGCACATCAATTAAAGTGTTCGGTGGAGTAATACATTAGGAGGAAAAAACAGACTTTGTATGTGTAGGGGACATAGTAGTGAAGAAGACACGTGTCCTGTTGGGATTTATAGTTGAATCAATCCAATTTGCCCACGTCCTTAACGCGATTCTATAAGCAATCGGTGTGTCCAATTCTTCATAACCGTCTGCCCCGTTTGCAAATGAACCCCATCTGTGCCCAAGGAGTCATTAATTATATAACTTATGGGTAATACCCACCAAAAATAACAAAAAAAACTGCTGTAAGATTTGAATAGAACTTACAATGTTTTGAGTCTGAGGCCACTCATCCACCAAACATACGTGTTAAAGACAAGAATGTCCACGGCTCCCCAATGTTTGGCATGCTTTTCAATTGAATCCACTTTTAAAATTCTCTTTTTTGGGTCTCCTATTATTTGCAGATCCGAATTGGACTCGATCAAAAATGGAGCCCAATAGAATTCAATGCTAGCGTTGTACTCCTGAATCAGAAAAGTATAAAACTTTAGCTTTATTTGTAAGACTTTAATTATTGAAACTTGAATTAGTGACTAATAGAAACAAATGATGGTCTGATGGATCCCGAGAGGAAAAAAATGTTGTCTTAAGTACAAAGTCTAATAAGCCCTTCAAAATCTAATTATTTGGGAGCTATTCTAATTTTCTCCGAGTATAATTCAATGTTTTAATTGGGAATATTTTCTTTTTCTTTCTTCTCTAAAAGTTGCTTTAAAACCATTACAGTACCTAATTAAAATACCTTGGCTTTGAAGACAGTATGCGACCGACCCCGTTTCAAGTGCTTCTTGTCTTCAGGAATTATTGACTCCACCATACAGACAAATGATTGCCACTGACCTCTTTGTAATGAATCTCCAACAAATAGTAGCCTCTTGTTTCGAAGTTTCTTAAGGGCGAGCTCTGGATTGAATCTGTACGCAACGATTCACCAAATGAATCTAATAAATGTTACAAAACTCATTCATAACTAAAAAAGCTTCACGAATAACAGAGATCATAAAGTCAGCTAAATCTTTTAACCTAGGCAAAGTGCAATCCTCTGGCTGCCATTCCCAGTGGCGGTAGTCAGAATCCGGCCGTCCGTTTTTAACACAGGAAACTTGCCTATCAAGATACGGACATGTTCTGTCTGAATACAGAGGCTTGATTGAACTGTTAAACACCCATTTGCCATTCACAACATTGCATTCTTCTGGGTCGAAGTCAAACCTATCATCTATTTCAGTGTTGTATATGTTCTGTTCTGCAGTTTTGTCCTCTGTTACACAATGACAACAGATCATTAGAATCGGATATCTTGGGGACTCTCGGTTTATTGTACCCGTGCTACCAAATTCTTGTCACGTGCATCTCTCAATCAATCAGGGGGAAAAAAAAAATAATAGACAGAAGGAAAACAATGTGTCTAAATATATCAATAAATATACAAGTAGCAGAACTTTGCACTTTGCAGCTGACTTACTTGATTTCTTGCTATGATTTCTTTTGGGACAAGACGAGCGCTTGAATATAGAACTGGAAGAAAGTGAGCTGAGTCGTTCAGTGTACAAGAGAGCTATGATTGCAAAACTGCAGACTAAAACAGTGATGATCGAGAGAGGTAGCTTTCCTCTATAAGATTTCATTGTGGCTGCAGGGGATTGTGCTAAGCTCATTGTTCAATGTAGAATAGAGAATAGAGAAACCTTAATTAACAGAATGATAAAGTAGTAGGACGAACAATGAGCTGGCGCATATATATTGATAACCAAAATGATGTTGATTTTTTTTCTTTTTTTGGGGTAATTGTGGTGATGTTTATGGGTGGTTGAGTAGGAGTAAAGCTAAAGCCTTGTATGATTTGCTTTTCCATCTTTCTAGTATTGAAATAAGTTTTTGTTTAAGTGTTGGAGGTTAAGAGAGTAAGTTGAAAGGCTAACATCTTTGGTTCCTTTCTTGTCTTCTGCAGATATATATATTTATAAGACAGCTAGCTATAAGATATCATATGATGATTAAAATAACCTAACAAAATATTGAGCTGTTTCTATCATTCATGATTTTATATAAATCCTGTTCAGAGTGTCCTTTAGGTCAAATAGGGAAAGTGGATTTGTTAAAAAATGAGCAAGCAATTGACACTCATTTAATTTTCTAAAAGCATGCACGACTTTTTTTTTTTAATATATATTTATATCGGTAACAATTTGGGTTATATTGAGAGTCTAATAAATGTATACACTACACATAACAGAGTCCAAATATTTAACACGTAATGTAATGCATAGGGATTTACGCCCACTAGCGGTAAGATCTACACCATATCTAAGACTAAGAGATATATGCTCTCATTAATATTTTGAGAGATATTACCCACATTTATAAGAGAAGATTTTTATATTGAGTGTTCAACTAGTGACTTGAACTATTGCCCTAATGAAATGAGTAGGGCACCAATACACTACTTAGGCTATTATTTAGGAGTGGACATTCAATTCGGCTCGAATGATAAAAACTAAATGGTTTTTATTTAATTCGGTTTAAAATTGAACCAAAAGAAAAATCAAATGGTTTGGAGAGAAAAATAAAAATAAATAAATTTCATGTTAGTCAGTACACGTGGTTATATATAGACCTTTTTTTTAATTTGTTTTATTATTGGTGCTTGGCTCATTTTGAGACATAATATACGTATTGTGGATGTGGTCGTATATTGGTAACTTAATATGGAGTTCTAATATATATCGTTAGAAGATTGGTTGAAGAATCAAAAAGCAGTGAATGTTGATGGAAATTTGGCTATGAAGTTTTGAAGTTTATTTTATTTGTGATTTCTTGGTTCATAAAATCATGAAACAAATAATTTTGGTTCGGTTCCGTTTTGAGCCGGATAATGCCCAATCTTACTATTGCCCAGGTGACAAGGTTCGAAGGTATATATATACATCAATATTGAGCTAAAAAGAAGACCACGACCTTCTGATTAAATGATTTTGATAAAGCCCCACTAACTTCATCCCAGAACCATACGTACATTTGTGGGTCTAGCTATACAGCACCGAGGCTATAGATGTAGCATAGGTTTATTCCCCCCCTCCCCTCTCAGGATTATAAAAATAAAAATATAGCAACCAGAAAAAGAACCACGCACACTGGCACACATGCTGAAATTCGAATTTATTTATTTTACCAGATGGTAATCATGAAGAGTACGAGCTAGCAGCTGTTCATTGAAAAGTCCAAGGGCATGAGAAATTGTGTAGGGCGAATAATGGTACGGCGCTGGATTGTTGAAGCAGCATTGCATTAGCGATTTAATTAATATAATCATATGTTATGTAATTGACATGGACATGGAAACTTATATGGCAAGTATGAGCGCATGAATAGACTTGTATGGCAAGAAGACAATAAATTTTTATGGCCAATATCATTGCGAAAGCCTTGCCGGGCAGTAACTGAATTGAGAGAGTCATAAACTAAAATCAAGATTATAAAACGACCTTAAAATTTCAAGTGGGTGGGTACGTTGTTGAATGTCGTAATAGCTTGAAAAATGGATTAAAAAGGAGGGTCAAGTTTTGTGTGTGACTTGTGTACTGTGGGTGCTGCTGATAGCTTTGAAAATTGGATTTTAACCAACTTGCGGCTGTGAGCGTTGCGTCATGATTGACAAGAATCCTAAATGATAGTTTATTTAAGGTTCTCGCACAGTCTGATTTCTTCAATTTCGGAGAAGACGACGATTGAATTGAGATTGGTTAACAAGTTTTGTTTGGTTGAAAATGTGTATGACCAAAATATTCATGATGATTGTTCCAAAAAAAAAAATCAATCAAAAGTATATTTTTGTAGAATCTCAACAAATTTTCAATCGGCTGATGTTGTTTTTCTCTTGTAGTTCAGAAATTTTGAGATTCTTTTATTTATTTATTTATTTTTTTTATGGTCTTACAATAGGAGGGCATTGAGGTGCCTTGGCCCATCAAGCGGCACAAATCTATTTTTCAATGGCTTTTGAAAGCCGATAATAATCATTCTAATTTTTCGTATGAGGGTGTTGAGCCAATTTAACGCCCAGGCAATGTATTTGTATTTTGCACGGATAATTTTTATTAAATAGAATCCCATTATGCATTAACTTATTTTGTTATGATGAGAAAAAAAAATAATAATTTTAATCTTATGGATTTTATTATTTAGATAAATCTCAAAAGAGTTAGCCCCCCTCTCCTCTCATTTTCACTCAAATATTCTCCTTTACAAACAGTCTAACGTTTATCAGCAATGATATTTCTATGCACCAAAACAAAGGAAGAAATACGTGACAAAAGTTAATTAGATTTACAATCATAGATCCACCACTATTACTATAATCAATTATTTAGAAATATATTTACTCTGTCCATACTTTATGTGAGAGATATTTATCCCTACTCTATAATTAAAGAAGAAATAGAGATAAGAGTCCCAACACTAACATTGTTAATGACGAAAACATACCTTCTACATTGTTATTTAATTCATTAATTTGTTTCCAGAAGTTTATAACCCATACAAATTGTTTGCGTAAAGGTTGAGGTGATACGTCTATAAAGTAATTTAGGAGCTGGACAATGGTAGAAACCGAAAGAATCACAAATTAAAATATATGTTTCTTTAGAGACAACGGAATTTGTAATATTAAATTTAATATAATTGGAAACCAAATGAAAAAAAAAAAAAAGAGGGGTCTTAAATGATTTTAGAGGGGTGCCAATAGTCCAACATCGTCTTCCAAGGATGAAACCTTAAAAAGTGTTGGTCAAATGAAGTCAAGATAAGGCCAAAATGCTTAATTGGGCCGTACTCATTAACCAAAGCCAAAGCCCACATGTTTATGTACTTGGAGATTCAGTATCAGCTGGTAGCTCAACTCCTCCCAGAGGTCGCCTTTCTCGGATCAGTCCGCCCTTTTGCATTCACTCTCTCCAATGGCCACAAACACAATCAATCTCAGTCTCTCTGCAGTCCATACCTCCTTTTCACTTCGCTTATTCTCATCCTATTCTCCCCAAAATGCCCCCAATCTTTCCTTTTATTCCCACTTCAGACCTCCCATCCAATTACCCTCCATTTCTCACAACACCTACAAGCATACAACAGCTACCCCTCGCTCGCTAGTCATCGTTACTGCCGTCAAAACCTTATCGGATACGGAACTGGTTGCCGTCCCCTTAACGGCTGAAGAGTTCAACTCGAAATTTCCGTCAGAGACTGGCGTTTACGGCGTTTACGACAAAAACGATGAGCTTCAATTCGTCGGCATTTCACGGAACATTGCCGCCAGCGTTTTCTCTCATCTAAAATCTGTACCGGAGTTATGCTGCTCCGTCAAGGTATGCATATCTATATCCATATATTGGTAAATGTCTCTTCTATCTGTTCAGTTTGATAATTATGATCTCTCTGCAATATCTTATTGAAAGAAACAACGAATTCATCTTAGTACTACTAAAAGAAAAAGGAGAGTGATGTTTTTAGGGTTTCTCTTGTTCTCTCCTTGCAAACAACTTAGATGTTTTTATGAATGACGGAACAAAAAATGAAAGACGGCATGGACCTTCAAAACTACACTCTCCTGTAGAAAGAACATTGTAGACGTAACTAGCTTTTGTGAGCCTTTTAATTTGTTGTGTTGATGATGTAGGTCATCGATGTTGGAGATAAGATAATTATGATTATTATGGCTACTCTTAGTCTTAATTAATGTTGGCATTTAGGTTCCATGTATCACACTTCTTAAGACCTTGTCTGTGAAATTTATAGAAATAGGGAACTACGATAAGATAAATTAAAGGAAATTGAATATCAGTCATCATAATGTGTTATGTCAGCTTTTAATGAAGATTATTTCTCATTCCCCTGACTTCTAGAAGTGGCCTTTAGAGCCTGCTTTTCTGTCCTGTCCCCCTACACATTGTCTTATAATAATAGAAGGGCATTTCCGAAAGTAAGCCTTTAACATGCAATTCAATTATTATGGACTTCTCTATATGCTGGATAGGTTTTACTTCTTCACGTAGCAAACTGTTGTTCGGTACCATTTTATTTTGATGATATAGACTGTCTTCTTTTCTCAACATGATCTTTTGAAGTGCTTATCATTCAAAATATGATATAAAATGTTGAAAGATGTCAAAGAGAAATAAGCATTATGATTACAGAAACAATTATTGGAATACATCGCTAGCTCCTGGAGAAATATATGATATTGGTACTCTTGACATGATTGTTGGATGGAACCTGGTAGCAAGGACATAAATAATATGCTATTGAGCACTGCAAGCCAAAAAACATTGCAAGGCATGCTACTTCATAATCTAATCAAACTGAAGATATAAAAAGAAGCTAATAACTTTATGGTGAGGACATGCATGCTAACCCTGGAGATCAAATGCAAATTGGATATCCCTCTACAACAGCAAATACAGGAACTCCCTTCATGTGAACAATTGCAACCTATCCAACAAACAAGAGATTCCATAATAGTTTAATTATCATAATTGTCTTACTTTCTGGAAGTGTAAACAGCCTTTAGGTACCTGTCTAAAATTAACTAGCTTTTGGAGATCGGAACAGAAGATAGAGATGTTATTTTAAATAACTTGAAAGTGCTTTTCTAGTCTTTAATTGGATATCCCTCTACAACAGCAAATAAGGGAACTCCTTTCTTGTGAACAATTGCAACTGATCCAACATACAAGAGATCACATATTAGTTAAATTATCGTATTTGTCTTACTTTACGGAAGGGAAAACAGCCTGTAGGCACCCCTCCACAATTTAATAGTTTTTGGAGATCGGAACATAGGATAGAGAGTTAGAGACATTATTTCAAATATCTTGAAAGCGTTTTTCAAGTCTTTTCCAGGTAATGTTCTTGTAACTAGCTTTTGTTTCCCAACGAATTATATTAGTAACATAACTTTACTTGATATTAGGGAAAATATGATTATGACTGCTTGAAATTATTGTTCCCATTGTAATTTCTATATTGTCATTGTGAATTGATTTGGTCTTTCTATTCTAGACAGTTTTGTCGACAGAGTTAGGTTGGTTAGATCCAACTTCTTACAATTTGCCTTCGATTTTTATAGAAATTAGGAATCAGATAAAAAATTAAAAATAAAATGAATATCTATTCTCTCCAATGAAAAGAAGTTGTCTTTATTGAAGTGTTAAGCTCTTGGATGAAGAGAACATCTCATTCTTGTCATTAGTTTTCTTTATCATGGAGAATGGTATTACCTTTAATGAATAGAGTAAATATTATAATGAAAAGATATCCCCTCAATTTGTGAACAACTTATCAATGAAGAGAATGAGAGAAGAGAACTTACCTCTGAGTCTCTTCTCTTCATTGGAGAGAATGGATATTATATACTCTTCGTTGTTGGGATACTAGAGAACTTCCTTCAATGAAGACATAATGAAGCAAATCTGAAATTTTCTTGAATTTGCTTGATTGATTAGAAGTTCTTTTTCCGAATAGTTTATTTATCTTCTTGAAGAGAATGATTAGAGATGTCAATGAATAGATCACTCATTTTGAGAATTGAGAAACTTCTTTGTTTGTTTTGTGTGGGAAATGAAGGAGATAGAGGAGGAGATGAGGATGTAGAAGAAAGGAGTTGTGTACTTAATACAATTGTATCTACTATATGTTACATTTGTCTTTTATACACACTAAGAACATGCTTCTTATGTAGCAGTCAAGCTAAGGCAAACCTTTTAGTCTTTTTGTTGTTCCTATATCTTTGTTAAATTGCGCTTTGATTATGTATAGAATTGCTGTTGTCACTTGGCTCTTGAAATATGTTGATCCTGTGAGTACGTTTGTTCTTATTTGATGCTCGATTTTGAAATTGGTGTCTTGGAGAGGCAAATGCTGCTTGGTTGATATACATTCTTTTCATCGTTTTGACTTAATGTGACATGTTGGAAAATTTGGAAGTTGGTGCTCCTAATAGTTGGAGAGTGTAAATGTGTGAATTTTGAACAATTGCGTGCATTATGAATTTGAAGAATTTAACTCTTAACCAAGCTATAAAACCCTATACTAGCCCTCGGATGTATTCAAGTCAAGCAAAGTCTTGGCAAACACAACTTCATCTTGGTTGATTGCGCATATGCTTTAGAGAATGGTTATGCTCTTGCAAAACTGTTATAGCTGTGTAGGGTTGATCATGAGAATTCTGTAATGTCACTTGTCTCAAAGTAATTCTATCACTTTGATTGTTTTGTAGGTTGGTGTAGTAAATGATCCTGATAGGACAGCTTTGACCCAAGCCTGGAAATCTTGGATGGAAGAACACATACAAGCCACTGGAAAAATCCCACCAGGAAATGAATCGGGGAACACCACTTGGGTTCGGCAGCCTCCAAAGAAGAAAAAGCCTGACCTCCGACTTACTCCTGGGCGTAATGTCCAGCTGACAGTTCCACTAGAGGAGCTCATCGATAAATTAGTAAAGGAGAATAAGGTGGTAGCCTTTATCAAGGGATCAAGAAGTGCACCAATGTGTGGATTCTCACAAAAAGTGATCGGCATTCTTGAAAGTGAAGGTGTGGATTATGAAAGTATTGACGTGCTCGACGAAGAGTATAATAATGGATTGAGGGAAACCCTAAAGAAGTATAGTAACTGGCCTACTTTCCCCCAAATCTTTGTGAATGGAGAATTGGTCGGAGGGTGTGATATCTTGTCTTCCATGTATGAGAAGGGTGAGATTGCTAGTTTGTTCAAAAAGTAATAACATTTTCTCAGAGTTGTATATAAACACTAGCTGAATAGAATTAAGACAAATGAGACCATCTTTCTGGAAATGAAACCCATTCTGCGGCTTGTTATGAATGCAATTTCCTTGTGTCTTCCATTTGAACTATCGTTTGCTCATACGACTGGGATTGACTGCTTTTGCGCAAGATTCTCTTGCTCTCTTCTCCTGCACGTGAACAGAATTTTGATTAAATAATTTGATTTCAAGTTCAGCTGTACCACGCCACTTGGGCTGTGGTCTGGCGGTGATTACTACTCTCAAAGTTAAGCAGAATTATAAGGATAGTGGTTTGAGTTTTTATAGGTTGAATTTTTTTCAATTAAACAAAAAATTATATGAAGTTAATTTGTAAGTCTGAACATGTACTTAAGTATATAAGTCCAGTTGTATATTTTGTAAGGGAGCAGAAATATTTCTAGTCTGTAAAGGTCATATATCTAGGCATGTATTTTCATAGAATTAATGTAATAATATAAATATATTTGATTGTAAATATCATTAGAATGTCTTTTTTAATAACAATTGTAAAAATATGTGTAATACAGTAATATAATGTATAATCAATATTGAAAAAAAAATTCAGCTTTTGTGCACTTTTTGCAAAATGCTTGTGGTCAATTTGTCGTATACTTGTATGTTAATTATTATTAGACCAACAAAGTTTGATCACGTCCTAATATTGATTGCCTTTACTAATATTGATTGCCTTTACTAATCGAAAATAACAAAATTCTCAAATTACATGAATCAATCAATTTGAATCTCTCTTATCCCCAAAAAAAAAAAAAATCAATTTTGAATCTCTGAATGAATAAAATTGTTAATCTAATTATAATTACCTAATGGATAATGCTACCCTTTTGGTTATCATATAATTAATATTTAATATAAAAATTTTCATTTATTATTAGTGACAGTTAATACTATATAAGTTTATAACGTGATTAACCTTTATTATAAAAAATTTCATATGCTTGAAGAAAACAGAAACACTGTCAAGTTTATCCCAAAGGTTAGTCATCTTGGTTTGATCATTGTGTTGGAAATAAGAGATCAAAGGTTGGATTTTCGCTTAGTCTAATTTTTGAAGGAAAATTACCTAATTTGTGTTGGTGCATGGGCGAGACGTGGGTGTGTTAAATGAAAAATAATAATAAGAGAAATGATATTTATCCTAAAAGCACAGTCTGAATTGGACCTGACTTGTTGATTTTGTGCTTTTTTTGCCCTTTTTTTCTTTTTGATGCTTTGTGGTGCCCAACTCAAAAGCGGCCACACGATAGAGTCTGTAGCAAGTTTACGGTCAATTTCAAGTTTCCGATTCCGTGACCCTTGATCCAAATGCAGGCTGCAAGCATCAAAATGGGTCCACAAAACAATCCCGTCAAAATCTTTCCAGTAACTTATTATAGTACAGCTGGCTGTACCAAATGATTGTTCGGAGGAAAAGACAACGAACTGGACATAACAATTAACAACTACTTAACAATAGTAATTAGACCATAATTAAAAGCCTTATCAAAAATAAATTGATTTGGCAACTAAGCGCCCTTTGCCTAAAATGCAAATCGTTAGCAAGATGAGTAAACAGTCTTTCACGTTGAGCTGACGGGGAGTTGTTAATAAACGCCACTCTTCATTTCGTTTTCTTCATAAAATCAATCAAATCAAAAAATCGAGTTCGCGATATTTCCAGGAGTTTCTCGTGCTGATTTTTTCGTGCATTGACTACGAGATAATGGAAATTGAGCCATCTTCGTCCTCGGGTAGATTCAAGCTCCATGATCAGCTGGAATTACTGGAATTCAAGGATCAGTACGTGATCAAATCCGTTGAATCTCCCGATCAGGGCTTCTCAATCGATCGCCGTGACGGAAACATTGAGCCACTGAACGGTAATGGATCCTTTAAATTATTTTTTTTAAATTCAATGTTCATCATTTTTAGCTGGATCTCAAATGATTCATTTGAGTTAAAAATTGGTCTGCAGTTGGTTAATGGCTTAATTGGCCTTGTTTGCAGATGAAACTTGTTCTGGAAGTCCATCACAGACCTCTACAATATATGGAGTGGCGGGAACAATTAGACTGCTAGCTGGTATTTCTTGCTCTACATCAAATCAAATATCTGTTAAAAGCTTATATACTAATGCTTAAATACTATTATTTAGGGCATTACGCTTAAGCTTAAGCTTTTCAGTATAGTGGTCACTTACTTTAATATGGTATTAGAGCATGTTGCTTAACTTTTTCGGTCAACTCATAATTTAATATGGTATCAGAGGAGGCTCTGACATTATGATCTTGTGCCCCAATCCTCTGAACACTAACTCTGTTGATTAACTAAACCGATTGCATTTAGTACTTGCATCCACATGATAACTCTACTAAACAAGGCTGGCCTTGCACGCGAGAAAGTGTGTTAAATTTTAAATGTTATTCCTTTAGCCTTTACCATACCTATAATTGATATGGATTTGATACAAAGTTTGGCATTTTGACAGTGAGTACAAAGTTAGTGATTATGGTTTTATGCTCTGTTAATATGTTATATGAGGTTTCTGCATCTAATTCTTCTTACACTAGTGCAGGAAAATATGTATTAGTAATTACTTCGCTGAAGGAAGCTGGAACTTTTCTTGGTTTCCCTGTTTTTCGAGTAACGTCTATGAAGTTCCTGCATTGCAATGAGGATTTAAAGTTTTCAAATTATCAGGAAGTAAGGTTTTGCTTCTTTTGGTCTAAAAGATATGGTTGTATGGGTATCTCTTGAAGCGATTAATATTTTTTCTTTTCAAATTTACTTGTTATGTGTATTATGCAGAAGAAGGATGAGGTCTACTTCATGAATCTATTGAAAGTAGTGGAAGCAACTCCAGGATTGTATTATTCATACGAAACAGATATAACACTGAAGTAAACTCCTTCACCTTGGAACATGCTCTTTAAGTTGCTTTTCACTGTTAACATAATGATCTGCTGTCATTTCTGATTATGATACTAAGTTTCATTTCTATGCATACTTGTGAGATCTTATGTTTATAAGATGCATTTGATCATGTTGAACAGCTTACAGAGAAGATGTAAATTAGCTGAAGGATGGATGTCAAAACCAATTTGGAAGCAGGTTTGCTTGCATTTATGGTTTATCACATCAAAAACTTTTATCTGAAAATAATTTATATATTGTTCATTTTGACAAACCATGGGGATTTGATTTTCTGTTTTCATATACTTTCATAGTGGTGCTTTTGGCTAAGGTGTGGGTCCTTCGGGCCTATTTATGTTGGTTATTCTTTATACATTCTAAGTTTGGAAGATTACAAGGATTGATACATGTTTCAAAAGTTTGAAATCTTTCCATATGTTTCTGAACCAGTTATTGTTATATAAAGCATCAGTGTATTGCACTGTTCATCAATGCTGGTGGTAATTTTGAACTTTCAATTTCCTATCCATATTTCAGGCTGACCCTCGATTTGTTTGGAACAGAAACCTATTGGAGGAACTTATTGAATGCAAGGTTAAATATCCCATTACCTTAAATTATAAGTTTGCTCTGTGGTGGTACTTCTTTCTTTGTCTAAGTGAAAAAAACTTTCGATTTTTCACTACAAAAGGGAGGACTTATGTCCTAGTTGATTCTTTGAATGGGATACCTGATTAATTTTCTTTTCTGTGGCAGCTTGATGGCTTCATCATTCCGCTTTTACAAGGAAATATCCTGACGTCTGTCTTATTCTTTTTATTTAACAGTTGCGTACATGGGTGTGTTTGTGCGACTGTGCATTTACAGATACATGCGTGTCATTCTCAGAATGAGTGCACAGATCTATGGTTATTAAGTTGTTTCATTAACTAAGTCTTAAGCTTTGGAGCTGTACAGTTAAAGCTGAATGATTCACCTGCTGTGATAACATTGCTTTCAAGAAGGTGTAATCGACGTCTAGGTGCAACATTATGGAGACGATTGATTCTTATAGTTATTGATGCTGCTATTTCAGATGTAGTTTTGATATTTATGATTCTAATCTGGCGTGTGTATCTTAGGAACACGAATGTGGAGAAGAGGAGCTAATCTTGAAGGTGACACCGCTAATTTTATAGAAACTGAGCAGTTAGTAGAGACGGAAGGTTTTAAATCCTCACTATTGCAGGTATGTCTTCTGTAGCTAATGGAGGTTCAGTTACTGATTCCTGTTTCAACATTGTCATATCAATGAACTGATATCACTCGAGGATGAAATGTTTTGAAAAGAGAAACAGTTCCCTTCAATTTTTTTATGGATTCTAAAATTGAGAATTTTAGATATGTATTTCTTCACTCATCACAAAAGGACAGCTTGATCATTTCTTCCTGCACCACCCCCCCTACGCGTGCGCGCGAAAGGAAAGGTGGTGGGTGGGCGAAGCCAAATTAATATTTTAGCCCCATACCTCCCCCAAGATTTGAACATGGGTGGCCTGACAAAGAAAGTTATTTGAAAACCAGTCAGCCTAACCCCTGAGGGCAAGGACAGCTTCACCTGCTTGATATAGTTAATATTATACATTAGATACTTCGAAGCTTGAGTTTGATTCAGTTAATACTGTATATTACGTACTTCGAGATTGAATAATTTTCATGTGCCCTTTGATGCCGTATAGGATGTCCAAATTGTGGACTTTTGTTGTTGGCTTATTTATTACTCCTTTTCCTAAGATGCAAAAACGAAATGCATATTTAGTACCATGCATTATAAATACTTCTGGCAGCATTCTTTTATATGGTAGTGGAGTATTGTTCACATGTTGAGTGCGGACTTCTTGTCCTCCCCTATGTACAATTCCTGATATACTTACTTTGTTTCTGAGCAAAAAATTGTTGACATATTGATTCATGAGCTTACATATTCTTTAATCTAATAGCCTTTTTCTTTATTTATTATTTTGTACCTCAGATATCCTTGATTGAGAAGGAAGAGACGCCTATATATGACTTCATTTATTGTTTTATGGTTATGGCTATAAACTTTGATATTTGTAGCAAAAAATTGTTGACATATTGATTCATGAGCTTACATATTCTTTAATCTAATAGCCTTTTTCTTTATTTATTATTTTGTACCTCAGATATCCTTGATTGAGAAGGAAGAGACGCCTATATATGACTTCATTTATTGTTTTATGTTTATGGCTATAAACTTTGATATTTGTTCTCATATTACAGTATATAATCACTGTCCTGCAAGGTTACATTTTATATTCTTTTCTGTCTTAGGTTCGGGGCTCAATACCACTCCTCTGGGAGCAGATTGTTGATTTGAGTTATAAGCCACAGCTTAAAATTATTAATCATGACCAAACAGTAAATTTCAACTCTGAAACACAGTTTTTGTCTTGTTGGAGCTTAACTCTGCTTGCCATTTGCATCCATGTAATTTACCCCTTTTTGTCCAGCCAAAAGTTGTGGAGCGCCATTTCCGTGATCTATTACAAAGATATGGAGAAATTGTAGCAGTTGACCTTACCAATAAGGTTAGGACTTCTTCTCTCTTATTCTTGTCCCTAAGGTACGAATCTCCAATTTCGCATCAGTGTTCTCTTGAAACAATGCTGGAAGATAATATGGCCATCTGGGGCCAATTGCTGACAGTTTCCTTTGGGATGTTTTTGCAAGCTCAGTATGACTATACTAGTTCATAGATTCTTGGAATCAGTGGTTTCTATTTATTTTTATTAATGCTGGTTGTGAAGGGCTGAAGGCTGGTTCAGATGGCCACTTTACAGTGTTCCTAACTGTGTCTGATGTACCCCAGTTGACTTTTTGTTTTGCAAGGCCAATGTTGTTTCTCACATTCTGAAAACTGTTATTTATTTTACAACTGTAGCATGGTGACGAAGGTCAATTGAGTGCAGCATATGCGGCTGAAATGCAGAAGCTTCCAAATGTGAGGTGGTGACATGCTACATTCCACATATGCAATAGATTTGATCAAAGTAAACTTTTTTTTGATAACCCTAGGGGATTGGGTTGAGTGGTTAAGATCCTTGGATTCCACCAAGAGGTCAGGGGCTCAAAACCCCTTGGGTTACCTACTTGCTTAAACAGCAATGCCCTGCCTGTTTCTTAGTTTCTTCGTATTCATTCTCCAGGACCTCCACTACTTTTTCAAAAAGTATTTTGATTAACCTGGTCATTTATGAATGTCTATTGCAGATATGTCTCATTTGACTTTCATCATGTTTGTGGCACTTCAAACTTTGATAAGCTGCAAGTTCTGTACGATCAGATTCAACAGGAGTTTGAAAACCAAGGGTAAGGAAAGCAAATAAAATATGTTATGAAGTATTTTTGAACAAGTATGCCATTATCCTGGTATACCATCTATCCATAATACTGTGTTTTAATCATTACTCTTCCAGCTGAGCAGATACCTCCTCATAGACACAGAAGGAAATATATTAGAGGAGCAGAAAGGAGTTATCAGATCCAACTGTATTGATTGTCTTGATCGAACAAATGTCACCCAGGTACATGGAATGCATTCATGTTGCAGAATCATATGTGTTTTATATTAAGGGAAGATGTGCGGTAAATCCATGTAATTCAAAGCTTCTTATTCTCCCTATTTTCAATATTTATAAACAGAGTTACCTGGCTCAGAAGTCTCTCAGTTTACAGTTGCAAAGGATCGGGATATTGTCTTCCACCAAGTGCATTTCTATGTTCAGTGAGGAATATGGAAAATTCAGAACGTGTACGTTATATTTTTACATCCTTGCTTCAGTCTTCCTCGCTATTAGAAGTTGTCTTTGTCATGACATCTCTGCCTCACTCTAAACTTGCATCTCTCTTGCATTAGTGTGGGCTGAGCAAGGCGACGAGATTAGCCTCGAATATGCTGGGACATATGCCCTGAAAGGAGACCTTGTTAGGTGAATCAAAGTTGTATTATGATTCCTTTGAATTATTTGTTTGTAATCTGTCCCAATATCAGATTTATTTTTTTGGCCAACACTGCAGATACGGGAAGCAGACAATATCTGGATTGATCAGAGATGGGATGAGTGCTCTTTCAAGATACTATTTGAACAATTTCCAGGACGGAGTTCGACAGGCAAGCTGCCTCTTATGTTTTGAAAATAGGAATGCTTGTCTAATGGTAGGGAGTTAGGGCTTCCATTGTCTTGGTGAAAATTTTGTTGAATAAGTTTCTTCTTTTATTTTCTTCCACAGGATGCAATGGATCTCATAAGTGGCCACTATACTGTCAACAGAAACAGTCCCTCGCCATTTCAGCTCAATGGGTTTGAATCATTCTCGGTAAGGACCAATGCTCTTTGTTTTATGAATACGATGTATAGAAATATTATGACCTCATCTGTCATCCAAAATTATGGCAAATCAAAATGACTCAGTTGCTGCCAGTAAAACATCTTTTGGGGGGGAAAAAAATTATCAGACAGAATGTGCAAAGCCATTCTATTTCTTTCTTTCTTGTTACCCTTTTTTTAATGGGATGAAGCCATTTGCATAGTTTGGGTGAGAATACAAGTCAGCCGGTTTGTTTTGTCAGCATCTAGTAGAAAAAAAAAAAACTATGAAAATCCAAGTCAGCTGGTTTGTTTTGTCAGTATCTAGTAGGGGAGAAAAAAAATTTAAAAAAAAAAAACTATGAAGTACAAGTCAGCCAGTTTGCTTTTGCATATATTTCGACAAAGCTTAGCATCAGGCAATGAATTGAATAACACTATTCATATTCTTTACCGACAAAAGTGAGTCCCACTGCAGTCCTGGCTAGCTTCCATTACCCCGCTTAACCTATTATCACATATCAGAAAATAAATATGATCACCATGCACCAATTTTAAAAGTCTTGTTCCACCATTTTTTTGTGTCATCAGTGACCATGTGTTCCATGGATAAATTTTTATGTTGCAGTATCTCCCTGTGGCATCAGCATTGGTAATTGGAGGTTTGACACTGACTTCCTTCTCACTTCAACAAGGTACTTGTTCATTTCTTCGCCTTTCTTATGGACTAATTTTTAAGTAATGCTCAAAAAAACTTGAAATATTTTAGTTTCTGTTTTTTTTTTTTCCATTTTACGATTTTTTTGCTGATATAAGTGAAATCCTTTCTCGTTTCATCTCCTGTAGCAGGGAGAAGTGCTCAGCAATATCTCTCTTCTGTGGTCTGGGCTGGAGTCACCGCTGGAGTACTGGCGCTGGTAAAAGCTAACGGTACACAATTCTGTTCAAGGCCTCGTCTGTGCGGCCTTCGCTAATATTCTTTTTTTTTTTTCATATATATATATCATTACACGGTTGTTATTATCTTTACGAGAAACAAAACTTGTCTTCGTATTTTCTTTTGGTCAAACTTGTAGCTACACTAAAAAAGTTTTAGTCATCGTGTCATCTCCACTTCGACACTCTCGGCGCTGCCATTCATTCGCCAAAATGTAAGTTTGCAACATCACCATAAACTCCGTTGGTTCTTGGTTTAAACTGACCCTCGATCTCGTTCTTGCGACCACTTTGCTAAGTTTTTTATACTCCCATCACAACCCTCGTGTCAATTATTGCCACCGTGGAACGCTGCCAACGCCGCATGGTTGCCTCTTGTAAGTACCCGTAACAACTTTTTATTTGTGGGTTCCAAGTGGACGACGATTCAACTTAACAGAACCGCTCCACTTGGAACGGTCGGCTTCAATACGTGTGTTGCACATGGGGGGAAAAAAAAAAGCCAACTAAACGAAATCCGAAAAGAAGGAAAAATCAAAAAATCCTCAATTACTTAGGCATACATGCACTGGTGGATCTGTTTTCTTGACAGCCATTATTGCCCGTCATCAAAACGTGCCCTCTGAAAGTCCTCCATAAAAGAGACAAAACGCACCGCACTCAAGTATCTTTTCGATTCTCTCTCAGTCGGTCTCGGTGACCTTGAAAGACTTTAAACTCCAACCCACAAATTCATCCCCCCTGCCTTCTTTCAATAAGTTACAAAAATAGTTTTTTGTTTCATGGGTAAGGGGTTCTCTCTAATTTTGACCCCAAGTACACGTGTCGCTGGCGGTCTCTTACAAGTTTTCTGCTCATTTCCCCTCTCCACATTCTGCATAACCGCTTAAGAAGAAGCTCGAAACACCAATCCCTTTAATTCTCCAAGCCTGTCAAACAATACTTTCTTGCTAAGTAATCAAAAATCACAAAATGGGGAGAAAAACTAAAAAGAATTTTGACTTTTTTAAAAGTAGATATTTTGACTACTTCAATATTTATAACATATCATACTGATTCTATTATGTTACTATTTTATACCTTACGCCACCTGTCATTCATTTTGTACAAGTTTTCGTTAGTCGATCATTTAATGGACTATTTAAATACTAAATTTATGATTTAAAGATAAATACGTGAACACAAGTATAAAAAGTTAAAAAGTTAAATTCACAGGCTTATAACCATTACTTTTACTGTCAGCTAGTTTATGTTTTTGAACTTATAACATGGCTATGTACTAATACTTTCTCAGTAAGCAATCAAATCTTCAACATCAAGTGATCTCCTATTCGCTCCCACTTTAGCAACCCCCGCCTCTCGGAACATATCATCCACTTCTTAGTAATATCTATATCTATATATATATGGGTGTTGTTTAAGTGTCGCCATTTGCTTCACTTATAATCGTACTCTTTTTTTTCGTTTCATGAACAATGTCCGAGAACCCAAGAGCAAGAAACAACAACGATTACAATGTTGCCTCGTTCGAGACTTTCTTTCAAGCATGGCTTCTACGCCAAGAGCATTTGCTTGATGAGTTGATTTCAGCTCAAGAAAATCACGATCAATCGCGAGACGAAGATCTTAAAGAATTGATCAAACGGGTACTAGCTCACTATCAACAGTACTACGAAGAGAAATCAAAGGTCGCTCAACACAACGTTTTCTTGCTCTTTGCACCCACTTGGTTCAGTCCCTTCGAGCAAACATTCTTCTGGATAGCCGGCTTCAATCCGACGCTCGCCTTCCGGGTAGTCAACGAGTCAGTCAACGACTTGACGGACGAGCAGAGGCAGGGCATGGATAGTCTATCGGTAGAGACAAGAGTGGAAGAAAAGTTACTCAATGATGAGCTGGCGCGAATCCAAGAGAGCGTGGCGGGCCCAACAATAATGGAGCTGGCGAGGAGGCGGGGACGGTTAGGCGAGGGGCAGCTGACGGACGGGAAGGAAGTGACGGAGAGCAATCTGAGGGCGTCGCTGGAGACTCTGGTGGCGAATGCCGATATGTTAAGGACGACTACGGCGGCGAATGTGGTGGAGATATTGGATCCGCTGCAGAATGTTAAGTTTTTGACGGCGGTAGCTCGGCTTCAGCTGAGGATTAGAAGGGGGGCATCGCACGGAGAGAGCGACAAAGATGAAAGCTAATCGGTAGAATAGTGATTGTATTTATAGGCAGTGTGCTTTTTTTTTTTGGGGGGGGGGGGGGGGGAATTATCACCTAATTAATTAAGTTTTGGAGATGCGTAAAATATTTATTTTGTTTTGATTGATAAAGATAATGTGTGCTCTACATTAATGACTGCATCAAGTGAATTGTAAAAACTGAATTGAGATGCGTATATTACACTTCTTTAAACTTAAATTAATTCTAAAAATATAATATACACAGCACGTATACGTATTGTTATATATGTCAATAAATAAATAACCATCACCATATTGAGAAATGAAACCCGTTTTCTTAGTTAATATTATTCTGGTCCTTTAATTTCTTATCATTTATATTGTTGGTATGTATGTTTGGATACTTTTTCACAATATATATTATTTATTTATCTTTTGGGTTATCATCCTACGGTCCTACCGCCTATCTTTTCACCAAAGTTCAAGATTTTCTATACTTGGCACATATTTTGCCATGGTGTAAGTTAAAAAATAAAAATAAAAATAAAGTAGGGTGATATTTGTTTCTAATCTAAAATCTTAATAAACTTAAGTTAGATTGAAATTTGAATATATTTAAATTAATATAATTTTAAATAGACTTGAACATTTGAATTCAAATACTTTTTTTTTTGTCTGAATCTTTAAAAATAAATATTTCATTGTTTTTTTTAATACCTTAAGAAATTTGAAAATATATTCTTTTACATTTGTGTCATTAAAATTTAAATGTTAAATAAATAATAGACATCGCCAGAAACATAAATAAGATAATATTTTATCATAATAAAATAAATTATGCTTGTGCTAATGCAGCCCTTTAATATTCTATATTAGAACATGTAATTTATTGTAGCTTATGATTTTTTTTATATAAAACAATTCATAGAAATTTTGAAAGATGAATAACGCTAATTTAAAGAAAATAAAAAGATTAAAAAATAATGATTCTACTATTATGTTATCACAAGTTATAGGGATGAATAATAATGCTAATTAGTAAGTTTTGTTTAAGAATGATGAAAATTAATTAATTAGATAGGGATATTTTGAAGATAATATTTTTATGATGTCATCATATTTTTAAAATGACTTAATAATCTAATGACTTAGGAGTTGTTTGTTAAATATCTAAAGTTTGAAATTTTGTTAATTGCATATCTTTTCTAAACTTTACTTTATAACTTATGTATGATTTTCATATATTTGTGTCCGAATATAAAAAGTAAAATTTTTATGGCTTTTATTTGAATGGAAAAAGGGTCTAAATAAGAAGTAAACATTAGATTAGAAGAATCTTTATAAAATATATTTATTTCTTAAACTATAAATTCTATTTTTTTATTTGCAAAGAGTAAATGTCAAATAATTATGTTTAAGATGTTTTTAATTTATAAAAACAAATAGGATTTACTCATATTCAGCTTTTTAAAAAAAAAATGTCATTTAGATATTTGTATTCTAACTCATTCATATTTTAGAAAAAATTAAATATATTCAAGATCCAGATTAAAAAAACAAACACTACTTTTAGTGAATAAAAATCATTAAGTTGAAAAATAAGCTGAAAAAAAAATAATGATGTCGCGTTTTAGTACCAACAAAAATGGGAGTATCATTTTTCATTGTTGAGTTACAGTATAAAGGGTAAACTTCAATTCACCCTCCAAATAGAATGACAATATTCAATTTACTCCCCAAAAATATAAATACTTCAATTTATCCTTTTTTCCTAAATGATGGAAATAGGGGGCATAAAAATGTCTTTCTTTTTTTTTTTTATCTTCTTAACAATAAAAGAGGACAAACTAAAAATTTCATACTTTTAAAGTGTAAATTAAAGATTATTATTCTATGGATAAATTGAAGTTTATCTTTTTTTTTTTAATACAAAGTTTATCTTATTAAAAATACATAACCAAGCTTTCAATTTGATATTGATTTATATGGATGTGCAGAATCCAATCCGATCCGCTCAATCCGTCTGATCCATAAAAATTTAATTCATAGATTGAATTGAAAATTTAAAAATCTGCAGTTGATGAATTAAATATGGTTTTGCTTCTGTAAATCTGCAAAAATCTGTAAATCCGATAAAAAATATTTATTTAATTAAAAAAATAAAGCTCATAATGTAGCAATGCTACTTACTAATAAATAAATAAATTAATTAAAGTATAGCTTAATTAACACAATATTATATCTTATTCAATAACAATATAAAATATTTAAATAATTAAATAATTAAATAAACAAATATAACTTCCTAAATATTAAAAATTCTAAAGCAAAACAAAAACCCTAAGCCAAACAAAACATTTTGGCATATAACACAAAATCTCTACCCCACCTCACGCACAAACTATCACTGTTTCACTTCACCACTTGAGGTACTCAAGCTTAATTTCTTACTTCGTTTCATGCTCTTCAAGATTCTTAATTTCCTCCTGTTACATCTAAGCTCTCAAGTTTCAACATTTAAATTCATAATTTTAGACTTTTAGTTCATTCTTATGTTGATCTAAACAAATGATTTTTTTTTCAATGTGTTATATTTTGAAATTTTAAATGTATTATTCTAGCACTATTTAAACAATTAATTTATTTAAATCTTATTCAATTTTGAATTTAATTGGTAGTACAATGATTTTTATATTAGATTTTTTTTAATCTAATAAATGATTTTTATATTAGATTTTTTTAATTTAATAAATGATTTTTATATTAAATTTTTTAAATTTAATTACTTCGTTGATTGGACAAAATTAAAAATTTTTAATTTGCAAATCAATCCACCAAATGGTGGTTTGGATATGGATTGGATCAAATCTGTAAATCTGCATCCGATCGGCAGATATAGAGATTATATTTGGATTGAATTTCATTAATCCGTGGGTTGGATTTGATTAAAAATTTATAATCTGTAAAATCGTGAATAAGATATGAATTGATATCCAATCTGCAAAATCCGATCCGTGAACACCTCTACTGATTTATATTGTCCACTAATTAACATTGATCAAAAGTCATGCCATCTTCTATTTGATCTCGGCCATTGATAGATAATAGCAGACCTAAAGGTTAAAAACTTGTGTAAATTTGAGGTACCACAGATCCACCCGAAATTGGACAGTCAACTTCCTTCTTCTTTTTCCCACAAATAGCATCTGGGGAAAAGAGTTGGGTTGGCATTCCATGTGCAGTAGTGAGAGAAAAATTTCCCTCTCATATTTGAGAATAAAACCAGTATGTTTTGAGGCACATATCCAAGCTTTACTTGTGTATAGACAAATTTTTAATTTGTGACGTCAGTAAATTAGTAAATGTAATATTTACTTTTAGAGAATAGTATTAATGTTTTGAATGACATGTGTTTACCTTGCGATTTCTACCTCTACCTATCTCTCATATATGGGTTTCATACCATATTATATTAGGAATACATGAAATGATTTGAAGTATATCATTGTGCTTCAGACTTAGAATTTAGTTGTTGTAAATTCAGTATGATAGCATTTACATTTTGGAATGGAGTGAAAATCCTGAGAAGTTAGAAACCTGTAATTAAAAATATAGAGTAGGAGTAGGTTGTTACACTTATTTAAAGAATTATAAGTTTTAATTACAAAATTAATAAAAATATTTTTAAAAATAAAATATTTATTTTATTATATTATAAATTAATAGCAATTATTAATATTCTTATTTATGTAAATAATAATTTTTTTATTAATTTTAATTTTAATTATGTAAATTAAAAATTATTGATAAGAGCGACACAAATGAAACATTATTATTAATAATATAGTACAAAATTAATATTTCTTAAAATAAACTATTTATTAGTATTATTAACTATTAGTATTAAATAAATGTAATAATGTTATATTTTCAAATAAAGATATTATATAGTAATATTATTAATTTTATGTGAATATAATAACATTGTTTTTTAAGTTGTTTTAACTTGGAATCAACATAAATTATTATTTTTAACTAATTATAATAATATTATATTTAAATAAGTTTAATATTATTATTTTTATAAATATAATTTATAAAATAATAAAATAATATTATTTAAATAAATATGATATTATTTATTTTATTTTATTAAATATAATTATATTAAATTTAATGAAAGAAGGGTAAAAAAAGAACAGGTGGGGGTGGATATCCACTTCCACCTTTCCCCATGAGAGTGAGAATTCTACTCCCCACTTCAAAAAATGAGTGAGACTTATGGAGTATGATTTCCACTCCTTGCTCATGTAAGTAAATATTGAAGTAAGATTATGAATGACAATGGATTGGGGTGGGCTTAGCCATTTCCATTTCGAGTTAAGAAGATGTGAAAGCACCTTTCTCTCTATAAGAACATGGTGCATTATGAGATGTAAAGTGGGAGAGAAGGGATTTCATAATTGGGGTTTTGAGTAAGACAACCTTTTCATTATTATTTTTTTTTCATATTGCAAAAGTAAAAAAAATGAGAGGTGTTGTTGCATTACCCGGCATGAGTGGTTTTGTTGCAGAATTGATAGTATTTTTTGGAATAATTACCAGCCAAAAATTTTTTTTAATGCCAAAAATAGTAATCACTTTTGTAATGGCAATTGGAATGATATTAACTCCTATTTATTCATTATCTATGTTACGGCAAATGTTCTATGGGTACAAGCTATTTAATGCCCCAAACTCTTATTTTTTTGATTCTGGACCACGGGAGTTATTTGTTTTGATCTCGATTCTTCTACCCGTAATAGGTATTGGTATTTATCCCGATTTCGTTCTCTCACTATCAGCGGACAAGGCCGAAGCTATTATATCTCATTTTTTTTTAGATAGTTTTCATGACTAAAAAAAATCAAAAAGAAATCCCATGATTTTAAAAAGAGTTCGTTATCCAATGAACAAAGAAATCCTTTTTCTTCTCTTACTCTTAAGTTAAATAAAAAGAAGAAGTAAAATACTTGAAATTTAATTTCAATTAAATTGTGACCAACCGCCAAAGGCATTTGTAAGAACCTTTTGAATCGCCACAACCCCTTGGGGTTATCCTGCACTTGGAAGACGAAGTAGAAAAAGGAATAAATATAGTGATAATTTGATTCTTCGCCGCCGTACTAAATAGGAGAGAAAATCGAATTTTTTTCTTCGTTTTTACAATTTACAAAAAAAAAGAAAAAAATAGGAGTTAATTAACTGTGACACGTTCACTAAAAAAAAATCCTTTTGTAGCGAATCATTTATTAAGCTATTCATATATAATGGGGATTAGGGGGTGGGTGGATAGTGTCCATCCCGTTATAAATTTGAAGATTATTTTTCCTGTATTTTTTTAAAATTATTTAAAATTCACCCCATTTAGGGCAGAACCCCATGCCATGGAGGATTTTACCATCGTTTAGTAAGAAGAATCCAGACTACTCACTCCTACTTTAGTAAATAAACTTAGCATAATTATCGGGTATAATTGGACTGGCAGTCTTTCGTTCACTGTCCAGCATTGGCCATCGCAGGTTTGACAATTTCCCCCAAGTTCTCCTTGTTAGTCTGGAGAGTTTTGCATTTGCAGCGGCGCGGCGTCTCTTTGGTTTCGGCTTGTCTTTTTTGTCCATTCCATAATTTAGAAAACATTGATCACGTGTTTGTTACTTTGTTGATTGTGCTTTTGCAACGACTATTCGGGATTGGCATTATAAGAACTTCAAGCGTCACTTTCCCCCTGTGAGCACAATTTCAGAGCTTTGGCATGCCATCAATGTTAGTTTTAGTCCTCAGCTCCAGTCTGTGTTTGGTGTTTGTCACTTCTTTTTATGTTTTTAATGGCATTTGGAAAAGCCGCAACAAGCTCAGGTTTGGGGATTGCATGCCTTCTCTTTTTCGGGTTAAAGCTAATTGCTCAGCTTAACATTAATTTCTTTGCAAAGACTGGTGCCCGGTTACGTGCATTATGGAAGAGATAGATTTTAAGCTGTCTTGGTGTGGCTGCTAACTTTTGTTGTGCTCCTAAAATTATTATGAGATGGTCTTTCCGAAGGTGGTTCTAGGGATTCTGCTGGTGCGGTTGTCTTTAGGGACACTCGTAATGCTCATCCTGCAGGGTTTGGGCCATCTTTGGGCCATCATATCACTTATTGAGCTGAAGTTGCTGCAATCTTAGCCATTAACGTTGCGGCCGATCACGGTCGGAAGAAGTTATGGCTTGAAATGCAGTCTTTTCTTTCTTCCAGAGAAGCTCATATATTGACAAATTTGGGATAAACCATTGGCACCTTTAGTTGCCAAAAACAAAAAAGTATTTAGTGAATTAGTGGCCAATAAATATCAGGTGCAATATAAGAATTCATACTCAAATTTTATATTCTAAAAATTAAGGCAAAACACAATACTTAGAAACGATACCCTAATAAAATGTCTCCTATTTTTTGTGTTTGCCCATTATGAAGAACATTGACTCCTCTAGAATCATCTAATTTCAGCTTCAGACATTAATAGACAAAACCAGCAATGAACAACAAAAATAACGTACGTATGGCCAGATTAATCTGGGTAGGCCATGTAATACCCAATGCTGATAAGGAGACGAGTGCCTTTTTTATTTTTTTATTTGTCATGTTCTGTACACAACTTATATTAACTTATTTGCTTTCATCTTCGAAGATATTACAGGTTTTATTTTTCCAATCAAAGCACACTCTATCCACCAACACGAGTGTAGGGAAAGAGTGTACCATCAGAGTGTAGGGAAAGAGTGTACCATCAAAGACGGCTGCGAGTTGCCAAAGCCACAGGCTTGAAGCTTGCAATACCTGTGACTTCTCTACCAGTTACCAAAGTGTTAATATCATAGGTTCCTTCATATGTGTAGATGGGTTCAATATCGCAGAATGCCTGCAATGCCATCCAAAATACACGTATTAGCTACACAAGATAAAGAAAACTAAGTTAACATACCAAACAGTAGATTAATAGACCATTCAACCATGAAATGCATATAATATATTATTAAAATAAGCAATGACCATTGCATGTCTGTTAATCTTCAGTGGTGGATTTTCAATGGATTTTCAATTAAACCGATTTCAAATAATTGCTAACTATCAAATTCTTATATACAAAATGATCCAAGTGAAGAAAAAAGAGCATGATAACCTTTGCAACTAGAAAATCAGATAAAATTCCATTGCCACCAAGTAACTCACGTCCAAGAGCAAGTGTTTCCCTAGCCCTCAAAGTGATCCATGACTGAAATTAAGAAATTAGTCACAACTATGAAGCAATAAAGAGAGAAGCAAATCTATCTCAGAGCTCTAAACATTCAATTATACCTTTCCCAAGCTGGCATGACCAGGAGTCATTGCACCTTTCTCATATAATTTGCAAAGGCGCCAACCAACCAGAATCATGGCTTGAATATTCCCCAGCATCTGAACAAGTTTCTGCTGGTTGATCTGAAAAGCTGCTAATGGTGCTCCAAACTGTTTCCTCTCCTTCAGATACCTTTGGATCAAATAAATTTCAAACACTTCATACAAAAAGCTGAACAAAAATTACATTCAAAATAAGAGGACTTATTCTAATACCTGTGACACATATCATAGACGCCCATTGATATACCGATAGGCTGCCAGGCTACCATTACACGTGAAACAGCAAGAACCTATATTTAAATAAGACACCTCAACTTGGGAAATATAGCACTGTAATTGGCAGAAGTGAGAAAATAAAAATGTACACAAAAAATCGGGTATGTTCAGCATGGCAGATATTATCAAAAGAGATACTACCGTGATTACTAAAGAAGCTTGCTACACAGTAACCGCACCTTGCTTGTATCCTGAAAAGAATTGACACCAGGCAATCTGTCCTCATCAGGCACAAAGACTTTCTTTAAGAGAATATCTCCATTTTGAACAATCCGTAGACCAATTTTGTTTTCTATTTTTGTAACTGTTAATCCAGGAGCATCCTTCTTCACTAAATAACTGAAACAGAAAGCAGAATCATTCCACAATTAAAGGAAATGGCAAGCCAATATATAAAACCAAATGCTTCCAAACCGGACAAAGTATCATGATAGTAACATTGATATAAGGATTCAAAGAGTTGATAATGTAGGACTATAAAATGTTAAGTTTCACTATAGGATCTCATTTTAACTGTTTTTGACAGGATTTCCAAAAGCTCTAATTTTAGAGATTGAAAGAGTGCTGTTCAGAACTGATATTTTTCGTCCTTGATGTATTCTATTGTTTTCTTTAACATATTTCCTTGAGCATGTAATTGCGTATGGGTGAGTTTCAAATCAAGTGCCTAAAATATATGCCACAGCCACAAGATTCCCATGTCAATCATCAGCAGGTAGAAGCATCCTGCTTCCTACAGAAGTACAAATTTCAGACTCTGATTAGCATACCCATTTATCTGATTTGTTGTTGTATTCCGAGCAAAAATAACCAAAACATCTGCAAAGGTACTATTTCCTATCCAGCGCTTTTGACCCTCAAGTATCCAACCTCCTTCCACCTAATCATAAAAGAAAACGGCTGAAACATGACAAAGCATGAAACTTGAAACACTATAGACTACTTGCTTGTACAGATACAGACATAAGAGTAGTTTAGCCAAGAGATAAATGTACGATGTTGAGAAATTAACCTTAGTAGCAGTTGTGTTCAAAGCACTTGCATCACTCCCATAGCCAGGTTCAGTCAAAGCCTATAGATGTAAAAGAACACATTTGAGTTGCTGAAATATATTATAACCAATTGTTGAGACAGTATACAGTATCAAAAGCAAGCTACTTACCCAACAGGCAATGGTGTTCAACTGAGCCAATGAAGGTAGATATTTCTGCTTCTGTTCCTCTGACCCGCACAATGCTATTCTTGAGAGTTCAGACAAGTTATACAAGGTCATAGTTTGTCAACAGCATCTTGTGCTTGAAAGAACCAGTTGAAGAGTAAAATCAAGCCACCAACATATTATTTGGAAAATGACATCAAGATCTTACCAATAGTCAGCATCGCCAGAGAGGAATGCACCAATATAAAAGTAGAACAACTAGCATCAACTCGAGCAATTTCTGCTATAGCAAGAGCAGCTCCAGTAACAGAGTGACCAGGACAGCCATAACCCTGAGTCAAAACAAGCTCAATATCCTACTAACTATGTTTTCTACCTCAGGGAAGGGCGGAGGAGTTTAAACTATAAAGTTGTAAAATCACCTTTATTGTGCCACCAACTACACATAGGGCACCAAGCTTTGGAATAACATGAAAGGGAAACTCTGCTTTCTCCCAATACTGGAATAAAAGATTTAAAAAGAAAATACAGAAATCAACTCTTTGTTTCATCAGCATATCAATGCAGTAGATGATAATTAATACCCAACGGTACAGACTCATCATCATCTTTCAAAAAAAAGTTGGAAAGTATCATGAAGAATATACCTCCGCCATTATAGGGGCTATTTCTTTCTCCATACACTCTCTCACTTTCATCCGAACAGCCTGCTCCTCCGAAGTCAAGAGATCATCTAATTGATAGTAGTCTGACGCTGTAATTCAAAGACCAAGACATGAAAATGAGTATAAAAGTTTATGTTTCAGAAAAGAAATTCAACTTGCAAAAGGTACATATGCTCTTCACCTTGCCAAGAAAGCAAAAAATAAATAAATAGACAAATCAACATGTCAAACATAAAAGTTCATGGACATAGAACAAATCAAGTAACATACCTTCTAAATTCACATATCTGAACAAAAATAAATTCAATACTACCACTAATACGGCATTCAATATTGATCCCATCTCAGGGAAGGATGCCCCTTCAAGCCAGAATATATTACCCTCGAGATGCGTAAATGATTCGGTCAGAGGACGATAGGTCATGAGCCTAAGATCTAGGGGAGACAGATAATGTGATGGAGATAACTTCAAACACAAACACTGCAGTTAATAAGTTAAGGGGTTAAGTCTCCTCAAGTCAGAAGCATCGGGACATGAAATATTTAGGGTAAGTTCACTTGAACTCCTATTTTGATAACTCCAATTCTCCGGACACTGATTTAAGCATCAGACTGGATTGGCCGGAACCCCCTTTTCTGGCCTCATTTCACTGTTCTTTTGTTTACTGTGTGTGCAGGTAAGACCTCTATCTATTGTTCCTACTTCAAGTGGAAGCAGAAGGGAACACGTACCAACAACTATAATGTTACCAAAGATTTAAAAACAATGTCAAGTATAAAGAACCGGAAATGAAAGAGGACAAGTGCGCATTTGTCATGTAATTAGCAGAGGAAGAGGCAAAAACAAAACAACAACAACTGACAAACCAAATCGATTTAAAGCCACGATTACTAATATTTCTTGATGCATAATCCAACCTAAACTATCAAGCATGTGATTTGGTAGTTATTCATACCACAAGGAGGAAACTTAGACGCCGGTGTTGCTTGAGGGAATGCGACCGAAATATCCAATGCTGGTAAATTAAAATACGAACTCCTGGCATTTTTGTCAACATCGTCTGCAAACACATTGGAGTCGAGTACTTAATCAAGTCAAAAGCTAAATAATTATACACCTAATAAAGAGTTAATGACAATTAGAGAGAAAAAAATTGCTAAGAAAGTGGATTAAGCTGAACAAACAACTAACGCTAATCATTCTCTCAATCGCGTATAACTTTTCTTCGTTCTCATGTCGCAATCAGTGTTTAATTTTTCACTTAAGATTCAATCATATCTCATCGAGAATCAAGGTATAAAGGTAGCTAATGGAAATGAAATTTCGAATCAATAATTGAAGAAATAAACACAAAATAAAATTACAAAAAAGAAAAATTAACAACTCGAACCTTGATGTTTGGATGAGTGAATACTCATGGTGATTACAGACAACAGTGTGTGTGACGTGAGGGAGGAAACTCAGAGCGTGCTGAAGCGAAGTCCTAAGCGTTGAAATTAAAAAGGCGAAAATAAGAAACTGAAGGAGATGAGATGAGAGTATCGGATCGTACTGGGGGAGCTAATCGGAGGATAAATTTGGCACGCAATTTTAGGTCTCCCTTTATATGATAAATAAATAATGCAAGCGTCATTTGATACAGAGTACGGACAGGTGAAAGGTAAGCGGTGCCTTTTATTTATTTATTTATTTTATGGTTAGGGACATTATCAACGGTGGTGATTTAATTAGGAAAAAGAAAAAAGAAAATAATTGATCATATAACTCATCTGAGGCCGGCTATGTTATCGTCAGGGTAGCTATATTATTTGCTAGGCATATGCCCTCTTGTTGTTCTTGTTGGTTGGTTGACTAGTTGTGTTTGCGGCGGGTGAGATAGGAGCTAAATTTTCACAGGGCCAAAAAGGATAATTTTTGGAAATAAATCATGGACTAATTTGGGAAGCACCGAATTGAAATATTGTTTAAGTAATCTAATACCTAATTACCTAATGAAGTGTATATATTAATGGATATAGCCGGTAACGGGTATTAAGAGATTAACGATGAATAGTGTTATATTTTTAAATTTTTTATCTCAAAAAAACTATCTAAATAATGTGTCATTCATTAATTAATTAGTGAAGATAACACCATTAATTCATTTAGATCTTATAAAGAATTATCAATCAATCAATAAGTAACATATTGTTTAAGATGAAATTTGAGATAAAAAAATTTGAAATGTCTATCATTACACTTAATAATAATAGCAAGAACCAACATAAGATCCACTCGCAACTTTTCGTTACTCTACAACTCGCAAGCCATGATGAGTAGGCCTGGGCAGAAAATTAAAAAACCGAACCGAATTTATGCACCGAACCGAACCGAACCGGTTTTATTCGGTTTTATCGGATTCGGTTTGATAATTCATTCGGTTGTCTAATAACCTGAATGAGACGGTTTCATTTCGGTTGGGATTGGTGGAACCCGAAAGTTTAGCTAACAACCAAACCATCACCATCGATTAAGAGTCTCAAAAGCATCGTAATCGAGCTTCCCATCTACGGTCGGTTTCCTCTGTATCTTTGCGTGACTTCGGTTAGTTTCTCTTTGCTTATTCTTATGGGCTCCACACGATAATGGGGTTTGATCAATATGGATGATAAAATGGGATCCGCATGCCTAATTTCCCTTACAACTTCTAGAGAAAAGCCAACAACAAGAAGCTTCATGCTCCTTTCTCCACCGGCTTTCCTTCTTAACAACAAGAATCACGGCATCGATGACGACAACAACGCCAGCGAACAAAGCTCAAAAGGCTTCTCAGGTCATCCGCGCAGCAGCAAAGAAAGAAACACCGCTCTAAAAGAACATCAACAAAAGACAGCACACGAAAGTTGAAGGCGCGGTAGCCGGATCCGCATGCCGGCTTGTGCGGTAGGGTTTTCGGTTGACTCGAGAACTTGGTCACCGTCGGCGGTGAAACCATAGAATGGTTGCTTCAACAAATTAAACGGATGCTGGTATAAACCAAGCCCGAACCGAACCGAACCGGATTTATCGGTCCGGTTCGGTTTGGTCATTGAAAGGTCGGTTTTTAAATTGTGCAATACGCTCAGAACCGAACCGGTTCGGTTCGGTTATATAAAAAACCGAACCGAACCGAATTTTGCCCACCTCTAATGATGAGTAGAGGAAAAACACCCTGATAAAAACAAATGAATAAATTGATGTAAATTATGTGACATTCATAATTCAAACTCAATGGGTGTACGTTGTGTTATTTGGTCGTTTAAAATTTTTTTACAAATTATGTTAATAGGAATCACAATTAGCTTAGCAGAATGAATAGCTCTTTGCGTATGTTTCAATTTTTTATTTTTTAATTTCATGTTCTTTTTTTTTTTTTAAAAAAAGTATCACCTTGTCGGGACTGCCTTCGAGAGTTAGGGGAGATGATTGATGAAAAAATGGTTACACATACATAATTAATTGAGACATAAAATCCATAATACAAGGAATGCACACAAAAATATTTAGAACCAAGTAAAGAAGACTAATCAACAGGATCACTCGCCACTATGTAAAATTATTAATTGTGATTTTACGATTCTAATTGAGCTAATATGTGAGCTTATAAAATTATGCAACGTATAACTTCAAATCTTGTTGATTAGTGTGTTAGTACAACTAGGGATGGCAATTTATGGGCTTGGGCCGGGCTTTAAAAAGTGTGGCCCAAGCACGCATCATCCCACTAAGGCCCAGGCCCTTTAAAAGTCCACCCAAATTGAGATGGGCCGGGTTTGGGCTCAGGCCTGGGTTGGGGCTCGGGCATGACTTGAACTTTTTAAATTAATTATAAAATATTTTTTTAATTAAAAAATATTTAAATTAAAGATAATTATCTAATACATAATAGAATAATAGTCCAATACATCAAATATTAGTAATATAACCTAATAAATAACAAATTTTAATATAAAAAATTAAACTAATTTGGTATTTTGAGTTTTTTTTTTAATTTAAATTAAATTTATTTTTTATTTATAAATTAACAAAGTTCGGTCCAAGTTCAGACTTTTTTGCGAAGTCCTTATCCAGGTCCAAGCTATATGGGCCTTATAATTTTTGAGCCCATATCCAGGCCCAACTCATGTGGACCGGACTTTAGATCCACGGGCCTGGATGGGCTTGGACCGACCCAGACTTTTTTGCCACCCCTAAGTACAACATTGACAAAATCTGCAAAGTTTCTTTCAAATTTTGCAATAAGTTTTGTTTGCGGTTTGTACAAAAGTTGTTTTAGTTTATTGAGTCTTACTTTCGGAGATCACACAAGCTTTTTCCATCATAATACGCTGAATCAACCGGCATATACTAATATTTAGAAATAAATTACTTTGCCATCAAAGGCGGCTTTGTTGCGTCAACACAGCCGGCTTGAAGCTCGCAAAACCTGTGATTTGGTTCCAAATCACATAATGAATCCAAGTGATTCAAAACACAATTGTTAAATGCACTAAGAGCATATATTTCATTATTGTATCTGCCACACTTCTGCTTAACATTATCTGCGAGACACATTGAAGTTCAATGTTATATACAGAATTTGTTAAAAATAAACAGCAAGATTGCTCAAGCTAACAATCAAGCTTGTGTTTATACAGAATCAAGATAAAAATTAACTAAACCTGATTGCTGAAAAAGGAAAAAAAAATGATAGAAAAGAATAAAAAGAGAAAGTAAAGAGGCAGACCTTCATGATTGGAGTAGTGTGCTGCCATGGTGATTAAGTAGAGTTTCTAAAAGAACTCAAACTGATGGAGCTATATAGTGATTTAATGGAGGAGTGAGTGACAATGAAGTCAAAAGGCCGAGGCCTAGATGTTGTCAACGATATTGGTTAAAAAATTAATAGCTGTAAACAACAATGTATCGGGAAACTGTTTGCGATAGAGGGAATAATCACAACTTTTTTTCGTTCTTTAGTATTAATGACGTTAAAATGCAAACTTGAGAACGCCTAAAATTTTCAAATCAATGAGTTGAATTTTTTTCAGAATCCTTATTTTTCCTGAGAGTTCGTTTTCAACGTAGGGGCCGAAGCCAACTTAGGCCACAATTAGGGATGACAATTTAGTCCGACCCTATTTTTGGCTCGATGAACCCGACCCTAATTTTTAGGGTTTTTGGCCCGAATTTTCGGGTTTAGGGTCGGGTTAGGGTCAAATTTTTTAAACCCGAACAAAATTCGAGTCGGGTCGGGCTTAAAACCGACCCGACCCGACCCTAATTACAAAAATACTAACACGCCGTACATGATACACACGCTCCCCTCCACAATCCACAGACTCCACACGACCACACGGTCACAAGACTCACACCTCAAACGCACACAACTCACAGTACACACGCTACACTCCATAGTTCCAGATCCAGAAATCCCAACTTCGCGGCTTCAGTGCTTTAGTCACTCTAAGCTGAAACCGAACCGTAAATCCATTCCAGCCGACCGCCTGCTTGCAGCTTGTCCTAACGCGAGTTAAACCCAGCTGCGCGCGCTGCCTGCAGCTTGTCCCAATTCGGATCGAACCCACCTGCGCGCGCTGCCTGCAGCTTGTCCCAATTCGGATCGAACCCAGCTACACGACGCCGCGACGAGAACCAGCCATCCTGCCGCGTCTGCAAAGTAAGAAGTGCTTACAATTAAAGCTCGTTGACGGAATTGACCAAATCAAATAAATCAACTAAATATAAGTTTAGGGTCGGGTTTGGGCCCGACCCTATGTTGGCCCGATTCGGGTCCCGAACTAAATAGTATTAGGGCTTTTTTAGGGTCGGGCTTTAATTTTCTTTTGATAAGCTCGGGTCGGGTTTTAGCCAAGCCCGAGCCCGACCCGAAATTTTGCCAACCCTAGCCACAACATTGGTCTCGCCCCTGCTAATGGCGACTCATACTTTATTTGCAAATGTGATGCATTCTAGTATAATAAGACATTTTTTTTACCAAAAAAAAAAGAAAAGAAAACATTTTCGTTATGGTTTGCATAGAATCTGTATAATTTATTCAATTTGAACAGTAACATTGCATAAGGTTTCTCGATGAGAAGAAACTGAATCAACCAACAAATTAATTGCAGAAAAGGAGTGAGCAATC